>JAXCHB010000252.1:22500-1460000 GCA_036926305.1 Uropetala carovei | reverse complement strand
TCGTTTAGGATTACTCTAATTAGCGCATTTAATAAAAACGCACGCAAAAGATTATTTATTTATCATAAGGATAAGGAAATTCTACCGTAAAATATACTCACTGATGACCTGCATTTGGATAAACTTTATTGATGCACATATGTTTAAATTTAGTCTTTGTCGTAAAAGCGTTGTTATTATCAATTATTTTTCGCTGCGTCACTGTTTTGACTTTCAATGTGTTTTTTTATTTTTTCGTTATCTTCCAACTTTAGAGCAGCGTGTCAACTTTTAATAATAAAAAAATATTGCTGCAATCCGAGTTAAATTATGTAAAAAAATGTCAACTCTGATGTCGTGGATTATTATTTTGTTTTGTATTATTAATAATGGGCTCTTAAATTCACTGGGGTTCTGCCAAAATAAAAAATGCTCCCTTCAGAAAAATCGCTTTAAACTTTGTGGCAGATGCTTATTTTGGCTCGGCTGCGTTCGCGTCAGGTGTTTCCCCGGTGATGTTGCAGTCACACACTCTTCGACCTGTCGCCATTGTTATGGAAGCATACGGTGTTATTTGGCATTTGTTGCTCTGTGATAATTTACGAGCACCGGGGTATTTGATTTTTTTCCCTTTCAAATGAGATTCAAACGGAAAAAGTCATAAAAATATAGTGCCATAGACATAACCCATTTACGGCTTATATCGCCGTTTCCGTTAATTATAAATCTCGAGTATGTGGGTCAAAACTAAACTACTCTCTTTCTCCTATAGAAGTTTTACTTATATGTTTGTATTTTCAAATCCTCCTTTCTGCTGTGTTATGCGTAGCAGTACGGAATTAATTTAAATTATATCTTTGATTCTTTTTACGAGAATTCGCTGCTTGTTAAGGCAATGCTGAATGAATTTCGTAATAGTACATGTGGATATCTATCTTTCTCATGCAGGTGTGCGTGTGAGTATGCATATGTACGTGGCATGCATGCAATTGCGTATTTATTCAGTTCCATAAATAAACGAGGTTCATCGTGTACTTACTGCACTGACGACTGCTCACTTTTATAATTAAGTAGGCATTTATGATCCCGTTGCAAGCTCTCTTTCTTTCTATGTGCGCAGACGCGGACAAACGCACGCTTGTGCTCGCGTGCCATCGAATGGCCAAATAGAAAAACACAATCAAATGCAAAGAAACTCACAGACCGGTGCTCGCTTTCACGTCTTCGCGACAGCAATATAAAAGGTTGCACAATATCTGAATTAAGTTAGTTTACCTAACAAAAAGCATATAAAAATGAAAAGATCGAATAATGAAAATGTACATATTTACAAAGAAATTTAAAACCCATACCCTACAATAATACATTTACAAAGAAATTTAAAACCTATACCCTAAAATAAAACATATGCTCCCACATTAAGTTAGTTATTCTTAACATAATTGCAAAGGTGCACTCGGTGTTATTTATATGGTAATCATGAATATTTCGTTATTAATTTCTTTAGAAAAGGCCAAGGAAATTATAAATGCTAATTAAACACATTATGACAATTAGCAGGAATAAATGCATTTTAGGAACTGCTGTCATATTTGGAGTTAAATTAATGCATTGAAACATATCACATTTGTTTGTAGATGGAATGTTGTTTCTTGTTATCTCATATAAGGATGTTGCAAATGTCAATATACATATTACCTGCCCTTTGTATTCTATCATATGCTGTGAAAGTTTCTATTAACCCTCCGTCGGGCGCGATAGCTGCTGGAACACGATCGGGCACAATGTATCTCACAGATAATTATTACTTTTTGTTTCTTTTGAGGCTAATAAATGATCACATTCAAATAATAATAACTCATGAGGAGACAGACGTCGCCTGCCCCACTGCTGAGAGATCAACAATGTTGCACCCTCCATATCTCACAGATATATTGCGCCCGACGGAAGGTTAAATTAAAGATAGTTTCTCACAGTTCGAGGGGTTAATATTAAGTGCAAAAAGACTAGAAGAATCGACATAGTTATTTTAAAGTAAATACGAAACGAATGATGTCATTCCTACGTCCTAAAGAGTAAGGAACGAATCTCCAAGAGCATACAATAATTCACAATGAAGCTAAAACCATGAAATTTATAATTTACAGAACGTAATAATTTGTGCAGTAACTTTTCCACTCGATTTAATTGACGAAACTTATGTATATTTCGAACAAACCACCAATACATATTCAATCAATGCAGAGACCAATGACACATATATGTTCGCCTTACAAATCCCTTCATTTAGTTAAACGTAATTCCTCAAAGCGGTGTGAATAAATAAAATTCTAAATTTCACTTATAAATGAAGATATTCGCTCGGAAAACAACCGATGTAGCTATGTACTCATAAACTACACAACTTGCATAAACACTTCAGCATTCACAGGTAAAATATTCATTACTATAAATTAACTTACACTTTATCAGTCCTCGGGAAATTAAAAAATTTTGTTGGCCCATCACGGCGTCTATCCCACCCGTCACAATCATTAACGGCACACGCCGCGCACACATTCTTACTGCGTCTTCCACGACGTTCCGCCATGATCAGACATCGACTGTAACGGCTTTAAGGTGGTTCCACCGTGACTGAAGGGTTTTAGGAGAAGGAAAATACTTTTTTATTAATTTTACGAACGTGCAAAAAAATTACTTCAACTTTTCTAGTACATAGAATATTAAATTTATTTGTGAATGTATTAACAAACAATATAATATTAATTACGTGTAATTATTGGTTAGCATAATAATTTTCGCAAAGACTGAATTTTGACTCATATTTCTCCAAGCCATGATGACGAAAAAATTAGTTTTTCTTAAAAATAATTGATTCCATAAGTGTAATTAACTATATAAATATAAAATATTGTTATTACATATCTATTTTTAGTTTGAAAATATGTATTTTCTTTTATAATAAAAGTATAGCAGCAGGCGAAATCCTTAAATTTGGCAACATCATATACAAAGATTGTATACAGCATCAACTTCCAGTTTCCGTGAGCGTCAGTAGTGGTTATTAGCGTTGGGAGTTTACTGCGATTACTGTGTTTACTGTATCTTGTTCTTTGAGCAATATATAGTAATTTCTGCGTGAGGATTGTGTTTTTCCCCGTTCCCTGTGCATTTTACGGCATTGGGGTTTTTATTTTCTTTTTAATTTTTATAGTGATTTCTGTTTTCGTATACGTGGTGTAGAAAATGTCACGATACACTCGTTCGAAGTCAGGCAAGTTCATGAAGAAGAGCGCAAAAGAGAAGCTTGATAAAGCTTTGGCATCTAAACGAGAGAAGTTGAAGGATACTTCGTCAGCGCCTAACGTTTGCAGTGGTAGACGCATAGTCGAAGTAAATCACTTGGCACAAGAGCTATGGTGTTCCTTATGTGATATTCCTCTATCATTAAGGGATATAGAAGAGGAGCAGAGGAAAGGCTTAATTTCTGTGTTGAAGATACAGTGTCGGTCCTGCCAGGCGATGAAATTAATTTCTACTGGGAGACGAAGTTTGGTGGAGGGGACCAACGCATACGATACTAACATCAAAGCTTCTATTGGTAAGTGACGTGATATATATTCAATTTAAAACTTATACATGTACATCGTAATATATTATTTCCAGTTGTTTAATTGAGTCCTGCATTTTTTACACAATTTTATTTTGTATAAATTTATACACATGAAGAAAATATATGTAAGTTTTTAAGATATTAATGTACTCATACTAACTTCATGCTAATATTATTTCTAAAATATAGGTTTGCTTGATGCTGGAATAGGTCCGTATCAATTCCATACTCTGCTCTCTGCTCTAAATATACCTACTGCATCGGAAGGGCTATGGAAAAGGCATGAAAGACTTGTAGGTCCTATGATGGAGGAATTGGCTGAAGAGAGCTGCAAGGAAGCTGTAGTTTTGGAGAGATCTCTTACATTATCATCTCCAATGTAAGTTCGGAAATAGTAAATAATAATGAAATTATATGGTATAGTTTGTATAGTATAGTATAGTAATTATGATGATGTATTTGGATTTACAATGACTTCTATGAAAAATTGTAAGATGTATTTCTTTCATTGGTGAAGAAATGTATATCTGATTCATTCATTCATTACAGCTCAAGGATTAATACTCCTGGGGAATCTTCATTGAATGAGATGAGGACATCAACTCCTTTGGTTGGGATTGCTGCCTCATATGATATGGGGTGGCAAAAAAGAGGGAATGGAAGATCATATGATAGTATGATTGGTATGAATGTCGAATGCACGAAAGTCGAGGACTGCCTGTAGTGCACATGCGAAATCGCTCTTTTTTTCATTAAAGCATTTTGCTATTTTCATAGTTTTTTTATAATATTGCCTAATCATGGCCCCAAAGAGAGTGATGATTGAATAAAGTAAAAAGGGCATACTTTAATTTGGTAATTTATTAAAAGTGTTGGCTTGGCTGACAGACTGCGCCATTATGCGATAGCTCGAAATGTTTGTTCATCAGCTGATGTACGAAACTCCAAATTCGGAGTACGAAAGGCAGTTTAGGGACGAGAATTTATAATGTATGAAAGAGCAAGTTGTACGGATGTCGAGGACTTCCTGTAGATTATTTCCTACCCTAGTGTTATGGTTGTGTATATCACACTTTTTAGTAAATAATAACATATTCTTCTTCACATAAGAAAAATATTTATGCAGGGGACAATATTCCTGATTTAAAAAAAATAGGTTGGCAATGATCTCTTTAAGGGGCAGTGTATATTAGTCGTAGTGTCTTTTTTTGTAATTAGTATATATGTTAGCAAGTTCTAGATATTCTAAAGAAATAGTTAATGGTGGTGGTGATAATGAAGTCATAAAATTTTTCTTAGTAGTGTGTGGAGGAATATGAACATATTAGTTTCTGAAAGGGATGAAAATTAATAATTTAACAATAGAACAAATGTTTACTTCCTAGGAGTAGGGTTATGGACCATCTTGGCCCTTAGGCATTTCATATGTGCCATCACCATGATTAATAATTATTTGTTATAATATAACCAATGTATCAATATTTGAAGTAAAAGTCAATTTTATTTATCTTTATTTTATAGTGATATGAGAAGAACAAAATTAAAATTTTTTACTTCAGCATTTACAAAGTAGAAATAAATATTGTTGAATAAAAACTGAAAAAGAAAATGTTGAAAAATAAAAGTATATATGCTGTGTGAAGCATTTTCACATAATCGTTCATTGTTATTAACATTATTGTATAAAAGACTCATTTTCCATTTGCCATTTTCACTTGCTTATTTTCTAGAAAGAAAGCATCGTGTAATGATATATGTAATTCTATATTTTTATGAAATTTGACATTATTTATTCTGCAAATGAGAGATTATGGATTGATAACAGTACTAATTGTATCCATTCATTTGTATGTTGTGTGTGTTACTTCTCTGGGTAACTTTTTTATGAAATCAATACATTTATTCCTGTCAATCCTAGATGTTGAATGGAATGTGGAACAACGCAACACAGAAAAAAAGGAAAGTGCCTAAAATGAGCTGAAGTAAAGAGAATTTTTGGACTATAATGAAACGCAAAAAGATGGAATGAAGAAAGGAAAAATGATCTTGTGTTGACAATAACGCATGAAATGTTATAGCACTATATAGTGGTCACCTAGAATCATGTAAAGATCAGCCATCTAAAGTCAAAAAGAGAATGTATAAAATATGCATTGTGTGATGAGAAGTTAAAAAATATACACAAGCCATAAAAGAAGGTAACTAATTAGCTCATACAGTGTTTATAATTATATCTTAAATACAGTTGGACCACAAGTTACTTGGCTTGGAGTTATACTGATTCACATATTGTGACCAATGCCTCAATTTACATGATAAGCACATTTCTTTTGCTGAGCAGACATTCTGCCATGCATACTGCCTAAACCCTAGTCTTTAAATTTTCAGCTTTGATAATACTAGCATTGTCTCTTGTCTCTTTATTAATTTTCCACGGTTTTTTGCTTAATTTAACCCCTCAAAAAGGTGCAATAATGGCACCAAAGAAAGCTTTCAGTGTTGCACACAAATCAGTTACACTGAACAATAAGAAATCCTAGATAAGTTAAAAGAATGGGGATAATTTGAAATCAGGAGAAAAATTCTGCTGTGACTGGGAATTGAGCATGGGTCTTATCATTTTGGGGCAGTTATTCTTCAACTGAGCTATTGTATCATATTAATTCTCTCATTTCTGAATGCAGGTGTTTTATTTTGTTTAATAGGAATAATTTGTGAATAAATATTAAATGCTCAATTTTGTGTTTAATATTTTATTACAAAATAAGTATTGAATCTTGTCCCGTGCCCCTGCCCCTCTTTTTTCTATAGACATAATGACTCGAGTCATGCAATTTCCATTTAGTTTTCCAGGAATATATCCCTTATGTAATTCGAGGTCCAACTGGTATTTGTTACTTATGACTCATTGCTGTCCTAGGTAAATCATTCCTCCCTGACTTATAAAAATATTTTTTTGTTGAAGCTGTAAGGTAAACTATTTTGAAAAAGTTATATTTCTATGATTATGAATAAATAGAAACAAAACTACAGAATATATGTCTTCTGGTTATAAAGAAAATATGTAAGAACTTATGAATATCCTTGACTTCAAGTGGTAAAAATTATATTTTTATTATTATAGAACTTAATTGATATCTTGGCCTCATGTCAATAATTAATTTACTTAGCTTTTTCAGTGGCATTGAAATATATTGGTAAATTAACCAGATGATCATAAAATATTCTAAAATGAGCAGGACTAGCAGTACAAGAATTTCGATCATAATGAAGTATCTAAAGCTTGTAAAATATGAAACCTAGCATATGAATTACTATTTAACTAGTGTAATCAGTGTTGCCATTTGAAAATTTGAATTCGCGCTAGGTCGACCTTCAAAAAGAGCTAAAAAGGAGCAAGAATAGCTACCCAAGCAAAACTCCACAACAAGCCCAGGAGGAGGCAAATGTCATCTGGCGAAGAGCTAAAACTGAATTTGAGAAGGATGGTATGGCATTTGAAAAACACATTGACAGTAAAATTCAGCAACTGAATGAAGAAGCTACGAAGAGGAAAGCTACTCTCAAGAGCTTTTTTGTGAAGGTAAGCATTGTGGATGACACATTTCAGATATGTTTTGCAATTACAACCTGTCTCTGCATGCACGAATGTCTCGTAGAATGCCCCTCCGCATGTCTGGCCCATGTTTATTAGTTTTATTCGATGTCTAGGGGGCTCACCACAACAGGGGTGCCAATACGTCGGCATGTCTTTATTTTTGTTTCGATGCTCCAAAATCTATAGAAGGTTTTTATTACCTATTTTTTTATGTTGTGAAAAACGTTTACCTTTATGTGACTGTTAGCCAAGTACGGCTTCTCACTGAAATAATAAACATTTGTTTATAAATAATAGGGGAATTATTTACTAGACCATCTGACTACCACCCCTGAAAATTATCTAATACTCATTCGAAGTGAAACATCAGTAGTGGTGAACTCGCGAGTGAAAAAAACCTCAGATTTCTTACGTAAGATTTAGGAGGGGGGGGGGGGGTCCCATTGGTTCTTATGTTTTCTTACATGGGGGAGAGGGGGGGTCAAAAAGTGGCCTAAAACGTCTTACGTAATATATGGACGGTCCCTTATTACGGAGCACGAGATGCGTCGACTACGCGTCGACGCCGGTCGTCTGCGTGCGGTAGCAACCGTCGGTGGTGGTGGTGATATTAGGAACTAAGATCCCCCTCCTATCCCCGACCTCCCCTCTCGCATTCCCCCCTCGCCCTCTCCTCTCGCCGTTAGACGCGAGTAAAAACCATTGAAAACTGGCTGGAACCAAAGCTGGAACCAAAGTAGAAGGAGCCGGAATGAAACTATTTCATGTGCGAACCCGATCCGGAACGGTTCAGTTTCGTTCCATCGACATTTCGTTCCGAAGATTTCGTTCCTCTTTCGTTCCGGTTCCACTTTCGTTCCACGACTTTGGTTCCTTTTTCGGTTTGGTTCCTCTGAACCGTTCCTTGAACCGAAACCTATCTGGAACCGTTCCTCTTTAGTGGGTTCGGTTTCGTTTAACAACCCTGGTTCAAACGATGCATTCGTATATGAGAAAGTTTGTACAATTTATATTGTACTGATTTTTTATTGTGTCATTTGTTCCAATACATCTTTTCAAGTTGAAATATATTATTATTAATCCTTTATACCTAATTTTTAGAATTTTATGATACATTACATATAACCTTATACAGTAAACTCTCAGTTATCTGGAATGCCCATGGAATTGGGTTTTCTGGTTAACCACTCAACTGGGTAGTTTTTTTCCCAAGTCCCTTCCACAGTGGGTATTTAAATTTGAAGTGAGACTTTTTCTTTTCATTTTCAAATTAAATGAAATTTGCTTTAAAAATTCCAGAATTATCATTACAAATATAATATATGATATAATACTTTGATAAATAATTACAAGTATAAATATTATTTAAATAATTTATAAAATCTTCATTTTAGCAATCAAATATTGTTTTTTTTGCCTGTTAGCATTAAATTGAAATGCTTATGTATGTTTAAAATAATTTTATTTCTCAAAAATATATAAATTTTGTCATAATATGGCTATAAGTAATAACAATTAGCATATTATAGAAAAATATCTATAAGACTATTTTTGCCAAATATTATATATATATAGTACTATATTATATTTTATATATATATATATATATATATATATATATATATATATATATATATATATATATATT
Organism: Uropetala carovei; assembly: GCA_036926305.1. Lineage (NCBI taxonomy): Eukaryota > Metazoa > Arthropoda > Insecta > Odonata > Petaluridae > Uropetala > Uropetala carovei. Next base: position 1,451,162 of record JAXCHB010000252.1, on the reverse strand, counting down.
ATACTCGGTTCAAACACAAAGGATTGTTATATATATTGTTACATAATGAAATGGGAGAAACATTATCACATTCTCAATATCTCAGAAGCAAACTGAACTTTCCATAAACATCTGTTTTTCATATGTACCGTTAGAATTACTAGCAGGAAAAACATTCATAAATAGCAGGTTTACCCTTGAGACAAAAGTGCATGCAGAGAAAAGTGTGAGTTTTCACAAGGGAGTGTGAAAAAACACCGAGTGTCATAAACGGTCATTCCAGATGGGGCGATCACGGAAATGCAACCCGCAACGCATATGCAGACCTCCCTTATGAAGACCTTCTCAAAGAAAAAGGAAGACAAGGCCATGTATGGCAGGCAGGACGAACTAGAAGAACCAAGCTATAAGTACGAGAAGCTACGGGATGGAAAATCACGGCGTACCCATAGCAATCAGCCTGAAATTTCCCATGACGTCTAAATCCGTCACACCCAGCACTGGCGTGTCCGGCCATGACGTCTATATACGGCATACCCAGATGAGTGGTTAAGTGAATACAGGTGACTCCCGAGATTCAACCGTTTGAGATTCGACCAACTCGTGAATTCGAACGGTTGAATTGACCCAGCTGATCGATTGGTCGAATTAGAAACTAGTTTATGCGAAGTAATTTTTGGTCCGCCCAACCACGAGAGGTTTAGTTTTACTCTAGACATCATTATTTCTGCTCTAATTCTTTGAATTTGTGCTGATTCGACATTCGACGGTTGGAGATTCGACTACGCTTTCAGGAACGCATCCCTGTCGAATCTCGGGAGTCGCCTGTATTCTGGTTGCTTGAGAGTTTATTAGATAGGCCTCAATAAAGAAATAGGATACCAAAATAAGAAACAGATGCAGAATTGTACATTCACTTTGGAATTGCTAACCTGTAGACAAGGTAATCTACTCACAATTTTCTTAAATAATTTCTTGACATTGAAGGAAGTAATTAAATTCAAGTATACAAGTATTTAACACATTTAACTGCTATATTTTAATATAGCCCTTGATTTTTTTTGTGTGCCAACTAAATTAAATTCTTGATCAAGACATAAGAGATTGAAATTTGCAACCATTAATCTAATGTTTACAATAGTTAACTAAATAAAGCAAATGTTTTTGTGGCACTAAATCAGTACAATGAATGCTTTGCTTGGTTTTCGCCTTTCGTTGGCGTGCCAACCAAAATCGTCTTGCTTGCCACTTACGGCACACGTGCCATAGGTCCGCCATCACTGAGTCGAATCTTTAGGATTTTCCGACAAAAAAAAAATGGTTTCCTTGACCGAGAAAAGGAGAGAAATTATTCACACCCAACACAATGTATTAGCAGAAATTCTTAAGGCAAATTGATATTAAACAAAAGAGAAGCAAATAGTGGCATGCAATCATTACATACGGTGCAATTAGTAAAGTCACAACATTTATCGGCAGCTTCTTGGTCAACCAATTTTTTATCACCTGAAACATCTACACATCAGATCCCGTTTCCTATTATCACCTTAGTGCCTATTGGAGTTTTAGGAGGCATTTAAAAAGAGTGTGCGAAATATTTTATTATTAACACAGAGTCCAAGAAACATCCATAATTACGTATTGCAACTGCCATAAACACCAATTTTAGCAGTAAAATTCCGAATTAGATGTAAACAAAGAATTGATTAAAGCACCAATTTTAGTGGTAAAATTATGAACTAGATGTAATAAAAAATGGAGTGGCAACTCTAGGCCCTTCCTATTCAGGATCATTGGGGTATTTGCTCAGGTTTTTGACGTAGTTCAAATGCTTAAGCTTTGCGTTTCATGCGTCATTTATTAATGGTGGAATTTCATGGAGTTTTTCATTTTCATTTAATTTTCTCAATTCTACTAAGGAAGCTAAATAAGATTTTATTTTATGATACTTTTTCGTGTTCTTTTATTTTGTTTAAGTCTCTCTTTCATTGAAGTTCATTTTTCCATCTCTTTCTCTATTTTTCTGTGGCCGCCAATACAGAGAACAAATGATCCGTTCTAGCTGGGATGGAAACTAAACCCTGTATTTCCCATTGCCTTAATTACTTCTCTTTCACGATTTTGTCTTTCGTGGTGTTTTCAGGAATGTAACCCCATGAAAGATGAGGTCTGCCTGTATGTATAATTAAGTACCGTAGAACCTCATAAACTCTGCAACCTCGGAACCTAGCATTTGCCGGGGTTCTGAAAATTTATAAAAAATCTATTTTTGGTAACTGATTATATAATTCAAATGATGAATAACAATTAAAAGGGAACCCATTATCAATAAAGACTTATACATGCACTAAAACGGGGAATTATAAAAGAACCATTAAAAAGTAAATAACGAAGTGAAATAAAGCGTATATCTAATATGCATTTACAACATTATTTTTGCCACAAATTATTCTGAAATTGTTGACCCCTCCCCCTCACTTCCTCTCTGTCCCTTTCTCTCCCTCCCTCTTTCTTAAATGTAAGAAGGGACTATATAGTCTCAGTATAAATGCATTGAACTCTCAATTTCGACGACAATGGGAGTTGTCATGGTAGCTTATAATTGGTATTGTAATAAAACATAAAGTCATGAATTTTATTGATTCTAACAGCATTTCTACGTGAATTCGACCAGAATTCGGAATCTGTCTTCAATAAAAATAAACTTTGTTCTTACCCACAAATTCAAATTCAAAGTAGTCAACACTCATCCCTGTATTTCAGTTGCAGGAAGCGGCAAAATATGTGACATTCGATAATGAAATCGTTCACCATTTCGAATCAAAGTGACAAACAGAAACAAAACCTTGGCCATTCACTAAGTTAGGATGTAAGGAAGAATCATACCAAATTTGGTTATTCTAGCTTTTATCATTTAGGAGGAGTTCCATGAACAACCAACAACAAACCAACAAACACACCCATCAAAATATATTATAGGAGACTAGCAGAGTTGTCCATTGAATTTCAGCAGATTTAGTGAATCTACTACAGTACAACATACAAACTCTTTAAAATATACAGTTGATACTTTTTCATTTACTATTAGCTTTTCTTAACAATTAATCATATTTGCTTGTAGCAGTCTATTTCCAAATGTATTGTATTAAAATAAAACGATAATTTTATTTCCTATCATATCACTTTTGCCAAATCCGGCTTCATTTCTGGTTTAATTATATCTCGCTGAAATATTTACTTTTATGTCTTGTAAGCAACCCGTGAAAAGGCAACATACAGTTGTCCATGATTGAACACTGACTCCGGTAAATGTGCACCAGATACGTGAGCCTATTTACATTAATAAACATTAAAATGTAGTATATAATGATTTTACTTACAAAAAAGGTAATATTCCAGTATTCAATAGACGAAAGAAGGTTCAATTACTTTCATCAATTGTTATAAACGCTTCCTGAATAATATTCAGTATCTATTTACATTGCTATCCATAAACATCGATCGTTTCATTGCTTAAAGAAATGTGCGAAGCGAATAACGCTAAACTTTCGTCTATTTGTAAGCTTCATTGAAGCTAATTGAATCGGAGGTAACAATGACTGCCGCCTTGGCAACGCCCGGAAAGAGTATGAAAAATACACAAAATTTCGAAACAAATTGCGTATTTCTGAGAACTTGGACCGTGTAACATGTAAACATCACAGGAATAAGATAGTATAGAGTTTTATTCGTCGTATAAAGCAAAAAAAAAACTTGGTTCATATTTACGTATTTTGATGCTTGAAGGAAGGATACCTTGCAAGTCAAGAAATGGATTCATCTGTTATCTTATGGAAAAATGTTAATCCCCAATTTTGGCAGCACTGATTAATCCCAGTTGGCCAAACCTTTACCATTTACTAAGTTAGGATGTAAGGAAGAATCGTACGAAATTTGGTTATTCTAGCTTCAATCATTTAGGAGGAGTTAGTTCCATGAACAAACCAACAAACACACCCTTCAAAATGTATCGTATTTACTCTTGTAAGCCGCGCTCCTTTTTTCCCAAAATGCCTGTGAAAAAAAGGGGGTGCGCGTATTACACGAATTCTTTTACTTGCCACGCACCTTTTTTCCTAAAATGTCGTGTCGGCAAACAAATATACGTTAACCTAGCACCTATGCCGCATCTATTATTGTATTTACAAATTTCGGTGTATTTAGTCATTTTCATTCATTGTATAAAAATTTTAAATGAGTTTTAAGCTTATTAACGGGTGCTCCCCAATCTCGACGAAGGCTTCTGCTGCAATCGTCACGGAGGCCACGGCGCATGCGCGACCAGTTTGGGTTGGTGGGGGTTTTGTGCTCACGGCAGACAACACCTAGCATGTTCAGATATGGCATGTTTTCTTTATTCACTGATACGCCTATGAAAGTCATGGCCTCCGTGGTGATCACTGAATGATCACCGATCATAATTTAATTTGCCAAAAAAATGACGACCACTACGGTAGTGATCAGTGACCATATGGCTGGAAAATTATGTACAGCAAAATGATCGGTGATTGCTCCCGGAGCGATTTCTGCCGAACGTGACCAATATGACGACAGAAACAGCTAAGTGTTTGACAAAAGAGGGCTATTGAGGAGATTTCTGCTAGTACCGATATAAAGAGATCACCCAATAAATTCATCACGTAGGAGTGTGAAGATGCTTAACTTGAGCCTAGCATTTTTGAGAAATAGGAATTGGTGATTTAAAAAACCCTTTTTCAGCTCAAATAAATTTTTTCCCCTATAGCCGGCCCAAAATCTGGGGTGCGCGGGATACATGGGGGCATGGCTTACACGAGTAAATACGGTATTATAGGAGATATATATATGTGTGTGTGTATATATGTGTGTGTGTGTGTATAGAGAGAGAGAGTCAGTTCCTTAAAACATATGTGCCTTTTTTCATGAAATAGGTCCAGGGCGACGGAGTAGTTACATAGCTTGGACTGTGTGGGTCCAAGGCTCCATTTTTTAAAGGCCCTTTCGTTCAATTCCCTTGGGACACCAGGATGTGCGAGTCCTCTGGCTTTGTACCAAGACTTCAACAGGATCAACCTATCATTGTGACTACACTACAATCAACTGAAGCATTGCAACCATTTTGAGAGCAAAATGGCGAAGTTCTCAGGGGACATGATTGCACACCAGTCAAGGTAAAGTGATTATATTTATATACTTTCAAGAAGTTCTAAAATGTGTATATGTATGTTGATCTGTACAAGGTTGACATCGCATGTGCTATGAAGCTCGAAGAGATATTGCGTAGTATGCCAATTCGCTGAATATACAAAGATCATATTTTTTAAAATTTTTAAAACAACATTACTGAAGATTTAATTGTGCTCTGTATTGCGATTATCTCATGTCAGGTTCAATGTCTTTTTCAGAAATGCAACATGAAGTGAATGTAATGGTAGTATATGGGGTGGGTCACTAACTTTGAATATTGATTTTACTTATCCTAAATAGTATCGATTAGCCTTAATGTCAGGTAGCAACTGCGGTTTACAATATTTTACATGTATGGTGTGTATATATAGTGAATACATCATTAATAATATTTACTTGTTTTTTTAAATAGCTGAATTTTTAAAAAATATTGAGATAGGCCTTTAGCGGCCATGAGGTTCCCACCATATTTCATCCCATAACATTCCTTTACTAACTGGATCTCCATCGTTAACTTTAACAATTTACATGACATTATACGGAAAGCTTAACTTTTTTCTTAAAATATTTGTCAGTTTTAGATAAGGGATTGAAGAGCACTTCCAGCTACATGTTATATCCTTACTCCCCTCTTAATAGAATATTTCGCAACATGACAGTTTTTGTGATGCTAGCTTGTGTCCTTTTTTTCCTGTTCGAGTTTCTATTTTCTACTACTTAATTCTCTCCATACCTTCTTTTTGCTGCTTTCCTGATATTGTCAACCAATAGGAAAATATTGTTGATAATATATATAAATACTTAAGTATATTGGAAATTTGGGGTTAGGTTCCACGGTTCGTATTACTATATCATATATTATTGATCACTTACATTACCTGCTTATTTCTCACTTAAATTATATAAATATTACGAATACAATAACATGCTGTTCTTTCCTTATGAGTTCTCTGGTTTGGCATAGTCGAAACTCCCATAGATGAAAAATGTGTGACGAAAAACAATCACCGCCATCTATGTGCTATTAAATGGGAGAAATAGTTTTCCGCTGCATTCCGCTGTTCGGAACTACATTTTCTACCCCAGAATGAATTATTTTTTTAAGAATTTCTTCAAACATATCACACTATGCATAAGCCAAACTATTGAGTAAAACAATTACTGACTGAAGGATTACAAACGCCCCATAGGTAACAGAGAAATTACGTGCATACTACGATGTACATCACATCATTTTATACAATTTACTATGGTCTTCTAATCTTACGCGGCGTTTTTTTGCATTTAAACATATATTATTACGCACAAATTCAGAAAAATATTAAACATTTAATTTATTTAGTATGCTGATATGAATAATACACAACTAAACACGTCGTGTGGACTTGCGGTGTGCGAAAAGTATGCGTATGCTGATGTGAATAATACACAACTGATCGCCTCGTGTGGAATGTAGAGACTTGTGGCGGGCAAAAATTGTAATCGTACATTACGGCAACAAGGTAATAGCAAGCAAGTTAGAACAACAACATAGCCTTTATGAGTGAGTGCAGATGATGACAAAGTCATACGATGTGCAGGATTATCGTGTTGAATGCAGTGACTTGTGGCACGCGAAAAGGATACGTAATCATGTCAATACGGCAACAACGTAATAGCGAGTAAGTTAAAACGACAACAAAGTCTTTGTGAGTGAGTTAAGATGACAACAAAGTCATAAGATGTGCGGTATTTAAAAGTTTTCGTGGTCCGAACCGTGGATACGCAAGGGAAATGTCCGCGGTTAGGAAGGGTGGGACTCAATATGTAGACCACGTATATTCGAGGGCCGCAGTTAATAAACCTGCAGTTGGAGAGGGAAGGGTGTATCTCACAAGGGGACTTTGTCAAGTCGATGTCAAGAATCCGGTTGAAACTTCTTGCTGTGAAACTAGAGATAAAATAAGCGGACACGTGTCCCGGCTTTCTTCCCCATAGGTATTTCAACAAGCGCTGTGGCTGCGGTCGCTAAGGCATTAGCATTGTAAGGCTATGGTCGGTGGTTTGATTCACGCTGGCGGGGAATTTTTTTTTCCGTCTATTTTTTCAAATACCAAGCTGGGTACGTTTCTCAACTTCGTTATTTGTGATTAAATGTTTTTTTTATAGTATTTACGAGTTAAATGAAATTATTTTTCATATTTTAATATTTTATTTTTTATTTGCCAGCGGTAAAAATAGGTGGTCCACTCACTATTCACCAATCAACTGAATATTTTTAAGGCAAAAGCTTGGATGGTATTTATCGTAAAAACAAGGAAAGCACAGATATTCCTTGCACCATGCGCAGTGAGCTTCGATCGCAAGGAAAGTGCTTTGATAGAGTAAGGGTCGTCAATTGCCTGCATTTTCTGCAAGGTTTCTGTAATTTAACAATTAAAGCAACTTGTAATTTAATGCATAGTATTTTCATCCACAAAATGCCATATTAATGTAATGTACTTACCTATAAAAAAACGAACAGCCCCCGTTATATCTTGTTTATCGTGATTATATGATAAAAACGAAGCATTGACGACGTCTTCTTCATCCGGTGAAAAGCTACTTCCGGAGGGTCTGGCAACTGGATTGATCTCCATCGATGAAGGCAAAAGTCGAAATCAGGGAGGTAATCAAGATTCGTAAAATATTACGATAATCATAAAAAACGAAAAATCACAATACTGAACGATCAAACAGCTAATGTAAATCGTAATCCAAAAAGAGTGCAGAGGTCGTTGGCAGGAGAGTAAATGATCCAGGAGAGCAGAAATTGATATCAAAAAAGCAAATCAAAGGAGTAAAGCGAGAGAAGCACGTAGCAAAAGCAGCGAATGGCAATAACTGAATTGGTGATGATCTGCGGCCTTTAATTAATTAATTAATTGAGTAATTAATTAATTAATTAATCAATCGATTAATTAATTGTAAGAGTGATCCACAATAGCACACGTATTGCAACATTGTCGCAGGGAAATATGTAGAGTTTTAGCATGCGCGTCACCCCGCTTGCCGTCATGAGCACTGTGAGAAACGCTCATTTAACGGCATGGTGTGGCTATCTTTACGTTGCACATTGTTTTTTCGTCATAGAGAAGCAAGGTCGGCTTTGTTTTTCAAACTTCGACGATGTGTTGATTCTAATTTTGGTAAACCCGAAGAACAAGTTCATAATTTCCCAAAAATTATTTCATTTAACTCGTAAATACTATAAAAAAAACATTTAATCACAAATAATGAAGTTGGGAAACGTACCCAGCTTGGTATTTGAAAAAATAGACTGAAAAAAAAGCAAAAAAGAAATTCCCCGCAAGCGTGAATCGAACCACCGACTGTAGCCTTACAATGCTAATGCCTTAGCGACCGCAGCCACGGCACTCACTGAAATAGCAGAGTTAAATACTGGTATATGTTGTCCGTGTAAATCTATTTTGCCCATTTTCTCTCAAACCCGGGCCTATGGAGAAGAAAGCCGGGACATGTGTCCGCTTATTTTGTCTTTAGTTTCACCACAAGAAGTTTCAACTGGATTCTTGACATCGACTTGACAACGTCCCCTTCTCAGTCCGAAAAAGTGGTTTTCGCAATGCAGTCTGTCTGTGGGTCTGTGTTCGCAGCTCTAGAGCCTAAATGGTGGGGCTAAAATGAATGAAACCTCGTACTTAGGCATTTTATAATACAGAATAGAAGCTACAAAGACATGGTTGACATTGCTCATTAAGGGAAGTTAATTCCATGCATTTTTAACAACAATTTGATTTTCTCAAAAATGGCTACAACGATTTTGATAAAATGTTGTAGTTACTTGAGTTTACATCTGCAATAATCTTATAAATATTTTACACTGTTGAGGCTATCGAATTCAAAAGTTTTATGGGTCATCCTATGGATCAAAGGAAGAACTTGGTCTAGGTTTGCATACTGTGGGGTCTCTTATACTAGGGTGACCATATTTCCACGAGACTAAAACGGGAAATTTCCTTTAATTCTTAAGAAAAAAACAGGCAAAACGGGACAAAATTTTCATGTGACTTTTTAAAACGGAAGTTTGGTTTATTTCGGTCAATACATCATTTACAAGAATTTGAAGATTTATGTACATAGACAGGAAAAACAAACTCATTAACAAGAAAATTTAGCTAATGATGTGTGGAGTAAAAAGAATTAAATGAACTTGTTGAACACATAATCAATTATATTAGATTATTGGCAACTACGAATGTAAGTAGTATTGCCAACAATATCGCTTGACCTGCATACTCCGGGTCTAGGCCCTATGGATCTCTATCCGATGTCAGGGTGTAGTTTCTTTGGGTCAGCGAGTTTTTCTGGACTTCTTCTAAAGAAAAGTACAATATGAAATATTGGGGAAAAATTCATTCTCTCATTTCCGACGCATTGATTTCTATCTTTACTTTATTTTGCAATAGGGAGATCGGATTTTATAAATTAAAAAAACAGCCGACATGTAAATTTTAATTCAATGAAAAGAGTCGTTCGAAAGCATTGTCCCAAGTGGGTCAAAATAGAAATTTTGCCTATTAATTCTAAAATATTGATGGATGGACAACTTATTTTACTTTTTAAATATTTAATTTGGTTTATTTACTTTCACATAGTTTTGTTTGCAATTAATTTGCAGTTGATGTAGGAAGAGTTGATTCTGAAGCTGGTATGAGTGTTGATGATTCATTCTCTTGAGGAGACATGTACTTTGCGGACGATGATATTTCTTGCAGTAATTTGGGATATTTTAATAGCAAATTGTAAAAGTCGTTGCACAAAAGTTCCTGAAAATGAGTTTTCGTCACTATCACTGCTTTTATGTTTTCAATGAGGAAATGTTTCTTTTCATGTCCACAAAGAATTTGTGATAGAAAACACTTTCTATAGCTCCACTGGTGCTGGGTATGGCTAAAGCAAATTCCAAAATCATTTAAATATTTTTTAATGATATTCCTTCACCTTGCACGAACTTGAAAATTCCGAACCATCGTTCCAGAGTTTCAGTTAACTTCCTGTTCCATTCAGTAATTTTGTTTTTATTGATGTTCATAACTTGGTGGTATTCATCGAAAAACTCATCTTCTTCTATTATTTCAGTTATGTTTTTGTTGACATGTATTTGAGTGTATCCTGAATTTGTTCCCAGTTGCACCCAGTAAAACACTTTTAAAGGTCGATAACTCCATTTTTCTAAATACATTATAAGTGCGTTGTAAAATGAATTTGCAGCTTCTGTGAATTGTTTTTCACTGCAGAAATCTTCTAAATCTGATAAAACCAATCTAAGTTTTGAGGTGCGGAAATTTCATTTCTCCGGTTTTTAATTTTCTTTGCTAAAATATCCAGTTCTTCAGCTACTTCACTTCCTAAAATATTATCACACACTATTTTTTTTACTTTCTCATACGAAGTATCGAGAAAGTATTGCTATCGTGAAAAAATCGACCTCAGATTTTTACGGAAATATACGTTTTAGGTGTCACTGAATCAGAAAAAGTGGTTTTCGCAATGCCGTCTGTCTGTCTGTTACTGGCTCTGGAGCATAGACGGTAGAGCGAAAATGAATGAAATCTCGTACTTAGGCATTTTATCATACTGAGCAGAATATACTTAGAAATGGTTGACATTGATCAATAATTAAGAGTAGTTTATTCTACGCATTTTTAACAACAATCCGATTTTATTCAAAAATGGCACTAACGATTTCGATTAAATTTCATACAGTTACTTGGGTTTACACTTCAATAATCTATAATATATTTTGAAGCGTGTGTTTGTTCATGGAATTCCTCCTAAACGATAAAAGCTAGAGTAACTAAATTTGGTACGATTCTTCCTTACATCCTAACTTAGTGAATGGTCAAGGTTTGGTCAATCAGGATTAATCAGTGCTGCCAATATAGGGAATTAACATTTTTCCGTAAGATAACACATATGAATCCATTTCTTCCATCAAGCTTAAAAATACGTAAATATGGACCAATCTTTTTCGTTTATGCTTTTTTCGATGAATTAAACTCTCTACTATCTTATTCCTGCAAAGTTTACGTTACACGGTCGAAGTTTTCAGAAATACTCTATATGATTCGAAATTTTGTGAATTTTTCGTATTTTTTCTGGGCGTTGCCAAGGAGTCTTTCATTGTTGTGTCCGATTCAATTAGTGCCAATTAAACATTCAAATAGACGGAAGTTTAGCTTTATTCGATTCGCACTTTTGTTTAAGCAACAAAACGATCGATGTTTATAGATACTGATTATTATTCAGGTAGCGTTTATTGATGAAAGTAATTGAACCTTCTTTCGTCTATAGAATACTAGAATCTTACATTTTTTGTAAGTAAAATCATTATATTCTATATTATAATGATTACTAATGTAAATAAGCTCGTGTATCTGGTGTACATTTACCGGAGTCAGTGTTCAATCATGGACAACTGTACGTTGCTTTTTCATGGGTTTCTTTCTTACAAGACGTAAAAGTAAATATTTCAGTGAGGCATAATTACACAAGAAATGAAGCTGGATTTGGTGAAAGTAATATGATAGGAAATAAAATTATTGTTATATTTGAATGCAGTAGGCTCAGAAACGGATTGTTACAAGCAAATATGATTAACTAGCATAATTGTCTGTCAATATGATGGGATATCTTTAGTTAACTTTAAAATAGTTGCCTCCCTCTCTCTCTCTCCTCCCTCCCTCTCTCTCTCTCCTCCCTCCCTCTCTCTCTCTCCTCCCTCCCTCTCTCTCTCTCCTCCCTCCCTCTCTCTCTCTCCTCCCTCCCTCTCTCTCTCTCCTCCCTCCCTCTCTCTCTCTCCTCCCTCCCTCTCTCTCTCCTCCCTCCCTCTCTCTCTCTCTCCTCCCTCCCTCTCTCTCTCTCCTCCCTCCCTCTCTCTCTCTCCTCCCTCCCTCTCTCTCTCTCCTCCCTCCCTCTCTCTCTCTCTCTCCTCCCTCCCTCTCTCTCTCTCCTCCCTCCCTCTCTCCCTCTCCCTCCCTCTTTCTCCCCCTCTTTCTCCCCCTCTTTCTCCCTCTGTTTCTTCCTCTCTTTCTCCCTCTCTTTCTCTCTCCCTCCCTTTCTCCCTCTCTTTCTCCCCCTCTTTCTCCCTCTGTTTCTTCCTCTCTTTCTCCCTCTCTTTCTCTCTCCCTCCCTTTCTCCCTCTCTTTCTCCCTCTCTTTCTCCCTCTCTTTCTCCCTCTCTCTTTCTCCTTCTCTCTTTCTCCTTCTCTCTTTCTCTCTCTCTGTTTCTCCCTCTCTGTTTCTCCCTCTCTCTTTCTCCCTCTCTGTTTCTCCCTCTCTGTTTCTCCCTCTCTCTTTCTCCCTCTCTGTTTCTCCCTCTCTGTTTCTCCCTCTCTTTCTCCCTCTCTCTTTCTCCCTCTTTCTCCCTCTCTCTTAATCCCTCTTTCTCTCTCACCCTCTCTTTCTCCCTCTCTTTCTCCCTCTCTCTTTCTCCCTCTCTCTTTCTCCCTCTCTCTTTCTCCCTCTCTCTTTCTCCCTCTCTCTTTCTCCCTCTCTTTCTCCCTCCCTTCCCCTCACTCCCTCTCTCCACCCCTTCCCCCTCACTCCCTCTCCACCCCTTCCCCCTCACTCCCTCTCCACCCCTTCCCTCTCATTCCCTTTGTCCTCCTCCCTCCTCTCTTCCACCCTCCTTCCCTTCTCCCCCTCCCTCCTGTCTCTCCCTCTCCCTTCCCCTCACTCTCTCTCTCCCTCCCTATCTCATATTAAAAACATTCAAAGCACGCTTACACCCATAAGGATTGATACAGCAATAGGATTTTGAGGTCTAACAATATAATTGGTAGCCAAGGCAACATTCCGTTAAAATGGCAATATTTCCATAAAATATGTGAATTAAACGTATAACATGAGCGATTTCGAATTTGCGGAAAAAGATGAACAGAATAAGAAACATAATTTTTTCTTCAAAATGGTTCAGATCCGAAGATCGTAGGTTAATTCCTTCTAATTTTAATTTCCAAAACAATAAAAGCCTGCACATCGAAAAATTGATTTTTACATGTTACCTTATGGAAAATGGAAATGTCTTCCTTGGAGTGGAACCCAGTACTTTTTTGGGGATTTACTTTCGTCATTACCTTAAAATATGTTAATCAAACATCCTTGTCAAATTTCAATCTTCTACCTATTCGGGAAGTTTGTTAAAACGCTCTATATCTGCCATCGTGAAAGCGTGACCAACCAACCAACGAACAGACCTGGGCTATTATAGTATAAATTGTTAAGAAAAGCTAATTGTAATTTAAAAAGTATCTACTATATAGGTATTTTAAAGAGTTTGTATGTTGTGCTGTAGTAGCTTCACTAAATCCGTTGAAATTCAACGGGAAATTCCGCTAGTACTCTATAGTTCATATTTCTCAAAAAATGAATATAAGGCTAGTTTATTCTAGGCAACTTTAACAATAATTCGATTTTCTCGAAAATGGCTCTAACGATTTTGATCAAATTTCGTACAGTTACTTGATTGTATGCACTAAATAATACTGTATAGTTCATATTTCTCAAAAAATGAATATAAGGCTAGTTTATTCTAGGCAACTTTAACAACAATTCGATTTTATCATAAATGGCTCTTAACGTTTTTGATCAAATTTTGTAGTTACTTGAGTATATACATCTACAATAATACTATGTGTTTCATTTTTCTCAATGAATGAAGATAAGGCTAGTTTATTCTTGGGCAACTTTAACAAAAATTGGATTTTCTAAATACAGGCTCATACGATTTTCATTTTCTAAAGGTAACTAAACGACGCATTAGTATCCATATATGAGAAAGTTTGTACAATGTATGTTGTACCGATTTTTTGAATAGCTTAGAGCAAACCTTTATTGACTCTCCATGAAATGGAGTCAAATAATGGAAACGGGATCATTAAAAAACTTCAGATTGGTCGGACATTTTTCTTGTGAAATAAAGTAAGATTTTAATCCAGGGAATATTTCAATAATTTTGGTGATTGCTGGTTGTAGTGATAACCATCTAGTTTTCACAGTTCCTGGAATCTGCTTATACTCAATATCGGCAGTGTCACAAAAATTCTTTAATTCCTCCACTCTTCTGTCATTGTTTGCTCGTTAAAATATGAGATTACCTTTTGGCTGCAACTCTTACTGCTTACCGCAATCAAATGGTTTTTTTGCTATGCTGGAGTATATCTGACAATGAACGACCTCCGTGTTCTATATAAAACACCGATTTGCAAAAGGTACGCAACATTTTTCCCATTTGTGTATCATCCTTTAAAAAAGGGAATTCAGTTTTTAACCTTTCAGTAAAAACATTTTCTTTTTGGCATTTTCCGGGGTTTTTATTTACTTTTCTGAATCCAACAGTACATGTATTACCGGTCACGTTCTTCCAAAATCAGGTGTTCGCAACAACAAAGCAAACTGAAACTAGCTGCTGTTGTGCGTTACCAACCTACGAAAACGAGTATATTCTGTTGCACTGCCAACATGAAATAAATGAAAAAGCTACCATATTCTGAATTCGTTTTTAGGTTTGATTTTGTCTGTAACTTTGTATATGAATTGGCACTTCTGCGTAAAACGGGACAATTGGCATCCCGTTTTAACTTTATCAGGACAACGGGACATCTAAATAAATAACGGGACGTATGGTCACCCTATCTTATACCCCATGTGGTCAACAAAATACCATTTCCATAAGAATGCATGGGAAATGGTGTGGAGAAACCCCAAAATGACATACAACCCTTCACTGATGTGGATATAAATATACCTAAACATTAACTTATGATCAAGGGAAATGGCTTATTTTATGCACGAAAGACTGAATATTTCAATTCTGTTCATGTTTTGTTGTATTACATGCTAAATTGTTCGAAATTTTCCTTTAAGCGCAAAATTTATTGGTTTAGATCAGTGGTCTTCAAGGTGGGCGATAGCGCCCACCAGTGGGCGTTTTTGGATTTTTGGTGGGCGCTAAAGTACTCACCAAATGCTATTCTAATTTTTTCACTGAAAAATAAAATTCTATAAAAAAGCTTAATGATATGCACACACAACTATTACAGTTCGTTTGTCGTTAACTATAGTATCATATCATACTATACTAGCGACAATGTATCCATGCTGCGGTAAAATCGAAAGGCCTATGAGGGTGGTCGGAGTCTCTCGCAGAAGCAGCGAAGCGTTCAAGTTTAATTTCATCAAATATATAAAATCATAAATTTTAAAACACTGTTATTACCGTATTCGATAATCTCATCTAAAGACAATCCCACTAGTATAAGGGTTACCATACCTCCGTAAATCGCTTTGCTACTAAGGGTGCAAAATTATTCTTTGCCCCGGGCGCCAGAAACCCTCACTACGCCACTGGGTGGGCGGTGAACTTATTTCAAAGGATAACATATGGTAAAAGTGGGCGGTGACTCAAAAAAGGTTGAAGACCACTGGTTTAGATGATAATTTTCCAGGCGGTTACAAAACTAAATTTCTGAATTGTTGTCCTCTTCAAAGGGAGATAGCCACGTAAAGATTAATGCAAGGAAAATCCATACTTATATATCCCCAGTTGAGAGATTTTTATTATGTGGCATCAAATGTTTTCATGAATACATTACAGAATGCAGTAAAACTTGTTTGCTACTTAAAAGAATACTCTTTCCCAAGCGAAGCCGGATGTTTCAGCTGGTACTACACATTTCATATTTCTCAAAAAATGAATAAAAGGCTAGTTTATTCTTGGACAACTTTAATAACAGTTGAATTTTTTTAAACGGCTCATACGATTTTCATCAAATTTCATATAATTATTTAAGTTGATGTTTATAATGATTCTACATAGTTCATATTTTTCAAAAGATAATTAAATGACGCAGTAGTGAGAAAGTTTGTACAATGTATGTTGTACCGATATTTTGAAAACAGAATACAAATCCTTGTCGAAGGAGAGTAAACAATTGCTTTCACACAAAAAAAGAGAACTTTCTGATTTTTACAATGGGAAATAAAACTGCTATAACAGTGAATCCAGTATTTTTAAATGGGGAGCATATTATAGCGTAGCATTCATATAATGCTTTCAAAGGAAATTATAGAACAATGGTGTCCACCAGAATTTTCAGGATCGCCACAAGTGTGGCCAGCCTTTTCAACACATAATGCAAAATATTAATATTATACATCAAACTTATGATAATTTTACATTTTTTACTTGTCATTTTTATTACTCTCATTATGTGATGTCTAAAATTATTATTTCTTTGAACCGTAGTTGATGAAGTATTATTGATATAAAGAAATTCTTAACAAGGACACTGCTGCAGTAAATTACGCTATTGTTATATACGGTAAAATCCCGTTACAACGAATTTCTTGGGGTGCGTGAATAATTTCGTTGTACTGAAATTCCGTTCTAACGAATTTTACTAGAACTTATAACACAATGTCAATTACTCATTCAAATAAGTTCCCATTTTCATTTATAAGCCACTGTAGTTTTGAATTTTTCTTTTTTAATAATAAGGAAAAGTTTAGATACGTAATTACAAAGGAAAATAAATTTGTAGAAGCATTTCAATTAAAAATACACATTTTATTGTCCATAAGCATAATTTTAATAAAATACAAAGAAACATACATAGAAAGTTCAAATATGAATTGTTTTTATTTTTATGAATTAATTTTTCTTGTTTCGATCAAGTCTGTGATTTTTTAATAACTTTTATATTCACCTCACTTGATATATATATATATATATATATATATATATATATATGTATATATATATATATATATATATATATATATATGTGTATATATATATATATATATATATATATATATATATATATATATATATATATATATATATTCTGCAAGCATTTTCTCTCACCTTAATATATAAAAAGTGCAGACAAATAATTTTTAAACACAAAAATTTGCACCTCAGCGCCAACTTACGTGTTTTTCTTTATGGACAATATTGGAATAAAAAAAACCCGTAAAATTTACAATTGTAAAAATTTTATAGGTTTTCATCATTTGTTGCAAATACCTCACATTTCTGCAAAATTTCATCTATTTAGCACCTCTAGATTGCATTAATATAAATTTCATTGTTTAAAATTAATGAATTTTCAACAGCCACAATAATAAACTTTTCTGAAATTTTCAAATCTAATTGTAACTGAAACACAATTCCTTAATTTTCATAAAATTTTCAAGTTTCTAGTTCGACCGAAGGTATATAAAGATTAGTCAATTTTTTAAACATTTATGAATTTTTAACGGCCGAATAAATAAACATTTCAAATTTCTATAATTCTGATATCGTCCTTTGGTAAATTCTACTGTCAGAAAAAATTTCAGCATTCTAGAACATTTATAAGTACTTAAACCATGAAATGTTTGTTTAAAAGTTTATAATTTTTAACGGCCAATAATATAAAAACTATTGTAAATTTCGATTTTTCCTGTCTATTTCTCCATGCCATCTACATTTTCTGAAAATTTCAGATCTCCATCTATTGTAGTTTGGGCCAGACATTAGTATCCTCTTACGCCCTATATCCTGCTCTGTAGGAAGAGAGCATATACAGTAAAACCTGGTTAATTCGAAATTCACTGGACCAAAGAAAAATCATTTCGAATTACGAAGAACCTCTATAATTCGAAATTTACAAAAAAGCGTGATTTACCAAATTTAAAAAATGCAAATATAAATTACAGAAAAACAAAAGAATATGACACCATATTAAAATACAGGAAAAAAGGATGTACTACACATGCATACCTCAAAATATGATGTCGATGAATAAAAGTCAAATTTAGGATTACTCATTTAAACATTGAAACATATATGGACATATAATTAAACCACTAAAATGTTAATAATGTCTTTCACTTATTTCAACTTAAAAGTAAATAAACAAAAGTGTGTAATAAAATATTAATTTAAATTTATTTTAAAAAGTTGGTTATTTTCCCGTTTCAATTTCAGGGCATTCCCTAGCGCAATGTTTTGCATAATGGCATCAACTTTTTCACAGATATTCATCGGCACGTCTGGCATCCCGGGTATCTTAAGCTTTTAAAACATCCTCCTTAGATGGCAATGGCACATCCAACCTAGGATCGACGTTATCCACATTGTCTTCTTCCTCGCTATCACGCGCAACGGTTTTCGATTCGTTGATCGTGGGGTCATACACAACCGACTTAGCCAAGTCATTATCAAAGGAAACAAAGTCTCCGAAACTGACAGGTCCCAATACATTGCTGTCGATTACTTCCTCCACTTCTGTACATTGGAACACTTCTGCCGGCTGCGAAGATAGCCCGCTTTTCTTAAAACAGTTGGCGATGGTTTGAGGAGTCACCAATTGCCACGCCGATGACAAGGCCAGGCACGCGTCTAATATCGTCCATTTTCGTAAATTATCCTGCGAACATCCATTTGTAATTTGCACCAAGTATGACGACAGTAGTTTTTTTCTGTAGTGACTCTTTAAATTTTGAATGATGCCCTGGTCGAGTGGCCGCAGAACACTGGCTGTGTTCGGCGGAAAATTCAGCAACTTAACATTGGGCGTATTTATCTGAGCCACATGGTGAGCAGAACAGTTGTCTAGTGTCAACAAAATTTTACGATTTTGCACCGCCACACGTTTTTGCATTCTTATTAAAAAAACTTTTGAATATGTCTGTTGTCATCTACACCTTTGTGTTATGCTCGTAAATTATGGGCAAATAATCACGATTAATACCTTTGAAACAGCGTGGGTTGCCACATTTTCCGATGATTACCAGTTTTTCTGTATTCGACCCATCCATATTTGTGCAGAGCACGGCGCGGCGGTGAGACGCTCCTTACTACGTTTGCTGCCGTGAAGTACGATCGGGCAACATTTTGAAAAAAAATGCGTTTCACCCATATGTCCTTGAGCGCGTACTTCTCCAAAACATGTTTATTTCTTTGCAGCCAGGTCGTAACTTCCTCTTCGTTAATGTTTTGGGCATCGCCACATACTGCGAGACAAACAATATTGTGGCGTCTTTAAAACCATCCAACCACCCATTGGACGCTTTAAAATCTTCAATGTTCAAAGCGTTCGCAAGACTTCTTGATTTTTCAATGAGCATCGGGCTTGTCACAGGTAAATTCGCCGCTCGTACTTGTGAAAAAAAATCGGACAGTTCTTCTTCGAGGTCTTCGTTTTTCGCAGGCCGTGAACGCCGACGTGTAGCGTTCCATTTAAATTTATAAAAACTTTCTTCAATCTTCGCCCGATTCTTTAAAATTGTAGATAAAGACGAGTTCGGAATCCCATAGTTTGAGGCCAGCTTTCCTTTCGATTCTAACTTCTTGTCAATGTCCTTCAGCAAAGACATTTTTTCAGCAAGAGTAAGAGTCTTATATACACCACGAACCGGAGCCATTGGAGGGTATATTTAAAAAAATATTTTATAGCAATAAATTTAAATAGTCTCTCTTGCAGTTATTAAACTAAGAATATTATTTAAACAAGTAACTAACAGTGATGAAAAATACAATCTAATACGAAACAAACAACGAACCAATGGAATATTGGAACTCAAACTCGCAAAACAGTAGAGAAATTGAGGGGATGGACCGAATCTTGTGACAATACCCAACGCCCAGTCGGTATGATCACGATCGCACAATGTTTGTAAACCAGCCGACATGGTGCCAGAAATATTTTAGTAAATTTCATTTAGTTTCTTTTTGGTAAGTTTTATTTCGAATTATGTCGACCAAAATGCGTTGATATTCCGAGAATCGGACAAAAATGTTTTTCGAATTACGAATTATAGAGATTTTCGAATTATTGAAACACATTTGTATGAAATTGGCTTTTTCGGTCTTTCAAGTGTTAAAAAATTTCGAATTACGTCGAATTTCGAAATATAGAGGTTCGAATTAACCAGGTTTTACTGTATAATGATTTGCTTGCATTCTGCAAGCATTTCTAAATTTAAGCATTTTTACAATTTCGAAGTATTCCGAATCAATTTTGTAAAAAATCATACAACCACGTCAAATTTCATGTTTGTATCACATTTAGTTCACTATCCGATTCAACTTCTTCTTGTTGAGTATCATCATTGGTCATTTCCATCGGAAGAATTCCCATTTTTTGCTAGCATTTTATAATTGTTGATTTTTTTACTGACGACCAAGCTCCAGCAATCGTATCGATTGCCTGTTTTACGTCGATTTTCTACTTTTCTACTTAGATTTCTCCCAGAACCACCTACATAGTATCACACTCCATCTAGATAAATATTGGAGAGTTTAACACATTCTTAAATCATTTCCTCATAGAAAAAAACACATTTTATACATAGATGATTTCAAAAAGTTTTCGTTGTACTGAAATTTTCGTAATAAATAATTTCGTTCTAACAAGATTTATAAAACAGCTATAAATGGAAGTTGGCCAGGACTTCGTTTTTTTTTTGTTATAATGAAATTTTCGTTATAACAGTATTCGTTGTATTGAGATTTTACTGTATATCTACATTTGGAACTAATATACATATTAAATTTTGACGTCTAGTTAGCGACAAAGCAAAAGCTATTTAGAGATAAAATTAGTCATTGCAAGTGAAACTGGAACAGGCTTGCTAGTTTGCATTAAAGGTTACAGTGATTCATAAGAATTGTTTGTTAGTCAAAGAAATCATTAAATTCAAATATTAAATTTTAATGTGATGCTTGACAGTTCAGGGGGAGAAGGGAGGGTGAAGAGAAGAAGGGATGGAGAGGGAGGGTGGGAGAGGAGGGTGGGAGAGAGGGAGGGAGAGAGGGAGGGGGAGA
Organism: Uropetala carovei; assembly: GCA_036926305.1. Lineage (NCBI taxonomy): Eukaryota > Metazoa > Arthropoda > Insecta > Odonata > Petaluridae > Uropetala > Uropetala carovei. Next base: position 1,430,120 of record JAXCHB010000252.1, on the reverse strand, counting down.
TTGGGAGAGTGGGAGGTGGAGGGAGGACGTATTTTATCTCAATTTTTACCATTAATTGGCCCATTGTGTTAAGGAGTTTTTTTAGTGCTCTAACGAATAAATCAATTCGAATAGATGCTTTTGCTACCGCTACAGACGATTTTATTTTCGTTACATAGATAGCGCGCTACCTCTCAAGTTTTAAAACTGAACTCTGTTGAAGATGGTATTGTTTCGCGCCCAACCTGTACGTCCGTTAATTCTATTTCCTATAACTCGAATTTTATGTTGCTCACGTTCTCTTTCTTTTACATAAATTTAAAGTTTTATCGTTTCCATGGTATGTTTTATGCACGTCGCTAAAGTTGAGTAAGACATGAAGACGAAAGATTCAATGACAAGTTACATCGTTGGGTAAGCATGAGAAGGTCGCTAAGAACTTAGGAACCACTTAAAGGTACAAGGTGTACTTTAGTCTCATCCTTAGCTCGGAAATTCTGCAGAATTATTATTTTGCAAAGTTCCATGGTTTCATAAGAATGTCAACGATGGTACATACGATCTAGGAAAAAGTTATTGCCAATTTCTCTGTCTTTATTTTTTTATGTCGTCAGCTTTGTGTGTTGCGTTTAGCCTTTACTAGCTCTTTCGTGCTATTTCAGTTCGTCTTATATTTTCTTCTTACAAGGGGACGTCCGCTTGTTAGCAAAACACACGTCGACTTGTTTGTCTCAAGTTTTGTTACTTTATTTTTCTCTTTAAAATTACCGCTGCATGTACAGACATGTTTAACTTCACCTCTTTCATTATAACGCAATAATAGTTTTCATTCGCTTCACCATTCTTTCCTTATTGTGAGAATCGATCAGTTTGTTTTTATTCTGCAAGCTGATCATCCCAGCATTTTTGGGCTTGGCTGATAATCTTATATGCTTCATAATAATGATTTATGCGCCGTAGCTAACGCGACATTTTATTCGAGCTCGAATTATGCCATTTTTTACCTTAAAACTTGAATTAATTTATAAAAAATTCTGTCTTCGATCAATCGGTCGATTTACAGGAATTCCAACCCATTTAAAGAGGCACAAAAAATTACGGGGATGAAAATCGAGGTGTCAAGCCTCGATAAGTGAGCGTAAATATGTAACTATATAATGTTCGTTATTCAGAAGAAAAATATGCGCATAAAGTTTATTAGTGCACATCCTTGAAATAATTACAGTACTGAATAAATCGGCACATTTGTTTACTTGAGCCGTAACTTTCATTAAGTGCATTAGGGCCTGTCAAGCGCGATAAGGAAAAGCTTAAGAGTTCCAGCCCTTCAAAGTGGGAAGATTGAAATCATTGTTCATACAAAGAATGAATCGTGAGTCATGCTTTTTAAGTAATAGCAGTCCTCAATATAAGATGGGGTTATGTTCCTGAAAATCGCGTATTAAGTCGAAATACATTCTCTCGCAAGCTCACTTGTTATCACTACGTTCTTGGTGGAGGCTCAGGTAGCATAACTTTTCTAAAACGAAGCCTGGCTATTTTACTCTTACAATTATAAATGGATCAATATCGTACTTAATTATTTAGATCTGCTCTTCCATCCGTGTACGATATTTTGATGACTTATAATCGCTAAGTCTAACTTGAGCTTTGACAATCAAAATGGACTCGAGCAAAATCAATGAGCAACGATGTTGTCACCACCCTTATTGCCTGTTAAATTTGGCAGTATATAAACTTCTCCATTGATTTATATAATAGCTCAAGTTAGAAGTCTCCCACCGTAATTAAATGAGTAACTAAATTTTCTGTCTGTGCTTCTGCCCGCGTGCGTAACTCATCAAACTATAGGAAATAAAACTTTCGTAAATTTATCCCGAAAACGGGAGAAAATGAGAGTGACATCTGTCGTGATCCAAAGTGAAGCGTAAAAGAAATTATGGAATAAAATTGCCACGTTTAACTTATAATTCAGTTCTTTCCTCACTAGTTCTGTCTTTCTCCCTTTTGCAATTTACATTTCTCACTTTCCCTTCCTCTTCTGGATTTCATCCTTCTTCCTACTCCGTTTTTCATTACGTTTTCATCTTCTTCCCTTCATTCTTTCGTTCCTCCAATATTCCTATTTCTTTTCCCTCTTTCCATTTCCATTGACTCTTGCCTTCTCTTCTTGTCTCTCTTATGGTTTTATTTTTTCGTTTTTAAGGTTTTCTTTTCTGTAAATTTTTTCCCGTCTCGCTCGCTCTCTCCCTCCTCCCCTCATCTTTTTGCTGTCTGTATATTTGGAGATTTTACTTTCTCATATACGAAGTATATTGAGAAAGTATTGTAATCACGAAAAAATTCCATCTCGAGATTTTGATGGAAACATATGTTTTAGGTGTATCTCAGTCCGAAAGAGTGGTTTTCGCAATGCCGTCTGTCTTTGGGTCTGTCTGTACGCGGCGCTAGAGCCTACGCGGTAGAGCGAAAATGAATGAAATCTCGTACGTAGGCATTTATCATACAGAGCAGAGGTTATGAAGAAATGGTTGACATTACTCAGTAATTAAGGGAAGTTTATTCTACGCATTTTTAACAACAATGGGATTTTCTCAAAAACGGCTGTAACGATTTTGATCAAATTTCGTACAGTTACTTGAGTTCACGTCTTCAATAATAGTACATAGTTCGTATTTCTCAAAAATTAATATAAGGCTAGTTTATTCTAGGCAACTTGATTTTCCAACGATTTTGATAAACTTTCATACCGTTACTTGAGTTTACGTCTGCAATAGTAATACATAGTTCATATTTCTCAATAAATTAATACGTCTAGTTTATTCTATTTTTATTTTATTTTTTATCTATTACATCATGTAATCTGAGAACGCCGTATTTCATGGAACGATTTTCGCACTTTAACACAGTATCTGGTGCCAAAAATATCGGGTTCGAGGATTGTGACAGGGCAGACCAGATGCGGGATTTTCTCTTCGCTATTGCCGCACCTACTCACAACACGATCAATGCCATCGCATGAAGTATTTGAGAGGGATAGACTAAGGCGGCAATTTTTCTAGAGGCGGTATTTTAGCAGCGTAGTCGCCGATCTACACCTGCGCGTCGCGAATTGGGGTGGCATTTTGTCTTTTCACCTCGGGCGGTAGATTTCCGAGTAAAAATCATGAATGCAGCTGCGCATTTTATCGTAAAAATTGCATAGGATAAGGACACTCTGTATAGTCTACTTTTCAAACACTCGTCCGACTTAAAGAATGGGTATTGAAATTTTAGGTTTCTTCAAACAGTGTGTGCAGCAAAAATGTGAACGTGAACAAATGTGAGAAGAAATGCTTCATCGTCACACAAAGACATCGTTTTAGCGGGACATTTCAGATGACCTAAAAGACAAAAACGGGAAGTCAATTGCGTAGAATGTTCTATAGCTAGATTTTTCCGTGACATGGACTCTCACGAAAAGAAAAATGCGCAAATTGTAAAGGATGCAATACATGTATAAATACTATATTAAAATTGGCAAAATAACTTTCGATATTTTTAAAACGCAAATCCCGAATGCGATAAATAACGCATGTAATGGAGCATTATTCCTTATAAATCCTTTTTAGGCGCGTTTCTTTTCCAGCGTGAGAGCCTATTATCATCGGTCTGTCGGTCCGTCCGTCCGTCCGCAAGTTCGTTCTCCGCTTCTACCGAACGGATTTTCATTAAATTTGATATTAAGAACTTACAATCAAAGATAATATGAAAATCGCAAAAATGAATTACGTAAGTCAGTCAGGGGTATCACTTTACCGGAGATAAAAAATTAACTTTCCGTCATATCTCGTCAAGTATTGCTCATATGAAAATATTTTTCAAATAAAACTTGTAGCACTAATAAATTAGAGTATTTCTTTTCCTATGCATTTTTATCGTAGGAGTTGCCGTTATCTAGAAAATCGAACAAGGAAGTCCTAAATCGAGTTGAACTTGGAAATTTTCTTGCATGGTTACTTCTTCATTGTTGCTAACATAAGCAATTTCACAAACAAACGTTTAATTTCCTTATGTGTGCATGCAATATTTTAAAATAGGAAGAAAATGGATTATTTATTACAAAGAAAAAACATTAAAACGCTATTTCCCTTACGTACAGGTATATAATTTCTTTCTAATACTCCATTGCACTAAACGCGCCTATTTGTGATACGTTGTACACTTTCCTAACTTGTTGATGAATTGAAAAAGATGAAGTCAAGGTTTTTTATCGTATGGAAAAAATCTATCTCTTTACTCAGAAGATCAATCATAAATTACGAATCATCAACGGTGAAATTGTACTCGCATGAAACTCAAACTCACCGAGTAGTAATTTCTCACGCGACTTCGCGGGAACTAAATCAATCGTCAGCGAAAATACCACAACGTGTACTAAAGCTGCAGGATTACTCATATGATCAAAAAACGCACAATTTTTTTCGACGCCGATACATTTCTTCAAATGAAGAAATTTGCAGTCGAACCATACGAATAAATATAGCGCCTTCAATTTTTTTAAACCCTCTTGAGCAAACGAAACGAAAATCTCCGAATATACGACCCAAAACAAAGTCCCTTCCATATATTCTTTAACCTTATTCTTTTTGAATTATTTTTTTTTGAAAATCTGAATAATCCTGCGCTGAAAATACATTCGCCTAAACCCTCTTGAGCAAACGAAACGAAAATCTCCGAATATACGACCCAAAACAAAGTCCCTTCCATATATTCTTTAACCTTATTCTTTTTGAATTATTTTTTTTTGAAAATCTGAATAATCCTGCGCTGAAAATACATTCGCCTAAAAAAATTAATAAAAACTCCTCCATCGCATTTTATCCTATAACAAAAAAGTCAAATACGAAATTTGAATTGTTAAAGCCCGGGTGTTGCGTGGGTGTTTGTCGAGGGAGCTTACTTGGAAAGGGGCAGTTGACCCGAGAGAATCCACCTCAGTCGACAATAGGTGAGAAACAAGTGGCGTCCGAAAAACATTTTTTTTTGCCATCCCATCGAGGGTTGGCTCTGGAGATAAAGAAGGATTCGACGGATGTTTTGAGCAATGAATAAATACGACCCGTCGAAAAACCTTGCGTCACGGAATTTTTAATTTTTTTTTAATCTCATAAGAGATAAGAGCTATTTTGGACTGAACTGTCGAGAGAAAGTTATCCTTTGATTTAGAGAGAAAGAAGCGCCGGTTATCTGAGGGGCATCAATATCGCCCACCTTAAATTTTGAATAATATGTTTGTAATATCTGACAGGATGAAAAAGAAAGCAAACGAATCAGACTGCGAAGTTTGCCTCGCATGGCAAATGAAACCCCGATTTCAAAGTCGATTTTTTTTCTTCCACGAAATTTCGATATTTAAGCCTTAACGATAGAAATATTTAGAAAGGAGCGAATAACTACCGATGATGTAGAGGCATATCTCAGTCGAGACCGGTCGCATTTAATATTTAACAAGAAAATAAAACGTCTACGGTATTTACTGGCGTAATCCTCTCACCCCGTTATTTTCTGGTAAAGGAACTGCTTTTCGAGAATGAAGAAAAAGTGAGGAAATTAAACTTGGAACTAGAGCAGCGAGTCGGGCATATGCAATACACCTACTTCACGGTTGCGCCATAAAATGGTTTTAAAGCTAAAAATTGCTAATATCTTAGGCCAGGTAAATGTTTTAAATGCGAACTTCATGTTATCGATGCAAATTATACATAAATAAAAAAATTTATTCAGTATTTCCGACAAAATGCGCGACTGCGTTATGAATAGGTGCGGTAATAAAGAAAATTCCAGCCCTGACAACAAACTAACACCCTTTTTTTTTGGTCGCTGAATTCTGAAGAAACAAATTGCGAGGCTTATTCCAGTAAATACACCTGGCCCTCATATAGCGTTTTGCTACAAGACGGTTTGTTTTTAATACCAAAAATTCATAGAAACGCGGTTTTGTCAGACGGTACGTGGAAATCCAGAATGATGAGCGAGGAAGAGAGGTATTCGAGGGCAAAAGTACTTTGGCTAATATAACACGGAGCAACACACTATTTCTATGTATGTGTGCGTGCGTGCATGCGTGCATGCGTACATGCATACATCCATACGTATATATAAATCATTGGAAATTTTTGGGTCTCAAGATTTCCTGAAAGGCTGTGCAACGTATTATTACTTTCATTATGTAAAGGTAGGTTCAAATAAAACGGATTCACATTACACGGCACTTCTCTAGAGTGCATCTTTGGCACTATATGAGGATATAGTGAGCCTTGATTATGATGGAAACGCCTGCAGACGAATTAGGTCTGCGAATGCCAGATATTTTACGTTGATACTTGGTAGGACATTTGGTGAGCTAAAATCAAATAATGCCCTTTGGCAAATGAAACACTTCACTGGGTCATAAAGAGCGAACTACATTACTTTGCATAAGCCATGACGTGAGCAATTTAATCAATTTCTGCGGCTGCAAACGCGTGATAAGGCAAGTGGGTCAATTGGTAACGGCGTAAATCAACAGGAAGTCATCTACAAGAAATGCTTCCAATACTTTTGAAACGGATGTAATATAGGTTGTATATAGGACAGAAATGATCCATTATTATCCCGTCATTGTAAGCTTTCTCGTCGCAAATGTTCGTATGATACCTGCATGACTAAAAATTCCAACCTCGTTGTTTAATTTACTTTGAAAAGTTTATCAGATTACGGATAAGTAAGCTGTTAGTATTGCGGAAAACTTCCGCATATTTTTCATCGCAGATTGGCAAATTATTTATCTATTTGAAACTTCAGACCTACATAAGGCTTGACAAATTCCAACTGAACTTTGAAAGACTAACGCGAGTTTCCCCAACGCGTATTTCATCATATACACATAAATGTGAAACTTTTTGACCCTAACAATAAGAGCACGGAAGTATTTACACGTGACCTTCAAATGGACGCGTATCGCATGTTACGTGACGTAACGCATGTTAAGTGGCGAAAGAAGACCGGTAAACAATGCAAGCACCCGAACTTTTCATTATACATATAATAAATTTGCGGAACGCGGCGGTTTTTCTATTTTCCAATAACGCAACCGTCAAGCTGCGCACTACTATAAGTACAATCTCACATTTTCTGTTGCAAGAGTTTTAAAATTAAACAAATAAGAAACTAATACAAAAACACCCTCTTAGTTATCTGCAAGATCGTACTGCTATACTTTCAGGCGCGTTTCATTTTTACTTTCTCATACGAAGTATCGGGAAAGTATTGTTTTCGCGAAAAAATTCGACCTCGTGATTTTTACGGAAATACACGTTTTAGGTGTCGTTGAATCCGAAAAAGTGGTTTTCGCAATGCCGTCTGTCTGTTACTGGCTCAGGAACTTAGACGGTAGAACGAAAATGAATGAAATCTCGTACTTAGGCATTTTATCATACTGAGCATAGTATACATAAAAATGGTTGACATTGATCAATAATTAAGAGTAGTTTATTCTACGCATTTTTAACAAAAATTTTATCTTCTCAAAAAATGCTACAACGATTTTGATCAAATTTCGTACATTTACATGAGTTTTCGTCTTCCATAATACCAAATACTTCAGATTTCTCAAATTATAACTATAACAATAAAAACCCTCTATTCGGCTTTTAATTTCATGTCTATTATTATTTTTAGGAATTAATTTAATTTCATATTTATAAATTCGTTTTAAATCATACTCAGAATAAACATTTGCTGGCCATGTGTTTTAGAGATCACGATGGGTTAGGTGGTTCACAAGATACACAGGAGATAAAAGGGACTGTCCCAATTTTAATGACGACGTGTAAAAACCTATTTCTGAGCGACAGTCAACTGTAAGAGAGCTTTATGAACAGTTGTGTCTAACATTTTGTGTGTCCTTTCATCCCGGGTTACGTTTGCATTGGTATCTCATGAGATATTGGATATACTTTGGATTTCGAAATCTGCTTGAAAAGTATATATTCTAAAATGCGTATCAGTGTACGTGTAAGTAAAGAAACAATTTTGTACTCCGTCACACTATAGACAATTATTTTCGGTGATTTCTGAAGTAATTATTGCAATTGGTTAATCATTGTTACGATTAAATGTATATCAAACCCTATTATTTTCTCCTATACTACGTATGAAGAAAGTAAAAAGTGGGCAAATTTTACGAGTTTGAACAATAGGAAATAACAACCGTCATAGCAACGAGTCCACTGCATACATGTGGAAAACATATTATGGCATAACATTGATGTAATGATTTTAAAGGGCTTTTATAGACTATGACCCCGTCGATCTCAACCAACGTTCTAACCTTATGATTACGTCATATCCTAAAATTAGGAAAAAATCGGCTTATGTAATTTGCTCTGCAAATCATCGCCCACTTGTTTGTATAGTGTGTCAATCTGTTTATGAGACTGATGTGAGCTGCATCTCTTTATGAAATGGACAGTAAACAACATTCATTCAGCCATTTTTGAATAAACCAACATCGTCAATAATTAAATATCTTCCATTGTTGCACGGTAAGGTTCACTGCTACCAAGGTTCCTGTTCCGGGTGACAACAGAATCGCTTAAACTACTTTTTTGGATTCTGTGGCACAAAAAATGTGCATACTTGCCAGAATCTTGAAGTCGAAATTTTACTTTCCCACGTACGAAGTATATTGAGAAAGTATTGTAATCGCGAAAAATTTCGACTTCGATATTTTGACGGAAATATACGTTTTAGGTGTAGCTGACAATGTGTCCAAAAAAGTGGTTTTTGCAATGCCGTCTCTCTGTTACTGGCACCAGAGCCTAAACGGTGGAGCGAAAATGAATGAAATCTCGTACTAGGCATTTTATCGCGCAGAGTAGAAGCTATTAAGACATGGTTGACATTGCTCGTTAATTAAGGGAAATTCCACGCTTTTTTAACAAAAATTTTATTTTCTCAAAAATGCTACAACGATTTTGATCAAATTTCGTACAGTTACTTGAGTTTTCGTCTTCAATAATACCAAACACTTCATATTTCTCAAAAAATGAATATAAGGCTAGTTTATTCTAGGTAACTTTAACAATAATTCGATTTTCTCAAAAACTGCTTTAGCGATTTTGGTATAATTTCGTACAGTTACTTGAGTATACCTCTACAATAATACTACGTATTTTATTTTTCTCAATACATGAATATAAGGCTAGTTTATTCTTGGGCAACTTTAACAAAAATTGGATTTTCTAAAAACCGGCTGATACGATTTTCATTTTCTAAAGATAACTAAACAACGCATTAGTATATGAGGAAGTTTGTACAATGTATGTTGTACCGATTTCTTGTATATGAACTCGAATGTGGCAATACATTTGCACAAATTATCCTGACAGTACCTCTTGATCAATAAATATCTCAGGTAAGCTTTCCGAAGAATTACGCTAAATTTGCACAAATTCTAATTTTTAATTATTCTTGGACAACTTTAATAACAATTGAATTTTTTTAAAAGACCCCTACGATTTTCATCAAATTTCGTATAATTATTTAAGTTGATGTTTATAATGATACTACATAACTCATATTTTTCAAAAGACAATTAAACGACGCATCAGTGAGAAAGTTTGTACAATGTATGTTGTACCGATTTTTGAAAACAGAATACAAATCCTTGCCGAAGAAGAGCAAACAATTGCTTTCAAACAAAAAAGAGAAAACTTCTGATTTTTAGCAATGGGAAATAAAACTGCCATAACAGCGAATCCAGTACTTTTAAATGGGGAACATATTATAGCGTAGCATTCATATAATGCTTTCAAAGGGAATTTATAGAACAGAGGTGTCCAACAGAATTTTCAGGTTCGCCACAAGATAACTAAACGACGCATTAGTATATGAGAAAGTTTGTACAATGTATGTTGTACCGATTTTTTTCACTGCGACAAACCTCTCGCCACATATTGCATTTTCGGTATGCATGAATGTATGTATGTAAACTGAGCAACATAACACGATTTTCATCAGTAAATCATACAATTTGTGTTAGTTTTTCTAAGAACGTCACTTCAGCGTTACGCAATAGACTACATACTGTATGCAGAAATGCATCGTGTGGCAGATATTATACAATATTTTACTGATACAGAACGAGTGTTACATTATTCCGTCGATTAATACTTGTGAGGTCTATTACATTGCTCCGAGAGAAAAATACACCTCTCAATTCCGTATCCTACCACAAATTTGATATCTTCCGTAATAAAGTCTACAAAAGCCAACAGCACCATTAAAATTAAACAGCCTCGCGTTAAATTCTAAGGGCAATAAAACGCCTATGCTTCAATTTAAGGAATCACCATAACAACCAAGTCGTCGAATAGAAATCGGGGAGCGTATAAATGATTAGATCGACGGTTAACCAAATATGAGAATTTCTTCGTTGCAACCACAAACTCAACCATCCTCTCCCGTCTTTCCAGCACCCGGAATACAGTGTAAAAGAGGATACATTCAATTGCAGGAAAGGGAAGGAAATGAGAGAAATGTGAAATACGAAGAGGCGAGGGAGGACGAAATGGGGAGAGAGACCGAAAGGGGGAGGGAGGCCGAAAGCGGGACGGAGAACGGAAGCAGAAGAAATGACGGAAGCGAAGGGTGGACGGCAGCGAGAGGGAGTAAGGATGGGGGAAGGAGAAAGGAAGCGAGAGGAAGGACGGAAGTGGGAAGAAGGAAGGAGGACGGAAGGGGGAAGGAGTACGAAAGCGAGAGGGAGGTCGGAATCGGTAGGACGATAGATGATGGGAGCGACGTAATCGAATGGCAGGGACGATACCGGGCGGGACGGAATCGGCTGGTAGGGACAGAACCACCGTGTGGGAAGAACGGAAGCGGGCGGGTGGGACGGAAGCGGGCTGGAGGGACGGAACCGGGCGGGAGGGACGGAACCGGCAGGGAGGGACGGAACCGGACGGGAGGAACGGACACGGACGGGAGGAACGGACACGGCCGGAAGGGACGATACCGACCGGCTGATTCCGTTCCTCCCGGCCGCTTCCGTCCCTCCCGGCCGCTTCCGTCCCTACTGGCCGCTTCCGTCCCTCCCGGCCGCTTCCGTCCCTCCCGGCCGCTTCCGTCCCTCCCGGCCGCTTCCGTCCCTCCCGGCCGCTTCCGTCCCTCCCGGCCGCTTCCGTCCCTCCCGGCCGCTTCCGTCCCTCCCGGCTGCTTCCGTTCCTCCCGGCCGCTTCAGTCCATCCCGGCTGATTCCGTTCCTCCCGGCCGCTTCCGTCCCTACAGGCCGCTTCCGTCCCTACCGGCTGCTTCCGTTCCTCCCGGCCGCTTCCGTCCCTCCCGCCCGTATTCGTCCCTACCACTCGTTTCCGTCCCTCCAACACGCTACCGTTTTTACCGACTTGTTCCGGCCCCTCCCGGTCGGTATCGTGCCTTCCGGCCGGTTCCGTCCCTCCCGGCCGTGTCCGTTCCTCCCGTCCGGTTCCGTCCCTCCCTGCCGGTTCCGTCCCTCCCGCCCGGTTCCGTCCCTCCAGCCCGCTTCCGTCCCACCCGCCCGCTTCCGTTCTTCCCACACGGTGGTTCTGTCCCTACCAGCCGATTCCGTCCCGCCCGGTATCGTCCCTGCCATTCGATTACGTCGCTCCCATCATCTATCGTCCTACCGATTCCGACCTCCCTCTCGCTTTCGTACTCCTTCCCCCTTCCGTCCTCCTTCCTTCTTCCCCCTTCCGTCCTTCCTCTCGCTTCCTTTCTCCTTCCCCCGTCCTTACTCCCTCTCGCTGCCGTCCACCCTTCGCTTCCGTCATTTCTTCTGCTTCCGTTCTCCGTCCCGCTTTCGGCCTCCCTCCCCCTTTCGGTCTCTCTCCCCATTTCGTCCTCCCTCGCCTCTTCGTATTTCACATTTCTCTCATTTCCTTCCCTTTCCTGCAATTGAATGTATCCTCTTTTACACTGTATTCCGGGTGCTGGAAAGACGGGAGAGGATGGTTGAGTTTGTGGTTGCAACGAAGAAATTCTCATATTTGGTTAACCGTCGATCTAATCATTTATACGCTCCCCGATTTCTATTCGACGACTTGGTTGTTATGGTGATTCCTTAAATTGAAGCATAGGCGTTTTATTGCCCTTAGAATTTAACGCGAGGCTGTTTAATTTTAATGGTGCTGTTGGCTTTTGTAGACTTTATTACGGAAGATATCAAATTTGTGGTAGGATACGGAATTGAGAGGTGTATTTTTCTCTCGGAGCAATGTAATAGACCTCACAAGTATTAATCGACGGAATAATGTAACACTCGTTCTGTATCAGTAAAATATTGTATAATATCTGCCACACGATGCATTTCTGCATACAGTATGTAGTCTATTGCGTAACGCTGAAGTGACGTTCTTAGAAAAACTAACACAAATTGTATGATTTACTGATGAAAATCGTGTTATGTTGCTCAGTTTACATACATACATTCATGCATACCGAAAATGCAATATGTGGCGAGAGGTTTGTCGCAGTGAAAAAAATCGGTACAACATACATTGTACAAACTTTCTCATATACTAATGCGTCGTTTAGTTATCTTGTGGCGAACCTGAAAATTCTGTTGGACACCTCTGTTCTATAAATTCCCTTTGAAAGCATTATATGAATGCTACGCTATAATATGTTCCCCATTTAAAAGTACTGGATTCGCTGTTATGGCAGTTTTATTTCCCATTGCTAAAAATCAGAAGTTTTCTCTTTTTTGTTTGAAAGCAATTGTTTGCTCTTCTTCGGCAAGGATTTGTATTCTGTTTTCAAAAATCGGTACAACATACATTGTACAAACTTTCTCACTGATGCGTCGTTTAATTGTCTTTTGAAAAATATGAGTTATGTAGTATCATTATAAACATCAACTTAAATAATTATACGAAATTTGATGAAAATCGTAGGGGTCTTTTAAAAAAATTCAATTGTTATTAAAGTTGTCCAAGAATAATTAAAAATTAGAATTTGTGCAAATTTAGCGTAATTCTTCGGAAAGCTTACCTGAGATATTTATTGATCAAGAGGTACTGTCAGGATAATTTGTGCAAATGTATTGCCACATTCGAGTTCATATACAAGAAATCGGTACAACATACATTGTACAAACTTCCTCATATACTAATGCGTTGTTTAGTTATCTTTAGAAAATGAAAATCGTATCAGCCGGTTTTTAGAAAATCCAATTTTTGTTAAAGTTGCCCAAGAATAAACTAGCCTTATATTCATGTATTGAGAAAAATAAAATACGTAGTATTATTGTAGAGGTATACTCAAGTAACTGTACGAAATTATACCAAAATCGCTAAAGCAGTTTTTGAGAAAATCGAATTATTGTTAAAGTTACCTAGAATAAACTAGCCTTATATTCATTTTTTGAGAAATATGAAGTGTTTGGTATTATTGAAGACGAAAACTCAAGTAACTGTACGAAATTTGATCAAAATCGTTGTAGCATTTTTGAGAAAATAAAATTTTTGTTAAAAAAGCGTGGAATTTCCCTTAATTAACGAGCAATGTCAACCATGTCTTAATAGCTTCTACTCTGCGCGATAAAATGCCTAGTACGAGATTTCATTCATTTTCGCTCCACCGTTTAGGCTCTGGTGCCAGTAACAGAGAGACGGCATTGCAAAAACCACTTTTTTGGACACATTGTCAGCTACACCTAAAACGTATATTTCCGTCAAAATATCGAAGTCGAAATTTTTCGCGATTACAATACTTTCTCAATATACTTCGTACGTGGGAAAGTAAAATTTCGACTTCAAGATTCTGGCAAGTATGCACATTTTTTGTGCCACAGAATCCAAAAAAGTAGTTTAAGCGATTCTGTTGTCACCCGGAACAGGAACCTTGGTAGCAGTGAACCTTACCGTGCAACAATGGAAGATATTTAATTATTGACGATGTTGGTTTATTCAAAAATGGCTGAATGAATGTTGTTTACTGTCCATTTCATAAAGAGATGCAGCTCACATCAGTCTCATAAACAGATTGACACACTATACAAACAAGTGGGCGATGATTTGCAGAGCAAATTACATAAGCCGATTTTTTCCTAATTTTAGGATATGACGTAATCATAAGGTTAGAACGTTGGTTGAGATCGACGGGGTCATAGTCTATAAAAGCCCTTTAAAATCATTACATCAATGTTATGCCATAATATGTTTTCCACATGTATGCAGTGGACTCGTTGCTATGACGGTTGTTATTTCCTATTGTTCAAACTCGTAAAATTTGCCCACTTTTTACTTTCTTCATACGTAGTATAGGAGAAAATAATAGGGTTTGATATACATTTAATCGTAACAATGATTAACCAATTGCAATAATTACTTCAGAAATCACCGAAAATAATTGTCTATAGTGTGACGGAGTACAAAATTGTTTCTTTACTTACACGTACACTGATACGCATTTTAGAATATATACTTTTCAAGCAGATTTCGAAATCCAAAGTATATCCAATATCTCATGAGATACCAATGCAAACGTAACCCGGGATGAAAGGACACACAAAATGTTAGACACAACTGTTCATAAAGCTCTCTTACAGTTGACTGTCGCTCAGAAATAGGTTTTTACACGTCGTCATTAAAATTGGGACAGTCCCTTTTATCTCCTGTGTATCTTGTGAACCACCTAACCCATCGTGATCTCTAAAACACATGGCCAGCAAATGTTTATTCTGAGTATGATTTAAAACGAATTTATAAATATGAAATTAAATTAATTCCTAAAAATAATAATAGACATGAAATTAAAAGCCGAATAGAGGGTTTTTATTGTTATAGTTATAATTTGAGAAATCTGAAGTATTTGGTATTATGGAAGACGAAAACTCATGTAAATGTACGAAATTTGATCAAAATCGTTGTAGCATTTTTTGAGAAGATAAAATTTTTGTTAAAAATGCGTAGAATAAACTACTCTTAATTATTGATCAATGTCAACCATTTTTATGTATACTATGCTCAGTATGATAAAATGCCTAAGTACGAGATTTCATTCATTTTCGTTCTACCGTCTAAGTTCCTGAGCCAGTAACAGACAGACGGCATTGCGAAAACCACTTTTTCGGATTCAACGACACCTAAAACGTGTATTTCCGTAAAAATCACGAGGTCGAATTTTTTCGCGAAAACAATACTTTCCCGATACTTCGTTTGAGAAAGTAAAAATGAAACGCGCCTGAAAGTATAGCAGTACGATCTTGCAGATAACTAAGAGGGTGTTTTTGTATTAGTTTCTTATTTGTTTAATTTTAAAACTCTTGCAACAGAAAATGTGAGATTGTACTTATAGTAGTGCGCAGCTTGACGGTTGCGTTATTGGAAAATGGAAAAACCGCCGCGTTCCGCAAATTTATTATATGTATAATGAAAAGTTCGGGTGCTTGCATTGTTTACCGGTCTTCTTTCGCCACTTAACATGCGTTACGTCACGTAACATGCGATACGCGTCCATTTGAAGGTCACGTGTAAATACTTCCGTGCTCTTATTGTTAGGGTCAAAAAGTTTCACATTTATGTGTATATGATGAAATACGCGTTGGGGAAACTCGCGTTAGTCTTTCAAAGTTCAGTTGGAATTTGTCAAGCCTTATGTAGGTCTGAAGTTTCAAATAGATAAATAATTTGCCAATCTGCGATGAAAAATATGCGGAAGTTTTCCGCAATACTAACAGCTTACTTATCCGTAATCTGATAAGCTTTTCAAAGTAAATTAAACAACGAGGTTGGAATTTTTAGTCATGCAGGTATCATACGAACATTTGCGACGAGAAAGCTTACAATGACGGGATAATAATGGATCATTTCTGTCCTATATACAACCTATATTACATCCGTTTCAAAAGTATGGGAAGCATTTCTTGTAGATGACTTCCTGTTGATTTACGCCGTTACCAATTGACCCACTTGCCTTATCACGCGTTTGCAGCCGCAGAAATTGATTAAATTGCTCACGTCATGGCTTATGCAAAGTAATGTAGTTCGCTCTTTATGACCCAGTGAAGTGTTTCATTTGCCAAAGGGCATTATTTGATTTTAGCTCACCAAATGTCCTACCAAGTATCAACGTAAAATATCTGGCATTCGCAGACCTAATTCGTCTGCAGGCGTTTCCATCATAATCAAGGCTCACTATATCCTCATATAGTGCCAAAGATGCACTCTAGAGAAGTGCCGTGTAATGTGAATCCGTTTTATTTGAACCTACCTTTACATAATGAAAGTAATAATACGTTGCACAGCCTTTCAGGAAATCTTGAGACCCAAAAATTTCCAATGATTTATATATACGTATGGATGTATGCATGTACGCATGCACGCATGCACGCACGCACACATACATAGAAATAGTGTGTTGCTCCGTGTTATATTAGCCAAAGTACTTTTGCCCTCGAATACCTCTCTTCCTCGCTCATCATTCTGGATTTCCACGTACCGTCTGACAAAACCGCGTTTCTATGAATTTTTGGTATTAAAAACAAACCGTCTTGTAGCAAAACGCTATATGAGGGCCAGGTGTATTTACTGGAATAAGCCTCGCAATTTGTTTCTTCAGAATTCAGCGACCAAAAAAAAAGGGTGTTAGTTTGTTGTCAGGGCTGGAATTTGTAAATTGTTACATTTGAATATTCCAATTAAGCATTAGATAAGCATTTTGTGTTATGTTAGTTTATGCCATCAACATACCTTGCTCATTTTCTTACAACTTGATTTGCCAGTATTTTAGTTCATAGTTTATCGGTTTCAGTTGAATGTTTTGGTCTTTTTCTTAAGCTTGATTTAACATTGTAAGGCTAGTTTCATAGATTAAAATTCAACTTTCATGAAACAATCAATGCAGTCAATCATAAATATTGAAATGAAAGAATGAGATAAGGATATGTTCTGAGACAGTCATCTGATTTAGGAATTCATACAAAAGAGGTTCAATTCTCTAAGAGAGGTTTTATATCAAGGTGTTTGGTGACTGTGATGTGATTGTGATTTTAAGGTAACTTCAGTTGCTCTTGGACAACACATCCACTTAAATGGAGCCATTTATACCAAGTTCACGGAAATGTGATGGTGACGCAACTTGGAAGCGACTTGGCAACTCTAGTCACTGAGTGACTTTTCCTGCCGATCACCCGTTATTCTATTCACCTGCCAGTCGCCTATTATCACCTTCAAAAATATAGTCACCTAAACTTCCAGTGTCTATAATTTCGCTACCGCTTATGCTGTAAGGAAAGCAAAGACATTTTTAAAGCCTGAACTTTAGCCTAATAATCTATGCTTGTCAAATTTTGCATACTAAAAATTTTCTTTTCCAAAAGCCACCCAGATAACGGCAGCATAGACAGGATATTTCCTAAGTGAAAAAATTATAAGAATTTAATTGTTGTATGTGAACGCTGAAACTTTCAACACAGTAATTAAACAAAATAGGTATTACTATTATGAGTATACTAGCAGGTTTATTATTTATTATTAAAAACGTTTTCTTTAACATTTTACTTTTTAAAAACCATACAAATTTAAGTAAATTTTAATAATAATGTTTTAAAATGTTGGGTCCAGCACTTCTTTATAAACCGTACTTTTTGTTTTTACTTCTGGGTAAAGTGACAAGTTTTCAGATCAGCTAAACCGGTACACTCATTTTTTGCCCCTGGAGTGTAGGCAATTTCAAGAAGGGTGTTTGAATACGAGTTCATATTCGTAGAACATTGGGTAAAGCTTTCCAAAAGCATATTATTAAAACAGTAATTCCTGTCTTCTTTTTCTTTGCTCATTCGCTAAAAGAAGTGAAATTTTTTAGGTTGTTGGTTTAACTCACGACTTAATATAAAAGAGCTATATGGCAAATTAGAAATATTAAGTGGGTGAATACTAAATCTTCTATCATTCTGCTTACTACGGCGACGCTGCCATCGTAATGTGCAGTAAAGGAGTATATCCTCTTCGCTTTAGGACATGTTTGATACTAAGTAAAAATAAATATCATATCACCATCAAAAATCAGTTGCTTTGATATAAACACATTGGTGACAGTGATTTGTTGGCAACTTCAATTGCCGTCAAATCAGATCACTGTCACCAATCACCTTGGTATAAAACCTCCTTAAGAGAAACTTCAAATTTGTATTTAAATAGGCAGAGCTGAGGCATGTATAACAATATATCATACTTCAACATTCTCAGGAGTTCTATTAACAGAATTTAACAACAATACTTCTACCGTGTTTCATTTTGTATTTCTCTGTTAGCTAGTTTAATCAAAGACAATATAATTTAAACATTTAATCATTTTGCTTCTTTATAAACTACTTTAATAATAACACAGTGATTATTCATTAAGTTTAAATGTGATTGGAGGAATTTGAACCAATGCATAAGTGTCATGCAGTGAGATGATGGTGTCTGGATTATATTATAGATAACTAGTTAATCATCCATGCCTGATTTTAGGATTATGTATATGTTTGTCACAAAAGGTGATCTCTTAACAAAAAATAGGCGCTGCTAACCCAAGTCCCTTACTCCCTATTTCTCATTTAATCAAGGTCTTGTCGTTCACTATGTTTCCTTGAGAACTGCAAGGGTTTACTGTATTTTGTAAAATACTACAATATGAATGTTTCAATTTCAGTTGTACTTGATCAACAGTCATGCTAGGAGAAAATGCACAGAAAGACAATGAGACTTTCATGATATGAAACCATAAGTTAATAAATTTCGTGAGGGGTTTCATGCACACTGCAATTCCTGTATGACGTGGTTAATTTACATTTTTCATTCTGAACATTACCATTGCTTCAAATAAAGTAGTGCTGACCAAATTTACACTTAAATACGGCTTGTATTTTTATCAGGATCGATGTAGACAAAATTTATAGTAATTATTTGTCTTTGGAAGTGTTAGCTGAATTATTGTTTTATTTTCGTTGGAATTGATTGAAGAATTGCCAAAAAAATAGTAAAGTAAAATGATTTGAATTTTCATGAAAATCAGGATTTGGATTAAAATTTACCATGGATGGCAAATCGATGGCATGCATGCCGCTTTAGGTATGTGAGATGATTTTGTTTGGCACTCAGCAAAAATCGTTTATTTGCTGTCTACTTAATATTTTTCCATTTCTGACTAAATATAAAAGACTATTTCTAGCGAGATTACAACTATTTTGATAAATAACTGTATAATAGTAACCTTTTGCCCAGGGTCGAGAAACTAGTTGCTCCATAATTGTAGTTTGTTCATAAATGATCTTGGGCAATGTATCTTTTTGGAAAACTTGAATTTTATGTAATCAATGCATTGTTTTCTGAGCTCTAGTCTGAGAAAAAATGATCATGGTTAAACCATAAAATTATTTCTTTTTGGGTGGATTTTCAGTTAATAGTAGGTTAAAGAGAAGCCAAATTTTGTAATTTTGGTATACAAGCAAAAACTGCCATCCCTGGAATATACCATATTTTCCACAAAAAGAAAGATGACATCGAATTTAAGAAAACTCCTATTATGATAAAAGTCTGAAGGGAATGATCTTAATTTGTACTTTGTCATCTAACTAGCATTAACTGATGTTCGTTATTTGTCTCAATGTTTACTCTAATTCTCTCACGTGCAACAGAAAATGAATTGCAAGGCTAAAGGAAATCTTGGTACCCATATTCTCTGTTGCTCATTTTCTAAATAAGCTTGTAATATGCATGTTGTATCTTCTGTATTAGCATTTAAAAACTGACGAGACCATCATTTGCAGATACCGTATAGCAGTGTTTTCCAACTTTCTGTAGAATTTCATGGCATCTACAACTTGAAAAAAGGTTTTATATTTTTATTGGTACAGTGGGTTCCGCTTATTAGAATCAGTGGTTAATTGAATCAGCCGCTTTATTGAATCAAAACCATAAAACCAAAACCATTTTGTATCTAACGTTTTAAAAAACTTCCCATTATTGGAATCACTTATTTCAGTTTATGAAA
This sequence comes from Uropetala carovei, assembly GCA_036926305.1. Classification (NCBI taxonomy): domain Eukaryota; kingdom Metazoa; phylum Arthropoda; class Insecta; order Odonata; family Petaluridae; genus Uropetala; species Uropetala carovei. Next base: position 1,410,101 of record JAXCHB010000252.1, on the reverse strand, counting down.
TCGTGCGGCAATGAATGAATGCAGGGTTGTATACCTAAAGTTGCAAAATGCTACGGAAAAGCAGATTTTCATCACATCGAGCAGAAATGAAAACCTAAGAGGTGGAAGTTGAGGAAGAGTTCAGTAGATTGAATTCGATAGATGACGGATTATTGAATCAGCCATTTAATTGAATCAAATAACGGATTCCCGACTTGATTCTAATAAGCGGAACCCACTGTATCACAATGTTTGGACACATTCATTCCTTAGTGCTATATCATTATCAATATACTAGAGGGAAATTGTTGACTTAATGATCTATCCTCATTTCTTAATTGTTAACTTATTTATTTAATCACTTTCTGCTGCTCCTCTGTTGGGAAACTGCTATACTGTATAGCACTGAGTAAGAACTCCCTGGATCATCCAAGTGCAGATTAATTCATCAACCAGGCGACTTCTACATGGCTTACTGGGAACCGTACCATAACTAGATATTTTATTAACCAGAGAAAACTACTAAATATTAACCTCTCCCCATTTAAAAAATTATTTTCTATAGTTTATTTAGTTATTTTATTATTTATTTTTTGCATCCCTTACTTAGTTGCACTTGGGGCAGATGCCCTGCTTGCTCCCCCGTAGTTACAGTAGTGACGGGGAATGTCTATATTGAACATCAGAATGAAACACACTGCATACTATCCAAACCAGCATTTCTCAGTGTATGGTCCACGGACCACTTGTGGTCCATGAAGGTTTTTTTGGTGGTCCGTGGAGGTTTCCAAAATGTAGTTTTTCTTTAGTCCTCTCCTCATACTTTTTTGGGAAAAGTTATGCAAATTTTACACTATAACATATTGAATATTGTTATTAATTAAGTTTGTAAAATTATTTCATATTTAAAAAAATTTTCCTGCACAAATGTTGAAAATGTTTCTTTGATTAAAACAAAAATAATCAGGTGATCGTCAAACATACTGAAGCATGTGTAATATATTTCAAAATGCTCAAATAAAATACGTAACCATATAACTCCTTTTCTTAAACATAGATACAGTAAGTAGGTTAGTGTAAGAAATGAGGTTGTCTGCAGGGATTGGAAGGGTTGCTGTAGTGGTCCACAGAGTTCAAAAGGTAGGGAAATGCTGATCCAAGCCCACATTCACAGTTTTTGAAATGGGTAGTAGAAGAAGACAAACAATTTGGAGGGAAATTTAGCAATACAACAGATGAAATAGAAAAGCTAATATAGTACAAGCACTTTAATCCAGTGCCCTTGGGAAATAGGCCATGCTGGACTATGGAATTTTCCTGACCATGGTAGTTGGCCATAATGAAAGGTAAAATCTATGCAATAATTTTTTGTTTTATGATTTTATTTCACATAACTTTTCAGATTCACTTTGTTCACATCTCATATTTTGTTTTATTACAGTGTCAATTCGGATGGTAAGTAGTTGAAACAGAGAGAAAAGGGAAAGATATTAACTTGTGGTGACTTTATATTTAAGTGATTAGATTTGAGTTTCCTCCTTCCTATTGTTAGAGGGATTTAGTTTGTTATATGATGTGTATGAAAGAATTTAGTGAGTTTTTAATTTAAAACCGGTATGTCAAACTGGCGGCCTGTGGGCCACGAGTCCATTTCTTTCCCTAACTACAACCCAAAAACTCATTTGATTGAACTAAAGCACTCAATATTTTATATAAATGCTTTATTTTTATGAAAAGGACAATATTCTGTCATTGTTACTGAGGTCATATAGAACATGTTTGATAAATTGCTGTTTTTAAGGCCAAAAAAGGCATCCAGTCTTCTAGAATAAATCATTTTTTTCCAAATCTTACTCTCATAAAGTAACAGCAATCCTAATGTGGCCCTTCTATAGCATTCATCGCTTTAATGCGACCCTGCTATCACTTCAAGTTTTACATGCCTGATTTAAATGCACAGACGTCAGAGTTTAACTCTTAACATTTTGGTCTCAACATTCAATCTCTACCGGGCCTACGGACTTCGCCCAGGCAGTATCTATGTGACTGGAATCACATAATTGGGAGCGTAATAATTCTTCATGTAAACCCACTAAATGTAGGTACTGAAATGCAATTTTATTATACTGAGTTGAGTTCTCCTTTGATCGTTTTCTTGGCTTGTTACTTAGTTCTCTCACTTGGAGACAGGATCAGTCCAACCTCTAGGTGACCTCTTGAAGTGTTGTTGTTATAGCGGTGTAATTTTACATAAGAATTAGGCTGTCGTAAAGTGACTTGATTTTTCGATTTATAATTATTCCAACTCAATAAATAGGAATTAAAAATTAGAAAGTATTGTTAATTTTGTTTTTCTTTTATTTGTATTGGGCATTTTTAATATTCAATGTTTGTTTTACAATGAATTTGCTTAATTTACTATAGGTAACGATAACGATAAATGCAATTTTGCCACATTCAAATATTTTCAATTAATAAATATTGATTTCATTATTTTTTAAGCCATTGATTCCTGAAACTATAGGTCTTAAAGGAATGTTAGGTTTGTGTAATTTTGGTAGGCCGTACATTCTGGGGACTGTCGGATTTGAGATGTTTAAACGGTAAAGGAGTTGTTTTTTTGTTAGTGTAGGACATGTTTTAAGAACGTTTTTAGGCGCGTTTCGCTTACAGCGTGAGCGCCTATTATCGTCGGTCGGTCCGTCCGTCCGTCCGCATGTTCGTTCTCGGCTTCTACCGAACGGATTTTTATGAAATTTGATATTAAGGACTTTCAATCAAATATAATAAGAAAATCGCAAAAATGAATCACGTACGCCAATCAGGGGTACCACTTTACTAGAGACAAAAAATTAAATTTTCGTCATATCTCGTAAACTATTGTTCATATCAAAATATTTTTCAAATAAAAGTTGTAGAACTGGTAAAAGTAGAGTATTTCCTTTTCTATATATTTTCATCGTAGGAGTAGCCGTTATCGAGAAAATCAAACAAGAAAGTCTTATATGGAGTTGAACTTAGAAAATTTCTTGCATGGTTACTTCATTGTTGCTAACATAAACAATCTCCCAAACAAACGTTTAATTTCCTTACGTGTGCATGTAATACTATTAAATATGAAGAAAATGGATTATTTATGATGAAGAAAAGGACTTTAAAACGCTATTTCCCTTACGTACAGGTATATAATTGCTTTCTAATACTCCATTGCACGAAACGCGCCCCATTTGTGATACGTTGTACGCTTTCCTAACTTGTTTCTTTTGTTTTGCACCCTGTTTCTTCATGTTAGCGTTTAATGACATCCTACAAAGTTGAATGAGTGCTGTTTACCATCCTGCCAATTTCTCTTGAATATTTTCCCGTGTTAAAATGATGAATTATAAGTTCTTTTTCTGCACAGTTGTTTGTCCTCTTTGACGACCCATTTTGTGCACAATACCTTCCGTATCGAGACAACTCACTGGAATGAGCGATGCACAGGGGCTAAGAGGGACTAGAATGACTACGTGAAGCAGTTTTCTTTCTTAGGTACAGAGCGTACGAGTATTATTTTGACTTGTATGAGTTGTACTTCGAGGTAACATTTTCTGTTTAAAATAATGTATGGTTTATTTTTATTAATGGATGGTTCTTAATAAATGCATGCGCTTTCAATTTGCAATATCTGACATACAATGTACATTTTCTTGTTTCCAATTAAGGGTTTTGTATTATCCATATGGGACATATACCAGTACAGCAGTGTACGAGTTTTAGTTTGAGTCACTGTAGTTAACTTTCGATTTAACCTCTAATCCGTCCCGCGGAAGAATTGGCAACTTCCAACGCGGCCCGCCGAAGGATTCGCTACAACCGATGTGACCCGCCATTTAGGAAAGGTTAGGCACCACTGCCTTAAAGCATAAGAGCGCATGATATTCCTACTATGCATTACATAAGACTTGCCAGTCGACTTTTCCCTAAGATCAAGGCGTCACAGTTACAAATGATTCGATTTAATTTGTTTTTTTAGGCGCGTTTCGCTTACAGCGTGAGCGCCTATTATCGTCGCATGTTCGTTCTCGGCTTCTACCGAACGGATTTTTATGAAATTTGATATTAAGGACTTTCAATCAAATATAATAAGAAAATCGCAAAAATGAATCACGTACGCCAATCAGGGGTACCACTTTACTAGAGACAAAAAAAAATTTTCGTCATATCTCGTAAACTATTGTTCATATCAAAATATTTTTCAAATAAAAGTTGTAGAACTGATAAAGTAGAGTACTTCCTTTTCTATATATTTTCATCGTAGGAGTAGCCGTTATCGAGAAAATCAAACAAGAATGTCTTATATCGAGTTGAACTTTGAAAATTTCTTGCATGGTTACTTCATTGTTGCTAACATAAACAATCTCCCAAACAAACGTTTAATTTCCTTACGTGTGCATGTAATACTATTAAATATGAAGAAAATGGATTATTTATGATGAAGAAAAGGACTTTAAAACGCTATTTCCCTTACGTACAGGTATATAATTGCTTTCTAATACTCCATTGCACGAAACGCGCCCCATTTGTGATACGTTGTACGCTTTCCTAACTTGTTTGTAGAGGTGATCATTTTGTTAAACCCTAGCACAGATTTTATTTCAACGTTCAGGTAACTTACCTCGAAAATACTGGTTCACACATTGTTGATTGATTGCTAGAGTAATTTTCAGTGAATATAATAACAATTTTCGATTCATTTTCCGTGAAAAAAATTACTTGAGCATCACGATTCCGATTAATAACGCAATTTCCGTAGCAGCGCTAATGCACCGCCGAGGATCTTTCTATGTCGCCACAATGAGGGATCGGTATGTAGGCTAAAGTAGTCCCTTGAAGTCATATCCATGCATGTGGATCATCCCAATAACAGACATGTTAGCGTGGTTATAGCCGTTTTTAAAGAGAGAGAATAAAAGTTACGAAATTACGTTATGTGCTAATAATGCGTTCGTGATAATAGCGATCATCAGTCAAAGCCCGATTATTAAATATCAATTACATTTAGGGTATTTTACGGACACTTGTTTTTATTTCACCGTATCATTTGGATCACAACAAGACTTATTCGAAGCTCGTCCGCAGGCCTTGATACTAGAATACGAACTCGTTTCACGTGGGAACTCGGCCTTACACAAGTTTTAGGTCGGTTGATTTGCTTATGTTAGCAGAGTGACGAATACCGGCGGAACCCACCCTCCTCCTTCCCCCCTTTCCCCTCCTCATTCCTCATCTCCTCCGGTCACATCGAAAGAAAAAATGACGAATACCCTCGAACTTTCACTAAGGTTGCCGATCGCACAAAACTTCGCCTCGAGACGTCAGACGAAGCGAAGAAATATTCTGCCGAAGCAATTCTTTCCGCTTCCCCTCGCTTCCGCTCCCTTCGCTGCGTATAAGTGTGAGCGGGTCCATTTAACTCAGTGGTCTTCAACCTTTTTTGAGTCACTGCCCACTTTAACCATATGTTGTCCTTTGAAATAAGTTCACCGCCCACCCAGTGGCGTAGTGAGGGTTTCTGGCACCCGGGGCAAAGAAGAATTTTGCACCCCGAGTAACAAAGCGATTTACGGAGGTATTGTAACCCTAATACTAGCGGGATTGACGTTAGATGAGATTACCGAATACGGTCTCATTGTCAGTGATAATAACAGTGTTTAAAAATTTTTATTTTATATATTTGATAAAATTAAACTTAAACACTTCGCTGCTTCTGCGAGTGACTCCGACCACCCTCATGGGCCTTTGATTTTACCGCAGCATGGATACATTGTCACTAGTGTAGTGTGATATGGTACTATAGTTAACGACAAACGAACTGTAACATAAAATGGTTGTACAGAATATGTGTGCGTATCATTAAGCTTTTTTATAGAATTTTATTTTTCAGTGTAAAAATTAGAATAGCATTTGGTGTGTTCTTTAACGCCCACCAAAAATCCAAAAACGCCCACTGGTGGGCGCTATCGCCCACCTTAAAGACCACTGATTTAACTCATCGGTAAGAATATTTTTCTTATAGCCGCGTTTCTCCCTAGTACGAGAGGGCATGAAGTTTCCTCCCCTCCTTTGCCCCTCATTCCTCATCTCTCCTGCAATGTTGTCATTCGGTTTCTACTATTCAATAACATCCCCAACTCGCCGCTAGGAGAACGTTAAAGTGACCCAGTTTTTTCTTCGGTGGCTGTGCATATACGTATGTATATTTTTCTTTTTATTCACATTTCAATTTGTTTTAACTGTTTTCTGGTTTTTTCGTGTTTATTTTTAGCCTGCGAACTTTAATTTTAGGTTAGTGTTGAGCACAAAGCAGTGTGATTGTTGAATATTAAGTTTGGGTAGTATAATCAGAGCAAAATTCTTATTCGCGAATTTCAACATTCGCGAGGTTATTGGGAACGTATCCCGCGCGAATGTTGAGGGGCTGGTGTATTTACGAAAAGGTAGGTATAATTGTTACATTTTTCAATAAACTTCAACGGAGATTTAGTTCTTTAGCGTAGTTATTCACGATATTGGCATTTTTATGATTATACCGTTATCAAAAAAATACCGTCATACTTTCATATGTCAATTTAAAGTTTTTTTCTTCTTTAGACACCTCAATACAATTATAACCATTATTAACGAATTATCTACTGCTTAATCTTCGGAGTGAAATGAATGTTCGTAATTCTTCCGTTGATATTTCAACGGACATTACACTAATTAAATTAATCCCGTCATTTTTGATGGGTTAATTTAGATAATACTAGCTTTTCGTACCCGGCTTCGCCCGGGTGCATTTCGGACTGCAAATAGTTATACTTTTTCCCGCTTAGAAGACAGCTTGAGAAAATGATACATACTAAAACTTCTCCTCTCCTTTCTGTAAACTACATTAGGAGTCTTGAATTAAAGTGGAAAGAACACGAAACGAACCAATACGAAAACTACAAAAACCACCATGAAAAAAGAAATGAATTAAACGCTAACCAATACCCGGCAGAAAAGGATGTAAACCGACAAATAAATAATCGTGGAACAAATTAAGAGTACAACCAAAGAATATAAGTTCAATATAAAAACCACCAAGAAAAAGGAAATGAATTAAACTCTAACCAATAGGTGTAAACCGACAAATAAGTAATCAAGGAACAAAAATGAAGAGCACAACCAAAGAATATAAAAAAAGAATACGAAATGAACAACTAAGAACGAAAACAAAGAACACAAAAAATGGACACGAAACGAAAGCAAATGAAAACAACAAACTAACCGAAACCAACCAACGAATAATCTCCTAAAGCTCAATGTATCTGATGATGGCGACTGACGCTTTCTATTCAGTTGCTAAATAAACAACCAACATTCACAAAATAGCGTTTCGTAGTGATGAGTAAATATTGATTACGCGGAATATGAGTTAGTATGTCAACATAAATAACAGGAGAAACTAAATAAGAATACCTATTATTACTCTAAATAGATATAAAATTATTGGTCTTAATTGTGTTTTCCATCGTAATTAATTGAATAATAGATTGAGATATTCGAACGAATCGATTTTAAATAATGTAGTAAAATGTTTTTTCTAACGTAATTCATTAGGTGAGTGTATCGGTATTGTTTACATTTTACCCATGGAACCGCAGACACGAATTCTTAATTTTAGTTCAGAAGACATAATAAAGTTCAGCAAAAGTATTATTCAAATTAAATCTTTCGAAATTCACTGCGTTACGTGTTCAAAATGTTAATCTAATTTAGTTCTCGTATTAAAATAACAATTACTCAAGAGTGAACCTTATTTCCAATTGATAAAACTCTCTTTTAATTCAAAACGATATTATATATTACAAAAAAGTATCTAATTAATATTGAAACGCAAAATGGATGAGCATAGGAAAAAACTTGCATGTTAGCATGAAATACTCAATTCCGTTTTTATTAATAAACGGTTTCCATGATAAACAAACACCTTAACGACCCGTGTTTTTAAATAAAATCAACGTAAAACAAAACACAAAAACTTTAACGTAGTAATTGAATTATATATCTTCAGTAATTTTCACTTAAAGAAAATGTGAAATAAAATACGACAAAAGGCATATAAAAACAATTTAACTTATATCCAAACATACCTATAATGCCAATGACACGATTACAGAAAAAGAAACAGTTCACTAATGTTTATTCGCAGAATTAACCTGTGTATAGAAGACCATAGATAATGAACGAAAAACATACAATCAAATCAGAAGATATTAAATGAGTATTTCATCAACTATTTCTACGTTTACGATATGTTTATAGTTCAAACGTAATTTGTTTACATCGGTTGCTAAGTATATCCAAATGCTGAGCAATAATGAAAAATATGATTTTCCCTTCAATTCGTCTTATTTGATCTGTAAGCCCCTCTTTTATAAAATTATTCCAAAGAGAAGATAATTTACCACAAAAAAGTCTGCGAGAGCATATGCCTGCGATATATATGTAAGGAGTAAAAAATTCGAGAAATTTACGAAAAAATTAAAAATGGAAATCCCATATAAAGGAAAATATTTTATTATAATTAAATAGTACACCGAATCGGTTTAAACACCTTACTACACCACCGTACACATGATAACGGTTAATATGACACCTTCCTCTTTTTTCTGCGTGTTGTATTTTCTGAGCATTAGCAGAACATACATACGACACCTTACTTTATAGATATGTATAGATAAAGTGTTTGTATGTAATTTTAAAGCGCAGTAACTACAGCACGTAGAAACAAGAGAAAGGTATCATTTTAACCGGAATAACGAGTACGGTGGTGTAGTAAGGTTTTTATATCGATTTCATTGACCTTTCTAATTTTTAAAATATTTTCATTTGAATAACATAGGGACGAGTGCAGCACATTTTTCATTTGAATTTTAAAATTACTTAGAAACGTGGTACGAACTTGAGACTTGAATGGTTCTATGAAGAAAAGATCAAAGTTTATTTTTATTGGAGACAGAATCCGAATCCTGATCGAATTAGCATAAAAATGCATTTAGAATCAATAAAATACGTTATTTTATGTTTTATTACAATACCCATTATAAGCTACCATGACAACTCCCATTGTCGCCGAAATTGAGAGTCCAATGCATTTATATTGGAATATTTTTAACGTAATATTGTTTTTCAATGTCTGTGTGGGAGTTTGCGTTCTTTACATGACAACCTAATATTTGTTGATTATAATTGAAATATTACTAATAAATAGTTTTTAATGATATTTTCCTGTGGCGTAGAGTTCTCCAAAGCAAGATGTTTTTAAAACTACGTAACTTAAATAATTAGACGTAGATTTTCCCCAAATTGTGATTTGTTTCCAAAGTATTGTTGATGTTAACAATTTTCCTGTAACAGAACTCGTGGATGAGCATGGATGAGAGAATCGAACTAATGGTCTGAGGGTAATATTCACTCAGTGATTCTTAAACGTTCTCTATTTACTTTTTTGTCTTTCGTAAAATAAATCATTTCGTAAGTTCCTTTGTTCATTTATTTTTTGTTGATTATTGTGGTCTTGCTGGTTTTACCTACAGTTTTCGTTTTGAAGAAATCGTCACGAAACTTCGTATAGGTATATAATTTTACCCTGCAGGTAACATAGGCTATATGGCGATAAAAATTGCGAAGAAAGAAACACAAAGTGTGGCATAGAATTCTCCAAAGCAAACAGTTTTTAAAACTACGTAAATAACTTAAATAATTAGACGTAGATTTTTCATAAATTGTGATTTTCAAACCTTTGAAGATATTGTCACAAAACTTCGCATAGGTAAATAATTTTATAACATAGGCTGTATGGCGATAAAAAATTAGGGTGGGAGGGGGTGCTTATTTCAATAATTATTTTCCCCTAAGTTTACACGTAATTTTCGAATTTTCAGAGTGCAAGATTTTCTACTTTCATACATCTAAATAGGTAATTGCGAACAGGTTTTCTTCATTCTTGCTTTATTCGACGGTTAAAACTGTGTACTATCATATTCTTACGATGTTTACATGTTACACGGTCGAAGTTTTAGATTCAAGTAGTAGTAGTAATTACGTTTTTTAGGTGCGTCAACAGCTAAGGTTATTTTGCACCGTCAAATTCTCTTAGAGAAAATCAACATACATCACAACATCCATGCCCGAAGCGGGATTCGAACCCGCGACCTTTGGGTTAGAATGCAGGCGCACTGCCCACCAGTCTAACCCGGCCGGCTTTTAGATCCAATAAATCCGTTGAAATTCAACGGGGAGTTCTGCTAGTAATTAATAAAAGGAAACAAAATATGTTGTTATAACATTTATTTGACGTTTTATTAATGTTATGCCAGTAAGGGATCCGGACATTTTTTCTAATACAGACCGAGAAGAAAACTAATTGGTGACCCCTGCTCTAGGACGTGGTTCCTATATTTTAGCGCCGTACTTACTTAGAGAAACTAAAGATTTTAACAAATTAATATCTTTCGAACAAATTGAAAGCTATGAAAATGTGCCTTGTGTTTGGGAGGCCAAAATTCAAAATCCTAAAAAAATATATTTAAGAGCTAATACTTTTAAAAGGCAATGCATTTTTTTGTTTCTCTTTTTTCTGTATTTGTGATGGGTGATTTTCCTTTTTTTTTGCATTGTGTAAGTTTGCCAAGGTGTCGCCCATAAAATTCACCTAAGGGTCGAACTAGACCAGAAGTGAAAGAGTCGCCGGGAAGTGAACCATTCACCTTACCACGGTGCGTGTGCCCTCCTCAAGTCGGCCGGCCTGCACAACTCTGCAAGTGTGGTGAAGCCTACCCAACTCTGCTAGTGCGGTGAAGTACTATAACCAAAACTGTTTTTTGTTTCTGGAGACTACCGAAACATAGTCCTTCGGCTCGGATTTTTCATGTTTTGAAATCATGCTCATGGAAAATACGAAGTGTTCACAATTTTGTTTTTTTGCTTTGTGATTATTAATGCCTTTAAACAAATGTCGCGATTCGTCTCGTAAAATTCTGTGACGGCCTCTTTGACTCGAGGGTTTAACATTCCTACTTCCTCCTCCCTTGTGTGCATTTAGGCTTATCGCTTGGCGCTCTCCTCCTTCCAATTTCTTCTTCCTTCAGCCACCTCTCCCCTTTCCGCATCGAAGGCGCTTTCCTTCATTATACATTCCCCTACCACTTCGCTTATCGGAAGTGCGAGGAAGAACTGATCGTCACATCGGTTCGCGATCTATTCAAGATGCGTTACGTTGTCTTTCCCAGTTCTACCCCTTTCCTACGGTTATGTACTCTACAAAACGAATTAACCAACACGAAATCAAGGAGACGCCCCACAGTGGGACGGATTACCAAAAAGATGGTCATAAATAGGGACGGTATATATTCTCACCTAAAGTCAAATAATGAGGCACTATTGAGAGGAAATAATGTAAATAACAAAATTTGGCGATATTTTAACGCTTTGAAGCGCATTACATACGTCAAATTTCAAGAAACGCAATATACTTAAATTTATCCAATCGCATTGATATGAAATTGAAAACTAAAATGCAATTGTATTCAGTCGGTACATGTAGCAATATTTTAGCTTCTTATTATTTACCAATAATGATCTAAAATATATTAAAAAGAAAATGAATAACAATTACGAATGTGAAGTATGCTAATAGTGAAAAAATTAATCTAATTTACTTGGTATATTCAAATTGTACTTGCAACATTTTAAAAAATCATGAGGTTTACAAACCACAAAAGATTACTTAAGAGGACATTGATCTTATAGAACTAGATCGTTATTTACAAAATGTACAAACATAATTATTGTCATCGTGTTCACAAAGATAAAATGTATTAATTAAGAGGACATTGTTCTTAAAGAACTAGATCGTTACTTACAAAATGTACAAACTTAATTACTGTCATCATGTTCACAAAGATAAAATGTATTCAGAAACGTAGTAAATTAATTACTGAAATCGTTTTTACAAAGATAAAATTATTTACATAATATACAAAATTAATTGCTATCACTGTTTTCGGAATCATACAAATCTGTTTCCTCCTTTTCAGTTTCAGATAATTCGATCTTAGGAGAGGTCAACAATAACAAAACTTCTTTAGGGAAAGGCGCTTTTTTCTTTTGAGGTAATTTCTTCATGCTAGAAATGAGAGGATCAGAAGGTATGAGAAGTCTCTTGATGAGATCCTCTATTGTCTTCCTTCTAGACATCTTAAGTGAAAATCCCTCACGGAAAATTTTAATGTCCTTATTTCTGGCTTCCTGCGCCTCCTCCGATAACTGCCCTATAAGTAATATGCTCGCAGATATGACCTGAGCGCTATGAATTAAAATTTTGTCTATAGTAGTCGGCATGTTGTACCAAGAGTACTTTTCCACGAATAGTCTTGCTGTTGATACTGCATAGTCTTTAAAAGCAGTTATATTTATGTCATACCCGGATGACAAAGACTGAAGTATGGTTCCAAATCTCTTGATTATTTGAAAATCAACTCCTGTAATCGATGAAGATATTTCGGGATTTGCGAAAAATGTGCGGGCAGTATTACCATCATTAGTACTTCCATAGCCGGTTTTGGCCGATCAACAAGAAGGGCCAATTGTTTTTTAAATTCCATTTTAATTCTTTCTTTGTTTACCGCCACTGATTTTTTTTCAATCTCATTGTCAGTTCGCGCCTGCCATTTTTTAATAGGCAGCTTGTATGACAAATTAAGCAAAGCTTAAAAAAACGAACAATTTCTCAGTACTAAAGTAATTTAAAACATATTAATTTCTCATTGCTAAAATGAATTTTGAACATTTCAAAAGCGTTAAAAGCATTGTTACTGTTGCAGCGGGAATATATTAGCGCCTTTTCTTGTACCGTAAAAAATTATTTGTTAATAATAGAAAATAAAGATTTTCCCGTAGAATTGTATTAATTTCAGCATGTTTGCAGTACGCCGCATTACATAGAAGTTTATTTATAATGAATATAGTTTATAGTTTTAATTTGTTAAATATCATACTGTCAACTAATATTGTATGATAAATATCAACTCAAATTTATAGTGTCGCACCAACGCATATAAACAAGAAAAAATTTTTTTGGCGCAAATATGCGCAAAATGTTTTTACATTTTCAGAAAATAGAATGCCTACGCTTTATTACCCAGTATAAAAGTTTGTTTAATAAAGCTTAATACTATACTAAAAGTCCTTATGAACAAAATATTTACATACGTATTTTAAATTTTATGCTTAGTCAAAGAAAAAACCTTAAAAAAATACAAATGAACGGGATTAAAGTTTTCAAATGTATAATGAAGTTTTAACATACCCCCAGTAGCAGAATCCATATTAAAGTTATGTCACAATATAAGTGTTAAAAGGAATTAACGAAGGCAAACCACAACGATGTGACTCACACGCTACTAGACGTCAAGCAAACGTTACTGTAGGCCACCAATTTTGCAATGATACAATGTCAAGAGATTGCACAAAAGGAGTGTTTTATTACCGATACTTTGTGCGTAGGTCGTTTTAGACTACATTTAGAATAATAAACAGGAAATATCTGACATTTTGATTTTTTCTTTTATGACCAGCTTTTCCGTAATTTGCCCCACTGTGCGCCCATTCAAAAACCCCACCTTTCCCCTCCACAAAAAATCATCTGGCGACGTCACGTGACCGTGAAAATCGCCAGCGGAAGACAGGGTATTCCCAGAGTTCGAGAGGTAGGGAGAGGACGGCAGAGTCGGAGATCGGAAGAGAGAGAAAGGCAGCGGAGAGAGACCAGAGAAGACCCGACAACACGAAGGATCTTCCTAGTGGACAGCGTGTGCTGAACTATTTTTGTGGACACCAGTTGTAATTATAAACCATAGGTACTACTGATGTGATTTAAGTTATGAGACAAGTTTGCGTCTCAAGTCTGTTTGCCTTTGTTTCTTATAATTTGGTATTAAATGTAGCAATTAGTTCGAAATTTGTGTGGCGTTATAATTGGGTCGCCTCATTATTGGAGGCCCCGGGGAGATGCGTTGTTAATATTACCTTCTTGGTGATCTAACTATGATTCTGCTATATTTCTTGTTACTTTTGGATCTCTGTACCTTTTGGGGTATGCTGATCTTTGGGATATTTCTAGTTTTCTCGTGGTGTAGTTCCCGTTTTTTTTTGCCTGTATCGTTAATCATTCCGCTTTGCCATCTCATTAGTACCACCTCCTTTTCATTCTTGCTGTTCGTTGTTCGCTGAAAATACTTCTATTCTATCGCTAAATATGTCTAAGGAGCGCGTAAAAGTTGCTAACCAGTTGTTACTTGAAATTCCCCATTTCCAGGAAGCCACCTCCGAGAATTGGTTTAACTTTATATCTGCTGTATACGATGTGTTGTCTCTGTCCCTGATTCCAGAACATTATCTGCTCACCTTGTTGCTGTCTAAACTTCGGTTAATTGTGGCCATTTCTGGCCGTCGGTAGTCAACCAGAGGGTTCCCTGGGACCAAATAATAACGAAAGTATGGGAAACTTTCGTCCCAAATAGGGAGTACGAACGGCTTTTAACCACTACAGTTAAAAGATTCCAGACTCCACACGAGTCCCCTCGCGACTTTTATTACTCCGTCCAAGTCGCCGCTAAAGCACTCGGAAAGTCGTATTCTGACGACGAGCTTATTGAATTAGTTTTGGAAGGCCAGAATCCCATTTTGTAATCCACGTTGATTTTCGCCTCGCGCCCGAAAACGCTAGCTCAGTTCGAGGCGCTGATGACTCATGCGGCTAAGGGACTGATGAATCGGCTGGTATATTCCACGGCCCAGGCGCCGTTAAACTTAGAGAATTCACTTACCTCTCCCAATTCGCAGCTGGTACCACTCCCACCTGTAACTATTTGCTCCTTCTGTAATAAGTGAGGGCATTCTTCCCGCGACTCTCGGCGAAGGGCGAGAGAAAATCGCTCCGCGAGACCACCAACGAATCGTCCAGCCATTCATTTTCCAATGTCGATGACCAACTTGATATGCCCTTCGTAAATTGCGATGTTCATTCCGCAAAAATTAAAGCATTGCTAGGTACCGGCTCCTCTTTGTCTATGATAAACTTCGACACATGGCGTAACATTCCTCGCCCCGGACGATTTCAGCGTTGCCAGATCAAATGTCGGAATGTCACAGCGGTCCCACGTATTGTAACGAGAAGCATCAAGTTGAGGGTTTGTCTCCAAAACTTCTCGTGGAGGCATACATTATATCTGTCAAGAGTTGCCTGTCCCAATGATTTGGGTCAGGATTTCATTACAAGAACGCGAAACGTGCTCTATCACGACTCATTTTCCTTCGAAAGCCGCCCGAACAAAAAATTGTTTTTCCGCGCTGATTCCGAAACTTCATCGGCTTCGTCCGGTTCACCCCCGGCATCAGCTGTTCATATTCAATGCCAGAATACGGCTCCCATTAGAAGCAGAACCCATTCCGCCTCGGAAAATAGTTCCTCCGTAAGCGAAGTCAACTCTAGCGTTCAATCTAAGGAAATAAAAGGTCTCGACGTATATTCCGGCGTAATCTCGTCCCAGCTAGTTCAAACTAAGCTGATGTCTTATGATATGGAATTGCTCGATTTTACTCCGGTCAGGTCCCTGCCGTATCATTACTCACCGCCAAAAATGGCCATGATGAGGTATCATGTCGATAAGTTACTTGTTGACTGAATTATCCAGCCTTCTTCTTCTAATTGGAGTTCACCAACATTTCTTATTCCCAAGAAAGATGGATCTAAAAGACTCGTCGTTGACTACCGCAAATTGAATAAACAAGTCAAAGCAGATAATTTTCCAACCCATTCAATAGAACATGCTTTACAATACTTGGGTTCGGCTAAATACTTTACTATTCTTGATTTAAATTCTGCATTCCACCAAATTCCCCTAATGGCCACTTCAAAGGAATACACCACTTTCGTCACACATTTTGGTCTCTACCAGTATAATCGCGTTCCATTTGGTTTAACAACATCTCCAAGTTTTTTCGAGGCTGATAAGGTACTGGGTGATTTAAAATATTCTTGTGTGTATCCTTATATTGACGATTTATGCATTTATTCCAAGAGTCATCCAGAACACCTTCGTCATGTTAAGTTGGTATTGGAGAAACTAAGAGCAGCTGGTCTTACTGTCCATCCAGAGAAGATGAAATAGACCCAGGAATCGGATCTCCCATGGCAAACTTACGACTGACCCAGAGAGAACCCGAGCACTTTCTGGTTTCCCTGTTCCTAAGCCAGTTAAGGAGGTTTCACGGTTTCTCGGTATGTGCGGTTTTTATTCCAAATTTATTCCAAATTATGCACCCCTTAATGCACTCCGCAGGAAAAATGTCATCTTCCAATGGACCAATTCTCACCAAGATTCTTTTTCCAAACTCAATGTCTCTCTTCTCCCCTGCAACTTCCTAATTTCGAGGAAGAATTTCATTTGTTTGTTGATGCCAGTCAGTTGGCACTTGGTGCAGTTCTTAACCAGAAGACCTATGGAAATTTAAAACTTATAGCTTATGCCAGTAGGACTCAAAATAACTTCGAACAAAAGTTGCCATCTTATGAACTGGAGTGTCTTGCCTGCTGTTGGGCTGCTGGAAAGTTCTGGACCTATCTCCAACCCAAAACATTCCATCTATATACAGACAATGGGGTAATAACCTGGCTGTTTAGACATCCCAAGCAACTAGGGAAAATTGGCAGAATGGTCTTAAAATTATCCTCCTTCCACTTCATAATTCAGCATGTACCATATTCCAAAAATAGGGTGTCTGATTGCCTTTCAAGAGCGGTTAACCAGCCGAGAAGCCTGTTCATCATTCTGTGCTCTTGCATAAAATTCCCCTGTCTTTTACCAATATTCGTGATCACCAGAATTCTGATCCACACCTGAAACAGCTGATACAGTGAATCAGACAGGGAAGTCCTTCAAATTACTTCTTGAAGGATAACTTATAATATCATGGTACCAGTAGGCTCAAGATGGGAAGAGTTGTTGTTCCAGATGCCCTTGTATGTTATTTTCTAATTTTCATTGCTTGCCAACCTCTGGACACATGGGTGCTAGCAAGACTTGCAAAAGAATATGTAGGGAGTTCTGGTGGAAGAACATGAAATCAGAAATAGGCCAAATGGTTAAAACCTGTCATGACTGCCAAACCTGCAAACCTAGGAACCTCCTTCCCCCTGGTAAGATGAGTTCCTCTACACCTAATTATCCCTGGGAAAGGATATATGTAGATTTTGTTGGCCCATTATCTAGAAGTCGCAGTGGAAATACTTGTGCACTTAGAATAATAGATGGTTTTACCAAATTTATCTTTATTGAACCTCTGCATTCTCCTTTAGCCTCCCAAGTTGTCTCTACTCGATTTCATAAAATCTTTCCTAAATTTGGGTATCCCAAATTTCTAGTTTCTGATAATGGGACCCAATTTAGGTCCGCTTTGTTGTCCGATATATGTTTCAAATATGGCATTAAACAAATCTTTACAGCAACCTATAATCCTCAAGCCTAACCTAGCTGAATGAGTTCACCGTAACTTAAAGTATGCCTTAACCATCTTGTCACAAAATGACCATAGGAAGTGGGATGAATTTTTACCTAGCTTAACCTTCGCCTTCAATTCGGTCAAGCACAGCAGTGCAGGTTATACTCCAGCAAAGGTGTTTATGGGAAGAGAACTCCCTCACCCCTTAACTAATTTCTGGAGAATTCCCCTACAAGCCCTGTCATAGACATTAACACAATCCGAAAGGCAGTCCCTATGGCAAGATGTGATGAAAAATCTAAAAAGGACAAGACTTAGGCAAGCAGTTGCTTTTAATAGAAGCCATTTAGGAAATCCATTCAAACTTGGTGATTTGGTATTAATACAAAAGATTCCCTACCAGTTCAAAGGCCCTTCACAAAACCGTGAAACTCACGCCACAATAAGTTGATCCATTTCCTCTTAATAGTTTCATATCTCCGGTAACAGCTGTTCTTGAATTGTCACCCAATAAGGAGAGCATTGCCAACATTTCCCATTTAAAAAGGTATCAATAAATTGTATTGTATTGTGTATGACTGGCATAGGGAATAGAGATCCCATCGCCCAATGATTCTTATCATTGTAATCAGTCCCCAGATGAAAATCTTGGTAAAATATATTGATGTTCGGCTTATAGTCATGCCTTTGTGAAAACAAAGATGATGTTAAGACATCATAAAAAGATATTTAGACTTTTATATATGTCTTCATGGCTCAAAATCATTATTATTTAACTTAACCTAGCCATGTGTTTTCCTATGTTTGCTGGTAATAATATCACTATTACCACCATTGTTCTTGTACACCATCCCCAATTGGGATAGTGTACCTTAAAATGTTTATAAACTGTATGCAATATGTAACAATAGCCAATCTAGGGGAACTATACTTTAAGCTAACTGAAATACTATGTAAACTGTGGGAATTATATACTAATTTAACTAAAATACTATGTAAACTGTCTGAAACTAGCCATTAATACCGTATATACCTGAATATAAGATGAGGTTTTGTTCCAATTTTTATGACCGAAAAATCGCTAGTCTTATAATCGCGCGGTGCATAATAGTTTGACTGACAGAGGAACCGAATGCAGAGTATAATCGAAATATTCGATCCTTAAAATCAATCAAAACAATCGATTATTAAAAGTAGTAGTAGAAATTGAATCGATTCAAGTGTATTCGAATACAAATACTCTTTTGAATTTTATCCTATATATTATGCGCGTAGTGAAGCTGCGTGCGTCCGTGAGTATGAAGTCACGCGTAATTAATTTGGCGTATTTCTCGAGAACCGTTTGTCGTAGAAGATATGCGGTAAACGGCACTTTGTTTCTACTGGCTATGAAAAAATATTTTCGTTTGCTAAAGAGTCCCGGGTACGTAAATATGGACCGATTTTCTTCTTTTTTGCTTTATTCGACGGCTAAAGCTCTATACTATCTTATTCTTGCGATGTTTACACGTTACATGGTCGAATTTTTCAGAAATACACATTCTTTTTCAAAATTTTGCAGATTTTTCGTACTCATTCCGGGCGTTACCAAGGAGACTCATTGTTGCCTCTGATTCATTTAAGGCCAATTAAACCTTCAAATAGACGAAAGAAAAGCGTTATTATCTTCTCTTCATTGATAATCTAAATAACCGCTTGCATTGACGTCGCCTTTATAGTAGGTCCTGTAAGAAGTTAAAATCAGTCGTTGATAGACACTTGAAGGAAAGCAACTGTAAATGCCAACTAACACTACAAAATTGCTTATTTCAATTGGTTCAATGTTTATTAGTCAATGGTATAATAAACCTCTGTCATTGTGTGAATAATAAATGTTTTCCTTTTATTAGGAGTTTAAAATGGGGGGTCGTCTTATAATCAGAGTCGTCTTATATTCGGGTATATACTATTGTGAAAATTTTGTTAATATTATAATGATTACATGCCTTGACTTAGAAAATAATTGTTTGCTAGCAAGGGGAAGGCACTACTGACACCCAACCGATTTGGCTGAAACTTTGTAGAGATACCGTAAAGACTCACGTATAGGACGCACTTTTTTTTCCAAATTTTCGAAGCTAAAATGTAGGATGCGTCCTATACACGGGTACATAATATTTCATGTTTTTCTCTCTACGAATGTTCGATGAAAAATGAAAAATAAACAGGTGAAAACTAATATTTATTAAACATCAGTGTTTTAATTAAAATAAAACTTTTTAATATGAAAAAAAGATGGCACTTTTACAAATAAGTAATGTAAGTACAAGATATTTTGGCTTTATTAGCCACTTATACTCAGATATGGATTTAAAATAATTTTCGTTTTTTCTGTACAAAGTCTTCAGTTAAAATGAAATACAAATATAAAATGAAATTGCTAAAACTTAAAAATTGAATGTCTGTCCATTGAAAGAAAATCTTCAATCAAGAAAATAAATCAAACTTATCAAACAATTTCCCTAAAATCCTAGAAACTCGCCATCATCTGAGTCGTCATCGGTAATCTGGAACTCGTTGTAAACTTCCTTTGTTTTTGAAGCCTCAGGTTCGTCTGCTTCTAGTTCTGCAGTCGTCGTGCCGTTGTTGTTATCATCTTCCCATAATACATCGTCTTCACTTCCATCTAAAGCATTACTTATGCAACATTTTTTGAATCCCTTAATTATTGTTTCTGAGGGGAATTCATTCCATGCTTCCACGATCCACTGACAGATTGTTTTTATATCTTGCAAAAGAAAGTCGAGGACTGCCTGAAGTGCACATACGAAATCCCTCTTTTTTCATTAAAGCATTGCTATTTTCATAGTTTTTTTGTAATATTGCCTAAACTTGGCCCCAAATAGAGTGATGATTGAAATGAAAGAAAAGTCGGTAAAAAGAGCAAAAAAAGTGACGAGTTTGGAGAAGAAAATTAAAGTTTTAGATAGGCTTGCGCATAATGAATTTGCTTCATCAGTAGGTAAATTATTTGGTGTGAACGAGTCCACAATAAGATCGATTAAGAAAAGTGAAGAAGCGATCAAGAAAGTCCCGCGGAGTCATTCACAAGAAAGCCAAGCTACTGCACAATCATTATGTCTCAAATTGCTTCGCGGTCTGCTAACGGGAAATCGCCAACGTCATCGAAGCGTGTGTAGATCGGTTCCTTGCTCTTTAATAAAATGTGGCGTTTATTCAGAATGCCACATTACGTATTGTATTATTATATTTGTTCTTCTCCTTCACAGTTGAACACACACTCGACCGGCTTAAGTCCAATGAGCGTCCGATTGAAGATAAAGATTCACAGCCTAATTATTTCCATCTTTGTCCCAGTCGTGTTCACTTTATGACCCCTACGTTTATTTACATAAGTATTAACACTTTCAGTTTTCCGTTTATCAGTCATGTTTATAAAATAATACGTGTAAAATGCACAAACAAAGAAACACTGCTGTACATACAAACAAAGACGGTAACGTTGCCGAGACTGAATAATAATAATAATTAATTGATTATTAACCGACTTTACAGTGATATTATTTTTGTCAAATTTCAGTACAATATTAAAAAACATTACACACAAATCTTACATTACATACAATACGTATATTATTACATAGCATACTTTAATTTATTAAAAGTGTTGGGTTTCCTGACAGGCAGCTCTATTATGCAATAGCTCGAAATGTTTGATCGTCAGCTGATGAACGAAAGTCCGAATTCAGTGTTGTTCGGAATATAAAAGGCGGTTTAGGGGCGAGAATTTACAATGTACGAAAGATCGAATTGCACCAAAGTCGAATATACGAAAGTTGAGGACTGCCTGTACTAAGAAAACATACACAAAGTCATCCATAATTGTTACATCTCTCCTCAGGCAACAGAAAGTCTGTGTATGCCACTGTGTAGGAATCGATGTTTATCATAACTTGAAGTCTTCAGTTTGTAGTAGTGGCCAGGTTAACTATTCAATATCTTTCTCAGAATTTCTAAGATGGTTAATTCTAGTACATGCAGAGATTTATTAAAATCTGCTAAGAGTAATCATCTGGTACAACTGAAATGTTAACACTCAAATTAAATAAATCGCTCATCTAACTCATAAGTAAGCTACATCCATATTTCACATTTCACCCATAATTCCATCCATGCCTGTGGCCTTCCCGTTCCTCAACATTTTCACACATGCCTTAATCTCACGTTCGTCAACTCTGTCTTTACTGGACACATTCATACAGTCAGTATCACTTTGTATGCCAGACTCTTCAGAACTACCTCCATACAAGTCTTCAGAATACTCCTTCCAACATTCTGTCACTTCACGTTCATTCCACACTGTTTCTCCATCCTTATTTACAATCCCATTCATGCCATTGTTGCTGCCCTGTCTCGCTCTTTTTATCCACTTCCAGAATAACTTCTTATTCCCTTCAAAATCCTTCTGCATCTTTACAGCCTCATTCAAACGTACTCGTTCTTTGCTTTCCTTAACTGCATTCTTAGCAGCCTTATTTTTCTTCCTGTAATCATCATGCAGAATCCTTCTTTCATTATCATTCCTTGCAGCAGTCATCCTCTTATATGCCTCCTTCTTCTCATTAACTGCTTCACTCACTGTTTCATTCCACCAAGCATCCTTTTTCATACAGCCCACTAAAGTCATTCCACACACCTCTGAAGCACACTGTGTAACATTCTCTTTCAATCTATTCCAAGCATCTTCCACATTTCCTTTCCTTATATCCCCTTCCCATTCAGGCTGCTGGACAGTTAATTTACATTCCAACACATTCATGTACTTGATCTTTACGTCACACACTTGCAATCTCTCTACTTTCACTCTAGTCTGTTTCACACCCTTACTCTTCCTCCAGGTCCACTTCCTTCCAAGATCCACTCTATTGACAACCAAAAAATGGTCTGTCCTACATTCAGCTCCTCTCATCACCCTTGTATTCTTCACCAGATCTGTCAGTCTTTCATCATACTTTTTGAGTCACCCCTCTGCGATGTATACATGTGGATGTTCTTATGCTTATACCCTGTATTTGAATCAAACCAACTTTTCCATGCAAATTCCAATCAAACTCTCGCCTTTATCATTTACTCTGGGGTCACAGAAGGGGCCCACCACTTTCTCAGTCCCCTTCCATCTGACACCTACCCACCCATTCATATCACTTGAGTACAATTATTCTCTCACCTGCATCACAATTATTCAATACATCTCTCAATTTCTCCCACAACTCATCTCTAACTGTTTCACTCTCACCAGCCATAGGAGCATAACATGCAACCAACAGAATTCTACTAATTCCTACTTTCATACGAACCCACAACAATCTGGGTGACACAAATTCATACTTTCTCACATACATTTTATCTCTTTCAATCAGAATCAAACCAACTTCTTGACTCCCATATGTACACACATCCACACCAGACCCCAGAGCCAAACTACCATCATTCATTACCACAGCATCACTCCCCTTCCTGTTTGTCTCACATCCAATCCTCGTACATTCATTTCATTCACCAACTCATGTTCTTTGCCATACACTCCTTTAACATTCCACGTGCCTAACTTCCACTCGCGTAAGTCGTCTAATGATGGGCCAACCAGTTTTGACCTCTGCTGCTCACCATGGCTTTGGTCATCCGAGACTTTTCGTATAGCTTTGTTAGTAATGGTAAATTAGAGTAGACTAGGTTACCAGCCTAAGTCGTACCCGTACCAACGCAGCATTCCCTGCTAATGGTAAGGCACAGTACCAGTCAGTATTGGCACATTTTGGCCAAACTGCCACAAATGCAACCGAAGCTCAGTATTATCCCAAGCACGCTTACGCTATTCTGTACAAGCTAGGATCCCTATTAGGAACTACCTTGCAAGCCAGCAATCTGTCGCCCGCATCTTACCACTAGGAGGTACATGCAGTATACTGACACACTCAGGATTTAATATAGATATGTAATGGAAAATGTATATTTTTATACATACCATATATACTCGTGTATAGTACGAGTTTTTACGACCAAATTTTTATTACAAAAATTGGGGATCATACTATACACGAGTAATGCATTTGAGGATTTAAAATTCATGTATCTTCACGGGCATTTTCGGTGAAGTTATGCCACCCGCACGCATTCTGATGGTAGGCTAACCTTAGCAGTGAGGTCCTTTATTGTATGTGTTGCTTCGTGAAGAGTAGAATCTTTTTCAAATTCACAAATACTTGATATAAGTGACGATTTACGGGCACTTCCTTTATTGAATTTTATGTATTTACATCTTTGTTTGCATCTTTTTACAAGGGATGGATTGGAACGAGTTGGACTAAAAGTATCGTAGACGGCGTAACTTTATGGAATTTCGACATCTCGGAAAAAAGAAATTACTTTGTAATATTAAACAGTCTTTATTGTTTCTTCAATCACACACCGATCGTTTTCCACTACAAAGTCATTCTAAAGGTGTTACGTCGGTTAGTAACACCATTAGAATGATTTTGTAGTGGAAACCGGTCGGTGTGTGATTGAAGAAAGAAAAGACTGTGGAATATTACAAAGTAATTTCTTTTTATCCGTTATCCCTACCTATTAAGTAGATGAGCGAGTGGAACCATTACGTACGCGGAACGTAATCCAGACGTACTAGAATTGAAACGATTTTATTTCATCTTGTGCAATCATGATTCATATCACTTTTTATTAAATGTTTTAGAAGTAAGATACTTAACTTTTCCGAATTTTAGTGTACTCGCAAGAAATACTATTTACGACATTTACAGCCTATTCTATGTTGGTGTGGAAAATCAAGGTTGTTCGATATATCTCGCTAGTAACCATCAAGCTATCGAAACGAAATATATCGACCATGGTGAAAAGCTGGGGTCGTACTATAAACGAGATATATGAAAAAATCAGGTTTGTTCACCAAAAAATCAGGGGTCGTACTATACATGGGGTCGGCATATACACGAGTATATACGGTATTTTTTAAAAAATATTCAATTATTTTAGATTGAATAAGGTGTTTGGAAAATGTCCAGATTTTCTGTAGTGAAAAGTGAAAAATGTCCGGAATTTACTTTCTGAAAATGTGGCAACCCTAGTTGTACATAATAAAAAATATTGGGACATCCCACGATTAAAAATATTAAACAATTTTCACGTTCTCATTATTTTCATTTTATTTTGGAATTTATGAACAAATCGATTTCTGTAGTTATCGCGCACCTAGTGACACCAAGAGGTGAGAGAATGTGATACAGTTGTAAACAAACCACCATATTAGTTTGATCGTAATATCGTATTAGTTATTGTTGTTGACTTCATAGAAGCCCTAGACATGAAAAGAAAAGTTACCCATGAAACGGAGGAAGAAAGGCAAAAAGAATACTACATGAAAAGAAAGAGAGACATTGGAGCAGAGAAAAAATAGACTGGACCGAGTGAAAATCGTAACTACTAGTAGTAGGATTTTTTCAATAGATCTTGCGGCCCCTATTTGCGTGTTTAGAGGAGAACATGCGAATCAATGCTTCATCCTTCGAAAGGTACCTCCTTGGTGCTTTTCGGAAAGAGTAGTCTAATGCTGATACTGGTTTTCTCTCCTTATTTGCTTTGTGATTTTGACTGAAGAGTCTACTAGAGCTAGATTCCTATGAAGTCATAAAGTTCCACAAATCAATAAATATAAACGGAAATATACGTTTTTGCAATGCTCTGGAGCCTAAACCATAGACCGAAAATTAATGAAATCTTGTACATAGACATTTCATCATACTGAGTAGAGTATATGAAGAAATGGTTGACATTGCTCAATAATTAAGGGAAGTTTATTCTACGCATTTTTAACAACAATTTGATTTTCTCAAAAATGGCTGTAACGACTTTGATCAAATTTCATACACTTACTTGAGTTTACGTCTTCAATAATACCAAATAGTTCTCATTTCTCAAAAAATTAATATAAGGCCAGTAGTTTATTCTAGTCAACTTTAACAATTATTTGATTTTCTCAAAAATGGCTCAAACGATTTTCATCAAATTTCATACAGTTATTTGAGTTTACATCTGAAATAATACTACATATTTCATTTTTCTCATTGAATGAATGTAAGGCCAGTTTATTCTTGGGCAACTTTAAGAAAAATTGGATTTTCTAAAAACCAGCTGATATGATTTTCATTTTCTAAAGATAACTAAACGACATAGTAGTATATGAGAAGGTTTGTACAATGTATATTATAGCCATTTTTTACTTTCTCCATACGTAGTAATGGGAAAGTATTGTATTCATGAAAAAAATCGACTTCGAGATTTCAACGGAAATACATGTTTTGAGGTCCCTAGAACACGTTTAGACTCTTTTCGGAATGATGTCTGTGTGTGTGTGTGTGTGTGTGTGTGTTACTGTGGGTGCTCTAACTCAAAAAGTACCTGTCATATCGTTACCAAACTTCATTTATAACACTTTAACATTAGCATAAAGAACTGATTAGTTTTTCGACAATAACGGGTAACCGGAAGTCGAGGTTTATTCGAAACCCGATTCGGTGTTTGCGATATTTCTTCGTTAAAATATCATTATTGTATTTACAATTCTATACAAAAGTTATAGAGAATGTAATTTCCTACAACTTTCATTTGAAACAATTTTCTATTGTAGTTATTGTTTAGGAGTTATTTATAAATAACCAGTTTTTCGGTTTTCTCCTTAAAAACATCCTTATTGGTAATCTTCGTGAGGACCAAAGTTGTAGAGAATAATATTTCTTCCAAGTTTTGCTTGAAACAAATTTTCGTAGAACCATCCATTTCGGAGATATTTTGCTCTTTACTTTTTTACTGTTGTGATCACGAAAAAAATCGACTTCGAGATTTCATCGGAAATACACGTTTTGAGGTCCCTAGAACATGTTTAGACTATTTTCGGAATGATGTGTGTGTGTGTGTGTGTGTATGGATGTATGCCATTGTGGGCGCTCTAACTCAAAAATTACTTGCCATATTAACACCAAATTACATATATAAGAGAATGTAATTTCCTACAACTTTCATATGAAACAATTTTCTATTGTAGTTATTGTTTAGGAGTTATTTATAAATAACCGGTTTTTCGGTTTACTCCTTAAAAACATCATTATTGGTAGTCTTCGTGAGGACCAAAGTTGTAGAGAATAATATTTCTTCCAAGTTTTGTTTGAAACAAATTTTCGTAGAACCATCCATTTCGGAGATATTTTTTGAAGCATAATTTCATTAAATTAAAATATATTTTTATTATGAAAAAATTAATTTTTGCATTTCCGTTGGTAGGTACTTTGATTAAAAAATTATTGTATTTCTGTTCACAGCCCAATTTGTCATAAAATTGTGACGGTGAAATTATGACACAATGAGTCAGCGTAGCTCGCGTTGTGTGTTTCCATAATAAATTTTGAGAAAGTGGTCGATACGATTTATCAAAAAGAGTATGTGGAAAGATCACATTTATCAGTTCTAAGACATTATTTCGATCGAATTAAACGGCAGAAGCATCTTATTTTGCCGTTGAACCTGAACTTTTAAAAGTATATCAGCTGTTGAAATTCATCAGTTGATTATAATAGACGGCTGAAAACAGTAACCAGTGTGGCAACATGCGACGTCTGTACTATCAGCGTTTCCGTTGGTGAAATGCAGATTATTACAACCATCTAAAATGATTCTATTCTAATTATATCAAAACCGAAATTTTCTTACCTTTCGGCTTTTTTGCAAGCCATAACATAAAACAGCGATCACTAAAGAAATATCGAGTTCGTCTTATGGCGTAAAATAAATCAAACAAAATAATTAATACACACGGAAGATTATGAATTTAATTAATGAATATAAAATCGTTGAAATTTTAGTGAGTAGTAACTACTTATGTATTTACTACTTATCGTTTAATTTTATTGAAAAATAGTACATCATCTATTAAGGAAAATTTTATTGATATAAACTCATTAGCACGAGTTAAATTTTCTTTTTAAGATGCATTTCTAGTTACGTTGCTGCCAAGATAATTATCTTAAATATTTTGCATAAAATTATGAATCGGCGCAGCAGGGGTTCGAATATGATTTACTCAGAAATTGCGCAATTAGTTAAAATAGTTAGTGATTTTAAATTCATGAATCAATGGTAAGTATGAACTTATATACCCAACATCAATTTGATTTATTAAGGATTAATCACGCAATACGCCATAAAATCAAAGAGAAAAATAAGTATGCGCATTATGACTTCAATATTTTCAAAATTTAACAGATTTGTAATAATATTATTGAAAATCGAAGGTAGCAATTTTGCCAAATTAAAGCTAAAACGGTGATTCCTATGTTAAAAAGTAGTGTTTTCCGGTAAAATTATTCAAATTTGCGCATTTTTTCTTTTACTACGAAATTCAGAAATGTTTTGTTTCACAAGAATGATCTTTCCCTTTGGCCTAATTGACGAACTGAGGAAAATTTGAAATTTTATCAACAAATATAATCGTAAATTCAGCTTAACGTATTTTTCATGTGGTTATACCGCTTTGTTAAGTGCCATTAATGCGAAAATGTACGGTAAAATGTTCAGTTTTACACCTCCAAAGATATTTAAAAGATCGTATGGGTAGCTATACGACTCTATGTTTTTCAAAACTCAAATATAAAGAAAAAATGGCAGCAGCACAGAAATTATATTTCCAAGTTTCGACCCTTTCGTATACGGTTTCATTATAATTTTAATGTAAGCAAGTGCATAGACAGACAAGAGGACAAAATGAAACTATAATTGAACTACAAAACTCACTAAAAAATGCTTACAGAGGCACAATAATACATTTCGAATGATCGTAGCAATAATTTTTAAGGCCATTTACAAATTCGCCATCAGTATGAAGATCAAATATTCTTTTAGTATCCTTTTGCAGGAAGAAAACAATAGGAAAAACCTGTGTCCAGCAGATGACATCCTCCATACAAAGCAATGAATATGATTGCTCTCGACATCAGCGTTCTCATAAATATTTATCAGCGATTACACTCCTGATTAATTTCAAAACATTTTCAATAGTATTTATTAAAAAGTACAATAAGTAAAGGAAATTGTTAGCTGTTTCTATGGTGAACAAAATGTCGACGCAACTAAATTTACCCTTGGCAGCGTACGCAACGCTACCAACAATTAACATATGCAATCATAGCAACGGCAAAAAGGATATCACTTAACGACGTATTTAACATGAATTTAGAAGAAAAAGGCAAATATCTCTTAAACTATCTGTTTTATAAAGATGTTTCTAACTAACCTTTGGAGGAAGTGTATTATACCCTCCCCCCCTCAAAATGGCGGCACTAGATAATATATCATGATAACCATAAATACGTCATTGTAGTGGTTGTTATATAGGTAAGTATTATTGTTTTTTAATTCATTCTATATAACATTGAAAAGATATATTGGCGAGCCTTCGGTCCACTTTGTTTTAATGGGTAGTCGTCTCCGGGCGCTACCGCGCCCTTCGCCTCGCTGGAGCGAAACTAACCCTTCCTGTTGTCCGGAGATAGGGTTGGTAAATGTAGCGACAGTACAATAAGTCATGGGTTTGTTCGAATTCCTGGGTCTCCGAATGTTTTCAATGATATTGCGATCAATCAAGAATTGCAAACTCTTTTCTTCATTACCGAACGTAAACATAAATTCCTCAATAGTTGGAATCATGTTGGAATGGTAAATTATCATCGATTGTTAAACTAACGAATGAAATAAAAAGGTAAACAACAACATAGTAACTGGAGAAAGGAAAACACGAAATAATAAACAAGAACATAGTAACCTTGAGGGGGGGAGGGGGATATAATACACTTTGACCCAAACCTTCAATAAAATTAAAGTGTCTATAACTTTTACAATAGCTAACATTTACGTAAATTGAGTTTTAAAGGAGGAAATTGTGAAAAAGGAAAAACGAAAAGGATAAGCCTCCACTTCCGGTTGAGGTATTTCAACCAAAACCTTTTCAGATCTTTATTTGCTAATAAAAATCTTAAGTATAAAGTTTTGTGCTGATTTGATTATTAGGTTTTGAGTTAGGGCGTCCACGATATTATGTCTCACACAATCATCACCGCGAGAGTAGTCAAAACGTATTCGGGGAACCTCAAAACGTCTATTTCCGTTGTAATCTCTAATTCTATTTTTTTCGCGGATGCAATATCTAATTTCTTCTATAGGGAGAAAGTAAAAACTGAAAAATCACCTACATAATTTTAGTTATTTTGCAGAAGAAATAAATTTGAATACATTTCTGAAACTGGGATGAATTGATAAGATCCTAGCATTAAGTTTTCGAACTATGAACGTTTTTTCCATCTATTGAGTGAAATATATACTTCATTTAACGCTACCAATCTTCATTTAGCTAGAGAAAAAATATGCACGTATTTTTGTTCGATTTTGAGCAGGAATTAACAATAAGTATTAAAAGCCAATTACCATCAAATAAGTGATCGATAAAAAATTAATGAAGTTTATGGTTTATTTTCAATCGTGTACTTTTTCAAAACGTGCGAAAAAAAATCATTCCTTATTTGCGAAAATTTACAAGTCGTTTGTATGTCATGAGAGTGAAGAAATTGCCTTTGTAGAAGATTTATGCATTTTATCGGCCTTATTCTCAATGCCCGTGCTCTGAGCAACTGTTATCTCTATTTACGCATGCATTTCAGTATTATGGTATTTCCGATAGCGTCGCGGACGGATGAAAAAAAGATTAAAAGGAAATTTTCAGTATAAAGTCGCGTCACAGCGCAAGATAAATCTGCCCAGTACGCACAGAAATCTCTGCGAAATATTTGCAAAGGGGAACATTCTTTAGCAGCGTACTCCTAAGTTTTCTTATTTCGCGGAATAGGTACAACATAAATGGAATCTTCTGCCATTTTTTTCATCAACTCTCATTAAAAATCAATAGCCGCTAAAGTAAAATAATTTACCTGACTGGAGAAATTTTCGTCCTTTGCCGATTTTTAAGTATCGGGTATGCATAGTGTAGTCAAAGATACATTTAATCACTTCGACCCATTACCGAGTCCCGTACCGTCCATTAAAAATAACTGCTCCAGAGAATATTTCTAAAAAAATTATTTATCTTAATGATTTAACAATTTTTAAGAACTAAACATTTGGCTGTATTAAGTTTCATATGCGGATATAGTTCAACGAATAATAAAAGCATTTTGGTTAATATAAACTTTAAGGAGGTGAAACATCTCGTTTTCAATAATAGGCTTAAACATTTGTTGAGTTTTTCCAATTATATATATATATATATATATATATATATATATATATATATATATGCGTGCATTCAAATAAATGTTAAATTTCATCGATTTTTAAATCATGTATTTCTTTTTCAGACATGCTGTTTATCGCACTTATCTTGGTCGGGCTGTCGCCTCTCCTTTTATATGGTAAACGTTCTACAAATAGTCCACCAAATTGTTTTCAGGAATCTAATATAATTCAAATACGCATTTTTTTCCCGTAGGAAATACAGTTGCGAATGGCGAAAGGAATGTTTTGTGCTACTATAGCGGAAGGACAAACTATCTCGGCGAGTTTTTACCCCCGGAAGACGTAAACACCAATCTGTGTACTCACTTGGCGTACGCCGGTACTGAACTATACAGTATAACTGACGAGGCAATCCCACGGAGCCCTGAAGTCCATACATGTGAAACTGGAGAAATAGGTAGGTTTATAAAAATTGTCCAAATGCTAGAAAATCTTGATAAGTTTCATGAACGTATTAAGCACAAACATAGAATAGCATTTATGCATACTATAAAATGTTATAAGCTTCCAAAGGGCGAAGTGTGTGCTTATAAAAAACGCCAATTCTTAACCCTATATATAAAAATACTGTGACAACGAAACTAAAACAGCGCAACCCCGAATTGAAGGTTCTTATGCTCAGCGCGGAGGGATGTTGCGGAAGACCGGTAAGTAAAAAAAATAACGTAAAATATTAAAAGTATTGTATAATGTTCTAATTGCGGAACTTGTGTCAAAACGAATTTGAATTTGGATGATTAAGAATTATGTACTGAAAATTGGATATTAAATGTTTTTGACACAATAGAATTATATTATATCCATCCTAAAGGTTTTTTAATAATTTTAGATGATAAAAAAATTGCCTTCATTTGTACGTGTGAATTTTTTTCGTTTCTTTTTTTTTTGTCCAGGTACCAAAGACGAGCTCCGAAAGGTCAGCCTTTGTTAATAAAACTGTTACACGTCTCCAATCGCTTGGTTTTGACGGACTGGAATTCATCAGGATTATGTCTGCGGATGAGAATGAGGTAGGCCACTTTGTGCGTCCTCTCATTTTCTTTCGCAAAAACGCATGCGTTTCACTTCTAACGCAGCACATTTTTAGGCGCGTTTCGTTTTCGACGTTAGCGTCTATTAGCTTCGGTCTGTCCGTTCGTCCGTACGCATTCTAGCGGATGGATTTTCATATAGGACTTATGGCCAAGAACTATAATAAAATTGCATAAACGGTTCACATAACCCAATTAGGGGTGCCATTTTACAAAAAAAACGAACTCTGCAATATCCTCGTAAAATATTAGTTACACCGACAAAGTCTTCCAATAAAATTTGTTGAATTAGCCAAATAAAATCTTGTTCTCACACATTTTATCGTAGGAGTGGCCATTTTCAACAAAATCAAACAAGAATATCGTAATTCACTTCGAAAAAAATTCATGCATGGATTCGTAATTGTTGTCAACATGAACAATCTTTGCAGTAACTGAAATAAATAAGATTTGCTATATGTATGGGAACACCTTTCATATCATTATGTAAGCATGCTGCATTTTGTAATTGGAAGGAAATGGGCGACGACGAAGATAAGAAAGTTAATTTAAACATTACTGCTACTTAACTCAAATGAGGTATGTTTAAATAATTTTCGATTGTTAGATTGATTACAACTGATTAGAAAATAAATTGATAAATATAAACTTAAACTCTTCTGGCATAACTACCGATGCGTCATTTTTCAGTATTAAATCATTATGCCAAAATTACGTAAATATGTATAATAATGCCAATGCCCCAGGGAAGAAATTTTTAAGAGACAAGCATCGTCATGGGTCGTGGTACTTCGCTGTTTTATGGTATAAGTTCTTTCATAGTGTACCGTTTAGTTTCAAATGCTCCATCGCACGATTTGTGATACATTGTAAACTTTCCTAACACGTTTGGACTTCTAGCGATTTTTCACTTGTCAGATTGCCATCACGAATTTTTAACTTTAAACAATGTCACATTCGCAGAATACGGAATCGGCCATCGGTGATGGCTGTCTGGTAGTTTATATGCGTAAATGATTTTCTTAACGTTTTCATGGTCATTGGAGATAACCGAGAAAACACGGGTAATCCCTTTCGCGTCGCGGAGTTGTTTTCTTGGGAAACCCCGCATTGGGAAAATCCGCGTTTGCACAAGTGTGTTATTTTAAGGAAAAACATCGCGTGTTCTTATTGGCTACGAGCTTTCTCAGGTCGCTTACATAAAATGCGTTGCGCGACCAATTCAAACCCGCGTATAATTACATCCTGTTGGATAAGCAATTTTCACGTTCACTTAACCGCGTATAATCAAATCCGCGTTGTACAAATATTTAGTGTGCTTTCTATTTAGATTTTTAAGCATTTTCTGTGCTTTTAAAGCATTTCCTGAATAAATTTTTGGCTATATGACGAACTTGATATTTTTACAGCGAGCTTGTCAATTAAAGGTCCTGTCTATTCCACAAATATGTTAATACTAGTGAATAGCCCGTCAAAAATGACGGGAGGAAAGATACGATCGTTCAAACAATTTAGGGAGATCATATTATTATAAGAAACTTTAACTGTCTTGAAAATCTTTTCTCGGTCCCTCTCCTCCCTCCCTCACCCCTCTCCCTCCCTCTCTCCCCCTCTCTCTCGCCATCTCTCCCCCCTCCCTCTCCCCCTATCTCGTATTAAAAGCATTCAAAGCACATTTATACTCATAAGGATTGAAATAGCAATATGATATCGATGTGTAACAATGCAATAGGTAGGCAAGGTAACATCCCGTTAAAGATGGCAAGATTTCCTCATACTGTGTTAATTAAACGTTTAAATTGAGCGATTTTGAACTGTAGGCGGAAAAAAGATGAAAAGAAAGAGAAACTTAGTAATGTTTTCTTCAAAATGGTTTATATCCGAAGTATGTAGGTCAATTCTTTCTAATTTTAATCTAAGAAAGTATGAAAGCCTGCACATCGAAATGTCCATTTTTACGTGCTAACTAATGGGAAATCGAAATTATCCCCGGGAGTTGAACACGGGTCCTTGATCTCGAGTTCAATATATTAAAACGTTTTTTTTATTATATCATAATGCTATCCTGAAAATTTCATCAAATTAGTTTGAGTCGTTTGCGAGATATTAAGCTTCAAAAAGCATAACACACAACGTTTGCTACAGACTAAGGCTTTTATTTATATGATTTCAACACCTTTTCTCTTCGTAACACGCTGTACAGTCATGACGTAGATAATAGCCCATCTGCTGCTTGAGTTAAAATTTACAACAAAATATGTAAATAAATTTTTCTGAATTTAGATTCATTCCATTGACTGCGTGTGTACTAAAAATGAGGAATCAGGTTGTCATCGAGAAACTCCAAGAGGATCATATGTACATTAAAATAGAAAGAAGTTTTTAACAAAAGGAAATGCTTTTATTTAGCGATTATATTGGTTTTCACCAGTTTCAGGATGGACATTGCTCCACAATGACCTCGTTACCCCTTTTCTCACCATTTTAATTTGTTTTTTTTCTGCCTGTATCGAAGAGTGAGTTTGGTCTGCTCTTGTCCGATCTGCGTGCTGAATTCGACAAGCATGGTTTTCTTCTCTCCGTAAATGTGCCGGGGATCGAACATTCGCCCAACGCGGACCTAGACTTCGCTTCGTTAGCAAGGTAAGCGAGATGAAATCTCGATTCGCAGATTTCAGGTGAATTTGAAAAATATTTGGCTAGGGTAACTAAACCGACACTAATGGAAATTAACCTATGAATTTCTCGGATACTTACTAAACCGAATGCCCCGCGAAAATTGTTATTAGTGGAATGTTATTTCAGTTATCCGAATATAATTAATTCATTTATGGATTTGGTTGGAAACGCCCATGAATCTCTCTCCATAGATTCATCTTCATAATAAAATTTATGATTTTTTTCCAGATCCTGTGACTTCATCAGCATTAGAACGACTTCTAATTGGGGACCTTGGACTAATAACACTGGGTTACTTGCCCCTCCCCCGTATATAGTAAGTCCAGGCATTGTATATTATTCTGTTTAACATATAGTTCTCGTCATGGTAACAGATAAATGGTTCCCGAATTATTTTATGTTTAGAGGCTGGTTATATTGGTAAATACAAGTGGTGCAATTTGTGAACATTTATGATGAAATTTTCATTGTTTTGCATAAATTCTAAGGTTAAATTCTCAATATTACACGTGGAACGTGAACTTCAGCTGGGTGTATCCGGATTACTTGAAACTACTATTCCTCAATAACTGTCCTTTTATGTTCATCTCATATCCACAAATGGAAGGTGGAGATAAACACTCGCCCCTCTTGTGGTTATACGTCCTAACTATCTGCCTCTTAGGCCGTTCATTATCGCAGTCTTTCCTTTTCAGAAATCCACAGTCGACTTTTACATCTCCAAAAATATCCCTGCTGAAAAGTTGGTGATCAGCATAGTCACCTTCGGGATGGCGGCTCAACTGAAGAACGTCGACGAGAATGGGTTAGGGGCTGAAGCATATCCGCCTGATATTCCACAAGAATTTTGCAACCAATATCTAATTTCTCATGGCCAGGTAAAGCTACCCAGGAAATTGTAATGCGGGAACCTTGATTCACAAGTTTAAGAGAAAAAGTTCAGTGGTTTCATCAATACCACATTCGTTTCCAACTAATATTTTCAATAAGCACTTTAACAAACTAAGAAAAATCATAAAATAACTGGTTATAAATATCCATGCAGTAGATTCATATGGAATTATTTAGTAATGGAGGAAATTCCCAAAATTCTTGGGTTGTGGATTTATTTTAATTGGTATGACTAGGTGACCGATAGTTGCTCATGACTCACAATCATTTTGATGAACGTGTTGATGGGTACTCAAAATATGAGGAGTAATGGCGAATATATTATCAGTTTTGAATCGATAAAAAGTAAAAGACATATGGAAATTAGATCCTCAAAATAACCTCCCTCATATTTGGTGTGACGGGGACATTTCATTTTTATTTCTGTACTTAATTATTCAGAATAGGCAAAGGGGGAATTTCTCATGTTTGAACTGCTTAAATTCTATATCCTTAAGTACGCATTCATTAATTCACTCTTACATTTTTCAAGTTTATCACAGCATTGAGTATAAACAGTTAATGATTCTCTTTTTTATTTATGACAGCTGTTGGCCAAATTTCTAAACAAAGCAGAGAATTGGACAATACATCGTGATGAAGAAACCAATTCACCCTATGCATCAAACAAAGATGGCCTCTGGGTTTCATATGATGACTTTGCTTCAGTAACGGCAAAGGTAAAAAGAATTCAGGATTATCAAATATTTTGGTTCTAAATACGGGTGCTGAGAGAGTCGGCCAAACACTGAAGGGGGTCCAGATGTGAATATAATAGGGGCCCCCTGATATTAATATTTATAGTGGTAACAAACGATTTATGGAGTCCCAGTTTAATGTTATAATATTTACAGGGTGCCTTTTATAGGAAATCAGTTTGCATGTGATTTTGAAAAATTTATACTTAGTACTTGAATAATCGAGAGCTTCTGGGGCCCGGATGCCCTGTATCCCCCCTTTGACCAGCCCTGGATGCTGATTGTTCTATGACAATCACTTCTGTTCATGTGGAATGTGGCGATTGAAGATATTCATTTGATTTACTATTTCTTCCACTTTCATGCCCAATTTAAGGGGATTTTTGAAAAGAATTAAAATAAAAAATAATTTCAAATGCCTCACTTGAACATTTAAATATGATTATGAATTAAGCATCTGTCTATTTTGTTATGTTAATTTTTTCAGTGCATATTCACAACTGTTGAAGTTTTTTCCTGATGTGTAATAGTAACTAAATCAAAATAAATGAATAATGATAATAAATTCTCAAATAGATAATACTAATAGTTATATAGAAAAGACAATTTCAACTATTATTTTAAATTATTTCTCATTAATTCTGTTTTAAATAACCTAGAGACTGTGGTGACTTATTCACTACAAGTATGGCCAGCATTGGAATCCTTTTGGACATTTCTGTTATAACAGATACCATAATTATTTATTCCATAACCTTTTCAAGGCTCTTAGTGATTAACTTTCCTGAGCAGAGTCCGGCAATTCAAATTTTTTTTAATGCTTAAGTTAGAGGAATGGAGAGAATGGATAAACTTGATGGATGGTGGTAATCGTAGTGATCTATATCTTCTTGCATTCGCCTTGACCATTGCCATGGTCAAAGATCATGATCCTTTGCAGAAAGAGTGCACATTCCAGAATTAGATTTAATCTTGTCACTGCCATACCATTTCTACTTTATGTCCCTGACATTTCTGTAGCCATTACAGCATCTTTGATCTGTAACGGCTACAGAAATGATAAAAATGTGATTTATTTGTTGCATATGAAAAATGAGATGCTTTTAAAAATGTCCAGCGTGAACTTCTGTGATCAGACAAATGTTATTAACTGGAGTAATTGCCTGTCAAAAATGAGGGTCTTACATGAATAAAATATTAACTTAAAATTAATACACTTCAAATTCTCCCTCTCAATATAAAATGTAAGAAGAGACTATATAGTCTCAATTTCACCATTAATAAAGTTGTTTGTCTGTCTTTCTGTTTCTCTCACAACAAACAAACAGACTTGGGCGTTTATTATAAAGATCTCATCCAGAGATTACCAATATTATATGACAGCTTTTTGTTCTAATTACTCTTGATATTCTGTTGCAGTGCTGGTATGTTTTGCAGAAGAACTTATGGGGTGCATCTGTGTTGTTTATTGAAATGGACGATTATAGAGGAAGAGGAGGAGAAGGACCATATCCTATAACACGAGTAATCTTCAGAGCAATACGAATACTAAGGGGAAGTCGGAGATAACTCACAACATGCAAAATCGAAGATAAATCCCATACATATTAGTATTCTCCTAGGTAAGCCCCATTTTTATAGGATGAAAAAATAACACTAATCTCCTTATCAAATTTGAACTTACAATTAGATATCAATGACATTTGTAGAAATGCCTAAACTACATATACTTTACAAACACATTGTATCATGAATTGTATGTCCAAATAAAAGAATATGAATAATTAGTGAACACATGTGGGAATAATAATGAGCATTGTTTAATTGTATTGCAGCCTAGGTTATTATGGATTTGAAATATGATATCTAAAAGCATTAACTAAATTTTGCATCCTTTATAGTATAGCTTTATTGTTTTAGCTGCTAGATTTTTTTGCTGTAAATATTCAGATTTGAATATTAAATTTCAGCAATAATAAGGTAGTTAATGGTAAATTTTCAGCAATGTTGTATAGGTACTGTACTAAAATTAATGAATTATTGTTGTTAAATTCATATATTCAAGGTAAGTATCAACTTCAGTCCCTCATACAAATTTTATTTCAACCTATAGAAGAATAATATTTGTGTGTCAAAATAGAAATTAAACAAGGAAACAATTATGTAATTTAAACAGTAAATATGGTAAAAGGTCCTTTTCTAAAGGACATGGCTTATTTACACTTTTATTTAGTTTTAATTTGCCCCTTACGATTTTTATGATGAATTACTATTCATTGGGAGAGCAGAATTCATAAACCTCAAGGCAGAATCATTATTTTAATTTTGTTTTCAATTTTCATTTTTTATATTTGCAACCTGAAATTTGTTATAAATTAATATAAAGCCATGGTAAAGCATATAGTGAAAAAACATTTATTCATACTGATCTTTGTGAAATATAACTGAAGCTTTGGTTGTGTCCTTAGTGTTTCACATTTAATATCTCTTGACTGCAAAATGTCCCTTCTTATTTACCTTAAATTCTATTTTCAATTTTTATTTTATAATTATTGTTACAATTTTTATATTTTAAGTTTTTCATATACGTAGAAAAACTTACCTTTATCACGCAATTGAAATATCAAAAAATACAAATATTAAACATTCCGCACAGAAATAAGAAAAAACCAAAATACTAAGTCTCTTCTAAAAATAAATCTCACGAAATAAGCTAGTCTGAAAAATTTCCATGGTTGCTTCTAGTAAATTATTGTTACGTGATTCTGTTACCTCGTATTAGTATACAATACTTCCATGCGATGGATATATATTTCCTTAACACATGTTAAAATCCTATGCTTTTGAAATAACTTTGAGATACTCTTTGGACTCAATGATATACATCTATACTTCCATACCCGTCGATTGATAGTTATCGAACGAATTATGGAAAATAACTGTCGCGGAAATGTGAGAACTCGTAATGAAATTGGTGAGAGTTCCTAAGTCGTTTAAGTTTCTATCTCCTGCGATTATGCTTATGTTTTGCCAAAGCGATCCACATATTTTGATACTGTTAGGGTAAGCATATAATCCACTTCGCATTCGTACAAGAAAAAATTTTCTACGATAATAACATTCCGTTGAAATTGCCTATAAAAAACTACCGGAGATCGCCAGTCATTAATTGAATCGAACAATTGTGCATCCAACCGTGGTTAATTTGGAAATCAAAAATCGCTAAGCTCTCGAGGAATTTTTCGATCGTTAAAAAAATAAATAACTTCTCGGACAATCCCTGCGATAGTTGATCCGACGCACAAAGAAAAACAAACGAGAGTGTAATTTAGGGCAATAAAAAATTCACATTAATCTGGTGGAAGAGAGCTATTCCCGTAATTTACGCGGAAATCGAGAGAACCCTACCGTGATGCAAGAATTTTGTCATTGGACGAATTAATGTCGGAATGATGAGAGAGGCCAAAAAAATTCAAGTTACTCCCACGAGTTCGAAATATTGGACGAAGAAGTCGGGATCTAGAAAGAGGTGGGAGGGGAGTGACAAAAGATAGTCGCGCTATCGAAGCACGCGACCTCTGAGACCACATTATCGATGGCCGAGTTTTTTTGGCGACACACTACTGTTTTATATCGCCCAAACGGGTTAAAGGGAGAATGGCGCCGCGGCCGGAAATCCATGATTAACTGGTGGCGCCGGAATCGTTGCCAAGGAGCGACACGAAGGGGGAAGCTTTATTTCAAAGCATCCAGCACACAGTTTTAAATCCTCTTCCATTGTTTTCAATTAAGGCAAATGCTGGTAACTTGTCTCCATGGTAATTTCTGACAAAAAATTTGGGCTAATGAAGGTAGGAACTTTTCAAATTACACCTGGTGGAAGCATTCAATCTCTCCCTTCCCCCAACCCCACGGAATATGCGAAAGCAAATAAAAAGAATAGCATACGTTAACGTACAGTTAGTTCTAAATGGTTAATACATTTTATAAATTCAACAAAATGTACAATTATGGATGATCCTTTAATTATGGGCTCCGTCGTAATGATTTAGTATGAATATTTCGTAAAAACTAGCTAAACTAATTTATATATATGTATATATTAATTATTTTATTTAAAAAAATTTATTTGATCATTTTATCAATAGATATTAGAACTTTCCTTGTGAGCAATAATTTTTTTCATTTAACGAAGTTAGATTAGTTTTAAATTGTTGAAACGCACGAATTTCGTTTTTTTATCATATCGTAAATTACCTCATACCAAAGTGCCCCTCTAAAATCATTATAAACCTAAGTTTTGGAGGAAAGAATCAAATTAGTTGTTTTGTCAAGCCCATAAGAAATGTTTCTTCACGCGCACGTTTACGATAGAAAAGTTTCAAAATAAGAATTTAATCTTCATTTATTACAATTGACCCTTCTTCGTGGCATGAAAGCAGAAAAATTTCAATTAAATACTACACGTTTCAAAATTTTCAACTTATACTATTTACATTCCATTACAAATTAATTTTTGTAATAATTAATAACTTTAAGACAATATGCTACACATTTAGGAAATAAAATTCTACCATCTCACCGTAATATAAAAAAATAAATTTCTATCTTTTTGTCGCTCTAATTCGGTGATATTATGGATATACTCATTTATAAAAGGGTTTTGGCTACATAAAAATACAGCATTTTGAAGAAATCAGTCTTCAAGTTAAAATTCGCTTTTCACATTGAGCAAAATTTTCCCATCAAAAAATAATGATAGATGTGTAATATGTGCTTGTAAGGATGTTTTATTTTAATAAAATATTTCTATGCTTGACTGGCATTTTAATGTAGTTAAGAAAACATTCAAATCTCTTTCAAAAATAGAAACACTTCGCAGGATGTAATATCTTTATCTTCACCTTGCCGCAGTATCTTAATTGATCTAACGATATACCGTATAAGCCCGAATATAAGGCGACTCCTTATTTTCCCAATGAGAAAATCCAAAAAAAACGTAACTTCTTCATACTTAAGGACCCGAATATAAGGCGACCCCCACTTTCCTGAAAGACAATTTTTGAAAAAACCTCGCCTTATATTCGCGCTAATGCGGTAATCTCGCGATATATCGACAGCGTTCTCATAGTCTTAGGAAAGAAAAAAAGCTCTCAGAATTTCACGGCGACATTGCGAACACCATCAGCGATTTAACGAAAGCAAAAAAAATTAACCTCACGAGTTTATAGCAGGGCAACGAAAATACTTAAAAGGCACTTCCCCGCTTTTGCGACCCAAAAATCATAAAAATAAAAAAATTCCACGATGGCGACTCTTCTTTTTATTAGAATTCCCGGCACGATTCTCCTTTTTGCGTCGAATGATAATGCTCCCATGACGCCATTACCACTGGCAAAATCGTTGGCATCCGAAGCATTTACGCACAAGAGAGAAAGGTTATGCTCCATTTTCCGGAGAAAGGAAAGGCTGGATTTCTTTTTTTTTTAATTCCATCTTCCGCCGTTTCTCCTGCCCTTATTGTTTCGCAAAATGACCGTCGTTCTTGTGACTACT
The DNA here is from genome assembly GCA_036926305.1 of Uropetala carovei. NCBI lineage: Eukaryota > Metazoa > Arthropoda > Insecta > Odonata > Petaluridae > Uropetala > Uropetala carovei. The sequence continues at coordinate 1,368,250 of JAXCHB010000252.1, read as the reverse complement.
GCTACTGGGTTTTCCGCGCGTGCTCCTCCCGAGTTGAGTTGAACCCCACACTCTTTAAATCTACGGTCAAGCTTTGCATACTTTTCCTTCCTTCCTTCCGCCTTCGTATAATTTATTATTTTTATAAATTTCCTTTTTCCCTCCATCCATCTTCCGACTCCACCTCACTCTTATCTCTGTCCTGTAGCTACCCCCTCCCCTAAGAACACTTATTCCCTCCATGACATATGATAACGTTTTCGGATGTCATTTGTTTCGTCCCGCAAATCACGTCACAACAATGGGACCCATACAAAAAGTTTTAGAAAATAATCGGAAAGGAGCGGTTATTTATTTTTAAATTGTTTCGGCTCCATTTGTTTCTCTTTAATTTTGACGAGTGACGTAACATATTTCATCCTCGAAACGCCGTTTACCCGAGTTTTTTTATAATTTCCTCTGGATTGCGGCGGAAAATGAACTCTATAGAACTTGATCCGCCGTCGCAGTGATTTCGATATGGCTCTGTTCGCCCGTTTCTGCGGAATTAGCCGGCAGAGCGTAGAATTTGAACTAAAACGATACATCATTGCGGCTCAACGCACGGGGATGTATTGATGCATGGTAGGTGGGATTACAACGGAATGCTTGGAGAAAATCCTAAAGGGGAGAAAAGCGCTAAAAATAAACTAATGCCACGGATTTACTCTGAGCGCTTCGATTGTTTGCGGTTTTCGACGAGACCGATTTTCGAACGCGTGAAACGGTTTGAAGGACTTCCGGTATCACGGATTAAAGTTTCAGGGAGATTGGCTAAATGCGCAGGAAAGAATCGACTTTCATGTATAAGGGTTAATAGTTAAAAATGAGTAAATGACTGTCGAACCTTCATATTATGGACTTCTGTAGTTAAACTTAAAATATTTTCGTATATTCTTCCACGAAAGAGAACGATTGTATATTTAATACAGTAATTTAAGAACGTTGTGCTTCGGTTGACGTGAAAATAATTTCCTTCTCCTTCCTTGTCTCAACCTCTCGTATAAATAGCCTTTAAAGCACGATTATACCCATAAGGATTGAAACAACAATAGTATCTCGAGCTCTAACAATGAAATTGGTAGGCAAGACAACATCCAGGTAAAATGGCAAGATTTCTCCCAAAATATGTGAATTATAAACGTTTAAAATGAACGATTTCGAAGTGTAGGCGGTAACTGGTGAACAGAATTAGAAACTATAATTTTTCCTTTAAAACGATTCAGATCCGAAGATCGTAGGTTTCTTCTTCTTTAATCTAAAAAGGAACGAAAGTCTGCACGTCGAAAAGTCAGTTTTTACGTGTTATTTTATGGGAAATGGAAATGTCTTCCTTGGAGTCGAACCCAGGACCTTTTTCGAGATTTTTTTTCCGTCGTCACCTTTAAATATATGAATCGAGCAGTCTTGCGAAATGTAGAATATCTATCTCGATTCATTCTCAAGTTATCGTTTGAGGGGTGGTTACCGTGTCGCGGGTTCGAAATCTTTCGAGGGCATATAAAAATAAATATCATTATTCGCATTTTTTCTTGAGAGCGGGTGTAGCGTTACATCTGACAAAACAGCCAACACATCGCGCAAACTATATACTTTCTTCTTCGTAAATGATCCATTTCTTTCCACTTACAAAATGCTGCATGTGCTCGCATTAATATTAAACTTATTTCCCTAATTACATATTATCTTATTTTAGTTACAACGGAGGTTGTTGTAGTTGACAGTTAAGAATATCGTAATTTTTTGGCAATGGAATTAACATATTTTTAATGCTATAAGGAGTAAATTCTATGCATAAGAAGAAAATCAATTAATAATAAAGAATCGGATTTAACCTGGTAAAATCTCCGTTATAGCATTAAAGTCTTCTTCTTGTAAACACGCAAATTTTATTCTTCATTATAAAAAGCATCAGCCGATATGAAATAGTTTTTAAACGATGAAACGATGCATCTAAATACGGTTGAAACTATTATTACTTGAAAATTCATTATTCGAATATGCAATCAATAGAATATTCAATGCTTAGCCACGATTATATTAGAATTTTTCGTCGTCATTTAATGTAGGAATTACATCAGTTTGTATCTATTCGTACGAAGCATATTCATGAATAGTAGCCTTTTTATTTAATGCATAAAAAGCTGACACAATTAATATAATACTTGTGTTTCATTTAATCATTTCAGTGGCTACGAAATTCACATAATTTTCCAAGTGTATTTGAGTTCAATAGGATGATTTTAACGTTTTATTCTATGAAATAATTAATGATAGTTGATATTGAACAAAAAATTCCGTGCATGAGCTTATTGAATTTTTTCTTCACTTCCGGAGACGTGCATTTTCAGCATTCCGTTCAAAACTTTCCAAAATCCTCAGAATGATAGAACACACATCTTTCACAGCGCGATACAATCATTTCCAGCTCGTTTACGCTCGTATTTTTCGGATTTGAAACGACATTTCAATTTCCTGCGAGTCTTAACCCCAGAGGCATGTGATTTAAAGGGAAAACGCGGAATAGCCGCTGCTGCATTTTTTTTCCTCCTCGTACTGAAAAAATGAACAGTATTTGACCTTGTACGGCTACGCAAATGGTTTTTAAAAAATTTATAATCGGTCGTTATAAACTGCTTTGATGTAATATTGCGCACGTGAATCAATCGAGTGACAGAATGTCCCTTGCGCTTTATGAAAATTTTTCGCGGAATGCATCGAATTATCCCGTCATTTATGGTTTGATATTACATTAGGTGATTCAATGTCCAGGCATTATGGGGTTAATTCGTGATTCATTGGATCTGGGTTTCATCGAATATTTTTTTTGACATGACAGTCCGTTGCATGGTGCCTTTTTTAGGCTACAAATTTTAAAGCAATTCTCTGCCCGTGAGAGATTCTTTGTAAACTGATATTGTTTATGATTTATTGGGAAGGGGTCATTTTCCAAGACTTGAAAAAAATAATCATTAAACTTGATAGAAAATACTTGATTGTTTTAAATTCGGTTTGAATGCAGGCGGGTAGGTTATGTGACTGTGTTCTAATTTACCACGTTTAGCCCCCAGAAGGAGCGAAATGCGTTTTGTCTTCGATAATTAGAGGATGTAATACTCATTTACCCTTTGGTGAAGTCTTTTATGCTATATATTAAAATCAGTTGACATTCATTTAATAAATATTTTATGAATTGGTGGATTTTGAAAACGCCTTCGAGAAATGTACATGACCGAAATTATTGGACTTAGGGAGATTAATAGGAAAATATGGAAATATCGGTTAATAGTAAAAAAAGGAATGTTTGCGCAGTAAAAAGATAGTATCGGAAAATATTTAGAAGAGCAGTGAAATCAAGCTGCTCACTCTTTACGGCACCACCTACAAAAATGCGCGGGTAAAATTGATATATATATATATATATATATATATTACAGTGGGAATCCGTTATTTTCGGGTATGAAACATCATTATACAGCGTTTCCAGGTTTTATACCTCGGGTGTCGTTGGGATAGGTACACAGTGAACTGCGTTATAATAACTCCCATGGTATACTCTTTAGTCCAGGGGTGGGCAAACCGTGGCCCGCGGGCCATATGTGGCCCTCGAGAGCATTTAACGTGGCCCGCGAAGCTTTGGTGAAAAAGCAATCTGTAAAATTTAACACAATTTTATATCACTTTTGGTAAAATTATGACAATAAAACCTTTAGTTTTGAAAATTTAGCCATACAATCCTTGTTTGTGCTTGTTTTTCGCTTATGTATGATGCCTAAGAATCTAAGCAATTTCCTATTTAAACTCTAATCTGGCCCGCCTAAACATTGCCACCTTTCAATGTGGCCCGCTGAATAATTCGCAAACACCGGTGCGGCCCGCCATGCAGAAATGTTTGCCCACCCCTGCTTTAGCCCAATGCAGTATAATAGATATTTTAAAATTGCATTATAATTAATAACCAAAAACAACAAAATATAGAGCAATTCTAAAATAATCGCCTATTCAGCATATTGGAATATTAAGTTTAATATAAAAGTGAGGGGGGAAGGATGATTCGCGTTATGTCAAAGCCATCGAATAATCGACTCCGTTATGACAAGGAAGGACTGCAAATCCAATAACTTCTCTACATGTGTGGTCAAAGCCATAATATTGTGGTAACCCACGATGATATGAAAATAAGCTATAATAAAATGAGGTTCTTTGAAGAAGGTCTCGAATGAATTTATCATTTAAAAAGAAATAGAAAAATCATGAGTTTCCTGAAGTGAATTTGTAATGCTAATTAACTTTGAAGAAGAAAGACCAGAACAAGCGCGAAAGAGATTAATATGAAATTAATCATCGGAGAGGAAACATACGAGAAGGCGATATTGATGTTGGGGAGTTTGAGCAAATATATAAGAAAAATATCAAACACATCGTTATGATTGCAACATCACATAGTGGAGAGAGATGGTGTTTCATAAAGTAGATAAGGGTAGATTCTGAGAAGTGCATAGTGGGTAGACTATAGAAAGTTTGTTGAACTGAAAAGAAAAACGCTGAGCTAATGAGTATGGTAAAGGAACAGAGAGATTATTTCAAGTAATTAGGCGGAGTAAGTGGGCCAGATTTTTTAGAGTAATGTAATGAAGGAGGAGGGAACATAAAGGAGTAGAATGTTGGAATAATAGCGAAAAGGAAAGGGAAGGGGAAAGAGATTCTTGATCCCTGGAAAAAATTAAATTCGGTCTCTTTGGGCATTTAATGTATTTTAAAGTTAATTGCGCACGATATTTCTTGGATTAGTATGTAAAAATTTATTACACGTAGAAAATAACTGGTAAATTGAATAGAAAATTTTCTCAACGATCGAAAAATTTGTTTAAGTTTAAGGAAAAATGTTTTAAAAACTTCAGAAATTTTTAAGATGAAAAAATATTTCACGCAATATAATTCCAAGTAAGATAAATTGAGAGTAAAAGCGCAAATTATTCGGAGTTCCAGAAGATTGTCATGCTACGGTATAGCGATTTACACAGTACGGCAAGATTGCGGCAGGCAACTACTCGCTTTCTCCGGTTGGAGGAATTTTTCCTCACGTTTCGTGGAGTTTTGGTTGAGGCTGGATGTTCTTAGGAAGCATCCGATGCTACTTGCGTTCTACATTACGAAGAAAATATTTTCGGTAAAGCAGAGTTTACAGCAGTGGCGGAACTAGGCTGGGGCAGACGGGGCAGTGCCCCGGGGCCTGGTCAGCTAAGTTAAACAGTAAAAAGTCATCGAAATCAGTACGGTTGGTCACTTAAAGGGGGCCGCCAAACTTTCTTGCCCCAGGGCTCGTTGCTTACTTGTTCCGCCACTGGTTTACAGATGTATTTACTGTTGCATACATTTTGATAGAAGTAATGCAAATAACTCGGAATGTTTTATATATTCGATGAGAATTTATGAATCGAAGTGAAAATTAGTCTTAGTAAAAATACCTTCCTCTTTAAAACCTTTACGGTGATTTTTCACTTTTTCAGTTTTGCAAGACTCAACTTCCACAAAACTGCCAAGATATATGGCGACTCTGAGATGAAAAGGTGAATGCTTGGGCGTTTATTTGAAGGGGAACTTCTCATTTCCTGTCGCTGGATTACTAGTGGTAGCAGGTCAAGGTAAGGAGACATCAGCTAGTAAGAGAGATTCCTCCAATTATATTTTAGATTTTTATCCAGTGGCACGTTAAGTGGTCGGAATCGTGGCATCCGAGCGCACCAGTCTTTTGGCTAACACCGATCAGGAAAATTAAAGCAATTCTGGAATATTATTAACCCTCTTAATACCAGACCCAGTACTGCTTACCGTGCTAAAAATACCATGTCATTTTACAGTCCACATATATTTATACTCTTACCGGTCCAATTTCTCAAGCAATCCTTTTCCCCACGCGATTCCTAAGTATAACTAACTCATTAACGAAATCAAGCAAAACGTGCTTAACGTGTAAATTTACTCCAGTTCCATGTTACCATCTCCCTTGGAGGCTAACTCACAGACGAGGAAGGACGATGACCCGCGGGCTTTTTCACTGCGCAAACACAGGTGTTTGCATTACGTGCGTTCAATTTATTAGCCGAGCGGTTCGTCGAAAAAGAAAGGGTTTTTCTAACTCCTTCAGTCCGTTTCTACACAGTATTTTCTTACTACAAAAAATTAATTATATACAATATAGCCAAAAATCAATACACGACCTTTAATTACTCGAAGTCAAAAGCTAATGAGAGAGTACTGTACTACTGAACCTTTAACTGCGCATGCGTGGGAATGCCTTTGCTAACAATAAGACGTAAGTTATTTTCTCTCTCTTGTAGGGGAACACGCACGCGCACACAAATTTCACAAATATATTTCAATATTTTTTCTTTGCCACATAACTTTTGTATGCCCAATTCTTTTTCTTTCTAGAACATTCAATGGTGTCAGTTTTATAATTATAGTTTACTTATTAGTGCATATAAAAGTTTCATTAATTTTTTTATTTAAATTTTATTTTAACATAATACTTAATTCATGCATAACCGTCATTTTTGACGGACAATTACGCTAGTAAATGTTGAGTCCTAGCTTAGGGAAACTATCGAAAATTTCTTATTCTATCGCACCTTTAGTATTAGCTTCATGGCTACCAAACCCAAAACTCCGCTTCCTTTCTAAGCCAATCTAAAATTTGTACTACAAACACTACTTGCAAGGCTTCCGCCTAAACCTGTTGTATTATGGATGCTAATCCTTGGGAAACAGTTTTCAACATTTGTCTCCCAATTTTCCAAGTAGCGAAAGATCTCCGTTGAGATCCCTACTTCTCTTTCCCTTTCATGTTGCTCTTTAGGTGGCCATCCGAGCGAACATGGGGGAGATAGCGCGAATTCAGATTCATTTGTTTGTTTAGGCGAAATTTGAAAGCCGTGATGAATTTCAACGAAACGGGTTTTCATGGAAATACAAGGATCAGAACGAGGCCGTCTTCACGAATGACGTCATAAGAAGTAGCCGGACCTAATCATAATTCGCTCTATAGGCCGAAAAACTGCTTAATTTTTTTAAAGTAGACGCTCTATGAAGACAATTAATTCATGAATTTTTTCACCGAGTTGTAGTTTTTTAATTCGCAGTTTTAATTTTTCCGTTACGAAAATACGGCTTTTTGCTAATGGTATCACCAATCTCTCTCTCGTCAAAGTTCACAAGTAGAAACTCGCTGCAGTTATAGCAGAACTCGTTTATATATGGTTATATATAATTTTTGTAACCATAAATACATAAATAAATTGCTATTTTAAAATAACATTTGCCAAATTGCATAGAACGAACTTGTTCATGAATTAGATGAAATATCTATTTGAAAATATAAGGAGATATATTTTTGTTGGATTTCTCTTGACATTTTTATTCACATGAAAAACAGATATGGCCATTTAATCCACGGGTCATTAGCAAGCTTATACTTGTAAAATTCATACATTTTTTTAAAGCAGCCCCCAAATTTTACATTTTCAATGGATCATGGTTAATGCTTAAGGAATTTCGTCGTTTATAGCAATAAAACTCTGTCTCATCGTAGAAGTTGTTCCTTGACTCGTTACCTTAACTAAATAACCAGGAAAGATCGTTTCTAAAAAAAATAAACATTTCCACAACGATCAATGAAGACTCCCGCCCATCCCCCGCTTCAATTCCGATCGTGGAACCTCACCTCTCCTAAAATATTCTACGTCTCTATGGAATTGGTCCATCACCTACCTCATCAAGCCTTCGTCTACCCTATCCTCTTCCCCATCCATTTTCCCCAGCATGGCTGTCACTTCGTTTGATAACGCCAACCAGATACGCTTTATCCGACTGAACTCTTCCATGCCCTCACCAATCTCTTCCCCCCCTCTCTGCTACAAAGGTGAACCTACAGACCGTATAGACCGTATCCCGAGATCTGTTTTTGGGGCGAGAGACAGAGAGAGAGAAAGAGAGAGGGAGGGATGTAGGGTCGTATCATTTGCCGAATTTCTATCTAAAGATCTAAACAATGTCGTATTCCACCCCATCTCCATCGGGAAGATACGTTTTGGGACCCAGATGATGGAGAGAAAGGGAGATGACGGAGGTGGGAGAGTGAGAGAGAGAGTAAAAAGAGAGGCTAAGTCAGGTCGTCAGTGTCATAGAATCGTCCCGTCCTCTTCCTCTCCCAAAAACCATTTTGGTTTGTTTGTGCGTGAGTGCACGTGTGCGTGTGCGTTGTCTCTGTGAGGGAAAGAATGAACTTTTTTTTCGCTAAGGGATTAGGGGGAGAGTTTCCAATTCCTCTCCCTACATTTCTCTCTATCACTGTTGTCGCGGAGAATACGTTTCGGGGGTGAAAAACAAAGGTTTTGTTTTTTTCTGTCGAAGGAGAACAGGGAAACAATAGAAGCTTCGTTGGTTACCATTGATTGATTCCAGAGTTAGTCTTCTCTTCCTCATCCACTTACCGAACCTGTTCTCCCCCCCCCCCCTCTCTCTCGCTCTGTTTCTTTCTCCCTCTAACTCTATTCAACGACTGTTCTCTATATAACACTTTCCTTATCCCATTCTGTCTCTCTCTCTGGCTCTTCCTCTTTTCCACTGTCTCTCGTTTTGGCACCCAAAATCAGTTGTTTTTACTTTCTCCATACGAAGTAATGAGAAAGTATTGTGATCACGAAAAAAAATTGACTTCGAGATTTCAACGGAAATACACGTTTTGAGGTCCCTAGAACACGTTTATACCATTTTCGGAATGATGTATGTGTGTGGATGGATGGAAGTATGTGATCGTGGGCGCTCTAACTCAAAAAGTACTTGTCATATTAATACCAAATTTCATATATAACACTTTAGCATGAGCAAAAAGAACTGATTAGTTTTTGGACAATAACGGTTAACCGGAAGTCAAGGTTTATTCGAACCCGATTTGGTTTTTGCGATATTTCTCCGTTAAAACATCATTATGATATATACAATTATATACAAATGTTATAGATAATGTAATTTTCTACAACTTTCATTTGAAACCATTTTCCATAGCAGTTATTTTTTAGGAATTATTTATAAAAAATAATCGGTTTTTTCGGTTTCCGTCAAATATCTCCTTAAAAACTTCGTTATTCGTAATCTTCGTGAGGGCCAAAGTTGTAGAGAATAATATTTCTTCCAAGTTTTGTTTGTAACAAATTTTCGTAGAACCATCCATTTCGGAGGTATTTAACTTTTTCGTAATTTTCAGTATACAGCGCCAACACCATGTAGCGGTGAATTCTGTAAAGATATTCAAAATATAATTTACGGCAATAAGGACGACAGTATTCTTTTACGATACGAAATGATAATTTTGCCTCATAATGCTATTCAGTATAATTTAAATACCTATACCCCAAATATGGAGAAATCATGTGTTGGCCACATCAGATTTTTTTTTACAATCTCTCAAACTACCGCCGTCTCTCTTCAAGTTATTCGAGTTCTTAATGGGAGGTAGGGTGATTCTGTGTAAATCTGGGGTTCAGTTAAGGTTAAGTTTTGAAAAATTGATTAACGATAGCCCGTTTTCGGTCATTCAGAGGGGCACGTTATGGAGAGAGGCGAATGGAAAAATCGAAAAACAACCCTACAGCTTGCTCGAACATGTGACTCGGTGGAATTATCCAGTAAAACCGTGATATTCTATTATCATCCTGAAAATTCGAATATATTCTATTAGTTTTCCTATAGGATGGGGTGCCCGTTTTTTTTATAATGTTGTAGAAGGAAGATCTTGGCGTATTTATGGGAATACATTTTTGCCTAGTCGTATACTAATACAGTTTATGTAACTCTTGAAGTTCAATTTGTTTGGTTGTTTTATTCTGAGAAGACTTTTCAGTTATCTAATATGTAGCCGTTCGACATCAACCATCGAACTTAAGGCTTCTTTGGCATGCCGTACAAAGTTCCAAAATTGATTATGCAAGAATTTGATATCGCCGTTCCATAAAACAATTCAGTTTCTTTGTTTTTTTCCCAGTGGCATTCACAAAGAGTTCGAAAAATACCTCCAAGTCTGCTGACCGCACTTTGTGATCCTCTGACCCCTAAAGCCATCATCCACTTCCTCTTCCATTATTCTTTCCTTTTCCTCCTCACCCTCGCTTCGTGCCCATATTCCATTCTTTCTCTTTCCGCCCCTCCTCCTTTCTCTCTCTCTCTATTTTCTCCATTCCTATCCCTCCCTCGGGCTTTCGAAGGCATTATCTCTCGAGGCGTTTTTTATAACACTTGACCTCCTTTCTCTCTTACTTCGTCCGTCACCTCTTTCGCGTTTATCACTGCCTGTTTTATTTCCTACGTTTTTCTATCTGTCCCTCTTCTTGCCTTCCAGTCTTTGTTCTTCTTTTATCTTTTCCCATTCGTTCTTCCTGGTCCCTTTCCTCATTTTTACTTTCTCCATACGTAGTAATGGGAAAGTATTGTGATCACGAAAAAAATCGACTTCGAGATTTCAACGGAAATATACGTTTTGAGGTCCATGGAACACGTTTAGGCTATTTTCCGAATGATGTTTGTGTGTGAGTGCGTGTGTATGTGATTGTGGGCGCTCTAACTCAAAAAGTACTACTAGCCATATCGTTACCAAACTTCATATATAACACTTTAGCATGAGCACAAAGAACTGATTTTTGGACAATAACGGTTAACCGGAAGTCGAGGTTTATTCGAAACCCGATTCGGTTTTTGCGGTATTTCTCCGTTAAATCATCATTATTGTATATACAATTCTATAAAAAGATTATAGAGAATGTAATTTCCTACAACTTTCATTTGAAACAATTTTCCATAGCAGTTATTGTTTAGGAATTATTTATAAAAAATAATCGGTTTATTCGGCTTCCGTCAAATATCTCCTTAAAAACGTCGTTATTGGTAATCTTCTTGAGGACCAAAGTTATAGAGAATAATATTTCTTCCAGGTTTTGTTTGAAACAAATTTTCGTAGAACAGTCGATTTCGGAGATATTCAACTTTTTTCGTAATTTCCAGTGTACAGCGCCACCTCCATGTAGCGGTGAATTCTGTAAACATATTCAAAATATATCTAATTTACGGCAATAAGGACGACTGTATTCTTTTACGATACGAAATAATAATTTTGTCTTATAATGCTATTCATAATAATTTAAATAACTATACACTAAATATGAAGAAAGTCATGTGTTGGCCACATCAGTTTTTTGCTCTTCAAATCCCTTCACTTGATTCTTTATTCATATCTCATTCTATTTCTATCTCTCCTCTCTTATCGTCCTCTGTTCCTATTCTGTTATTTTTCTGATTCGACCCTCCTCCCTTCGTTTCTCTCTTGTAACTTTTATTTTACTCTATTCTCTCCATTTATCTCCTTTTTCCCGTTCTTCCGCCTTCCCATCTATCTCTTTCTATTTATTTAACGCTCTACCACTGCTTATTAAAAATTATTCCCCTGCGTCATATTTAAAATATACATATCTAAAATCCACCTTCTACAAAACTACAATAGATAAAGTCACTGCACTCTCTTTACACGGTAATTTTGCTATTTTTCTCAGCCCTTCTATTCTTGGGTATTTTATAGAAGTAGGATATTTTTCTGTGATGAATAGTCCTAGTAACAGTATTTATTACCCCATATAGCTCAAACTCATGGCTTTATTTTAGATCCTCTTATTCTTCTGCTTATTAATACGTAAATATTCAAATATCTTAACTTCCCAGTTGTGCTACGTTTATTTGCGGTCTATTTATGTAAATACATAAACGCTGAGATTTAATTTGCATGACGAAGTTTTAAATGTTAGAATGTATTATATAGTCTCAATTACAACGAATAAAGATTTTCGTCCGGTTGCCCGCCTAGCTTCTCCTTATATCATCATATCGATCTATTTATCCTTTCTCTCATTCTAGTATACTAGGCGTTAACCCGCCAAAAATGACGGGAAGAATGAAACACGAAATGTATTTAATAGAAAAAGCTTTATTTTAGTGATTTAATAATATTTCTTTAGTAACAGCATTTTTGGTAAATGTACGATTATCAGACAAAACTTTTCCTTGATAATATGTGTCTTCTACATAAACTGAGAGATTTTCATGGTTCCTGCATCTTGTAAGCGCTACATATAGTTGACCGTGTCCAAAAACTGGTTCAGGAAGATAAACGCCCAATTCGTCGAATGATTGTCCTTGAGATTTGTTGATGGTCATTGCAAAAGCTAACATTATTGGAAATTTGCGACGTCTCATCAGAAACGGAAGGCATGTTATCGAGGTCTAACAATGGGATTGGTGGTCAAGGCAACATCCCGTTAAAATGGCAAAATTTCCTCAAAATATGTGAATTAAACGTTTAATATGAACAATTTCGAACCGTATGCTGAAAAAGACGATCAGAATAAGAAACTTGGTAATGTTTTCTTCAAAAAAGGATCGTATCCGAAGATTGTAGGTTAATTACTTATTTCTAATTTTAATCTCAAAAAGAACGAAAGCCTGCACGTCGTAAAGCCGATTTTTACGTGCAACCTTATGGGAAATGTAAATTGTCCTCTGGAGTCGATTCCGGGTCTTTGATCTCGAGCTCGATACATTAATACGTTTTTTTATTATATCACAATGCTGTCCTGAAAATTTCATCAAATTCGGTTAAGTCGTTTGCGAGATATTATTAAGCTTCAAAGTCGATAGTTTACAGACGGACACTCGTAATTATTATTCTCTTACCTTAGATTCTCTCTTTTAACGTTTCTATCAGCCTACCTTCTCTCAATTCCTCCGTCTTTCTCTCCATTTCTCTCTCCCTTCCACTCTTTCCTTCCCCAACTCTTTTACCCCTCCTTTTCGCCCTCTTTTTCAAAATTCGTTTCCCTACCTCACCCTCTCTTACCTGTTTCCTTTCATTCCCGCTGTTTTATTATCCTCTCCTTTCATTCATATTTATTTTAGTCATATTCAATCTTCCCCCTTTAAATTTCGGAGCCCGAAAATTCTAATTCTTATTGCCTCTTCGGTGACCTCGTGCTCTTCATTTTTTTTTCTTGCTCCATCGCGTACTTTTCTGTAGCGGTGGATCACTCTCCCGTCCCTCGTCTGTCTCTCTCTCTACTCTCTTGCTCGTTTCCAGCAAAAAATTGCTTTTGATTATCTTTCGTTTCGAGCGTTCATACATAGGTACCTTTCCTTTTAATTTTCTAATAATTGGGCGGAAAACATTCAAAATTAGGTTCACTCACGCGTATATTTACCAAAGCGTATACTAGGTTTTTCCTTAAGAAAGCTAACAAGTAAGAATAAAAAAAAACAAAAATAAAATCTTTTTGCTTTATAAAATAGGCGTCTTTAAAAGATTAAAACAAGAAAAAATTCAGATTATTTGTTCGTTATAAAAGATTTTGGTGACATATTCTTTTCATTACTGTTGCTTTGCATATAATTTACGTAATAATTTCGCTATGGTAGGAGATTTTCAAGGTTGAGCTTCATTTAAAAAATTTTTTTTGCATTCACGCCATTGTAATGAGGTCTTATGGATTTACTGTTCTCCTAGAGAATTTATCATGAATTAAATGTTTTTTCAGTATTCCTGCACGATCAAAGACGCTTTCATCATTCAATCGCACAATTGTAGTTGATATGAGAGATAGTTGGTTAATTGGACCCAAAATGATGTATCATTGCTCTCAAAGTACACTAGATAGAAGCCCTACAAATTTAATATAGCAAGTTTCTCCTTCTCTACGTCTATCTTTAGCTATTTATCTTTCGTTCTCTCTGAGCACAATATTAATTAATTAGTCTCAAAGTAGGGGATCAATGTGACCTGCATGAATAACAGAAACGAATTTATGACTGTCACGTCGGAAAGAATATACTCGTACCAGTTTCTCTACCAAATACGGTGGCAATAGATTTTCACCGATTTTCACAACTCTAACCTTTAGCAGTCAGGATAAACATATTATTTTTATCGGCCTTCGCATGAACTGTATGGCGAGCCAAGTTTCGTACGTGACTGGTGACATCAGGAGAACCAAGATCTTCGGCGAGCCGGATTAGAGGATACATTTTTTAGCTACTCGAAAAAAGTACATGACAACTTGCGCGGAAGGAAGTCACACCCTAGAAATATTTCAACCCGCAACCCGCGAAGGAAAAACTTGTAAGAGTTATTGGAATCGTGAAATATTCCTGAAAGAATGTGCGGGTCATGTTAAGTTGGTTGCAAAATGGATCCAGTCCGCGAACTGTAGTCTTCCCATTTTAGGAGAACTTTCAAATTATTATATTCTACATTGAAAAAAACTTTATTTCCTTGTTACTTTATCGCCTTCTACAGTTTTTTTTAATCCCATGAAAATTTCGATTAATAACATTTCTTTTGGAATCCTTTTGTTCTCTCCTCTTATCCCAGTTCTCTCGTTCTTCCTCAACCCTCTACTCCCTCTTCCTATTCCCTTTTGTCCTTTCCGCCCCTATTTCTTTTTTCTATTAAACCCATCCGACTTCCGGTGTTCCCCTCGGCCAAGCCCTATCCTTCCTTCCTTCCTTTCCCTTTTCACCTTCGTTCTGGAACCGTGGATTTTCAACCTTTCCCATTTCTCCCCTCTCTTAGCGCCTCCTCCCTCGCACACACTTACCCTCCTCCCCATACAAAACTCTCTCTGTATCTCTTATTCAACCGCAAGGGCTCCTTTACGCCCTCGCGCACAACCCTCTCCCTCTTACCACCTCTCAACCACCTTCTCTCCCTTTCTCTCCCAAGAACGAAGCGGAGTGAGGTAATTGGAAATGAAGCCACGGCCTGAAAAGTGCGGAACGAGGAGCGAGGGCAAGGTTTGCGCGGGTTGGAGTTGGGATTTCAAAAAAAAAAGCGGGAGGAGGAAAAATGGTGGAGTGGGGGAGGGAGGGCTGACAGGAAGCGCTGTCTGTAACGGGAAAGAGGGATAATGAAGGGAGAGGTTGTTCAAAAGGTTTTGCATAGCGTCGAAGAAGGTCTGAGGGGAAAATAGAGCGAGAGAGGGAGAGGATGTAAAATATGGGGAAGGAGAGGAATGGAGGAGGAGAATTGGATAGAGAAGAGAGTGGGAGGAAGGTAGATAGGTAAATAGATAGATAGATGACTTTATTTTCAGGGCGAAATTGAGACCATAAGGTCCCCTATTCCATTTAACCCTACGTTATTGATTACAAAATAATAACACGAACAAATGTGTATGCAAACAGAACTAGAGCAATAAAAGGGCGTCAAATAAATACAACAAGGACAGAACAATAAATATCACATTGCACATTAGAGAAGATTCTTAGAAAGATATAATATTTGTGGTAAAAACCCAGGTAGAGCCAGGCATGGCCAACCCAGTAAAAAAACCACGCAGGAAAACACCCATGAAGAGAAGGGGGGTGGAAAAAACCTGCGAAAACCCTAGATAGCAGAAATACAATAATGACTGCTGTTGGAAAGAGATAAGGTATATAATATACGTATATGTTAATGTAGAAGAAATTTATCTGAAAATAAAAGGTAGAGGAAATACAAGAGGTGGAGAAGAGAGAGAGAGAGATGGAGGGAGAGAAGAAGGAGAGAGGAGAAGGAGATAATTGAGATGAGAGAGGAAAGAGAGAAGGAAAGGGAGAGATTGAGTAGGAAAAAGAGAGGTAAAGAGGAGCTGGAGGAGGAGGGAGAGAAATGGAAGGGATAAAGGAGAGAGTGAGATGGAGGGAAAGGGAGTGGAAGAGGAAAAGGGAGGGAGGGAGGTGGAGCAGAAGAGGGAGAAAGGAGAGAATGGAAGGGAGAGGATAAAGAATGGGAGAGAGAGAGTAAAAGAGGGAGAAAGAAGGGAGAGGGAACAGGAGAGTGGAAAGAGGGATGTAGGAAGAGGTGATAAATTGAAAAGAAGAGGGAAAAGTGAGAAAAAGAGATAGTGATGGAGCGAAATGGAAGGGTGAGAGAGAGGAAGAAGAAGGGAAAAGGGAGAGGAAGAAGGGGTTAGCTGAAGGAGGAGGGGGAGAGAGACAGGATAGAGGGAAAAATAGAGGAAGATAGGTAGGCAGGGTAGGGATAGGTGGATGAAGAGAGATGGAGGGAACTGGAGGCGGAGATAAAGAGAAAAAGGGAGAAGGGGAAATAATTAAGTGGGGTATCGCAGTGCATTATGTGGAAAGAGAGTGGTGGATTCGGATGAAAAGGGAGGGCGAGGTAGTTTTGTTAGGATGGCGTGAGAGAGTGTTTTTGAGGGGGAGTTGGGTGAGAGATGCAGGTCGGCGTTTGGCGTGGCAGCAGCGAGGGAAAGCGAGAGAAAGTGAGGGAGGTCAGTGGGGCGGCGTGACTGAAATTCCTCTGGGATATGTAGTATGATACGGCATGAGAGGATATGCCGGGATAGGATTTGTCGGGAAAGGTTACGCCATTTTACACTGTATTAGGCCGAATGGGGATCTCTCTTCTCTAAAAATCCATCGGGAAAATAATAACTCCCGGACACTGTTTTTCAGTTCGGATTACCGCGGAATAACTTCTCGAAATTCTAAGTTTTTATTTATTGCTTCGCTCTTTTTCTAGCGTAGCTCTCTCGTTCAGATAAAAACCACTGAGGCATAGATTACTTTTCAGAATAATGTATTTCTTTTAATTATATTTGTTGAATATTGAAAGAGAAGAAGGGAAGAGAGTTTAGTTTCTATGACTATATCTTTAACTTGGTTTATTCTCTATATTTATTGATTGGTAATAAGCATTTTTTTAATGTTCTCCATTGACAAACTTTGTGGTAAAACTTATGAAAGTGTTATAAATGTTAAACTCGATGTTATTCCAATGTGCATGAGACCAAAACACCTTTTTTGATTTCTCTTAAATAATTTCGCCTATCCTTCAGTAGCTGCTTACTATTTTATATCCGGTAAGACTTAATCTATCACGTAATTAATTCTGTGAAATTAGGCTATTCTGAAATATTGAAAACTGATTTAGATATTCACTATTGGGTTTTTATTGCGTTGCCTTGGTTAAATAGTTTTTGCCCTTACTCGAAAGTTGAATATATGTTTGGTGAGAAAATGAGATTCTAATGATTATTTAAATTTAGTTAAATTTAAATATGTAGAAATAATTATACAAGTTTATACTTAAAATATTAAATTATTCTTAATTTTCGTAACAAAATCCACTTATTAAATTCCTTTATAGGAATATACCATTGCACGTATAGTGGGATGTATATCATATCGCCAATCAGGTACCTATTATTGGTATTCGCACGCGTGTAAAATTAATAACCACCATCTATGTGCTACTTGTGGTACTAAATGCGAGAAACAGCTTTCCGCTGCATTCCGCTGTTCGGAACTACATATTCTACCCCAGAATGAATTCTTTTTTTAAGAATTTCTTCAAATGTGTCACATTATGGATAAGCCAAACTATTGAGTAAAACAATTACCGATTGAAGGATTACAAACGCCTCGTAGGTAACGGAGAAATTACGTGCATACTACGACGTACATCACATCATTTTATACAATTTACTACGGTCTTCTAATCTTATCCGGCATTTTTTGCATTTAAACAAATATTAATACGCACAAATTCAGAAAAATATTAGTAAACATTTAATTTATTTAGTATGCTGATATGAATAATACACAACTAAACACGTCGTGTGTACTTGCGGTGCGCGAAAAGCATGCGTATGCTGATGTGAATAATACACAACTGATCGCCTCGTGTGGAATGTAGAGAGTTATGGCGGGCGAAAAGTGTAATCGTACATTATGGCAACAAAGTAATAGCAAGCAAGTTAGAACAATAACATAGCCTTTGTGAGTGAGTGCAGATGATAACTAAGTCATACGATGCGCGGGATTATCATGTTCAATGCAGTGACTTGTGGCGGGCGAAAAGGATATGTAATCGTGTCAGTACGGCAACAACATAATAGCGAGCAAGTTAAAACGACAACAAAGTCTTTGTGAGTGAGTTAAGATGACAACAAAGTTATAAGATGCGTGGTATTTAAAAGTTTTCATGGTCCGAACCGTGGATACGCAAGGGAAATGTCCGTGGTTGGGAAGGGTGGGACTCAATATGTAGACCGCGTATAGTCGAGGGCCGCGGTTAATAAACCCGCGGTTGGAGAGGGAAGGGTGTACAATCATATGTAACGCGGCACTTGAAAACAGAGCATGAGCAATCCTCTTCCTCTTGATCAGGGTGCAAATATTCATACACAAAACATCATTCACTGGTCAACATTGGGTTGTCTTTTATTGTCCTTTCCATGGTTTATTCCAACTTGGGTTTTCTCATCCCTCTCCCTTTGCAGCCCCAAGATCCTCACCTAGGGGCTGCAAAGGGCTGGGTAAATCAAGGCAAGGGCAGCTCACTTTTGCGACTCTTGTTTTCCAATGGACAATAATTTTTCAGTTTGTCCGTTGTGGCCCTTTTTTGAGTGCCCTTATATCGACCCTCTCACAGTTGCTTTTGGAGAAATATTTTCCTTATCAAAGTAGAAGTTGAACATCCCTGCCGTTGTACATATGTTATGCACCTCTGATAAATTTTAACTGTGGGTTCGGTGAGCAGGTTAAAATTTAACAATAGGCTTGTATGAACTCACTGCAGCACATCCTGGGTTATAGACCAAAACACCCTTGTCAATAAAACAAATAATTCAGAAAAAGAAACTACTGTAATTTTCCAATTATAATACACACCCCATATTGTATGCACCCATGTTTTTATGAGTGAAATGTGAAAATTGTCTTATCATCATGTATAATATGCAACTCAGTTTTTGTAAAGAGATCACTGTAATTTTTCACTTGTTTATTAGCAGTATCGAGACAGTTCTCACCTTACCGTCAAGTGAGATACCGTATTTACTCGAGTAATACCTGCACCTAGTGTTTCCAAATTACTCGAGTTTTTGATATCCGCATATTCGAATAATATTTCACCTAGCTACCTGGATACCCGGGTAGGTCGAGTATTTATGTAAAATTTAAATTTAAATAACTACTCATTTAATGAATGCCGTATTTAATCGATTGTAAGCCGACCCCCACTTTTCACAAGGCCACGCAAAAAAAATTTATTTTAACCCTCTCGCGACCGGACCGCCCGAGAATGCCCGTAAATTTTTATACTCCCTTCTGTCTCGGAAATGACACAGTATACCATACAAACACGAGATTTTGATCATATTTGGCAGATTTTTCTTAACTTTGTATACGAAGAATTTTTTTTTTTAATATTCGATCGAAATTCACTATTAAACTCAGCCTACCATATCGACTACTCTGGAATGCACTTTTTGGCAGACTCGCGAAGCAGAAGGCAACACAGCACAGAGAGACTCGAAGTTGATGCGACGGAGGTCTGAGAGGGAATGAAGTGGAGCGAGTGGAGCCCCAGTGATGCTCTGCCTCCTTCATTCCTATTGGTTCTGGCATGGTCACGTTTTGGGACTCTTTCTCTTTCCCCTCTCCCTCAGCCGCAAAGATAATTGAAAAGCACCATTGGCACACTGAAAAATGATAGGTGGAGGAGGGAGGGCAGGGGAGGGGGGTTGGAATTCCTACCGACCCACCATCTCTTAAACAACTACTTATATCACCATCAAAAGGGTTCTGTTTGCCTTAGGAGATAGCGGGATCTTTGGGAGTCTTACATCCAAAACTTCATTCCATTCCCCTACACCTTATCCCTTTACTCCCCCTTTTGTATCCGCTCTGGGTAGAGATGATATTGGTCTTCCGTACTGATAGAAATTGACATAATTTGTATTCTTCGTACATTTGTTGTTTGAAATATATTTTGTGTTATTAAAACTTATTATAAATCCCTAAAATACCAGAATGTATTTAATCAAGGAATTTTTTTTTAAAAAGTGCGTTTACATTTGAAATGCTTTGAAAATTTTAAAACATAAAAAGATACTTTATGAAGGGTATATGTTTACTGAATAATGTACAAAATGTCCACGGTCAGGCCAAATTTGGATCAGTTTAAAATAATTCGGAACTCGGGCCGGGCCTGGGTGCGAAAATGGGGTGAAGTTTTGGGCCGGGACGGGCCGGGCTTGGACTCAATTATGAATGGGCCGGGCTGGGCTTGGGCCAAAGATTTCGGCCCTTGCAGACCTCTAGGGGTTGGAAAGGCAAATGCTTCGATTCATGAGTAAACAAAAGAGACTGAACACCTATGAAGAAATAAATTATGTAAATAATGTGGTGCGTCAAGGTCTTAAAGAATGCAGAGATAACACTTGTATGCATAAGGAGCTAACACGTTTCATTTTACTCGTGAATCGAAGCATTTGCCCTCCTTCCTCTGCCTGTCATGTTTCAGTGTTAGCTCCTTACACATACGAGCACTATCACTGCATTCTTTTACGACTTTGACACGCCACGTATCATTTACATAATTTATTTCTTCGTAGGTGTTCAGTCAGTTTGATTCTTTTTTTGCATATATTTAAAGTAGATAGTTTACTTCCACTTTAATACACTTATATCTCGCGTTATAATGTAACTACAGACATAAATTCATTGACTACTTTTTTTTGCCCCCGATTCTAAGCGAAGTGGCGATTTCTGAGATGGAAAAAAGGTAAAAAAATGTTCGGCTTACAATCGATTAAATACGGTATTTTATTTATTTTTATTGATATACAAATTCTTCAGAGATTCAAAAAATAGTATTTCAAAACAATTAGAGCGTTTAACCCATTCAACGCGGCATGACTGGAATTCCAGTCATCGTGGTTCAATCGGCTGGCGGCATGACTGGAATTCCAGTCATAGCGCTACATCTGTTTCTAGCGGTCTGGGTAAAGGACCGCCGGCGGAATGAGTTTCCTATGCGTCTCCAGCCATCAGTTTGACCCTAACCAGCGCTTGAGAAAAGTCCGTTTTGCAATTGGTAGATTTTCTTCGGATTTTCGACTTTTTCTTTTTTGGGTACGTACTCACTCTGATTTTCCTATAGTGATTGAGAATTAGTTTTATTATGAATTAAAGGTTATTTTATTTTCTTTCCAATTCCTTTTTATATTATAAGAAAATTCATTTGTACATCGTTAATTTTTTCGACGATTTGCGTGTTTTTCCTCTAATAATTTTTCTGTAAGTACTCGATTCAAATTACCGTCAGTGAATGAAAATTAGTCGTTTTATTATCGATTAAAGGTTGTTTTCTTTTCTTTCCAGGTCCTTTTTATATTATAGGAAAATTCATTTTTATATTATTACTTTTTTTTGACGATTTGCATATTTTTTCTGTAATAACTCGTTGTATCGGTAAGTATTTCAAAAAATCGTTAAAAATCTATTTTTGCGTATTTTCGTAAAATTTTTTCATATCTGCATTTCTTGCACTAAATTCTACTGGAAATGAAAGGAAACTGGATTCAGCCACCGGCAAAGAACTCGGATTTTCGGTGCCGCGTTGAATGGGTTAAGGTATAAGTTTTCATTCAGTTTTGCAATTTCATGGTGAAACTACCAGCTACAGAAAAAAACATGCCCAGAAGCAGTAGAAGTCGGCTTAACAGTCAGCAATTCTTGATAGAGTTTCTCCATTCTGTCGGTTCGTTTTCCATTATTTGCCTTAATTAGTTTGAACTCTTTATCTACGCTTAACTCCTGAGATTCTTTTGCTTTTGGCGTGGTGAATAATGAAATGCATTTCTGCAATTTCAAGTACTCATTCTGTTCTTCTACTTCATGAACGTCGACATGGTCTGAGCTTTCTGGATCCTGAATACTGCTTGGATAAAGGTGATTAATTAGAGCTGTGGCAGCGGTCTTGATTCCAAGTTTTGTGGAATAATTGAAAAACTCGTTGGATTTCGGATACATACCGTGATGCAAAAACAAAAGTAATGATATCAAATCCATGTTACTTCATTGAGCAATTCTATTTTTCAATGATTTTAAGAATTCCAGGGCCAGAGGAGTTTTGTTTTATTTTAGCTCTTGGAATACTTGGAAAGTTGCCTCAGCTGTCATTAAATTCGAGCTATGCTTTCTCGATTCCAAAACCACAAGTTTGACAGGTTATAGCACAATTACATTTGTAATTTTAATTTTTCAAATAACAATTGAGTACTTGAACAAAATTACTCCGGTACTCGAATACTGGAACAATCGAAGAAAACGCCAAATATCCAGGTAAACGGTACTCGATATTGGAATCATTACCTGCACCTCCGTTTTTGGAAGTAGGTAAATATCTGGAAAAAAGAAAGGTATTTGTGTAATGCCCGCACTTTAAAAATTCCAATTTTGTTATTTAATGGCAACATCGGTAGACTAATCTATCTGAAGTCGAGCCTGATGATGCTTAAGTGGCAAAAATAATGTATTTAAGACATAAATATTAAAACAACTTTTAATGCCTATTCTAATGCAATCATTCGCAAAAAATTGACATTCAACAATATTATAAGGAAAAAGTCGGAAGCGTATTTTGAAGGTCTGTGCATTAATATCGCCAAAAGGTTCCGTTTTGAGTCACTGCACAGTGTACATGCTTTATTTTTGCTAAATGTTTGGAATCACGACGGATATGCTACCATCACTGAAAAGAGTGCGCCTCTCATAAAAGAAAACTTAAAAATTATGTGCACAAACTAAATCCCAACATCCAATAGAACGATTTTTAATTCTTTCTTAACATAATTATAAATCTATTTAGGTGTTAAGGCTCCATGCGGTCTTATTATCTTTCGATTGTTAAATTGTACTTAAATACCCGAAAAAATTTCAATGAAAACAAGAAATATCGTAAAATCCCAAATTTTTAAAAGAAGAATTTATTTATTCAACTCGCATTTCAAGGTCTTTAGGAATTCCACGTTCGTTTTTTTCTAATATCTAATCACTGATCTGGTCTTCATCTGCAACATAATAACCCCATAAGTAATGGTCCTCAGTTCCATACAATGAATTCAAAATTCCAGTCACTTTAATTAAAGCCTTTGATCACAGTTTCTTCACTTACGTCACGCCATGCTGCGAGCACCCATCAGCACACCTCTGATAGCGGAGCGCGTTTAAGCCTGCCCGTTGCTGTTGGGTTCTTCAAATTTAAGCATGAATCACAAAATTAAAGACAAAATCCACTGTATGGCACCTTCCAGGAAACACATTGAGTTCATTCTTTGCTACGAAACACGGCAGGCATTTCGCGGGTGGTCTACCATCAAAAGGTAAAGAGGAATATCTCGTGTAATGTCCGCTCCCCCTTTTCTGGGTCCAGTTGTAGGGAAAAAAGTGCAGGTATTACATGAGTAAATAGCGGAAGTAGATAGTGAGGATGAAGATGACGTTCTCGGCGATGCCATTTACGTAGACGATGAGAGAGAACAAAATCGCCGACAAACTATTTCAGGACAGCAATAATGAATTCAGAGGGTAAGATTTGGACAGCTAAAAGTAAGTAAATAATTATTCTTAGTTTTGTTTTGAAAAACGATATTTAACCCTAGAACTACCGAGCGATTTTCACTACCATGGAGTACAAGGGGGGAGCCCTCAGAGGCCCACCATCTAAAATACTATAAGAAGCCAGAGTAATGTTTTGAATCAATTTTTGTATATTTAGAAACATCATAGGAATAAAACTAAGTAATTTTAGTAAAGTATTTGAAATTATATGTACATTATCTTATAAATATTTGTCAGTGTTGGTTTGTTTATTTTTCTTTCACTCATTCTCCATGAAAGCCAGTGCAACCAAACTTTTTCACATGCTTCCTTATGCCCAGGAGCAGGTTTTAGGCTATTCGGCGTTCCAAAATTTTAATTTGGGAGGGGGGCAAAAAAATTTTTTTGCACTGTGTTGCCTGGTGCATCATTTTAAAGCACTTTTATACTGATTTCAAAAACATATATATTTTCAATGTTTATCCCAATTTTGTGAGGAAAATACCTAAACACTTTCTTTTATAATAACTGTCTTTAATAATTTTCTTGAAAAATTTACGTTCTGGCAACATTGCCTGATCACGTCAGCATGTCAGTTACTCAGCCTTGCATTTTAACGTTGCTTAACAGTTTCATAATGTGTATTCCGGTGCTTAAAAGTGCTATTTGTAACGTGGTTCTTACCGGTGTTGACGCCTTTTGTTTTTAGGCACGTTTTGCTTACAGCGTGAGCGCCTATTATTGTCGGTCGGTCCGTCGTAGGAGTAGCCGTTATCGAGAAAATCAAACAAGAAAGTCTTATATGGAGTTGAACTTTGAAAATTTCTTGCATGGTTACTTCATTGTTGTTAACATAAACAATCTCCAAAACAAACGTTTAATTTCCTTACGTATGCATGTAATACTATTAAATAGGAAGAAAATGGATTATTTATGATGAAGAAAAGGACTTTAAAACGCTATTTCCCTTACGTACAGGTATATAATTGCTTTCTAATATTCCATTGCACGAAACTCGGCCATTTGTGATACGTTGTACACTTTCCTAACTTGTGTGGTTTATTATTGTTTGATAACTCAGTTATTTCATTGAAGGCTATTCTTCAATGATTCTTTTGTTTTTTACAGGTTTACTCGAAATTTTGCGGATTTTTCGTACTCATTCCGGGCGTTTTCAAGGAGACCCATTATTGCGTCTGATTCAATTACTGCCAGTTAAACGGGCATTGCCAATGAGACTCTCATTGTAGCCTCAGATTCAGTTAGTGCCAATTAAACATTCAACTTGAAAGGAAAGCGTTGTTCACTTCAAACTTTTGTTTAAGCATCAAAATTAATGACGCATAGCAACATAACTATTTCATTATAATTATACTATTGACTACGTGTAGTAAGCATTTTTAACGGTTTACCTTTTTGTAAGTAAAACTATTATATTATACATCTGTAATGTTTACTAATGCAAATACGCTCACGCATAAATTTAAAATTAGATGAGGATAGAGAGGCGTTTTTTTTTAATATTGAAAGTTACATAGTTCTTTTCTCTTCGTAGCTACATTTACGTAGATAAAGTTATACTTTTTGATTTATTTTATATAAATAAAGGGAAATGTGTGTTAGTTTGTTTGTGTGTTAACGCTGTAACTCTAAAACCAATAAACCTATAAAGCTGAAACTTGGCATGCATACTTAGGGAAACCTGAGGGTGTGCACCACAGGCTTATTCTTTTTTAATTTTTGGCATGGAAGGGGGAACCAATCTTTATGTCTTCGCTCCCAATGGACAAACAAAAAATGTGTATCCACTTGCTTTAACACCTCTACGACAGAGGAGTTTTTAATAATTCTCTCGTCAGCGGACGGAGTTTTTGAAAAAACACGAAAAAGTTGAGAAAACATGCGAAATTTGGAAAAACTTCAAAATATCATAACTTTTGATGTTTTCACTGTATTTTGATGAAATTTTTTATGTAGTTACATAAAACATGAAATGTTTAAACAGTATCATTTAAAATATCATGCGTCACACACAACATTGCTACATAGAAGGGAATGAACAATAATCGCTTAATGTTACAGTGCGTGTTTGTGGTTTATATAACTTTCAGCATAGCGTGAACTATGAAAGGTATTAACATGAAATCTTATTCAAAGAAACATGTAAACATTACTAAATATTTCATCGCTGAATGTACCTTTCTAAACCAATTAGTTGAAAAGTTTGTCGCATGTAAACTTTTCCATGTCTTTACTGGAAATTTTTAACTAAATGTTGTATTTATGATTTTTTGAAGGTGTTTCATTAATAATATAGATGTTTTAGTTACGTAGTCATCATTCTTAATCATTACAGAAGTCACATAGAAAAAATGGTTACATTTAGTTCATTAGAAGCGGAGATACGATGTTGCATATATCTTAAATGCTTTAAGGCGCAGAATACGGAAAACTTTTAAAAGTTACATATTACCTCACAAGTCTTTTCCCGATTGTTTTAGAAAATGTACACATGCGTAATTGAATACAGCATGAAATTTACCTTATAACACTCGAAACATACTATCTAGGAAGCTTCTCTATGAAAAGATGCCAATGTTTTATTACTTTCTCCATACATAGTAATGGGAAAGTATTGTGACCATGAAAAAAATCGACGTCAAGATTTCAACAGAAATACACGTTTTGAGGTCTCTAGAATACGTTTAGACTATTTTTGGAATGATATCTGTCTGTGTGTGTATGTGATTGTGGGCACTCTAACTCAAAAAGTACTTGCCATATCATTACCAAACTTCATATATAACACTTTAGCATGATCACAAAGAACTGATTAGTTTTTGGACAATACTGGTTAACCGGAAGTCGAGGTTTATTCGAAACCTGATTAGGTTTTTGCGATATTTCTCCATTAAAACATCATTATTGTATATACAATTCTACACGAATGTTATAGAGAATATAATTTCCTACAACATTCATTTGAAACAATTTTCGATGGCAGTTATTGTTTAGGAATTATTTATAAATAATAGGTTTTTTTAGTTTCTGTCAAATATCTCCTTAAAAACGTCATTATTGGTAATCTTCATGAGGACCAAAGTTGTAGAGAATAATATTTACTCTAGGTTTTGTTTGAAACAAATTTTTGTAGAACCATCCATTTCGGAGATATTTTGCTTTTTCTTAATACCAGTATACAGCGCCACCACCATGTAGCAGTGAATTCTGTAAACATATTGAAAATATAATTTACGGCAATAAGGACGACTGTATTCTTTTACGTTACGAAATAATAATTTTGCCTTATAATGCTATTCATAATAATTTAAATATCTATACCGCAAATATGGAGAAAGTCATGTGTTGGCCACATCAGATTTTATATCTTCTGGGAAGGGAACTCAAACTATAATTGAACGAACCTTTCAGTGGGCTTGTGAAGTAAAATGCAGCAAAGCACAGAGAGAATTGAAAAGCGATTTTAGAAGCATCTCAAATAGGCTGTGTGTATATTGTGTATAGAAGACGTTTTTCCTTCGTAACTCAAGCAGCGAAGACTTTTCTCGCAAGGCTCAAGAAAGATAAAAGATGTGGTAGGGAAAAGATTATATTTCTTCTGTGAGAATGCCCAACTTCAAAAGCCAAAGAAATCATTCCTTGTGCTTTGAAAAGCGATTTTTAGAAGCGGAAACACGGTAATATTGTGGGAAAATGAGAATTTCAATGCAAACTTTCACCTAGATTATAAAATACAATAACAATATTAAAATTACAGGACGTGCATTACTGAAGAGGCCAATGCTTCCTCTATCAATGTAAGTATAGCTTACTCAGATTGTCAAATCTGCCTTGCATAATTAGACAAAAGAATGTGTTGGTGCACTGAATTTGCGGAGCAAAAGGAAAATTTCAATGCAAACTTTCACTTAGATTATAAAATACAGTAACAATAGTAAAATTACAGGACGTGCATTACTGAAGAGGCCAAAGCTTCCTCTATCAAAATACATATAGCTTATTCAGATTGACGAATCTCCCTTGCGTAATTAGCAAATTTTCGAGGCAAAAGGAAAAATTTCACCGCAAACTTTCACGTAGATTATGAAAACTATATTAAAATTACAAGATATGCATTACTAGATAGGTCAAAGCTTCCTCTTTCAAAATATATAAAGGTTATTAATATTTACGAATATCCCTTGTGTCAATAGACAATAAAAGTGGTGGCAGACCGATTTTTCAGGGCAAAAATGAAAATTTCATTGCAGACTTTCACGTAGATTATAAAAACTACTTTAAAATTACAAGATATGCATTACTAGAAAGGTCAAAGCTTCCTCTTTCAAAATATGTAAAGGTTATTATGATTACGAATATCACTTGCGTCAGAAGACAATAAAAGGTGGTGGCGCTCTGTATTTTCTGCGCAAAAATGAAAATGTCATTGCAAATTTGACGTAGATTATAAAATATAGAAACAATAGTAAAATTATTTGACATGCCTTACAGGAAAGCCCAAAGTTTCCTCTTTCAAAATATATTATGGTTTTATAGATGTATGATATATTGAGTTAAACAATAAAGAAAGCAAGCACTACCTCGGACGTATTTATGTGACCAAGCAAACGTTTAGGTTATGCTCGCGCTGCAGGCAAAAACTCACTGAGGTAGGTAGAAAGAATACGCCGAATAACTGATATCTGTAGTTCAATGACTACTGAATGTTTGTTGGATGGAGAATAGGTAGGTGCATATCAAGTGTTTGGACTTGTTTGTTTGTAACCTTCGAATATTTACTCATGAAACGCTATGCAAAAAATCTCTCCATCCACATAGGGATGTTCCCAAAAAGAGGACTGTCGATGAGGAGATTTCTGCTAGTATCAGCATAAAGAAAAAACCCAATAAATTGCGTAACGTATGAAAAAGGAGATGCTTAACATGAGCGGAACTTGTTTCAGGAAGTGGGAATTGATGAAGAAAGCATTCCAGCTCAAATTAATTTTTTTATCTCCGAACCGGCCCAAAAATAGGGGTTTGTGGGTTACACGAGTAAATACAGTATATACCTGTACCATACTTTAATAGAAATACTACAGTAATCAGGTACTTCCAATACAAATTACTTGTTCTCTTCCAAATTACATGTTCACTGGAGCGGTCCCAACACACGGTAGTGAGCTGGGATTTAATTTAAATTTCTTTCCCCTAACAAATTTTGGAAAAATGCATTATTTTTTTAAATAGCCATTACTGGAATCCAGATTAAATGTTCTATACTGTATATCATTTCTCCTGAAAATCGCATTGTAAGTTGAATATCAATTTTCCACAGACTTACATGTTATAAATTGAGAAACGTCCCATGACCTTGAAAAAATATGTACCAAGCCTTATTTATGCTATAAATTAATAGGTCAAGGACCAGTGAGTGTTGTATATTATATAATAAAATTTTTTTAGACTTAAAACAATCAATAAATTATTACTTACAATGCGAATGAGTTGTATCATCCAACCGAATATTGGCCGAAAATATCTACAAGAAAGTAGACTTAGAGCACATTGGATGTTGAATATTGTATGTCTGGGGTATAATAGCAGATGTCGATTTCGAGGTATCAATGTATTAATGTCGTATATCTAGGTTTATTGTAAGTTAAAACATGGTAAGTTTTCAAAAATCACTCTCATCCTCTCCAACTACTTTCCCCTTAATCATACATATCTTTCCCTTCCAATCCTTCTCCCTAATATAGCTATGAGGATGTTTCAACAAACAATAGATTATAACCTATTTCTCATGGTTCCCTGCTGATTTCAGCTGCTATTTCCAGCAAAAACATTTACAGCTGTTATAAAAAATAAAAATATTTCTTTTTCTTTTTAATTTATTGAAAATTATTGTTATTTTTATGTCAGGTATTGTATTTTGAATCACTCGAGCCATTTAGTAGTGTCATAATGAAATTTAATGATATTTCACATTTTTTACTTTTCCATTTTTTTTCTCACATATAAGCCACATCTTCATTTACTAAATAAATATGTTATGCAAGATTTATCTGTATATCTTACATTAGAGAAAAACAGGTGATTGAAATTATCATTTCTATGCTGGATGTAAAATTGGGTAATTGTTACTATTTCATTCCTGATTGAATGTTTTTCTCTAGTTGTCACTGTCATCAAATTTGAATATTTAGGATGTTTCTTGTTAGATTTTTTTAAATGTATCAATATGAAATTTCATCAATATGAAATTTTTCTTGTCTTTGAATGAAAACAGAAATTACACTAAGGTTCCAAACAGCAAGACCAGAAGTCCGACAACTTCTCCTGCAGTATCTATTACCCTGGTTGCATAATATGGAGTTGGTAGATCCTCATGTTCCGCCAGCAAATCCACTGGCTTATTTGCAGGTAAATAACTCAATTCTAGAGGGTGATTTCATTGAATGCAGAATTGTGTTCATTTATTTTGGTTGTAATGTTAAATTTTTCATTCTCTGCTTCAAAAAATGTGTAAATACAGTAGAAGATTGTTTATCCAAAACTCCAAACAATAAAACAGCAAAATAGCTGACAACCAAAATCAGTTGTAGTTACAAATCTACCACCACCTCAAGTAGCCAGGTTACCCTCCTTTAGTTTGTAAGTTGCCTTAGTACAGGCAATTCAAAGCATTCCATCATTTAACATTGTTTATTTTTGCCATTTCCAGGTAAACACGGATGTTATTTGTTGATTTCCCTTACAAGGATTACCGTGAAATCTTGTTACTACGTGCTTCACAATTAAGTATGTTTCAAATTAGCGATCTTTTTTTTAATCCCCGTATTTTCCTGTATAAATATTTCAAAATAACGTACTTCAACCTAACGTGCTTTTCAGTACTATGAGGGGCGATCAATAAGTAAGGTTCCCATGGTCACACAATTTGTCACAAGAGTATTGGCATTTTGAATATATGCAGTATATAGTACATTTTGGGTACTATTTCTCTACATAAGAACCATATCTGTTGAGGCACTTATCTCAGTGTGATATAAGTTTGTAAATTCACGCTCTTGTTGAGGGAGCCATAACTGAACTGGGTTTTCCACTTCAGCATTTGATTGAAACCGTTGACCTCCCAGGTGTTTCTTCAGCGGCCCAAACAAGTGGTAGTCAGAGGGGAAAGATCTGAACTGTACAGTGGGTGCTCCAGAACTTCCCAACTGAATGACTGCAACAATTCTTGGGTTTGATGCACGCTGTGCAGTGTTGCATTGTCGTGATGAAGAATTGCTCCACAAGAAAGAAGTCCAGGTCGTTTTCTTCTGACGGCTTCCTGCTATCTTTGTAATGTCTGGCCATAAGCATTGGCATTAATTGTCCTTCCATGCTGCATGAACTCCAAGAGAATCATTCCTTCACTGTCTCAAAACACTGATGCCATTACCTTTCCGGCCGATGCACACACTTTGAATTTTTTTCTTTTGATGAAGATGCATGTTTCCATTCCATTGTGGCTTGCTTCATTTCATTAGTGAATTGATGGACCCACGTTTCATCACCTGTCACTATGAGTTCCACAGACTCATTTCCTTACTCTGTGTACCACTGAAGATGTGAGAGACAAGCTGTGAAATGCAGAGTTTTGTGGTTGTCAGTCAAATGTCTTGGGACCCAGCGAGCACAAACTTTATGGTATACCAGTTCTCCATAGTCAATGTTATGGACTGTTCCATAAGAAATGTTCAATGCAGAGGAAAGATCCCTAACTGACCGTCTTCAGTTTTCCAAAATCAACTCCTCAACATGCGCAATGTTCAGATCTGTTGTGGATGTGCTTGGCCTTCCACTGCGATCTTCATCCTGAATATTCGATCTTCCATTGCTGAACTCTCTGCACCACTTCCTATCATGTTGTACAGCCATTACACCATCACCGTAAACCTCTAACAACTGTCTATAGATTTCTGTCAGTGAAACGTTTTTCGCCCATAGGAAACGAATGATGCCATGCAGTTCTTCACGAGGCCATGTTTCTAGCAGTGACGCCATTTTGTATGCCAATAAAAGAAGAACAAAGTAGCGCAGACTGAGATGAACTTATTCAGATTAGAGTATTCACTAGTATCATTGTAACCTCAAGCGGAAAATGAAATCTGAATAACATATACAATGTTACAGCCCAGGGAACCTTACTTTTTGATCACCTCTTGTATATATGGAATTCATAGGTCCTGAAAAAAGACTTGTGGTTTTAACATATCCTTTCATCGTTAAATGACTTAACTATAACCGATTCTTACTCATTCGAGTCGTTTACACCATTTTTGAAGGCATATTTTGTCATTAGTACGAAATGATATCTGGAACTCAGCCAAAACCCCAAAAGAAGAGATTTTACGAACCAAAAAATTTAGAACTGATGATCGGTTATCCCTCTCATATTTTCACAATAGCATTGAGATAAAAATCTTAAGTTCTATAAATTATCTCTCTTGTGAGACTCTCATACTTGCCGGTTTCGGTTTGCGCCATACCTGCAAGAATGCATATCCCTCACTGAGATGCTTCCAGAGAAAATACTGTACTCCTTATGGGTATTTTCAGTATACTGTTCATTCAGTATAAAGTATAAAAATTCATGCTCTGTAGAGACATGTTGTATCGAGATTTTACTGTAATATACAGTGAAACCCCTAATGTACACGTTTCTGGGGATTGGACAAAAATGTTGTAATTGGAGGGAAAATGTAAATCGGGGGAAATGAAATTTGTAGAATAATACTCATGTTATATAGAATGCATACGTATTTTCATGCAAGGAAATAATGAGATTAAAAGAAGATGAATAAGGAAAAACAAATTTATTTAAAAATACCAGAACAATTTAATTTTATTTAAAAGTCTGACACCTTTGTTTGTTTAGTGTTTTTTATTCGACATTCTTGTATCTCATTTTCTATTTCATAAAGGTTTTTTAATAAATGTTCACCTACAAAACTTCCTGAAATAAAACGTTTTAAATTTTCGATTGATGCCATCACATCCACGTAGGATGGAAAAGGAATCTCTTCATCATCATCTGCTGTATTACTTTTGCTTTCCACTAGATGTTGACTAATTACAGTGGAACCCGTTTAAGATGTTCCCGTTTAAAATGTTTTTCTGTCTAAGATGTTCAAATCTTTCAGTCCCAAAATTTTTCTTGTAAGAATAATGTAATTTTTCCCGTTTAGTATGTTCCTGCTTTAAATGTTTTCCCGCATAAGATGGTTGTTACGAACCTTAAAAATTGAAAATTTACCCGTTTTATGTTTTCCACTACTACTTAACATGCTAAAAAGAATATCAACCATTTTTATCATCAATTCTGTTTTCTAATACGTCTTTTTCATATGTTAGTGCTTTTTTTATTCAATGCAAAAAGAATATCAACCATTATTTTTGTCATCAATTCTGTTTTCTAATACGCTTCTTTTACCTGATCTTGTTTTTTATTGAATGCAAAAAAGAATATCAACTATTATTTTTAGCGTCGATTCTGTTTTCTGATACGCCTTTTTTACCTGTTTGCGTTTTTTAATTCAATGCAAAAAAAAATATTAACCATCATTTTTATGCTTGCAAAATGCAAGCACCGATTACTAGTATAACAAATGAATGTGATTTGCGTATTCGAGCATGCATTTCATTTAAACAAAGTGTTTGTAAAAAAAACTTCTGAGCTGCTGAGTATTCATGGTTGTGTTTCCTTTTTTAAATTCAATTTATACCCCCTAGTATATTATTTTAAAATAGGAAAGTCTTCTAAAAAGGGAATTAAAAGGAAACCAATCCTTAAGGATTTCTTCTAACTAGTCGTATTTAGAGGTCTTCATGTATTTTGTTTTTTGGTGTGTGATCCGCATTGAATGGTGCCATCTTCAACAATTTTTCAGGTTTTAACAATCATGTTAAACGTCGAAATCGGCAATCCGAGTTGTTTGGACAGTGATATCCACGTACCAACGTGGTTGTCACATTTTTTCAAAATTGAAACTTTATCCTGCATGGATAACGCTTTCCTGTTTCTTTGCGACATCCTACAAGAAGTAAGGGTACCTTCAACAATAATTACACAGGCCTGCGAAAATGAATTCTTTTTCTGCTGTTTCAAGTTGAATATGTGATTTTTATTAATTTGAGCATGCTGAATTCAAATCAAATGCCCGTTTTTCCGTGCCAGTCAGGATTTTTCAGAAATTACAAAACAAATTTACACTAAAATCATGCGATTATGAATGTATATGTACAGAGACATGGAGAAGTCATACGATATATAGTCTGACAGCCCCATATAAACATCATCTAAGGTAAGAAGTTATTTAAATACCTTTAAATAGGATGATTAGGGTCAGGATGTTTCAGTTTTCGCTTTGTTTCAAATGAGCGTTCCATAGATTTCCTCTTATGTTCTTGACGAGTAACTTCTCTTTTTAAGGTCCAACAATAGTTGGCCATCATGGACACACCATCTCTTTGATGTCCTGATGAAATCTTTCACCCTGTTCTTCACTAAGGGCTCTTAAATTTTCGGGAAAGTAATCGAGATGAGAGTGTAAAAAATGTAATTTAAACTCATGTTACATCCCAGTTTCTGCAGCTTGTCTAACATATTTCCCACGATTTTTTCATAATGGGGATCTTTTACATTGCCGAGGAACTTCTCAACGACGTTGTTGAATGCATCCCATGCCTGAAGTTCTATTTCACTCATGGTATCAGTAAATTCGGTGTCCTTCATGAGTTGTCGATTTTGTGGTCCATCAAGTATGCCCTCTTTCACTTTAGCTTCAGATACAGATGGAAACTTACGGTAGAGATATCGGAAGGACGAGTCACTCTTGTCCAGCGCTTTTATGAATTGCTTCATGATACCAAGTTTATATGCAAAGGTGGCAATAAAACTTTCTGTGGGTCAACTAAACTGGCATGTTTCACATTTTTCGTTCCTGATATGAATCTTTCCCTTTTAGGCCAATTTTTATTTGTCCAATGTTTGTCCCTCGCTCTACTATCCCATTCATATAAGAAACAAGTGAATTTAGTATAGCCTCCTTGTTGACCCAATAAAATCCCGGAAACCTTTAGATCACTGCACAAAGACCACTCATGTTCGTTATATTTAATTTTTTGTAATACTGTTTGTAAATTTTCATATGACTCTTTTAGGTATATTGAATGTGCGACTGGTATGGAAGCAAATTTGTTTCCATTATGCAATAATACAGCCCAAATATCATGGGGTTGTCGAAGAATGCCAAGCCAAATTTGAGGAAAATGCACTCGTTCAGTAAATTATTTTTCCCAGAGTTATTATAGATATTTGGAAGCCAATTTTTTAAATCAACCATTTGCATATATGTAGAATATAGAAAATAAATAAGAAATGTATTTTTTACATCTTGTAAAATCATGTAAAATGTTTATTCTGAGAATTTGTTATAAAAAATTTAAAAGTTTTGCAACTTGATCATACAAATCATGTGTAACAAATTTTTTTGAGCAATTAATTTCTTAACATTAGTTACACATATTAGTTATGAAGCTAAATCCATTACTTTCATCATACTCAAACAATAACTCTTCGACGTTCTTAGTTTTCAAATTCCTCGACATTATCGAAGGGTAGAATGGAAAATTTTCCTTAGTAAAAGATTTCAAATAAAAACGATAATATTCAAACATCCTGATAAATCATATGCGCATTGACAGAATATAATTTAGAATAATTGCATATAAAGAATATATACAGAATACTAAGCATTGTACGGAATTTTGAATTTTTAAGTGAAAATATTTCAAGACTGATATAATGGTACGATGAATATTTTTAAGAATAAATTTACAAAAAAAATTTTGTGGAGTACCTGAGATAACAATAGATAAACACACTGCCTTTTGAAGTCCAAAAACTGCAGATAAGTCGTCAAAAATTAACGATAACAACACTAATGCGATGCGCCATATAAAACACGTCAAGCTGCTGACGCGAAAACAGCCGAAGTCCTCTCATTAGATATAAAATCGAAAGACAAGCTATCCATATGAGATTTAATACATTGTGGCAGGAAAAGTTTACCAGATGTCAACTAAGTGACTAAAAGAGTAATCTCACCCGGAAAGAAAATACCAAGTCATCGTAAACAAGCGCGGCCGATAGATCGGCCACTGCGGACATTGGTATCTATCGACTGGGAATTTTATATCAATTAAGAATTTGAAGCTAAAAATTGAAAATGGAGGGGGTGTAGTAGGAGGGGGAGTGAAAAGGAGGTGCGGAAGGAATCCGAGGGAAACAATGCGGACATTGGTATCTATCGACTGGGAATTTGATAGCAATTACGAATATGAAGCGAAAAATTGAACATGGAGGGGGTGTAGTAGGAGAGGGAGGGAAAAAGAGGTGCGGAAGGAATCCGAAGGAAACACTGCGGACAGTGGTATCTATCGACTGGGAATTTTATATCAATTAAGAATTTGAAGCTAAAAATTGAAAATGGAGGGGGTGTAGTAGGAGGGGGAGGGAAAAGGAGGTGCGGAAGGAATGCGAAGGAAACACTGCGGACATTGGTATCTATCGACAGGGAATTTTATAACAATTAAGAATTTGAAGCTAAAAATTGAAAATGGAGGGAGTGTAGTAGGAGGGGGAGGGAAAAGGAGGTGCGGAAGGAATCCGAAGCAAACACTGCGGACATTGGTATCGATCGACTGGGAATTTTATAACAATTACGAATTTGAAGCTAAAAATTGAAAATGGAGGGGGTGTAGTAGGAGGGGGAGGGAAAAGAAGGTGCGGAAGGAATCCGAAGGAAACACTGCGGACATTGGTGTCGATCGACTAGGAATTTTATAACAATTACAAATATGATGCGAAAAATTAAAAATTCGGGGGGGGCTAATACAAGAGGAAGGGAAAAGTGGGTGTGGAAGAAATCCGGAGGAAACACTGCGGACATTGGTGTCTATCGACCTGGAATTTTATAACAATTACGAATATGAAGCGAAAAATTGAAAATGGAGGGGCTGTAGTAGGAGGGGGAGGGAAAAGGAGGTGCGGAAGGAATCCGAAGGAAACCCCTGCTATAGGACAGTCAGGGAACACAATAGGAGAGTTTCAATCAGAACAGAGGAAAATTAGTGATACTTTGGTGCCTCGCAACCCCACCCAAATAGAAACTTGTATAGCATATATTGCCATGCATTTTTCGTTGCTTTTAAAATTACTTACAATTACGCGTAGCTTTCGCGACTTTGTACCAAACAGCGTCTAAAAGAATGAAAATTCGTTTTCTTATACAGTGGAAACCACTTAATACGAAATCGCTTAAAACGAAATATAGGTTAACACGAAACGCGTGCTCGGTCCGTTCCAGCGCCTATACCTTTCAGTATGAATATATTCATTCACTAACGCGAAACGGTTTACACGAAATACTGCTTAATAAGAAAATATTTTTCGGTCCCACGAAAATAAATGCATGCAAAATTCTTCGGATTATGCGAAATGGCATTTGAGATAGGGTTCTTCCATGATTGCGGTAATATCTTCTGCTGTGTATTACATCCTAATATTGATATGTATTATGGATTTGCCTACTAGCCTAATTCCATATTTGAAAAATGGAAATGTTACCATGAAAGCAGTAAACGTGAAATTCGGTTAACTCGAAATTCGGATAACACGAAATAATTATGTCGGTCCCTAGCAATTCATGTTAACCGGTTTTCACTTTAGTCGGTTTTTAAATAATCTTCAAAGTAGTCTACAAATTTGATACACAACTTTTTCTTAATGTTAATATCTTCGTAGGATTTACTTTTGAATGAAGAAACGGAATTCGGGGCTGAAATGGCAATAAATGTTTAAACTTCCTCTGCGAGTCATTTAAGGTAATCTTTGTTTATCTATATTCTCAGAACATTTTTCAACGTTTGTGAGGATTAGTTCATTTCATATTTGAACTAATTCTCGCATCGCTGAATATACAGATAGTAACTCGATTATTTTAATATATTTCAT
Source organism: Uropetala carovei (assembly GCA_036926305.1). Classification (NCBI taxonomy): domain Eukaryota; kingdom Metazoa; phylum Arthropoda; class Insecta; order Odonata; family Petaluridae; genus Uropetala; species Uropetala carovei. Next base: position 1,330,686 of record JAXCHB010000252.1, on the reverse strand, counting down.
AAAATTACCTTTCAGGTGTTAGAAATATTCCGTATGTGTACTGACTTTCGTAATATTCGATCGAGTAACGCCGAGTCGAGAACGAAATTAAAAATTTTTCGTTCTCGCAGGAACGGCAAAAGGAGCTATCTGGATTTCCCCAGCAGTCAAAGACCTTAGATTTCAAATTCCTCCCCTCGCACTAATGTCATGCTGTGACGCCGTCCCACCCAAAACTCAGGTACAAGAGGAAAGGTTTACCTCCCCCACTACGACCCACTATTCACTGGGACATCTGGTCTTGCATGCCTTCCATTTACACCCTTTGTCTTTTGAGCGAAATGGCCAAAAGAAGCTTTCATAAATGTTGCCGCTGGTCGTGGAGCCTTTTCATCTTCCTATCTATACCAACCGAAGTGCACGCCATTGTGTGTAACCTCGGGAAAGAGTATTTTTGCGATTCCGCCAAAAGGGGTTTTCCCAAATACGAAGTATAGAATGGAATAGCCTTTCACTAGAGGGCTATGTTCCTCTAACATCCACCCCTTCTTCAGATTATTGGTAAGAATATTGTCACTCTTGCTGTAGCAGTTGTATGAGAAACATTCTGATTTGGTAATTTTGGACACTTACGAGTACCTCACATTTATGCAAAATTTCATCGATATAGCACCTCTAGTAGTGCATTTATATGAATTTCATTGTTTAAAATTTATGAATTTTTAACAGCCACAATATAAAACTTTTATGTAATTTTCAATGGAACATTATTTTCTAACTTTGTTAACATTTTCAGCTTCCTAGATCTTCATAATGTACATAAACATTAGTCAATTTGTTTAACATTTAGGAATTTATTACGGCCGAACGAATAAAAATTTTCAAATTTCTACAATCCCGTTTCCATTATTTGGCAAATTCTACCATTAGACAAAATTTCAGTTTCATAGCACATTTAGAAGTACCTAAACCATGAAATGTTTGTAAAATTGTTTATAATTTTCAACGGCCAAGAAAATAAACATTGTTGCAATTTTTCCTATCATTATTTTTTTCGATTCACCTATGTATTAAATTTCAGCTCTCCAACTATTGTAGTTTGGGCCAGACATTAGTATCCTCCTATATCCTTCATCGTATATCCTCCTCTGTAAGAAGAGTGCTTATAGAATGATGTGGCATCCCCCACTTGTAAATTTACGAATGAGTTCCTATGGGGATGTTAAGACATTTATTTCCATTTATGCCAAGTGTATTTGTTTGTTAAATAACTTCCCATGGAGAAATTAAAATTACGAAAAAGTTGAATCTCCTGAAAATTCCAATTTATGGAAAATACTTCAAACAGTGTTTCACGGGAATAACATGCTTTATTACCTCGCTGGAATTCAAAATTAAACATAATAAAGATTTTCATATAAACTGCTTGGAAAGAAAAAAGATCCGAAAGTAAAATTACACATCCCATTGCAGGTATTTCAAGAAATCTAGGGAGTATTTGCGACTTCAATCAAATCAATGAATATAGATTATTGAGGATTTCGGATGAATGATGTTAAATATAGAAGGTCAAAAACCTGCCTCTCTCATACGGCGACAAATACCCACACATAAAAGAATAATTCCGAAAAATTGGTTACTTATATTTAGTGAAGCATAAAGGATTCCTTTCATTAATTCAAATTGCTTTGTTCATAAAAAAATACCAATGGTAGAATATATTTGTAGAATGAAAAATCGATTCTCCTTCAATATCCGTTTAAAGAAAAATACAGGACACGAAAGATGCAGGAATAACATCCTCTATGACATGTATGTCCAACTGCTGGACGGTGCATAAGAATCATTCTTTGGAAGCGTGAGTGCCACCCTTCTACGGCGTTGTTGGTCTGCTGTTTTCTGTTTACAGTTTGCTCATATACCTACACTCCATAATTCCAGACCAAACCTAGGAGGAATGGCTCCTCTCATCCCCCTGCCTTCCATTCATCGTATATAAGTTATTTCCACATACGTTGCTAGATCTCCTAGTGTAGGGTCGAGGATTGCAAGCAAGTGGTCAAAAATATCAAGCACGTCCCTAACAGGGATAAACGGTAATGCCATCAGCTTCCGTATACCATTCCTAATAACGTCGTTATTATTGAATTGAGCTTTCAGACCTAATGCCATTACATGTTCCATATGGATTGACTAAAATGGAAGAGGTATTCCTTAATGGTAGAATTGGGGAATGTTTTCCGCACTGCATTTATAGCACTTAATTCAAAATCAAGCATGAGCAGTTCTGGATTAAAATTATAATTTAAAAAGTCACAGTGTTGTTTAAGTTGTTAAAATATTGATGCATAAGAACCTTCGTTTTTCTTTTCGTTAAGCAATATACAAATGGAAATACACGCCCCTGCACCAAATCATGTATTGTATATAGCTGGAAAAATAGCTTAGGCGTTGTTTTGAAAGTGCCATCCACATAGATCTGTGTGCTCCTGCACAACTGCTTGGGCCCCCACGCAACTCAAGTTTTGGAGCCCTTATTTATACAACGAGAAAAGGTTTTTAAAAAATTCAAAAATAAAATCTTTATGCCTAATAAAATATTGAATACTAACCAAAGAATTGGATCCCTAAGATACAGAAGATGATTCTGCTATGCCCAACTATGAGAACGTACCTTCAATGCTTCGTTGAGCTGCTGCTTAATCTTGTCCTTGTCTTACAGATTCATTATCAGAATTGATCATCCTGGATGAATATATTATATAATTCCTAGTCGATAGACACCAATGTCCGCAGTGTTTCCTCAGGATTTCTTCCACACCCACTTTTCCCTTCCTCTTGTATAAGCCCCCCCCGAATTTTTAATTTTTCGCATCATATTTGTAATTATTATAAAATTCCTAGTCGATCGACACCAATGTCCGCAGTGTTTCCTTCGGATTCCTTCCGCACCTCCTTTTCCCTCCCCCTCCTACTACACCCCCTCCATTTTCAATTTTTAGCTTCAAATTCTTAATTGATATAAAATTCCCAGTCGATAGATACCACTGTCCGCATTGTTTCCTTCGGATTCCTTCCGCACCTCCTTTTCCCTCCCTCTCCTACTACACCCCCTCCATGTTCAATTTTTCGCTTCATATTCGTAATTGCTATCAAATTCCCAGTCGATAGATACCAATGTCCGCATTGTTTCCCTCGGATTCCTTCCGCACCTCCTTTTCACTCCCCCTCCTACAACATAGTCTTTGACAATTTCTGACACAGCGAAGTTCGTCGCCGTAAAGAAAAATTATTTCGTCGCCGTAAAGAAAAATTATTTCGTCGCATCATTCTCACGCACCAACTTCTGCTGGCCTTGAATTCTTGCAATGATATATTAAGTCCTCTAGTAATTTCATTAGCTTTAAGTATAATACTTTCAGTCGAAACAGGCATACCGTTCTTCCTCATGGTGCGCACAAACTTGACTACTTCTTCTTCAATGCCATGAAATCGGCCTAATTTTGGACCACTGAGCGACTTCCTTGTGGCTTTGGCATTTTCTAGTTCCTGTTTTGAGAGTTTCCATCCACGCACATTTTCCTCAGATACACCGAAATTTCTACTCGCATCACAGTTATTAGTTTTTCCGGCGTAATTTATCACGATCAGCTTAAAATTTGTATCTTAGCTCCGTCTAATTCCTTTGTTAACTTTCCCTTTGCACTCGTGCCACGTACTTCAACATGATCTGTCATTTTAACTTAAGGGTTGTGCATTTAAATCAAGAATGCACAACTCAAAGTTACTGTCACGCTTAGTGAATCGCGGTGCGTCGTTTGAAAGGGGAATCCCAATGATTTCCGCTCTCATTTGTTTTAACATTGCGGTTGGCATTACGTGCAAGGTGAAAGTACGTCTGTGTTATGATCGTCGACGATGATTATTAGTCTAAATAATTATTATTCCCGTCATGTTTTTCTTATTGTTATTACTATTTGTTTATTTCACGTCTTTATGTACGTACTTGAATTTGCTGTTGTGAATTGTTTACTCTAATATACCATTTGTTGTAAAAACCACTGATTAAATGCTTAAATATACTTCGTATCCGAATGTAAGACGACTCTTGATATTTACAGCTGAAAATTTGGAAAAAAAGGTCGTCTTAGATTCAGGTGAATACGGTAATAGTGGACATGAAGGCAGTGGACATGAAGGCAGTGGACAAAAAGGCTGTGGACATAAACAAAAGTGGACATAAAGGCAGTGGACGAAAAGGCTGTGGACATATAAGAGTGGACATAAAGGCAGTGGACATAAAGACTGTGGACATATATTACTGTGGACTTAAAGACTCTGGACATAAGGGCAGTGGACATAAAGGCTGTGGACATAAAAGAGTGGACCTAAAGGCAGTGGACATAAAGACTGTGGACATATCATCTGGGAACCATATCTCCATCCTACCCTGTAATTCACTATATTGGTGGTAGTAGGTGGTGCATAGCATGAATTTTTAACTAAGAGAGCTATTAGTTTTAGCTTAATTGAGAATATACTTGCAAGTATTTCCTTAATAAGATTTTCAAATTTGTTAGAATTTAACTACTGGGTTAGGATTTGTAATTTTCCACTGGTAAAAGAATAAATATTATACAATTAAAAAATGTTTTTTAAACCATTACCAGTTTCAAAATATTTTATAAGACCTGGTTCATATTTATCTCATACATCTGACATTTTCTATTGGCTTAGCTCTTACTTTGAATAATGGGAAGTTGTTTTATTTCCATATTTAATAACAATTTATTTTGTATAGACTTTCATTCTTCAATTGCCGTTTTATTTTTTACTGTGTTGCTACTTCCCTGGAATTGAGGAGGTGTGATCTTCGGTTGCTAAGACCCATCTTGAATCTGACTTCCATCATGACTGATTTCGAGCAAAGTTTTATCAATTCGTTTAAATAAGATTTTCCTCATGCACTTCAATGTGATTGTTTCTTTCATTTGAGTCAGTACCTGTGGAGGAAAATCCAACAAATAAAAGGAATGCAAGGAATGTATATGTTCGATACTGACTTCCCTCTTCAAATTAGACAGTTAGTAGCTCTTGCTTATGTTCCCAAAGCCGACGATATAAATTCATTTGAAATTCTTTTAGACTGTATGTATTACGTTGATAATGAGCAGTTCCTTCAGCCAATCATTGATTATTTTCAAGATATATGGGTTGGAAGGATGAATCGCAGAAATAGGCATCGCCAGCCACTTTTTCCTGTAACCTTATGGAATTGCCACTAGGCTGTTAAATTAGTTTTTTCCAGAACTAATATTTCAGTAGAAGGTTGGCACTGTGGCTTCACCCAATTAATTGGAACTAGCCATCCAACAATATGGAAATTTATAGATGATTAAAAAGAGAGAAAAATCTTCATGAAGTGAAAATTGAATAATATATTGCTGGTCAAAAGCCCTCTAAAGCCAAAAAGTTTACTGAAATACATTTCAACGGATCAAAGATCTTGTTAAAGATTATAAAAATCGAGATAGGTTGGATTTCTTGAGATGTATCACTCATTATTTTCAACTTCAGACTTAATATCAACAGAGCATTTATATTAAACTTTTTGGCCTTTTTAATACATATTATTATTATCATTTTTTTATTTTAATAAAAATTGTGGCATGTGACAAAATAATGTGTGTCCTCACGTCTCTTTTGTTATCATATAATCATAACGTCAAGGATGCAGATACAGATGTTGAGTATGATTCGTAGAACAAAGTAAAATTCATTAATTCCAGTAAACTCATTCCTTTACTACATATTATAGCTAAAATAGTGTTTTCGGCCATTTTGTTTTCACCGTTTTGACGTTTGCTATTTTGACGTTCACCATTATTGATTCGCTGTTTTTATGTGATACCCTCCTCCCCTAACCCCAGTCCGGCCTGCCAGTCAGTGGCTTTCAGCATATTTGGCCCACCACACCAAAGAAATTGGATAGCCCTACTGAATAGGAAGGATCAAGATTTGAGGATTGAGTCTTTTCCCTGGTAAGCTGTTTCTACGAAGACTAGTAGTATCGTTATATATGCTCTCTTCTTACAGAGGAGGATATAGGAAATGATACTTTTGAAACCGTGTGTTATTGGGAATGCAAAGAAACCTAGAGCTTTCTCAAAAGTTAAAGTTTTATCGAATTTACCTGTCGATTACTACAGTAATAAGTCAGCATGGATGGACAGAGAAATTTTTACGGACTGGTTTAAAACAAAATTCATTCCAGCAGTGCGTCAACATTTAGAATCTTTAGATCTGCCACAAAAGGCGATTTTACTCTTAGACAATGCCCCCAATCACCCAAATGAAGACACTTTAAAGTCCGAAGATGGAAATATATTTGTGAAGTACTTACCTCCGAATGTGACAGCTATGAGTCAGCCTATGGATCAAGGAGTAATACAAAACATGAAAACAATTTATCGAAGAAACTTGCTGTTGAAGTTCGTAAAGGAAGACGATGATGATTTGCTGTTGTTTTGGATGCTATTTATGAAATTTCTGCTGGTTGGAAAACTGAAAAGTTCGACATTAAAAAAATCATGGCGAAAAATTTTATCGGGAAACGATGAGGAATTTCTTGGTTTTGAGGACAGTTTCAATGAAACGGTGCCTGAACTACTGCATAATTTATACAGCATTAGTGGATGTGTGAATGTTGATGAGGAAACAGTGGGCAAGTGGTTAAATGCAGACCAAAATTTGGCCGGCCATGAAGTTTTGAGTGACGAAGAAATTGTGGAACGTATCAATACCGTCGATGTCGACGATGTAATGGCGGTCAATGATTTGGACCAGGAAGAGGACAACCTAATACCAGAGCAAAGTATCAGTCACAGCACTTCTTTAACTCACACCGAAGCTCTGCTGGATTATTTGGAGGGACAGCAAGACAGCACCCTGGCTGAGAATCTAATGCTGAGAAATCTGCGCAGCACCATTTGCCGAAAGATTAACGAATCGAAAAAGCAAACTTCTTTGCTATCGTATTTAAAATAAAATTGGAATAAGTAAGTACGTATTTTTTGTTTAAATTTTTTTCTATTATCTTATTGTTTTAATACAGTAAAACCAGACACATGGAAACACGGCGTAACTCATGAGCACGTTTAATCGCAGTAGGTTAACTGCCACCCGTTAGACAGTCGCTCAATACATAGCGCTACGCGCAAGAAAAGCAGCAGACAAGTGATATTGTTAACTTCGTTTTTTTTAATCAAGTGCATGAAGTTCATCTCGTAACTGTTTTCAAACAAATTTGTTGAATTACCGCATGAATCAGGTTATTTGAACTGATGCTCAAAAGATCGTGTTTGCCGTATGTTTCCGCTAAAGCTATCTTTACATTTCCGCAAGTACCGCACAGCTGACTGCATTGCTTTCAAATTGCATAGGTTTAATTATTGTTTGATTTACATGATTTTTGACTTGCATGGGAATTTTGTGAACGAATTAACCTTGTTGGTTGTGGACTTACTGTATATCAAGTCGATGTTAGATTAACCAGGATTTTTTTAACCAGGATTAGTTTATTCCCTACCATCCCGGATAAACGGGAGTCTACTGTATAAACTTTAGCATGAGCACAAAGAACTGATTAGTTTTTGGACAGTACCGGTTAACCGGAAGTCGAGGTTTATTCAAAACACGATTCGGTTTATCTGATATTTCTGCGATAATACGTCATTATCGTATACATTGACCATTACAAAAACTGTAGAAACTATAATTTCCTACATTTTTTATTTCAAACAATTTTCCATAGCAGTTATTGTTTAGGAATTATTTATAAATAATCAGTTTTTCGGTTTCCGTCAAATATCTCCTTAACAACATCGTTATTGGTAATCTTTGGACCAAAGTTGTAGAGAATAATATTTCTTCCAAGTTTTGTTTGGAACAAATTTTCGTAGAACCATCCATTTCGGAGATATTTTGCTTATTCGTAAATTTCCAGCATACATCGCCAGCACCATGTAGCGGTGAATTCTGTAAACATATTCAAAATATAATTTACGGCAATAAGGATGACGGTATGCTTTTACGATACGAAATAATAATTTTGCCTTATAATGCTATTCATAATAATTTAAATATCTATACCCCAAATATGGAGAAAGTCATGTGTTGACCACATCAGATTTTATTGTATGCCCGTTTGTTACATTTCGGCGCTTTAAGTGAAAAACTCAAATATGATTGCTTGTCTTGTGTGTGGTAGGAAAATGCTCCAGTGACGGATGAGTAGGTACACCCGAAGTTTGATAACATTACCTTGATGTAAAAGAAGCATTTTTCTGAATAAACCTTCCCATTTTTAGGGGATTGTCTCATTTCCGGTTAACACGGTAAATATGGCTGTAGTTCATATGAGTGGCACAACTAGCTAACACGTCACATTAGCGTGTGAGCATCTGGGAACTGAAGCGTAAGAAAATCCATGTTCACGTAATGACATCACCGCATCTTTCGTAACTTATGTAACAGATGACGTAAGGATTAAGGTGGATTGACAAAACACAGCATGACAAAATATTAATTATTTGAGTTTATTTAATGTAACAATGCCAAAATGTGGTGCATCGTCGATGAATAGTAAATTGTTACATTACAACTCTAATAAATAATATATTGTCGTGCCACATTGTGTAAATGCACCTAAAATCAAGGCGGTGTCCGTCTGGGGACCAGAATTTTGTCCCTTAAATGCAGGCAATTCATAAAATTGAGAAACACTAAATCGGTAATTTAATACATTATTTACATGGCCTTTGGTCGTGGACACAAAAAAACATCCTTAAATGGGATAACCTCATATCGGGATTTCACTGTAGTTATACACTCACCAGGTTAACCATACTCCAGCAGCAATATTGTTGTTAATAAACACTGTGGGAATATATTTTCTGCATGTAAGTGTGTTATTATTATTTTGTACCATTTTTTATTGTTTAAATCAGTGGTGCCCAACCTTTTCTACATGGATTGCCACATTGGTGATTGCGAATCCTTTGGTGGCTGCATTGGAAGTTGTCATTTCTTCTGTGGGCCAGATTAGAGTTTAAATTGGAAGTTATCTATACATCTTTCGGTGCCATTTAAGGGAAAATCAAGTCTTAATGGGATTTTTATGGTAAAAATTCCACTATTTAAAGCTTTATCAAATTATTTTCATAAAAATCTATGAATTTGTATGTTAAACTTTCCAGATTGTTTTTCTCATCATGGCTTTGTGGGAAGCACGAAAACCATTCATAGGCTGTAGGTTATGCACCATTGGTTTGGGAGGGATTGTGGTTAGTTACATTAATTTTTAAAACTTTTTGAGAAGGCCCTCTTACCATCTTCAGTTAATCCAGGAACTTGCCATTCAGAGTAAATCTATTTGATAAAGTTGATACTGGAATGCAAGGAATTTTATATGCATTTTTCAAGATGACGAATAGTAAAGTTAGTGGATAAGAAATTATTAAAATTAGAAAGACTATATTTTTCTAGAATGTGATTTTCATATATGACTGCACCAGGGGCAGATCCATAAACTTCTCAAGGGGAGGAGGAGGGGAGGGGGGAGGAATCGCTCCTCCACCTATCGAATCTGCCCCTGCCAACTGCCCTATATTTTGAAAACCCCTACCCCTATCAGAATCCTTCTTTCCCTTGCTATACAGACCTAATCTATGGCGTATAATTGAGGAATTTTGCACAGAATGAATTTAAGAAAGCACCCAGTGGAGTGCAATGGGGTTATCCAAGGAGGTGCAATCGCCCCCCCCCCCTCCCCCAGTGGATCCACACCTGGACCGCACTTAATATTCCTATATGAAATCCTTGACCTCTAACTCACAGGTGCCCAACAACATTTAGTTTTCAGAAATTGTGCATGGCAAGAAATGCCACAAAAATACAATAATTTATTAAATATATGAATTTTTAATGTTTTGTAGAACTACTGGACATTTCCAGAATTCTGTATATCTATAATTTAAAGTAGTGTTCTCTATACATTCCTGAAATATTCATAATATTCTAAAACAATGGTCAAGTTTTATACTCTTTTCATTTTCTATAGAAATTTCTGATAAATGTTTATTGAAGATGTCTATTAGCGCTTCGCATGACTCGCAATTCCTACCGGATGGTATGAAGCTACAACTCTGCCAATTTATCGAGGGTAGATTGAAGTCTCCTCCTACTATGATAATGCTTTTACTATTCTTCTTCATTAGTGAATTTATTTGAGCCTCTAGATCGTATATTTCTTCTGCGTTTGAAGCTGGCTGCCTATAATATGCACATTAGGGTGGTCCTTAAATGTAGGCAATTTTTAATTTTTACATATTTAAATGTCTTACCACTCAATTTTTTCCTTTATGGGTCATTGTAACAAGTGCAAAATCCTGGGTCTGTGGCATAATTTTAAGCCGAACCTCATTGACGTCATTCTCATTTCTCTGACCCATTTATTTATGCTCTGTGCATGGACGTGGATATGGTGGTCAGGATCGGACATTTCGTCCTGGTTCTTCAGTGCTTCCACCATCTTATATTTCACATTTATGGAAATGGAAGAATCAAAGAGTGCCAGGGCAACTGCTTCTTCTGTGAGAAACCACAAGTGTCCAGCAAATTTCCACCGAGCGGCCCAAAAAATTTCAGCATCAACGCGTTCGTAGGCACATAAATTTCTCATAAAGTTCAGATCCTGGTACGGTGCAGCTGAGGCAACCGGAGTCATGAACCATGCTTTTACATAAACAGAGAGGAGAAATATGCATACAGAACGCGATCCCTTCTGTTCACTAGGAGTCAGCTTGAACTGCCCTCGAAACAGGAAAATCTCTAAAGCGTATAGTGCTCTAGCCATCCACCTAGCTCTCGTTCTCTGGATGGTCGATCGGCTAATCTTTAAATCATGGATGTTTTCGTGTGACATACTTTCAGCTGCAGCAGCAAGCACAAAGACTGCATCTCTATCACTGGTTTGCCGTCTGTCTAACACCGCTGCCAACTTAGGTTAATGATAATAACCGTCGCACGTTTTTTTGGGGTGGGGATGGTAAACATTCCTGATGACAATGGCTCAGACTCTGATTCGGTGTCATCAGTAACATTGCTATCTTCATCTAGGTTCATAACAGGACACTCTGAAAAGCAAACAAAGAATAATACTCAGCTTCCTTTTATGGGGCCTTTCAAGTATTACAACGTACTGTGGGGGTGGGGACCTGCTGTAAGTGTAATGGCCTGCCTGAGGGGGGAAGGGAATTGCTCTAAGCACCGCATAAGCAAGCCCAAAAGACAATAAATGAGCTTCTACATGACCGTAGCCAATAAAGAAATGATAGTTTGAATTTCCAATCTATTTTTAAAAAAATATTTTACACATATTTTACAAACCTCTCAATTCCTGTTTTCCTTTACCCATAATAAAACGGAAGCTACGCAATGGATGAGGAAGAGAGTCTGGGGGAGTCACACCTAATATTACTGGGTGCTATAAAGGGGGCGGAGGGATTTAATTGTAGCTTAAATAGCGTTACTCAATATGTACTTGAACGACCTAAGGTATAACAGTATAAGCCTAGAGATGATTCTGAGATCACTCACCCGTTTCCTGTTCCATTTTAACATGGGACCTCCTTTCTGACACTTTGCTCTTCGTACAGCAGCCCTCTCTTCTTTACCAGCCAAGATTTAGTCCACAGCCTCCATATACCCATGACGCCCTTTTTCTCTCTGAGCGAGAAGAAATTCAATGTGTTCAGGCATCTTGATGATGTGAAGTGCTTTTGCATGGGCCACGTCAAACAGAAGCTGAGAGTCTGTCTCTTAGATGACAATTTGTTGCCAGATCTCTGGATTCGCTTTGCCCACTAAATATGTAGACATTACTTTGCGGCTTGACATCATTTCGGTGAAGTACCTCCAGCCAAAGGTGAATACAAGATTCTGCTCAAGTAGAACTCCTGTAGCAAAATGACTGATCTATTAATGACCCATGTGCGTCGAATGACAGGTGCATGAGTCATTTAAATGCAGACACATCGACACACTCTTAAGCTAAGCAACTATTTAACTGATATTTCTTGTTGCAAGGTTTGCAACAATGTAATAACGTGTTTTTCCATGATATTCGATGTGAGTTGTACTACTATGAAGGCTACATTGAATGATTTTTGTCATTTTCAAAGATTTTTCAAAACTTTAGAGGCGTTGAGGCATGGGTAAAAATTATTTCACAGACCTAGGATTTTACAGGTTGTTTATACTCTACAAAAGGAAAAAAATCGGGGTAAAGACATTCAAATATCTCAACTTCGAAATTAAGGGCCACCCTAATGCACATACATGAATGTTTCCCAAACCTTCACTGTTTATAGTACATCAAGTGCTTTCAATATTGTTTTCAGCAAACTTGACTGGAGAACTTATTAGTGTATTATTCACAGCTGTCCTATCTCGTCTATGAATAATATATCGAAAGGGGAAAATTTCACGGTCGTGAATATCCGAGGTTAGCCAACTCTCTGTGCCTAACACTATATCTGCCTCTGTTTGTTCTAGTAAATTCTGAAGTTCCGCAGCCTTATTCCTGATACTCTGGAAATTTAGAGTTAAAATTTTTAGGAAGTCACTTATATGCCGCTTCGGAATTTTTTCAGTGATTTGGAGGGTGCATCCCTCATTTCCAATAGCGGCTTTATTACTGATAGTATTATCGCATGGTTTATTGTGCCCTAAGGCCGACCTACATATTGATCTACGGTCAGGGTTAATAAATTTATTATATAATTAGCGCAAGTCTTTAATTTCCCCGTATATGACCTGCTCACTAACCTACTCTCTAACCTAAAAAAACTCTACTATGTTCGTATATCCTACCACCTGCCCTCTGTGCTGCCTCGGCGGTATAGTGAACTCCCGAGCAGTTAGGGGTACCTTGCACGATTTGAGAACTGGCCCGAGGTCCACGAAATCTACTCCCATGCTCCCATAGAACTTCCAGAGTCTCCGGTTCAAAAACTCAAAAGAATTAATGTTTAGTCGTGCGGTTTTGTCAGTGCACCTTAAATGTCCTAATCTGTTACGTACCTCACGAGAGTTGCGATGATGTCATCACGTGACCCCGGAGTTTTTAAAATTTCAGTTCGCATGCACTCGCTCACTAACCTGGTGTGTTGGCTAGTTGGGCCACCCGCATTTACCACAGCCATATTTACCTTGTTAACCTAAAAAGAAGACAATCCCCCAAAATATGGGAGTCTTATTCACAACAACAACCGGCCAATCATATATAGATATTATCCTAATTAATAATTATTAGTTGGATACCCCCTTTGGTGTTTCCAAGGTAAATGTGTAGGACAAATAAAAGAGCAAGAGGGGGAGGAACCCAACTACAACAGTGCCCATATTTTCCCCATTGTCGTAACCCTGCCCGAGCATGTTTTCAATTTTGATGCCCAATGTATCCAGCTCTTGCAATATCAATTCGGTCAATCCAACTCCAACAGGCAGAAACTTAATAAAATATTCTTTAGGAGAATATTCTGGCTTCTGTTTTTTGGTCACAGTGCAAACTACAAATGACATTTGCTCAATCCTGCTAATGTCCGGAGTGCAATATAATATTACTAGAGAAAAAGCCCGTAGAAATTCAACGGGAAAGGTGAAACGGAATATTTTATTAAGTACTTTTTGATTTTCAATTCTTTTTAATCTTTCTTCTCTGTTCTCTTTATTCAGTTTATTTTTTCTGTAGACATATTGTCTTTTCCTACGATTTTCAGCTTGCTCCTTACTCTCTAGACATTTATTTTTTCATGGAAATTCAGTTAATATTTCATAGGTTAAAATTGCAATTAAATGCTGCCTCATGATTCTATCATTATATAATTCATTCTCTGGCTGTTTTCCAAAACAAATAGATGTTAGGAATGCCGCAGCAAACACCACAATCAAAACCATTTTTTTTGTTTTTGCACCTTCTTAAATATTATTTTGTGTTTGTATGGAAATAGTTTTTCTATATAGATTGAATGATCCAGATGAATGAAGTATAAATTTAAACTATCATATATATTCAAATCACATTTATCGTAATAGATTGCAATGAAATGACCGACCTTTGATCCATCAATTGAATTATATAACACTTGTATATATTCTTCATTCTGAAAATTAGGTTGAATAAGATGTGGCATCTGAAGTAACAATACGCTTTGAGGCCTGAATATTGTGTTAGATTTTATAACATCGTGAAACGCATCTATGTGCTTATCCTCCAAAAAGAAATTCGAAATACCAATTTCCTCAATTTCGCAATTTTTCAAGATGTTCATCTTTAAATCCCTGGAGGGTTTCTTTCAGTGATTTAATAACTAAGAGATAAAATTTTATAATGCAATTAATACATAGTTTTATGTAATTATAATGCTTACATGTTATCGATATTATAAATAAGCAAATACCTTATTGTAGTTAAATCGGTAAAGTAAAGAAATGTGAATAGATGTAACGATTTACGTTGAGATAAGTCTTTCAATGTTCATTTATTTTTACCATTATTCTAGCCTTTAATATTTATAAACAATATATATAATACACTTACCGTTATTTAGACTCTTTAGAATTATCTTTATTTATGAGTTTTTATTTTACTTTATTTAGAAGAAACAAACGCTCCATTCAATAAGGGTACCAACCTAACAGGTTTGAGTACCTTTTGATTCGCTGGTCGGACAATCAATAGAAACACTCAAAACCGCATAGATAAACAAATTTTTAACGCCTATTATTTTATAAACAGTATATAATACACTTACCGTTATTTAGAATCTTTAGAATTATCTTTATTTAGGAATTAAAGAAACGCTCGGTTCATTGAATCAGGGTACCAACCTAACGGATTTGAGTACCTTTTGATTCGCTGGTCGGACAACCAATAGAAATGCTCAAAAGCACGTAGACAAACAAATTTTTCACGCCTATTATAACATAGATGCTGTAATATTTTGCTTCCTTAATTCTAGCAGCAATAGTATTATGCATTTTTTGCCCTAGTAGATAAATAAGATTATTTTGAATGTCTTTGCTCATATAATGGACGCGGAGGATTTTTTGATGCTCTTCTTAAATGCTCACTTGTAACAGTATCGAACCTTGCTAATAACTCCACGATTTTTTAAAAATTACTGTTTTTATGGTCAAACAATTTATCTGAATTTCCTCTAAATACCAATAGTTGTGAGGCACATAATTGAATAACAGCTATAATTCTCTTTAAAATATCTCGCCATGTTGTCGTTCGAGTTCTGAGATTCGTTGAGGTTCTCTATCAATGGTCTTGCCAATCTCCAACCTGGTATCTAACTCCATCCATTTGTAATATTTTGGTGTAATATTGATGCCAATAATGAATGATATAATCAAGAAAATGAAATACATAGAATAGAAACTTACTTTTTTTTGCACAAAATTTACACTAGTTACACAGATTAATTATTTATTATTATAGCAAAAGTGAGTACTAGGACTTCCACGAAATATTAACGCAAGGCGTTTGATTTAATAGACCTAAATTACCCAGTCTGCATCAATGCCTGCGCTTGGTGAGCTTGTCGCAAGGAGTGACATTCAGCCAGGTTAAGCCCAACCGCTGTCATCGGAGCTGAGATTGGCTGAATACAGGCATTGCTAGTGCTAGTACTGTAGTGGAATAAATAACTCGCTTAGTGGCATATTACAAACGTAGCCGAATCTTCCTATGTGCGGTGATAAGAAAATATTGCAAAGGAAAGCTGCCGCGCACGCTGGTGTGTGGGAAAAGAAAAGAATAGCTACACAGGAATATACCTTAATTTGTCTGCGGTTGCCTTTGTCAATGGGCACCCTTTTCTTTTTTGCAAATCCGCAATGGCGGTTGATTTTTGTCCCAATATGAGCCTAAAAATGCCATCCCAAGCTATGTGCCGCCTCACTCCTGATGCCGGCACTGTTCTTAGTGTTCGTTTGTTATTCTCAGTCGCGCAGTAGAATTAAAACCCCTCCTCCTCCTGGCTGTGCGCCTGCTTGCAGTACTGCCCTGCTAAAGTTTCAAAGATTGATATCTCTGCTACTTTATATTCCAGCATAGGGCACTTGGAATAATGCCAGATAGCAAATAATTACTTTAACGTGTTCCACCTTTTCTTCTTCCGTTTTGCGAATGGGTTTCCAGGAAGTTTCTCAGCAAGTGCTCAGATTACTTGTTCCTTTACTATTGATTATACAGAATCCAAATTGCAAAAAAATCTTGGGAAAATTACATCCAGTTATTTGCATTCCTTATATTTCTTACAATCAACATTCAGAAATATAGTTTCAACAGAAGGAGTATGTGAGTGTTATTGCACTCAAAACATTTACTTTCAGCCACACTTCAGCAGATTTTTGCCTGCAAATAAAACAAATACTTTAAGATAGCGCAGGGCTCGGTGCAGTCACACAGTTTGCACTGCGATCTATCAGCTCTGCTTGTGCCATATGTAAAATGTTTGGGAAACGTAGAGAGGGAGGGAGGAGGGGGGGGGACAAGTGCCCCCTCTTGCCCCTTACTGCAGGCGCCCATGGCTACTATCATTTACCACTTACTGTTCATCTTTACCATTAAAAAGTATTTCAAGTGGGAGGCTAGGGCTGGTGGTTGTTTTAGTTTTTACTTTCTCCATACGTAGTAATGGGAAAGTACCTATTGTGTTCATGGAAAAAACCAACTTCGAGATTTCAACGGAAATACATGTTTAGACATCTCTAGAACACGTTTAGACTATTTTCAGAATGATGTCTGTGTGTGTGTTTTATTTTTATTATTATTATTATGTTTTTCTCTCTAGGAAGTTGTCTGGCATGGTTTTTATACGGTGGAGATATCTCAAGCTGCATAAAGGCACATATTTGCTTTCCTTTTGGTGGCCAGGTGGTATTTCCTAAAGATCGTCTTACTATTGAAGTTGTGTTAATAATTACTGATTTCTGTAGTTTTATGTACAATTTAGTGTTTAGGTTCAGTAAGCTAATGCTGTTATGGAGACATTTTGGGATGACACCAGTGATGATAAAACTATGGGTATAATGATTACTTTGTTTTGTTTCCATGTATTTTTGATTTCTTCTGCCAGTGATGTGTATTTCGGTATTTTTTCATGAAATTTCTTTTCTAAATTTGGTATGTTCGGTATAGTTTCTTTTTTGTTAGCGTGATGTCTGGTTTGTTTTGGGCTATTGATTTATCGGTCATAATTTCTCTGTTCCAGTATAACTTAACGTTTTCATTTTCAAGAACAATTTCCAGTTTATATTGGTACCATGGTGTGTTATTGTTTTCTGTCAGACTATATTTCTCCCTTATTGCTAAGTGAATTTGTCTGCATACATTGTCATGCCTAAATGCGTATTCGGTAGGTGCTAGTACGCTGCATCCATTTGTTATGTGTTCTATTGTTTCTAGTTGGGTTTTGCATTTTCTGCATTTATCGTCAGATAGCGATGAATCTTTTATGATGTTCTTAGCATAATTTCTTGTTTTTACCACTTGGTCTTGGATGGCTATATTGAAGCCTTCAGTTTCTGCAAATAATTGTCCTGTGGTGAGCCATTTATATGATCCTTCTTTGTCTATGAGGCTTTGGGATAGCTCATACAGGTGTTTTCCATGGAGGACTTTATTTCTCCATGATTCTATTTTTTGGTCTTCTGTTGTTATATGGATATTGTCTTCATGTTGTTGGTTTTGAAGCTGTAGCGGGGTGGTTAAATTATCTATTGCAATTATAGCTCTATGTAACTTGCTGTCTTCTCTTAAGTAAAAGTATTGCCTGAGGTTTTGTATTTGTGTATGGTGCAGGTTATTGATGTTGATGCACCCACGCCCTCCCTCTCTTCTTGGCAGGGTGAATCTTTCTACGGCAGAGCACTCATGGTGGATGCCAAATTTGTTGCATGTCATTTTAGTTGATGCGTTAAGGTTATTTAATTCAGTCTCTGTCCATTTGATGATGCCAAAAGAATATGTTAGTATTGGGATGGCGTGTTTATTGCTGTTATTTTGTTTTTTCCATTTAACTTTGTTCTCAGAATTTGTTCTAGGCATGCTTTATATTTTAATGTTATTTGATGTTTTATTATTTTGTGGTCTAGTATCGGGGTTTGTAAGTATCCAAGATATTTGTAATATTCGTTTTTTGTCATGCCTTCTATTTGTTGGTCTGTGATGTTGATAGTGTATCCTTCATGTTTAAGTGTAATTCCTTTCTCTATATGACATGTTTTACATTTATTGATGCAAAGGTGCATTCTAATGTCTGTGCTGAATTTTTCAGTTAAATATAATTCTGCTTTGAGTTGTTGGTTATTGGCTGCATAAAGTTTTAAGTTGTCCATATACAGAAGGTGGCTGATTTTGCAGGTAATTTGTTGTTTATTAATGATATTATAACCGTAGTTTGATTGATTCAGCAGATTTTTATATGGGATTTAGTGCTATGCAAAACCATAGTGTGCTCATTGAATCTCCTTGAAAGATTCCTCTAGCTATTGTTATTTCTTTACTTTTGAGAGTATTTGTATTTGTTTGCAGTTGTATTTCAGTTCTCCAGGACTTCATTATTCTACTTAGGAAGTCAATGATTTTGGGGTCAACTTTATATATTTTTAAAATATGTAATAACCACGAGTGGGGTATACTGTCGAATGCTTTTTGATAATCAATATATGCAAAGTATAGATTCCTTTTGTGTTTTTTTGCTTGGTATGTTATTGCAGAGTCAATTATTGCCTGTTCTTTACATCCTTGACATTGTTTTCTGCATCCTTTCTGTTCCTCTGCTAGCACATTGTTGTAGGTTAGGTGTTTGTCTATTTTCATTGTTATTATGGATGTTAGAATTTTATATATTGTAGGGAGGCATGTTATAGGTCTGTATTTCGAAGTGTTTTTTGTGTCAGTGTCTTTGGCTTTAAGATATGTTATTCCTTTGGTAAAGAATCTGGGAATTGTTTCTGGGTTGTGCATACAGTTGTGGAGTAATTGTGCTAGTTTTGTATGTGTACTTGTGAGGTGTTTGTACCAGTAGTTGTGAATGTTATCTATGCCAGGTGATTTCCAGTTATGTAGTTTCTTAAGTGTTGTTTGTATATCTTTTATGTTGATTCTTATAGTTTCCATAGGAATAATATGTTGTGAGTTATTATTTTTTAATCCATGTGGCACTTTTATTGTGTTCTTCAGGAGTGGACCTATGCTTTCCCAAAATTTTTCTATATTTTCAATAGGTGGATATTCTTTGATTTCTATGTCGGATTTGTCTAAGTTGTTATAGAATCTTCTGGAGTTTCTGTGGAACAGGTTGTTATGTATTTTCCTATTTCTGCTTTTTTGTCTCTTTTTAACCTTCTTGAGTATGCTTTTAGTTTCTGTTTTAGAGTATCTAGTAAAACTATTATATTGGGTTCATTCAATTTTTGTTGATGTTCATGTATTTCCCTTGCTTTTTTAGCAGATTTTATGTTGCCTTTAACTTTTTGAGTGAACTTACCGATGTTTGATCTCATTTCTTCAATCTTTTTCTAATCTTATTTGCCAATGGGGTTTACTAGCTGTTATTTTTCTATTGGTTTCTGTCAGGTTTTCTGTTAATTTCTGCCTATTTAGTTGGATTGTTGTATATGCTGCACAATAGATGATTAGGTTTAGGTCATGGAGTGATGTTTTGTTGTTTAGTGATTTTTCTATTATTTTATTGAGTTCTGTGATTATGTTTCTGGTTTTTGGTGTTTCGATTAATTTTGGAAGTCCTGGTCATTTTGTTGGGTCTGTGTCTGCGAAAATTGCATACGTTTTGTTGAACGTGTTTAAAATGGATTCTGGCATTTCATTCTGGTCGCTTGTGGGTTGCTTCTTTCAGTTGTTGGGTTTCCTGTATTAATAGAAATTAATTCAGTTTGGTATGTGTCTATTGTCGGGTCGGTTTGTTATAATTGTTCTTCGTGGCTGCCGTTTCATATATTTGCATTTACATTATTTGTATGTTGAGATTCTTGTTTAAGTTGTTCGTGTATTGGTGGTGGTATTCTATTGGTCTTTATTATTACCCATTTTTGATCTGCGATTCTTTGTTCTATAAGGTGGGATAATTCTGGATATATGTGGATAATTTTTTTATAAAGTTCTTGTTGGTAGCCTATGGTGATGGTTTCTCCTTTGGTTATTTCAAAATAACAGCACATGAGATTTTTGTTCATATCGTCAGTCCACTGCATGCATTGCCTCGGTTTGTTTGCCTTTGTGGTTGACGGTTGATTATCCGTCAAAACACTTTCGGTGGGTTTTGTTGGTGGTTGTTTCCTTCTACTTCCTGTATTTGTGTGAGGGTTATTGTTGTCGGCTGTAGATGTTTCGGGTACCCTGGTAGTGGTCCGCCTGGTCAACCTACTACCACCGGTGGTATTATTATTATTATCAACACCTCACATATGGTGGTCAATCTCCCGATACTGTACGGGGTTTGTCTCCCAAGTCCAGTCCGAGTCAAGTCCCTAGTACTTTACGAACTATATGGCATTTGTCGAGTAAAACTGCTTTTTGTATTTCTGTTATAATGTGTTTAATTTGTAAGAACTCTACAGGGTAGGCGAGAATTCACCGTACACCAACCAATGTGCAATCATAATCAATCATAAATAATTTGAATCACTTACGTACTTCATGGCTACATGTCCAGTGGATCCGTCTCTAACATTGCCGAATAAGATGCCGCGTTCACAGGTCCATCGAAAAAGTAAGGTCCAATCAGATTCCGTGATTTCATACCTGCCCATATCGTCACATGCGGTGGATGGTGTTCCAGCTCCTGTGTGAAATGGGGATTCTCCTTTGACAAGAACACCACATTTCAGTCGCACGCACTGCGATAGATGGCACATTTATCACTGAAAATAACCTTTGAGCGGGATACGGCACTTGGGAATGTGTCCAACAGAGCATGGCATGATTCTGAGCGCCAATCCATGTCGGCAACCGATAGTTCATTCACGAAAGTCGGGCGATACGGCCTCACATTCAAGTCTTTCTTCATGTGGTCTCGCATTGTTGATCGTGGCACACCAAGCTCTGATGCTCGTTTCCGCGTTGACTTCATTGGGGAACGTGCAATGGAAACGGCAACCACTGCACATGTTTCCAAGCGCATTGTCTGTCTCCCACTCTGCGGCCTGTCTTTAACACATCCAAGAGCGAACGCACGTTTCTCCCAATCCAGCAGTGTCGCTCTTCGTGGTGGAGCCTTATTGAACCGTTCCTGGAATGCAGCAATCACTTGCGTCATGGTTTGTCCCATGTGCGTCTCTCATGCACCCAGACACTACTCACCAGCCTCTCCTCAACCGAGGTACTGCTTGTGTCAGCCATACCATTACGGCTCCCACGTATCCACTATCTTCGACACTGTTGCCAAACTGCCATTCGACACTGTTGCCAGACGGCCATTGTTACATTGTTGTGCATGCTGTCTGTGCTGTGTAAAGTCAAATCGAGTTTGTGTGCATATTGTGTGGGTGTACGGTGAATTCTCGCCCACCCTGTAGAGTTTTCGTCAAATTTTGTGTTATTATTCCCATGGTGGAAATTACAAGGAGATAAATATGTACTTTCTTGAGTTTCCAAAGACACTTAATTTATATTGCCAGTTCACTATATTTGTTTATCTTTGTTTTGTTTGCTTCATGTATCTTGTGTTCAAGTGGCATTGTTATATCTATGATATAACAATATGCTTTTTATGGAGAATGGTTATATCTGGTCTGTTTGCAGCAACTGTTCGATCTGTTCTTATTTCTCTGTCCCAGTAAATTTTTGTTTCTTCGTTTTCCATAACTGAAGGTGGGTTGTATTTATAGTAAGGGGGACTTTCTTCTTTATTTAAACTATATTTAGTGGCAAGGGCTTTCTGAATAATTCTTGCAACATTATTGTGGCGTCTAAGATATTCTGTATTCGCAAGGGCTGTGCAAGCTCCAGTTATATGTTCAATGGTCTCGCTGTCCTTATGACACATTCTGCAACTATCATTCTCAAGTTCTTTCTTTATATATTTCCTGTAAATTTTCGTTGCAATTACCCTGTCCTGTATTGCCATCATAAAGCCAACTGTTTTTCCATATAGGTTTCCATTCTTTAGCCATAGGTTGGATGCCTCCTGTTGTATCTGTTGATGATATAGTTGGTTTGGGTAGGTACCATATATAATTTTCTGCTTCCATCTCTGGATTCTTTTGTCTATAGACTGATATAAGCATTCAAAAACTTCGCTACTTAATTTTGGTGGGGTGGCATCTACATCTGCATCACATACGACCTGGTACATGCTGTCTTCCTGTTTCTTCTTTTCAAAATATTCTCTGAGGTTGCATACCTGTTGTGCATGTAGTTGTAATATGTTCATTATTCCTAGACCGCCCTTACTCTTAGGGAGTGTTATGCATTCAATGGCTGATTTAGGGTGTTGCATTCTATGTTTAGTTATTTTAACTCTTATCTTCCTTTCAATGTCGTCAAGGTCAGCTCTGGGCCATTTCACCACTCCAAACGAGTAGGACAACAAGGGGATAGCAGAAGTGTTAATAACCTTTACTTTGTTGCAGCTAGATAAGTGTGTTTTTAAGATTGCTTCTATTTGCTTTACTGTGTCTACCTTTAATTTCTCTTTAATGTGGCTGTGGTTTATTCCTCTTAGCTGTCTGAATCCCAAATATTTATATGTATCTCCGTCAGTTAAATCTTCAATAACTCTGTCTCCGGTATCAAATTCCATTGTGTGAGTGACTTTCCCCTTTACTAGGTGCCAAAGGTCATTTTTATACTATTTCTGAAAGTTGTCACCATTTATAATAGTTGGTGCATTTGTGTAATTGAGTTGGCATACAGTTTTAGGTCATCCATATAAAGGAGATGACTGATGGTGTGATTCCTTTTATGTGCACTGGTGATTTTAAAACCATAGCCTGTGTTGAATAAGGTCCTGCTTAGTGAGTTTAAACTTACACAAAACCATAAGGCACTCAGAGAATCTCCCTGGAAAATGCCTCGTCTGACCTTGATAGGCCTTTTAGTCAACTGTGCCTGAGGAGTTGTTACATATATTGTTGTAGACCATCTGTTCATCATTCCCTGCAGGAACGTGACAATTGTCTTATCTACTTTATAGATTTTCGGAATCTCTATCAGATAGGAGTGCAGTATGGAATCAAAAGCTTTTTGATAGTCAATGTTTGCCATACTGAGGTTTCTTTTTTTAATTGCTTGGTGTGTGATTACGGAGTCTATTGTCACTTGATCTTTACATCCTCTTGATTTATGATAACATCATTTTTGCTCTTCAGTCATAATGTTATTGTCATTGAATGTATATCATTGGCAAGCATGTTATCGGGCTATATTTGCTAGGGTCAGTAGTGTCATCATCCTTAGCCAGCAGATATGTTTTCCAGAGGTGAAAAATCTCAGTGCAGTTTGTGGTTGTTGTAATATTGTGTTGTAACAATCTGCTAGTTTACCGTGTACAGTAGGCACATGTTTGAACCAAAAATTGTGTATGTGATCTGGCCCTGGAGCCTTCCATTTACTTGTTCTCTGGATGGCTTCTTTAATTTCCTCAGTTGTGATTGTGGTGTCTGTCATTTCTATATTTTTCTGTGATCTTCGTTGTTCTTCTGCTAGTAGGGTAGTGTTGTCATCATGCATCTTAACCTGTTCCCAAATGCCTGACGAGAAGGATGTGATCTTCTCCTCTGTTGGAGGTCTGTTGGCGAATGTAATGTCTTTGTTGTTTATTTTCCTATAAAATTTCCTTTTGTTGTGGAACTCCTCGTTCTGCTGTTTTTGCTTTAAGGATGTGTTATATCTTCGGAGTCTCTGGGAGTAAACACTGAGGTGTGTGTTTATCTATAATTTCAAGTATGACTTCTGTTGATAGTCTTTCTAGTGTGTGCAGTTTAATAATAAGTGCTACCTTCTTCTGTAATGCCTTAGTGCGGACACCTCTTCGATATTGTGTTAGTTATCCAAGTGTTTTCCTTAGATCGGCTATCCGCTTTTCAAGTCTTAGTTTCCATGCTGCAGTGAATGATTTGTTATTTTGATACTTTTTGTCAGAGTAGTGAATCTTCATTCCGCTTAGTCTTGCTGTTGTAATTGTACAGCAGTAAACCAGATGATGTAACTCTTCTATGTTGTTAAACGCTAATAAATATATTGGCAGTATTTCATTTAGGCACTTAACCCTTTTAGTGCCACGCAAATTTTGGGGGGTTGAGCCAGAAGTGCCAAGGGCAATTCCTGAAGTTTGTATCACCTTAGGAAAATTATCATTGTGAAATTATTTCTTTAGATAAATTATTAATATTTTCAGTAATTATAAAAAACACACTAATCTTCAAAAAAATATAACTTTTATTTCTTTTACTGATAAATTTATCAAATAAAACTAATATTATTGCATATGATGTTGCAACAAAAAAAGAAAAAAAAGTTTATCACCAAAAATTTACATTTAAATTTTATTATACAGCATTAAAACTTATAAATTATGAGACCTACATTAGTAAAGAATATAATTAGCAAAAATCAGCAATGAATACAAAAAATTATATTAAATACAGATATTTTCCTGGATGTTTGCATCTGGAGCAAATAACCGACAAGACTTAACATTTGTGTTAATAAAATTATACTTATTGTTAATGTAATGTTAATTTCTGCATGATTATTAAATAATGTTACATTATTCAAAACTACATAATTTTTCAATCAATCGAACATGAAATTATTAATTAAAAACAAAAGTTATTGCACATCACGTTTCAACAAAAATATCACAAAAAATTTACGTTTGAATTTCATTATACAACATAAAAACTAAAGAATATAATTAGCAAAAATCAGCAAGGAATAGAAAAAATACTATAGAATTATTTCAGTTAACGTCTGCATACGTTAGTTAGTAACAAATAACCTAAAAAGGACACAACATTTGTGTCTTCACAAACAAACACTATGCACTCACTTTTCACATTCTACTCACACTGTGCGATACCTCATTCTCTTCCCATCACGTTTTCCACTACATATAACGCTGGTTTTTTCTTTCCTGCCTGGAAGTTTCCTTAGTCCAAATTCTGAATCTGCCTTTCTTTGTGCACCCAAACCGCTTGAAGTGGAAGATACACTTGAGTCCTTTCCTTACCACTCTATCTCAAGACCCTCAATAATGCTCGAGTTTCTCTTTTATGAGGGATCAGGGATCATCCATATGTGCATTTCTCATGACCAGATGTGCGCACATCTGGTCGCGTATTCGCACAGTCAGCTCCCTTTACTTTGAAAGAGAATATTTCATTTCTTTTACCTTACGTGAAATTTTGTTTACATTATAAATAAATGCACTATTTATTAAGTTTAAAATAAGTTTATTTATACTTTGAAGAATACAAATGTATAGCTACAACTAATTCAATTGTAGCACCAACATTTCTTGAACAGCCTACGCATGAAAGCATCTATTCGCCTTCTTACTGATACTCTCCAGTTAAAAAATGTTACAGCAGAGGGCAGTAACATTCGGGATAGGATACAAAAGGAATCATGGCTACAGGACCTTACCCCAATGAGACGAAAAAAAATTTTGAAGGTCGAGATTAGTTGCGTTCTATACCACGCAGATGGCTATACGCCACAAATATGACCATTTATAAAGCTTAAGTGATAAATTCACGATCGAAGTATAACAAAAGGAAAAAAAGATTTATTAAGTAGGAAGTATCCTCTTTCAGATGATGACATTATCAAATGCCATCTATCGCATCTATGATGAACTATTACGAGTTTAGTTTCAGTCTATGCATGGGCCGATATATCGGCCCGTGGCACTCTTCCCCCAAGTAGCAAAAGCCGATATATCGGCCCGTGGCACTAAGAGGGTTAATGATCTCCCAGAATTTCATGCAGAATTTAGGCTTTGGGATAGCAGGGCATTGCAAGGGATCAAGGTCGAGGAATTCAGCCATGGCTCTATTAAATTCATTATTCACTTCTTGTTGAAACTGTGTATCTTTTTGCTCATCGGGGTCAGTGAGTCTGTGGTTGTCTCCTATGGTTGTGATAACTGTGCTTCTTGATCATCTTGTTAGTGAATGCTCGCTATCTGCGTTGTTTCATCATTAGACTGGATGTTTAAGTTGAGCTATTCTGATATTTCAGTCTTTATTGTTTCAATCTCTAGATTTGTTAGTAAATTATTATGAATTATTGCTCTGCGTCGATCTACCAGATTTTGTTCTGTTACTCTTGCAGCTAAATCCGGATATAAGTCTATGAAAAGTTGGTGCATTTTTCGTCTGTAGATTGTTAAGTTTGTTTCTGCTTCAGTACTAATCATATAACAGCGGATGACATCTTTATCCGTCTGAGCTATCCATTTTAATGACTGTTGTATGCGGCTTGCCTTGGTAGTTACCGGTTCATCTGGCAAAACAGATTGGGCGGTTGGGACTGTTAATTGTTGGATGTCCCCATTGCTTCTGGTTTGTCGCTCTTCAGGTGTCCCGACCAGGACCCGCCGTTTCAGCGCCTGGTTACCACCGGCTCATATGCTGTCACCCCCACCGGTGACCCCAGAAATGCCCCTCCTTAATCTCATCTCCATCGTAGCTCATCTCCACTAAAACGGGTTATGCATTTTATACCTACTGCCAGGCAATTCCTCTAGGCCACCCCTAACCTGGGGTACAGATGCCTTTGGCAGCTGCCCCTTACATGGGATACAGACACTGCCCGACCAGGACACCGCCCGAAGCGGGTACAGATGCGCCTGGATTTTCTGTGCTATTTTTGGTCCACCCCGGGTATTTTATTTCCCCGGTACCCTCCATATCTGGTGGGCATTCCTCGATCTGCCCCCTGGGGAGGAGCCCGATGGGGGACTAGCAAACCTCACATGGGTTATTATTATTATTATTCATTTATTCTCAAGATATATCTCGGTGATTTACAAGAAAATGTGGAGTAGATCCTCAAGCTTATTCTCATTTTTTATTATTTTATAAATTTTCGGTATGGTTGAGAAATTTTCTGGTTATTGAGCATGTGTTTATTATAACTGACTTTTGTAATTGTATGTAGGTGTAAGGGCTAATACAGAGAGTTTTCAGGTTTTTATGTAATGTTTTTGGGATTATTCCTGTGGATGATATTATTATTGGTATTATATGGACATTATTTTGGTTCCAAATTTGTTTTATTTCTTCAGCTAGAGGTAGATATTTCTGTATTTTTTCTGTATGTTTCTTTTCTAGATTTGTGGAGTTAGGTATTGCGGCGTCTATTAAATAAGTGGTTCTATTTTGTTTGTTTAACAGTGTTATATCTGGTCTATGGTGTGGTTGTGTTCTGTTTGTTATTATACTTCTGTTTCAGTATAGTTTTGTTGTGCTGTTTTATAAAACTGTTTCTGGTTTGTAATTATACCATGGTGTTTCGCTCTCTATTAATTTATATTTTTTTGCTAGTTTTAAGTGTATCTGTCGGCATACATTGTCATGTCTCTCTGTGTATTCGTTTGGGGCTAGGACATTACAACCACCTATTATGTGTTCTATGGTTTCTTTTGTTGAGGCACATTTTCTACATTTGTCATCTCTGATATTGGGGACTTTGATTATGTATTTACTGTAGTTTTTTGTTTTTATAATTTGCTCTTGGATAGCTATTATGAATCCTTCTGTTTCTGCATATAGTTGACTGTGTATCAACCAACTATTGGATGCATTTTTATCAATATATGGTTGTGATAATTGATAAATGTGTTTTCCATGTAGTGTTTTGTTTTTCCATGAGTTAATTTATTATTATTATCTTCATTTTCCTCAGTTTTTAACTGGCATAGTTGAAATAGAAGATGGAATATATTCAAGTCTTTCTATTTTTATTGCAAAGTACAAAAGATTATATGGTGGTAGGTTACATATTTGTTAGGTGGTCTGTATTAAGGAATTTTCTAACTGTGTTACAAGTTCTAAGGATGGTTGCTTTTTGTATTTTGGCATGAATGTGTATCAGTAGTTGTAAGTTTTCTAGGGTTTTCGGTAGGCTGTTGGGAGTAATACCAGTTACTGATATAATGATGGGAATGATGTATACTTTTTGCTGTTTCCATATTCTTTTTATTTCTATTGCGAGAGGCGAATATTTTTCCATTTTTTCATTGTTTTTTTGTTGAATGTTGTCATCGGACGGGATGGATATGTCGATTAGGTATGTAATTGACTTTTCTTTGTCAACCAGTGTGAGATCGGGTCTGTTTGCTATGATGGTTCTGTCTGTTAATATTGTATTACCCCAGTATAATTTGTGTGTGGTTTCAAGTACTCAGTCTGGTTGGTATTTATAATAAGGGTCAGTTATTGCGGCTAAATTGTGGAGGTTTGCGAGTTCTATGTGAATTATTTTTGCAACGTCGTTGTGTTGGTCCTTTGTTCTCGAATCGTGCAAGGTACCCCTTAACCGCTCGGGAGTTCACTATACCGCCGAGGCAGCACAGAGGGTAGGTGGTAGGATATACGAGCATAGTAGAGTTTTTTTAGATTAGAGAGTAGGTTAGTGAGCAGGTCATGTACGGGGAAATTAAAGACTTGCGCTAATTATCATAATAAATTTATTAACTCTGACCGTAGATCAATATGTAGGTCGGCTTTAGGGCACAATAAACCATGCAATAATAATACTATCAGTAATAGGTTAGTGAGCAGGTCATGTACGGGGAAATTAAAGACTTGCGCTAATTATCATAATAAATTTATTAACTCTGACCGTAGATCAATATGTAGGTCGGCTTTAGGGCACAATAAACCATGCGATAATAATACTATCAGTAATAGGTTAGTGAGCAGGTCATATACGGGGAAATTAAAGACTTGCGCTAATTATCATAATAAATTTATTAACTCTGACCGTAGATCAATATGTAGGTCGGCTTTAGGGCACAATAAACCATGCGATAATAATACTATCAGTAATAAAGCCTCTATTGGAAATGAGAGATGCATCCTCCAAATCTCTGAAATAATTCCGAAGCGACACATAAGTGACACACTAAAAATTTTAACTCTAAATTGCCGGAGTATCAGGAATAAGGCTGCGGAACTTCAGAATTTACTAGAACAAACAGAGGCAGATATAGTAATAGGCACAGAGAGTTGGCTAACCTCGGATATTCACGACCATGAAATTTTCCCCTTACGATATATTATTCACAGACGAGATAGGACAAATAGGAGCGGTGGAGGGGTGTTTATAGCAGTGAATAATACACTAATAAGTTCTCTGGTCAAGTTTGCTGAAAACAATATTGAAAGCACTTGGTGTACTATAAACAGTGAAGGTTTGGGAGACATTCATGTATGTGCATATTATAGGCCGCCAGCTTCAAACGCAGAAGAAATATACGATCTAGAGGCTCAAATAAATTCACTAATGAAGAAGAATAGTAAAAGCATTATCATAGTAGGAGGAGACTTCAATCTACCCTCGATAAATTGGCAGAGTTGTAGCTTCATACCATCCGGTAGGAATCGCGAGTCATGCGAAGCGCTAATAGACATCTTCAATAAACATTCCCTAATCCAGGTAGTCAAAAAACCTACGAGAGCGAACAATATATTAGATTTACTAGCAGTTAACATCCCCAAGCGTGTTTCCGAAGTAACTGTTGAAGAAGGAATCAGTGATCACCAATCAGTTCGAGTACTTTTGGATATAACTGTCGCAAAATATCGCAAACCTAAGCGAAAAGTCTACATGTATAAAAATGCTAACTTTGAGGATTTCAAAGAGAAACTCATCAAGGATTACGGCGATTTCAGCAAATCGACAAGCACAAAAAACGTTGAGGAAACTTGGAAATCATTTCTATCAGAAATTAGAATTGGTATTAATACGTATATACCAAGTAAATTTATTAGCGATAATGGGGAACCAAGGTGGTATAATCGGCAGGTTAAGTGTGCCCTCAGACACCAAAGAAAGCTTGACTCGAAATTTAAACGCATCAATAACTGTAAGTCACAGGAGGAAGTAATTTCAATTTCACTTAAGTACAGAGATTGTCGGACTAAGACCAAAAAGGTTATGCGCAAAGCACTAACAGACTTCAAGAAAAAGACTCTTAGTGAACATCTAAGTGAAAATCCCAAATGCTTTTGGTCATATGTTAGAGAAGTTCAAGGTCGACGCCCAACCGTAGCCCCGTTAATAAACGACCAAGGAGAGGTAGTTAGCGATAGCACAGATAAAGGAAATTTGTTAAACTTATTTTTTCAGAGCGTATTTACTACCGAAGACGTGAGAGCGAAGGTCGTGGCGCCCGAACCAGGCAAGGAAAAAATGAACGATATAGTCATATTAGCGAAAGGGATAGCTCAACAGCTTAAAAATGTCAAGTCAAATAAATCTCCGGGTCCAGAAGAGATACCAGCTAGAGTATTCAAAGAGTTAGCACTGGAAATAGCACCTTATCTCGAAATAGTTTTCAATAAGTCACTTAGTCATGGCGTTGTACCTAAGGAATGGAAATTAGCCTTTATAACGCCGTTACACAAAGGTGGGAAAAAAGACGACAGAGAATATTACAGGCCAATTTTGCTTACCTCCCTATCTTGCAAGGTTCTCGAGCACATTATCGTTAGCTCCGTGATGGACTTCTTAGATAGTCAGAACTTGCTAAGTAAATATCAGCATGGCTTCAGGAAGACGAGATCTTGTGAAACACAGCTCGCTCTGTTCGTTCACGATATACTAAGATCAGGAGACCGTAAGACTCAGTTAGATGCGGTTTTCCTCGACTTCAAGAAGGCTTTCGATAAAGTCCCGCACAGTAAGTTAGTGAAGAAATTAAATGACTGTGGAATAAATCGAAATATAATCGAGTGGATCAGGGACTTGCTTAATGAGCTTGAACAAATAGTGGTTATAGATAGATTTAAATCAGATTCAGTCAGCGTAGCCTCAGGCGTTCCACAGGGAAGTGTAATCGCCCCCCTACTATTCCTTTTATACATAAACGACTTAGATAAGGTTATTAAAAGTAAATCAAGTTATTCGCGGATGATACAGTAGTTTACAGAGAGATTAACAGTCCTAATGATCAATTATTACTTTCTGACGACTTAAATGCAATTCTCGAGTGGTGTAAAGAGTGGCAGTTAGAATTGAACTTAGGAAAGTGTTCCTTTATGAGATTCTGGGGAAACAAAAACATTGACACGACGAATTACACTGTTGAAGGCGTCCAGCTAAAACTAGCCGATTCCGTCAAATACTTAGGCGTTACTTTAACAAGCAACCTCTCGTGGGATATGCACATACGAAATATATGCGGGAAGGCTAAACAGAAACTAGGATTCATCAAACACATAGTAGGTAAAAGTGAGGAAAAAGTCAAAGAGACATGTTACTTCGCGTTAGTAAGACGGCTGTTAGAGTACGCGTCAAGCATATGGAATCCGTACGTGAAAGGATCAATCTCAGACTTAGAAAGAGTGCAGCGAAAAGCCGCTAGATTCGTCAAAAATTGTTACGATAGAAACAATAGTGTTACAGCCTTGATACAGGACTTAGGATGGGAATCACTAGCTGAGCGCCGATCACGCTCTAGGTTAAAACTTCTCGAAAGATTTAGAAGGCATATATTCTCCAGCGATCTCGAAGAAATAATAAGAGCGCCAACTTATATTGGTAGAATGGACCATCCTCGTAAAATAAGAGAGATAGCCTGTAGGACTGAGAGGTATAAAGGCTCGTTTTTCCCTAGAACGATAGCTGAGCAGAACAGAAGTTACGAAAAGAAATAGCCGACGTAGAGTGATACTATACATTATTATGCGCTTTACCTTGGTGCTATTGCACCCCCTGCCACACACCATTGCGGTGGCTTGCAGGGTGAACTATAGATAGATAGATAGATAGATAGTCTGTGGCAGTGAGTGTTTTATAACCCAAGATGATGTGATCTGTAGTTTCTGGGAATGTGGCATTTTCTGCATGTGTCATTCTGAACTGCGGGATCTTTAATTATGTACTTTCTGT
The DNA here is from genome assembly GCA_036926305.1 of Uropetala carovei. Lineage (NCBI taxonomy): Eukaryota > Metazoa > Arthropoda > Insecta > Odonata > Petaluridae > Uropetala > Uropetala carovei. The sequence goes on along the minus strand of JAXCHB010000252.1, from coordinate 1,298,486 downwards.
AATTAAGCGTATTTATGACTTGGTCCTGTATAGCTATTGCAAATCCTTCGGTTTCTGGGTATAATTTTACATTTTTAAGCCATGAGTATGTTAGGTCTTTTGAGATGTGGAGTTGTCTTGTAATGTTGTAATGTCTTCCATGAAGTGCTTTAGTTGATGAGCTGTTTAAAAGTTGTTCTGTGTTATCATCGGTCTGCTGTTGGTGTTTTGTAGCGAGTCGGAGAGGTTTGTGGTCGTTATCTATTGTTATTATAGCTTTGAGGACTGGAAAATCTTCTTTGTTCCAAAAGTATTTCTGTAGGTTTATAATTTGGTTTTGGTGCAACTGCTTTATGTTAATGAATCCTCTTCCTCCTCCTTTCTGTGGTAAGTTTATTCTCTCTATGCAACTCTTGGGTTGATGCTTGTTGTGCTTTGTGAGTAGGGTTCTGGTGACTCGAATGAGATTGTCGAGATCTGTATTAGTCCATTTTTCTATGCCAAAAGGGTAGGTTAAAACAGGAACTGCATATGTGTTTATAGCTTTTGTTAGGTTTCTGGAATGTAGGTTAGTTTTTATTAGTTTATTTAGTCTAGTCGTATATGTAGTTGTGATTTGTTCTTTTATGTTTTTGTGGTCTATTTTTCTGTTTTGATGTATTCCTAAGTATTTATATGTTTCTTCTATTGTCATGCTTTCAATTATTCCCTGGTCTGTTGTATGTGTGTTTTCTGTACGTTTCTATTTACCTTTTTCTGTGTGTAGTGTTTTACATTTATCTTTTCCAAAATTCATAAGTATATCACTGCTGATGTTTTCTGTGTTTTGGATTAATTGATCTAGAAGTTTTTTGGTCGATGCATATAGTTTTAGATCGTCAATGTAGAATAGATGGTTCACTGTGTGGAGTTTTCTGGAGTTTTCCTTGAGGTGAAATCCGTATTATGTATCTGCGAGGGCATTTGAGACTGGATTTAAACAGAGGCAAAACCAAAGAGCACTTAACGTATCTCCCTGGAAAATACCTAGTTTAATTTGGATTTCATCTGTTTCAAGAACGTTAGAACCTGCTGTCAGGATTATTTTAGTTCTCCAGGATTGCATTGTGTATGATAGGAAGTTTATTACCGTATATACATGAATATAAGACGAGGTTTTGTTCCAATTTTTATGACCGAAAAATCGCTAGTCATCTTATAATCACGCGGCGCGTAATAGTTTGACTGACAGAGGAACCAAAGCCAGAGATAGCTGGAGATGGGAAGAATCGAATAGCTATAATCGAAATATTCGATTCAAATGTATTCGAATACAAATACTTTTTTGAGTTTTATCCTATATTATGCACGTAGTGAAGCTGCGTGCATCCGTACGTATGAAGTCTTGCGTAATTACATCGGCGTATTTCTCGAGAACCGTTCGTCGTAAAGATATGCGGTAAACAGAATTTTGTTTCTACTGGCTATGAGGTCCCTGGAAAAATATTTTTGTTTGCTAAAGTGTCCGGAGTTCGAATCCAGGAGACAATTATATTTTCCCATAAGTTTACACGGGATTTTCGATTTTTCAGAGTGCAGGGTTTTTTCCTTCATTGATTCAAATAGGTAAATATGGACCAATTTTCTTCTTTTTTGCTTTATTCGACGGCTAAAGCTCTATACTATCTTATTCTTGTGATATTTATACGTTATATGGTCGAATTTTTCAGAAATACGCATTCTTTTTTGAAATTTTGTTGATTTTTCGTACTCATTCCACGCGTTGCCAAGGAGACTCATTGTTGTCTCTGATTCATTTAAGGCCAATTAAACCTTCAAATAGATGAAAGAAAAGTTTTATTGTTATCTTCTCTTCATTGATAATCTAAATAAATGCTTGCATTGACGTCGCCTTTATAGTAGGTCCTGTAAGAAGTTAAAAGCAGTCGTTGATAGACACTTGAAGGAAAGCAACTGTATATGCCAACTAACACTACAGTTGATAGCAAAGGGGCAGAGTCAGTGATAGTTAAAACCACTGGAAATGAATAACTAAGGGTAACAGTAATGTTATCGGTGTTAGCTGATGGGACAAAATTGCGACCCTTCGTAATATTCAAGAGGAAGAATCTACCAAAAGAAAAACTACCACCTGGTATCATTTACAGATGCAATGAAAAAGGCTGGATGACTAATGATTTGATGATTCAGTGGCTGAGTGAAGTGTGGGATAAACGACCTGGTGCTCTTTTAAAGATGAGATCAATGCTAGTTCTTGATGGTTTTCGAGGACATCTTACGGATTATGTGAAATTCAAAATATCACACCTCAACACTGATCTGGTGATCATACCAGGAGGCTTGACCTCCCAACTACAAGCGCTGGATGTGGTCGTCAATAAACCCTTTAAAGGTCATCTGCGGCGCATTTATGGGGAATGGTTGCTGTCAGGGAATTGCCCTCTGACTCCAGCAGGTAAAATGTAAAAACCAACAGAGGCTCTACTGGGAAAATGGATTAAGACTGCATGGGACAGTATCTCACCAGCATCAATAGTCCATGGATTTAAGAAGTGTTGTGTTTCTAACAGTTTGGATGGATCAGAAGATGACATTCTGTGGGAGTAGGAAGATGATGCAGTTATTGGAGGTTCCTCCAGTAGTGAAAGTGAAAATAACAATTAAAATGTGCTAATGAGGAATAATTTACATGAGAGATTCTAATGTTCCAAAATATTCAATTGAAACTTCCAATAAAAGTTGCTTATTTCTATTGGTTCTATGTTCATTAGTCAATGGTATAATAAACCTCTGTCATTGTGTGCATAATAAATTTTTTCCTTTTATTAGGAGTTCAAAATGGGGGGTCGTCTTATAATCAGAGTCGTCTTATATTCGGGTATATATGGTATATTGGTGTGAATTTTGTAAATTTCAAGTACTTGTAGTAGCCAGGTATGGGCCATGGAGTCGAAGGCTTTACGATAATCAATGTAGACTGTGTGGATGTTTCTTTGGTCTTTTTCGGCTTGTTTGAGAATGACAGAATCTATAATGAGTTGTTCCTTGCAGCCTCGACTTCCTTTCCTGCATCCTTTTTGTTCTTTTGTATGTTATTGTCTTGAATGTGTTTATTGATTATTTCTACTATTATAGATGTAATAATTTTATAAAGGTTTGAGAGACAGGTTATTGGTCGGTAATTTGTGGGGTTTTCAGTATTCTGGTCTTTGGGTATAATGTAGGTGATTCCAGCGGTTAGGAAATGTGGTAGGGTCTCTGGGTTCTGAATGATGTTGTGAATGCATGTTGCTAGTTGTTTATGTGTTGCTGTAAACTGTTTGTACCAGTAATTGTGAATATTGTCTTGTCCCGATGTTTTCCAATTGTGTGTTCATTTTACAACTGTTTTGATGTGTTCCTCATTGACTATTATGACTTGTTGTGTTTCCAGATGTCCATGTTTTTCCATTTCTTTTTGTATCCATTGTGTGTTTCTGTTGTGAATCTTTTCTTTTGACCATAGGGAAGACCAGAACTCTGTAACTTCTTCTCTTGTGGGGACCTTTATACCATTTCTGATTTCTGTGCTGTCCAGGTTTTTATAAAAGGTTTATTCGCTTTTTTCAAAAAGTGTGTCTTGTATTTTCCTTTGTGTTGACACGTTGTATCGTTTTAATCTCGCAGTGTAAACGACCAGTTTTTGCTTGATCGTGTCTATGTATGTTTTTGGGTTGTCATGAAAATCTTGTAGGTTAGTTAATTGTTTTAATATCTTTGCTTTTGAGTATGTTTGTATATGTTTGCAATTGGATTCGTGTTCTCCACGATGTCATTATTTTACTTAGAAAGTTAATGACATTGTGGTCGACTTTATAAATCTCTAGAATATGTAGTAGCCAGGAATGAGGTACACTGTAAAACGTTTTTTGATAATCGATATATGCGCAGTAGAGATTCTTTTTGTGTGTTTTGGCTTGGTGTGTTATCGCAGTCTATTATTATTTGCTCTTTACCGTTTCCTGCATCCTTTCTGTTCATCACTTAATATATTGTTACTAGCATAACCTTACCTCTCTCCCTCCCTCTCCCTCCCTCTCTCCCTCTCCCTCCCTCTCTCTCCCTCCCTCTCTCTCCCATCCTTCCTCCCTCTCTCATTCTCCCTCCCTCCCTCTCTCCCTCCTTATCTCACCCTTCGTTACAATCCCTCTCCCTCCCTCCCTAGATTGTATTAAAAACATTCAAAGCACGCTTACACCCATAAGGATTGATTTAACAATAGGATTTTGAGGTCTAACAATATAATTAGTACCATGGCAACATTCCATTAAAATGACAAGATTTCCATAAAATATGTACATTAAACGTTTAACATAACAATTAATAGCACACTATTACATATGAATTATTTCATCATATACTACATTTCTACTGAATATTCTGTTGTCGTTTAGTAAATGCCTTTGGTTTTTATTTTCCGCTATAAGATTCTGATATTCTTCTCCCACCTTATTCCCGTCAATGCTACATATAATTGTCGGTGTGAAAAGACAGGGAAGTAATTATATGTGTACATATATAACGTAGGGAAAACAAATTTCGTGCACTTCACGTTATGATTGTTTTAAAATTGTACTCTGTACTTATGAAGAAAGAAAGCTTACTCAAATCCTCAACATTGCTCTCCGTCGTCTCCCTCCCTCTCTTTCTCCTCCCTCCCTCTCTCTCTCTCGTATTAAAGCATTCAAAGCGCACTTATATTCCCATAAGGACTGATATAACAATCGGAGTTTGAGATCTAACAATATAATTAGTCACCATGGCAACATTCCGTTAAAATGGCAAGATTTCCATAAAATATGTAAATTAAATGTTTAACATGGGATATTTCGAACTGTGGGTGAAAAAACATGAACAGAATAAGAAACTTTATAATTTTTTCTTCAAAATGGTTCAAATCCAAAGGTCGTAAGTTAATTCCTTCTAATTTTAATTTCCAAATGAGTAAAAGCCTGCACGTTGATAAATCTAATTTTATATGTTAAGTAATGGGGAATGGAAATGCCTCCATTGGAGTCAAACCAAGGAATTTTTTTGCGATTTAAATTCGTCATCACCTGAAAAAGTTTTAATCAAGCTACCCTGCCAAATTTCGAGTTTCTATCTTCATTACTTCTCGAGTTATTAGCGTTTAAGTTAGCGTTATAGACAGAGAATTGCTTTTTATTATAATGATAGTTTAGGTGATTAAGAAGGGGTTTAGGTGGTTATCTAGCTTCATTGTTATTACAGATGTTAAGATTTTGTTTATTCTTGATAGACATGTTATGGGTCTGTATTTTGAAGGGTTTCTTGTGTCATCGTCTTTGGCTTTGAGATATGTTATTCTTTCAGTGAAGAATGATAGGATTTTTTCTGGGTTGTGAACACAATTATTGAAATGCTCTGCTAATTTTTCGTGGGTGCTGGTGATGTATTTATACCAATAATTTTGGATGTTATCTATTCCAGGTGTTTTGTGGTTATGTAATTTTTTCATCGTTATTTGCAAGTCTGTAGTGTCTATTTTTATAGGTCCCTAGAAAACTACTGTATATACTCGTGTATAGTACGAGTTTTTTCGACGAAATTTTTATTGCAAAAATAGGGGATCGTACTATACACGAGTAATGCATTTGAGAAATTAAAATTCATGTATCTTCAAGGGCATTTTCGGTGAAGTTATGCCACCCGCACGCATTCTAATGGTAGGATAACCTTAACAGTGAGGTCCTTTATCATTGTTATGTTGCTTCGTGAAGAGTAGAATCTTTTTCATATATACAGCTTCAAATTCACAAATACTTGATATAAGTGACGATTTACGGGCACTTCCTTTCTTGAATTTTATGTATGTACATCTTTGTTTGCGTCTTTTTACGATGGATGGATTGGAACGAGTTGGACTAAAAGTATCGTAGACGGCGTAACTTTATGGAATTTTGACATCTTGGAAAAAAGAAATTACTTTGTAATATTCAACAGTCTTTATTGTTTCTTCAATCACACACTGATCGGTTTCCACTACAAAGTCATTCTAAAGGTGTTACGTCGGTTAGTAACACTATTAGAATGATTTAGTAGTGGAAACCGGTCGGTGTGTGATTGAAGAAACAATAAAGATTGTGGAATATTACAGAGTAATTTCTTTTTATCCGTTTTCCCTACCTATTAAATAGATGAGCGGGTGGAACCATTACGTACGCGGAACGTAATCCAGACGTACTAGAATTGAAACGATTTTATTTCATCTTGTGCAATCATGATTCATATCACATTTTATTAAATGTTTTAGGAGTAAGATACTTAACTTATCTGAATTTTAGTGTACTTGCAAGAAATACTATTTACGACATTTACGGTCTATTCTATGGTGGTGTGGAAAATCAAGGTTTGATATATCTCGCTCGTAACCATCGAGCTATTGAAACGAAATATATCGACCATGGTGGAAAGCTGGGATCGTACTATAAACGAGATATATGGAAAAATCAGGTTTGTTTACCAAAAAATCAGGGGTCGTACTATACATGGAGTCGGCATATACACGAGTATATACGGTATTTTAATTTTCATAAAGTACCAGGTTCGAATCCAGGAGACAATTATATTTTCCCATAAGTTTACATGGTATTTTCAGTTTTTCAGAATGCAAGGTTTTTTACCTTTATTCATCAAAATACATAAATAAGGAACAATTTTCTTCGTTTTTGCTTTACTCATCAGATGAAATTGTACGCTATCTTATTCTTTCAATGTTCACATGTCACACGGTCAAGGTTTTCAGAAATACACATTCTATTTCGACATTTTGCAGATATTTTGTACCCTTTCCTTGTGTTGCCAAGGCAACCATCATTGTTGCCTCCAATTCAATTACTGTCAATTAAACCTTCAAATAAGTGAAAGAAAAGCATTATTCGCTTCGCACTATTGTTTAAGCATCAAAATTATTCCTGTACAACATCAAACTTTATACATAGCAACGCAAATATTTAAGGATAATTATTCAGTTAACTGCATATGGTAAGCATTTCTAAGGATTTAATCAAAGCAATGGCATCTTCATTTCATTGTTTGAATGCTGGAATCTTACCTATTTGTAAGTTAAACCAATATTTTATATATCTATAATGCTTATTAATGCAAATAGGCTCATGCATAAATTTAAAAAAAACTGATGTGACCAACACATGACTTTCTCCATATTTGGGGTTTAGATATTTAAATTATTATGAATAGCGTTATGAGGCAAAACTATCATTTCATATCATAAAAGAATACAGTCGCCCTTATTGCCGTAAATTATATTTTGAATGTTTACAGAATTCACCGCTACATGGTGGTGGTGCTGTATACTGCAAATTACAAAAAACATTGAATATCTCCGAATTAAATGGTTCTACAAAAATTTGTTTCAAACAAAACCCGGAAGAAATATTATTCTCAACAGCTTTGGTCCTCACGAAGATTACCAATAACAACGTTTTTAAGGAGATATTTGACGGAAACCGAAAACACCGATTATTTATAAATAATTGCTAAACAATAACTGCTGTGGACAATTCTTTCAAATGAAAGTTGTAGGAAATTACATTCTCTATAACATTTGTATAGAATTGTATATTCAATAATGATGTTTTAACGGAGAAATATTGCAAAAAACAAATCGGGTTTTGAATAAACCTCAACTTCCGGTTAACCGTTATTGTCCAAAAACTAATCTGTTCTTTTTGCTCATGCTAAAGTGCAATATATGAATTTTGGTAACGATATGGCAAGTACTTTTTGAGTTAGAGCACCCACAATCACAGACACACACACAGAGACATCATTCCGAAAATAGTGTAAACGTGTTCTAGGGACTTCAAAATGTGTATTTCCATTGGAATCTCGAAGTCGATTTTTTTTGTCATCACGATACTTTCTCATTACTACGTATGGAGAAAGTAAAAAGTTCACATATACTAAACAGTATACCGTCAACTTGTTGCAGTCAATTCATCACGAAATTGACGTGTTATGAGTTTGTCATGCGGCGAAATGTCTTGCGACAAATTGACATGCGACAAATTGACATGCGACAAATTGACATGCAACGAGTTGCCTTGTGACGAATTGATGCACGACGAATTGACTGACGAGTTGTCGTAGAACCATACTAAACCATGTAAGATTTTTCTTCAGAGGAAAGAATTTTAATTTTTTCAATTTTACGTTTTTTTTTAAATCGGTCCCTTCTAAAATGCAAAATCAAAGTTTCACTCTATATATTTTTATTACTAATTATTGTGTACTTGCATCCTGCAAGCTTTGTCTCTCGCCTTAATATAAAGAGTAAGAGCAGACAAATAAAATTTAAATGCAAAAGTTTGCACCTCTGCATTGATTTACGTTTTTCTTTATGGACAATATTGGAATAAAAACCCTTTAAAATTTTTAATTATATAAAGTTTTCATCATTTGTTATGAATACCTCAAATTTCTGCAAAATTTCATCGATGTAGCACCTCTAGAAGTGCATTTATATAAATTTAAGAAGCTAATTGAATTGGAGGTAACAATGACAGCATCCTTGTCTATGCACGGAAAGAGTACGAAAAATCCACAAAATTTCTAAACAGATTGTGTGTTTCTGAAAGCCTAGACAGTTTAACATCTAAACATTGCAATAATAACATAGTACACTGTTACAACCATCAAGTAAAACAAAAACACAGAAAAACTGTCTATATTTAGGTATTTAGATGAATGAAGAGAAAACCCAGGACAGAAAAATGGAAAATTACCTGTAAACTTATGGGAAAATAAATATGCAATTAAGTACCCCATCCTCCCTTAAATGTTACCTGCAGGGTAAAATTATCTGCCTATGCGAAGTCTCGTGATGGTATCTTCAAAAGTGTGGATTTGTATAGAGAACATTCCGTATATACTCGTGTATATGCCGACTCCATATTTAGTACGACCCCTGATTTTTTGGTGAACAAACCTGATTTTTTCATATATCTCGTTTATAGTACGAGCCCAGCTTTCCACCAGGGTCGATATATTTTGTTTCGATAGCTCGATGGTTATGAGCGAGATATATCGAACGACCTTGATTTTCCACATCACCATAGAATAGACCATAAATGTCGTAAATAGTATTTCTTGGGAGTACACTAAAATTCGGATAAGTTAAGTATCTTACTCCTAAAACATTTAATAAAATGTGATATGAATCATGATTGCACAAGATGAAATAAAATCGTTTTCAATTCTAGTGCTTCTGGATTACGTTCTGCGTACGTAATCCATCTACTTAATAGGTAGGGATAACGGATAAAAAGAAATTACTTTGTAATATTCCACAGTCTTTATTGTTTCTTCAATCACACACCGACAGGTTTCCTCTACAAAATCATTCTAATGGTGTTACTAACCGATGTAACACCTTTAGAATGACTTTATAGTGGAAACCGATCAGTGTGTGATTGAAGAAACAATAAAGACTTGAATATTACAAAGTAATTTCTTTTTTCCAAGATGTCAAAATTCCATAAAGTTACGCCGTCTACGATACTTTTAGTCCAACTCGTTCCAATCCATCCATCGTAAAAAGACGCAAACAAAGATGTACATACATAAAATTCAAGAAAGGAAGTGCCCGTAAATCGTCACTTATATCAAGTATTTGTGAATTTGAAGCTGTATATATGGAAAAGATTCTACTCTTCACGAAGCAACATAACAATGATAAAGGACCTCACTGTTAAGGTTATCCTACCATTAGAATGCGTGCGGGTGGCATAACTTCACCGAAAATGCCCTTGAAGATACATGAATTTTAATTCCTCAAATGCATTACTCGTGTATAGTATGATCCCCTATTTTTGCAATAAAAGTTTCGTCGTAAAAACTCGTACTATACACGAGTATATACGGTAGTCAGAATTTTGCTTTTATATAAATTTGTGTTAACAGATGTTAAGTAATGAATATTGTTGTAAATATTTTGAAAAATACTTGGTATTTAAATTACTTACATACTTTTCAATTTAGGTATTTATGTTTGATGAATAGAGTGAAAAAATTAAATAAAAAATATATTTGTACACAACTGATTGTTTTCAGTTTAAACTCTTGCCTCTTTATCTCATGAATAACCATGTCTGCATGCTGTAATTTTGAATATTTTGTAGTTTTTATTTTTGTGTGCAATTTAGAGTTAAGAACATAACTTCTTATAAATAATGGTTTGTATAAAAAATTTAAAATATTCAGTTTGACTCAGAAAAATAAATTTTTATAATCAACACATAAAAACTCTTCAATAAAGGGTTTTACACAAAACTTATTTTAAATTCTTACTTTTGGCAGAATGTTTTAATAATTTCCCTTATATGTTTTAAGTGTCAGTAAAATGTCTCATTTTCTTTAAAAAATATATCATTGGTATTAATTATAATGTATTTTGAAAAATTCTATTCCAATAAGTTAAACATATTAATTAATTTTTTTTAAATTGTCTTTTTTGCATGTAGACCAGTCGTTATTTCTATAGAGCGTTCCATCTTTAAGTTTCAGTATTGGATATATGGTGCATGGTGTTGCCACGTCTCACTACCCTAACGCTAGCAAAAGTCTGACAGTCAAAAATTTCCTTTATGTAAAGTTACCTACCCTTGCGAAAATGTCAAAATAGTAGAAAAATAAAAAAATATTTTTAATGTTTTATAATTGGAAAAATCACTCATGATAAAAATGTGATAATTTATGAATAAATGATTAATTAAAGAAAAGATTTAAACTTCATAAATACAATAATGTATGATTCATAAATGCCGTAAGTTCGGTAATATTGTAAAATATTCATTACCAACTTTACAGAACATCATATCATAACAAACAGATCAAGAAAAAGTGAAATTCAAATTATTTGAAATAAAGGAATAATTCTCCACAAGCTGAAAGATAAGAAAAATTAATTCTCCAGTTAAGGGGTAAATGTCCTTCGACCTGTGGGATGGGTTTGATTTAAATGTAATATGCGCTTGAGGTGTTAATTATGTTAAATAATGTTTCCTTAACAACAGCATGATATATAATGACATAAACCATCTAAAAATTAAAAATATATTTTTCCCAAACAAAAATTTCATTTGAAAGGCTATTGAAATCATAAATAAAAATTTTAATAGTACATACCTACTTGTATTTTTAAAAAATGCATAGTTTACTTTGTAAATAATAAATTAGTGTTGTACTTGCCATTTGCATTTTTATGCATAACTTGATAAATATTTTGTTTAAAGAAAGATGTATAGAATAAAAGTTGTAGGGCGTTTTAAAATATCCATTTTATGTTCTAAGCTAATTCGCGAAAAAAGCACCCAAACAATGTAAATTGGTATTTAACAAAATTGTAGCATAGTTAATTGGATAAATGCGAGTTCGGAGGTAAACTGTGTTCACATCTTATTTTTGGATTAACTTCCTCGCATATACTAAGATTAGATTTAATGTGATCAGAGGAAAATAGTTAAGCATCTTGTATGAGAATAATTGATCACAAAATCTCTAAGTAAAAACAAGAACTGGATTATTTTATGCTGATCACTATACACAATGGAAATTAAGTTGCAATTGAGAAAATTTTTACCTGCCAGACATTGCATTGCATTGAGGCAGCTACTAAGAACATTTAATATTGTTTGTTTTTCCTTACTCCTGATTCTTTCACTTTGTTTTCTTTTCCTCGTTGAGACTTCCATCTTCTCACAAAAACCACCACAATACACAGTATTTTTAACAAGGGAACACTATAAACATAAAAACTTCCAACACAACGTATCTCTACACTTGAACCGTTGAAAATGTTTGAAAGAATTGTTAAAACCACTAATATTCAATACACAATAAAACTGGCAAAATTTGTAAGTACTTTCCCGCAAACTTATGATCAGATAAAACGACGAAATCACAAGATATTTCAACTGCTGAGTCGTAACTGAGAGAAGAACGGGCGAGGGTGAACTGCCTACCTTCGTCCAGACCGCAATAAAACTTTCATATTGTTCACCCTCCCCTTGGCGACCCAACCCCACATCTGGGTGCACCAAAAATAACTTCAAACATTTACCTAAAACTTCTCGCTTAGACCATGAAAGTATCTTTATAAATAAAGAAGTTTCCTGCAGACAAACTTTTTCAAGTCAGGCTGGAGCACGCAAAAGGAACTTTTATAATTAAATGCAGAAAACAAATATTTAAAATGAATTTATTAAAATTTCAGTAGCACCATTACGATCCTTAAAAGATCCTGAATCTAATGCAAAAAACTGCATTACATTATTTTAAAACAGAACGTATATATCATCGATTGAAACAAACGTGACCGTAAATGTCCATTTCAGGTCAAATATTGTTTATCGCATTTTGTATAGAATATAATTTTTAGTTTTCACTTAAAAGTATATCATCACATTCTGCGTTAAAAATAGCTCAATTAGAAATTTTGAATTTTTATTTTAATGCAACTTTAAATTATTAGTGAGATTTGGCAATCCCGGTGTCGTAGAGGAGGAGGGGCGATTGTTTTTTTAAGTCTGCAGGAGAGGGGAGAAATGATGCCGTTTGAGACTGTACTGAAACTTTAAGATGGAACGCTCTATAGTGTGTTTACCAAGTTTTTTGTTTTAAAATTTTTTGGTTTACAAAGAAATTTTTGATAATGTTGTAAAAAATTAGATCTAAGTTGATTGCATTAAAAGCACCATGCCCCTCTATCCTATTAACTTTACACTAACGGGAACTTTGATCTTACAAGGAGAGTCCACGACATTCATATTGCCGATTTTCCTCAAATTTGCATGGTTGGTAGCAGGCTATGAATGATGGAAGTATGTGAAGTAAGAAAACACAACTCTTTCTCGTTCTCGAGAAAAACAATCTTAAAAATCAGAGGGAATTTAATAAAAAAAAAGGAAAAAATACTGGAAAAGAATTGCAATAAATGGGGTTCGTCTGCGACCGTGGTTTGACTCGTTAGCAACTAGTCTACCGTAGATACGTTGTGTAAGATGATATCTATTGTTAATATCAGGCCATATGAATTTTTTAACATTTTAAGATCGTTTTTCTCGAGAACGAGAAAGAGTTGTGTTTTCTTACTTCACATACTTCCATTATTCATAGCCTGTTACCAACCATGCAAATTTGAAGAAAATCGGCGGTATGAATGTCGTGGACTCCCCTTGTTAGATTAATAACATGGGCTCAAAAACTTATGGTGACATAATTTAATATTTTAAAAATATATTAAAACTATGATTAGATAATAATTGTTATAATCATAAATATTATTTGTTATAATACTCAAAATGGAAACATCTTATTTAATCATTTGAAATTTATTTTTTAAATTTAAACTAATTGTATTCCTTAATAAATTTCTATAATTATTAATTAAAATGTTAAATAGAATTAAAATCATTTGTCTTTAAAGAATTATTCAAAGAATCAAGTTCAATTTTGATTGAGTGTGCTGCAATGTAGTGGGGAACCGAAAAGTGTGCCACCAGTGTGTTCGAGTACAGTTATTTAACATTCATGTACTTCCTAACATTGAATACATACTACAGTAAAACCTCCCAATTTTTGGCATTCTGTTGTAAGGAGGTTTTTTCAGATTCATCATATTAGCATATTATTGTTGGTTATAATTAATTTCAATACTAACATTTTAGTTAACAAATTTTTTCCAAAAAATTCACTTTATGATAAAAACAATATACAGTGGAATCCCCATTTAACATTTCTGTCGTATCCCCCGATTATAAGTATATGGAAAAACGGCGTTCAACATTCGACTATTCGTGATTCGAACACGTATCTATAATATATAGATGCTTCTTACACATTTTATACACACACACACACACACATATATATACATATCTATACTTATCTATAAAGTAAGGTATTTGTATGTATGTTCTACTAAGGCTCAGAAACTACAACACGCAGAAAAAAGAGGAGGGTGTCATATTAACCGTTATCATGTGTACGGTGGTGTAGTAAGATTTTTAAACCAATTCGGTGTACTATCGTGCTAACGACACAAAAGAACAACATGATCGCCGACTCAGAGCTATGCAAGAACATGCTGCTCATTCCAGGGCAGGTGAATCTCAGGAGGAGAGAGATCACCGACTCAGAGCTATGCAAGAACATGCTGCTCATTCCAGGGCAGGTGAATCTCAGGAGGAGAGAGATCACCGACTCAGAGCTATGCAAGAACATGCTGCTCATTCCAGGGCAGGTGAATCTCAGGAGGAGAGAGATCACCGACTCAGAGCTATGCAAGAACATGCTGCTCATTCCAGGGCAGGTGAATCTCAGGAGGAGAGAGATCACCGACTCAGAGCCATGCAAGAACATGCTGCTCATTCCAGGGCAGTTGAATCTCAGGAGGAGAGGGAACAAAGACAAAGAACAGAACGAACACAAATAACATTAAGAAGGTCTGCCATGTTATGGCACAGAGCAGCTTTTGAATACAATCCAACAAATGATTATTCTGCAGATGTTAGAATAGCAGTTGGTTCTATGACTAAGATATGTCGTTTTTGTAATGCCAAGAAATGGGCAGGAGAAACTCCTGGAATGTGTTGCTCAAATGGTAAAGTTCACTTGCCATCTCTTTTGGAACCTCCACCTGTTTTAAGAGACCTTTACAGCCAGTCTTCTGAATCTAAGAATTTTTTGGATAATATACAAAAGTATAACAATTGCTTTCAAATGACTTCTTTTGGAGCATCAAAGAAAATTGTTGATCAAGGATTTAAGCCCACTTTTAAAATTCAAGGACAAGTCTACCATCAAATAGGCTCATTGCTTCCCTTGCCAAATGAAGAGCCTAAATTTATTCAAATTTATTTTATGGGTAACTCCGATGAAGAGTGTGATCAGCGCTGTAGAAGTAATTTCGGTGTAAAGAAGGAAATTGTAACTAAGTTACAAGAAATGCTTCATTCGAATAACGAATTAGTGAAGAAATTCAAGTATGCACTGCAAAATTCACCTTCAAATAACTATCATGTAATAATTTGCGCAGATAAGGCTCCAAGTAATGCACATCCCCGTCAATTTAATACTCTTACTGTAAACGAGGTTGCAGTTTTACTGGTTGGACAACAGTATGGAAAAAGAGACATAGTTCTAGAATTGAGGGATAGTTCAGTTAAAAAAATATCAGAAACTAACCAGGCATATGATGCTCTTCAATATCCCCTCATATTTTGGCAAGGAGAGCATGGGTATCATTTCAACATACCACAAGTTGATCCTCTAACAAGAATACCCACATCTATTGAGAAAGTTTCAGCTAATGATTTTTATGCTTATCGACTTATGATCAGATCCAGTGAATCAAACCACTTATTTTATTATAGAAGTCTTTTCCATCAGTTTATTGTTGATATGTATGCATAGATTGAAAGCGAACGCCTGTTGTTCCTTCGACTCAATCAAAAACAACTGATAGCTGAATCTTATGCTCACTTGCGTGATGCAATTAACAATGATGCTGCGTATCAAACTTGGGCCAGTTGGTCATTTTGCCCTCAACTTTTACTGGAGGCCCTAGATATATGCAAGAGAGAACACAGGATGCTATGACTTATGTAAGAAATTATGGAAGACCGGATCTCTTTATCACATTCACATGTAATCCATCATGGAATGAAATTCACAAAGAACTTTTTCAAGGACAGAAAGCACATAACCGTCATGATTTAATTGCAAGAGTTTTCCATCAAAATGATGAATTTGATTGTTAAAGGTGAAATTTTTGGTTGTACAAGATGTTATATGTACACAATTGAGTGGCAAAAACGTGGCTTACCTCATTCGCATATTTTGATTTGGCTTTCGCAAAAAATTCATGCTGATGAGATTGATTCATTCATAAGTGCTGAACTCCTTGATCCAAATGCTGATCCAATATTGTTTAAGGTTATCAAAACACAAATGGTCCATGGTCCATGTGGTGTATTGAATCCTAATTCTCCATGCATGAAAGATGGCAAATGTTCAAAAAAGTATCGAAGGAAATTTCTTTTGGAAACACAAACAGGCCATGATGGATATCCACTCTACCGACGAAGGAGACTTGAAGATGGGGGATTCAAAACGATGATTCAGTCACGAAATGCAGAGTTTGAAATTGATAATAGATGGATTGTGCCCTATTGTCCCATTCTTTCGTGCATTTCCTAGGCTCATATAATTGTTGAATTTTGCAACTCAAATCTATAAAATACATTTGCAAATATGTGAACAAAGGGTCTGATATGGCTGTTTTTCGGCTTGCTGCAAAAGAAAATGATGAAATTACACGCTATCAACTTGCAAGATACATTAGCAGCAATGAAGCAATTTGGAGAATTCTAAACTTCCCCATTCATGAAAGGTATCCATCAGTGATTCATATAGCAGTTCACTTAGAAAATGGTGAGAGAATTTATTTTACTCCCCAAAATGCACATCTACAAGTTGAAACTCCCAAATTAACAACTCTAACAGGATTTTTTAAACTCTACCAAGTTGATGAGTTTGCCAGGGGGCAGTTTTACAACCAGGTACCTAATGGGACATGAGTAAGAAGGAATGGAAAAGACGAACCCAAGGGAAAGATGTTCCTGGTCAACCTGGAATCAAGTCCACAGATGCCCTCAGAAGAGTATATACTGTACACCCTAACAATTTTGAGTGCTATTTCTTAAGAATGCTGCTACATGAAGTTAAAGGCCCAACTTCATTTAATGACATAAAAAGAGTAGATGGGAAAGTCTGTGAAACATTCAGACAAGCATGCAATTTGCGAGGTCTTCTTGAAAACGACGAGCATTGGAATGCTACTTTGTCTGAAGCAGCTGTGTCACGATCACCATACCAGCTAAGAAATCTCTTTGCTGTTATGTTACAAACATGTGGACTTTCAAACCTTTGAAACTGTGGGATAGCCATAAAGAGAATCTTAGTGAGGATATCCTGTATCAAGCCCAAATGATAAATCCGAACGTCACTTTCAACGAGTCTTTGGTTCTGTTAGAGGAGAAATTACATTCCCTTGGAGGCAGGGATCTGAAATCCATTGGACTACCATCTCCTGTTAGAAACTACCAACATAACCTTGCTTCAGAAGTACTGCGAGAAACATCATATAACGCTGAGGAACTGCAAAAACATATAACGGAAAAGGAGCCGAAATTGATGTCCTGCCAAAGAAGTGCATATAATAAAATACTAAATTCAATCACAAAAGAGAATTGTGACATATTCTTTATTGATGCTCCAGGTGGTACTGGAAAGACTTTTTTAATTAATTTACTCCTTGCTAAGATCCGTCTGAATGGGAAAATAGCACTTGTTGTGGCTTCTTCTGGTATTGCTGCCACACTTCTTACTGGAGGGAGAACGGCTCATTCTGTTTTCAAATTACCTTTGAAATTGGCCCACACAGAACACCCTATTTGCAGCATTAGAAAGGGTTCTACCAGTGCAGAAATCTTGCAGCAATGTAAGTTGATTGTCTGGGACAAATGTACAGTGTCACATAAAGGTGCATTTGAGGCTTTGGATAGAACACTTAAAGATTTACGAAACACTAACAAAGCGATGGGTGGAGTTACTTTTCTAATGGCTGGAGATTTCCATCAAATATTACCTGTAATACCGAAAGGAACTAAAGTGGATGAAATTCACTCTTACCTCAAGGCGTCATATCTATGGCAACACGTAATAACTCTTAAGTTAGTGACCAATATGAGAGTTTATTTACAAAACAGTCAAAATGTTGGGAATTTTGCAGAGAAACTGTTAGATATTGGAAATGGTAATATTCCTGTTGATTCTGATTGCCATGTGGAAATTTAGTTTCTTCTATTAATATGTTAGTAGATAAAGTATTCCCTAATTTAAATAGAAATTTTAGTAACTCTTACTGGTTGAGTGAAAGAGCTATTTTAGCACCGAAAAATGAAGCAGTTCATAAATTCAATGAGAAATTACTTGACCAATTACCTGGATCAGTCCAATCTTATGTATCCATTGACAGTGTTACTGATCCAAACCAGTTAATTCAATACCCAGTTGAGTTCCGTTACTCTCTGCACCCACCAGGAGTTCCGCTGCATAATCTTTTACTCAAACCTGGTGCACCTGTTATTTTGTTCAGGAATCTAGACCCACCTCGACTTTGCAATGGAACTAGGCTTATTATTAAAAACCTTATGCCGAATGTTATTGAGGCAAGCATTATGACTGGAAACCATAAAGGAGAAGACGTCTTCATTCCATGAATACCAATTATTCTGTCTGATCTTCCTTTTGAATTTAAGAGACTTCAGTTCCCCATTAATTTAAGCTTTGCAATTTCCATTAACAAAGCTCAGGGCCAGTCTTTCCAAAAGGTGGGTTTAGATTTAAAAGAACCCTGTTTTTCGCATGGCCAACTGTATGTTGCATGCTCCAGAGTTGGTAGTAGTGATGACCTTTTTATATTTGCTCCTAACGGAAGAACTAAAAATGTTGTTTATAAAGATGTTTTAGAGGATAATTTAATATTATAAATTTTAAGGTGGAGTTTTTATTTCAGAACTCTTAAGAGTTAGCGGATTTCAGTCAGTCTGAATGTTTTAATATTTTATACTTAACATCAACGATGCCAAGTATCCTTGCTGGATTACGGTGCAAGGAGTATATTATTGAATACATTTATTTTCAATAATTTTTACTGATGAAAGTAAGGGACTGTGAATAAACATAGCACATTTTTCTTTACTTTTTCAGCTTCTTTTAATATTTCCTTTGTGAATGCATTAAATTTCACTTGCGGCTCTAAAATTTCTTTCTGAGTTCCATTGATAATTTGTTATTGAAAACTATTCCTACTGCTTTTTGATAGTGTTCATTTTTGTTAACTTTTTTATTTGTATGTTGGTTTGTTTGAAGAGATCCAGATCTTTGTTGACTCAAGAGTTTTTTCAGAGTGATTTATTCGAGGAAAGTGATGTTCTTATTCATTTTTGCTGCATTTGTCCTTCCTATCACTTGATAATTAGATTCATACTTTATTCATTGAATTGTCCAGTCGTTTCCTGTTCATTGTTTCCTTACGTGTGACTTTTCCTAAAAAAATTGTGTGTTTGTAATAAGATTTTATACATAACTTCTGCATGTTCCCAAAATTTAATACATAAGCCATTTATTAACAAAAAAGATTATATAATATCTAACATCAAAGAGGAAGATGAATAAAGGACAAAGGGCTATCAATCCCGTGCCCGTTCACGTCTTAATAGGTCTTAATTTAAAATTGATTTTATTAATTTTATAATACATAAAAAACCCGAGCAACGCCGGGTACTTCTGCTAGTATATATATTATAGATATATATATATATCATGTGTAAGAAGTGTCTACATATTATAGAAATATAGGAGAATACAAAATTGTGAGTCACTTCCAGATATGCTAGAAACTTGAAATTTGGTAGGATTATAGGTTTTTGGTCACAACCGAAGGAAAAAATCCAAAACAGCCGTAATTCTTATTTTGAGGGACTATTTTGGCCCCTTTTTGCCCTATATTGATATAATCCCTATTTTTGGGGCTGATTTGCCCAAGTTTTGCTCCATACGAGTACAAGAAAGATGAGGCAGCTCCATATAAACTAGAGATATGAAATTTGGCATGATTATAGAAATTTCATTGCAACCTAAGATAAAATAAAATATTGCAAAATTTCCAATTTTAAGGGGCGGTTCTGCCCCATATGAGTGTTAAAATTATAAGGCACTTCTTAATGACAAACAAACTTGATATTTGGCAGAATTATAGGTTTCTAATTACATCAGAAGGAAGAAATCCTATATTGTAAAAATCTGAAATCTTAGGGGCTGTTTTGTCCATTATGGTCCCATAGGAGGATTAAAATTATAAGGTTATTCTAAATGAGCTACAAACTTGAAATTTGACACAGTTATACGATTTTGTACGAAATCGATTGTGAATAATTCGAAATTGTACAAATTAAAAAATTTAAATATGCTTGCAGAATGCAAGCACATATAACCAGTATATATATATATATATATATATATATATATATATATATATATATATATATGAAGAAGGGCATCAGCCCGAAAGCTCCATTTTTGTGTAGTTTTTGTTCTTTTGTGTTTTTCGTGTGTCCTCAGCACCCCCAGCGGCTCTTCATTCTAGGTAAGTGTCCACTGGGCTTCCTCCAACACCTTGTTGCTACCCTTATTATTACCTTTCCTTTTCCTTAAGTATATATATATATATATATATATATATATATGTATATATGTATATGTATATATATATATATATATATATATATATATATATATATATATATATATATATATATATATATATATATATATATATATATATATATATATATATATATATATATATATATATATATATATATATATATATATATATATATACATATACATATACATATACATATACATATACATATACATATACATATACATATACATATACACATATACACATATACACATATACACATATACACATATACACATATACACATATACACATATACACATATACACATATACACATATACACATATACACATATACACATATACACATATACACATATATACATATATACATATATATATATATATATATATATACATATATATATATATATATATATATATATATATATATATATATATATATATATATATATATATATATATATATATATATATATATATATATATATATATATATATATATATATATATATATATATATATATATATATATATATATATATATATATATATATATATCGCGGTGCGACGTTTGAAAGGGGAATCCCAATGATTTCCGCTCTCATTTGTTTTAACATTGCGGTTGGCATTTCGTGCAAGGTGAAAGTACTTCTGTGTTATGATCGTCGACGATGATTATTAGTCTAAATAATTATTATTCCCGTCATGTTTTTCTTATTGTTATTACTATTTGTTTATTTCACGTCTTTATGTACGTACTTGAATTTGCTGTTGTGAATTGTTTACTCTAATATACCATTTGTTGTAAAAACCACTGATTAAATGCTTAAATATACTTCGTATCCGAATGTAAGACGACTCTTGATATTTACAGCTGAAAATTTGGAAAAAAAGGTCGTCTTAGATTCAGGTGAATACGGTATATATATATATATATATATATATATATATATATGTATATGTATGTATGTATATATATGTATGTATGTATGTATGTATATATATATATATATATATATATATATATATATATATATATATATATATATATATATATATATATATATATATATATATATATATACATACATACATACATACACTACTTTGAAATGTGGACATGGAGAAGAATGCTGAAGATAAAATGGACAGATAGGGTGAAAAATGAGGAAGTACTACGAAGAATAGGAGAGAAGCGAACGATTATACAGACTATCAGAAAGAGGAAGGCGAACTGGATGGGGCATTACCTGAGGAGAGAGTGCATGATTAAAGAAGTGCTAGAAGGAAAACTGGATGGAAAAAGAGAAAGAGGTGGGAAAAGGTTTCAGCTGGTAGACGACTTGAAAGGGAAAGAGAGCTATAAGACTGCGGAAAGTAGGAGTATGTGGAGATCCAAGTTTAACCTAGAATAATCACGGACCTGTCCATGGATAGACTACCTATGAAGGAATCTATATCTGAATCTATATGTGAATCAAGTTGTAAAGGTCAGGTTGGAGAATACGGACACCAGAGGAGTACATATCGGTAGAGGAATAAGAGAGGGCTGCTGTCTATCACCGATTCTATTCAATATATATGGAGAGAGACTAATGCAGGAAGCGTTAGAAGGCACGGGAGATTTCATAATCGGAGGAAGGATTATAAGAACGGTGAAATACGCGGATGATCAAGTACTTCTAGCAAGAAAGCAAAAGGAACTCCAGAAAATGATAAATAGAGTAGTGATAACAGGTAGAAAATATGGTATGGAAATTAATACAGAAAAATCCAAGGTTATGCGAATATCAAGTAAAGAAGAAGAAAATTTGAACATAAGTATTGGAGGAAAGCCATTAGAACAAGTTTCAGATTATAAATACCTTGGAAGCATCATAACGAGAGAAGCAAAATGTACAGATGAAATCAGGACTAGAATAACAAAAGCAAAAGCCGCATTCAGAAGAAAGAAACTCCTGCTAACGGGAAATATAAAGCAGGAAATCCGCCGATTATACAGACTATCAGAAAGAGGTAGGAAAAGGTTTCAGCTAGTAGACGACTTGAAAGGGAAAGAGAGCTATCAAGTCATGAAGAAAACTGCGGAAAATAGGAGTATATGGAGAACCAAGTTTAACCTAGAATAATCACGGACCTGTCCATGGATAGACTACCTATGATTATGATATATCATCATCAGCCTTTTTCAGTCCACTGACGGATGAAGGCCTCCCCCAGACTCTTCCAGTTTTCCCTGTCAACTGCCTCCCTCCTCCAAGTTTGCCCCAAGAACTTAACAATCTCTCTGTCCCACCTGTCTTTCGGTCTTCTTTTTGGTCTCTTGATGTTTCTTGGGATCCATTCGATGACACAGGACGTCCAACGCTGGTCATTTCTTCTAGCAATGTGGCCCGCCCACTGCCATTTTAGCACCTTCACTCTTCTAATCACGTCACAGACTCCAGTCTTGTTTCTTACCCAGTCGTTCCTCTTGCGGTCTCTTCGGGTGATCCCTAACATGCATCTCTCCATGCCCCTCTGTGTTGTTTGCGCTGTATCATTCTGGCATTCGTGGTCCATGTTTCACAACCATATGTCAGAACAGGCAGAACACATTGGTCATACAGTCTCCTTTTTAGGAAGACTGGAATATTTGATTTAAAGATGTTCGCATTCTTGCCAAAAGCACTCCATGCCATCTTCACTCTCCGGTTGATTTCTCCCAGAAGCGAACCATCAGTAGTGATGAGTTGACCTAAGTAAACATAGCTGGTTACTTCTCCGAGTTCTGCCCCGTTGATATGTATCTTCTCAGAATTTGTGAAGGAGTTGTACATAACCTTTGTTTTATTAAGATTCATTTTAAGTCCAGCTTCTCGGCTTGCTTGCTTGCTCAAGCTCTTCAGTTCTTCTACGGAGCTCTTCTACCATACTGTTCGCAGGGAGCCCAGAAGAGCTCCATATACACACACACACGTTGCAAATTGCCGTCGTAAAAATTACTACCTTAGTGTTCTAGGGTTAAATATCTCTATCACCGATCGTAGTGTCATCTATGGTCTGCCATTCCAACCACCACCAACTCACTAATATTGCTGCCATTTGCTAGGCGAGAACAACTTGCGGTTACGGTGAGGGATTGCACAGCATTCTAACAATATAATAAATAATAATTTCAATACATAAACCTATAATTTAGTATACTTTATTAAATAATATACTCATATATAATTAATACGTGCAAAGTGATACTGCGTATTGCAGTGGAGGTGAGAAATGACACCGGCCGCCGGCTTCTACCGTAGGCAATATGGTGAAACCCGACTTACATAAAACTGAAGTTGCGTAAGAGTTCGCAGAACGGAACCTTTACGTAAGTCAGGGAGTGGATATGTCTGTGTGTGTGCGGGCGTGTGTGCACGTGCGCGTGTGTGCACGTGCGCATGTGCGTGCGTGTGTGTGTATATATATAAATACTTAAGTGTTAAATTATTAAAATGATGATTGGTAAAAACCACTCTTGTTTAACTCTTCAAACAGCACACTACCTTATCACTTGAAATTACAACAAATACTATGCTTAGAATTATTCAGGTGAGGTCGTAAAAACAGCGTTAACACCCGCATAGATGGCATTGATTTCTGCTTTACTATACTGATACAATATTCTTTTTTTTAATTTCGCTATATAAGGTTTGTTTATAGTGGAACGGGTGCTATTTTTATTTCGTAATTGGGAGGTTTTGTAATTATCGGATGTTCATAATATAGAGGTTTCTATATAGTTTTATTAGTGAATTTTTTGGGACCGCCGATAATTTTTGTTATATGGAGTTCTCGGTTCTAAGTGAGTTCATAAGGTAGAGTTTTACTGTACTTTGGATTACATAACTGACAAGGGAGGCCATGGCATTAATATTGAAATTTGTAAAACCCTTATAGGAGGTGAAACTAGAACTAAAATATCAAATATATCTCTTGGCATTTTTGTCTTTGGGCCATGGATGTGACATATACCGTCAACGTTAAGGTTTCAATCAGAAGATGTGATGGCCGAATGGGTAGAGTGTCTAGTAATAGGATGGGCTGGGGTTCGATACCAGTTGTCAGTTTTTTTTCATAATGTACTCGTCAGAAATAGTCTGCTTATGTATTTTAACTAGTAAAATTGTATTATTATTATGTTTTTATTGTAGTTTTATTTTTTCTTTTTCTCGTATTTTTTGTACTTGTTTTTTTTGTCTTTTGTCACGTTCTTTTTTGTACTTGATATTTTTGCATTTCCCACATATAATTATGACGCAATTACTATGGTTAATTCTGATTGTGTTCCTGAAAAGGTGTACGAAAGTCCAATGTATGATAGTGGAACAGTAGACTTACATGTTATAATGGGGGTTCCATTCCCAGAGAGCCAAAAAATATTATAAAATCTCTAATTATGGTATAAATGTTTAGTTTTTTGAGCAGGGGCCTTTTAGACACAATCATTGACGATATATTTCCAGCATTTCGTACATGTTCTTTAATTTTGTTCTTTTCCTTCACAACTGAAAACACAATCGACCGGCTTAAGTCCAATGAGCAACCGATTGAGGCTAAAGATTCACAGCTTCATTCATAAATTCATATCTTCTGTCATTTGGAGCAAGTTTTAATCTTATTTTCGATCTTTAAGCCTTTATTTAAGTGCATATGCATGGAAATTACTGAGGACAACAATAGCAGTAACCATGGAACTTATTATTGGAATGTTAAAAATATTACCAAAACTCAAGTATAAATTCAAAATATGAGCGAATTGGAATAAGATTGAGTATTCGACAGTAAGAATAAGAATCTTTGTTCATTTTGGCATGTTTTAGAGCAAATTTCACTTCGATAACTTAAGTTTAAAGATACTTTAAAGAGTAAAAGAATGAAAGCCTTCAAACCAAAAAGGTGATTTTTACGTGTTACCTTATGGGAAACAACATTCATCCTCTGCAGTCAAACATGCGACCTATTTTGAAATATTTTTAGTCATAACGTAAAGATTCATTAACACTGAAATCCTAAGAAATTTCAGGCTTCTTAGCTTATTTCTAATCGAATTATTCACAAAATTAGAGCATTATGCATGACGATGATGACCATTATGATTTTATAATATAGAGAGATAGGGCAGAATACAATAAAATACTTCAATAATTGCACAAATAAACACTGCTGTACAGCCAAAGATACCGATACTGTTGGCTGGTAGGCAGCACAACCATGCGGTAACTTGAAATGTTCGTTTGTCATTTCGCTGATGTACGAAAATCCGAATTTGGCATACAAAAGGCGGTTCAGGGGTATCAATGTATAATGTACAAAAGTGCTAGTTGTACAAATGTCGAATGTATGAATGTCTAGGACCGCCTGCACATTCTTTATGAAAATCAGCTTTGAAGAAAACCACACGTACATTAGCATGTCTTTAAAGACTGGAGTGCCCAACAGATAATGTGTCAGGGAGTGCATTTTAATAGCATCTTCTCTTTTAGTTATTGCAAGATTTTCCTTTAACAGGATTTTGAAATAATAATTTATAGTTATAATTATATGTGGAAAATGCAAAAATATCAAGTACAATAAAGTATGTGAAAAAAGACAAAAAAAATACCCATTCGGCTATCACATCTTGTGATTGAAACCGTAACGTTAACGGTATATGTCGCATCCATGTTTAAACCTGAATTTTAAATTGTTAATATCTTTTAAACAAAGGCCCATTGACAAAAAATGCCAAGAGATATATTTCATATTTTAGTTCTAGTTTCATCTCCTAAAAGGGTTTTACGAATTTCAATATTAATGTTATGGCCTCCCCTTGTTAATGTGCCTTGCATACAACTTTATAGCATTCTGCACACTTATTTGGTGTTTTTGTCTTTTTTTCTTTCCACAAACATGACATTGATGCTTTGTAATCAGATTTTTTAATGTTGCCTGCATTTTGATGAGGCATTAAACTTATTATTTCAAAGGAGAATACTTCTTATTAATAAGAAGAGTGAAAGCCTATGTTTACAAGCTTTTTTCCTTCTCAGGCTAAGCGAGTTGTGGTGTCATTAGCTCACGCACGTCCTCATCATCTTCTTGAGGAACTGTTAGGTGAGCTTCAAGCTGTAGAGACCCTCAGTTGGTTGATAGAGAGGACGCAGACACCACCCTTTTACTGACTCACATCCCTGGCCCGAAAAGCATCCTCATCTCAGTCAGAGCAGGGTACCAATATAACAGCTGCTGCTCAGCCATGTACTTATCATGGGAGCCTCCATCCACATTCAGGGGTAGTTCCATCTGGTGGTTCCAGTATTAATAGAGGTAAAGCTGTTTCTTTAATGTGCCCTGTTTTTCAATTTTGCCAATTTAATTAATTTTGTTGCAGTAATACTAGCATATTAAAATTAATTGTTCTATTTCTTTGATGAAACAATTTGTAAAGTATTGATTTACTGGTTAATATTTTATTAAGCCGTTGAACAGCAGTTGTGATGGCCATATATAGAAATACCGTATAGACCCATGTATAACACCGGGAGTGTGCAACCTTTTCCTACTCGCGACCCCTAAATTTAGATGACAATTACATGCGACCCCCGTCTATTTGCCTAGGGAAAAATATGAAAAATACGTAATTTATAGGTTTTGAATAGTATTTATTATATTATATGATACAATTAAGTGGGTACAATATAAAGAATAAAAAACAATAATGATACAACACATAAAATTAATAAAATGATTACATTTAATGTGAAACCTGAGCCTGGATAGTTCATATAATTTCATCGATATTTGGTAATATATTTGAAATAGCCAATCGTAAATCTGGTTCTACCTCAGGTCTAGAATGATGCTTTGTTTTCATTGTAGATAGACAAGAAAAAGCAATTTCACATAGATAAGTTAAGCTGAAAGGAAGCAGCGACATTAGAGCTTTTTTTGAAATCTCTGGATACTCACTTTTGACGGAAATCCAAAACCTTTCTATAGTCATCTCTTTAAATCTTGTGTGTAGATTTTCATCACATGATAACTCAATCAAGTGTTCTCTTTCTTTCTTTCTTTCTTTAAGAGTGTTATATTCGAACTTGAAATATCAAAAGAAAAAGGGTTATGGATCCACCCCAAATCTTTTTCGGGAAATTTTTCAAATCTTAATCAAAATTTATTATTAGATTTGTCAGATGAGTTGAAATTGTAGTTTTAGTTTTATGTAAATCAATATTGTTGTTCAAAATAAAATCGGACAGATATGAAAACATTTCAAAATTATCTCGTGTAATTTCATTTTTCCATAAAGCCATTTTTTTAAAAAGATTCTACCTTGTCGCTGAGAGTTAAAATGTTTGCACATCGACCCTGCAAACTCACATTTAGATCATTTAGTTTTCCAAAAATATCAGCAAGGTAGCTAAGAATTGCTAGCCATTTTTTGTGTAAGAAATGTTGAGATAGTTTGTAATTGTGATCCAGAAGAAATATCCTAACTTCGTCTTTCAGATCAAACAAGCACTGAAGCATTTTTCCATGTGACAACCATCTTACTTCAGTGTGAAGAAGAAGTTTATTATAATCAGATCCCATTTCATTACACAGCATCGTAAACAATCTACTATTCAAAGTTTTCACTTTAATAAAAGTGACCACTTTTACAGCTTCCTGCAGTACTTTATTTAAAGTTGGCTCTAGTAATTTTGCAGCTAAGGATTCTCTATGTATAATGCAGAAGTTATATGTGGAGCAATCTTTTAACTTTAGCCTTAAATCCAATGTTTTTGCCAAGTAATACATTTGCACCATCTCACAGTGGTTCAGAACACCAAAAACCTGGCCAAAACCTATTTTTTGAAGTTGAAAAAAAAGGTCTTTCAAACTTAGAATACGATAGAACATTGTTCAGTACGTCTAAAGCTGCCTGGTTTGGGGTTGCCTCAAAATTCTTCAGTTGGTGACAGTCTTCCAAAGTTAGTGCATGTAGGGCTTGGTTTTTTTCGTCGGCACGAAACGCTATTTAATCCACTTTTTGAAGCAGGATTTTTTTGTTTGGAAGCCATACCTATGAAAAGTAAAGTTTTATTATAAAATAATGAACGTTACTGATTATTAAAATGTGTACTTTGTGCCAATTTACGCTTCTGTATTGTACAAATGGTTAATGTAATATAACTATGCATTTTTTTTCTGATCCCAGCTAAAACCATTCATCTCATTGGCCTACAAAAAAAGTCCAGCATTGTCCAGTCGTAATTCTTTCATGAAAAGTTAGTATAAGGAATACATTTGAAGATTCTGAAGGAAAGAATTGCCCATTTTTGCCCCTTTTGCTGAAAAACTTAAGTCGTAGATGCACTCTCAGGGCCACCTTTAACTCAAGCGATTTTGACATTTTTTATTAAACTTTCTATTACTTTTGCAAAGTAGGTAATAACTAAAAATGGAAACGATATGGTTTTAACACGTTATCCTATATATTATAACCGCTTTGTCCCTGGCTGCCTACCTGCAGGACCGGCCCGAGCTACTGGCAAGCTGGGCGGTTGCCATGGGCGCTGAAGCTTCGGGGGCACATGACATTGGGTGTGTCAAAGCTTAGAGGGGGTGCAGAAGATTCAGAGGGAGGGCTGAACAGAAGATTTGGGAGCAGCACCCCGCCTTCCCAAATCTTCTGTTTCGCCCCATTTTGACCTCTCACTAGTTGGACTGTCTTCCTCACCCTCATCACTTGCTTTTCGTTTAACTTTTATTAGCCATTTATCCATGTTGATAATATGGATATTTTAAATATAACGACAAACACGGAGATGAAAATAAAGAACTCAGGTCTGACGGAACGGCCAAAACAGACCAGAAAAGAGACAATTGGCCTAACTGAGAGGAGAAAGGGGTGCATATGGCGCTGCCATGGTTGATGTGAGCTCAACTAAAAACAACTGAAATACGGGAAAGTGCACGAGCCTCACTCAGGTGCTCTCTCTCTCTCTATCTCTCACACTTCACTGTCTGTGTATTTAACCAAGAATGTCCCATCCATGAAACAGACTAACAAGTTTCAATAACAGAAATCGTAGGCAGAAAATAAGATCGGAAGGCTTATCCTGATTGTTCAACTACATTGTATTTATTGTATCATATCACATGACATTATAAGAGCTACTGTGTCACGCAATATGGTAAAAGTATTATGCTTGGGTCTAGTTTCTTTTAAAAAGTCCAATAACTGGCGACCCTCCCTCGCAACCCCCAGTTTGCGCACCTCTGTATAACACGCACCTTTTTCCCTAAAAATGTTTGCTAAAAAACAGGGTGCGTCTTATACGAATGTATATATTTACCAGGATATTTATTATAATGAACCAACATTAGAAAATGTCACCGATTTTGTCCGCTCGATATTGGGATGATATTAAACACTAGCATAAGTGCCCGTTGAATTTCAACGGGTTTAATGAATGTAAATTTTCGTGTTAATCAAGCATCCCTACCAAATTTTGAGTTTCTATCATTATTATTTCTCGAGTCATTAGCATTTGCATAGCGTGACCAACCAACCTACCAACAGATGACGGATTTTATTATATAAAATTCTGATGGTATTCTATTGCATTTTCTCGGTAATAACTTGAACTAAAAATGTAAATTAATGAACAAAAACGCCATATTTCTTAAATAATTATACTTGATTTACAATGCAAGGCATTTCAAATTAAGTAAAAATTATAAATAGCATTATTAAGCATCGCAAAATTCAAGAAATTCTTCATCACTGCCCCATTCATTGGCGATTTTATCAGTATCATCTTCCGCGGAAGATAGCATAATGTTCTCCACAGCATAATTCCACATTGTAATTTCCTTGCGATTACATTGGTGACTAACGCACGAATAATGGAGTTGGCTTCATCATATAACAGTACCAGTCGACCTCCACCAATGGGTCCGAAGTGCAGTTGAACTGCAACTATGTATTCTGTTTCGATTGATAATTAAAATTGTCACCTTCACACTGGGAAACTGCTAAACTATGTAACAGCTCTTTTCTTAAATGGCGGATTTTTATTACCAACTATTATACTGAAGTACATATATTTTCATTAATTTACTTATCTCAATGATATTAACAATATAACGAATAATTTTTCTGTTTAATGATAAGCATGTGACAGAAATCGAATTCTAGAAACATATATGTCCTATGTGCGGGTGCATAAAAAATCACAGAATATGGTGCCAAAAAACTCCTTGCATGCTATATGCAGGTGCGTTTTATACATGGGTATATACGGTAAGTAAGAGGTAGAAGCATGTTTTCTTAAAAATTTTCAGGATTCTGGTTTGCCCCCTTTGGGAAGGATACAGTATGCACCATTAGAATGCATATTCTCAATAGACCTTCCTATGCACAAGAACTTCCTATAGTATCAATAGTTTTGCTACAATAACATTTCAAAATTTTTAAATTTTTCAAAGATCAATAAGAGCTATCTAATTCAAAAATAATTTTCCAAATCTCTTTAAACAAAAAAGACATGATCATCAGACAGATGGACAGGCAGAGTCATCATATTTTTTTCTTTTAAGTAAACGTGGAAATAATGTTTTTCCTATTTTTTACCTTTTGATCTTTATTTAAATGCGATTTTACAAGGAAAATGGCAAACCGTAATTTTCTTTATTTGTTTGCAGTATTTTACATTATTTTTATTAAATTTTGGTACATTTCTTCCAGGGGCTTCCATCAATATAGGTATTTCTGCAAGTGGAACTGATGATGGCACAAGTACATCCTGTATGGATAAAGTTACTGCAGGAGTTTTTATCAGAAATCATGCAGCTGAAGAAAAAGGAATGATTCACACAAAGAGGCATTCTGCTGAGGACCATAGTAAATCAGGGTAATAGTTTTTATATATATATATATATATATATATATATATATATATATATATATATATATATATATATATATATATATATATATATATATATATATATCTATATATATATATATATCTATATATATCTATATATATATATATATCTATATATATATATATATATATATATCTATATATATCTATATATATATATATATATATCTATATATATATATCTATATATATATATATATATATATATATATATATATCTATAATATATAGAAGCTTCTTACACATGATATATATATAAATAAAATATATTTTGAAGTCTGTGTTTGTTAATGGAACTCCTCCTAAACGATAAAAGCTAGAATAACCAAATTTGGTAAGATTCTTCCTTACATCCTAACTTTGTGAATGGTCAAGATTTTGTTTCTGTACGTCACTTTGATTCGAAATGGCGAACGTTTTAATTATCAAATGTCACGTATTTTGCATCCTGCAACTGAAATACAGGGATAAGTGTAGACTACTTTTAATTTGCATTTTAAAATTACTTGAAATCATGGTACGAACTTGAGACTTGGACACTTTTTTGCAGGAAAGAACAAAGTTTATTTTTATTGAAGACAGATTCCGAATTCTGGTCGAATTCGCGTAGAAATACGGTTAGAATCAATAAAATACGTGATTTTATCAGTTTTATTACAATACCCATTATAAGCTACCATAACAACTCACATTTTCTCCGAAATTGAGAGTTCAATGCATTTATATGGGAGAGAGAGAGAGAGAGAGGGGAGGGAGGGGGAAAGTACCTAATTTTATTTACGTTTTCATTATAATTAATTAAATAAAATTTGAACAACAATAGCAGTACATAACAACGTATTATTTATCGTTCTGGAATATTGTTTATTACAAAAGCGTTAAGGTATGTAATCTCCTCTTACTTATGAATATAAAAGCTTTAAATTAACAAATTGTTATATGAAAATTTACAATTCTATGTTTTTGTTATAGTTAGTTAAATAAAATTTGAACAACAAAAGCAGTAAATAAGAACGGAGTATTTATTGTTCTGGAATATTGATTATTAAAATTGTTGAAGGTATGTAATCTCCTCTTATTTATTAATGTAAAAAATTAAATTAACAGATTGTTATACGAAAATTTACAATACTTTACGTTTTTGTTATAATTAGTTAAATAAAATCTGAAGAACAAAAGCTGTAAATAAGAACGCAGTATATATCGTTCTGGTATATTCATTTTTATAAAAGTGTAGAAGGTATGTACCGTATTCACCTGAATCTAAGACGACCTTTTTTTCCAAATTTTCAGCTGTAAATATCAAGAGTCGTCTTACATTCGAATACGAAGTATATTTAAGCATTTAATCAATGGTTTTTACAACAAATGGTATATTAGAGTAAACAATTCACAACAGCAAATTCAAGTACGTACATAAAGAAGTGAAATAAACAAATAGTAATAACAATAAGAAAAACATGACGGGAATAATAATTATTTAGACTAATAATCATGGTCGACGATCATAACACAAACGACGTACTTTCATCTTGCACGTAATGTCAACCGCAATGTCAAAACAAATGAGAGCGGAAATCATCGGGATTCCCCTTTCAAACGATGCACCGTGATTCGCTAAGTGTGACAGTAATTTTGAGTTGTGCATTCTTGATTTAAATGCACAACCCTTAAGTTAAAATGACAGATCATGTTGAAGTACGTGGCACGAGTGCAAAGGGAAAGTTAACGAAGGAATTAGACGGAGCTAAGATACAAATTTTAAGCTGATCGTGATAAATTACGCGGAAAAAACTAATAACTGTGATGCAAGTAGAAAGTTCGGTGTATCTGAGGCAAATGTGCGTCGATGGAAACTCTCAAAACAGGAACTAGAAAAAGCCAAAGCCACAAGGAAGTCGCTCAGTGGTCCAAAATTAGGCCGATTTCATGGCACTGAAGAAGAAGTAGTCAAGTTTGTGCGCACCATGAGGAAGAACGGTGTGCCTGTTTCGACTGAAAGTATTATACTTAAAGCTAATGAAATTACTAGAGGACTTAATATATCATTGCAAGAATTCAAAGCCAGCAGAAGTTGGTGCGTGAGAATGATGCGACGAAATAATTTTTCTTTACGGCGACGAACTTCGTCAGAAATTGTCAGAAGACTATGTTGAAAAACTTATCGCTTACCAGAAATACGTAATTGGACTTAGAAAAACCAATAATTACCTTTTGAGCCAAATAGGAAATGCCGATGAAACTCCGGTTTTCTTCTACATGCCATCTAATTATACTGTGAACGAAAAAGGTGCGAAGTCCGTCCTAATTAAAACTACAGGCAACGAAAAAATGCGAGTCATGGTAATGTTGGCGGTTTTAGCAGATGGGACTAAATTACCACCATATGTGATTCTAAAGCGGAAAACAATGCCTAAGAAACATTTGCCAAGTGGAATAATAGGTGTCAAGAAAAGGGGTGGATGACTAAAGAACTAATGAGAGATTGGTTACATGTGGTGTGGAATAGACGGCCAGGAGCTTTACTGAAACAAAGAGCAATGCTTTCACTGGATGCATTCAAGGACACTTATCTCCTGAAATTAAAAACATAATGAGTGCGATGTATTATTGTAATACCTGGAGGAATGACATCGCAACTTCAAGTTTTAGATGTTGCTGTCAATAAGTGTTTTAAAAATAATTTAAAGGTTTTGTATTCTGAGTGGTTACAGAGTGGAACTCACACTTTAACACCAAAAGGAAATCTTAAGAAACCTGAAGTTGCAATGCTCTGCCAATGGATCAAGGCATCGTGGCAACAAATAAATGCAAAAGTAATAGTGAAAGGATTTAAGAAATGCTGCTTATCTAATGCCATGGATGGGAGTGAGGATGATGTTTTGTGGGAGACTGATGATGAAGTTGAGAGTGATAAAGATAGTGAGCATGAGGAAAATATTGAAGGTTGCATAAACAGTGATGATGATTAACACAATAAAATGATTTTATGCAGCACTTGGATTGAAATGTTTTTTGTTGTCCTGAAATGAATATATTCTTTCAATGTATTTACTTTATTTTTAATGTTATCTTAAAATGAATGCTACCATTTAATTTGTTTGAAAACCTGAATGGTTCTATTTGTGATGTGATCTTGTGATTTTAAAATGTTAAAAGACAATGACATTCAAGAAAAGTATAAGAGAAAATAAATATTTCACAAGATTTATAATTTTTGTAGTAATGAAGGATAATTTGAGCTTTTTTCTGTTTTGGAATCATCAAAATGGGGGGTCGTCTTGGATTCAGGGTCGTCTTGGATTCGGGTGAATACGGTATATCCTATCATTCTATATCGACTCTACTTACAGAGGATATACGATACTAGTGAACGTGTGCTTGCATTCTGCAGGCATTTTCTCTCACCTGAAAGTAAAAATAAAAGCCGAAAAATTACTTTCAATGCATAAGTTCGCATCTCGGTTCCGAATTACGTGTTTTTCTGTTTCGAAAGTATTGGGGTAAAAACAACCCTTAAAATTTATAATTATAATACATTTATAGGTTTTCATCATTTGTTACGAATACCCCACATTTATGTGAAACTTCATCCATGCAGCACCTCTATGAGTGCATTTATATGAATTTCATTGTTTAAACTTTCTTAATTTTTATCAGCCACAGCAATATATATTTCTAAAATTTTCAATGTTATTTACAACCGGGACATTATTTCCAAACCCTGTTAAAATTTTCAGCTTCCTGGATCTACAGAAAGTACATAAACATTAGTCAATTTGTTAAACATTTGAGAATTTACTACGGCCGAACGAATAAAAATTTTCAAATTTCTATATTCCCGTTTTCATTATTTGGCATATTCTACAGGTAGAAAAAATTTCAGCTTGATAGCGCATTTAGAAATACCTAAACCATGAAATGTTAGTAAAATAGTTTATAATTTTTACCGGCCAAGAAATTAAACATTGTCGCAATTTTCCAATTATTCCTCCGATTATTTTTCTCGATTCACCTATGTATTAAATTCCAGCTCTCCAGCTATTGTAGTTTGGGCCAGACATTAGTATCCTCCTATCATTCTATAAGCACTCTTCTTACAGAGGAGGATATACGATATAGGATACAAGTAAATGTGTGCTTGCATTCTGCAAGCATTTTCTCTCACCTTAAAGTGAAAATAAAAGCCAAAAAATAATTTTCAATCCATAAGTTCGCATCTCGGTTCCGAATTACGTGTTTTTCTGTTTTAAAAATATTGGGGTAAAACAACCCCTAAAATTTATAATTATGAAACATTTATACGTTTTTATCATTTGTTACGACTACCTCACATTTATGCGAAATTTCATCAATGTAGCACCTTTAGAAGTGCATTTATAAGAATCTCATTGTTTAAATTTTTTAAATTTTTAACAGCCACAGCAATAAATATTTCTAAAATTTTCAATGTTATTTACACCGGAACATTATTTCCTAATTCTGTTAAAATTTTCAGCTTCCTGGATCTACAGAAAGTAGATAAACATTAGTCAGTTTGTTAAACATTTAGGAATTTATTACGTCCGAACAAATAAAAATTTTCAAATTTCTATATTCCCTTTTTCATTATTTGGGGAATTCTACAGGTAGAAAAAATTTCAGCTTGGTAACATATTTAGAAATACCTAAACCATGAAATGATAGTAAAATTGTTTATAATTTTTACCGGCCAAGAAAATAAACGTTGCAATTTTCTAATTATTCCTACGATTAATTTTTTCGGTTTACCTGTTTATTAAATTCCAGCTCTCCAGCTATTGTAGTTTAGGCCAGACATTAGTATCCTCCTATATCCTATATATATCGTATATCCTCCTCTGTAAGTAGAATGATTATAGAATGATATATATATATATATATATAGGAGGATACTAATGTCTGGCCCAAACTACAATACTTGGTGAGCTGGAATTTAATACATAGGTGAACCGAAAAAAATAATCGGAGGAATAATTCGAAAATTGCATCAATGTGCATTATTTTGGCTGCTGAAATTATAAACCATTTTACTAACATTTCATGGTTTAGGTATTTCTAAATGCGCTATCAAGCTGAAATTTTTTCTACCTGTAGAATTCGCCAAATAATGAAAACGGGAATATAGAAATTTGAAAATTTTTATTCGTTTGGCCGTAATTAATTCTCAGATGTATAACAAATTGACTAATGTTTATGTACTTTCTGTAGATCCAGGAACTATGTAAACATTTGAGTATTTATTACAGCCGAACGAATAAAAATTTTCAAATTTCTATATTCCCGTTTTCATTATTTGGCGAATTCTACAGGTAGAAAAAATTTCATCTGGATAGCGCATTTAGAAATACCTAAACCATGAAATGTTAGTAAAATTGTTTATAATTTTTAACGGCCAAAATAATGCACATTGTTGCAATTTTCGAATTATTCCTCGGATAATTTTTTTCGGTTCACGTATGTATTAAATTCCAGCTCACCAAATATTGTAGTTTGGGCCAAACATTAGTATCCTCCTATATATATATATCATTCTATATGGACTCTTCTTACAGAGGATATACGATATAGGATATTAGTGAACGTGTGCTTGCATTCTGCAAGCAATTTCTCTCACCTGAAAGTAAAAATAAAAGCCTAAATATCACTTTCAATGCATAAGTTGCATCTCGGCTCCGAATTACGTGTTTTTCTGTTTCGAAAATATTGGGGTATAAACAACCCCTAAAATTTATAATTATAATACATTTATAGGTTTTTATCATTTGATACGTATACCTCACATTTATGCGAAATTTCATCCATGCAGCACCTCTAAGAGTGCATTTGTATGAATTTCATTGTTTAAAGTTTTTAAATTTTAAACAGCCACAGCAATAAATATTTCTAAAATTTTTAATGTTATTTACCACCGGGACATTATTTCCTAACCCTGTTAAAATTTTCTGCTTCCTGGATCTACAGAAAGTACATAAACATTAGTCAATTTGTTAAACATTTGAGAATTTATTACGGCCGAACGAAAAAAAACTTTCCAATTTCTATATTCCCGTTTTCATTATTTGGCGAATTCTACAGGTAGAAAAAATTTCAGCTTGATATCCCTTTTAGAAATACCTAAACCATGAAATGTTAGTAAAATAGTTTATATTTTTTACCGGCCAAGAAAATAAACATTTTCGCAATTTTCCAAATATTCCTCCGATTATTTTTCTCGTTTCACCTATGTATTAAATTCCAGCTCTCCAGCTATTGTAGTTTGGGCCAGACATTAGTATCCTCCTATATCCTATATATATCCTATATATCATTCTATATCGACTCTTCTTACAGAGGATATAGGAGATAGGATATAGGATATATATATATAGGAGGATACTAATGTCTGACCCAAACTACAATACTTGGTGAGCTGGAATTTAATGCCGAGGTGAATAAAGAAAAATAATCAGAGGAAAAATTGCAAAATTGCAACAATGTGCATTATTTTGGCCGCTAAAAATTATATACAATTTTACTAACATTTCATGGTTTAGGTATTTCTAAATGCGTTATCAAGCTGAAATTTTTTCTACATGTAGAATTCGCCAAATAATGAAAACGGGAATATAGAAATTTGAAAATTTTTATTCGTTTGGCCGTAATTAATTCTCAGATGTATAACAAATTGACTAATGTTTATGTACTTTCTGTAGATCCAGGAACTATGTAAACATTTGAGTATTTATTACAGCCGAACGAATAAAAATTTTCAAATTTCTATATTCCCGTTTTCATTATTTGGCGAATTCTACAGGTAGAAAAAATTTCATCTGGATAGCGCATTTAGAAATACCTAAACCATGAAATGTTAGTAAAATTGTTTATAATTTTTAACGGCCAAAATAATGCACATTGTTGCAATTTTCGAATTATTCCTCGGATAATTTTTTTCGGTTCACGTATGTATTAAATTCCAGCTCACCAAATATTGTAGTTTGGGCCAAACATTAGTATCCTCCTATATATATATATCATTCTATATGGACTCTTCTTACAGAGGATATACGATATAGGATATTAGTGAACGTGTGCTTGCATTCTGCAAGCAATTTCTCTCACCTGAAAGTAAAAATAAAAGCCTAAATATCACTTTCAATGCATAAGTTGCATCTCGGCTCCGAATTACGTGTTTTTCTGTTTCGAAAATATTGGGGTATAAACAACCCCTAAAATTTATAATTATAATACATTTATAGGTTTTTATCATTTGATACGTATACCTCACATTTATGCGAAATTTCATCCATGCAGCACCTCTAAGAGTGCATTTGTATGAATTTCATTGTTTAAAGTTTTTAAATTTTAAACAGCCACAGCAATAAATATTTCTAAAATTTTTAATGTTATTTACCACCGGGACATTATTTCCTAACCCTGTTAAAATTTTCTGCTTCCTGGATCTACAGAAAGTACATAAACATTAGTCAATTTGTTAAACATTTGAGAATTTATTACGGCCGAACGAAAAAAAACTTTCCAATTTCTATATTCCCGTTTTCATTATTTGGCGAATTCTACAGGTAGAAAAAATTTCAGCTTGATATCCCTTTTAGAAATACCTAAACCATGAAATGTTAGTAAAATAGTTTATATTTTTTACCGGCCAAGAAAATAAACATTTTCGCAATTTTCCAAATATTCCTCCGATTATTTTTCTCGTTTCACCTATGTATTAAATTCCAGCTCTCCAGCTATTGTAGTTTGGGCCAGACATTAGTATCCTCCTATATCCTATATATATCCTATATATCATTCTATATCGACTCTTCTTACAGAGGATATAGGAGATAGGATATAGGATATATATATATAGGAGGATACTAATGTCTGACCCAAACTACAATACTTGGTGAGCTGGAATTTAATGCCGAGGTGAATAAAGAAAAATAATCAGAGGAAAAATTGCAAAATTGCAACAATGTGCATTATTTTGGCCGCTAAAAATTATATACAATTTTACTAACATTTCATGGTTTAGGTATTTCTAAATGCGTTATCAAGCTGAAATTTTTTCTACATGTAGAATTCGCCAAATAATGAAAACGAGAATATAGAAATTTGGAAATTTTTATTCGTTCGGCCGTAATTAATTCTCAAATGTTTAACAAATTGACTAATGTTTATGTACTTTCTGTAGATCCAGGAGGCTGAAAATTATAACAGGGTTAGGAAATTATGTCTGATGTGAAATAACATTGAAAATTTTAGAAATATTTATTGCTGTGGCTGTTAAAAATTAATAAAGTTTAAACAATGAAATTCATATAAATGCACTCTTAGGGCCGTTGCACACGGGTCACTTTGTGGCGGCCACTATTTGTGGCGTCACAAAACGTAGCGGGCACGGAAATTGTTTTGGCGCTTACGGGCGACATAAAGTGGTAGCTTCGTTCAGTTTTAAAATGGATTTCATAGAGACAGCATGTGTATGTGCTGTTGTGATAAGACGCAGGAAACGCAAAATTCAAAGGCAATACTGGGTTCATCAACTGACAAGTGAAAGATTCTTGAAGGGGCAGTTTTACAAGTTGTATTTTGATTTGAGAAGCTATCCCCAGAAGTTTTATTCCTATTATAGAATGTCTCAGGAAACATTCCATGAGCTTTTGACGGCTGTTGGACCAAGCATCACCTACCAGGATACCAATATGAGGAAATGTGTACCACCAGAGAAGAGGCTGTCAGTAACACTAAGGTAATTTTTTTTGTAATTTTGATTTTTATTACACAATAAACTTTGTTATAAGTAACACAATAAAAATTGGAAATAATTTTTTGGTTTTCAAACCTTTTGCTAAAGATCAATAAAGTCTGAGTCTTGAGAAAAATTAGAGATGATGTCTGATTCAGCTGGTGAAGCAAGTGAGGAAGGAGTCTGTGGTGCTTTTGAATCGTTTCTCACTGTCTGCAGGGGGAGGGCAGAGGGGGTGGGTGATATGGAAAGGTTGTCATTGCTTGAGGGTTAGGAAGTGCGGAGGATGGAGGAGGATGATAATTTGTTTGATGAAAAGCAGGAGCCACATTTGGTAAAAACATGCCGGAGAATCCGGGAGAATAGCCAGGAATAGAAGTTGTTGGTTGAGCTCCCATGTGTTTCACATTTCGCATGACATTTAGGAACTCAATTTTTGCTATATACTTTTGGTCATAAGTAAATTTCTTGAAATCGGGAATTAAACACATTAGAAATGTTCGGTCTTCATCAATTTCTGCTTCTTTTTTCTCTTTCAAAATAGTCAATAGTTCTTCTTCATAATTTTTACCTTTACCACGAGTGTAGGTTTCTGTAAATTGCTTCGTAATTGGAGTACCTTCAGGTACGTTACTTCCTGTAGCGGTTGAATCTCTAGGTTCACCCGTACCTTCGGCTTTTTCATCATGTCTCTCTTCAACAGGAGGATTTTCTGCAGGAGAATAATTTCCAGATAAATCACGATTTTCTAGGCTCGGTAACAAGAAAAGCAGGCTGTCGAAATATATGTACTTCTTTCTCTTCTTTGCTGGCTGTCCTGAACGTCCTTTCTGGTTTTGAAGCTCTCTTTTAAAACAATCTCTTAGTGACTTCCAACGCCTTTGCACTCTTCTTCCTGTACACAAACGAAACAAATTACAGAACCTATGCTGAAATGTTAAAAGCTATTTTAAATATTTAATAATAAAGATTTTATTCATTGTTTGGGTTTTAGTAATGTATCACATTTTAAATCCCTTTTCTTTTTCCAGGTACCTAGCAACAGGCAACAGCATCCGCTCTCTTCATTTAGAATATTTGTTGGGTGAATCAACAATACGAAAAGTCGTCAGGGAAACCTGCGGTGTTATATGGACTGTGATGGTGCAAAAGTACATGCCAGAAGTTACCTCTGAGAGAGAGTGGATGAAGATTGCTGAGAGGTTCTATAAAGTGACTCAGTTTCCGAACTGTTTGGGAGCAGTTGATGGTAAACATATCCGAATTAAAAGGCCCGATAACAGCGGAACAAATTTCTACAACTACAAGGGTTACTTTTCGATTGTTCTTTTGGGTCTTGTGGATGCCACTTACTCTTTCATTGCCATAGAAGTTGGTGCCTATGGAAAAACTGGAGATTCGAATATTTTCAAGAATTCGACCTTTGGCAAGAAAATAGAAAAGAAGCAATTAGGTATTCCAAACGATCGCTTACTCCCCAATGATGACAGTGGAAGGAAAATGCCATTCGTTATCGTAGGGGATGAAGCTTTTGCCTTGTCTGAACATGTGTTACGGCCGTTTCCAAACAGAAGCTTAAGTGTCAAGGAAAAAATTTACAACTATAGACTGTCTAGGGCACGACGAATGGTAGAGTGCGCCTTTGGCATACTTGCTAATAAATGGAGGATTTTTCATAGGTCTTTAGATGTTGATCCAAAATTCTGTGACACTATCATAAAAGCATGTTGTATGTTACATAACTTTGTGATCAAGAAAGAAACCATTCAGTTTGAAGATACTTTATATGCTAGTTCTATGCAGAGTGTTCAACCTACAGGTATCCGAGGAAATGAGAGGGGAAAATCTGTTAGAGACTATTTTGCAACTTACTTTGTATCGCCTCAAGGAGCAGTGCCATGGCAATATAATTAAATTTAGGTTCACACTTTAAACGTGTATCTTGAACTCTATATGTAAGGCAATAGGGGCCATCATTAAATGATGTCACGCTTAAGGGGGAGAGAGGATCTGGGAATATGTGACATTTTGTGACAAGGGCGGGGGGGAGTATATGTAAAATAATTAGGGCTGTCAATTTTTTTCGATTTTTTTCGAAAATCGGTAACTCGACCGTCGAAAATCGAAAAGTCGGTAAGTCAAAGTCGAAAACCGAAATCGATTTTTACCGAAAAGTCGAAATCGATTTTTTTTACCGAAATGTCGAAATCGATTTTTTTTACCGAAAAGCCGAAATCGATTTTTTTTACCGAGGAGTCGAAATCAATTTTTTTTACTGAACTGGGGAAGTCAGTCTTTTGGATGTCTATGTCGTTTTTCTCGATTTAAAATGATTAAAAAACACTATTTTTTTCGATTTATAATAATTAAAAAACATACTATTATGGAAATCATTCGATTATGGCAATCTCTACACAAAGGATGCATCGAGGTTTGCATTTCTTCCATTTTCCTTTCTTTCATTTTCTCATTCCACAAAAACAATCAAGGCGGTGTGATGCTGATACCCCACTGCCCTTTGGTCCGACAAATACCATTATAAATAAAAAATAAAGGATAATTAAAGCGGACAATTGCAGATGGACCCGTGGATATTCAAGGCTATTTCGGACCTTACCGTTTCCCAGCAGGCGACGTTTTCATCTTGGCGGTGAAATAAGAAACGGCAAATTCTTCTAGGATTTGAAAAGGAAGCACTTTACAGTAATCCTTGTTCGTAAGCTGCATTTTATGATTACAGCAGTAATATTTTCATAATAGGATGAAAAACACAGAAGATGATTTACATTT
The DNA here is from genome assembly GCA_036926305.1 of Uropetala carovei. NCBI lineage: Eukaryota > Metazoa > Arthropoda > Insecta > Odonata > Petaluridae > Uropetala > Uropetala carovei. The sequence goes on along the minus strand of JAXCHB010000252.1, from coordinate 1,255,641 downwards.
ACTGCTACAATCATACATATACATTACTTAATTTTACTTAATTATAACTTAATCATTACTTAATCTTACTCCAAATAAAATAAAATAGTAGGAGCAGTATTTATAAGTGAGCCTTCACCATTACATTATATGTCTGTTCTGGAGTATGAATTTCAGAATTTTATTTTTCGAACTTGTTTCACCCGGAGTTCTACCTACATTCCAAATTTCAGATCCGTAGCACATCGGGTTACCATAGACAACGGACACGATGCGGTGTCACTTCGTTCCACGATCACATACTGTAGGCTTTTTTGAGAAAATCGATGTAGACATCCAGAAGACCGACTTCAATAGTTCAGTAGAAATCTATTTCAAGATTTCAGTAAAAAAATCGATTTCGACTTTTCGGTAAAAAAAATCGATTTCGACTTTTTGGTAAAAAAAATCGATTTCGGCTTTTCGGTAAAAAAAACCGATTTCGACATTTCGGTAAAAAAAATCGATTTCGACTTTTCGGTAAAAATCGATTTCGATTTTTTGGTTTTCGACTTTTAAAACGGCGGTCGAAAATCGGTAAGTGGAATCGGTTTTCGAAAATCGATTATTGACAGCTCTAAAAATAATGTGATGTCACAAATAAGTTAACATTTTTGACAAGGTCTTGTTGGGGACTGTGTGACAACTTTCTGGCACGGGAGGAGGGGTATTAAGCTCCACGTGACAGAGGGTGGAGGGGGTTGTCAAAAATCGCAAAAATGCTGTGACATCATTTAAGGAGGACCCCATATGTAATACTAGCATAAGTGCCCGTTGAATTTTAACGGGTTTAATGAATCTAAATTTTCGTCAATGCAACGTAAAAATCGCAAGAATAAAATTGTGCACTGTTCTAACCATCGAATAAAGCGACAAATGAAGAAATACAGGCCGCATTTACATTTCTGGATGAAATATACTTGAGTCAGTTCAGTACAACTTCCACTTTACATACTGTAAATTACAAAGTAACTGCTTTTATAATAGGCAACGCTAGCCTAAAATTAATTAATTCTGTAAAGTGAATAAATAAAGTTATTTCTTTAAGCTATAATAGCCACTGTTATTAGATTTAAATGGATAATAAGCCTTAGAACTTACTTTGTATTAAATAAGCACCAAGATTCCTTTTATAAAAACAAATCAGTTCATTAAAAGATCCACTATTGTTCCTTCGAAAATTGCCTGTTAACAATTTTAAATGTCCTTTTAATTTTAATTGAATTTTAATTTATATTCGTTTCCAAACTTCGACCATTGTTACGAAATTAATTCGAGGAATAACAATATAAATTCGTAAGCACGTATGGTTTACAAAGAATTTAATTTAAGAATGCTTTTTATTTCCAATTTTTCTAAAATGACACTGTTGATACTTAGAAATTTTTATATTTACGTTAATATACTTATTTTCCACAAAACACGCCAATCTCTCCCCTTCCTTCCTCTCTCTCTCGTATTGAAGCACTCAAGGCACGTTTATTCCCAGAAGGATGTATACGATAATAGTAATTTGAGGTGTGACAATGATAATGGTCGACATAGCAACAACACGTTAAAATGGCAAGATTTCCACAAAATATGCAAATTAAACTTTTAACATGGAATATTTCGAACTGTGGGTGAAAAAAGACGAAAGGAATAAGAAACTTTATAAATTTTTCTTCAAAATGGTTCAAATCCGAAGGTCGTCTGTTAATTTCTTCTAATTTTAATTTCCAAATGAATAAAAGCCTGCACGTCGAAAAATCGCGTTTTACATGTTAAGTAATGGGAAATGGAAATGCCTTTCTTGGAGACGAACCAAGGAATTTTTTCGCAATTTAAATTTGTCATTCTCTGAATAAGTGTTAACCAAACATCCCTACCAAATTTCGAATTTCTATCATTATTAATTCTTGAGTTATTAGCGTTTGCATAGCGTGACCAATCAACCAACCGAAGACGGCTATTATTATATAAAATAATAAAATGTTTTACGTTAAAATCTGCATAAGAGCCGAGTTTTAAAATTAAATACTGCTATAAATACACTTTGTTCTTACCTTTCTCACGCCTTTCCTGGTCGGGAAGACTCTGCCATCCCTCTATCAGGTTTTCAAATATTTCTCTCCATAGTTTTTCCTTTACACATTTATCGCTATATTCCTTTAGTCCACTATCATAGACAGCGGGACGTTTTTGCACTTCGGATACCAGCACGTCAATTTCGTTGTCAGCCATCTCCCTGGCGCAGAAGACTGAAGAAAACTGCGTGAACTGAGCCACAAGAAGCAAACCGTGTGCGTGTTTCAACCTGACTGCATGCGTTGCATGACGTGTGGCCGGTGGCGCGCCACAGTGGTGTGGAGAGGAAAATGGAACACGAACCACTTTTCTGTGACCGCCACAAAACTGTGTCGTCGTGTGCGGGGTCCTACCAGAAACCATTTGTTCTGTTTCTCGCCACAAATAGTGGCCGCCACAAATAGTGGCCGCCACAAAGTGGCTCGTGAGCGACGGCCGTTAGAGGTGCTGCATTCATGAAATTTCGCATAAATGTGAGGTATTCGTAACAAATGATAAAAACCTATAAATGTATTATAATTATAAATTTTAGGGGTTGCTTTTACCCCAATATTTCCGAAACAGAAAAACACGTAATTCGGAGCCGAGATGCGAACTTATGCATTGAAAGTAATTTTTCGGCTTTTATTTTTACTTTCAGGTGAGAGAAAATATATATATATATATATATATATATATATATATATATATATATATATATATATATATATATATATATATCATCATTCTATAAGAACTCTTCTTACAGAGGAGGATATACGATACGATATAGGATACTAGTGAACATGTGCTTGCATTCTGCAAGCATTTTCTCTCACCTGAAAGTAAAAATAAAAGCCGAAAAATTACTTTCAATGCATAAGTTCGCATCTCGGCTCCGAATTACGTGTTTTTCTGTTTCGGAAATATTGGGGTAAAAACAACCCCTAAAATTTATAATTATAATACATTTATAGGTTTTTATCATTTGTAAAATAATCCGAGGAATAATTCGAAAATTGCAACAATGTGCATTATTTTGGCCGCTAAAAATTATAAACAATTTTACTAACCTTTCATGGTTTAGGTATTTCTAAATGCGCTATCAAGCTGAAATTTTTTCTACCTGTAGAATTCGCCAAATAATGAAAACGGGAATATAGAAATTTGAAAATTTTTATTCGTTTGCCGTAATAAATTCTCAAATGTTCATCAAATTGACTAATGTTTATGTACTTTGTGTAGATCCAGGAAGCTGAAAATTTTAACAGGGTTAGGAAATAATGTCCCGGTGGTAAATAACATTGAAACTTTTAGAAATATTTATTGCTGTGGCTGTTAAAAATTAAAAAAATTAAACAATGAAATTCATATAAATGCACTGTTAGAGGTGCTGTATGGACGAAATTTCGCATAAATGTGAGGTATTCGTAACAAATGATAAAAACCTATAAATGCATTATGATTATAAATTTTAGGGGTTTTTTTTCCCCAATATATGTTCGCTTCAGAAAAACACGTAATTCGGAACCGAGATGCGAACTTATGCATTGAAAGTAATTTTTCGGCTTTTATTTTAACTTCAGGTGAGAGAAAATGCTTGCAGAATGCAAGCACACGTTCACTAATATCCGATATCCTCTGTAAGAAGAGTCGATATAGAATGATGGTATATAGGATATAGGAGGATACTAATGTCTGGCCCAAACTACAATAGCTGAAGAGCTGGAATTTAATACATAGGTGAACCGAGAAAAATAATCGGAGGAATAATTGGAAAATTGCAACAATGTTTATTTTCTTGGCCGGTAAAAATTATAAACAATTTTACTAACATTTCATGATTAAGCTACTTCTAAATGCTCTATAATGCTGAAATTTTTTCTAGACGTAGAATTTTCCACCTAATGAAAACGGGAATATAGAAATTTCAAAATTTTTATTCTTCAACCGTAATAAATTCTCAAATGTTTAACAAATTGACTATTGCTTATGCACTTTCTGAAGGTGCCGGAAGCTGAAAATTTGAAACAAGGTAGGGAATGTTGCTCCGGTAGTAAATAACCTCAAAAATTTAAGAAATATTTATGATTGTTGCTTTTTAAAATTCATAAATTATAAACAATTAAATTTCTATAAATGCACTTCTAAAGGTGCTACATTGATGATATTATGCATAAATTTGAGGTATTCGGCACGAATGAGGAAAACCTAAAAAAAAATTATACATTTTAGGGGTTGTATTTACCCCAATAATTTCAAAACAGAAAAACAGGTAATTCGGCGCAGAGATGCAAACATGCCTATAGAAATTATTCTTCTGCTTTTATTTTTACTTTAAGGTTAGAGAAAATGCTTGCAGAATGCAAGCACACGTTCACTAGTATCGTATATCCTCTGTAAGAAGAGTCGATATAGAATGATATATATATAGGAGGATACTAATGTCTGGCCGAAACTACTACAGTGGGAGAGCTGATATTTAATACACAGGTGAAACAAAAAAAATTATTGGAGGATAAATGGTAAATTGCAACAATGTTTATTATCTTGGACGTAAAAAATTATAAACAATTTTACTAACATTTCATGGTTTAGGTACTTCCAAATGGGCTATGAAGCTGAAATTTTTTCAAGAGATAGAATTTGCCATATAATGAAAACCAGGATATATAAATTTGAAAATTTTTATTCGTTCGGCCGTAATAAATTCTCAAATGTTTAACAAATTGATTAATGTTTATGTACTTCCTGTAGATCCAGGAAGCTGAAACCTTTAACAGAGTTAGGAAATAATATCCCGGTGGTAAATAACATTGAAATTTTAGAAATATTTATTGCTGTGGCTGTTAAAAATTAATAAATTATAAACAATGAAATTCATATAAATGCACTTCTAGTGGTGCCACATTGATGACATTCAGCATAAATGTGAGGTATTCGTAACAAATATAAACCTATAAATGTTTTATAATTATAAATTTTAGTGGTTGTTTTTACCCAAATACTTTCAAAACAGAAAAACACGTAATTCGGAATCGACATGCGAACTTATGGATTGAAAATTATTTTCTGCTTTTATTTTCACTTTAAGGTGAGGGAAAATGCTTGCAGAATGCAAGCACACATTTACTTGTATCCTATATCATTTATCCTCCTCTGTAAGAAGAGTGCTTATAGAATGATAGGAGGATTCTAATGTCTGGCCCAAACTACAATAGGTGGACAGCTGAAATTTTCAGTAATTGTAGATGGCATGGAGAAACTGCCAGAAAAATTGAGATCTCCTACCTTAGTGTCATTGGTTCGACTCCAGAAATTCGGAAATTTCCGTTTTTCCCATAAGAAAAGCATTGTGGCATTACTGAAAATCAATTTCGGGCACATTCCGATAAAATAGAGATGGTTGTTAGTTGTCCACGAGATCTATAGGGAACCGTTATCGCCTTTATCGCAAGTGTCCTGGGTTTGACTCCAGACGTCCCGGTATATCTCTCATAAGAAAGCATGGAAAAAAAGAGTTCCTTCATATAGACGAAACTAAGAGGAATAAATAGATGATATTTTCAGGGTTTGTAGATGTCATGAGTATATCCCCATAGTATTTGACAACTCCTGCCTAGGTGTTATCGGTTCGATTCCAGGTAGCCTTAAATTTGTGATTATTTCCCATAAGAAAACCATTGTAAAAGGTCCAAGGCGCTTTGGCATTTACAACTTTTTTGTCGGCTTTTAGTCTTTCTTATTAAATATGAGAGAATGCTTGCAGAATGCAAGCGCACATTCACTTGTATCCTATTTATAAGCACTCTTCTTACAGAGGAGGATATAGGATACTAGTGAACATGTGTTTGCATTCTGCAAGCATTTTCTCTCACCTTAAAGTAAAAATAAAACCGAAAAATAATTTTCAATGCATACGTTTGTGTCTCAGCTCCGAATTATGTGTTTATCTGTTTCAAAAATATTGGGGTATAAACAACCACTAAAATTTATAATTGTAAACATTTATAGGTTTTTGCATTTCTTAGGAATACCTCACATTTATGCAGAATTTCATATATATAGCCCCTCCAGAAGTGCATTTATAAGAATTTCATTGTTTAAAATTTTTGAATTTTTAGCAGCCACAATATAAAACTTTCATGAAATTTCATGTTATTTTCCGCCTGAACATTATGTCCTAACTTGGTTAAAATTTTCAGCTTTCTGTCTCTAACTAAAGTACATAAACATTAGTGAATTTTTTTAACATTTAGGAATTTATTATGTCCAAACGAATAAAAATTTTCAAATTTCTATATTCCCGTTTTCATTATTTGGCAAATTCTACATGTTGAAAAAATTTCAGCTTTATAGCACATGTAGAAGTATCTAAAACATGCGATGTTACAAAAATGGTTTATAATTTTTTACGGCCAAGAAAATAAACATTGTTGATATTTTGCATTTATTCCTCTGATAATTTTTATTGATTCAGTCGTGTATTAAATTTCAGCTCTCCAACTATAGTAGTTTGGGCCAGACATTAGTATCCTCCTATATCCTATATCGTATATCCTCCTCTGTAAGAAGAGTGCTTATATAATGATATAGGAGGATACTAATGTCTGGCCCAAACTACAATAGATGGAGGGCTGCAATTGTCAGTAATTGTAGATGGCATGGAGAAACCGCCAGAAAAATTGAAATCTCATACCTAGGTGGCATGGGTTCGACTCCAGATATAGAATAAACATATCATGTACATTTACTATCTGGTCATTGATGGGTATCAGTAAGATGGCTTTCCATGTGCATCGCTTCACTGTTCCCCCGACCCCATCATATGTGGAGCGATGCATGTCAGGTCGGTAGTCAGCTTCCAGGGGCCAGCGCAAGCGGGGGTGGTTGAGGTAGCCGATTTTCGACCCCCTGTAAAACTTCAGTTGCAGCAAAAATAAATGGTTTTTCTCTTCAGATGTTGAAAATAGATGTTCAGCTTGTTCTCTCTGTGCAAACCAGTTCTCTCTGCTGGGATGCAAACATAGCTTTTTTGGGACGCCAAGTTGGAACTTTTTCAAATTTTTTGATGTTCAGAGCCGATTTTCTTCCACGCGAGATGCCTTTGAGCCTTTGTACTGCGTGACCTAAGAGTTCCCTGGCTCTAGTTTTCGGTGATATGTGTGTCGGCGCTTTAAAAAATTTGTCTGTGAGGCTGGAAAAATAGAGAAATCTCGAATTTTTTACCTGGATTTCAAAGGTGGCTAAGCAGTGTTTGTTTACGTCTCAGACCCCTTAACCTATACATGCGCTTGTAGTTCCATCCTTACCGAATAAAATGACATCAAATTTATCTCTGTGCGATGGATGAGAGGGCGACACGACTACATTTCCTGGAGGTCGACACAGCACACGGGAACACAGTTGCGACTGATCTGGTGGAGAGCGGGGGCATCATAGGGGGAAACCCTTGTGCATTTTGGGAAGGTAGTCAGATGTACAAAAGATCCTGAAAATTTGGTTCGATTCGAAAGACGCATCACTAAACTAAACTGACGAACGTTTAAATTTGGGAAAACTAAGAAAACAGAAGTTTATTAACTCACCATGAATTATGTACAGTATACGTAGGATGTTGACAATGGAGGTGTTTCGGAAGAGCATTATTTGGAATTGGAAGAGGAAGATGAGGGACTTGGTTTCAGGAATTCTGTGATTTGGAGCTGTTTCCCTTTTGTTTTGATTTTTTTATAAATTTCGTCATAGGGAGATATTGCAGAGTCAATTCTTCTCTTAAAATTGATGATCCTTTCCATAGATGGATCAGTCTGCATTACTTTCTCTTTCAACTCATTAGACATATTTAAAATTTCTGCTAAAGTCTTTGCTGAAAACTGTTTTATCTTAGGCTCTACATCTTCTTTGTTTTCGCTCTCACTTGATTGTCCAAATTCTTCAAGTTCCTCATTTGCTAGTTCTTCTTGTTGAAAGTTGAGCAGTTCCACCACTTCTTCCTCTTTTAGATCTTCAAAGCCCTCTCCACCTACATTTCTAGCCATTTCGATGATCTCTTCAACTTCTCCGCGAATGCTGGGATAACTTTGGAAGGAACGGCTTTGTGCCAAAGTTTCTGCCAACATGCATTTATTGTTGATTGTTTTACTTTGTCCCATGATTCTTTTATCATATGAATGACTGTTCGAATGTTGAATGAAAACCAACATTCACAAACAGAAATCAAAGAATTGATGTCCATTTGCTGTAAAATATGTTTGAAAGTTCGGCGAATATAATAAAATTTGAAGGTCGCAAAGATTCCTTGGTCCATCGGCTGTAAGAGTGGTGTTGTGTTTGGTGGTAGGAATACAACTTCTACATCAGAATAGCCTTCTGCAAGAGAAACTGGATGACCCGGAGGGTTACCCAGTGCGAGAAGCACTTTAAATGGCAAATTTATCTGCCTCAGTTAGATCTTCACCTGCTGGATGAAGCAGTTGGCAAACCAATCTTCGAACAGTTTACAATTAACCCATGCCTTCTTATTAGACCTCCAAAAGACAGGTAGATCTGATTTAATCATCCCTTTTAGAGCACGAGGATTTTCTGAACGGTAAATTACCATTGGTTCGCATTTAAAATCTCCCGAAGCGTTTCCACATAATATTACAGTGAATCGATCTTTGGCAGCCTTAAAACCTGGAGCAGTACGTTCCTCTTTGGAAATATAGGCCATATTTTCATTCTCTTCCAATATAAACTGGTTTCATCAACATTGAAAATTTGTTCTGGCTTATAACGTTTCTCCTCGATAAGCTTCAAAAATTCACCGAGGAATTCTCTCGCTGCCTCTTGATCAGCTGATGTAGCTTCTCCTGATAGCTTAATGTTATGCAAATTTAAACACTTCTTTAAATTATCAAACCAGCCCTTACTCGCTAAAAAACAGGTAGAAGAATTCTCTTCGTCATCATCTTCAGTTCTACTCTTTAAATGTTGATATAGGTTAAGTGCTTTATTTCTTATTAACTCCATGCTAAGGGGAACATTTTTCTGTTTTATCCTCTATCCACACACTTAAGAGTTTTTCCATTTTTTCTAACACAGGGTCACGTCTACTTACAAAAGGAACTTAACACTAGACGGAGTAGAAGCTATTACACTACTTCGTATTTTGTCTTCGACCCTTTTTATAGAACGTACGGTTGATTCATTTACTCCATATTCTCTACCAATGGAAGCGTAACTTGCTCCACTTTGTAACTTATCTAATATCATGATCTTTTCTCTCAAAGTTATGACTTTACGCTGTCTCTTAGCTAATGCGTCCCTTCTACTTATATTAACATGTTTAGATGCCATAATAATTTAAAATAATGGGTTAATTTAAAAAATTAAAAATGTGTATAAAAGCACTCTACTATAATACAATGCCAACGTCACTAAGCGTAGTCCTATGTAATTTAAAATGAGAGAATAAAATGAAACATCACATTAATACCACAAACACACCAAGGATACAAGTCATGTTGCTTGCGGCACTATAGAACAGAAACTGAAATAAATGTGGAAAAGGGAAGCTTGCGAAGGTCCCCCCATATTCCCCTAAAAGTCCCTTATTCAACAAGCCACGTTTCTTTTAGTCCGATGGCCATATTTATTCCACGTCAAAACAAGCAGACTTAATACTGTTTACACAGGTGGCGTGAAAAATAAAAAGAACAGAGAGTGGAGCAAACCGGAAGATTTTCCCGTTCAGTATTCTATGGATCCTTCAGGAAACGGGAAGATTTCCCCGTTCGGTACGACAAAAAAATGAGTAATGGGTGTTGCTGAGAAAATGTGTGCTTGCATTCTGCAAGCATTTTTAAAGTTCAGCCTTTTTACAATTTCAAATTATTCCCAATCAATTTTGTACAAAATCATATAACCATATCAAATTTAAAATTGTAGCTCATTTAGAAGTGCATTATAATTTTATTCGTCACAGAGGACAATTTGTGGCCAAACAGTTGCTAAGATTTCGAATTTTTACGATATCGGATTTCTTCTTTCTGTTGTAACTAAGAACCCATAATTCTACCAAATTTCATGTTTGTATCTCGTTAAGAATTGCCGTATAATTTTCACACTGGTATGGGTCATAAATAGGGCAAAACAACATGATCAAGCTTTGTTAAATTACATTCACTAATAGCCTTCCTTTTGGCCCTGTACCTTTTATTGTTTTCTCAATTTCTTAATCTATTCCATTCATTTTTATCTACTACAACCACATCATAGTGACCATTGTCGGCTGCCCCTTGCCTGGCAGAGCTGGGATAACTGCACATGAGCACAACGGTCATTTTCCGATTACGCGCCACTTAGTTACGACTTTAGAAGATTATAATATAGAGAGATTTAGGCCTTAAGGTTCCATGCCTTTCGATTGTTAAATTGTACTTATGTTAGATACCCGTAAAAATTACAATGAAAACATGAAATATCGTAAAATCCCAAATTTTTAAAAGAAGAATTTATTTATTCAACTCACATTTCAAGGTCGTCTTTAGGAATTCCACGTTCGTTTTTTTCTAATATCTAATCACTGATCTGGTCTTCATCTGCAACATAATAACCCCATAAGTAATGGTCCTCAGTTCCATACAATGAATTCAAAATTCCAGTCACTTTAATTAAAGCCTTTGATCACAGTTTCTTCACTTACGTCACGCCATGCTGCGAGCACCCATCAGCACACCTCTGATAGCGGAGCGCGTTTAAGCCTGCCCGTTGCTGTTGGGTTCTTCAAATTGAAGCATGAATCACATAAAATTAAAGACAAAATCCGCTGTATGGCACCTTCCAGGAAAGACATGGAGTTCATTCTTTGCTACGAAACACGGCAGGCGTTTCGTGGGCGGCTTACCATCGAAAGGTAAAGGGGCATATATTGTGTCATGTCTGTACCCCCTTTTTCTGAGTCCTGTTTTAGGGAAAAAGATGCGGGTATTACACACGTAAATAGCCGAAGTGGATAGTGAGGATGAAGATGATGTTCTTGGCGACGCCATTTACGTAGACGATGAGAGCACAAAATCGCCGACGAACTATTTGAGGACAGCAATAATGAATTCAGAGGCTAAGATTCGGACAGCTAAAAGTAAATAAATAATCATTCTTATTTTTGTTATGAAAAATGTTATTTAAAGGAATATTATCGAAATGCATTGAAATGTACAACGTACTGGTAAAAATGTACAAAAATATATATTATTTTCTTACTAAAAAAAGTTGTATGCGCTTGTTACCATATATAATATGCACCCTAACTTTTTGTCAATTTTTTGTGAAAAAAAAATGCGTATTATAATTGGAAAATTATGGTATAATAGCTTCCCATCATATGATTGTTTCTCTTAAAACCTGTATTTTTTAAAACCACGGTCATTTAAATGCTATAGTACTGTATTTACTCATTTATCCCATGCACCTTTTATCCTGAAATGCCTGTGAAAAAAGGGGGTGCACATCTTACACAAGGATTTTTGAACAGGTTATATAAATTGTGAGAATCGATAGTAAATTCTGTGCAGTATGCTTGCATCTATGTGTACATTCAAAAAAGACATTGAATTCTATGAAGTATATGTATATTTATGCAACCAAGCAAACTTGTCCTTAGCCTTTCTATATTTACTCATATATATGTGAAAAAACTCGTAAGCTTGATGCAACATTATGTGGGTTTCCACAGCTGTTTTTCCCAGTTTGAAACAAAAATTCATGCAAATTCTTTTCTCCTTTGAGGATGTCCTATCAAAATACGACATAGCAGAAAAAACTCAATCTCAAAACCAGTTGTAACACTATAACAAAACACCTTAGTTACTTTGGACATGTTGTTACTTGTAGATTACAGTCAGGTTACTAGCCACTCCATACGCATCCAATGTGAGCATTATGGGTCGCATTGTGCATGATCATTTAAGGAAGTTTTTGAACACACCTCATATGTTCGCCGTATAAATCAACCCTCATTTTTTCAATTAAAAATACTTCTCATGTAATCGTTTTCAGACAAAATCAAAGTCATGTACAATACATGTTTTAGCAAAACAGAAATAAACAATAATAAAAATATATACTGGCAGTCCTCGACTTTCCTACATTTGACTTTTGTACAATTCGATCTTTCGCACATTGTAAATTCTCGCCCCTAAACTGCCTTTTGTATGCTGAACAATGCCGAATTTGGACTTTCGTTCATCAGCTGACGATCAAACATTTAGAGCCATCGCATAATGGCGCTGTCTGTCAGGCAAGCCAACACTTTTAATAAATTAAAGTATGCTACGTAATAATATACGTATTGTATGTAATGTAAGATTTGTGTGTAATGTTTTTTAATATTGTACTGAAATTTGGCAAGATTAATACCACTGTAAAGTCAGATAATAATCAATAAATTATTATTATTATTCAATCTCGGCAACATTACCGTCTTTGTTTGTACATACGGCAGTGTTTCTTTGTTTGTGCATTTTACGTATTATGATAAACGGAAAACTGAAAGTGCTAATACAAATGGAAAGAAATGTAGGACTCATAAACTTAACACGATTGAGACAAAGATGGAAATAATAAGGCGTGCTGAAAGCAGTGAATCTTTAGCTTCAGTCGGCCGCTCATTGGACATAAGACTGTGGGGTCAATTGTGAAGGAGAAGGACAAAATTAAAGAATATGTACGAAATGCTGGAAATATTTTGTTGAAGATTGTCTTAAAGGCGAGGTGTAGTGATGGAGGAAATGGAGCGATCTTTAACATTATGGATTGAGGATCAGCATCAAAAAAACGTTCCAGTGAGTCTTGCAGTAATACAAGGTAAGGCTCTCAGTTTCTATGAAGATTGGAAAAAACGCTTAGGAGAAGGGGCTGCTGATACTCCAGAATTTCAGGCAAGACAAGGCTGGTTTGATAAGTTCAAGAGCAGGGCTTGTTCCCATAACATTAAATTGACTGGAGAATCTGCTAGTGCAGATAAAAAAGCTGCACAAGAATTTGTAAAAGAGTTTTCCGAAATAATTGAAGAAGGGGGTTGTTCTGCTCGTCAAATTTTTAATGTTGATGAGACAGGATTATTTTGGAAAAGGATGCCTGCACGAACCTATTTAGCAAAGGAAGAGGCAGTTCCACCTGGGCATAAGGCAGTTAAGGACAGACTCACATTGCTTCTTGGTGGCAATGCAGCAGGTGATTTTAAAATAAAACCAATGCTAATCTACCATTCGGAAAATCCAAGAGCTTTGAAGGGGAAGGCTAAGGAAATGCTGCCAGTCATCTGGAAATCTAATTCAAGTGCCTGGGTTACTAGAACAATTTTTCAGGATTGGTGTATGGACAATATTGCAGGAGGAATTATTTATTATTTAAGGCAGTATTACTTTTGGACAATACTCCTGGACACCCACAATCGTTACAGGAACTTTATCCAGAAATTAAAATTGTGTTTCTGCCTCCAAATACCAGATGCAAAATTCAGCCTATGGATCAGACAGTCATAGCCACTTTCAAGCGGTACTACATGAGGAGAACAATCAACCATGCTATCAGGGCAACTAACAAGGAAGGTGGACCTACCCTGAAGGAATTCTGGAAAGATTATAACATCTGGAATGCAGTTAACAATACTGGGGACTCTTGGGCTGAGATAAAGGAATCAGCAATGATTGGTTGCTGGAAGAGGTTGTGCCCAGATTTAGTACAAGATTTTAAAGGTTTTGAGGAGACTCCTGAAGCTGCCACAAAGGAAGTTGTTCAGCTTATGAATGAACTGGACTTGGGTGTCAGCATTGAAGATGTGGATGAATTGTGTGCATCTCATTCAGAGCCTACGTCCAATAAAGATCTAATTGACCTACAAGAGGCAAATAAGACACCACCTGAAGCCGAAGATGATGACTATCAACTTCCTCCCACCAACTCTTTGACAGTGAAGAAAATGAATGAAGCCTTCACGCACCTTGAACAGTTCTTAAGCATCATGGAAGAATATGATCCAAATCCAGAGAGAATTCACAAGTAAGTAGAGCTGTTGAGAGGGATACAGCTTGTTACAGATTCCTTTATCAAGAGAAAAAGAAGGCTAGTGTTCAACTTTCTATTGACAAATTTTTCAAGAAAGTTGATAAGACACCATCAGCAAGTACATCTTCCCAACATTAAAATCAGTATTTTGTCTACTAAATGTAAAAAATAATGAATTTGAGGCAAGAAGTAAAAAGAAATTTGTATTGTTTATATTTTTTGTATTGATGAATTTAAGTACAGACTGTAATTATTGGTACAGCTATTTTGTTTGTTGCCCATAAATAGGGGTTTTTATTTACAATAGTCCCTCGGATTCCTGAAAAACCTCGCGAATGGTAAGTAATTGGGTTTTTTAGAAAAAATAGGGTTTGTGTCTTAGAGTCCCTATTCCAGCAAGTAACTTGCATTTTTGCCCTTCAAAATATAATAATGCAATTCGTACTGTGGCGTTCTGAATAACTGCCACATTTTATTAATGAGCAAGTAACCGATCTACACACGCTTCGATGATGTTGGCGATTTCCCGTTAGCAGACCGTGAAACAATTTGAGACATAATGATTGTGCAGTAGCTTGGCTTTCTTGTGAATGACTCAGCGGGACTTTCTTGATCGCTTCTTCACTTTTCTTAATCGATCTTATTGTGGACTCGTTCACACCAAATAATTTACCTACTGATGAAGCAAATTCATTATGCGCAAGCCTATCTAAAACTTTAATTTTCTTCTCCAAACTCGTCACTTTTTTTGCTCTTTTTACAGACTTTTCTTTCATTTCAATCATCACTCTATTTGGGGCCAAGTTTAGGCAATATTACAAAAAAAACTATGAAAATAGCAAATGCTTTAATGAAAAAAGAGGGATTTCGTATGTGCACTTCAGGCAGTCCTCGACTTTCTTGCGTTCAATATTCGTACAACTCGCACATTAGTAATAATAATATTTATTTACAGCCAGTAATCACATTGTAGTCAGAAATCACAGAATGTTTCATTAATCACAAAGTAATTTATTATCCAACTCATAGCCTGTAAAATAAAGTGACCATTTTTTTCTTGCGTTTTCAGGGATGGGGGACACCAACGCAACCACCTCACATTAGAGTAACCTAATATTTGTTTATACTCTTTGTCCGACGAAATCACAAAAATCTTTTAAGCGTTCCACACGAACCGTGTATCAATGGAAATACCCAAATACTTTCGTAACTATTTTCGATATCTATAGGCATGGAATCAACAGCTGCCTTAGCACAGTTATGTATAATGTGTGCATTGCAGCCGAGACCAATTATGTTTCTGTTTAGTTGACAAAGAGAGTTAATTGTGGTAATCACACACTAGAGTATATCGAACGGTTACAATGTTGCCAGATATGCTAAATTTTAGGTACGTTCGACGTTGCACTCGCGTAATGGCGAATTTAATGCGGAAGGCGAAATACAATAAAAATTCGGGGTCAAAAATAGGCCGGGACATAAATCTTGTTCCGGGGACTGTCCCCGAAAATCAGGGATGAATGGTCACCTTATTGTAAAACTGTATTATGGGTTCAGCAACAGCTGGTCTGCCACCTCTTCCAGAAAAGACACTGCCATAAACAAAGATAATTTCACCAAAAATACAAAAAAATTAATAGACATAAACAAGAAAAAGGGAACTTAATACCAAGACATAATAACTATAGTTAACGACTAGATTATGGTAAGAATGGAAGTACTGTGTTAGAAACAGTACGAATAAATGTAACTCTCACAGTAATAAAAATTTCTTGAGAAAAAAGTATAATGAAAAACAACGATAAATTATAAAAAGATAATAATCAATTACACTGTGTGTGTGACAACCTTAGGATAATACAAGGGAACAAGAACCGAAGATAACATAGATTGACACCCCTGAACCACCTTTTGTGCGCCGATCAGACTTTTGCGCTTCAGCTATATGACTAACGAATATTTCGAGTGGTGCTGGTTTCCAGCCACCAGTTTCCACCGTGTTGCCATCTTTGTCCATACAGAAGAGTTTTGTTTGTGCAATTATTTAAATATTTTATTGCATTTTGCCCTATCTCTCTATATTATAAAATCGACGATTGTGTCTACAAGGCCCCTGCACAAAAAAACTAAACATTTATACCATAATTAGAGATTTTATAATATTTTTTGGCTCTCTGGGAACGGAACCTTTCTATAACAGGTAATTCTCTCTTCGGCTTTCATACATTCGACTTTCGGACACGTTTTCAGGAACGGATTTTGAATGAAAGTCGAGGACTGCCTGTTCAGTAAAACCCCATTATTTTGATCCCAGATAGTTCAAAGTACAGACGACTCCTGAGATTCGACTGGGATGTGCTCCTGAAAATGTGGTCAAATCTCGATCAGTCAAATGTCGAATCAGCACAAATTGAAACATCAAAAATAACAATGTCTAGGCTGAAACTAAACCTCTTGTGGTTGGGCGGGCCGAAAATTACTTCGCGTAAAATAATTCCTAATTCGACCGACAGATCGGCTGGGTAGAATAAGCGGGTTTCGACCGGTCGAATTCTCTAGTGGGTTGAATCTCGAACGGTCAAATCTCGGGAGTCGCCTGAATATTGTAATTCGAAGCTAAAATCAGTTCCCGGCCAACACCATAGGATTTTGTGTAGTTTTTGATATGGATTATTCAAAATACATCTGCAATGAAATTCGAAGTCATATTCTGATCTGGTGACTCAAGAATAGTTCATTTAATTCGAAACCTATATCCTTAATGTATGTGCAAGTAGAAGGTTCACACACTCATCATCACAGCATGTTTTTATTCCTCATTTATCATACATGAAATACATATAGTGCCCCAAACAGGTGACTACTTCTTACTTATTGAATAGTGTAATGCGGGATCGCGAGAAAGAACAAAAACTCGTTACAACAGCTTGAAACAATTTTATTTTCAAGAGGCACACAAAAAATAAACTTATCAAATCACACCACACGGTCTCTCTCTCTGCACACGCTCAACGCGCTCAACTAACTCCGTCATACTGCCTGCTTGGTGCTGCGTCCGCAAAACAAAACAATAACTAAATGCATCTGCACGTTACATCCTCCCCCTTACGACCACATATACGTCCTCGAATGTGGTCGTATTACAAATTAAGTCGGTCAGGGGCTCTGCGTCTTCTTCCCAAGGGCTGATCTGCTGCACGTGGCATTTGACTCTTGGGTCGGCCCCTCTTCCTCAAAGGCTGAACCGGCAGTGGTGCTTCTTCGGGATTCCCTGCAAAACGGGTCAGGGCAAAAGAATGGTATACCCCAAGTGGAACTTCAGGGTTATCTACAGCTGCTACCTGGAAAGAAGTAGGAGATTTTTGTGCAATTATCATATATGAACCATCCCTTCTTGGAGCAAACTTGGAAGTAAACCCTTGTTTGGATTTATTGAGGGCATGAACATCCACCAGAACCTGGTCGCCAACTTTATATTGGGGACTGGCTCGCCTTTTCTTATCAGCTTGGTATTTCTGCCTATCTTGTTGAAACTCACTCCTTTCCTTGGTTTCTCTCAGGGCAACAGCAAACCGCTTCAGGTATGGCGTGATTTGTGGAACAAATCAATAACTGACCGCAAATCATGCCCCACATCATCTGATGTGCGGAGTTCACGGCCAAAAGAAAGGTAAGCTGGAGTGTATCCAGTTGATTGGACGACGGTTGTATTCCTTGCAAACCTTATGCTTGGCAGATGATCTTTCCAGCTTCGGTGACAGTCTGCAGTGAAAATTGCCAATTGCACCTTCAGATCCCGGTTCTTCCTTTCTACGGGATTTGCTTCTGGATGGTAGGCAGGTATTAGGCCCTGTTTAAAGCCTAAACAGTGTGCCACCTTCTGCATCATGTCACTTACAAATTGGGTTCCGTTGTCACTAATGACTCGTCGTGGGGTCCCATACCAGAGCACTACTTCATTAATCAGGTATCGGGCACAGGCTTCTGCAGTGGCATCCTGCAAAGGAAAAAGTTCGACCCACCTTGTGGTCATGTCTTGCACCACAAATATCCATCGGTGCCCATCTTCTGTCTCAAGCAATGGGCCAAAGAGGTCCATCGCAGGCACTTCAAAGTGCTGGTTCTGCACCGGAGTCTGCAGAAGTCCAGCTGGCTTCATATTGTCTGGCTTGTATCGCTGGCACTCGATACAGCCCTTCACATACTCCCTTATTTGCCAGCGCATCCCTACCCAATAATATCGGGATGCAATCTTTTGGATGGTCTTCTCTGCTCCATAGTGGCCAGCCATAGGAGAGTCTTGGTAGTCATGAAGGATTCTTGGAATCTGCGTCCGATGTGCCACCTGCTGAGCCTCGTCCTCCTCGCCTTCAGGGGAGTAGCGATAGAGAATGCTATTTGACATTATGTAGCCCCTCTCTGTCCATTGTGAGAAGCTTACTGCATCTTCCTTTGCCTCCAATGCATTAATAATCTTCCTCAACTCTGGGTCCTCCATCTGCTCTTGTCGAATGTCTTCTATTGACTCTGTCGGAAAATCGACACTCACCAAGCAAAAGTCTGCAGAATCAAGGCAGGATGGTCATGACAATGTATTGGCAACTGCATTGCACTGGCCTGGTGCATATTCAACGTGGAGATCGTAAGACTGCAGTTGCAAAGCCCATCTTGCTAAACAGCCACTGGATGATATCAGGGACATCAGCCACCGAAGGGGTTGATGGTCACTAATAACAGTTACCGGTGCTCCCTCAAGATACCCTCTAAATTTCCCTACAGCCCAGACAACTGCCAAAGCCTCTCTCTCAGCGGTGCTGTAGTTTCTTTCTGCTGGGGTGAGCAGCCGGCTCGTGTATTCCACGGGGCATTGATCCGGATGCTCCCCCTGGAGTAGAACCGCTCCCAAGGCATATGCACTTGCATCGGTCCTCAGCACATATGGAAGTTGGTCATCTGCTTGTCTGAGAATTGGTGCACTAGTTAGAAGCTCCTTCAGCTTCTTGAAGGCCTCCCCCTGCTCAGCGCCCCACTTCCATTCGGCATTCTTTTTTGTCAGGTTTATAAGGGGTTGAGCAACCATGGAGTAATTGGGTACAAACCGACGGAACCACGATCCAGTTTGTAGAAAAGTCAAGAGTTGCTTGACGTTCTGAGGAGTTGCCATCTCTGCAATTGCGGCTATCTTATCTGGATCCGGTTTGATGCCATCAGATCTTATAAGATGACCCAGGGCGGCAGAAGGTGCACTTCTCATGATTGGTGCTCAACTTGAATTGCCGCAACCTCTCGAACACCAGCTGCAGGTCCTGTATGTGCTCATCAAAGGAAGAGGACAAAAGAATGAGGTCATGTAAATATGCCAACACTAAAACATCACCAAGGCCGGAACGAAACCTATCGATCAGATGCTGAAATGTTGCTGGAGCGTTCCGGAGACCGGCATGCGCTTAAATTGGTAGTTACCGAGGGGAGAAACAAAAGCCGTCTTATCTCGATCGTCCTCCTTCATTGGAACCTGCCAATACCCGGACCGCAAATCTAGCGTGGTCATGTACGTGGCCTTCTTTGCTGCATGTAGTAGGTCATCCATGTGCGGCAACGGATACCTGTCTGGTACCGTAACACTATTCAGCCATCAGTAGTCCACGCAGACCCATTGAGTTCCATCCCTCATCAGAACAAATACCACGGGCTGCATACGGAGAATCACACTCCTCAATAACATCGCTGGGGAGCATCTTCTCGATCTCTTGTTCCAGAAGCTGCTTCTTTGCAGGTGACAAGCGGTATGGAGGCACAGCGATAGGCATATCATCCGTCAGCCGGATCGCGTGTTCAGCGAAAGGTGTAGGATCCTTGTGGGGACCGAAAATATCACCGTATTCCATGATGAGCGCACCAAGTCACTTCCTCTCCTGCTGGTCAAGGTTGCGTCCTTCATCACTCCTGAGCGAAGGGCCAACTTCTGCCGCTTGGATCGGTACACAGCTGAGACCGTCTCCTTCGGGAAGGAAAGCATTGGAGAAATACCATTACCGTTTCGCGCAATCCAGCACCATCTCTGCATCATGGATGAAATCCATTCCAAGAAGAGTCTTGCTCTCCGTACTCTCTGGAATGGCAACCAGTGCAGTCCTAAAGCACCGACCCGCCACCATAATCTCCACCGAAAAGGTCCCCGCCGTGGTTCATTTAACTTCTCCGTCCGCAAGTCTCATCTCCATCTCCGTTTCATCGAAACGGCATCCACGATCGATGAGTATCTGATGCAGTTGGGCTCCAGCGATGCTTCTGCTGGACCCAGTATCAACACACACCTTCCCGTATAATCCACAGATGTTTACTAACAGCATGGGGTGGGGTGTATCTTCGTCACCACGAATTTGCATGTGAGAGAAGGAGATGGGTCGAGATGCTGCATGACCAACGTTCGCAGGAGCACAATTAGGGCAATTGCTCCTCACATAGCCCGGCGCACCGCACCCAAAACAGGAAAGTTGCGGCTTTGTGTTCGACTTCTGGCGTAGTGAAATACCGCTTTCCTTGGATGATCTCTTTGCCGCCTTAGCCTTCCGACAGCTCTCCACCTCGTGCCCGAAGTTTTTACAAAAGGCACATCGTGAACGACTCTTCTCAGATGGGCCCCTTGCAGGAGTTGGATCGGCAACCACTTTCGGCGCAGGATTCGCCTCACGCTGCGATAATTCGACTTCTTTGGCAAGGCTCAGCAAGGTGGCGAAGGAGTCGGGGTCGTCTCGGCGGACTCTCTTGCGTATCTTCCAGTTCATCAATCCATACACCATGTCGATCTGTGCGCGTTCGGGTAGCGCATACGGGAGCTGGGAAAACGAAGCACGAGCACGACATAGGAACAGTTCACTCGCCTCGGTCTCCTCTTGCTCGCATGCGAATATTTCGCGGAACACCAAATGTGGGGGCAACTTCTGTGAAAATGCGTCGTGGAGTGAGCGCACGGCACCGTCCCAGTTCTCTATCGTCCCCTTTTCGCCTTGCCACCAGGTAGCGGCGATGCCTTCCAACAACATCGAAAGCCCGCGTAAGGCATTTTCATCCGTAACATTTGCACAGTCCTTATATGTAGTCACTGACTTTAAGAAAGTGTCCACATCCCATGAAGCATCACCATCAAAGCGAAAGGTACACTTAGCGAAATTGCCCGAAATTGTTGGCACTGCTGCTGTTACTTCTTCGGTCACTCATCTCTTCGCGAGCGGTTATTATCGCCATTTGTGTTATTTGCGTCAACAATTGTTGGAACTGTTCCCCTGTTAACCTTACCGATGGTGCTACCGCCTCAGATCTAGGCATTTTGCGAGTTGAACCAGCAACCGCGGGTGAAAAGTTCACCAACCACGTGATAAACGGAATCTAATTCGGGACTTTTTGCGGTAAAATTTTGGCGAAATTAGCGTGCTGGATATTGATGGACAAGGATATCACTATCTCTGTCACAGCTGTTGCACCAGCACACAAAAAAGTCTCACTTCCGGTA
The DNA here is from genome assembly GCA_036926305.1 of Uropetala carovei. NCBI lineage: Eukaryota > Metazoa > Arthropoda > Insecta > Odonata > Petaluridae > Uropetala > Uropetala carovei. The sequence continues at coordinate 1,234,013 of JAXCHB010000252.1, read as the reverse complement.
GCCGAAAAAAACGTGCTTTCTTTGCGTTGCGAAGTTTCCGTTCTTCGCTATCTCAAGCCCCACGTTGGGAGACCATTTGTAATGCAGGATCGCAAGAAAGAACGAAAACTCGTTACAACAGCTTGAAACAATTTTATTTTCAAGAGGCACACAAAAAATAAACGTATCAAATCACACCACGCAGTCTCTCTCTCTGCACATGCTCAACACGCTCCACTAACTCCGTCATACTGCCTGCTTGGCGCTGCATCTGCAAAACAAAACAATAACTAAATGCATCTGTACGTTACAATAGTAGGATGACCATACGTCCCATTTTTGCCAGGACAGTCCCATTTCCTAGCTGTTTCTTGACCATCCCGTCATTTTGGTCAATAAAGCTATTTTGTCCTATTTTGAAGCTCATTGCAGATAAAATACGTATTATCCTGATACTATAGCTGATATTGCTATTAGAAATGTAAGATTCTCAGAAATATGAAGCCTATTAAATGAACAACAAATGTTGATTATAGTCACAATTAGGGTTGCCAACCTCCGGCTTTAGAACCAGAGATCTCCGGGTCATCGCCATTATCTCCGGTCTCCGGGTGAGTAGCACAAATCTCCGCTTCAATTTCGATTGCAGAGGAAAGCCCTTTTTACGACTTTTTTGCATTTTTTTATAAATGATTCGAATTAAGATACTTTGCACTTTAATTTCCATTGTATTTTGTTTTATACAAAAAACAAATTGACGATGCTCTTACAATTTCGTTATTTGGAGATATTTAAAAAAATAAACAACGATTTTTAATCATATGTCCTAATATCATGAGTGCCTTCAAGAATATTGAATATATTTATCATTACATTTAACCTTTAAACGGGCAAGCCTAATTTGTTATGTATCCAGTCGAGTGGGGTCAGGTTTCACCCCAATTTTTTTTTCATAGAAGGTCACTGAGTAGACAGTTACTTTATTTTCTCATATTTTTCATTGCTTTAGGTTTATTAAACATGGTTTTAGCTCCATATTAGTAATACTAATATTGATATCTTTTGTTATTGAACATTACCTTACATAACCTTTGTTTATGAAATTTTATGATATTTATATTGGATATTTTAGTTCTATTTAAATGAAGTTCAGTATTTTGCAAAGAAATATTATCTTTTATTACTAGTTCAGCTATATTCATTCATGTTAACATATGTACATAGAATCAGAATTCTCTTTGTGTTTACATTCATGGCACATTCGAAGTGTCTCACTATGCTGGTCACATATGAATTGACTGCACTTTGTAAATCTGTTTGACACTTTTTTGTCGTGCTTACTGTCACACATCTTACATCTTCCTCTCTTGGTTTGTCTCATGTTATCTCCATTACCAATCTCAATTTTTCTATTCTGAACTCCACACATTTCCATGGCTCTTCATATTGAGAAGTGGAGGTTCGGTACGGTCGCTGCCCTTTGCTTCATGTAAGGGATTACTAGCTCTTTTCCTAGCACCTGCAAGAACTTTCTACGTTTCCCTATCTATTGTAAGACTGCGTAGTTTTTTTCAATGTTATGCTGAAAGATTACTAAGCTATTGTATGCAGCTGCATCAAGCCAATTCATAAACAATCGCAAAGGTCATCTTTGTCTTTGGCGACTGCATGAGTACTCGGAAATCAAATGATCAAGGGTGTCTACACCCCCTTGGGTCGCATTATAATGGGAAATTATGCATGGTTTTTTGCCATTTGATGAATTCATTTCTACCTCATGGTGCTGACTGGATAGCAAAAGTACAACTCTGGGTTTTTTGGGCGTGTACCCGACAAGTGTAAATAAATTCGAAAATAAAAACTTTGTTGACTGGGATTCAGCTTTCATCAAAGATAAAAGCATCTCTCTGGGAAAATCTTGATTATTTTTTTGGATGGTCCCAACTAATGTTAGATTCTTCCTAATTTAGTCCAGGAAAAAAACATGATGTGACCATGGGCGCACGCTCACGAAGGTTTATAATCATATTCTTACTCTTCAAATTACTACAAATGCCATGGAAATGTTTTAGGTATTTTTCAAACTGAATCACATGTAATTGAGTGATTAATATAAAGAAAAGTGTCAGTAACTACGAATTATTATATCAGGTCCATGAAAAACTTTTGTTGGAAAAAGGTGTCGTTGCCGGACAAGTGGGGTCAAAAATGACCCCATCGAGAAATATATTTTTTAAAATTACTTTAAAATTAAAATTAAAAAATCTTTTTGCTACACACAATAATCTGAGACAAAAATAGGAAAATACAAAAAATGTGAAAGTGATACATAAAGACTTGGGCTCAGAATCAAACAAAATGCAAGTGTGGGGTCAAATATGACCCCACTTGCCCATTTAAAGGTTAATTCCTCTTGGGATACATCTAAAGCAGGGGTCCCCAAACTTTTTATTGAAAGGGCCATATTGGGCTTTATGTACGACAGCGCGGGTCACTTCAGACTTTTCAAATGACTGATCGGGCCGTAGTTTGGGAACCCCTGTTCTAAAGTATCAAGGTTTCAAGCAAACTCCGGTTTATGAATATCTTAAAGTAGGCAACCCGTAACAACTCTCTGGTTCATGAAGATCTAAAAGTTGGCAACCCTAGTCACAATATTGTCAGATTAGGAAATGTACTGTGAAATTTAGAATATTCACTCAAGCCTAATTTTCAGTTCAGTGATGTTTATGAATCACGAACTAAGTGTTCACTTCAGCTCTGTTTGAATTCGCAGTGTATAATAACTTGTAAGGCCAATTCATTCATAGAACAAATAGATAAGATTCTGCATTGAGATTTTGCTGTCTGAATAGCAAATCATAAGAAAGTTTGATTTTCATTAAAGTTCATATATTTCGAACCCGGATACTTCAAAGTCATATTTTTTGGTCCTTTAAACTTGGAAATAATGAGGTTTTACTGTATATACTGCTTAGAGTCCATGCTATTTTTCTTGAGCATCCCATGTGACAGGTTTTCTAATTTTTTTAATTCATAAAACTATAAATTGTTGCATTAAAATTTATTTCATTGCACATTGGAAGATATGCATAGGCTTTAATAATAATAATAATATTATTACCATTACACTTCATATTATTTTTAGCCTCTGTTAATGCAGTTATTATTTTCATTTACTTGTAATTCAGTGACAATTGTATGCATTTTTTTGCTCTTAAACTAAAATTTCACAAATTTTCTCTTCTTTTTTCCAGTGCATCTAAGTCAGATTCAGCCATTAGGGCCCTAGCTGGTTTGGCAGGACCTCTTCTGTTTCCTTCAAGCTCTGCTGTTACTGGACCCACTGGCATGCCAACCTCTTCCTCATCTCCTTCAACCTCTACCACCACATTATCTTCTACACTTTCTAATTGTGGTTCATCAGCTCCTCCACCACCTCCTGCCTCTCCTCTTAAAACTAAAACTCGCACAGCAAGTGGACCTGCAGCTATAATAATTGAGGAAGCTGCAGTAGCAAGATCCCCATCTCCAGTAGATCCTGAGGTAAATACAATTACTACTTCTATATCAGGGGTTTTAACTGGTGGTAGGCAAACCCCTATGGTTACGTCAGGAGTTTTGAATGGGTACACTAAAGTGTTACAAATTGTAATCTTTCTTCTTAGCTTGTTTTTCATCCATGACTTCAGAATTAAAAGTTGAAATGTGACATCAAATATTAACGTCATTAAACAGAAAAATACGCCAAATCTGTGAATGTTAATGTTCTAAACATGAGTTATCTATTTTAATACAAGTGTTGCTCATATCATTATCACGTTAAATGTCACTTGGGGTACGTGACCATAATAAATACTCTAAGGCAGGGGTCAGTAACCTTTTCTTTATGGCAGGCCACATTCGTTGTTGTGAATGCTTTGGAGGGCCGCATTGGAAATCATGAAAGATTCAGCGGGCCAGATGGGTGTTTAACCCTCTCATGACCGATGATGCTGCACATATGCTGACCCCAAAAGTACGAAATAATCCAAGATGGCCATCAATTTAGGGAAGCATTAATTAAAATAGTTATACATTCACAATTTAAAGATATTTATTGAGAAATAATGTTGTTTTTACAGACTCAAATGAATCACTCCACTGGATATTTTCTTCATCCAAAAAACATTTTCAGCATCAATCCCAGATATACTAACTTTGCCAACCGAAATATCGCTAATATCAATACCTGAATTGTATTGTAAATCCCTGCGAGGTTCTGCAGAGGAACTCGGTCCCGGGAAAACTTCGTCTTCTACATCATATCTGAAAAATTCACTGCCCAAACTATAATTTACATCATAGTCGGAAGTAGAAGAATTACCGTTGGCATTTGGGGTAGTTTTTATATTGAAAAAAATAGAAAACTTTGATTAAAAGTTCGGAAGCAAATTTGTACACACACTTCAAAAAAGTACACCAAACACATGCTAGGTCTTGTGTTTCTATGGTATACTAGGTTGTTTTCATGAGGAAAAGTGAAATCTGCAGTTTTTGGAGGTAAATTTGAATGCGTATTTTTCAGGCGGTATTGGGCATATTGTCAGTTTGAGGCAGTAAAATTACGGGCTGTTTCGGGTGGCCTGGTCATGAGAGGGTTAAATCAGAAGTTACTTAGTGATTTTGTGGTCTCATATTATACTAAATCAATTCTAATTAGTTTACTAGCATTAAAACTCCACCAGGAAAACTTTTTGAGACCATAATTTCGCTGGAATTTACTGTGTTCAATTATAATGATCACTTTTTCATCATGGCTTCGCATGCTGAATAAAAAGGTCATGGGGGCCGTATGAGGCCCTGGGCTGTAAGTTGATAAACCCTGCTCTGAGGCATCTTCTTTTTCATTTTAAAGGATTAATTCTCATTAAAGATAGAGGGATTCCACAATGCCATACAAAACTAATTTAAATTCCAGCACAAATACACTCACCAGTGCAAACACCTATTTAATTTTAAATAACAATAAAGCTCTTGTATCCTTTGATGTAACTAATCTATTCCCAAACATCCCCATTCCTGATACTAATACTGTTGTCAAAAATTAGCTTACAAGTAAAGGTATATCAATTGAGTCCATAAATGAAATGTATGATTAACTAACTTAGTAATGGAACAAAATTATATCCAATTTAATCAAAAATTCTCAACCTAAAATCTGACGGACTGGTAAATGTTATGAACATTCCACCAAGAACTGGTAAAATTTTGCAAACTACTTTCAATTAAAAATTTCTTTTTATTTTCTTCAATAAAATTGCATTACAACATAGAACATATAAGAATAAAAGACTTTAATTACAATTCAGTATTTAAATAGAAATGTAGTTCTTTCAAGTAATCAATGTAATTGCTGTTGCTCCTTTTCACTAACAATTTTTTTATTCTTGGGCAAAGAGAGGTAACTGCCAAACATAGTGCATGGGTAATAACAAGCCGATTTCTCTCTTTTGTCTTTATGGCAGTCATGGCTGAAAAGGCAGTTTTGCACAAGTGGTTGAAAATGTCAATGAAAACTTGTTTAGATTTTTATACAATACTGGACACTCAACATTAACATTTATCCAAACTTTAGTCACACTCATCAAGTTAAAGGCTGTTTTTAATCGCAAATCTGATGATAGTTCAACTAGTTGTTCCTCTTCAATGTTATTTTGGTGCACTACAAACGAGTCAATAATCCATAAATTTGATGATTGCGAGTCTCCTTCTGGTGGATAATAAACATCAAATGCTCGAGTTTCCAGTTTTCTTTATACAGTAGAAGAACGTTTAGCTGAAACAGTTGGGGGCTTACTAGAGTTGCTACCCGCCCGGATTTTCTCCGAACAGTTTGGAAGTTTGTTGAAATGTATCGAAATATCATGTGTCCAGATTCCACATTTCCGGACATGGTTTGTGTGGATTTCTGTTGAATGACAAACAGTAAGCATATTTTGTAATTTGATTACTTAAAAACTGAAATTTTATTTTAAAATATTTAAAAGTTACGATTTATTTATCAAAATCCATGATGAAATTGTACCTTTGCCATATGCTGATAAGAGAAATGACGAGAAGGTCGGTTCAGAAACTGCTCAAATGAGTCTCCAATATGACTACAGGCAGTCCTCGACTTTCGTACATAATGCGTTCCTGAAAACGTGTCCGAATGTCGAATGTACGAAAGTCGAAGATAGATTTACATGTTATAGGGGGGTTCCGTTCCCAGAGAGCCAAAAAATATTATAAAATCTCTAATTATGGTATAAATGTTTAGTTTTTTTTGTGCAGGGACCTTTTAGATACAATTGTCAATTTTATAATATAGAGAGATAGGTCAAAATGCAATAAAATATTTAAATAATTGCACAAATAAACACTGCTGTATGGACAAAGATGGTGACACGGTGGAAACTGGTGGCCTGGTGGCTGGCAACCAGCTCCACTCAAAATATTTGTTCGTCATTTAGCTGACGCACGAAAGTCTGATCGGCTCACAAAAGGCGGTTCAGGGGTGTCAATCTATGCTATCTTGGGTTCTTGTTCCCTTGTATTATCCTAAGGTTGTCACACACATAGTGTAATTGATTATTATCTTTTTATAATTTATCGGGTAATCATGAAGTTTAGTGACTTTTATTATGAAGGGGTTCCAAGCTAAAGTTCAGTCACTTTTATTATGTAAATGGATGTGTACATCAAACAACATTGAAAGGGTGTATTGACGAGCCTTCGGCTCGCTATGTTTTAATGCGCCCTTCGCCTCACCTGGAACTATAGTAACCCTCCACATTGTCCGGTGATTGGGTTAGTAAATGTCGAGACCGGCCAATCAGTTTCTTGTCTGGAGACTGCGTTTGTAAAAACTGATCGGCCTGTCTCGACATTTACTAACCCAATCTCCGGAAAACGTGGAGGGTTACTATGGTTCCGGGCAAGGCTAAGGACGCGGTAGCGCCCGGAGCCGACTACGCATTAAAACATAGCGAGCCGAAGACTTGTCAATATATCCTTTCAATGTTATATCCTCTTGACTGCTGCACCGCAAATGGAACCAATGTAATTTATTTGGCGAAACGCATTTCGTGATTCAGATCTTTTTAATAGCTTTTTACTTTGCGTTATTGAGGAGTATGTTTTGTGATTCAATTGAATTTATATTAAGCATAAAAGTAATAAATGCTTTAAAAATTGAATTTGGGTGTTCCTGTGTGCTAAAACCTCCTTCATAATAACAGTGACTAAACTTCATTAGCTTGGAACTCCTTGGATAATATAAGTGACTAAACTTCATGATTACCATTTATCGTTATTTGCTTTTCATTATTCTTTTTTCTCAAGAAATTTTCATTACTCTAAGAGTTACATTTATTCGTATTGTTTGTAACACAGTACTTCCATTCTTACCATAATCTAGTCATTGACTATAGTTATTATTCTTGGTATTAAGTTCCCTTTTTTAGGCGCGTTTCGCTTACAGCGTGAGCGCCTATTATCGTCGGTCGGTCCGTCCGTCCGTCTGTCTGTCTGTCCGTCCGTCCGCATGTTCGTTCTCGGCTTCTACCAAACGGATTTTTATGAAATTTGATATTAAGGACTTTCAATCAAATATAATAAGAAAATCGCAAAAATGAATCACGTACGCCAATCAGGGGTACCACTTTACTAGAGACAAAAAATTAAATTTTCGTCATATCTCGGAAACTGTTGTTTATATCAAAATATTTTTCAAATAAAAGTTGTATAACCGGTAAAGTAGAGTATTTCCTTTTCTATATATTTTCATCGTAGGAGTAGCCGTTATCGAGAAAATCAAACAAGAAAGTCTTATATGGAGTTGAACTTAGGAAAATTTTTGCATGGTTACTTCATTGTTGCTAACATAAACAATCTCCCAAACAAACGTTTAATTTCCTTACGTGTGCATGTAATACTATTAAATAGGAAGAAAATGGATTATTTATGATGAAGAGAAGGACCTTAAAAGGCTATTTCCCTTACGTACAGGTATATAATTGCTTTCTAATACTCCATTGCACGAAACGCGCCCCATTTGTGATACGTTGTACGCTTTCCTAACTTGTCTTGTTTATGTCTATTTATTTTTTTGTATTTTTGGTGGAATTATCTTTGTTTATGGCAGTGTCTTTTCTGGGAGAGGTGGAAGACCAGCTGTTGCTGAACCCCAATACCGATTTACAGGCTATGAGTTGGATGATAAATTACTTTGTGATTAATGAAACATTCTGTGATTTCTGACTACAATGTGATTACTGGCTGTAAATAAATATTATTATTACTAATGTGCGAGTTGTACGAATATTGAACGCAAGAAAGTCGAGGACTGCCTGAAGTGCACATACGAAATCCCTCTTTTTTCATTAAAGCATTTGCTATTTTCATAGTTTTTTTGTAATATTGCCTAAACTTGGCCCCAAATAGAGTGATGATTGAAATGAAAGAAAAGTCGGTAAAAAGAGCAAAAAAAGTGACGAGTTTGGAGAAGAAAATTAAAGTTTTAGATAGGCTTGCGCATAATGAATTTGCTTCATCAGTAGGTAAATTATTTGGTGTGAACGAGTCCACAATAAGATCGATTAAGAAAAGTGAAGAAGCGATCAAGAAAGTCCCGCTGAGTCATTCACAAGAAAGCCAAGCTACTGCACAATCATTATGTCTCAAATTGCTTTGCGGTCTGCTAACGGGAATTCGCCAACGTCATCGAAGCGTGTGTAGATCGGTTCCTTGCTCTTTAATAAAATGTGGCGTTTATTCAGAACGCCACATTACGTATTGTATTATTATATTTGTTCTTCTCCTTCACAGTTGAACACACACTCGACCGGCTTAAGTCCAATGAGCGTCCGATTGAAGATAAAGATTCACAGCTTTCGGCACGCCTAATTATTTCCATCTTTGTCCCAGTTGTGTTCACTTTATGACCCCTACGTTTATTTACATAAGTATTAACACTTTCAGTTTTCCGTTTATCAGTCATGTTTATAAAATAATACGTGTAAAATGCACAAACAAAGAAACACTGCTGTACATACAAACAAAGACGGTAACGTTGCAGAGACTGAATAATAATAATAATTAATTGATTATTAACCGACTTTACAGTGATATTATTCTTGTCAAATTTCAGTACAATATTAAAAAACATTACACACAAATCTTACATTACATACAATACGTATATTATTACATAGCATACTTTAATTTATTAAAAGTGTTGGGTTTCCTGACAGGCAGCTCTATTATGCAATAGCTCGAAATGTTTGATCGTCAGCTGATGAACGAAAGTCCGAATTCAGTGTTGTTCGGAATATAAAAGGCGGTTTAGGGGCGAGAATTTCCAATGTACGAAAGATCGAATTGCACCAAAGTCGAATATACGAAAGTCGAGGACTGCCTGTACTAAGAAAACATACACAAAGTCATCCATTATTGTTACATCTCTCCTCAGGCAACAGAAAGTCTGTGTATGCCACTGTGTAGGAATCGATGTTTATCATAACTTGAAGTCTTCAGTTTGTAGTAGTGGCCAGGTTAACTATTCAATATCTTTCTCAGAATTTCTAAAATGGTTAATTCTAGTACATGCAGAGATTTATTAAAATCTGCTAAGAGTAATCATCTGGTACAACTGAAATGTTAACACTCAAATTAAATAAATCGCTCATCTAACTCATAAGTAAGCTACATCCATATTTCACATTTCACCCATAATTCCATCCATGCCTGTGGCCTTCCCGTTTCTCAACATTTTCACACATGCCTTAATCTCACGTTCGTCAACTCTGTCTTTACTGGACACATTCATACAGTCAGTATCACTTTGTATGCCAGACTCTTCAGAACTACCTCCATACAAGTCTTCAGAATACTCCTTCCAACATTCTGTCACTTCACGTTCATTCCACACTGTTTCTCCATCCTTATTTACAATCCCATTCATGCCATTGTTGCTGCCCTGTCTCGCTCTTTTTATCCACTTCCAGAATAACTTCTTATTCCCTTCAAAATCCTTCTGCATCTTTACAGCCTCATTCAAACGTACTCGTTCTTTGCTTTCCTTAACTGCATTCTTAGCAGCCTTATTTTTCTTCCTGTAATCATCATGCAGAATCCTTCTTTCATTATCATTCCTTGCAGCAGTCATCCTCTTATATGCCTCCTTCTTCTCATTAACTGCTTCACTCACTGTTTCATTCCACCAAGCATCCTTTTTCATACAGCCCACTAAAGTCATTCCACACACCTCTGAAGCACACTGTGTAACATTCTCTTTCAATCTATTCCAAGCATCTTCCACATTTCCTTTCCTTATATCCCCTTCCCATTCAGGCTGCTGGACAGTTAATTTACATTCCAACACATTCATGTACTTGATCTTTACGTCACACACTTGCAATCTCTCTACTTTCACTCTAGTCTGTTTCACACCCTTACTCTTCCTCCAGGTCCACTTCCTTCCAAGATCCACTCTATTGACAACCAAAAAATGGTCTGTCCTACATTCAGCTCCTCTCATCACCCTTGTATCCTTCACCAGATCTGTCAGTCTTTCATCATACTTTTTGAGTCACCCCTCTGCGATGTATACATGTGGATGTTCTTATGCTTATACCCTGTATTTGAATCAAACCAACTTTTCCATGCCAATTCCAATCAAACTCTCGCCTTTATCATTTACTCTGGGGTCACAGAAGGGGCCCACCACTTTCTCAGTCCCCTTCCATCTGACACCTACCCACCCATTCATATCACTGAGTACAATTATTCTCTCACCTGCATCACAATTATTCAATACATCTCTCAATTTCTCCCACAACTCATCTCTAACTGTTTCACTCTCACCAGCCATAGGAGCATAACATGCAACCAACAGAATTCTACTAATTCCTACTTTCATACGAACCCACAACAATCTGGGTGACACAAATTCATACTTTCTCACATACATTTTATCTCTTTCATTCAGAATCAAACCAACTTCTTGACTCCCATATGTACACACATCCACACCAGACCCCAGAGCCAAACTACCATCATTCATTACCACAGCATCATTCCCCTTCCTGTTTGTCTCACATCCAATCCTCGTACATTCATTTCATTCACCAACTCATGTTCTTTGCCATACACTCCTTTAACATTCCACGTGCCTAACTTCCACTCGCGTAAGTCGTCTAATGATGGGCCAACCAGTTTTGACCTCTGCTGCTCACCATGGCTTTGGTCATCCGAGACTTTTCGTATAGCTTTGTTAGTAATGGTAAATTAGAGTAGACTAGGTTACCAGCCTAAGTCGTACCCGTGCCAACGCAGCATTCCCTGCTAATGGTAAGGCACAGTACCAGTCAGTATTGGCACATTTTGGCCAAACTGCCACAAATGCAACCGAAGCTCAGTATTATCCCAAGCACGCTTACGCTATTCTGTACAAGCTAGGATCCCTATTAGGAACTACCTTGCAAGCCAGCAATCTGTCGCCCGCATCTTACCACTAGGAGGTACATGCAGTATACTGACACACTCCGGATTTAATATAGATATGTAATGGAAAATGTATATTTTTATACATACCATATATACTCATGTATAGTACGAGTTTTTACGACCAAATTTTTATTGCAAAAATTGGGGATCATACTATACACGAGTAATGCATTTGAGGATTTAAAATTCATGTATCTTCACGGGCATTTTCGGTGAAGTTATGCCACCCGCACGCATTCTGATGGTAGGCTAACCTTAACAGTGAGGTCCTTTATCGTTCATATGTTGCTTCGTGAAGAGTAGAATCTTTTTCATATATACAGCTTCAAATTCACAAATACTTGATATAAGTGACGATTTACGGGCACTTCCTTTATTGAATTTTATGTATTTACATCTTTGTTTGCATCTTTTTACAAGGGATGGATTGGAACGAGTTGGACTAAAAGTATCGTAGACGGCGTAACTTTATGGAATTTCGACATCTCGGAAAAAAGAAATTACTTTGTAATATTAAACAGTCTTTATTGTTTCTTCAATCACACACCGATCGTTTTCCACTACAAAGTCATTCTAAAGGTGTTACGTCGGTTAGTAACACCATTAGAATGATTTTGTAGTGGAAACCGGTCGGTGTGTGATTGAAGAAAGAAAAGACTGTGGAATATTACAAAGTAATTTCTTTTTATCCGTTATCCCTACCTATTAAGTAGATGAGCGAGTGGAACCATTACGTACGCGGAACGTAATCCAGACGTACTAGAATTGAAACGATTTTATTTCATCTTGTGCAATCATGATTCATATCACTTTTTATTAAATGTTTTAGAAGTAAGATACTTAACTTTTCCGAATTTTAGTGTACTCGCAAGAAATACTATTTACGACATTTACAGCCTATTCTATGTTGGTGTGGAAAATCAAGGTTGTTCGATATATCTCGCTAGTAACCATCAAGCTATCGAAACGAAATATATCGACCATGGTGAAAAGCTGGGGTCGTACTATAAACGAGATATATGAAAAAATCAGGTTTGTTCACCAAAAAATCAGGGGTCGTACTATACATGGGGTCGGCATATACACGAGTATATACGGTATTTTTTAAAAAATATTCAATTATTTTAGATTGAATAAGGTGTTTGGAAAATGTCCAGATTTTCTGTAGTGAAAAGTGAAAAATGTCCGGAATTTACTTTCTGAAAATGTGGCAACCCTAGTTGTACATAATAAAAAATATTGGGACATCCCACGATTAAAAATATTAAACAATTTTCACGTTCTCATTATTTTCATTTTATTTTGGAATTTATGAACAAATCGATTTGTGTAGTTATCGCGCACCTAGTGACACCAAGAGGTGAGAGAATGTGATACAGTTGTAAACAAACCACCATATTAGGTTGATCGTAATATCGTATTAGTTATTGTTGTTGACTTCATAGAAGCCCTAGACATGAAAAGAAAAGTTACCCATGAAACGGAGGAAGAAAGGCAAAAAGAATACTACATGAAAAGAAAGAGAGACATTGGAGCAGAGAAAAAATAGACTGGACCGAGTGAAAATCGTAACTACTAGTAGTAGGATTTTTTCAATAGATCTTGCGACCCCTATTTGCGTGTTTAGAGGAGAACATGCGAATCAATGCTTCATCCTTCGAAAGGTACCTCCTTGGTGCTTTTCGGAAAGAGTAGTCTAATGCTGATACTGGTTTTCTCTCCTTATTTGCTTTGTGATTTTGACTGAAGAGTCTACTAGAGCTAGATTCCTATGAAGTCATAAAGTTCCACAAATCAATAAATATAAACGGAAATATACGTTTTTGCAATGCTCTGGAGCCTAAACCATAGACCGAAAATTAATGAAATCTTGTACATAGACATTTCATCATACTGAGTAGAGTATATGAAGAAATGGTTGACATTGCTCAATAATTAAGGGAAGTTTATTCTATGCATTTTTAACAACAATTTGATTTTCTCAAAAATGGCTGTAACGACTTTGATCAAATTTCATACACTTACTTGAGTTTACGTCTTCAATAATACCAAATAGTTCTCATTTCTCAAAAAATTAATATAAGGCCAGTAGTTTATTCTAGTCAACTTTAACAATTATTTGATTTTCTCAAAAATGGCTCAAACGATTTTCATCAAATTTCATACAGTTATTTGAGTTTACATCTGAAATAATACTACATATTTCATTTTTCTCATTGAATGAATGTAAGGCCAGTTTATTCTTGGGCAACTTTAAGAAAAATTGGATTTTCTAAAAACCAGCTGATATGATTTTCATTTTCTAAAGATAACTAAACGACATAGTAGTATATGAGAAGGTTTGTACAATGTATATTATAGCCGTTTTTTACTTTACACAGGCACTAATGCATTGATAAATTTACTTTTTCGTTCATTGATTTTTTTAAGATTCTAAGTCGAGTGGCAATTTTTAAGGAGGTAAAAAAGTAAAAAAAGGTCGGCTTACAATTGATTAAATATGGTATATATTGAAGAACATATCAATTTTTCTCCCTTAAAATAATTTCCAGCATTTTATTGTCAAAAATCGGTTCAAAATAGTCCAACGGTCTTTGCATTGGGCTCCATATCTACAGTAACTCCTAGATTTTCAGTGAAAACGAACCTTGGAGACTGAGAAGCAATATTTTCCATATTCACAGTGTACCACGTTCTGGTGTCACCTAAGGCAGTTTGTGACAAATTGTAATAAAGAAAAAAACATATTTGTCTATGTAAAAAGTGGACTGTATTAAGTTAATACTATTAACACCAAGGAATAAATAACTATTAAAATGGTCGCTGGAACAAATTGCTGGATCTCTATGGTCTTTGGCACCACAAATAATACACCGTTACAAATTGCAGGAATAGAAGCCCAACAACTCGGAGCAGCACGACACGCAACTGTCTCACATGCTACTTGCCGGCTACTGATGCGTCGGTATCCTCCTCTGTCACGTGACGCTTGGGACATGCCCAAACTAAAATAGGGGATGAAGCACCTTCCTTATTGTGGAGCACAAAGTAAAACAAGTCTGAACATACCGCCTGCCAAAAAGGATTACTGTCCTTTTTCAATATTAATTATACAAACAAACAATAAAAATAATACAATAATCATATCTAGCCGTCATTCTTGGGAGGGAAGAGGGCAAAGTTTAGTTATGGGTCTCTTAAATGTTCCATGAGGAGTCTGGATGGTGGCCACACGTACTAGTCTGTCTGCACCAGGGTGTACTTCTTCAACGATTCCTACTTTCCAGAACATTGGTGACGAATTATCTTCCTTTAGCACCACTAGTATGCCTGGTTGTAAATTTCGGCTACATATGGACCATTTGGCTCTTTGTTGTAGGTGAGTCAAATAGTCGTTGGACCATTGCTTTCAGAAGTGCTAAAGTTTCTGCTGTAGCCGTTGCCATCTGGGAAGCAAATTAATTCGAGTATTATTCAGGTCTGGTTCAGGAAGGGAAGTTATTGGTTAGCCAGTGAGAAAATGACTTGGGCACTAGAGGTCTTGAATTAAGGCACGCTTCAACTTGTGTTACAAGGGTAGTTAATTCCTCGAAAGTCAGGCATGTGGATCCCATGACTCTTCTTAAATGATATTTAAACGACTTGACTCCAGCCTCTCAAATCCCACCAAAATGAGTAGCTCAGGGTGGAATGAAACGCCACTGGATCCCCTCACTGCTGATGTAACTCGTCACTGAATCTTCTTGTTGTATTAATATGAACCATTTATCTAACTCCTGAAGTTCCCTGTTGGCTCCTACAAATGTCTTCCATCTAGTTGGAACTGCAGGTAGCCATGCTAATACCAAGGTAGAATCTGTCCATAAAAAACACCTTGTGATATCCATGTTTAGTGCTTTGGTGACCTTGAAAAGGCGTGATAGCAGTAAAGCTCCACACAATTCTAGCCGTGGAAGCATTACCCTTTTAACAGGAGCTACCTTTGATTTGGTGCAAAGTAGTTTGACTTCTGTGCGTCCTTCTTCATTGGTTGATCGGATGTAAATACAGGCACCATAGGCCTCCTCTGAGGCGTCTGACAAGGGGAGTGTCAGGTTAACGGGAAAGGGATTTGTCTGAAAATTTGCGAGTTGGTAGAGCTAGACTTGGGAATCATGATTTACCTTCCTTTTGGGCATAGACGGTCAATAGTTTAAACAATAAATGGATTTGTTTATTTAGACACCGTTTAAGTACCTTGTTAGTTTCGCTTATTCACTAAGCACGTTTAGCCGTGAGGTTATAATTGGCACTATGAAGTCAAAGCTCCCTGGTTCGAATCCTGGTGACTTTTTTTTGTGTTTATGTTGAAATGGTCGCTGGAACAAATTGCTGGATCTCTATGGTCTTTGGCACCACAAATAATACTCCATTACAAATTGCGGGAATAGAAGTCCAACAACTCGGAGCAGCACGACACACAACCGTCTCACATGCTACTTGCCAGCTACTGACGTGTCGGTATCCTTCTCTGTCACATGACGCTTAAGCATGCCCAAACTAAAATAGGGGAAGAAGCATCTTCCGTATTGTGGAGCACAAAGTAAAACAAGTCTGAACACAGTGTTATTCAACCTTTTTTAGTTGATGAACCACTAAGTACATATTTAGAATTTTGGTGCACTCCCTGATGAATTTAAATATCAACATGCTGAATTTATATTTTTAATAGTTATTTAAATGTTTTCACATGTAAATACACAGTCTATCTCATGAAGAAATAATAAAACGAAAAAATTGTGAATATTTATTTTAAAATGAAGTAAAATTGGAAGATGCAA
Source organism: Uropetala carovei (assembly GCA_036926305.1). NCBI lineage: Eukaryota > Metazoa > Arthropoda > Insecta > Odonata > Petaluridae > Uropetala > Uropetala carovei. The sequence continues at coordinate 1,217,685 of JAXCHB010000252.1, read as the reverse complement.
AAATAAAGTCTTTCTACATTTAATTCATGATTCATTAAATTTATTTTTCAATGAAATGAAACGATGGGAAATCGCAAAACAATGAAAGAACCATCCAGATTCATTTACAAAGTTGTATATATAATAGAAAAACACAAGCATTTTAATAATTAATAAATTTATTTCAACATTTATTAATATGTTAACTTTTTAATAAAATGTAAAATTAATTAAAATACAGAAATATCAAAATCGAAAAATAAAAAGCGGAGAACGGCATCACAACGATAATAGTGCTTTTTAGAAATGATGAAAAGCACTAAAAACGCGAAATATTTAGATTGTTAGAAACATATAAATTTCATTTTTTAAATATCTACTACCCATGCTACTCAAAAGAAAACTATAAATTCCCCAAACGAATCAACAAGCTACACTTATATGGTTTGCAAAATGGTGGGTATTTCACATTCATAATTTACATCAAGTAAAAACATTATATCTTTAAAGTTTGTATACACGTGCAATTGTTAATTATTAAATATATTCTAGCTAATAACATGAACTTGCAAAATCTTACAATCTAGGAACACGGCTGGGAGTAATAGACAATGTGTTATTTGTAGGCAAGTTAATTCTACGATCAACATACCGTCTTTTTTCCAATCAGAAATGAAACTTGAAAGCACGTTGCACACAAACACTTTGAACGAATGCACAGACCTGATTTTTCTCTAAGAGGAACTGCTGTTTGCTGTTTTTCATACTCCTTACATTTTGTTAAAAAGCTTCAAGTTATCAACCTAAACCTTCTATCTAACCCATTGAGAAAAATCCAGTGATCGATCGGTCAGCATCACCTGGAAGTCAGGCACAAAGTCGGCGGTTGGCCCACCTCCGTAGATTGTTACTTTATATCACAATATTTCCAGTTACTCACCAATTTCTGAGTAGGATGTAACACATTTAGCTCGAGTGATCAAATTTCCTTTTAGAGCCTTTTGCCTCGGGACGTGCTGAAGATCTTAATTGAAAATCAGTAATTTTAAATCGTGTCCGTGACTCTTCGCGAACCCCCCAGAAAGAACTCACGTATCCCCAGGGGTTCGTGCTCCATAGGTTGAATACCACTGACCTAAGGTATCTTCTTCATTATCACCTGAATCGGATTTATCTTCAACACTTGAGAAATCATCTGCACTGCAACTTTCTCTACTACCAAGATCAATGGATTCTGAATAGGAATTATCGTAATCCACATCATCGTCACTATCATCCTTTCCATCGCTTGAAACAGTTACCGTCACTACAAGAGATCATTATAAGCCCTAACCAAATTAAAACAAAATTCCAGTTAATTCTATCCTAAAAATATAACTTGTATTTTATAAAAACTACTAAGACAGAAAAGAAACGATTGGTCTAAATACAATCGAAGAAATTAAAAATCAACTTACTACTATATAATGTAGTCTTCTAACAATTAAATATAACTGTTATATGATTATTACACACATAATTCCTGATATTCCGAAGAATTATCTCTCCACAATGAGCAGAACCAAGGCCAATCCTCAAATTAAAAACTGCTGAGTTCATTCTCTTCAAATAAAAGTGGACATAGCTACCATCTATCGAAAAGAATGTGAACTACATCAATATATGCAGAAATGAGCTAGCACATGGAAATAGTGTGGTTCTCAAGTCCAATGCGCTTAGAAAGGACATTCCTGTTATAATCGCAGGATGCGCAAGATTATACCCATTCATTATGCACGCTGAAATCGTGGGATAAGCAGTCAGAGGGTTAAGGATTTTTCTGAAAATATAATATCTGGCAGATGAGTCAGGAATGTAACCCCACTTTGTAACATTGTTTTTAGGGGAAAATGTGCTTAGACTTACATTGCAATTTTCTGGAACCAATTGTGTTGTAAGTGCGAGGAATAACTAGTTATTTTATTTGAATACAGTGGAATTTTTCTAAGTGATTTGCTTAATTTCCTTATAATAATATTTACTTATCTATAAGAAAATGCTTAAAAAGGTAATCGTTGAATTTTTCTGTTAAATAAATTTAAAATTTCATAATGGTTACCTTAAACAAATACTGCATTTCCACAAATTATGAATTTTGCATCAGAAAGAATGATTTCTAGTTATCATTACAGAACTATTTCAACTATTTTGTAGGATAAATTTATATAATGTGAGTCCTTGATTTACGTCAAGGATGCATTCCCTGCAAATGCAACATAAAGTGAAACAACGTATAACAAAACCTGATTTTCATGATTCTGCTCTCCAACTTCTAAATGCCATAGCACTTCTAATTTAACCTCCAAATTGATAGATTTACAAGATCTTTTCACTGAAGCACTTTATGCAAGTTTTTTTAGCCATATTTAAGGGTTGTGTGCATTTGAACGAAATAAAAAGTTGACCTTAATTACATCAGGACACACTCAACACTAACAAATGGGCAGGCCTTTGAGCGATGCCAACGGGAAGAGAAAACTTGCTGACTCAACACAGGCAGCGTCCGCTTAACGAACAGGTTATGTTCCTTGAGAAGCATTCGATCAGCAGATGTTCGATAAGCAGACAATGGAAACATATGTTATAAAGGGACTTGTGTTCCCAGACATCAAAATTCATATACAAAACAACTGTTTTAATCTATTTTAACCATAAAAACATAGCGTTATATCAACTATTATGTATATAAAGTCATGCAGAATAACATCAATGTGTTTATTACGTTTAAAAATGCATAGCATGCTTTAAAAAAAATTGAACTGATACTGTATATGTAAACTGCAAACCAACCGTCCTGGAAAATTAAGCGATCGGTGTGTATTCTCTTCTCTGCAGCAATATTTGTTTGACGTATGATACATTAAGGGATATTGTTTACAAATTTCATTTTTTATGTAATGTCAATGTATTACAGTTTGTTAAGGTTTGTTTGAGCACATAGTTCATGTAAACCGAATATAGGTGGTGCGGATATAGCTCAAGGCGGACATTTGAATATGGTACTTCATCTGGTTACGGTATGGTAACTTTTTAGACATTCGATATTCCGGACAGTGTCCAATCGCTGCAAACATATGTCAGCGATATTCCGGATGTTCAGTCAGTGAGCGTTGCCTGTACTGGTCCCGATCTATTTGGTGTTACAAATTAGACAACTTTGTAGGCATCATCAGAGAAGAAATACAAAAAGTTACATCCAGTAACAATATTAAGGATGAAAACATATGTACTTCACTTGTGAATATCAAGACGTCATGCGAAACTATTTTTCTAATGGGGTAAATATATGCAATTCAGTTGTCTATTTCTCTTTCATCACATTTCATTCCATGAGAACGGACTCTGTCTGGCACTCTTCTATTTACATAGAATATTTACGTGATTTAGGTTTCCTACTGACAGCTGGCAAGTAAGTTTAAAAAAAAACTGATAAATAACATGCTTATTATATTATTCCACATATTAAAAAAAAATGTCTTGGTTAAAAATTGGGGAAATAAAATGCAAGGCATATTGTGCCTACCGAAAAATGCTGACTCAATACCTCACGCCAGATGCAAAGAATTGAGTATGTGTTTTGCAGGTGGCTTAACCCCAAAAGATGAATGGGAAAAATCACATGTAATTTCCACACCCCTCCTTTTTGATGCGATCTTTTGGGAGAAAGGGTGCAGATATTATACAAGTAAATATGGTAAATATATACACATAGTTTTGACTATTTGGGGTTGAAAATTTGTACCTGTATATTTACAATATAGTGGGTGTGAAATGAGTTCAGTGTCAATCATAATTCAAAGTGGAACCCTTAGAAATAATTATTTTTTCGGTAATACCTGAAGGCCTTTGATAGAGTAGATTGGTTACTGCTGATGAGGATATTAAAGGATATAGGTGTAGACTGGAAAGACAGGAGACTGATCAGGAATCTATACATGAATCAAGTTGTAAAGATCAGGTTGGAGAATGCAGACAGCAGCGGAGTAAATATTGGTAGAGGATTAAGACAGCTGTTGTCTATTGCCGATCCTATTCAATATACGAGGGTAGTTCAAAAAGTTTCCGCACTTTTTTTGTTACAATTTCTTTATTTATGTCTGAGAGGTTACAGATGGTTCATTTCTCTACATAGTGTCCCTGCTTTGTGATACAATTATTCCAGCAGTCTACAAGATTTCTAATGCCATCAAAAAAAATTTCTATGGTTGTGTGTGCAGCCAGTCATGCACCGCCTCTTTCACCTCGTTATCATCTGCAAATCGACGACCTCTCAGCGCTTCCTTCAGTGGTCAAAATGATAATCCGAAGGAGCCAAGTCTGGACTATAGGCTGGGTGATCGAGAACTTCAAATTTCATGTCTTGAAGGGTTTCCCTGATATGGGCAGTGCTATGTGGGCGTGCATTGTCGTGCAACAAAAGAACACCCTCAGACAATCTTCCTCTCCATTTTCTGCGAATGGCCGGCTTCAGTTCATTTTGCAACATGTCAGCATACACTGCACATGTTACCATTGTTCCACACTCCAGATAATGTTCGAGGATAGGACCTTGGGAATCCCAAAACACTGTCAGCATAACCTTTCCAGCTGATGGCTGTGATTTGAATTTCTTGGAAACAGGAGATGATGTGTGCTTCCACTGCATACTCTTCTGCTTGCTTTCAGGTTCATAATGATGAATCCACGTTTCATCCCCAGTAATGATGCGATTCAAAAAATTTTCTCCTTCATTATGATATCGCTCCAAGAGATGAGAGCTGATGTCCAAACGATTGCACTTATGCTCTTCTGTCAAATTTTTGGGAACCCACCTTGCGCAAACCTTGTGGAATTCAATAATGTCATGCGCTATCAAATAGGCTGAACCTTAACTTTAATGAAATATCCCTTATTTTCACTCTTCTGTCAGCGAGAATTATGGCTCTGGCTTCTCCCTGTTTGTCATCACTGGTTGATGTTGATGGCCGTCCTGAGCGCTCTGCATCAACCACACTTGTCTGACCTTTCTTGAACATTTCAATCAATTCGTACACACTCCACCGAGGTAAAGCATTATCCCCATACTGAGCAAATAAACGTGTGTGAATTTCAGCCCCTTTATCACCTTCTGCCCACAAAAAATGAGCTACTCCTCTCTGCTCTTCCTCTGTGCAAATCGAAAGCGGTGCAGCCATGCTCTTACCTCCACTGCTCATAGCTCACTGAGTCCAAGGTCACACCCACCAGTGTGGGGTCACGTCAGATAATGAGTATCAATGTTGCCAATTCTCATAAGTCTGCCTTGCACCAGTGGCGCGATAAAAAAAGTGCGGAAACTTTTTGAACTACTCTCTTATATATGGAGAGAGGCTAATGCAGGAAGTGTTAGAAGGCACAGGAGATTTCAAAATTGGAGGAAGGATTATAAGAACTGTGAAATACGTGGATGATCAAGTACTTCTAGCAAGAAAGGAAAAGGAACTCCAGAAAATGATAAATAGACTAGTGATAATGGGTAGAAAATACAGTATGGAAATGAATACAGAAAAATCCAAGGTTATGCGAATATCAAGTAAAGAAGAAGAAAATTTGAATATAAGTATTGGAGGAAAGCCATTAGAACAAGTTTCACACCTTGGAAGCATCATAACGACAGAGCAAAATGTTCTGATGAAATCAGGACTAGAATAACGAAAGCAAAAGCTGCTTTCAGAAGAAAGAAACTCCTATTAACGGGGAATATAAAGGAGGATATCTGCAAGAAGTTGATTAAATGCTATGTAGTATTGCTTTATATGGGGGAGAAACATGGACGCTAAGGAAAAATGATATTAAATACTTGGAAAGCTTCAAAAAGTGGACATGGAGAAGAATGCTGAAGATAAAATGGACAGATAGGGTGAAAAACGAGGAAGTATTACAAAGAATAGGAGAGGAGTGAACGACTATCAAAAACAGGAAGGCGAACTGGATTGGAAGAGAGAACATGATTAAAGAAGTGCTAGAAGGAAAATTGGATGGAAAAAGAGAAAGAGTTAGGAAAAGGTTTCAGCTAGTAGACGACTTGAAAGGGAAAGAGAGCTATCAAGACATGAAGAAAACTGCGGAAAATAGGAGTATTTTGAGAACCAAGTTTAACCATGAATAATCACGGACCAGTCTATGGACAGACTACCTATGAAGATGATGATCTATTGTAATTATTTGAGAGATGTGATTGAATGACTCATTCTCTGATGTTGCTTGATACTTTTAAGTCATATATTTGAAATTTCTTAACAGACGTTCTAGCTATAATGTATTCTTGCAGTGTTACAGCTGTTTAAATTTAGGTATCAACCATAAAAACTGTGCATTTTTACTTTTTATAATTTTTTACAGTTTTAAAATGTCGATTGCATTTTCTACAAAATCATTATTTTCATCTTTGTTTTTTTACAGTTCAAGTAGCAGAAGTACAAGTCGTTCAAGCTACAGCTCTTTCAGCAGCATGTCTCGTTCTCATTCCCCACGTGTGTCTGGTGTCCCCCTAACATCTGCACCTCCAACCTCCAGGTCTCGTCATTCCTCTCATTCTCATCACCATGCCCTCCCAACATCTCCGCCTGCTGCTAACCACCAGCAGCCTCCTCAACCCCAGAGGACCCACCACCGTTCATCTTCTGGTGTAACTCCTTCATTGTCTCGCTCTTCTCCTCGCCCTATACCTCCATCTATCCCACGTACTCCTCCCCTGCCACCTCTCCCTCCTCCTCATCCATCATCAAAATCTCGTTCTCGATCGCCATTAAGCAGAGTACATCGACGACGGGTCAATGCTAACAGTGGAATGAATGCAGCTGGTGGTGGAGTAGCAGGTCGACAGCCTTCAGTGCACATACAACTTTCCCCAAGGCATGGTGCCTCTATAGTGGCTGTGCCTCCTCCTAGAAAGGCTGTTAGGGCTTCAGGTCAGTATTGCTCTCGAGACTTCATTTGATCTGTTTGTGATGAAGTTATTTTTTTATGCCTTTGTATTAATCCAGTCCGATAAATATTTTGCTCTTTAACTAAGAGAAGCAGAGAAATTCTGAAATCCTTTCCTACATTGAAATTTATGTTCATCATGATGTGTTCATGCAGAAAAACTTCATTTAATTATATTCCATCTTGACTGATTTCAATATTCTTCTCTTATACTTACATGTTTGATAAAGATTTGCAGTTTATTTTGTAACTTGCAAAGAGTTCAACATACCATATTTACTCATATATTGTATGAGTAGAAGGGGCTTGCATTCTGCAAGCACTTTGGCCTACTTTGAAGGAACACTGTACATATTTGCAAAGTGAAAATTCAAAACTCGTTAAATTAATAAAACTGTTAGTTATGTTAAAGTACATTGTGTAGCTAGAGCATGGAGGAGGGGGGAAGTAAGAGGGAGGGGAGAGTTTTCGCCGTTATATAATTGGCAGACGAAACATTTAATACAAAGTACATACGTAATTGGGTGTCGACATTGTGTTTTAATGACGGTTTTGCCGTTGAGTATTTAAGAACTGCAGAAAAAAGAGACAAAGTAGTTAGGCAGGTTTTCTATGATAAATTCATCTACTGTCACGTCATCTCAATTCCAATCATTTTGTGTGTTAGGTTTATGATGTCATCATACATTTTTCATCATAGTTTAAAATTAATGGCATTAAAATATAAGCCTCTGATTCCCATTAAAAGCTTATCCATATAAGAGCATTGTGCTCGTTGCCATGGTAGTCAATTCTTAAAACCCAAAAAAATTCCTCCTTTTTTCCAATAAAAACTAAAAATTTGCGCTAGATGTGCACGGAATTTAATTCTGTCTTAAAAAATGACAATCTTTTTACTTTCCTATACATCAAGTCTTGTGTTAGAATCTTGACGAAAACAATAAAAAAAAACTAATATATAAACCTCTGCACTGATTTATGTGCTTTTGTTATGGCGCAATAATGGGATTAAGACATCCCCTAAAAATTGGAATTTTAACTTGATCGGATTTTTCCCATTGGGTGTGTCCAGAAACTATCATCCTACCAAATTTCAAGTCTCTCTCATCTGGAAGAGTCTTATAATTCTTATCCTCGTATGGGGCAATAATGGGGTAAAAGCAACCTCAAAAACTAAAATATTAAGAATTTCTGAATTTTTCCATAGGTTGTGACCAAAACTTATAATTGTGCTGAATTTCAAGTCTTCCTCATCTGGAAGCTCCTTATATAGTAAAACCTCTTTACAACGAAATTGAAGGGAGTCAATTTTTGGCACCTTGTTGTAAGGTGGTTCTTTTCAGATTCATCATACAGTAAAACCTCTCATTAACAAAATTCAAGGTACCCAATTTTTCATCCATTCGTTATTCGGAAGTCTGTTGATAGGAAGTTAATGGGTGTTGCATAACTTTGGGGGTGGATTGCCTGTTAAATTATACAGAAGCAGCGGGGTTATCCAGGAAAGAATAATACATAAAAGTGGACGATATTTAAAATGTGGCTGCAAGGTTTAATTTGCTTTGCCACCAGCCATATTGATTTTGTGAGCCGACAACATTGTAAAATGCTTTCTAAAGGAAAAAATCTGATGTGGCCAACATATGACTTTCTCCGTATTTGGGATGTAGATATTTAAATTATTATGAATAGCATTATAAGGCAAAATTATTATTTCATATCGTAAAAGAATACAGTCATCCTTATTGCCGTAAATTATATTTTGAATATGTTTACAGAATTCACCGTTATATGGTGGTGGCGCTGTATACTGGAAATTAAGAAAAAGCAAAATATCTCCGAAATGGATGGTTCTACAAAAATTTGTTTCAAACAAAACTTAGAAGAAATATTATTTTCTACAACTTTGGTCCTCACGAATATTACCAGTAACGACATTTTTAAGGAGATATTTAACGGAAACCTAAAACCAATTATATATAAATAATTCCTAAACAATAACTGCTATGGAAAATTGTTTCAAATGAAAGTTGTAGGAAATTACATTCTCTATAACTTTTGTATAGAATTGTATATACAGTATAGGCGACTCCTGAGTCTTGATTGTTCGAGTCTCGATTAATTCGAGATTTCGATCCCGCCGATCGATAATATACGTGGAATAAATTTCGCGTAGTTATTGGTTCCGACCAAACGCAAGGTTTAGTTTTGGCATAGACGTAGTTATATCTGCTCTAATTGTTTGAATTTGTGATGATTTCACTTTTTTCTGTTAATCTTGTATTTAAATTTATTTATTTTATTGATTTATTTATAAATTTATCACTTGACATGGCATCTAAAAGGAAATGTAATAGTGATAATGTAAGGGAATCAAATAAAAGAGGGCATAAGATTCATAGTTATGAATTGAAATTAGAAATTTTAAAGCGTGTTGAGAAAGGTGAAAGCCAAGCTGAAATCGCACGATCGTTGGGAATGTGTCCTTCAACTATTAACACTTAAGTGAAACAGAAGGAGAAAATTCTAGAAAATGTGATAAATTCACGTAATTTGATAACAACAATAAACAGTCCTAGGTGCGGTGTTGTTATTCCTAAAATGGAAAACTTTTAAAACTTTGGGTAGATGATCAGTGTCAGAAACACATACTGAAAGCCATACTGAAATCGTACGATCGTTGGGAATATGTCAACTATTAGCACTTACGTGAAACAGAAAGAAAAAATTCTAGAACATGATAAATTCAGGTAATTTGATAACAACAATAAACAGTTTCCCACCCAATAGCTCCTCTTCTTCCAACTAAAATCTTCAACTTCTCAATTAATAAACCTAGTCCAGTAAGCACAGTTGAAAAAGATTTAAGGTATGAAATATTTTTAATTTATTGTTTCTTTATTCTTAAGTTATTTTGTGCTTTTTTAATAACTTTTATATTAATTTTGCTGCGATAAATAGTTGTATGTATAGATAGATATACGCAGGTATGTTATCAAGCTCGCGCGAGTCGTTTGTTACAAACAACTTGCGCGATCTGGTCTGTAAAGCATATTGCATACATCTATCTTTGAAGTTCGAAACAAAATTTATTTTTTCCTTTTTAGTGCAAAAAATAAGTTATACATTTAAAATATTTATTATATAATTTATTCATAATTCAATATTGTTGTATTAACATATTAGTAATGTTATTTTATCTTTATATAACGTGAGGGGAGACTTTTTCCCGAGATGTGGGAACGTATCCCCCGATTATAACATGCAAGTATATGGAAAAAGGGCGTTCGACACTCGACTATTCGGGATTCGAACACGTCTTCAGGAACGCATCCCCAACGAGACGCGGGAGTCGCCTGTAATGATGTTTTAACGGAGAAATATCGCAAAAACCGATTTGGATTTCGAATAAACCTCGACTTCAGGTTAACCGTTATTGTCCAAAAACTAATCAGTTATTTGTGCTCATGCTAAAGTGTTATACAGTAAACTTCCTGTTATCCGGCATGCTCGGGGAATTGGGCTTTCCGGTTAACTGAATATTCCGGTTGCTTGAGAGTTTTATTGGATGCATTTGGAAACCAAAATATGGAACAGATGCAAAACTATACATATACCTTGGAATTTCTAACCCATAGATAGAATCAATATTCTACTAACAGTTATTCTTAAATAATTTCTTGATATTCAAGGAAGTAATGAAATTAAAATATACAAGTATTCAATACACTTAATAGCAATATTTTAATAATTACTAGCTGCATTACACCCATGAGTTTCTCGCATGCCTATCGCTATTAGCTTCTCTTTTGTTTTACTAACAACGGTAGGTAAGAGTTAACTTAGTCCAACCATTAGAATTTTCCAACAACAAAAATTGTTTCCTTGTCCAAGGAGAGAAATTATCCTCACACAACTCAACGTATTAGCAGAAATTTTTGAGGAAAATTAGTATTAAATGAAAGACGAACTTGAGTAAAGTAGTGTATAAATAAGCAATTCCAAGACGAGAGTATGATTCTGCATCTAAACCCAAAATAGGTATGCAGCCTTAAAATAAAGTAATAAACTATTATAATGCATAAAATTTTCTCACTCTTAAAACATTCTTATTTAGGAGGTTTGACACAAGAACGGAAACCTATGACATTACGCCTACCTAGTTCTTTTTTCTGCTGTAAGGTGTTGCCATCTACGAACCAGATTGTAAGCTTTATGTGGGAAAAAAATGTCAACTTACGTCTTTTATTTTTTTATTAACAATAAAATTGGACTCGAGAGAGTAAAAGTAGAATAATACTTGAATTGGCCAAAGTTGAATGTGGTAAACATCGCCAAAACAAACCGGTCTCATCAGCATTATAAATTTGATCAGGGGTTAGGTCATGTTCCTTAACTAATGTTTCAAAAAAATCAAAGCATTTATCGGCAGCTTCTTGGTCACCCGATATTTTATCACCCAAAATATCTAGACGTCTGATCCAATGCCTAATCTTAAAACGTGTTAACTATCCATCTGAAAATGCACACGGTTCACTAATGTCCATTTGTTCATAAAAATCTTTAGACTTTTCAATCAACATTAGTCCAGAAATAGGGGCTCCCTCGGAACGCTTTATAGAAAACCATTCATACACAGCAATGTCCAATTGCTCAAGTTTCGGCTTATGAAGAGTGTGCCGATATTCAATTCCTCTAGTAGTCTCGGAAGACGTAACAAATTTCAATAACTGTGATTTCTGTGCCTCAATGTCATAAATAGTTGAAAAACCGACATTGAACTCTTTCATTAAAACATTGCGATTCTCCGATTCTCACCTTTCTCTAAACGTTTAATGATATTATGTTTCTGGGTTAAGGTTAGTTCAACCCGTTTCCTTTTATCACTTTTAGCACATATAACAGTTTTAGGAGGCATTTAAGAAGGGCGGAGGAAATATTTCATTTAACACAAACACTGATTCCAAAAAACATACATAGTTGCGTATTAGGACTAACAACGCGAACGCCATATTTATTTAAATTAGCGGTAGCATTCCGAAATAGATGTAAAAAATCGCAGAAAGCGCCAATGTTAGCGGTAACATTCCGAACTAGATGACATTTTTTTAAAAAATCTAGAGGCCGGAGATACCGGTTGCTTGAGAATTCCGGTTGCTTGAGAATTCCGGTTGCTTGAGTGCCGGATAACTGGAAGTTTACTGTATATGAAGTTTGATAACAATATGGCAAGTACTTTTTGAGTTAGGGCACCCACAATCACACAAACACAGACATCATTCCGAAAATAGTCTAAACGTGTTCTAGGGATCTCCAAACGTGTATTTCTGTTGAAATCTCGAAGTCGATTTTTTTCGTGATCATAATACTTTCCCCATACTACGTATGGAGAAAGTAAAAAGACCACTTTCATCTCTTTTTTGCAATGTTTGATGGTGGCAAGCACCAGTTACAAATCGAAAATATTATTTTTCTCGCATTGATTGGCAGGTTTCATCCGAAAACATCCTCTGCAACTTTTTATTACGTGAATTCTTCGAGGTTGCAACCCACACGTTCTGTTTTATTAACGTCATCAATATTTTTCAATAAAATTCTTAACCACCCTCTAACTCCATCGCTGAAAGCATGATGACATTGAGTCATCAGCTGCAAACTTAACTCGAACAGCAACAAAAGAAGAACAGTAAGTGAAAAACTAAAGGTTAGCATTGTGGTTTACCGTAAACCACTAAAATACCTCGAGCAATTTATATTTAGCACCTGATTCTACCACAGGAACACCTTATTGCAATTTTACACCTCCAACCTTGAACACACTGGTCAATGGCACAAGAGCAGTGTTCGAAATGAGCCAGAACGCTGTTCTGTTTTGTCAGATATTTAGAAATACCATCCCTTACAACAAGCATTCTGTTTAATAAACATTTCCGTTCCACTACTAATACAAGTGTTCCGTTTTCATTTTCCATTCCGAGCAGTGCACGAGAGTGCCGGATACATAGGAAATAGGAAATACGTTATCATTCTAGAATAAGTGCTATGATTGCCTTGTTGAAAGCTTGACGCTAATTAGAGCACTGTATTTCTGGGAAATGAGGAAACAGGTGAAAAAATCTGCCATGACCGGGAATCGAACCTAAGAAAATACTTCTGTTCTGAAACAGGAGAATTAGTCTGCCACGGTAGTTCAGTGGTAGAATATCTGCCCGGCAAGTGGAAGGCCCGGGTTCGATTCCCGGTCATGGCAGATTTTTTCACCTGTTTCCTCATTTCCCATCATAACAGCTTATGCCTGTCGCATAAGGATCTTCGGATCATCCTTTCTATCAATTCACTGTATTTTTAATCGTTTTCCACGCGTATGTAACTGAAAAAAAAATAATTTGCGAATGAAATTTCTTTGAAAAGAGGTGAATCCAAGTAAAAGTGACAATTTTTACTTTCTCCATATGTAGTAATGGGAAAGTATTGTGATCGTGAAAAAAATCGACTTTGAGATTTCAACAGAAATACACGTTTTGAGGTCCCTAGAACATGTTTAGACTATTTTCTGAATGATGGCTGTGTCTGTGGATGTATGTGATTGTAGGCACTCTAACTCAAAAAGTACTTACCATATCGTTACCAAACTTCATATATAACACTTTAGCATGAGCACAAAGAACTGATTAGTTTTTAGACAATAACGGTTAACCTGAAGTCGAGGTTTATTCGAAACCCGATTCGGTTTTTGTGATATTTCTCCGTTAAAACATCATTACTGTATATACAATTCTATACAAAGGTTATAGAGAATGTAATTTCCTACAACTTTCATTTGAAACAATTTTCCTTAGCAGTTATTGTTTAGGAATTATTTAAAAATAATCGGTTTCTGGTTTACATGAAATATCTCCTTAAAAATGTCATTATTGGTAATATTCATGAGGACCAAAGTTGTAGAAAATGATATTTTTTCCAAGTTTTGTTTGTAGCAAATTTTCGTAGAGCCATCAATTTCGGAGATATTTTGCTTTTTCTTAATTTCCAGTGTACAGCGCCACCACCATATAACGGTGAATTCTGTAAACATATTCAAAATATACCTAATTTACGGCAATAAGGATGACTGTATTCTTTTACGATATGAAATAATAATTTTGCCTTATAATGCTATTCATAATAATTTAAATATCTATACCCCAAATATGGAGAAAGTCATGTGTTGGCCAAATCAGATTTTTTCCTTCATTGTTCGAAAGTTTTCCCAGTATGGGAGTTCGTAGTAGAGAGGTCATAGCTAGGTATTTTATATACAAGTTTGGCGGGACCATCGGCAATTGTTCGTTATCCAGAAGTCTTCGCTGCACATTAGTATATTATTATTGGTTATAATTTATTTAAACATTAACATTTTAGTTAAAGAATGTTTCCAAAAAATTCACCTTATAATGAAAACAATTATTATTTTTTCATTCCTGTAACATTGATCAATTTTCATAGTAAAAACAGTCTATATGATGTGGAAATTAATGATGTAGGGCAGTGGTTCTCAACCGGGATGCATACCTTTCCAGGGGGTGCCTATGAGGATTCCAGGGGGGGCATGAAGCTTTTTGGACCAAAATAATTTTTCCGTAAGAACAGCAAGGATTTTTTACGCAATTTGTGCCTAACGAGAAAGCATAATATTTTGTCACAACAGGGTGTCTGACTGCCTCACAAGTAGGCTGACTTGAAGTTACCACGAGTGATACTGTCGTAATCATGAGTCTAATTGTCAAAATATTAGTATTCCTATTATTCTAATCTTGTGGTCAAAAAACTAATAAAACAAAAATTACAAATATTTTTTTGATAAAGCCCTTAACAACATTAAAGAATTTCTGGGGGAGGGGGGCATGGGATTTTAGAAGACTAGAAGGGGGGGCACGAGACGAAAAAGGTTAAAAATCACTGGTGTAGGGCATCTCTTGGCTACTGATCTGTCATTATTATTGATCAAAACTTGGATTACTTTATACTAAATTTACTTTTACGGTGTTCAAAATATTTAAATGGCAAATTTTGCAATTTTTAACGCTGTGTACATAAAGACGATAGTACAGTAGAACCTCCAAATTCGTGGGGGTTACGTTCCCGACAACACCGCGAATTTGGAATCCGCAAAAATAGAAGCAAAGGCCTTATGAAAAAATGGGGGTTAGGTTCGCGGCTGCTGTGTGCATATGATGCCTCGCGTAATTATATCTGCGTATTTCTCGAGAACTGTTCGTCGTAAAGATATGTGGTAAACAGTGTTTTGCTTCTACTGGCTATGAGGTCCCTGGAAAAATGTTTTCGTTTGCTAAAGTGTCCCAGGTTTGAAACCAGGAGACAATTATATTTTCCCATAAGTATACACTGGATTTTCGATTTTTCAGAGTGCAAGGTTTTCTTCCTTTGTTCGTTAAAATACGTAAATATGGACCGATTTTCTTCTTTTTTGCTTTATTCGACGGCTAAAAACAACGAAAGTGCTTGTCGTTTGGTATCAAATTCATCAGCAAATCGCTAGGAACATGCATACCGTATTCGTTTTTATTTAATATGCAAGATAAAAAATTTAGATTATTAGTAAGAAGAAGTCCACTTGTGAATCATCGTACTGGGCTCTCCAGTCGGCCACCCTACTGCGCGAACGAGGAATGCGGGTTAGAGAGCAATGTTTGTTTTTGAGGGGCGGAAACACTACTACCCTTCGCTTCGTTTATGGCCAATGGCTCAACGTTGCCGAATTTCCAGTTCAGCTTATCTATTGAGTACATCTTCATACACTAGGAGTTTTTTTCGGTTCCGCAAGGGATCACTGCTGTAGTTCTCCCGTAACTCCGCCTGGCGGAATTCGGAACCAACTAAATGTGTAGGGTGCCTGTGTGGAGTACCCTTAAATACTCCTTTAATGACACATTTCATATATATATATATATATATATATATATATATATATATATATATATATATATATATATATATATATAAATACTAAGGAAGAGGAAAGGTGTAAGAATATTTTGGGCAACTAGGTGTTGAAGGAAACCCAGTGAACACTTACCGGAAGTAGAGCCGCTGGGGTGTTGGAGAGACACATTTGTAGAGGTTAGAGCTTTCGGGATGATCCCTTCGTCAGCACAAGAGAGACACAACTGTATATATATATACGTAATACTTTTGATAAATCAGGGGGCAGTTCTCTCAGTTGAGATCAGCAGCAGATTCTCCGGTAGCACTACCAATTCTTGAGGATGCCGAATGAACCCACATCCACAAAAGGGATATGAAGTTGTAATCTTACCTCGTCTTAAATTGGCTTCTGCTCGCGATTTACACTGGGAACACTGTTTTCGCTCCGGCCCTGCCTGTTTACCCAATAAAGCGATAACTGCCCACAATCATCTTCCTGGACATTTTAAAATGCGCAGTTTCTAAGGATCATAATGGCATACCTATCCTCGCATGAGGATACGACACCCTATTATGCATCCGCAAGTGATTCCTTGGGAGTGGAGACCAAATGTCACCATCGCCACATAATACAGAGAACTACACTTAACATCAATTAGCATAACACATGAGGGCATAACGGCAGGGTAATAGCAATATATTGACAAGTCGTTAATTCTTGCATGTGTGGTGTATTGGATATTCCCGAAAAGAAATACCTTATCTATAAAAATTAAACGCCATTCATACTGAAAAAGGCAGATTTAAAGAAAGAAGTAGGTCTATATTCTGTATTGCTTCTCTTTATCCGCGCGTGTTCGATAAAAAACGACGAATACAATTTTGACCACGTTACTTTAGCGCGTGAAAATACCACTTTTTCACACTGCGTCCGTTTTCCATGATAAAGAGGCCATTTACTTAAAGCTGCTTTTTTGAGCTTTTAATCTTTTTTACCTGTTGTGTATCAGCCTCCGAGGGCTGTTTAGCACTTTGTGAACTTTCGCCAAACTCTACTTTTTCATTCTAGGTTAAGCTCTCTTTGGCTTCTTGTTTTATTCCGTTAATTTTTCCTACATTTTACGCATTCAAGAAGTTACTTTTTCACAGTAAATAACATACTTAGGATCATCTCCGTATTTATAGTGATTTAAAATTTTATTATTATTTTTTATCGAAGTAAAATCGTAATCTTATATGGCGAATTGTGAAAATTAAAAACGTAAATTCAAAAATGAATTTTCGAGTTCACCTAATTACTTGAAACCGACGGATGAAATTAAAATTTTCGCGGCTATAAGACGGTCGGGGTAGTTCATAGTTCGGTGTATTAACACTGAATAATACCACTTTGTATCTAAAAAGCTCATCGGTTCACTCTAAAGGTTTAAAGCATGCATTAAAATTTAGCTAATAAACTATTCGACTGAGAGTTTTTACATAACATCTGAGCCTGCTTGACCTTTTGTGGGAGTTGTTTTTCGCTCGGGTAGGAACTCTTATATCTTATCTTTTGTTTTCATTAAGTTAATATGAAAATTTTACGGCGTTTCCAAATTAAAGTATGAATAATATTATGAAAATCAGTTATAGCAAGAAAATTTTATCAGTTTTAATAGGTAGTAGAAGGCAGTGGCGCACACAGGATTCTCTCAAAAGGAGGGAAATATTTGGTAACCACAAAAGTTGTATGCAAGTTATATCAATAACTAAATGTGGCGTATTGCATTATTAATTACATGTATGTTACAAACAAAGGGGGCAAACCGTCTCCTATTCCTTTCTGACGGCGCCCATGAACCCAAATTTAAAATTACTACATATGCATGTTTACACAGTTTAGAAAAATTACAATTTTTCGGGGGGGGGTCCGGACCCGGTGGATCCCCCTCCCCCCCGTGTGTGCGCCAATGGTAGAAGGAACTATAAGCACTCGGCATTGTTATGTAGAAATCACCCCAACCGTTATAATGCTTAAAGACCCTTCAATTTCATTTTATGCGCATTGACTTGTTGAGATTGTTAACAGGCTACCGTCACCATCTTAATGATCCTGCAAGAATACTTTTCTAGAGATAAAAATCGAGTTTTTTTTAACATGCACCAACCATTCGAGTCCCATCAAAATCCAATCAGGAATAAGTACCTGGACACGCCTTCTTGCTCGTAAACTTAACCAATCCTAACAACCCTTTTCATTAATTTTGTTCCGAGTTCGTTACGCGCGTTGTCACTACGTCCCCATTCCGTAATTCCTTTTCAAACCAGATCATGCGCAAGGGTGAGAGAGAGAGAGAGAGAAGCACACAACCTTAACCTCAGGCGAGATCAAAAGAAGAACTCTTATGCCCCATTTTTTTTAGCAAAAAAGGGGGAGAAGAATAACATACGAAGGCGAGTCTCTCTTCCCCTCTTTTTCTCTCCCCTCACCCACTCAAGGGCGAGAGAGGGATTCAAGCAAGCCAATGTTCCCTTTTTGACTCCTCCATGCCCGGGGTAAAATGGGCAGAATGGGGGAATGGGTTCTCTAAGAGTGGTTATGGATGTTGATGGAGACGCCTAGCGCCGCGGACGACGGCCAAGAGAAGCACAGGTTTCGCGGCTCTTGGCGTTGCGACCATGCGTGCGCTGGAGGGGAGGGAGTATAGCTCTCTCACTCCCCCTCTTTCTCTCTCTCTCTCTCGCATTCCCCTCCGCACCCCTTCCCACCCCCTCTTCCGCCGTCCGCTCTCTCTCCCCTCCAAAATGTTCCGCAGTAGCTTCTCGGAGGGAGACGGTGGAAGGTGGCAAGTGTGATCTTTGGAGATACGGCGTGAAATCCGAATAATTCCCCCTTCCCGGAAAAATACCTCCCTGAAGACGACGCGTAAAAGCTCCGTGAATTCACGACGCGACGGCGGGAACGATGGGCGTGCTGCTGGTTTTTTACCCGTGGTATTTTAGACGTGCGTGGTAAAAATAGTGAATTTGCCGGATTTTTTTTTCTTCCAGTGTCGAATAGAGAAAAAGATCCCCCCCAATAAGGGAATGCGTCCTTCGTTTCGCCGGGTTGTTTTTGTACAGTTTTTTTTTCCTCCGCCGGCATTGACGTTTGTTTAATTTGACCTGTGCAAAAATTTTGGCGGTCCTGTTTTCACGGTCTCTTTTTTTATTCCTTTGCCCGCCTCCTACGGATCGAGTAAATTTCTAGTGCAGTGAAATAATACGAAAAGTTAAAAAGGGGACGGTCTTCAGGCGTGTTTTATTCTGAATCTTTTCTCCCCGTGTTCTTTCAGTGAGTGCATCGGAACGGAAATTTACGGAGCGACGTATTTTTCGTAGACGGAATTCTCCGCTTTTCGCGTCTACGTTTGTATTCGCAGCGGCCGGATGGAAAATTGAAAACAGTACTCCGTCTTGCAGAGGAAAATAAACGAGGAACGCATATAAAAAGACGAAATACTTACATATATAGATATATGTGTGTGTGTGTGTATGAATTTTTTATTAATCTTCTCGATTTCGTAGCATTCTGAGCGCTTACAATACCCCGTCGTCTTTTGTTTTTGAGTGGCTTCGTAGCTGCATAAGAAAAAAACATCCGACAAAGATATCCTCTTTATATAAGTGGTATTTTTTTTATCCTCCGTCGTTTCGCCCTCCCCCACGAGATCCGTCATTAGCGCTGAAGGGATTTTCGGTGTCGTATCTCTCCCGAGGAAAGTGAAGGACAGGAAGTGACGATTACGGAGTGTTGGTGATTTATTGTAGACTTCGTGTCCTTCCCGAGGATTTCAAGAAGAGTGGTCCATCCCCCATCCCTGAAAACAAACATTCCGTGAGTTCACCGTCGAACGGGATCTCAAGAAAATCGAGACAGTTAATACCCATTCTACTTATTTTTTAAATTTAATCGGTGTATAGCACTCTGTATATTACTCGATGTGATGTTGTTTACGCATACGTAGGATATACGCACTGGGCTGTAAAAAAAAGTGTCACGTCTCTCCACCTGTTTCAGTGTGTGTATTGGTATTAAAAAAATCTACGTGTCTGCAACCAGCCAAACCACCGGTAGGGTATAAAAAAAAAAGAAAATCATTAAATCTTTGAAGGCCGGCCGCCGCTTGTGTTTGTATATGTGTGTGTCTGTGTCATACGAAGATTTAAAGGATACGGAGACTTGGATGAAACATTACGATTTTTTCGGCGTTTTCCTGCACGGCTTAAGAAAAATATAAAGTTTCGATTTCCTGTCTGTTTCCCCCCCTCCACCCCTTAGGAGATGTAGATTACGGAAATATCACCCTGCGTGTGGTATCGTACTAAATATATCCGTTCCCATTGTGGTGGTTTTAGACCTTGAAAGAAAAATCTCATTCTTGATCGCTTTTTCAAGTTCCGAAATAAATCGGTGTTTTGACTCGACTATTCCTGCTTATTCCAGGAGGACCATGAATTCTTACTTTAACGGGACATAGGACCGTGGGAAAAATATACGCTAATCAGCATATCCAGTAACCGAAGCCTAGGTGTACTACAATAATATAATCCGCGTGCTTAAAACTAAGCGATATCCCGTCAAAAGGAGATTTCGGGAACGGGATTTCCTGTCGCCTATCGTATTCCACGAAGGTTTCTGGAGAAAAAAAGGCTGTACGTCTCTTTGACGAGGGTTCTTGCTGCGTCGAGGAATAGTAAAAATAAAAAGGAAAAGAAATAAGATTTTGAAGACCGTGTTATCTCTCTGCTCCTCTGAAGAAGCAGTCTCATTCCGACCGCTTGAAGAATTTAATGTGCGACTGGAGAAGATATCTCGACACGATGGCTGTTTCTGCAAGATCCGCTCCCCTGCTCTTCCTCACGGCCGCCCTTACTTGGATTTCATCGGGAACAGGTGAGCAGCATTTTTATCGCTTTTCCGATATTTTATTAGTAGCTATGGGAAAGATAAGACGGTGTAAAGGATTTTTTTTTCGATTTATTTCACGTTATGGAGATTTTTAGGCGTTTTTCTTTAAATATTGACGTTGCGATTTTTCGCATACGCTAGAGTTATATACACTTATCTATGCCCTATGTTTCGTAAGATTTTCTGTTTAGAAACATGCAATTGTCACTCGCAACGACGAAATCAGTGACATCTTATATTTCTTAATATTTACTTCATTATAAAATTACATCAGAAATTAGGAAAGATAGGTTCGTTTATTATTTTGATTATTATGTTTTACTTCATTTAAATTTGAAGGATGGGATAATCGCTGTCATTATGCCATTCATTCAGCACAAAAATTCATCAAAAAGAAAAAACTCCAATTATTCTAAGTTTTTCGTATTCTTTCGGCATTTTACAATAGTCCAAGGAATTATCGCTTTTTATAATCGGAGCATAGCTTAAACAGGAAAATCCTAAATTTAGAGAGCAATTATTACTGTTGAGTACGATGGTGTAAAGATGCGGGAGATTCTTGGCCGGTTCCGCGAAACCAGGACCCGGGTGACAGTATTTGTACCACCACCTCGTTAGCGATTGTTGCGACGACTTTTAACCTTTCGTAAGAGCGCGGGGGTTTATGTGACCCCACTAAATATCTGATCGACCATTAGGCAATAAACATTTTTTTTATTCGAAAATATTTCTAACTCTCATACGTCATCGTAGCGTGTTTTCCCCCAGTATAATCCATCGAATGAGTAGAATAAACGATATCATGATTATTAACGGGAAAATACAGCATGGGGTGATAGAGACCCCAGGTGTCAACACGTGTGGGCTCGACTAATCAAAGAGAAAAGGTATGATTTTTGTTAAAGGGACCCTTCCAAAGGGGTATTTCCAGGTAGGGTCTTAAGAGGGGGCGTTCGCTGCTTAACCCTTACACCAAGGGTCTTGCAGCGATTCTGACGGAACTCTCGCGCCTACGTCTCAGCGGGCGGTCTTTACCCGGCGTCCGAACGACGCCCTTTGAGCTAAGTCCCTTACGACAAGCCTGTTAAAGTCGGGCCAATTACGCAGTTACGGAGGGTTTTGTTTAGCCCGCTAGAAAAAAGGAAAGCCGATAAGCTCAGCTTATTATGTGATTAGTAGGCGAATACCGATTGAATGGTTTATGAGGATGCAATACAAAATATAAATTTGTTAATCTTATTCACATGAAATTCCTTACCGGGTTTAAAACTAAAATAAACTGTCTAAAATTGATTTTTAAGAATACGTTCGCCATTAATTAGTGAGGTGAAGTTATTAACGAGTTGTGAGGTACGGTCTACCAGTTTGGTATTGTTTTTCATTTTATTAATTTACTAACTCTATATAAAAATGAATTTCCCGTTCCTAATAATCCGTCGCGAGGATTTATAAGGCTATTAAAAGCTTAGTTTCTTTGTAAAATATAAACTAGCAGAAAGTAAAATATCTGCATAATTTGACTTTATAACTTAGGTGGTATCTACACTCCAGTTGTTAAAGGTTATCCTTAATAAGGGGTATGTTTATCATGGGAGATAAAAGTAATTGTTATTTTGGAAAAAGGATGGCGTTCGTACGAAACAAGTGGAATATTCTTCGCACTGTTACAAGACGCGATTTATTTGTATGTAAAGAATATCACTTAAAGATAGAAAATGTTTAAATATACGTTGTTGCCCTGTGGTCTGGTAAAATCTATCTAATTGCGCCATATCTTCATACTCTTAAAATTATCTATAATTCTCATTGAATCTAAGAAAATGTAAGTACAAGTACTTCACGCCGTTTCAACGAAAAGTAGTTTTTTAAATACTAACACACCATGAACGTGGAGAAACATTTTGTAATTGGATCGATACGATCGAATATACATAGTCGAAAGAGAATAAATTTGCGCGATTTCGCTTGTAATTTGACCGCAAACATTTTCTAATCGTTTTAAGGAATTCATTCGATGTCTGTATAAAAGTTTCGATTTTTTTTAAAGAAAAGAAATCCTTTGTGAATACCCCGGCTGTGATCTTCTCAAGTTCAACTCTTTTTTCCTATTCCATCCCCGCGAGTAATATGTTCTTGGAGGGCGGTTTGGATTAAAACCCACCCACGTCCATCTCTTCGGTTGAAAACCAGGTCAAAAGATAGAGAGCTCCCCAATCCAATACCGCCACTTTCATTGTGGTGAGTAGTATCCGCGGACTGGGGCTCTCCATCCGGCTGACCGCAATGGAAAAAAATCCTTATGTGGGTTAATATGTTTGCCGTCTTTTCGAACGATTATAATCTACTGGCATCGGGAAGCAGTTTTTGGATGGTTTCGCGTTTGCTGACATTTCTCCCGATTAACGATTTTCTATTGTGCAAAAACGAGCTGAGGAGGGGGCGTTATGGAGTGTGGGGGGGGGGGGGGAGTTTCTGGTGGCCGGGCCTTTTTAAGAGTCGCACTCTCCTCATCTCTGCCTCTCCTCCTCCGCCCTCTGTTCCTGGGGTAACAGCTTGGTCTCTATAGGCTGTTCTTAGTGGCACTGCGCTTTCGCGTTAAAGCCTCTTGAGTGTCATATATTTTCGGCGAAATTCGATCTATTAATTTCTAGCCGTCGTCTACCGGTTTTAGGTTTGCGACGATGTTTTCAATATACATATATACGTATATACTACGCAGAACTCGTTATATTAAGATTAGTATTTCGGATCTGAACCGAAGATGTGAAAAACTTTTGTCGTTCGACGGTTTAAAAATTAAGTAGTTAACTAACAGTCAGTGTCGTATTTTCAATCAGGCAATGCAGATTCTATAATTGCCTAATTTGAATAACACAGAAGTCGTAATTACAATTCGCTTAAATAAGTGGAAATTGCACAGCGCTCGCGGCATTTCGGTTCGTTGAAAAGGAATTCCACGTAGCTAAGATTTTCCTTATTATATTTTATTTGACGTTAATTTTTAACTGAAAAAGCTTGACGCCTAGTATGTAGCGGTTTATGTTAAGTTATTTTTCAGTTTCACATTAAGGTACATATTCATTCCAAAAAGTGTTGAAAGATGTATGCGCACTTACTGTAATTATAAGCTTATATTATTATCGCCTTTATCCGTTGTATTATACCTAAGGATTTACAAAAAATTAATTTAATGTACACAATTATAAATTTATTCGAAATGTTGCCTAGTAAAATGAATTATTGGCCTGCTTATTGGCTAATTTAAGTTTCAGGACCATTTATTTAAAAGTTAAAAATATTTCTATCCCGACATCAGAATTCATAGATATTTTCAAGCTCTAAGAATTTTTCTTGTGCCGCATTCTACAACTACTCTGTCCTTGATTCCGACCCACGCTATGACGCTTTGTTTTCATATCGAACCTGGTCTACATGCATCTTAGGAACAATGGAGAATTGCGTTAATATGGGAAGTTCGCCGAAAGTTCAGGAAGTAGTTCGTGGCGAGTGCAGTTTCCTCTCATTGGTAATGAAGAGGTGACCCCGTTAAGCTAAGTCCCACCTCCATTTCGATGTAGTCTGCTCTGTGCCGTTGTCACGGTAACGGAACTCGGTAGGAAGCCCTCCCATTGGCTGAGTGCTCGCCCTCGTATCCCCCTTCGCCCTCGAACACTTCACGGTCCACTCTGGGCCATTCTTTCGGATACCGGAGTATGGTGGGATGGTATCAACAGGGGATTACGCTGCATCCCTTCGATATAATCTCCCTTAGTCATTTTATTTTGTAGCTAATCTTCGGAAAAATCAGAAGTGACAAATATATTTGCATAAAAATATTGTTATCTTATTCATATAAATTTATAGAGGAGTTAAACCAAGTATTTCCTTGCAACAGCTATTATAAATATATCACTCTCACGGACTGACTTATCCGTCCAATCAATTTTTTGATTTTTTGGGCGACTTTAATGAACTTCTATGTTATGTACAGTGTAGGTATATGCTGAAGTTATATATGTTTTTCGGGTTATCCCGCGTAAAGTTTTGCGTTAAACGCCAACGTTTCTTCTCCTTTGCCGGAGACTTCTTCAGGGTGATCTGGCCGGGTATCCTCATGTTGCCTTTATAATACATGCCCCAATTTCTCCGTTGTTCCCTTGACGGAGGGGAGATATGCCCTTTTTTCTTTCTCTCCTTCTCTTTCTCTCCCATCTTCTCGTTTTGCCTTTAGTTTCATCGTGATCGCCCGATGTATTTAAGGACTATCAAAAATACACAAAGAGAACGTTCGTTTAGGGCCTATAGTAAGTGCCACAGATTCACCGACGCATAAACTAGCCAGATATCTTGCTACAATACTCCAACCCAAGGAGGCCGCTTCATACGTAAGAAATTCACAGCACTACCTCAGCCTTATCCAGGAGATAAAATTAGAACCAGGGGACATTTCAGTTAGTTTTGACATGGTGTCATTGTTCACCAAAATACCTACAGATGAGACGATAACAATTGCTCAAGAAGTTTTTTACCGTAACACCGCCGAATTGACTAAGCACTGTCTTTAGATTCCTCGTGATCGCCCGATTTATATGGGGTTCTTGGTATTTGTTGGCTTGTAAAATCCTTTTAAATTGTTTTAATTCTGGTTGAAGGTTGTTGGCATCTCAACCAAAGTGCAGGTTTGTCCTTGGCGGTTTCAATATATGTTGTTTAAAACTTTTCTATAAAAAGGTTGGTTACTGCTTGCGAGATTGGTGAGCCCATTACTGCTCCTTCCGTCTGTTCATAAAATTTATCAATCCTTGCTTAGTCAATTCGGCGGTGTTACGGTAAAAAAACTTCTTGAACAATTGTTATCCTCTCATCTGTAGGTATTTTGGTGAACAATGACACCACGTCAAAACTAACTGAAATGTCCCCTGGTTCTAATTTTATCTCGTGGATAAGGCTGAGGAAGTGCTTTGAATTTCTTACGTATGAAGCGGCCTCATTGGGTTGGAGTATTGTAGCAAGATATCTGGCTAGTTTATGCGTCGGCGAATCTGTGGCGCTTACTATAGGCCCTAAAGGAACGTTCTCTTTGTGTATTTTTGATAGTCCTTAAATACATCGGGCGATCACGATGAAACTAAAGGTAAAACGAGAAGATGGGAGAGAAAGAAAAAAGGGCATATCTCCCCTACGTCAAGGGTACAACGGACAAATTGGGACACGTATTAAAGAAATATAACATTACGGCAATTTTTCAGCCCTTCAACCAAGTTAAGAGGACATCAAAAACCACTAAACATAGGACGTCACTGCAGGTGGAGGGGGTGCATAGGATACCATGCAGGACTTGCGATCAAGTTTATATAGGAGAAAAAGGGAGAACGATCAAGACACCAGTAGAAGAACACAAAAGAGCCTTTCGACCCAAACATGCCGACAAATCAGCAGTAGCAGAACATGCCTCCGGGGGAAACGAAATATATTTAGAAAACACAAGGATCCTCGCGAAATAGAAACTTTACGGAAAACGAGTATTACGGGAGGCATGAGAAATAAGGAAGCATGGAAATAATTTCAACGGAGACAGTGGCTATAAATTGAGCAACACTTGGGCCCCAGTGATAGTAAACAATATGATACGACGAATGCCACAGCAAAAATCACCCCACCACCTATAAACCACCCATCCCTCCTCTGCTACCCTAGTATTTATAAAGGCAACATGGGGACACCCGGCCAGATCACCCTGATGAAGTCTCCGGCAAAGGAGAAGAAACGTTGGCGTTTAACGCAAAATTTTACGTGGGATAACCCGAAAAACAAATATAACCTCAGCATGACAAGCACCCGCGAAAGCTTCAATCAATTAACAGTGTAGGTATATGTTTAGATATTAAAATATTAAATGCCACTTAAGCAACGCTATGGTCGAAAGCCCGCTCGTTTATTGTACATGGTTTCGTTTAATAACTCAGTCGTTGATAAGCATTTAGGAGGAGGCTCAGAGCTGCGTACGCCCGCGTCGGGTTTTAAAATTGCAAATCACCGGTCGCATACGCAGCGCATGCAAGGAGAGTCGGTCTGGAATCTGCCGCGCGTGACATCGGTTTCAACACTCACTCCACTACGAAACGACTATAAACGGCGATTTTGGCACTCTACCTCAAATTGTACCGAATACTTTTTTCAGTGTATCGTGGTGTTTTTATTTGTGCGCTATTAATATTAAAATGGTCGTCGTTTTCATCTCGTGACCGTGATCGTAGATCAGCATCCATTGTTTTATTTTTTTAATTTTCGAAGTTTATCGACGCCGCCTCGAATCAAAAATTTTCAGAGGAAAAAAACATTTTTCGAAAATAACATAACCTAAGCGACTGGTCAGTGTACAATAACCGACTCGTATCAAGAGAAAAATAGAATATTTTTTAGGCGGTCATTCGTTTATAAGACGAAAAATCATGTTTAAGAGTTTAGAAGCGGGTCCACCGCGCGTGCAAAACCCTTGATGAATTGGAATGTATTTGCATAGGTATGGCGCCTCGACGGGTGTGTCTCTGTGTGTGTGTGTGTTGACGGTAGGGAAGGGGAGATGGAAGTTTGGATGGAGTTGGGAAGGGGGTATAGGGAGAGAGGTAGTTGATACATGAGGGAGCAACTCACTCGACCATGCCGAAAAGGGTCGCGACGGCGTCAATCCAACCAAAATTATAGGGGGCGAGTCCGCGAGTTAAAATTCCCGATTTGGAAAGGGTATCTAGTTCAATTATGTCGATTATCCATAAAGTCGCGCCTCCACGGTTATAAATTTTCAGAGCCGATTATAAAGGTTATAACTTTCATAGATTTCGCGAAAAGCCGATTTTCGTAATTTGTAAGTATATCAAGTGGCGGGGAAATCCAGAACGAAAATATCCGTAGAAAACACAATAAAAATTATTATTATGAATTGCCGAAGCATTCGAAGGAAACCGGCTGACTTTTGCCACTTAGTTAAAAGCCATCGTGCAGACGTTGTATTGGGAACTGAGAGCTGGCTATCGGGCGACATTAATTCTAACGAGATTTTCCCACCAGATTACGTGGTGTATCGCAAAGACAGGAGGGAAAGAGTCGGAGGCGGAGTTTTCATCGCCGTCAGAAAGAGTATATCAAGCCAATTAGAGGAGATTAACGTCAGCGAACACTGCGAAACGATATGGTGCTCCCTTCGTACGAGAAATGGTAAAAAATTATTTTTTTGCTCATTTTACCGCCCACCTGACTCGGGAGTCGAGAACATTAGAGAACTCAGTCGTACATTGCAGGTGATAGCTAGGAGAAAGAACGATCCAGTAATCATTCTTGGAGGAGACTTTAATCTTCCATCGATCGATTGGAAATCCGTAACCTATGTTAGTGGTGGAAAAAATAGAGAAGCTTGTCGTGAATTAATTGAAGCATTCACTCTAAACTCGCTAGAGCAAATCGTCAACGAGCCGACGCGATATGACAACAACGGAAACGGAAACATATTAGATCTGCTAGCCACTACCCACCCACTATCGACTAGAAACCTACAAATCGACGACGGCATAGGTGATCATAAAATAGTAATTGCCGACTTCAAATACACCCCTGCGACAATATATAAGCCAACGCGATTAGTCTATATCTTCAGTAAAGCAGATCTCCCAGGCTTAAAAAATTATGTTACAAACCAAATAGCGACATTTATCAATTTTGCGAATAGTAACAGCGTAGATGACTCTTGGACGGAAATTTTGCGAATCATTCGAGAAGGGCTAAAAACGTTTGTCCCAACTAAAGCAATTCGTGATCGCAAGGATCCGCGGTGGGTGAAACCGAAACTCCGTGCCTTGCTCAAGAAACAAAGACGGCATCACGCGCGCATAAAGCACCTTAAAGAAGTTGGTAGGGACCACGCAAACGAGTATTTAATATACAGAAATATTCGCAAATCTGCAAGAGACGAAGCGCGTAAGGAATTTGACGTCTACCGATCCACGACACTGTCGGACTCACTCAAAAACGACTCGAAAGAATTTTGGTCGTACGTGCGAGAAATGCGAGGAGGACAGTCCACAGTACCTCTTCTACGTACAGACAACGGTGAAAGTGTACACGATTCATTTACTAAGGCTAGTATGTTAAATCGGTTCTTTGAAAATTGCTTCACAATAGACAGCGGTGATTTCATTGATTTCCCTACTCGTATAGACTCAAATATGAGCGACATAGAAATATCCGAAAGCGGTATCGTCAAATTACTAAGTCAGGTCCACAAAAGAAAATCGCCAGGGCCTGAAGCCATACCTGCATTCATTATAAACTCGTTAGCAAACGAATTAGCTCCGTACCTTAAGCTTCTATTCAGAAAATCTTTAGATGAGGGTGTAATTCCTTTGATATGGAAAACAGCCCACGTTACACCAATACATAAAACGGGAAGTAAATTAAAAGTGGTAAACTACCGCCCTATATCGTTGACGTCAATCTTCTGTAAGGTTTTTGAGCACATTATCGGTAGCTCAATAATGCGGTTTCTCGAAAGCAAAGAAGCGCTTAACAGTAGCCAGCATGGTTTCCGGAGAGGCAGGTCATGCGAGACTCAGTTAGCTCTACTCACACAAGATATTGTGAAAGCAACGGATAAAGGAATAGGAGTTGCTTTAACAACCAACAAAGCTATCGAGCCAGTCTAATTCTCCATTCTCGAATTGTGACATTTACGGAGAATTAGACCGAATTGATAGCTTAGTAGTTGGTTAAAGCACCTACCCGGCAAGTGGGAGACCCAAGTTCGATTCCCGATGAAGTTCAGAATTTTTCTCCTTCTCCAACTTAACATTTGTGTTCAGTCACATGCACTCACGCATAAAAGTTTAATTTCCACTCTTTCACATTTGTAATTTAAGATTTAACGAGTTTGTTATCGAAAGCGTTCGTTGAAAAACTATTTCCTACCAACATACTGCTAAAAAGGTAACGAATTCAGGCCGGTTTTTTGCGCACTCGAAAAAAAAACTCCGAAATCCGAAACTTTCTCCCTCCGTTGCATTATGGTTGTTTTTTTTTTATCTCCGTCATTGACCGTGAATCCGAACCTTTTTGGCCGACCTTCCTCCGGTCTCATCGCCCTTTTAAACTCTGACCCTAAACCGGACCTTTCAACTCACTAAATTCACTCACCTTAACTAAAGGGCGACAGGAATCCGCCCAAAACAAGGACGCTTTTTACTCGCGCGCGAGCCTTCCACAACTCGCAGTTAAAGCGGAGGAAGAGAGAGGAGGGAATGAGGCAGATGGGAGTGGGAGAGATGGAAAAAAGAGATAGAGGAGAAGAAAAGAAGGAAAGAGGAGAGAGAGAGAGAAAAGGGAAAAGAGAGAGAGAAAGATGGAGAGGAAGGTCAACAGATGGAGATAGAGGATAATAGAAAGGAGGAGGTGGTGTGGAGTAGCGAGTAAAGGGTCACTACACACGATCAGTTAAAATGCGCAAATTAACTTCTGAAATAATGTGCAAACTAACTGAACTGAGAAATGAGCCTTTGTTGCTCTTACATGAGATTTTAAAAAAAATGCGCATTCCTTAGTCTTGAACAAAGCCTCTCGTGAATGATCTGAGTGCTTTGTTGGCTGGGATTGAGATGGGGAAAGGAGAATGTGGATTTAACTGAGAAAATGATGAGGGTTTTCCTCAGTTAAAATACTCGTCCTTTTAACTGTACAAACTGCGTAATTTTCTCATTTTTTACCTCAGTTACGATGATACACAGTTAATTTGCGCATTTTAACTGATCAACTCACAAACTGTCGCTTTCCTTCAAGTGTCTATCAACTACTGCTTTTAACTTCTTACAGGACCTACTGTAAAGCCGACGTCAAGCAAGCATTTTTTTAGATTATCAATGAAGAGAAGATAACAATAACGCTTTTCTTTCGTCTATTTCAAGGTTTAATTGGCCTTAAATGAATCGGAGGCAACAATGAGAGTCTCCTTGGCAACGCCCGGAATGAGTACGAAAAATTTCGAAAAAGAATGCGTATTTCTGAAAAATTCGACCGCGTAACGTGTAGAAATTTCAAGAATAAGATAGTATAAAGCTTTACCCGTTGAATAATGCAAAAAATAAGAAAATCGGTCCATATTTACGTACTTTAATGAACGAAGGAAAAACATCGAAAATCCCGTGTAAGCTTATGGGAAAATATAATTGTCTCCTGGATTCGAACCCGGGAAACGAAAATATTTTTTCACGGACCTCATAGCCAGTAGAAACAAAACGCCGTTTACCGCATATCTTTACGACGAACAGTTCTCGAGAAATACGCCGATATAATTACGCGAGGCTTCATACGCACTGACGGACGCAGCTTCACTACGCGCATAATATATAGGATGATGATGGGATTGTAATATAAATTTTTAAAATATAAATTTTTCCTCTCTTTAAATAAATTCTTCTTTCATTTAGAATAATAATGACTGCTGATTGATTTACTTACAGATTAATACTGAATGTGTAATGTATATATTTGATAAATTTTTTCTGGACAGTATTTCAAACGATTAATTTAGTTGAACCGAACCGAACCGCAAACCGAACCGAACCACTTGTCAAAATTCCCGTCTGAACCGAACCATGAACCGAACCACTTCCAAAAATTTAGAACCGAAACGCGAACCGAACCACTTCCAAATTTTGAAGTGGTTTGCAGCTCTGCGTGGGGGTAAAATTGTCCGACAGAGGGAGGATTGGCCGCTCTAAAGCCTCGCCATGGTCAGCACCCGTGAGAGCTTAAGCGAAGTTGGGTTTTCAGACGCTGTGCGAAGGCCGTCCCTTGGCATGTATCGGACATTTCCACTTCACTCTCCGTCTCTCCCTCTCCCTGTCTCTCCCTCTCTCCCTTTCCTCTCATCCGTCCCTGAAGTGTTATGGAATCATATTCCCTTGCAAGCAATTCATAAATGCCCACAAAATTTCAAATATCTGATAAATTTAAATTTCGTCAAAGAACAAACAAAGAGACGGAAACTTTGGTAGATATAAAAGCCGACTTTTTTTTTGCTGCCGTACACCTTATAACATTTTCTTTAGAAAGCCGCATGCCTGCATTTGTACATTTTAAAATTACAGCATTAGAAACACTTCTATTAAAATGGATAAATGACATTTACAAGTGTAAATAATTCAAAATAACGTGATGGATTTATTAAAAGTATCCCTTCTAAACCGCCTCTCCCATCTTCATGATAATTTACTCATTGTTAATAAGGATTCTTTCAAGATATACGCGAAAATGACGTAATATTGTTTCTATCTCAATTCCCTCTAGTTAATCCCATCTTGCCTACAATGTTTTATGACATTATTCACACTCTTAATATTTCAAAAACATGTCTGAATACTAAATATGGAAGATACGCTGTATTCTGTATTACTTTCGCTTCTGACGTGTGCGCCCGATTGAAAACCTCCAATATAGATAAACGTTTCCTATTACAGAATTATATAGCATATAGGTGACCCATAAGTAATGGAGTAAACGTTTTTAAGGAAAGGTTGTTTAACTTGAATATATTGAATTATTTGACATTTGTTTGTGTTTATGAAAAGGTTAATGGAAAAGTAACTTGAATTTAGCAATTTCTAGACACGCGCGTCATTGCGTCCGGCGCAACTATAACTGACGTATTTGTTTACGTTCTCGCATTTCGAAAAAAACCTCTACATATTAATATGCACACATGATATAATTTATACATAAATTTTATATATAAATAATATTTAGAATGATAAATTATATTGTAAGATTTGTTATCTTTGTTGAGTTATTCGTGCAAAATCAAGGTCCTTATGAATGTCACAAAATACGAGGCTGGTGATACATCAGTTAAACTTTCCATTCCATTAGTTATTGATCAACATGTCTGTATCTCTCTCTCTCTCTTCCTCATTTCAATTATATTGAATTTGCGGTGGAAACCTGGATGCCACGCCCAAACTCTAAAATTGCCTCCAAATGTCACGAACTCTTTTTAGAAGACGGACGAACGCGATGGAATAAATATAAATACTCGATTAACTTGCAGATTTGTCAGGTCCTGAGGCATAATTTACGAGACGAACTTTTTACATTTTTCTCTTGATAAAGATGATTATTTCTGAAAAAAATCTGCTGTGGCTAACACATGACTTTCTCCATACTTGGGGTATAGATATTTAAATTATTATGAATAGCATTTAAGGCAAAATTATTATTTCGTATTGTAAAAGAATACAGTCGGCCTTATTGCCGTAAATTAGGTATATTTTGAATAGTTACGTTTACAGAATTCACCGTTACATAGTGGTGGCGCTGTATACTGGAAATTTTCGAAAAAGCTAAATATCTCCGAAATGGATGATGGTTCTACGAAAATTTGTTCCAAACAAAACTGGGAAGAAATGTTATTCTCCACAACGTTGGTCCTCACGAAGATGAGCAATTACGACGTTTTTAAGGAGATATTTGACGGAAACCGAAAAAACCGATTATTTATAAATAATTCCTAAACAATAACTGCTATGGAAAATTGTTTCAAATGAAAGTTTTAGGAAATTACATTCTCTATAACCTTTGTATAGAATTGTATAAATACAATAATGGTGTTTTAACGAAGAAATATCGCAAAAACCGAATCGGGTTTCGAATAAACTTCGACTTCCGGTTAACCGATATTGTCCAAAAACTAATCAGTTCTTTGTGCTCATCCTAAAGTGTTATATATGAAGTTTGGTAAGGATATGGTAAGTATTTTTTGAGTTAGAGCGCCCACAATCACATACACACACACGCACACAGACATCATTCCGAAAATAGTCTAAACGTGTTCTAGGGACCTCAAAACGTGTATTTCCGTTGAAATCTCGAAGTCGATTTTTTTCGTGAACACAATACTTTCCCATTACTACATGTGGAGAAAGTAAAAAAAGGTAAAATAATATCATAAATAAAATTCTACCTTGAGCTGGTATTTCACTTTCCGGGTGCATATTATACCACTGAACAACCGAGGCAGACTAATTCTCATGCTTTTGCTCGGTTTACTGGTTAAAGTATAATTTTTCTGCTGCTTTTTCACAAGGTCTTTGTGTCCAGTAATATGCCTTTCTGCATAGAATTACATCAACGCTCTCATTTGTATTTATATGAGTCTTTTTCGATTTTACGCTAGGATCATCGATCTCACGAGATAACAATCGCCTTTTACCTTATGACAACTTGATGCAAATACGCGCGAGATATTTCCTGGAACTGATACGTCCCAATCGCGGTAGGTAGGTTACCGCTGTGGTCGTCGCAATGTCTTTCAATTCGCCGTCGTTCTATTCCGTGGCATAGCTAGGGTTGCGCGGGATATACGGGGTTATTCAAAAGTCCGTGATCCATTTTATAAATATATTGCACAAAAACTGTACGAGATGGTGCACATATTTAAAATCTGTAACACTAGCGGGCTACTTAAAAACTTGAAGTTTTTCTTGATCATGTGTTGTTAGTTTCATTGTTCTATTTCTTATAGTTTTTGTGTAATACATTTACAAAATGGTTCACCGACCCGTATTATTTCAAGGCCTTCGCGTTCGATCTCGCAAGGGTCCGTTGATTTCGTCCCGGCTCTCCGGGAGATGACTATTCCGAGATTTGCTCGAACTGTCTTTATCTCGGAATTGATGTTTTACTATTTCAAAGGTGACATGTTTGATAATTGGAGACCGCTTAGGATTTTGTCCCTCGGCGTCTATATTGAATTTAATACTGTGCGGATATCTACAGGCGGGCGAAATACGACTGTGGACTTAATTAATTTTATCACACTCGGCTTTTGAGGTTCCGTGCTACGGAAACGAACTCTGAATCCAGAATGGAATCTGTTTATTCGTGTGATGCGGCACAATTGTTTTGGCAAATGTTTTCCATTAATATTGCAGAATTAAATGATGTATGTAATGATAGCATGTCTGCCGTATTCAATTCATTAATTATATTTGTACATGTTTTCTTAAAAATATGCTAACAAAGGTTCGTTGTTAATTTTTTTATTATTTGCTTTCTCATTGTACGTGTTAATGTTTTACCCTTATCTCTCGTACTATGATTAATTTGTATTTAATATTTCTTAAACTTTTTGTTGTCCTCCAATGTTCGGAGCGTGAGTGTTATTACCGTTCATTTCTGTAGCATATTGTGACATTAATTATTTGAGCAATTGTTATCATTTAAGTTTCTGCTGTTGATTTATAATAGAATACCAAATATTTGCATTTGGTTGCAACGAAGCAGTAAGGGAAGCTAGTTTTTGGAAAAGCTATACCAAGCCGATTCGAAACATTTGGGATTTCCATGACTCGGTAAGTGTGAGAAAAAGGGTAGGCACCTGGTATTCTTCCAGTGAAAGGATTTGTGGTAAAGGTCGATGGTGGTTTACGAAAGGATTGCCGCCTCAGCTGGAGCTCCTCGCTAAGGTCGAGCTAGAAATTAGCCGAGTAGCGCCCCCACATCTTGGCGACTCCTACGGTGAACCCATTTTCGGTCGCCACTAATCGTGTTCTAGCGACCCCGAGTCATGCGACCGCGTATCGCAAGGGATCGGAAAATTTTGCCTGGAAGATTTTGTGTCATTTTAGAATCTCTAACTTTCTCTTTTCACTTGGACAAAGGAGGAAACATTCCCAAGTCGATTTCCAATAATATATGCTGTCCAAAATTATGTAGACTCGAGTTTGAGGCTTAATATCTCAAACACGGCTCATGGGATTTTCGCGCAATGCATATCAGCGTGTAGATAATTTTGTTCTGCGTTTAGTGGAGGTAAACAAGAATTTTAAAAAATTATTCTAAGGTATGTTTTTGGAGTGAGAATGAAAAATGGACCCCTTTTTTGAGCTTTGCGGCGGCTGGCGTCACTTTGCCGGTTTGTAATAACAAAACGGGATTTTCAAATGACATGAAAATTTAACAAAATCTGAGTCCTAGTCTTATAATTACGTGTGCGCAATTTGAAGCGTTTAACTTTATTCGTTTACGGTATTTTGTTCAATTTATGAGACCGTGTTTTCTCCGTGAGTATGCGGCTTGGAGGCACGCGACCTGCACATCCTCTCGGTATTCCTATTCCGAATCAAATAATGTCATTAAACTGAAATGAACACAGTATTTTATACAGAATTTTATATTTTTTGAAAGCGAAAGCGGAAAAAGGATTGGCTGGCATAGGAAGGTTTGTGTAGTTGTTTGTATCGTGTGGCATTTTATATTTCAATTATTCGGTAAATTTTCCTTCTGTGCACGTGTTCCTTTTACGCGAACGTGATATGCCAAGAAACCGATTCTTATTTTTTTCTCACGAACCCCAGTCCATCCATCCATCCGGTCCTCCAAGGCGTGTTCGTCGTCTCGCATTGCCCGACCGATAGCTTTCCGGACAATGGCAGGGAAGGGGTGGGGAGGAGGGAATCGGGGGAGGGGTGACGTCTCGGTGATTCGCTTGGGGTTCCATTCGAACACTTTCTAGTTTCCCTTATTACTTTATACATAAAGTGACCAGATTTTCTAGATGTTAAATCAGTACATTTTTTATTTTTTACTTTCTCATCCGTAGTAATGTGAAAGTATTGTATTAATGAAAAAAATCGACTTCCAGATTTCAACGGAAATACATGTTTTGAGGTCCCTAGAACACGTTTAGACTATTTTCGGAATGATGTGTGTGTGTTAGTGTGGGCGCTCTAACTCAAAAAGTACATACCATATCGTTACCAAACTTCATATATAACACTTTAACATGGACAAGCGGTCCACGTTCGGGCCGCGAGTGTGAGACCCTTGTTCTAAACGCATTTTTCCGCTAATTCGGTCAAGATTCGGTTTCTGTCTTCAATAAAAATTACTGTTATCCGTGAGGAGGCTATTTTATAGTTTTTCTTTTCCGTTGAGGAGGTTTTTGTTTGTGGTAGCATTCACATTGTTCAGGATAGATAAGATGTTGAAAGAGTTCAAATACCTGCGTTGCATATGTGCAGGTCCACCTAGAGCCAGAACGGGCCCAGGGGAAAACAAACTTCCCCCCCCCCCCCCCCCCCTCCGAGAAATATTAAAACAAAAGAAATTATGAATTCCTGCAACACCTATGAAACGCATGGTCAATACACTTCAGCGAATTTAAAAAAATATAAATTTTGATTTTCTACTTCGTTTTTAACTAAATGAATGTCACATCTAAGCGATAATAAATTTACTTAGTTACTGTCCCAGATACTCTTAAATGTTGGTAATTGTTATTTAAAGAAAACTATTGAAATCAAATACTAGAGATTTTGAATTCCCGAAAGTATTTTGGGGGGGAAAACATATAAGTATGTCCCACGCAAAGCACACGTTCTGGGCCCCGGCCCAAGATGGGGCCGGATTAATTAAGAGGACCTGTAATACTTCCATAATAGTTTAATTAAGAGGACCTGTAATACTTCCATAATAGTTACGAGACTTGATTAGTTTTTGGACGATATGGGTCAGTCGGAAGTGGATGTTTACTCGTGTCGTTTTTCCGTTTTTTTCGAATATCTCCTTTAAAAGTCAATTTCCACAAATAGTTGTTATTATAAAAGTTGTAGAGAATAAAATTTGCTGCACGTTTTCTTTGAAACAATTTTTCGTCAAACCGATAGTTTAATAGATATTTAGGTTTTTCGTCGTTTTTTCCAAATATCTCCTTCAAAAGTCAATTTTCATAAACAGTTGTAATCGTAAAAGTGGTAGAGAATAAAATTCGATAGAAGTTTTATTTGGAACATTTTTTCATAAAGCCTATAGTTTAAGAGACAGATTTTTCTTCTAAATTTACGTTAAATACGTCGCTAAGTGATACCATTGCTTCCGCTGCTATGATAATACTTTCTAATTGTTGATGGGACAAAAGAAGCAGTTAAAAATTTTCTTTACTTGCTTTCTTTTCGTAATAAAGAGTATTGAAAATATTTAAAAATTATTCTCGAATTTAATCGCCGATAATTGTTTCTGAGAACGCTGACGTCGAGAGTAATCATGTTCATTGCTCTGTGTGGAGTAAGTCACGTTTTGGCCACATCAGATTTTTATGAAAAGTTCAGAGAATGTAAATAAGCATGAAATTGAGTAGGTGACATTAACCACAATACAAGTATGAAACGGTTATATAGCTTAATAAAGACATTTATTTAAGACAAAGCAAAGGTGTGTACAGAATGTATAAACGTTGTTAGCAAAGCAATGGATTGCAGGCAGTAGCGCACACGGGACTCTCTCAGGGAGGGGTAGGTCCGAAGTATTGACAAGGACAAAGTTATATTAATGTCGCGTATTGAATTGTTCATTATATTTAAGTTAAAATAAAGGGGGAAAACCCAGGTTTAAAATAACGATGTTTCTCCACAATTTAGAAAAATCACAATTTTCCAAGGGGGTGGCGAGGTCCGGATCCGGTGCCC
Organism: Uropetala carovei; assembly: GCA_036926305.1. Lineage (NCBI taxonomy): Eukaryota > Metazoa > Arthropoda > Insecta > Odonata > Petaluridae > Uropetala > Uropetala carovei. Next base: position 1,179,363 of record JAXCHB010000252.1, on the reverse strand, counting down.
CCCCCTCCCCCGTGTGTGCGCCACTTAATGCAGGTATTGTGATTCATTTTCACAGGAAAGCTGGCCTCCCAATAAGCCCGGGTCCCAGTTATTTGCACAGGCTACCATCCCCTCTTCCGGACCCTGGGTTAGGTAAACATTTATTTCGTTCTCAAAACAAGAGCCGCAACCAAAAAACCGAAATTTTTGACCACGCCTAAATGAAAGCACGTGGAAAGAAAGAGGGACCGCAGGAGGAAGGGTCTTGGGACATCTTCCTCGGACTTTCTTGCCTCGGGACTGCAAAGGGGGAGGTGGCTGGCGAGAAGGCTCGAGGCTACCAAGGGTAGCGTAAATATAAGAAGACGATTGGAAGGGACAGACGCAACGGTACATGGCCCCCCGTAAAATACTTCGCACCCACTCAGCCTAGTGATCTTACCGACGCACTCTGGGCTACCGCCGTCTTACGTGCGTAGCTGAAATAGCTAATACGGAAAAGCAACAGCTCCTGGCCGAGGCAGCAACCACTCGGGCAACTCACGCCTCGCCAGGACTCCCGATGCCTCGTCTGCCCGATCCGACCCTGTTGGGCCCCTTTGTCATCTGGGCCCCACGCACTTGCGTTTTGCGTACCGCTTAATCCGGCCGTGGGCGTAACCCAAGGCCACAGACGCAAATTGCTGCTTGACTCGTTACGAGTAGTTCGACGAACAATTCTCTCGAAATTCCTTTCGTTACCTCACCAACCCAACCTCTTTGTACTTTCTCCATACGTAGTAATGGGAAAGTATTGTGATCACGAAAAAAATCGGCCTCGAGATTTCAACGGAAATACACGTTTTGAGGTCCCTAGAACACATTTACACTATTTTCGGAATTTTCCTTCAGAAGTGTTTACCAATTCCACATATCCTTATAAAGGTGCAGGAAGTTTTCAGGTAACCCAAATGGTTTCATGTTTTCATAAATTTGACGTTATAATTCCTTAATTTTCTTTTTTTTCTTTGAATAATTCCCGCTCAAACATTTGATGCGGGTAAATTATTCCCAGAACAAAAAAAAATGGAGGATCATGGCGTCAAATTTATGGAAAAATTAAACTACATTTGGTTTACGGAAAATTACCGGTACATAGGGGGTAGAGGGGAGGGGAAGAGAGGGAGGGGAAGAGAGGAGAGGGGCTGCTTACGTAGTTGTTGACTATTTTCGTTTTCAAATGACTTGTCGGGTGAGATTTCGGCCGCAGGAGGAGGGGGAAGTACCTCCTAGCAGAAAGCTCAAACTCGACGTTGCCAACTCTACACCAGAACACAGCGTTTGGCGGGCATTTAAAGGGAATTTACGAATGGAAATATTTTTTATACATTGTGGCACTTCCCGATAAGTTTCAGAAATGAAATTTGGTACGATCGTAGGTATGGTGGGTTACTACAATAATTCGAAGATAAGATTTCCTTAGGTGCCCTCGGTTCGATTCCAAACCGTCCGGAATATTCCCCGTTTAATTACACGCAAAAGAATTTAAACCACCATACCGTGTACACCATATGGAACAGAGAGCTGAAATTTTTTGGAATACTGTAAAGTATAGAGTACATTATAAAAACACCGAGACTTTTCACCTCGGTGTCCCGGGTTCAACTAGAAAAATATAATAGCATAAATTAGTTGGCTTTTTTATCAACCGAAATTTTTTAAAATTTGTTTTATTATCGTGTCACACACGTAGCATGCGCACATAGTAACGTAGGACCGATGAAAAGTGCACCGAGGCGACGGAGGAGTGTTTACTCGTGCCTTTTCTTAACGTTGAGTGTCGCGAGCCTGGGGTCCTCACTGGCTCAAATTTGTTAGATAATGGTTATCCGCAACGCATTTCGTTATTGGCAGTTTTGCTACTCGATATTTTAGAGGTCGGATTGCTCGTTTGTGTATAGTGGAGGTACAGAATAACACGTCAATTCGGGGGTTGATTGTGGTGGAGGGTTATAATGGTCAAGCTGTGGATGATTAAGTTTGCCGAATAGCACGCTTAAGATGCAGTTTTTATGTGACTTGTAACTGAGTGTTCTTTTATGATGTGTTTTGGCGCTAGTTTTAACTTTTCAAGCGCGCAGGACGTTTACTTAAATCCCGTGCTTTCATATATCTTTCAATATTACGAAAACTATAAACGGCATTGGTACGCAGTCTTTTTTAAAATAATATTTTAGCTGTTATTTTCATTCGCTGGATGTACCTACCTAAACCAAATAGGAAAAAAGTTTCTCGCAGGTCAACTTTTTCATGTTTTAGCTAAAAATTTGAAATAAATTTTACGTTTCATATATTTAAAAAATACATTTCATAAAGCTTATGAAGTTTTGAGTTGTACAGTAGTCATTCATAGTCATTATAGAATTTACAGTTCTCTTAGAGAAAATCAACATACATCACAACATCCATGCCCGAAGCGGAATTCGAACCCGCGACCTTTGCGTTAGAAGGCAGGCTTTTTCACCTGAACTGACGAAAAGTTGCTATCTTTGGACTGCATTGCGTAGCACTCTTTTAAGTGGTCCAATAAATTTTCGGTATATATTCTCATATATTCGAGTGTGCATTTTCCATTGAACTTTAAATCAGCGCGATCGAAGAATAACTGTGGCACCCACAACGTGTTTTATGGAGCCCTGCAAACAGCATATTTACGAAAATATCGAAAACGGGAGCTTCCGTATCTGCCGAAATATTTGGTATATCGCAAAAATATTTTAGGACGTCATTAGTACTGACATTAGCTTCAATTGAGCCGATTTCGAAAGAAATTGGAGAGGGTCGAGCAACCAGGTCTAATAGGTGATTAGGAATGGAATTGCCCAAAATTATTTTTACTTTCTCCATACATAGTAATGGGAAAGTATTGTGATCACGAAAAAAATCGACGTCGAGATTTCAATGGAAATACACGTTTTGAGGTCCCCAGAACACATGTAGACTATTTTCGGAATGTCTGTATGTTTGTGTGTGTGTGTGCGAATGTGTGTATGCGTGTATGCGATTGTGGGCGCTCTAACTCAAAAAGTACTTGCCATATCGTTACCAAACTTCATATATAACACTTTAACATGAGCACAAAGAACATTAGTTTTTGGGCAATACCGGTTAACCGGAAGTCGAGGTTTTTTTCGAAACCTGATTCTGTTTTCTTGATATTTCTCTGTTAAAACATCATTATTGTATATACAATTCTACAAGATGCAGTGATGACGCAGTCTAAAATCAAATTTAGAATATTTGTAATTAATTTAAGAATTTTTTAAAGAAATGCACAAACGCTTCAAATATACCCTTGGTTTTTTTTGATTCCACATTAAAACACTACGCAGTTGGAATACAGAAGAACGTGTTTAACATGCGGCTCCCAATATGGTCTAAACAAGGGGTCTGAATATCCCATCGGTTCGCGGGCCGAATGAAGGCTCTCCACCAAGTACTTGGGGTGCATGCCATACTTTCTCCCCCATTTCGCATTTTTTTTAGACATTCACTCTCCCATTCTGCAATGGAGGAAATTGCCTTTATGATGCGGTCTCAATCCCGTCCGTTATACAGTGGGTTTCGCTTATTAGAATCAAGTGGGGAAACAGTTATTTGATTCAATTAAACGGCTGATTCAATAATCCGAAGGCTGCGTGTTTTAGTTATGGCAAATGAGAAAATGTTAAAATAAAGTTCACAACCATTTCATATAATTTCATGGTTAAGTTTTTAGATATGATATAAGAAAGATTAAGTACTATATTACTTTATATTGAATTATACTGTTGCCACCTGGTCCTCTGGCCAACTTGTAACAATTTGCTTAATAATAATAATAATAACAAATAAAATTTTAAACACGAATTTCACTCTTCGTGTTATTTTAAAAATAGTTCTCCAAAGTCCTTTGAATCGAGGAATCGAGTCACCTTCCATCGCGTATAAATGGCCAAACTTCTCTGCCAGTCCTCCACTCAATTCTAGGTTTCTTCTGTGGACAGCCAAAGCACGTCTGACTTCTTCAGCAGTAAACAGTATACATCTTCCTCCACTTCTTCATCAACATTTGAATTGTTATTTTGAACGTCATCTACAATGTCGTCTTCTGTCAATAGTGGCTACAACAATTCCTCATCTATCGAATTCAATCCACTGAACTCTTCCTCCACTTCCTCCTCTTCGGTTTTAATTTATGGTCGATGTGAAGAAAATCTGCTTTTCTGCAGCATTTAGCAACATCCGTTCATCGCCGCGTGATTCAATAAACCGAAATAAGTGATTCCAATAGGAAGAGGTTTTTGAAAACGTTAGATACAAAATGGTTTTGGTTTTCCGGTTTTGATTCAATAAAGCGGCTGATTCAATTAACCACCGATTCTAATAAGCGGAACCCACTGTAATAGCATTACATCCGGCGACCCAAAAAAAACACGCTGGCAGCGGGAAGGACATACCTCTGTACCCTAAATGTGCATGGTTATTTCATAACTGAGAAAGACCAGTATATTTTAAAAGTGTGGATTTAATATCTTCCTTCAATCTCCTAGATTATTTAAAACGATTTGCGTGAAATATTTAATGTGAAATACGTTTGATCACGAGGGCTACGAGTTTGGAACCCCTTGTCTAAACTGTCAACTCTGTTCACCCATAAGAAGAGTCCCACTTTTTCTTTTTTGTGATGAGCTTAATGTTGATTTTCGCTCGTTATTTTTGCTTCAAGAAACTTTCGGCCAGTCGTGTCTTTTATTTGTTATCTGCTTGCCTTCCGTTCGATTTTTGCTTAATATACTTGCACTTGGAAAGCCTTTACGCTGCCACGGAAATTCTGATTTTTACTTTTGTTTGACAGGTGCGCGGTGTCTGTCTCGCGTGACGTTCTCGAGTGCCGACGACGATTAGCACTCATATCCGAACGTTAGAGAAAAAAACGCTCCATTGTTCAGGATGTTTGGTAGCCGTAGGTGCTTAGCAACGAACAGACCAACTGGACAAGCGCTGCCTGTAAGGTAACTCGGCGAACACAGATATAAATGGGTTCTTATTATATCCAAAGAGGGGTGAATTGGAGCTTAAGGCTGATATTTTCCGGCTGAAACTGTTTTATTGTCAGAGGAGTTATTAAATTAGGTAGAGATGAATAATTAATTTCTGATTTATATTTTTCATGCTTGAATCTTTCGATAAGGATTGCCCGTAGTGTATAATAAGCCAAAACAAAATAATCTATTTTTAATTCCCCTAATTGCTCGCGAAAATTTTCAATTTTTAAGCCCATATTTTAAACTCTAAAACTCGCGCGTGATTTTATCATAATAATTTTTCACTTAAAGTAAAAACGGCTGGGCATAAAATACATAAAACGTTAAATTTACGAAGAAAATTTTATATAATTACATTTTTAAATGTTTACAAGATGTTCAATCATTTAATAACGACATTCGTCACGGACCAAATTGAAACAAATGCGACAGAATCTCCAAGAAAAATTAGAAGCGGAATTTCCCACTGAAAACCGGGAAAAGGTAACTATGGGGAGAACCGCGCGAGTAAACGCTAATAAAACAGTTTGAATAAATTCCGCTCGTTAAGGGGTTATTTATTTTTCTATGGTTCGGTCGGCACGGGAAGTTGCAAAGTTAAATTTAAAAAAAATCAGCACCTAGGAGCTTATGAATATTCGTGTCCCTAAAAAAAAAAGGTGAGACACGACGACTTTGGAGGTGGTGCCGAGACTATGTTTTTTTTCTCGTTAAGAAACACCTCTATCCTCGCTCGCGACGGGCAATTTTTTAACGAGACGAATGAAATAATTGCCTCCCTTCTCAGTCGGGATTGAGTAGCACTCTCACTACCTCCGTAGGAACGCGAAGCAAAGCTTGGGAGGAAGAGCGGAAGGTCCGTTCAGAAAAGCAAAGCCATCCGCGACGGCGGTGGGTGTAGAGGAGGGGAGAAAGTTAGGTAGGTGTGGAAAGGAAGAGGAGAAGGAAGTAGGGAAGGCGTGGGGAGGAGGGAAGAGGAGCGGTGTTGAAGGGAGAGAGGAGGACATGTCGCAACCAAAAGGACATCTCCTTCGTCTTTGCCCATCCTCCCTTCCCCCCCCCCCCCCACCCTCTCCGTAGTGTAGTAACTCCCCTGACGAGTGAAAGCTTTCTTATTTTTACACTCCTTTCCTTCCTTCCTCTCCCTCTTACCTCCTTATGCGTGTGCGTGTCTACTAGCATATCCTCTTACGGACCTCTTCCGAAATACATGCGCTTTGCATGGAGAGAGAGAGAAAATGCAGGAGGGGAGGATATGTGTGGAGACAGGGAGAGGAATTGGGAGGGATAAGCGAATGTAAGGAAGATGAGTGTAGAGAGAGAGGTTTGAGAGGGAAAGCTAAAAGGGGGAGAGGAAGGAGGAGAAGGGAAGTGGGGAGGGGGGGGGGGGAGAGAGAGAGGAAGGAATGAGAGGGCAAGGTGGTGAGATTTTTTTTCCGAGTCGTTGCACGTCGCCGGAATGAATAATTTAGTTTACGTCCGTAAAAAAAAATCCATTCGAATCCACTTTCGTGCTCTTAAATAAAAAAGAGGTTTAGGTTTCTATGCGTTGCCGGGATACGATTTAAGCGGCGGACCACTGGCGTATGACGAGAAAAAAATGATGCAAAGGGGTGAAGCGTTATCCAACGCCCTTCGGACGTTATGTGAAATTTAAAAAAACAAGGTAGGAAGCGCGTTCGTTCGCTCGTTCGCTTCACGGAGGGTTGACGGGTGCGAATGTCACGGGAATTATATTTTTTTTACTGTAGGGATGCTTAACTTCCAGTTCGAGAAATATCCGGCCAATCCGAGTTTGAGTGCAATACGTTCATTGATGGGACTGTAAAAATATGTATGGAATGATTTCAGGCGCGCTCCCAGGATTTTCTCTTGGAGGAAGTTCAATTCTAACAAAAAATATTCCACCATTTGGACAATTTGGGGTCCCCTCAACTACAGCCAGGAGCAGAGGCTGTTCTGATAAATGAGACTTGGGAAAGTGGATCGTTTCGACGATATATATTAGAAAATCCATCCGTTTCAACGGCGTAATTTAAAAGATATCTGTATAATGATTATAAAGTATTTGGTGAGAGAAATACGAAATCGAAACAGCAAATCTCCTGGGTACCTACATATCTGCTTAATACAAACTGTTAGAGTATAAGGTAGTACTTAAGTCAGAAAATGTAGTTTTTGGAAGGGGGGAGGGCTAAGCCCGACAGCCCTCCCCCCTGGTTGCGCTCATGGATGATTTCATTTCCCTCACCAGTAGTTACCAATGATTGTTAGGAAATACAGGTTTGGAGACAAGCTAATGCATTTCTGTCGATGTATCCAATAACGAAATGATTGCAGAAATTAGTTGCATAATTATAAATATAAACATTTCATTTAATATCTGCTTGAAGGAGAATTATGAAACTCGAGGCACATATGATTATAATTGAATACTCTGTCCCGTTACTTAATGATCATTCAAAAATTCCCATATTTCTGTTCATTTACAAGCCAAATTAGATTCGGTATTTATTCTGACGGTAAGAAAACAAAACTTCAATTATTTATGCATTCCTACATCAAAGTCCCAACTTCGTATTTTCATTTTAATATATTTTAAAATCCAACGAAGAAGTATATGTCAGTAATTCTCTCATTATTTGGAGAAATTGTTTCAGTATTTGAATTTGGTACTACATATTTAGAAACGAATATGAACGCGGACAGTGCCAAAATTATGTAGACTCGGGTTTGAGGCTTAATGTCTCAAACACGGCTGATGGGATTTTCGCGCAACACATATCAGCGTGCCGATAATTTTGTTCTGCGTTTAGTGGAGGTAAACAAGAATTAAAAAAAATTATTCTAAGGTATGTTTTCGGAGTGAGAATGAAAAATGGACCCCTTTTTTGAGCGTTGCGGCGGCTGGCGTCACTTTGCCGGTTTGTAATAACAAAACGGGATCTTAAAATGGCTTAAAAATTTAACAAAATCTGAGTCCTAGTCTTATAATTACGTGTGCACAATTCGAAGCGTTTAACTTTATTCGTTTACGGTATTTTATTCGATTTATGAGACCGTGTTTTCTCCGGGAGTATGCGGCTTGGAGGCACGCGACCTACGCTGTCGTCTTCCTCTCGGTATTCCTATTCCGAATCAAGTAATGTCATTAAACTGAAATGAACACAATATTTTATACAGAATTTTATATTTGTTGAAAGCGAAAGCGGGGCGAATGCGACGGAAGCCAATCCGGCTGGTATAGGAAGGTTTGTGTAGTTATTTGTATCGCGTGGCATTTTATATTTCAATTCCTTATTCGGTAAATTTTCCTTCTGTGCACGTGTTCCTTTTACGCGAACGTGATATCCCGAGAAATCAATTCTTATCTTTTTCTCACGAACCCCAGTCAGCTCCTCCAAGGCGTGTTCGTCGTTACCCGACCGATAGCTTTCTGGACAATGGGATTTGAGGGGAGGGGAGGGAATCGGCGGAGGGATGACGTCTCGGTGATTCGAACAGGGCGTTGGCACTTTCGAGTTTCCCTTATTACTTTTTACATCGATAAATTGTTTTCCTTTTTTGCCCGTTCGATTATCCACGGTTAGAAGCGATGGTTTACGTCGCATCTTTACCAAATAAAGCTCAGAGTCTGCGTGTTTGCGTTTTTGTGGGTTTCCCCGTTTAATTACACGCAGAAAAATTTAAGCCGCCATACCGTGTATACCAGTGATGGGCAAACGACTGGTCGCGATCCCAGAGCGCTCTTTGCTCTGACCTTGAGAGCGAAGAGCTGCGGAGGGGGAAATTTTTACACAGTTTTGACGTAAGAATTCTAGGTACAATAGTTCATACGTGGAAAAGGCGGTGCATTTGACAGGTAGTTGTAAGGTGCGTTATCAGTCGCTAGCGCTTCCCTTGCATTCCGGCAGTAGTCGCAGCCTGCTTCAAGAGGAAATAGTATTGTGTTCCGTGCGCTTCGGAAGCAGAGAATAAGAGCTTTCCAAAGCTGACCTCTCGTGTACGCTTGCTGCAGCAGCATGATCTTGAGAAGTACGCTGCAATACTCAGCACACTTCGTAATGAATTTAACAAACGATTCCACTACTAGAATGCATTAGAAACAGAAATGAAAATCTTCGCGACACCATTTTCAATTTCCCTCGATGGAAATGTCTCAGTCGCACTGCATTGCGAGTTTCTTGATCTTCATTGTGATCGTGAAATGAAGGACAAATATGTGAGAAGAACGAGTTTAGTGCAGTTCTACGAGAACTTTCCAAGGACACGTTTCCCGAACTGCACACGTTAGCGAGCAAAATAATATCAATGTTTGGCTCAACTTAAATTTGCGAACAGCTTTTTACTTTCTCCATACGTAATAATGGGAAAGTATTGTATTCATGAAAAAAATCGACTTCGAGATTTCAACGGAAATACGTTTTGAGGTCCCTAGAACACGTTTAGACTATTTTCGGAATGATGTCTGTGTGTGTGTGTGTGTGTATGTTAGTGTGGGCGCTCTAACTCAAAAAGTACATACCATATCGTTACCAAACTTCATATATAACACTTTAACATGAGAACAAAGAACTGATTAGTTTTTCGACAATAACGGATAAGCGGAAGTCGCGGTTTATTCGAAACCCGATTCGGTTTTTGCGATATTTGTTTGTTAAAACATCATTATTGTATATACAATTCTACACAAATGTTATAGAGAATGTAATTTCCTACAGTTTTTCTTTGAAACAATTTTCTATGGGAGTTATTCTTTAGGAGTTATTTATAAATAACCGGTTTTTCGGTTTCCGTTAAATATCTCCTTAACAACATCGTTATTGATAATCTTCGTAAGGACCAAAGTTGTAGAGAATAATATTTCTTCCAAGTTTTGTTTGAAACTAATTTTCGTAGAACCATCCATTTCGGATATATTTCGCTTTATCTTAATACCAGCCTACAGCGCCAACGCCATGTAGCGGTGAATTCTGTAAACATTCAAAATATACGTAATTTACGGCAACGACGTGTCTTTTACGATACGAAATAATAATTTTGCCTTATAATGCTACTCATAATAATTTAAATATCTATTCCCCAAATATGGAGAAAGTCATGTGTTGGCCACAGGTTTTTTCTCTCATGAAACTAACAAAGTCCAATGTCAGGAACCGAGTCTCAGATGGAAATCTCACAGCCATGCTATGCATCAAAAGTGCACGAGATATAGTCTCGCGAATAAATGATTTGGTGTTACATAGACGTAATCAAAGTAATGCGAGCACAATGTAATTTTCATCAAAATAAAATTCCATTGTAAAATTTACTTAAGGACTACGTGTAAGTTTCTTTCCACTCTCATGCGATTTAACCCGTCAGCGTCGTCATGCGTACTGGGAACGTCGCGGAGGTCGGTAGCTTTCTTTATTTTTTTGACACAGTAAATTTTCTTAGATATGGATAACCTTTATATATTTTAAAAGAGGAACCTTTGGCCTTCCTATTGTGCTTAATTCTGTAATTTTTACTCTCCTTCTTTTTACTTTTATTATACGTTAAGTTTTGTGATTAAATTTTCACGTAGATAGGAGAATTGGGGAATTTTGGCTTCTAAAAAAGCTCCTATTCAACGAAATCTTTGCACGAAAGCAACTGTGAGGTGTAAGAGGATGATATAGGCCCCATTTGTCTGCTATCAGACATCTCCAAGTTCGGAATCAAGACCTTCGAGCTCTGTGATTTGACTGGCTACTTATGGTCATTTCTTGTATACACGGGGAAGGATACTGTGTTTCATTCGCCCCTTGTCTCAGCTAATGTAAACAAGACCATGGCAATAGTTTTGAATAGGTAGGCCAAAGGTTCCTCTTTTAAAATTATGAAGGTTACCCATATTTAAGAAAATTTACTGTCAAAAAAATAAAGAAAGCTAGCAATCTCCGCGGCGTACCTAGTACACAGGACGGCGCTGAGGGGTAAGAATCCTTATTTGAAGGTTTTTTTTCTGAAAAACTTACGGGGAAGAAGTTGAAATCCAAGATAAAACAGTAGATGTGAAGTACTCCGTAAACTTTGAATAAAGAAAAACTGAGTAAATGGCTTCCGTGATTGAGTGAAAGAATTCATAGGCGTATTTCACGCGAATAATAATAACTAAGACGATGTGAAAAACATAGGTAAATATGCATAGTTTTACGTAAAACCTCAAAAAATTTCAGTCAAATTCCATAAATATCTAATAAGTTACGAATTTTTATATGGTTTCGCGCAAAAACTGCGAATTTCCCTAAATCTCTTCCGACCTGCGTGACGTATTATAGTTAAATGTCCTCCGCGCTTGAGGGGTTAAACACCCGCCAACCTTAAGCCTGCCTTCTGCGTCACGTCCTCGCCCCTCTCCATATCCTCCCTCTCGTTCTCCCTCCATTAGCTCCCCCCCTCGCTCAACGTTGCTCCCCCTTACGGTCGTGCTCTGAGCGTGCTCTTAGAGCGCTCGCTTGCCCATCACCGGTGTATACCATATGGAATAGAGAGCCGAAATTTTTTGGAATAGTGTAAGGTATAGAGTACGCTGTAAAAAACACCGAGACTTTCCACCTCGGTGTCCCGGGTTCGACCAGAAAAATTCCTAAATTTCCGAAAATTCGCCGCGCGCGTTTGCGATTTTTTCTTAAAACGTCAACGACGATAACGAACACTTGACTGTACTCACCTTGTTGAGAAAATTACGGCATATTGATCCATATCTCCACTCGCTGAAGAACTTAACAGAATGTGAATAACTTCAGCCGTTAGTGAAATAAAAAATTATGTGTACTTACCCGACGAAAAAATTTACGTCGGTGTAATGGAAAAATGAGTGTATCGAATTTACGTTCTATTAGAGATACACTCAAAGTGTCTCCTATGAAATGTAGACGAAGTATTAAATCGACAGCACCTGAAGGATTCATTCCGATATCTTACTTCGTTCTCGAGATACGCGAATTTATATTTGGATAACGAGAAAGCGCGGCATATTTCTCGTGACCTTTTGACTTTCTTAATGCTCAATATTTAACTTCATTCTAAAGATCAGCAGATGGAATGAATTCTTGAAAACGTTAACCGTCCACATTAAACTTGTTAAAACATTAGCATTTTTAACAGAGGCGAAAGCTATTTATTCAAACTACCGCGAGCGTGAAGTGACGCCTTGGTGAATGGTCTCCCGCTGACGGGAAGAAATTTAACGTAATATCGTTTGTCAATTTCTGTGTACGATTTTCATTTGTTTACATGAAAACAAATATTTGTTCTTTTTTGAATCAAATTTGGTACGATTGTGGAGGGCTCCCAGAATTAATTCATACTTTTGTTTCTCTCTGCCCGTTTTATTCGAAACGGCGGCCGAGTGAATTCTTAAATGCCGTGTATCATCTAGAATTCCGATCGGATTTGAACCAAATTTCACCGGGCAACGCCGGGTATTTCTACTAGTTTGAAATATACGTAATTGTGAACTACGTTGTAAGGAGATTTCACCGTATTTGGTGTTGTTATAAAACTGGCAAAATCACGTCTTTTTCTGATCCTAAATCGCAAATCGTACGCGGGCCAAAAACGAAAAAATTACACTTCACGAAGAATAAAAATATTTTTAAATTAAAAAAATTCTTCGGCACTGAGAATTAGAATAATATCAGTGAGAAGGCCGCTTAAAATGGACAAACGGTCCACGTTCGGGCCGCGAGTGTGAGACCCTTGTTCTAAACGCATTTTTCCGCTAATTCGGTCAAGATTCGGTTTCTGTCTTCAATAAAAATTACTGTTATCCGTGAGGAGGCTATTTTATAGTTTTTCTTTTCCGTTGAGGAGGTTTTTGTTTGTGGTAGCATTCACATTGTTCAGGATAGATAAGATGTTGAAAGAGTTCAAATACCTGCGTTGCATATGTGCAGGTCCACCTAGAGCCAGAACGGGCCCAGGGGAAAACAAACTTCCCCCCCCCCCCCCCCTCCGAGAAATATTAAAACAAAAGAAATTATGAATTCCTGCAACACCTATGAAACGCATGGTCAATACACTTCAGCGAATTTAAAAAAATATAAATTTTGATTTTCTACTTCGTTTTTAACTAAATGAATGTCACATCTAAGCGATAATAAATTTACTTAGTTACTGTCCCAGATACTCTTAAATGTTGGTAATTGTTATTTAAAGAAAACTATTGAAATCAAATACTAGAGATTTTGAATTCCCGAAAGTATTTTGGGGGGGAAAACATATAAGTATGTCCCACGCAAAGCACACGTTCTGGGCCCCGGCCCAAGATGGGGCCGGATTAATTAAGAGGACCTGTAATACTTCCATAATAGTTTAATTAAGAGGACCTGTAATACTTCCATAATAGTTACGAGACTTGATTAGTTTTTGGACGATATGGGTCAGTCGGAAGTGGATGTTTACTCGTGTCGTTTTTCCGTTTTTTTCGAATATCTCCTTTAAAAGTCAATTTCCACAAATAGTTGTTATTATAAAAGTTGTAGAGAATAAAATTTGCTGCACGTTTTCTTTGAAACAATTTTTCGTCAAACCGATAGTTTAATAGATATTTAGGTTTTTCGTAGTTTTTTCCAAATATCTCCTTAAAAACTCAATTTTCATAAACAGTTGTAATCGTAAAAGTGGTAGAGAATAAAATTCGATAGAAGTTTTATTTGAAACATTTTTTCATAAAGCCTATAGTTTAAGAGACAGATTTTTCTTCTAAATTTACGTTAAATACGTCGCTAAGTGATACCATTGCTTCCGCTGCTATGGTAATACTTTCTAATTGTTGATGGCGGTGCGTACGCCTCCAAGGGTGATATTAATTACTCGTAGATATTTTTTTGTCCGAAGAAGCAGTTAAAAATTTTCTTTACTTGGTTTCTTTACGTAATAAAGACTTGAAAATATTTTTAAATTATTCTCGAATTTAATCGCTGATAATTGTTTCTGAGAACGCTGACGTCATTGCTGTTTGTGGAGAAAGTCATGTTTTGGTCTGTCAGATTTTTATGAAAAGTTCAGAGAATGTAAATAAGCATGAAATTGAGGAAGTGACATTAACCACAATACAAGTATGAAACGGTTATATAGTTTAATAAAGTTGCTATCATTGGACTGCATTGCGTAACGCTCTTTTAAGTGGTCCAATAAATTTTCGGTATATATTCACATATATTCGAGTGTGCATTTTCCGTTGAACTTTAAATCAGCGCGATCGAACAATAACTGTGGCACCCACAATGTGTTTTATGGAGCCCTGCAAACAGCATATTTAAGAAAATATCGAAAACGGGAGCTTCCGTATCTGCCGAAATATTTGGTGAATCGCAAAAATATTTTAGGCCGTCATTAGTACTGACATCAGCTTCATTTGAGCCGATTTCGAAAGAAATTGGAGAGGGTCGAGCAACCAGGTCTAATAGGTGATTAGGAATGGAATTGCCCAAAATTATTTTTACTTTCTCCATACGTAGTAATGGGAAAGTATTGTGATCACGAAAAAAATCTACTTCGATATTTCAACGGAAATACACGTTTTGAGGTCCCCAGAACACGTTTAGACTATTTTCGGAATGTCTGTATGTTTGTGTGTGTGCGTATGTGTGTATGTGATTGTGGGCGCTCTAACTGAAAAAGTACTTGCCATATCGTTACCAAACTTCATATATAACACTTTAACATGGGCACAAAGAACTGATTAGTTTTTGGGAAATACCGGTTAACCGGAAGTCGAGGTTTTTTTTGAAACCCGATTCTGTTTTCTTGATATTTCTCTGTTAAAACATCATTATTGTATATACAGTTCTATACAAACGTTATAGAGAATGTAATTTCCTACAACTTTCATTTGAAACAATTTTCCATAGCAGTTATTGTTTAGGAATTATTTATAAATAATCGGTTTTCTCGGTTTCCGTCAATTCTCTCCCTAAAAACGTCGTCATTGGTAATCTTCGCGAGGACCAAAGTTGTAGAGAATAATATTTCTTCCAAGTTTTGTTTAAAACAAATGTTCGTAGAACCGTCCATTTTGGAGATATTTAGCTTTTTCGTAATTTCCAGTATACAGCGCCACCACCATGTATGGGTGGATTCTGTAAACATATTCAAAATATACGTAATTTACGGCAATAAGGACGAGTGTATTCTTCTACGGTACGAAATAATAATTTTGCGTCATAATGCTATTCATAATAATTTAAATATTTATACTTACCCCAAATATGGAGAAAGTTGTGTTGGACATATCAGATTTTTTTACTTTCTCCTTTCTCTCCCCTTCCCCATTCCCCCCCCCCTCCCCCCGATGCGCTCGAATATAGGACAACATTAATACCAATGCCCGAGCATACGCGTTAAGCCCTTTGGATTTCTTCTTTTTTCGGTTACCTCCCTTTTTACTTTCTCCATACGTAGTAATGGGAAAGTATTGTATTCATGAAAAAAATCGACTTCGAGATTTCAACGGAAATACATGTCTTGAGGTCCCTGGAACACGTTTAGACTATTTTCGGAATGATGTCTGTGTATGTGTGTGTAATATATTATGGGTTTGAACTCTAAGAATGATTAAATTGACAAACTATATCTCTCAATTAGTCCTAAAAAGGTTGGCAAAACCAGATGCGCGTTTCGGATACAAGCCAGCCGTCATCAGTGGTGATTCACCGATAGATTATAAATTAGAATATTATTTATGGCTTCGTATCTTTTTATGGTCTTGGAGAGACATGTTTTGTCATTTTCACTTAAGCCATAAGATGAGCTCGATAATTTTTTTGCGAACTCTTTAAAGTTAAACAATTTAAATCTAACACCAAGAATTTTGATGAAGATATATCTTCTTGGCGTCGTTTCGACGAATTCTTTCGTGTGCAGCTCCGCGCTTTTCGTCGCGGCTGTATTATTGATCACAAAGCTTGAGCCGAGACGAAGCGTCGGCAAAGATTTTTTTTTATTTTTGCAACTCGAACTGAATCAAAGTGATCTTTGATGACCACCCATTTGTCTCCACAGAAATTATGCTTCCGTTTATATATCAATTAAAACCCTACCATAAATTACCCACTATCGCCCCACTGTCCGAATGATTTATTAGACACGAACATACACCATCATTGAAATGTAAAACAACTCTTGATTTATAGTCGCAATTTTACGTCGCGGTTCGTCATCCTTGTGACTTTTCGGAGACTGACACTTGCAGCGTAAAGACGGTCGATGCAGAATACGCGGAAAAAATAACTGGATGCCAGAGGAATGTTTATGAATAGCGTCCGTTCTAACGTGCGGATTGAAACAGAATTCCACCTGCATTATAAGCGACGTAATGATCTCGGTAAGATTTTATTGAAAGAACTCGGTAACAACGCAAAGCTTTTTAAACAGTTGAATGTGTAACGATCATCCCACGCTATATACAGTCGAGCTTTATTTGCATTGTTGATTCACCTTCGTTCCAACCCTCGGAGACAGTATATTTTCGCGCCGTGCGATGCCCGATGGAATAATACAGTGGTATTCTATCTGATAGTGAGAGAAAACGCTTCCTGGTGCATGAGGAAAGAGAATCAAACCGTTATAAAATAGCGTTTTGAAATTCGTATTCAGCCAGTTGGAATCGGGCGTTGTACGCAGCCGTTGCATGTCATCAATGGCATAACAATACTTGTTATCCCTCGGAAAATTTCATTCCATTTGAAACGATACCATAATTGGCAAAAAAAATCTGAAAGTGAAACTTAATTTATTAATGTTTTGGAAAAAAAATTGAATCCGTGATTTTTTTTTTCGAGAAATGTGAGATTCGTTGAAAATTTTATCTTTTAACTTTTCGCAGTTAATAAAACAGCGAGAATGAAGACGCAAACTCGTGCTCCAGCTAGTAAAAGATGCGGTAAGGAAAGTCTTAGCGACGAAAAGATTCGCTAAAATGGAAAAATTAGTTATCATCAAGTTAGTATCCTTGTCCAACAGAGGCGATAGCAGGGTATGAAATTCCTAAGACGCTCGTTGCCACACATTTCGCTATCCGCAAATGGCGCTGGCTGCGCTTGGGCGGGTTTGGACAGCACAGAAATCGCATCCCGTTATCGGGTACACAATTCGCAGACGAGGTCCCAGCCGGCCAAGTCAGGCTGTGTCCATAACTCCACAACTCTAAAGAAACCCGAAGCATCCCTATATATTCTCCTTATCCATTCCAAACTCTCCCACCCCTCCCTCTCTCTCTCTGTCCTTCCTTCGGACCCTACACTGCGTTTTACGACGCCATCAGGGTCCTGGCGGTCCTGGCCCTTACATAGCAGAGTGGGGACCGTCTGAGGAGCCAATAGGGGTACTTTGACGTCACGTCACGTGGTTCGTTGACGTTGCGGCTTTGTTGATTCAAATCAGTTGAAGCAGAGGAAGTAGTTTTACTCGTTCGAGAAGGTCTAACGTGTTAAAAAGTGTTTTGTTGAAGCAGTTTTATTTTTAAATTAGAAGTGAAAGTATGGTTGGCACGAAGTGCTGTGTCCCCAATTGCCGCGAAAGTCTGGTTACTCGAGTTAGGTAAGTTTTTTGACAAATATCAAACATTCTTTTAGCAAAATTAATACTTTTTTACGAAAAATTACGTTTTTTTTCGAAATTTTCATCTAGGAAGCCTAATATTGGAAAGAACGCCAATAATCATGTGTTTCTGATAAATTACGTCTAAATTTAATTAATTAAACGATTTCATTTTCTCAAAAGTATTCGTATACGTTGTTTGATTGTTGTCCGACATAATCGTTACAGTATACAATGTATATTCATGTTCTGTACAATTTACAACAATGTATGAAAGTAAAACTCAAAGTATGCAATAAATATGGGAAAGAACTTCAATAATCGTGTGTTTCTGATAAATTACGTCTAAATTTCATGAATTTTAACGATTTCATTGCCACAAAAATATTCGTTTACATTGTCCATTTCGATTGTTGTCCGACATAATCTTTACAAACGAAAGTAAGTTCAACATTTTTAGATCCAATGTGATGGTAATAGTGTGGAGTAAACGAAATACTGAGTGAAATGTTTGAAATTTGCATGCCACAGTGAAGTATGGGGGTGGTTCTGTAATGGCTTGGAGTTGTATGTCAGCGAATGGAGTTTAATATTTTGATGAGACAGATTCAAGTATGTAGACATTTAAAAAAAGAATTTGATAGAGAGTGCTATAAAAATGGGTATTGCTAATACGTTTAAATTTTATGAAGACAGTGACATAAAATATGTCTTTATATTTTATAAATGATTCAGGTTCCCTCATCTCACTTCCGACTCAAATCGGCGATTTGATGTTTGGGTAAAGCTGGTTGGGGATCCTAACCTACTCTCCATGGACCAATCATTCGTTGTTCTAAATGGAGGCAGCGGCTGTATACGCTAAAAGTCCGACCCTGCCTTTGAATGTATGCACTTTTACAACACCGGTAATGTTTAGCATTTATTGTTTCTGCTTATGTTGTGCTAATAGAGAAGCTCTTATGATATATCCATTCATGTTTATACTCTGTCAACCTTGACTTGTCTTATATCTGTATATACAGATCGAAAGACTAATGAATACAATTATTATTATTGTGAATGCTATAATTATAATTATTTTTTTAAATTTGCCTTAATTTATTGTCAATAAATCTGTAAAGGAATATATGTTCTTTTCCTTCAGAAGTGTTTACCAATTCCACACATCCTTATAAAGGTGCAGGAAGTTTTCAGGTAACCCAAATGGTTTCATTTTTTCATAAATTTGACGTTATAATTCCTTAATTTTCTTTTTTTTCTTTGAATAATTCCCGCTCAAACATTTGATGGGGGTAAATTATTCTCAGAACAAAAAAAATGGAGGATCATGGCGTCAAATTTATGGAAAAATTAAACTACATTTGGTTTAGGAAAATTACCGGTACCTACAAAAAGCAGTCCGCATGACGGGAGGGGAAAAAAGGGGAGGGGAAGGGAGGGTTGTACGACTTTCCTCACCTTAGAGGGGGGGAGCGATGTAGTGGAATGGGGAAGGGACCAAGCTGGCAACGCTGTCCGCTACCTCTCTCCCCCACCTCTCTCTCTCTTCCCCTCTCCGCCCGCAGTTCGAACGTACCCGTGGAGGTCCCCTCCCAGGGGGGGGTTTGAGTGACCGACCGCGTCTTTTGCCCTAATGTTTAAAGAATTATTGTTACACTTTTGCAATAAACGAAGAAACGCATAGATTAGGAATCATTTCCCTGATTACAATCGTTTTTTAAACGAAATCCTACGAGAAATAGTAATGTATTTACGAACTTTTTTAAACGCGACAGTTTGCACCTTCTCGCCGATTTACGTGTTTTTCGTTATGGACAATATTGGGGTAAAAATTTTATTGTATAAACTTTATGAATTTTTAACAGCGAAAATATAAAACTTTAATAAAATTTTTAATGTTATTTACCACCGGAACCTTATTTCCTAACTTTGCGATATTTCACTAAGAGCTGATTCTATGAAAATACGAATTTTATTATCCATGATTTTCAGTTCACCCAAGTTATATAAGACACTAAAATATTCACTGTGGTTTTTGAGTCGTTGAAACCTCTCCTTTATCGAAGTAATTGTTTGATCCAATAGAAGATAAAGAAAATTACTCGGAAATAATCTTGGGGATTATGAAAACTTGCATCAACCTGTGCAGATTCAAAATTGGGGTTCTTTCTGACCTACAAGCTCCGAAATATTGCTGAATCTGCTCAAGAGAATTTATTGAAGCTTTCATATACACGAATGGACTATGCAGCAATTTACTTACTCCATTTATCTTAAATAGAATGTCGTGCCAAACTGTTGAGAAAAGCAAAAACAATCTTTTATAAATTACGCGAGAAAATTAATCTCAATTTACTAGATGTCGGATGTTCGGCGCATATTTTGTATAATGCTATGTAAAATATCCACGAGATCTATAGGGAACCGTCATCACTTTTTCCGCAAGTGTCCTGGGTTCGACTCCAGACGACCCGGTATATCTCCCATAAGAAAGCATGGAAAAATCAAATTCCTTCATATAGACGAAACTAAGAGGAATAATGAGCTGATATTTCCAGGGGTTGTAGATGTCATGATAATATCTCCATATAATTTGAGAACCCCTGCGTAGGTGTCATCGGTTCGACTCCAGGCAGCATTAAATTTGAGATTTCTTCTTATAAATATTTTAGTGTATGTGTGTGTGTATGGATAGAGATTGTGTTCGAGAATTCTCGAGAAATACCTATTTTTCAAATTCTCATTTCTCGAGAAATTTTTTTTTCTAATATTCGAGAACCTCGAGTCTCGAAAAAAATTTATCGAAATTTCGAGATTCTCTGCAAGACAGGAATGAACCGTCCATTAGGCGAGAACCTCTGAAATAAGTGCGAATCTCCTTGTTGCATTGAAAAAACAAATTGCCAACAGAAGAGATGTGCCTTTAATTTCTTTGATAAAGTATCTTCAAGACCCAAAATGCCTACAGCTATGTAAAAAAGACGATTTCTTTGCGCCAAGCCCAAAAAATGAAATCGTCAAAACAGCAAAATTAATCATGAACAGGCTATACCATTATTCAAATGAAAAGAATACTACACTGAATCATGCTGAAGAGCCAGTTGAAGAAAACTTAAAAACGGATCAAAGTGATAGTCTGAGCCTGAATCAACAATTGGAAGAATCGATCCGTAAATGCTTGATGCCAAGCCAAGTAATTGACGATGACTTCCGTTCATTATCAAAAGAAATGAACGTGTACGAGGCAACGGGGAAAATTACAACCAACTTGGAAAAGCTGAAAAATGCCTTAAGTACAATTAAACCAACGTCGACCCAAAACGAAAGGAATTTCTCTATATCTGGAAATCTGGTCTCTAAGAGAAGGGCAAGATTATCCGACAAAGCTAGGAGAGACACTTATTTCTCGTCTTTCTTTCCTGATGCTATCAAAACGGTCAACAGTAGAGCCGCATCGAAGGGAAATTAATTACGTTAGGTTGGTGCTTGTCAACCGCTGCCACACGCCTTGGCAAACTTCAGGGTAAAATTGTAAATTTAACACCGAAATATCTACAAGTTGCTATATACCTCAATGTCTAATCAAGTTTATGGGGCACGTTGGAAACACCAGTTCCCGTCAGATCGCCGAAATTAAGAAATTTAAATAAATACTACTACGGAAGTTTGTTTTCATAAAAAAAGGGATCCGCATTAATTTAGGAACATTGTAAGGGGTCCGCGGTACCTAAAAGGTTGAGAAACACTGCACTAGAGGGTCCATTGGCTCTGCATTTGCGTTGCAAATTGAACGCGTCGGGGCCATAGTAGTTTGGCAAGAAGTAGCACTTGGCGGTGTCCATAACGTTAGAAGAGTGTGTTTTGCGCGGCGATATCTTTGTTTTTTTTCATCATTAAGTAACTTTTTAAGACTATTATCAGAGACTAGTGTAATGCCCGTTGAATTTTTCGATGCTTTCTTTATGAAACTTACTGCACCAGAAAATTTGATAACGATTGATTGAGCCTCATCTGTGCATATGTATATCGATGCAATAGTTCCAATCGGTCTCATTGTCATTGAAATAAGTATCGCACAATTTATAATTTCTTTGTGACAATTCAAATTTATTTTTCTGTGAATAAAACCTTGTTTTTTATTAAACTGTTTAATCATAAAAATACACAAAACTTCAACATAACTATATCCTATTATACTACTAAACTACCGAATTTTAATGTAAAATTTATGTATCGATGGGGTGCCATAATTGAAATCTGCTTGGGGCGCCAAAATGTCTTGAGCCGGCCCTGTCGGTGAATGCTTTGCGAATTTCCCTCTCTCTCAATGTCCCAAGCGTGAGCTCCTGTGAGAACCAATATGTGGGGAATGGAAGGATCGATTTTCGTTGCATTTAAGTTCTTCAAAGTAATGCAAAGAAAATATGCCATTATCAAAACCCAAATACACAATGAACATTGCCTCGAAAGAATACTAAATTCCGAAAAAGAATGCGTAATTTTTAAACTTTCGACCATGTAACACGTGAACAAAGAAAAATAGTATATTTTTTAGCAGTGTTAACCGTCGAGTGAATAAAACCCTAGGAGAAGTTCTCTTAGAGGAGGTCTCAGGAATATTAGAGGCACCTACGTATTCTTTTACGATAGGAAATAATAATTTTGCCTTACAATGCTATTCATAATAATTTAAATACCTATACCCCAAATATGGAGAAAGTTGTGTTGGCCACATAAGATTTAAAAAAATTAATTTTCTGCTCTTATATTATTTGGTACTTTTAGTCTTTCTATTTTTAAAAATTTGTTATGTCACTAATTCAATTTTCTGTATACTTAAGGTTGCCATGCACAAGGTTCCAGTAGGCGCAAGTGACGGAAGCAGTCAGAAATTAGAAGGGGATAATTCATCTCCAGTGTCCGGAAGAGCTGTAGTTGGACGGGGACCGCTCAGGACGACCTTTACGATCACGCTCCCAACCATGATATGTATGTGATTTACAGTTGGGAGAAGTGCCTCTGTCTTTGTCAGATGTGAGTAAATGTATCGCAAATCTCATGTAATTAATTTTTATCAGACATATAAAACCAGCCTTATTCACTATTTCCAGATAAGATCGTTTGTTTGATGTTCAATTTTTGTTCCTTTTATCTAAATGTACCTAAAATTATTGCTTCGCAATATAAATAATCCTATTAAGCAGGGCGCCCACTAGCTCCGCTCCAATCGCTTCAGTTCGGACCGGGTCGGATCCATTCAGGCATATGTCCGCCCAGGGCCACCACAACCCATATGGCCGCCGGTGTGCAAAACAAAATTTGCCGCCCCCTCTCCCGCTCAACGTGGTAGTATATACTGCAGGATATTTTTTTAAATAAAAAAACTGTATAAGACACAGCAAAAATTATTTACTATAGCTCTGCAAAGGTGAATTTTCCTATTATTACGGTCTTTCTAAACATGAGAAAGAGAAAAGAACAATATAGTTTATCACCAAAAATTGCATTTACATAGTTTAAACGGTTCACAAGGATGAAAAACTTTTTATTGTTAGAAGAAATTAAAAATAATCTAAACTAATATTCTTTGTACTAAAATTGTCTAAACGGAATTAACGATTATAATATTAAATGAACACTCATTAACAAATAAATTACATGTTATTTAAGAGACTTTACTTTCCTGGCTTTATAAGTAGAAATTTTTAAAAAATGATGTCATGTACGTTCAACGTATCAGACAGTTCGTGTTCTATGGATATCATTGCTAAATTTGATACTCTCTCTTGCGACATTGTCGACCTTAAAATAGTTTAAATAATAATTTTGAGTTTTGAAAAACTTCTTTCTCCCGAAGCTACAGACAGGTAATGTCAGATAAATGCGGATGCCAATGGCAACATTTGGAAATGAAGAGATTAAATCATTTTGAAGAATATAGTCCAATACTTCACATGTATCCATTTCACGCTTTATGTAGAACTTCAATATTTGAAGCTCTCCAAATAAATACTCCCCATCTAAATCTGATTCACTTAGACTTGCATCAGTCAGCTTATTATCCAATTCCTTACATTTAGCCAATAGCTCGCCGCCCTTCCAATCATTGAGTTTTGATGTATCATGAAACATGCAGAACAACTCACAGTGATCATTTAAAGTTTAAAATCTTTCTCTCAATGAAAATATAGTCCTATCCAAAATAGTGAAGAAAAAATTCATTTTAAAATCAGTTGCCATCTGATTAGATATAATTACCTCTTGTGGCATTTAGTTGTAAATTAGTGACGATTTCATACTGAAGAAATGAGGAAATAAAAATTTCAAAATAAAATATGCAGTGAAGCGTTCTTATCAATAAGCAAGCGTCAACGTTGATTTTACTTTTAATTTAAATTAGTCTGATTTTACGTTTTCATCATTATCAGTGAGCCTCGTCCAATTCTAAGCGGTGACAAAAATATTAAGACCTCGAAAGAAGGTGATGCAACATTAAAAGGTTAAGAACCACAGCTCTAACGACTCGTAAATTTCATTCACAAACTTAGGCAAAATGCAAAATTATATTTTACGGTAAAGTCTTCGATGCTAAATTCATCGAAATGTGTTGCGTAAACGGGAAACAAATAATTCAAGCAATTTCTTTCCATAGGATAAAATCGATGATAAAAATTAAAGTTTCCTCTATTTTTCTTTAAAATGTTTCCTGTTCGTAGATCGTGTGCCAATTTCTTCTAAAAATAAGAAGCCTAAACATAGAGATATCGATATTTACGTTAAAATCACAACAATACTTATAATGATTCACGAATTGATCCTGATTTTCTGTAGCAAACAATTTATTATCTGATCACAGTCAGTGGACACAGACAGTAAGAATGTGAGTTTTGTTTCTTGAATGCATTTATTAATGCTCCAGTAGATGGATCAATTATAATATACAATACTTCTCTTGTTTAATAAAAAAATAATTAATTCAGACATCGATTTCACACATTACAGAAAGTAGGGCAGCCGTTTTTCACTATCCTGAAGGCTTTACTCTCTAAATCGATTTTGCCCATAAAACCGGATGTAAATGCAATTGAAAACATTTTTGCACTAGAAATATGTTTTATCTAATGAATTTCTTACGATCAAACTAACTGTCACCCCCTCACATACACTGCTCCTAATTATTTTATACAGTAAAACCTGTGATAGACGGAAACCTGTAAAAGACAAAAATTTTGGAAGATTGAAGGGGTTCTATATTCCTACATTTTGATGAAAACGACTATTTTAGCCTGTTCAAGGTGGAAGATCTGTGAAAAACGGACATTTAGCGGAGTCTCATGAAATTACGCTTTTCGAGGGTTTTACTGTATTAGATCAAAGTACACAAGAATAAATGAAGCGATATTGACTTCTAATGCAATGAATAGTTTCGTTGCTCTAAACAGCGATATGAATTACCATCATCTAACTTTTCAGGAAGAAAAGCAAAATATTTATTAATTCTTACATTTATTATACAAATACTTTCCATAGGAAAGTTGACAAAAAAATGTCTGCACGGTAAAAAACAAAGATCGTCTCGAATATAATGCACTTTATCCTGAAAATATACAAATGCGGGTCATGTTAAATTCGAAGTTCAAGTATTTAATTTCTTTAAGAATTATCAGATTTATGACGCGTAGTGAGCCTATTAATGTAACACAAGGTCAGTAACATACAATGCATGTGGTAAATTTCGTGAATATCGCCACAAGTTTCTTTAAATTCAGCTCCGAAACCTATAATAAAATGTTTTGCGATTTTCACTTTTACAGTAATTTTGGGATCGCATTATATCCGAGACAACACCACACATCTACTAGCATGGAAAAGATACATACCTCTTGTTAGACAACAAATGTGAAATCCAAAGTATCAGATGGTCTAACTCTAAAAACCAGCAATTTAAAGTAGAATTAGATCACACGGGAAAGAAACCTGCACAAAACGAATTCAAAGCACCAGTGGTGTCTCGATCTTCCTCCAACGACTAGCGATGAAATACTAACGAAAATAGCAAGGGAGAGAGAAATGAAACATCGTAGAATAATGACCTCTGGTTTGCAACCGGCATTTCTGAAACAAATATTTGTTTCAAGTGCTCCAAAAGACACCTGCCCCGGAGAAGAATGTGTTAGAGCTGTGGGAAATACCCGCGGCATAGATTCCAAAAGGCTGAGATATAGTATTGCCCTTTTTCGGTCATTGCCGACACTGTCCCCCAGATAAAGGGTTTAAGAACCCTGAGAGACCCTTCTCGGCAGGTAAGCGGTTGAAAATATTTCGGTTGCTTTGGTTTTCCCCATTACCCCTTTCATTTTGTAGACAGGTAGGCAAAATTCGGCCTCCCTCGCACTCCATCGACTCATCGTTAGGCAGCCGCGAAAATCTCAAGTTCCGCCATACCTCTCAGGGCGTTATTCCTCTCTGGCCGACCCTTCTCTCCTGCCGCTGGTGTGCCGTGCACACCCAGTTGCGGCGGCCCTGTGTCCGCCCATTAAATCCGGTCGGAACGGAACACATCCGTCCGTTCGGACAAAAATTCGTAACTTTCCATTTTTATTGGATTTGTATGAAATTTTTTGAGGATTTTTTTAGATCAATATTTATAAACAATACCTTTTACGTTATTTTATATGAACCACACTTTACAGGAGAGAAGAAAAATACAAAATACGTACCGTATCTGCCCGAATACAGGCCGATGTTTTTTGTCAAAATCTATCATGAAAAAATCATCCCTCAGCTTAAATGCGAGTCTGGGAAAAATTTTGGTTATGGTTAAATCTCGAAGTCTCTCATTGCCTTCGCATCAAATGATAGTACTATGTTTTTCGCAAAGTAAATGTTTGACCTACGATGAATATGTATAAAAATATCTTGGCAAGATCGCTTGTGTAAATTTACGTTTACGCAAAATGCATTGACGGCTTTAAATGGTCAGCTGTTTGAATTTTGGTAAAACTTTACATGGAACGTGTATAATTATAAAAATGAAGTTTCTTAAGGCAATGTAAATGCTAATTTCATTGGAAATAGACTTGGATGAATAAATATCTTGGCAAGATCGGTTACTATATTTGACCTTTTGTGAAAATGAAGATGAATGAAATTATTGTCACTGAATGTGGAACATTATTCAGCAATGCAAAATTATAAATTGGAGTAATATTTCAAAATGTCAACAACTAAACCATTTCCCACACATTTCTGAATAATGTATTCTAAGATGTGCATGAATGCCCGGCAAACTTCAGCATAAAATGTACGAAATTGACGTTTTTGCCAAAAAATTGTGGAAATTTTTGGGGGGTCGGCTTAAATCCGGGGTCGGCTTCTATTTGGGCAGATATGGTATATCATCCTGCTCGCCAACCAGCTAGCGTGCGCCTCTGCTTTCAGTATTGCAAAAACTATAAATGGCATTGATATGCAGTCTTCTTCAAAACAATATTTCAGCTTTTATTAACATTTCATTCGCTTGATGTACCAATTAGGAAAAAAGTTTCTCGCAGGTCAACTTTTTCATGTCTTGACTAAAAATGTGAAATAAATTTTGTTTTGTGTATTTTTGAAAGGCATTTCATAAAGCTTATAAAGTTTGAAGTTGTACAGTAGTCATTCATAATCATTATAGAAGTTACATGGTGAAAATTGTCCTATTTCGTGTGGTAGAAACGGAGATATGATGTTGTATGTATCAGAATGTACGCGTAATAAAAAAACTAAAAAATTTGTTTTTTTTAAAAGGCATTTGCTTTATCCAAGTTACCATTAAATTAACAGGAATATATAACATCAATGAATCTATGTTGATTTTTTTTTACTAGCATTCACTTCAGACTAACTTCTTTAAACAGGACGTCCACTAGTTACCATCGGAAAGGAACAGTCGTCATGGATAGTTCAGTCGATGAGGTTATCGCTCTGAGTTTGACGTGCGATGAAGTAGAAATAAGTTTCCCGTAGATTTTGGTAGTATGAGATTTTTTCCAAAAGAAACCAGTATGTGCTATATTCGTAATTTATAGTAAGTTTTAATCTAAGTATATTTCACTTCCCTAATCATCCTTACGGAGCACATTTGCCCTGGAGGGACTCTAGTCAAATCTGGACACTAATGTGATTACCCATAAAAAATGACGCGTATGCTTAGATTATCGTCGTTTCCATCGCATAAATACAGGTGATAATTTTGAACTTTAGAAGGCCTACCACTTGGTTTGTGGCAAACCAGTTCGTGTTTACGTTTCGTCGCTAAAAAATTCCTATCCAGACTTACGTCACACTGAATGTGTGCTCAAAGGTGACGCAAACCTCGCTTTGTGATCACTCGGATATTTCCACTTTCTCTCGGCCTTCGGAACGCTTCCGACTTCAGTCAAAATATTCTCCGTCCAGAACTCTTGCCTTGTGAGCCGAACGGAGCGGAAGGTGCTGAATCGGACCGAATGGACGTAGTGGGCCGAGCTCCATGCATTTACACGTTTTTATTTTTTTCGCCTGAACCGACCGGAACCGGCCCTAGCGGAACGGAGCTAGTGGGCGTCCTGCTTTAAACTTCATTTGGCTTTTCTGTAGTTGCATCGTTGCTGGAAGCTGATATTCATTCATCCTTTCATTACTATATCATTGAGGGATATTTATATTCCCAATAATAAGGAAATATAATTTCGATTTCTCCTTGCAATAACAATCTTTATTTTTCATTATACTTGGAGTTATGTAATATGATTGAAAATTTTGCCTCCAGCAAATTTGAATCATAAGTAATATCAGTTTTGTCAGAACTATCGAACAAAGAAAACAAATTTTCAATATTTGTTATGTAATTGACATTTCTTAGGAATATAGATAAAAAATTAATAAAGAGTAAAAGATTTAAGAAATGATTATTAATTTCATATGTTCTTAATATGTATTTTAAAATCACTGTGGTTATTATCCATGTCATCTGCATATATTTCCTGGGACTGATTTTATTCCAATTCCGTCAAAATATTTCTTTTATAAAAATTAATGCTAACGTGAAATTGAGTGACATTGGTGATAACTCTTTTCCAGTCTCAATATGGCCAAATGGCCAGTTGCCTCCACGGGTTGCAGTGGAGTGACAAGAGCCGTCACTATCGCAAATGGCATCCTCTGGTGGGAATATTAGGTGGTGGTGCTCGGCTATGGTGGTCATACATCGCTCTCTGCCATTCCGAGGAGGCACGTTGCAGGAGGGGTTCTTGTCCTAATCGGACATCGTTGTTGGGACGAGCAAGGGACTTGGTCAAACAAAAACGTCTTAAATGGAGCTGAATTTTGAAAATTTCTTTCATGGTTACTTCTTCATTGCTGCTAACATAAGCAATCTCACAAACAAATGTTTAATTTCCTTACGTGTGCATGCAATATTTTTAAATAGGAAGAAAATGGATTATTTATGATGAAGAAAAGAACTTTAAAACGGTACTTCGCTTACGTACAGGTATATAATTTATTTCTAATACTCCATTGCGCAAAATGTGCCCATTTGTGATATGTTGTACACTGTCATAAGTTGTTTAAATTATTTATCAGAAGCGAAATTTTTTCAGCAGTCAAGCTGCTCATTGAAACCAACTGTTGCATATGTAATTTGACTGCATTTTTGATATTCTGCACCTTTTCACTTTCAAGTCCCCTAAACACATCTGCCTAACACATTCGTTACTTTTCGATCTGATTATTTTGGCACCCGTCGTCTGATGTAAGTTGAAAAGTCAGTCATTTGTCTCTCTGCTCTCCTCTTAACAATACTCGAATCACCTTCCCGCCACTTTCTTTATATCACCTGTTCCTAAATCTTAACTTCCTCCCTCTTTAGTTTCTACTTCAACTTTCCATCCTCTCACTTATTCTCCGTTTTTCTATTGTTGTAGTTCTGTAGGTTCTCACATTTTCTTTCTGATATATTATTTTACCAGCATCCTGAACTACAGATTACAAAAGTGTGCTAATCGTCATTACTATTTATATTCCATAGAGTGAGACTTAGGCAATGAATGAAGATATCCCCTATGAGATAATAAATGAGAGTAAATAAAGGTTTCCTCTATGAATGAGGAAGGGAAAGTGAAATTTTGAGGTTCGGTATAAAGGCTAGACCTGGAGATGATGAACAGAATGCAGTCCAGTAAAAACAGAAGGCTATTTTATACATTATAAATAGAAACAAAATAATTGGGTAATTTTAATGGTGGGGTTGTCATTGCTAATGCTCTGCAAATCATGTATAATGAGGGCATTAAATCCAAATATGGATTAATTCATAGCAACAGCAGTAGTAGGTAATAAATGGAATAAAATGCTTACCTAGCTAATGACCACCAAAATTCCTCTCAAATTAGAGAATGACATTGGACTCTACAAATTCATTATTCATCCAATATTGATATTTGTGTGAGGTTTTTGCAGTTACATCAAAAACTAAAATAAAAGAGCTTAACATGTTTCAAAATAAAACCATACACAATGAAAAACCAACCTAGGCTATGAAGAGTAAAAGAAATTAAAATTCCAAATGCTCCAGTACGTAATCGAAAAATCTGATGTGGCTAACGCTACTTTCTCCATATTTGGGATATAGGTATTTAAATTATTATGAATAACATATAAGGAAAATTATTATTTTGTTTCGTGAAAGAATACAGTCATCCTTATTGCCATAAATTATATTTTGAATATGTTTACAGAATTCACCGCAACATGGTGGTGGAGCTGTATACTGGAAATTACGAAAAAAGTTGAATATCTCCGAAATGGATGGTTCTACGAAAATTTGTTTCAAACAAAACCTGGAAGAAATATTAATCTCTACATCTTTGGTCCTCACAAGGATTACCAATACTCATGTTTTTAAGGAGGTATTTGATGGAAACCGGAAAAACATTATTTATAAATAGTTCTTCAACAATAACTGCTATGGAAAATTGTTTCAAATGAAAGCTGTAGGAAATTACATTCCCTATAACCTTTGTATAGAATTGTATATACAATAATGATGTTTTATCGGAAATATTTTGCCAAAACCAAATGGGGTTCCGAATAAACCTCGACGTCCGGTTAACCGTTATTGTCCAAAAAGTAATCAGCACTTTGTGCTCTTGCTAAAGTGTTAGATATGAATTTGGTGATGATATGGCAAGTACTTTGTGAGTTAGAGCGACCACAATCACATAGACACACAGACGTCATTCTGAAAATAGTCTTAACATGTTCTGGGGACCTCAAAACATGTACCTATTTCTGATGAAATCTCGAAGTCAATTTTTTTCATGAAAACGATACTTTCTTTATAAAAGCTATTTATGGAAATGGCCTTCTTTAAAAAAGTCCTCACCTTCTGACAAACAATTACCCAGGGTTAAATAATAAGTTGAAAGAGGGCCTAGCATGAAAACAATTTTTGTAATAAGGAAAATTTTAGCCTTATAAAATGAACACTTCATGTTAGCATTGCTAACTAAAAACTAACGTGAGCACTCAATAGGCTCCTCTTGCACTTGTTACTGGTCAAGAGGCCCAATAATAGTATTCTTGACTTAATTTCTGTATTAAGCATTTTCTTTGAGTCATGCTTGTGTAGTTTGTTCTATTCAGTATACTGTTTTAACATGGCAGTGGCAGAACTAGGTCGGGGCTGTGCCCTGGGACCCAGTCAGCTAAATTACACAGTACAGAGTCATCAAAATCAGTAATGCTGGTCACTTCAGGGGGCCTGCCAATCTTTCTTTCTTGCCCCAGGGCCCGTTGCTTACTTGTTCCGCCACTGTTGTGCGGGTAAAATCATTTTCCATCTTTTTATTTAACTTTAGGAATGAAACAATGCAAAAAATATCTTAATGCAGGAGTACTATTTACTTAAGTGTAACCGTGTATTTGGAGATATTTTAGATATTGGAATTTAAGACATACGAACAGAAAGTATTGAAGCAAATATTCATATTCAGGCATTTTGTGTAACCAAATTATAAGCTGATATAATCAAGTTAAACTTATAATTGTATTCACTTTAATTGTAGTTATTAGTTTAAGTATTAGTGTTAGATATTTTTTTATTTATGAGTCTGTGAAGCTGTAGATACCAATCAGTTTGTTCAAAAATCATATGTAATGCCACGTCACCAAGGCTGAAAAGGGTGTTACACCATTGGCCATTTGTGGATCAGGAAACTGCTGTCATCACTACGGTTGTTTTAATTTGATGGCCAACCATCTGTGGACCATTGCTTCACATCCCATGCCAGTACGCAGGAACACCCCCAGTGCACCAAGCTCCCCGACTGTGAAAAGGCTCCACAACCAGCAGCCTATGGGAGAAAGTGAATAATGACTCTTAAATAACCTTGGTGACAATGGTAAGGCAACTGCTGTCAACATAAATATCAAATGTCAATTACCAAATACAGACTTAGAATTAAGTAATATAATTTATGTCTACATTATGGCTGATCAAAGAGACATCCCACTTTACAACCAAACTAATTGGAATGTCCCTTTTATAAACAATAGACCAATCATGTCCCTTCCCTCCCTCCTCACCTCAACTCACTAACAACTTAACTGCAGGTTTTAGTTTTCATTACTTTAATTATTGCACTTAATGTACAAGATTGCCAAAAAACAAAAGAGGGAAATGGAAGTTCAGAAGTCCTGCAAAGTGTTTTATTATATGTAATTTATTGTATGATTTTTGTTTCCAATGGATTTTTTGAAAATGTGTTGTTATTGGTTAAAATTCAAGAACGAGCACTTAAAACTTGCTTTCCTGAGGTATCTTCATTAGCCATAACAAGGTCCTAAAATGACAATGGTTTTTTTACAATGTTGTTATGGCTAATACAGATACATGAAAGAATTATGCAAAGTGATTATTTAAGTGGTTGTTGTTGATGAAACGATTGTTTTTACACGTGTTTATGCCATGAAAGCACACAGTATTAGTGTTATTTAGGTTTAATTCTACTCAACTCCCACTGCTGTCATATGGGATATAGACTTTTGTCTCATGTTTGTTTATAATGTTTTCTATATTTTTAAGTTGTAACTTGTGGTTTGAAAAAATTATAATTGAAGGGCGGAAATGAAAAAAAAAACAATCATAAAAGAATGGTAAAAAAAAACAAAAAAAATTGTATAAAGTTTTAAAAATATAAAAGAAAAATTGAAAAATACTGCAAAATATAAAAAAAAACGAAAAACGAAGAAAATGAGAAAATATCATTCTAAAGCCCTGCAAAGTTTTTTGATACGAAATAATTATGCAAAGTGATTATTTAAGTGCTTGTTGTTGATTAAACGACTGTTTTTACACGTTTATGCAATGAAAGCACAGCATTAGTATTATTTAGGTTTAAGTCTAATCAACTCCCACTGCTGTCGTATGGGATATTGACTTTTGTGTCATGTTTGTAGTGTTATCTTTTTATATTTTTAAGTTGTAACTTGTGGTTTGAAAAAATTATAATTGAAGGGCGGAAATGAAAAAAAAAATAAAAAATCGTGAAAGAATGGTAAAAAAAATACATTTAAAAAGTTTTAAAAATATATAAGAAAAATTGAAAAATACTGCAAAAAACGAAAAAAAACAAAAAAAAAGAATATCATTCTAAAGCCCTGGAAAGTCTTTAGTTTATTGTATGATTTTTGTTTTCAACAAATTTTTTGAAAATGTTTTATTATTGGTCAAAATTCAAGAACGAGCACTTAAAAATTGCTTTCCTGAGGTATCTTCATTAGATATAATTGAAGGGGAGAAATGAAAAAAATACACAATTGTGAAAGAATGGTAAAAAAAACGAAAATACATATAAAGTTTTAAAAATATGAAAGAAAAATTGGAAAATACTACAAAAATAATGTTATGGCTAATACAGATATCTGAAACAATTATGCAAAGTGATTATTTAAGTACTTGTTCTTGAATTAACAACTTTTTACACTTGTTTATGCAATGCAAGTACTGAATATTAGTATTAGTTAGGTTTAAGACGTCATAGTGTTTTATATTTTTATTTATATAAGCTGTAACTTGTGGTTTGAAAAAATTATAATTGCAGGCTGAAATGGAAAAAATTGAAAAGAGAAATGATAAGCAATACAAAAAAGAATAAAAGCATTATAAACGAAAAAATAATTAAAATAAGACCAAAAAAGATAATAAAGCTCTGCACGGTTTTATGTGAACCTTATTTTAGAATTTTAATTCAAAAATGTTATTTTCACATGTCCTTGTTTGTACAAACTGCCTTATAGGCACACTATTAGTTTTAGTTAGTTGTAAGTTTTATTGCTCTTCTATTTGTGTCATATAGGATAGTATATATATAGTTATAGCACTGAAATTGCTGGTAAATGGGATTACCTAATATTATTTTAAAATAAAATTAAAAGGCACAAACTTGGCAGCAATTTCTGTGAAAAGAAATTTTTCTATACCTATACTACTAACATTTATGCTTAGCATTACTGAAAAAAACTATGAGCTCTCAGTAGTGCCTTAACTTCTCTGGTTGGTCTATTTTGCATGTGTCTTAGTTTGGTCTTAAGTCTTGATTATTGCACACACGTCATACTAGATTACCCAATATTAAACAAAAGAAAATATAATAAGCCCAATGGGGTTACTCATTTGACAGTGGTATGTAAACAAAAATAAGAATTATGGTCCTCACCTATGCTTGCTCACTTAGTTATAAACTTTGTTCATTTTTACTTTCTCCATACATAGTATAGGGAGAGTATTGTGATCACGAAAAAAATCCACTTTGAGATTTCGACGGAGGTCCCTAGAACACTTTTAGACTATTTTCGGAATGGTGTGTTTGTGTGTGAGGGGGAGGATGTATGTATCTGATTGTGGGCTCTCTAACTCAAAAAGTACCTGTCATATTAATATCAAATTTCATATATAACACTTTAGCATGAGCACAAAGAACTGATTAGTTTTTGGACAATACTGCTTAAGCGGAAGTCGAGGTTTATTCAAAACCCGATTCGGTTTTTGCGATATTTGTCTGATAATACGTCATTATTGTATTCATTGACCATTAAAAAATGTAGAAAATATAATTTCCTACATCTTTTATTTCAAACAATTTTCCATAGCCGTTATTGTTTAGGAATTATTTATAAATAATTGGTATTTTCGGTTTCCATCAAATATCTTAAAAACATAATTATTGGTAACCTTTGTTAGGACTAAAGTTGTAGAGAATAATATTTCTTCCAAGTTTTGTTTGAAACAAATTTTCATAGAACCATCCATTGCAGAGATATTTAACTTATTCTTAAATTTCCAGTGTACAACGCCACCACCATGTAGCGGTGAATTCTGTAAACGTATTCAAAATATAATTTACGGCAATAAGGACGACTATTCTTCTACGATATGAAATAATAATTTTACCTTATAATGCTATAATAATTTAAATTTCTATAACCCAAATATGGAGAAAGTTGTGTTGGCGTCATCAAATTTTTTTATTATTTTAATTATTGATTTCGTCATTTTAAATACACGTCATCACTTATATATTTCCATTCATTGTACATCTGCATCTTCCACAATCTTCACAGTACATTTAGATAGCATTTTCATAATATTTTTTACTATACTCTGTGTCATAAACGTGAAATGCTTAATTAAAGATTAAAATAGAGGAATACTCTTATATCTATGAAAAAGTAAACAATAATAACATTATGGATTAAACTAAGCAAAAAATATACTCTTCTTAAACAAGCATGTCTATGATTATTATACAAGCATATTATATCTTGATATTATCACATTAAACTTAAAAAAATGTTCAGAATCGAATGTCTTGTTGTGATGCTTTAATTTCTACTCCATTTCTCTGTTACTGTATATTCCGGCGTGCAATGGCTTGCAGAGATAAATCATTTCACTCATTTCTGTATTTCTTGCAACATTGCAGAGGCTCTATAACTAAAAGCCAATCTGTGTTAGTAAAAATAGTTTATCCAGTATGACTAGAAACTTTTTGGAATTACAAATAATAACTTTTTATCATCATAGAAACTTCAATTTGAGCAGTTGATGCATTTGTAACTGTTTACACACATTCCCTGCTTCATAAGTTTTCAACTGAATCTGTGTAATGTACTTTTGGCAGACACTGCAACTTTGCAGTGAAGAATTTGAGGCTACGTACCTGTTAGGTTCTGTTGGTGAGATGGCCTAGGTTTAATTTATCATAGGTAACAGTACCTTCTTTATTCAATTGGGATTTTTAATTACTAGATGCATTTTGCAGATAATTATGTTGAAATATACATTAATAGATGAAAACATTATTAGTTAATACTACTGGGTGGTATATTATAATTGGATGTGCTATGATCAACAATGTTATCATTAGCTTTTGTTATGTTCGTTAGCAGTTTTACATTCAGCATTGTTAATTTTCATTCATGGAGAAGGTTTTTTGTCCATTCTCTTGATTGGTAGCGATTTGAATCTTTCTGCTTGACTCATCCAGTAAGGATGTTGGGATGGTTGTCTGATCTCTGGCGGGTTTCAGATACATCTGATGGACTTCTTGTTCAAGTTATTGTCTGAAAGTGTTTTGTTGGAGGTGTAGCTTTTTTTCTTGGCGAAGGTGATGTCTAGGTTATTGTATGGTGAAAAGGAGGAGGGTGCTATATTTATGGTCTTAGGGAAAGCCGTGTGTACAGTCTTTAAGGAGATGAAAAAATCCATGTCTCTTTCCCTCCCTCCCCCCGAGACCTCCTCTTCCCCTACGTCAGTGCTGGCGAACCTTCTATTGCCTGCGTGCCAATATTATCGAAATTGTCGAATATTTTCCACCCCGTGTGCCAGAAAAAAGTTGTTGATTTTTTTTGCATGCCAATGTAATTAAATTCGTGATCAAGACGTAATACACCGATATTTGTAACCATAAAACTAATGTTTACAATAGCTAAATAAATAGCACATATGTTTTTGCGGCACTAACTCTGTACGATATATGCTTTAATTGGTTTTTGCCTTTGCTTGTCGTGCCAACCAAAATCCTCTTGCGTGCCATAGGTTCGCCATCGCTGCCCTATATCCCTTTCCCCAAAATATTCACAATCTCTTAGTAGATCAGTCCCTAGCATCCCACCCTCACAATAAAACCTTCCACACCTCCATTAAAAAGCTTAAATAATCCTCTCCTCCTCTTATTTATGGACTGCTGAAACTAATATATCCATTAAATGGGTGTTTATTACTCGTATGGATGTTATGAGTTTTCCGAGTGAATTCTGGTAGGTCTATAGTGCGCTGTTCGATCCGCTGAAAGCCCCCATCGAGGAGCCAATGGCACAGTCTAAGCTCTTCGCTTGTGAATGAGAGTCGTGTGATTTTATAGGTCCCTGGCACGAAGTTCACTCTTCTGTAAACCTAATGCATTAAGAGTTGTCAGTGAAGAATGATTTCACTTAGACTTTTTCTGCATTGGCTGAAAGATTTGAGGGAGGGTAGTAGAGAGAGAGAAGAACTCTGTCTAGACCTTTTCCATGGAGTGTATGAGATTGAAGGGTAGTAGACAGAGAAAGACAAGCCTAGACCTTTTCTGCTGTAAATGTGAAATTGAAGGGCTGGAGGCAGGGAATGATGTCGCCTATAGGCTGCTATGATTGAGATATTCTAGAGTGTTAGGTTGGGTATGACTTAGCCCACACTCTTTCTAATGTGACTGAGAGATGCATGAATGAATAAGTCCTGTCAAGGAGTACCTTCCCCCTCCCCCCAAGGTATGTGCATCTGAATGCACTATCCTTTTTCATTGGGAAGAGGAGATAATATTTTAAATGAATCCTAAAATAATGGAGCATGGAGAATCATTTCCTTAAAGACTGCCAAAAACACACGGTTTTCTCTAGGTTCATAATTATTGCATCGTCTTAACACCTGCATTTTCGTAGGCATTAGCTTCACCAAGGATAGTAGCCACATCTTGCAGCTAAACACTTTATGCCCTCAGGCAATGGCTTGGGCTGGAAGGCTATCTCTTGCGTCTAAATCACCAGTATTCTTTCTTCTGTCAAAAAGTCCTGTTGGTCCGAATCTGTCGGAAAGATTTGATTAGTTGCTCATCAAGCAGATGAACAAATAAAACTTGCGGCAGGAATGAAAATTCCGCAATCCTCTTTATAGGACTGTGAAACCATGTAGCAAAACCCACTGATAAACGTTGTGAAGAGTATTTCCAAATGAAAATTTTGCCATGCAGCTACTTAACTAACAATGTTTGCTATTAGTAGAGTATAGAATTGATGAGACTGGTTTTATGTTAGGGATATAGTTAGGTTCACTTCATTGTGATAACCTGTAGACAGATTGGTGATTATTATCCATTAAGCCAGGCTCTCTACATAATCCTATTTTCCTGAAAATTCTTTATCTGTTTATAATTTTCCTTACACAATTTCAGTGCCTATTACTAAGTATTATTTTTCAAAGCTTCCATACTTCTGTTCCAAGCGATGTGTTACTCCATACATAACATTTTTTCTACATCTTCTGTGTGTATTCTTTTTTCCCATGAGATAATATGGTATCCTAAAATGAGATATAACGTACATTAGAGAACTATTAACCAAAGTCAGATATGAATTTTGAAGAATTTTTAGAGTAATGCAGTACAAATTAGAAGTAAAGAAATCAAAGTTCATATTTTCCTAGGTCAAAACTCATGTGAGGGCTATCACCAGCTTTCCATTTCTGCTTCCTACCTATCTGATTATTTGATGGGAAATAAATAGTTGTAGTAGAATTACTGAATCCTAGGTTGCATTGAATAATAAGCATGCTGTTAAACACTGATATTTATTTACCTGCTTAATGAATTCTGCCAACGACCCTATATATTGAAAATCCCTATCTCTATCAGGATCTTTTTCCCTTGCCATACCCTCAGCTCGACGAAGAAAAATAGAGAACACTAGGTGCCTGTTTCCGTAATTGCAGCAGGTAAGATTCCACAACTTCTGTTTTCATAATTTTTTTATGACGCTCCAGATTAAACGTAGGCAGGTCGCCTACCGTTCTTTGTCATTATCCGGAATCATTCGTTACCATCGCTGACAGTATCTTTTTCTCCTTCCATTTAGACTGCTAGGAAAAATATTTAGTTTTAACTATTATATATATATATATATATATATATATATATATATATATATTTAAATTTATTAATTTGATTTTATTGATAATAGCAATATTTCTTTTGCGATATATATATATATATATATATATATCGCAAAAGAAATATTGCTATTATCAATAAAATCAAATTAATAAATTTACCTTAAATACAGCAGAAATTCCTCAGGAATATTCTTTTTAGTAATTAATATTTTCGGACTATGCACCGTGTGATATTGGTGGAAAAAATAAAACATCTTTGTAATTCTGTGTAATAGCTTGTTTGTTGTCTTCCGTTGCTTTTCCACATCCATCCTGCGTGAGGGAGAATAATCAATAAGTCAGTCTGAAATCTGCATTTAAAAAGTCATATCAGAGAGAATATTAATGTTACGCTGTAATTAATCACGAACATTCATGTTTATAATTTTCTTTGTTTCTTATTATTGAAATACGTCCTTTTTTTTCTTTCTCATAGGATGTATCAGGAGAGTACTGTTATTGTGAAAACATTCAACAGATTTTTACGGAAATATTTTAGGTGTCGCTGAATCCGAAAAAGTGGTTTTTGCAATGCCGTCTGTCTGTTACAGCCTCTGGAGCCTAAACGGTAAAGCGAAAATGAATGAAATCTCGAACTTATTTTATCATGCAGAGCAGAGTATATGTGGAAATGGTTGTCATAGCTCAGTAATTAAAGGTAGTTTATTCCACACATTTTTAACAACAATTTGATTTTCTCAAAAACAGCTCTAACAATTTTGATCAAATTTCATACGGTTACTTGAGTCTACGTCTTCAATAATACTGGATAGTTCATATTTTCTCAAAGAATGATTATAAGGCTAGTTTATTCTAGGCAACTTGAGCAATAATTTGATTTTCTCAAAAATGGCTCGAACGATTTTGATTAAATTACGTAGTTACTTGATTATACATCTGAAATTTTACTATGTATTTCATTTTTCTCAATGAATGAATATAAGGCTAGTTTATTCTTGGACAACTTTAACAAAAATTGGATTTTCTAAAAACAGGCTCATACGATTTTCATTTTCTAAAGATAACTAAACGACGCATTAGTACCCATATATGAGAAAGTTTGTACAATGTATGTTGTACCGATTTTTAGGCACAGTTCGCTTCCAGCGTGAGTGCCTATTATCATAAGTCTGTCTGTCTGTCCATCTCTGTCTGTCCATCCGTCTGTCCTCATATTCGGTCTCGGCTTCTACCAAACAGATTTTCATGAAATTTAATATTAAGGACTTATAATCAAATATGAGAAAATCACAAAAATTAATCACCTAAGCCAATCAGGGGTACCACTTTAGTGGTGATAAAAAATCAACTTTCCATCATATCTCATAAAGTATTGCTCATATCAAAATATTTTTCAAATACAACGTAAAACTAATAAATTAGAGTATTTTTTTTACTATACATTTTTATCGTAGGATTAGCCGTTATCCATAAAATCAAACAAGAAAGTCTTAAATGGAGTTGAACTTGGAAAATTTCTTGCATCGTTACTTTTTCATTGTTGCTAACATAAACAATCTCACAAACAAACGTTTAATTTACTTATGTGTGCAAGCAATATTTTGACATAGGAAGGAAATGGATTATTTATGATGAGGAAAAGAACTTTAAAACGGTATTTCCCTTACGTGCAGGTATATAATTTATTTCTAATACTCCGTTGCACAAAACGCGCCCATTTGTGATATGTTGTACACTTTCCTAACTTGTTTTATATACCAATCAAAGCAACCATTTATTTAGATTAGCTACGAAGCTACTTTCAATATGATTAAAAAGTCATTTAATCCTAAATTTACTCGTGAGCCTATTTACGTTAATAAGCATCACAGATGTATGAAATTATGGTTTTAGTTACAAAAAGGGAAGATTATAACTTTCAAACAATGAAATAAAGAGTCAATTGCTCTGATTAAATCATTAGAAACGCTTCCCATATGCAGTCAAAAGAATAATTTACCTTAACTATTAATGTTGGACGTCCAGTGTCATCGAATGGATCTCAAGAAACATCAAGACCCCGAACAGGTGACCGAAAGACAGGTGGGACAGAGCTTGATAAGTTCTTGGGGCAAACTTGGAGAAGGGAGGCAGTTGACAGGGAAAACTGGAAAAGTCTGGGGGAGGTCTTCATCCGTCAGTGGATTGAAAAAGGCTGATGTGGGCTGATGATGATTAACGTTGCTATGCATCAATAATTTCGATGCTTAAACAACAGTTTGAAGCTAGTAATGCTTTTATTTCGTCTATTTGAATGTTTAATTGGCACTAATTGAATCTGAGACGACAAGGATGGTGGCCTTGGCAACGCCCGGAAAGAGTACGAAAAATCCACAATATTTCGAAAACAATTGCGTATATCTGAACGTTTCGACCACGTAGCGTATATTCATCACAATAATAAGTTAGTATAGTGTTTTAACCATCGAGTAAAGAAAAACGAAAATCGGTCCATATTTACGTATCTTTATGAATGAAGAAAGAAAACCTTGCACTAGGAAAAATCAAAAATCCCGTGTAAGCTTACTGGAAAATATAGTTGTCTTATGAATTCGAACACAGGACACTTTATCAAATGAAAATATTTTTCCAGGGACCTCATAGCAGATAGAAACAAAACGTCGTTTACCGCGTATCTTTACGACGAACGGTTCTTGAGAAATACGCCGCTTTAATGCATACATACAATTAGAATTTTAATATTATAAGAAGTCTTACAATTAGTGTACCCTCCCGGCCTACGATGGGAATTTTTTTAATGCATGTGTAGGTTGTTTAAAATTAATAACAAAACTGCCCAAAAATTGCCTTGTGAACTTTTTTCTCCATATCAACAAAAATTCGCATATAAAAAAGTCTGCGATGAAAGCATCCAAATATGATAAGAAGTTTATCAGGAACACGGTAAAAATGCTAATAAAAACAAACATCGCTTTCTCAAAGTAAAATTTGCATTGACTTTATTTAATTTCAATTAAGATCTTATTTTGGTCGTTATTATACAAACACATCACAATTTTTATACAAATAATGATCCGATACATTTATATTTAAAATTAAATTTAAAATTGGCTTCTTAAAATTTGTTAAGCTGCAGTTGAACATGCAAAAAATTGTGTTAATGCATTCGAACAGTCGTGATCTTTTTACGAAAGAAGTGAGCTTTTTTCTAATTCTGTTGCGTTATTCTTACCAATGCCAAAAAAATACAAACATGAGGAGAATTGACTGTATCTTATGTAATTTGTCTAATTTAATGGGAAAAAAAATTCCGTACACTTACTTTATAACTGTTTTAAACTTAGATATGTATCCGCTCACGTAAATTAAACAGTTTACGTAACGAAGGTAAACATATGATTTATGATTTCTCAACAATGAATGCTTCGTCACAACATTATAAATTAATATTCAAATTTCAAAACATAACATAGCTGTTACATTTGTTTAATAAATTAATTCGATAAATTTAATTTAAAGATTTAATTTCAGTGTTTCACTGCTGTGATTTCATCGTAAAGGGAAGTGACTAGATAATTTAGCAAATATAAGGGAAACAGAAAACATCGCAAAGCGGAGGGAATCTTTCCTTTGTTGACCCCTTTGAGGGAGGCGCACCTCCCTTTTTTGGAAGAAAGCCACGCAAAAATATTGAGTTATTCATAAACTGAGAGTTGCAGCAAGAGAACAACCTTCCAAGGGCAACTATCCAAAAAGTGGGTCGTCACATGAACATCTCGGGAAACATCGTAATCGTTTCTAAATTCTTTTTTTAAAGTTCGTCGTTTAACGTGTTTTTCGACAACCAAAACGATTTGCGTAGAATTTGTCGATAATATCACATTAGATGGTATGCCCTGAGTACTTCTGGTATAATTTTGTGAATGCATGACTAAAATTCACACCTTAAGGCCTCCTCATTTAGACGGATCGCCGAAGTCTTAAAATCTTTGGGCAATTATCGCGGAAACCAACGCATTTTTTGTTTGGCGTTCAACCGTAATAAAGGAATGTTTTTCTTGTGATAGTTGATAAAATGAATTGCCACCAAATCTTAAGTGTAACGCAGGGGACCATTGCTTTGTAGTGGGGAGTGTGGAGGGAATACCTTTCACGGTATGTACGTCTTAGTTAAATATAGCTATCTAGTACTTCATTGATAACTAGCAGATGTCGGTTGGCGAGTACGTAGTACAATATTTAAAATGTTTTAAAGCTCCCTTTACTGATAATTGCGTTATTTTTAATAATCTTGGGTTTCCCCAATTTTTAGCTGTATTATTCTTGTTTGAACTAATTGTCACTTGGGAAATTAATACAAATGTCGGTTATATTTAGTATTGTTTTCATGCCTGTTTTATTCTTTGTTGTTTTGTGTGTATTGTTATTTCTGCAATACATTGCTGTGTATATTGTTAAATAATATTGAATAGTAATCTGTAGATATGTTTTCCAATTCCTCAAATAAAATATTGGTCGTAACCCATAACAGAAATGTTTGTAACGTTCAGGTGTGTCACCTCCGTCATATCCGGTGCGTTGTTGTGAGATTGCGTTCGATATATATCGCAAGCGGTGTTGCCAGATTGCGGTCGATACGCACGCGCATGCACGCACACATATATATCGCAGGCGCTGTTGTCAGATTGCATTCGATGTATCGAAGGTGTTTTTCTCTCTATCTTTAGCGGCGTTGTTGGATTGCGTTCGATGTATCGAAGGTGTTTTTTCTCTCCCTATCTTTAGCGGCGTTGTCGGATTGCGATCGATGTGTGTATCGAAGGCGTTCTCTCTCTTCGTCGAGGCGGTGGATTTGAAGTGTTTTAAAAATTTTCTTTGGTTCGCTGGGGATCGTTAGCGAAAAGGCTCGCCATTTTGGATTGGGTGAATAAAAGAAAAAAAATCGAAGGTTTATTACATATTAATTTATTGCACCAAATAGGTTTG
Source organism: Uropetala carovei (assembly GCA_036926305.1). NCBI lineage: Eukaryota > Metazoa > Arthropoda > Insecta > Odonata > Petaluridae > Uropetala > Uropetala carovei. The sequence continues at coordinate 1,135,530 of JAXCHB010000252.1, read as the reverse complement.
AACAAGTTTTAACGGGCTGTAAATTCAGTGATTTGTAATTTGAGTATATCACCAGTTTTCAGCGAGAGATTAATATCTGGAAAGGTGTTGTCTTTGATGGGGTATGCACTCGGTTTACAGCTATTAACCCTCAAGAAGCAGGTAAGTTCACCATCGGAAAAATGTTTGAGGAAATCAAATGCGGGTTCTTCTTCTTTGAAGTTAACACATTCGAAGTTCTTCCCAATAGTTTGTGATATATAACCTCTAAATTCTCCAATGCCTTTGGTAACAAATCCATGTAATATACAACCTTTAAATTGAAAGTCTAAGTCCTCCAAAACTTCGATAGTGATAGAAGAAAAACACTTGGGGAAATGATGTCCGCATCCTTTGATGTATAATTTGAAAACTAGTTCCCTCAGACCACCTAGTTCCAGGTCGGCAATTTAAAAATTTTTAGTTTCCCCTTCTCCGAAAGAGCACTCAGCCATGGTAGGGAATAAACTGAAATAAAAAAACGCTATCTTTTTCTGTATATATTAGATTTCCGTGCATGTGTAAAGGAAGAAAATGAAAGAGAGAGATCACATCTTTTTAAAAATATTTATTGAATAAAAATATCATTTTTCATGACTTGTAATGACAGGAAGAAATTTTTTTTCGGTGTTATACGTTGTAATTTCCTCCTCTGTAAACACATTCAGGAACTTCTTGGGAAGGAAAATTTTTCCTGCTTCATCATGGTTAATGGTGATGGTAACTAATAATGTTACACCAAATTTGGTAGGCATCTTTTCAAAATGGGTAATTGCATATAGCACGCCTTCGGTTAAATTTTCCTTTTTAATAAAAGGTATTGTCTTTGACACACTAATAAATCTTTGTCTGATGGCCTCCATCTGTAAGGAATGTATGTATGAATATAGATATTTAATGTTTATACAAAATAAGACAAAGTAGAAAATCACATACAAATTAATTCACTGTCTGATGTTGAATAAATATTAGAGGGGTGTATTCATTTAAAAATGAATTAATTAAATTTTTATGTATGACGCATCGAGCTATTGTCTGTTTTATCTGTTTTGGGAGCAATGATGCATCCACATTATTGTTTATAATGGTATCAATACATATGTATTGTAATGAATTTGGATTCCATTTACCCATACCTAAAAAAAGTTTGAATCAAGTATTTACCACATTTTTTATGAAATTTTTAGAAAAAAAGCAAAAGGTAGTTACTTTGCTTAGGTGATGGTCTTCCTCCTCTGCTATTTCTTCATCTATATAGCAGAATTGACACTGCGCGGAATGGGCCCAGCAGTTGCCACACTGGCAGAATAATTTTCGATGTGCACACAGCTCGTGCATCCAACAGCTTGTTTCCATTATAATATTATGCTGCAAATGCGCATACTTATATATGGAAAGTGATATGAAAAAACAACGATATCTACTCAAAGTTGCGGTCGGGCATCCGCGATCAGCACGCTCCGGAACTGTTGCTTCCGTTGGATTATTTTATGACGTGGGGGAAAAACAGCACGTGTTCTGGCTTCCGCTGATAGTGCAGTATGCTTCCGCTAAAAAATAAGCATGTGATGTGAAAAAAACTTAACACATTTTTTAAGTGATGGGGTGTGGCTTTCACTGATTATTTTATGACGGCGCTTTAGAGTATTCGCTCTTTATATTATTCTACGTCGTGAAGCCAATTGAAGCGTTAGGAGATTTTTGTGAGCGAAGAAAAGGTTGGTTCAGCGTGGAAATCGGTTAATTGCAAGTGATGATAAGGCTAAGGCTGAGTCAGCACAGAAATCATCTAATTGTGAGCGTAGAAAAGATTGGGGCAATGTAGAAATCCGTTAATTGCGGGTGTGGATAAGGTTGGGTCAGCGTAGAAATCGGTTAAAATCTATTAGGTAAGTATATACAGACTTAATTTCCTTTTCTACGATTTTATTTTGGTAATACGTTTTTGCTCTTTATAATATCAAAGTTGGAGACTTTTGATGATTGCGATTGCATTTGGAACGCAAAATAATATAAAAATTGGGTTTCTGCTGATTATTTTCAAAGTTGGGGCCTTCGATGATTGCATTAAGAGCGCAAAATAACAGCACACTTCCGTTTTTTATCATATCAGAATTGGGATTTCCGTTGATTATTTTCAAAGTTATAACTTTCACAAAATAACAGTGCACTTTCAGTTTTTATCATATCAAAATTGTGGTTTTCGCTGATTATTTTCAAAGCAAAATAACAGCATATTGCGCATTTGGAGCGTGAAATAATATCCCATTCTTTGCTATATGTTAAAGTTGTAGCTTGTAAAAATAACAGTACGCTTCTGCTTTTTTTTCAAAGTTGAATATCTGCTCTTCAATATTCCACGTTGAAAATTTTGAAGTCAGTTGAGAGTTGGAAGTTTTTGCAGGCGGGTGATTTTATTTAAACGCTAGAAATTGCTGGGGAGTACACCATCGTGGAAATTGACTCGGCATTTCGAAATCGTTTAAAAACATTGGGTAAGTGGGTATGCAGTGCATACAGATTTAATTTCCTTTTTTGAAAATATTGTTGAATTAATTTTGTTGAAGAACAGAGAGCAGTTGGAAAACGGAGCTTTAAAAATTACTTTAGTAGTTAAAACAAAATTTGTTAAAGAAGGAATTTTAAAATGAAAAATAAAACGGTCTTTCAGACGGATGATGCCAGTATTATTCTCGATCTACTTTTTGGTAAATTAATGAAGGAAAAATCCGAACATCAGGCAAAAGGATTGGGGTGGTTTTTGAGTGAAATTCTGGGACTTGAGTTAAGAATTAATAAGTACATTCCTTTGAGGGGGTCCACTTTTATCAAATTACCAACGAAAATAAAAAATACAATCTATTGTCGATGTTGTTAATTTCGATGATTTTTGTTTTAAATATTCTATTTGGGCTAAAAACGTTAATCGAGATCCTCAACGTGTTTTGAAATATAACACTGAGGAGTTTCGTCATGGATATCGATGGGATTGTATCGATTACCCCGTGCAACTTTCTAGGATTTCAAAGTTTGAAATTGTAAATAATATTTCGATTAATGTTTTTGGGCTGGATGAAAAGAATAATGTGTACCCCCTTAAAGTGGTGGATAAAGAGTTCGATGATCATCGTGACCTTTTGTTATTGTCCGAAGGTAAAAAAAACATTACTGCTGGATTCAAAATTTTAATAAATTAGGTCACTTACCAACCAATTTACCAGCGCAAAAAAATCATATTAATTTTTATTTTTATCTAAAGAGGTGTATTTTATAATAGTTATATAGACATCTTATTTACCTTTTCAACTTTTACTTAATCGCTTTCTATTGTTCCTCTGCAGGTCGTAAAATGAAACCACTCGTACACACACAGTTGATTATAATGTAAATTACCCATTGAAAAAAATACGGTCGAAACATTCACGCAAAACCTTCATCTAACTAGAATAAATATATAACCTACTACTATAGAAAAGAGCCTTGGATTACTCAAAAATGTATGTACCTCTCTTATTTAAACATACAGCCAAAAAAAAACAAAAAAATCGAAATATTCAAAAAATCATGGAAAAATTCTTAATAGCGTTATTTTGAAACGGCAAAGATGTGTACCAAGATAGGATGCTAAGCAATGACTGTGCTGAAAGAAAGGACAGCGGGAGATGGCGTAGAGTCTCAAACGTCCCTTGGAAAAAGAAGCGACCTTGGACGTCAATTGTCTCCCGCCGCGTTGAACGTGTTAAACAGTGTAAACTGTCTCCTATTTTGATTTCATTTTCATTATCTCCAAGCCTAAACCTCCCACCTCTACCATGGCATGCCCTACTCGACTTAAAATTAAATCGGAATATTCTCATCTTATCTGCTGACAAGGAATATGCAACAGTAATAATATACAAGATTGACTATGAGGGAAAAATTAAAAATTGCTTGATGACTTCGCATACTCAGTACTCGAAAGGGATCCAACACAAAAGATAGAGAGGCAAATTAGGAGTCTTATTCAGAATTCCGCTATATGAAAAGTAGAATAAAGTAGACTACTGAGGAGGAGGGGACAAGTCCCTAACTTTTTTTGCTCAACGGCACACCTTCATGCATGCTTAAAAACATTGCAGCGCACCAAACCATCCCTAATTAATTTCACTGCATAAATACAACTTTTTAAAAAAGAAATTAGTATAAAACAAAAGTTGCAATTATATTAGATTGTTATTATTGGTAAAGTAATATACAAATATCGTAACGATATGGCAAGTACTTTTCGAGTTAGAGCGCCCACAATCACAATCACATAGACACACACACACAGACATCATTCCAAAAATAGTCTAAACATGTTCTAGGGACCTCAAAACGTATTTCCGTTGAAATCTCGAAGTCGATATTTTTTATGAAATCAATACTTTCTCAATACTACGTATATGGAGAGAGTAAAAACGATTCACCATAGGAATAATGGAGTTCCATCGAGTCTTGTGTTTTGTGTAAAAATATCTATGAGTGAAGTGTTGGATGAGAAAGAGAAATAAGGAAATTTTTTTCACACGTGCAAAAATTTGAATTTTGTTGGGGGGCAATGTGACGTAACGACCCTATGATTCACTGCGCCACAAGATAAATACCAGATAAATTGCTTTGCTGTGACGTGCGGCCATGGTTCCGCTAATTCTTCAGCTCGTCAGTTCCCGTTGGTGCTGTCCCCTGGTGTTAACCTTGTCTCCGAACATTTGAGAAGCCGAACCGCCAGCACGTGAGGAATTGTGACGAACTTGAACTACAGTAGCTGAATTCGAACTTATTTATAAATTCTAGTTGAAGATATTGTCACGATGGGGAAGGTGTAGTATGTTCGATTGTATTGATGTCTCCTTGCTTGTGACTTTTGATTCAATGAATAATCTTAATTATAGATGGTCGGCTTGTATAATTAATGCCCTTGAAGCCCATAGTGGGGTGTAATTGTTGTATCAAACTCGCTGGACATTAACTGAGTGTATTCATGTTATTTCTTGTTTTGCTTAAACTGTCTTATTTAGTATGTACTGTGTATTGTGGATGCGTAATGATTGCCTGAAGTCGATCTGAGACGCCATCTTTATCTGTGAATCGCATGCTTTTGCCTCACCCTACGCTGAAAAATGGGAGACGAAGCGAATGCCGCGGGCGTTCCGGTCTCTTCCTCTCGGGTAACCCTTCCTTGTTTTTAAGAGAATTCAAATTTTGAGAGCTTTTATTAATGATTGCCCAATTCAGAGGCAATTTCGTTTTCCTCCGTGGAGATCAGGAATGTAGCGTTACATAAATTACATACAGTAATTTGCCATAACAGACCCAGTGTTTTGATGTTATCATTGTCGAGATGTAATGGCAGTTGTGTTTCTCTGAGCTTTTCAGGAACACATTCAAGTAGGGCTGAGTGGTTAGAACACCACTTGCGTAATAGAAATCCGCCCTCCTTCAAGAGCTGCTTAAGTACTTTCTGCACAAGTAGAGCTTATTCAATGGTCTGTGTGCCAGAAATACAATCATCCACGTAGAAGTCTTGTAATAAGACCTCCGCCGCCTTGGGGTAGGACTCTGCTTCTTTGATGGCGAGTTGTTGAAGGCATCTGGTGGCCAGAAAGGGTGCGCTAGCTGTTCCGTAAGTCACAGTAGTCAGCAGGTACTCTGTGATGGGTGTGGTAGACTCCTTTCTCCACAAGATTCTCTGAAGATTGCAGTCCTGAGGATCTACCTTAATTTGTTGATACATTTTTACAGTATCAGCTGTAAAACACTCCTGATGTGTGCGAAAGCGTATAATAATAGAACACAAATCTGGTTGGATTGTAGGTCCAACCATTAGCAAGTCATTCAAAGATGTGTCCATTACTCGACCTTGCCGAGGCATCAAAAACCACTCTAACTTTTAAGACCGGATGATGTGGTATATGATAATTAACGGTGGCGGGACTGGTTAATGTGTTGACTGGTTGCATATGGCCCAGAGCTTCGTATTCGTCCATAAAGCGTACTCTTCTCGCAGTTGGGGCTGCCTATTAAGTCTCCTCTCCAGTTGATCGAATGTTGTTGTTGCCACGTGGTGTGAATCGCCAAGCTGTGTGGGATCCTCCCACATTGGAAGTCATACTACAAATCATCCTGAACTGTCTCTTGTGTTGTGTCGTTCGAAGTGTAGTTCACATTCCTTCTCCTCTTGTGTTCGAGGTGTCTGGTCGATTTCCTCAGTCTCCCAGAAGCCTTGAAGTTGTTGTTGCAAGTTGCCATCACTTTTGAGAAAGAACGACCTGGGTAGTTGTGGTTGGGATGAACTTGTAGGAGGCGCTGAAACTTGGTATCTTCCTGATACTAGCCATCCTAAAGCAGTGTCCTGAAAGACATGAAGATCCATGTTTCTAGTCTTTTGTCCTGGTGGAAGATTATGAAAAAATATCTCGGATCCAACCAACAAGTCAATTTTCCCTGGTTGGTTAAATGTGGAATCTGGTATCCGGACGTTTCTCCCAAAGCACTTCATCCACGAGACATTTCACCCAAAGAACTTCACCCATGAGATGTTTCACCCACAGATTTTTCACCCACGAGACTTTTCACCCATGCCCTTTCATCCATTGTTTTTTTGCCCACAAGTCACTTCCCCCCATAAAGTTTCATCCAAAGAACTTTCACCCACAGGTGTCTCACCTATGATTCAGAAAACACATGAAACCTATTAAAAATTTAAATAAATATAATATGGGAGAAATGAGTATTAAATAATAACTTCTACTTTTTATTTTATGCATGAATCGAACTCTAATTTAATCCAAATATTGTTTAACCTTATTTAATTTTTAACACTTTAAACGCGATTACATCAATTCAATTTACCTCGGTGACGGGATACTTGAGAAAAACAAAATTAACGTCAGAGTATATTTTCACATATTACTTGGTATAATAATAGTTGTTATCCAATTTTTGACATTTATAAACAATAAATTAATGATGAGGTTATATAACCTCATCCGTCAGTTCGCATGTCTTATCCCAGGATGTTAGGCTAACCAGCGGCACACAATCTCCTATCTATGCAATCCGCATTATATCCTACTTGATTCGAGTTTCTTTCGTATACGTATTTTCTTTAGTAGTTAGTAGAAAAATGAAATTTTAAGTAGTAAATATAATAATAGAAAGAAGAGGAAACAAGAAAGATAATAATAACTGAGTAATAAAATGTTATACTCCTATTTTTTTATATTTTATTAAAATTTAGTATAAAAATACACAAATATACCATACATAAATTATACATATATATTTATTACATAAATTATAAATGTACATATATATATATATATATATAGAATACAAAAATAAACGTATACATATAAAATTATACAAATAAATATAAACATACAAATATATACAGTGGTAGCTTTACAAGATTTGGAAGCCCTTCTCTTTATTTATATATATATATATAGAATATATATATATATAGAATATATATATTGAATATATATATATATATATAGAATATATATATTGAATATATATATATAATACAAAAATAAACGTATACATATAAAATTATACAAATAAACACACACAAATAATTATATAAATATAAACAAATATATACAGCTTTACAAGATTTGGAAGCCCTTCTCCTTATGAAATGTTATAAAACATTTTTCTATACAGAGCCGAGGTTCTCCTTCACACCCAGGGCAGAAACTGGAAACCCACTTCTTTGCGGTGCCATAACACTCCCTGCACCGCTTCTGCTGTCTTTTCCTCTTTTCATTTGGTGGATAAAATTTCGGGAAATGATTTGCATTGATGAATTGGGTGCTCCTTGGTGTGGTTGACAGTGGTAAGGGGCATTCACAGAGGGCATCAATAATGGACAAGCGGAAGTGGAATAAATCCAGACCCTTATCCGGTGAATGATTTTTATAAATTAGAAAAGAGTTAAGCAGCATTTGTTCTATTATATGAAAAATAATTTTTTTGTACCATTTAATTGTTTTATGTTCGTAAACGTAATAAGCCAAATATTGATCTACCCTATCAACCCCCCCCATGAATTTATTATAATGCAAAATTACTTCCGGTTTTATAAGGGTCTGGTTTCTCCGAGTGGTAGTACTAACCAAATCACCAGAAAACTCCGACGAAATGGTTAGTACTTCCCTCTTATCCTTCCACTTGGCAACATTGACGCCCTCCTGTGACCACTGCTGGACCATTTCACCTCTTCTTAATTTTTTTGTAATAACCTCTCTCGGGTTATTTTTGCGAGAGGAACGAAGAGTGCCTGTTACGTACGTTCTATCCTGAATAAGCTCAGTGGCCAAGTCCACGCTGTTATAATAATTGTCCATATAAACAGAGCGACCCACCCCTTTCAGTCCCTCTGTTAATTTATGGACAATTTTTCTGGCGTGTCCTAGGCCACTGAGTTCATCTTTTGCTCCCGCATAAACTAAGAGGCGGTGAATTAGTCCAGTTGGATCCGTCAGTAAGTACAGCTTGAAGCCATACTTATGCCTTTTTGATGGCAAATACTGACGGATCGCTATTCGACCACGCCATGGAGCAACCGATTCATCAATGCAAACCTCCTTCCCCGGTTCGTACACATTCTCCATGATGTCATGGAAGTGTGACAAAATGGGATGTATTTTATACAGGGGGTCCCGCGGAACAGGATCACCAGCTACTGGAGTTTTGGCCAGGTGAAATGCCTGCCTTATTGACTGAAATCGATCTCTGGACATGGTCCGAGAAAAGAATTTGATATTGAATTTATGGTCAGTACTCCAGTAGTCGCTGATCCTGTTCAACTTTATGACTCCCATATGGAACATCAGCCCAAAGAATTTTTTTAATTCATCTATCTCCAGATCCTTCCAGTCGACAATCCGGGCTCGTGGAGAAACCCCCCGAAGGAATAACTCCTCCGCAAAGCTATTTGTTTCCCGGATTATCAGACTAGAAATCTGGAGTAAAGAGTAAATTAAAATAATCAATGGGCTGATTACCATCTGGGAGGCTTTTCAGTAGTCTTTGCCCTGTAAAGGGGATGGAAGGAATGTTTGTGGGACGAGTAGAACTCCAAATAATATTTGGCAGAACTGGTGCAGGGGATTTTGGTGGAGAGGGTGGTGGGGGTGAGGGCGAGGGTGGTGGGGACGAGGGTGAGGGGGGTGAGATTGGTAGGGGTGAGGGTGATGGGGAAGAGGGTGAGGATGTTCGGGTTGAGGTTCCTGGGACTATGGAAGACAATGGTGGGTATGTAAAGCTGGTAGGTGGGACAGGGGTTAAGGTCGTAAAAGTAGGAGGAGAAATAGGCCGGGGTGAAAGATGCTGCGATATTCCCGAAGTGGAGGGTTGTCCAGTTTCTAATTGTACATAACATAAAGGGGCTTCGCTACCTGAGTCCTGAGTGTGAAGGGATCCCTGGGCCTCAAGAAGGGTTCCATCCTCCTCCCCTTCATCTTCTTCTTCCTCAAGCAACTTCGCAATGGTTTCGTCATCTAAGTCGCTGAGGAAGAATCTGTCCTCAAACCGAGCTTTCTTTGCCGATCTCACTGTACATGGAACAATTGAAATTAATGGAGGAAGTGTGTGCATATGTCCACATTTGTGTATAAATCTTTCAATGTTACATATAATATTGTAAATATTGAATACTTACGGACTCTGGAGGAGGATCTCCTTGAAGGTCCACCACGATCCATAGCAAAAGGACCACAAAATAAAAACTGAAATTACCCTGAAAAATGATATAATAAAACTCAAAGTGCGAATAAAAACAAAAAAATAACAAAACTGATATATTATATTCGAAGAGAAACTTACCTAATCAAATATATACAAAATTATTTGGGCCACAGTAAATTTGAAGGGCCGCGAAAAAAACAGAAATGTCGAAGAGAACGGGCCTCAGAAAAACCTTCAATGACCCTGAAAAACGAAATAATAATTAAACTCAAACTGCGAATAAAAACAATAAATAACAAAACGAATATATTATATTCGAAGAGGAACTTACCTTCACAAATATTTCTCCAAACAAAAAAGGGAGCACAACTTCCAAGATCGATCTTCACATGGACGTAGCTAGAACGATACTGAATGACTGAAAGAAAAGACAGAAGGTCTACGGCTTCCTATTCCTAAGAAAAAACATATGCACTCATAACACCCAAACTCAGAAATATCTCTACCTTCTCCACATGTGAGGGGCACCCCATCACACTTTTCCCTATTCCAAGAGGGGTTGTCCCACTGCAATGGATTTTCCCTTTCTTCTCCGACTGTCCCTTCTTCTCTCCACATTACCCTCCCTCTTTCTTTTTGTGTATATATTGCGATTTTTTCCATAACGATGTGGTTGTGCACACAAAACCGGTCGCAAATTAATGTTTTATAAGTGGAAAATTACCTAGTATTTTACCTCTGTACATCATGGATTGCTTCCACAAAGTAACTCCTTAAACAGTGAATGAAATATTAAACTCAAACTGCAAATAAAAACAAAAAATAACAAAAGGAACATATTGTACTCGAAAAAAAACCTACATTCACAAATATTTCTCTAAATAAAAAAGAGAGCATAAATTTCAAGAACGGTCTTCACAATACCTTGAATTGAAATCCTGTTGTGTTCCTTCTTTAATTTCAGTTGTTGTACACATGCCTCCGTGATAAAATGTGATTGAGAGCATGAGTCCAATAAAGCTCTACGCGTCTGTAATTTGCCATTACCATCGCGTATCTTAACTAAAGCAGTAGAAAGTAATACTTGTTCCATGACATCAGCAGGTGAGGGGAGGTACGGCGGTTAGTTGAAACGGGCATCTCCTTGATTTCGTATTGGTTAGTTCATTTTGTAGGTTACATAACCATAGGAAAGGGAGAGAAATGGGAAACAGGAGTGATATTCGCGGTATATAAGGCGAGTTGCTATTGGGCCGAGCCTTATGCTCGCTGAGAGCGATGGTATCCATGGCACTTTGGTGGTTTACTTCACATTTTTTCTTGGCTATCAATCATCATTGCAGCAATTTCTTGCTGTCTGGTTCTTCGGGATTGCGTAGCAGGGGAAGGCTAACCAAGAACCTTCTTCTCACCCCTACTGCTCTCGGTCCTACGGACTTTTCCTTCTATAGGCTGCTGGGGTCTATCCTTCTTTTCCCTCTTTCTCTGGGTTATTGGTCACCACTTGCCCTGTAAAGAGCCCTTCCCTGGGGGTTTTGCCACTGGCCCTTCAAAGGGCTTCCCTCCTGGCCGCTCTCCTTGGAAAGTGTCCCTCTCCCTTCAATTAACTCGAGAGGAAGATTCTTTTCTGCCCATGCCACCCTCCTTGATGGGCGTTTGCCTTCCTGGTCATGTCCGGTGATCGTGGCATTCTCTCTCCAAGGCTGCTACTTGGGGACGACCACAGGCGAAGGAGCCCGTTTTGCAACGGGCTCATCGCCTATAAAACACCTTAGGGCCAAACTGTGCGAGTGACTCGTGAGCACTTCCGCACCTTACTTGGCTCATCTGCCCAGAAGGCCGGTACTCCCGTGGGTTTTCCCACTCCCTCTTCACCTATGCAGGTTGCTCCCTCTGTCGCTGGTCCTGCCCCAGCGGCAGCCTCCTCCGAGGCAACTCAACCTGCCCCTTCTGCATCCTATGTCCCTGCATCCGCAGCTTCTGCCTCTACTGCTGTGCAGGGAGCACCTCCTCTGTGCCTCCATCGGCACACACTGGGGCTACCCAGTAGAAACCCTGAGTCTCCCCTGCCCCTGCGCCCCTGGCATCCTCGGGCCCAGCCCTTACTTCGGGTAAAAAGAGGAAGGGGAAGAAGTCTCTCCCTAAACAGAGTACTTCCTTAAGCTACGTTTACGCTAAGGCGCAACTCGTCGCCGACATGTAAAATCTTAACGTAAACGGCTGTGAAAAACATGTTTTAGAAGTCGGGATAGTTGTCGGAGTCGTGTCGAAAAACCACCACGACTCGGTCATGTCAATTGTTTGTCTTAACGTAAACACCCGTCCCGACTTGTTGGGTGGAACTGCGCATGCGCCGTCAAACTGTGCGCACCGGCCTCAGTTGGCCCGAGTTCGTTGTGCAAAGCTATTCTTTCTGGCATATTACATTTTGTCGTTTGTAATGGAGTGGAGTAAAGAGAAAACTGTTAAATTAATAGCAGCATATGAGAAACACGCAGTTCTGTGGGATGTTTTGTCGGCCGATCACAAAAATTCAAATCCTTGACGCGTTGAATGCAATTGCCAAAGAATTGCAGTGTGAAATCTCATGCGTGGAAAAGAAAATTTCCAATATAAGGAACCAGTACGTTCGTGAAATTTCCAAAATAAAAAAAAGAAAAGTGGTTGTGCACCCGAAGACATATACAAATCGAGTTGGTATGCATTCGAGATGCTGGAATTCCTCAAATTCCACGAAAGACATTCGCATGAAATTATCGTATCCACTTTGGAGGTGAAGATTGTTCATGAGGGACTTGTATGCCCCTTCCAAATGCCGCTTAGCTAAAACACTTCGTACTGCCCACCTTTTACGTCGCCTTGGATTACGTTTTTCCTGATTCAAATGAATCAAGAAACTTCCTGTCAACACTACAAATGCCGACGTGGCCAACAAGGCGTCGTCCTCCATCTTCCAAATTCTGTACTCGAATGAAAGCTAGAATGATGGATCACGACTTGTCGTGACCCGACCAGTCTAAACGTAAACACCTGTGCATTCCTTCCGACTGGTCGGCGACAAGTCGTGTCTTAGCATAAACGTAGCATTAGTGGTGCCCGTGGTCTCCCAGGTTACTGCTCCTCGTCCTCCACTCTCTCGAGTTTTGGGAAAACCTCGCCCTGTCTCAGCCTCACCTGGAGCCTGTTGGCCAGGAGGCTTCGGCAGCGACTGAGGAGCCGTTTCGGTAGGATAAGCGTAAGCGGGCCTCCAAGAAACGCCTCGAGTCCCAACCTGGAGATGACCTCCGGGCCATCTTCCTCTTCGTGTCCTAAGCCAAAGCCCATGACTGTGTATGGGATTACAGACCGATCTGGGCTCGTTGACCTCCTCAAACAGTATTGCAGGGAGGACTTCGAGCTGAACATCCAGGACATCTCGACAAAGATTTTAGTTATCACTCCCGAGATGCATCGCAAGGCTAGCCTGTCGGCGAATATGACCACTGAAAGGATTGCTTCTGGCCTGGTCTCTCTTGGGCTGACTGTCCTCTCAGTAAGGCAGTTGGTTCACTCTACGGAGGAGGGGCAGAGGATGACTCCGACAAGGCGTTTTGTTGCAACTCGAGAAAACTCCAGGCCTTCCCCCCCCCTCATATGGTTACACACCTTTCCCATTGCAGGGTCCAATTATCCTATTTCAAGGGAGGAATGGGGCTGCAGACCTGATTTTAACTGTCAGAGATTCAGACACACCTCCCTTGGATATATGATGAAGCCCCGGTGCTATAATTACACCGGGGACCATCGCTCCCAGTTTTGTATGGCTCCTTCCTCGGTCCCAAGAAAATGCTGCAATTGGGGCGGGGGCCATCCTTCCACCTACCGGCAGTGCCTGGTCTATCGGAAATCATTGGAGAACATGCTTGCGCTAACCAGCTGAATGAAGAGGCACAGAGCTCCCAAAATAAAACACGAGATGTTGCTCCCACGGCATTCTCCTCTTGACCTCTGGCCCCTGTCTGGGATTCATTATCCTTAATGACCCGTGGTATTGGGTCAACAAGTTCTCACTACCTTCCTCGTGGGCGTGTACAGCCGGACCATGTCGCACTCTTTAAATATCCGATCTTTGTGTCCGTGGGGATTGCCTAGCAGGGGTAAGGATGCACACCTTTACAAACTTGCTATGGGAAAGCAATACCGCAGCCCCAGTGTTGATTACACCAACCCAACTCAACCCACACCCCCTAATCCCGTCTATCTTCCCTTCTAACCGAAGGAGGTCCTCCCACTACACGGCAGGCTCTGGTTTGACAGCCCGTTCCCCGTTCTGGTGGCCCTTTCAGGGCATACTGCCGCTCTTGTGTCCTAGCCTGCCGCATACGAAACACCCGAATTCTCTTCGGGCCTGTTTCTGGGGGCATATGGAAGCCATGTGCCCCGGTTTGCTGCAATTATAACATACCAGGCGGCCCGTGTCAGTGCGGGACGGGTGTTCATAGGGGGGCCTCTGTCAAAAGACCCCTCCTGCTGCTTGGCGAGCAGGTGGCTGCTCGTAGCGAGACCTCGGCTGGTAATCCCTCGCCGGTGCAATACCTGCCAGGGAGTCAACTGTGACCTCTACACAGATATTGAGGAATGTAAGTGACAGCTGGCCCTGCAGGAGGTGATAGACTGCAGAAGGCTTACAATAAAGAGAAATGGTGAGGTCATCATTTCCACCTCGATGATTCTCACCTTCTCCCTCGATAAGCTGCCAGAGAAGGTCAGAGTTGGATACGAGGTCTGTCCAGTTCGACCATATATTCCGAGTCGTCTGCGATGCTTCAAGTGTCAAAAATTCTGGTACACTGCACAACGGTGCAAAGGTAAACCAACCTGCCCCCAGTGTAACCAGGAAAAACACGACGAGGAAACATGCTAGGAGGCCTTGCCATGTGTGAACTGCGAAGGCACGCACCCGGATTTCTCCCGGGACTGTGCAAAATTGAAAGAGGAGATGAAGGTTATGGAGATAAAGACGATAGAGAAACTGCCGTATTTCGAGGCCTGTAAGAAGTACAGGACACTCGTCGCTCCAGTCTCATCAAAGTCTTTCGCATTGTTGGCAGCAACCCCAGTGAGGAAGAATACTATTGCCACACAGACAGATGACCCACCAATCCTTGGTGCAGAGAGAAAAAAAAACAAAAGACTACCAATAAGGAAAAAGAAAATTTTAAATTCTCTAAACCAAGTACACCAAAGAAGGAGCCCAATGGCAATGCCCCTGTTGTGACCCAGGTACAAACCGGGTCGCCAAGCAAAAAAGCTGGAGGGAGACCAGACAAGACTCCGTCACCTGGTCCTTCCTGCAAGCCTTCTCCAGGAACTGAAGAGAGGATGGAGGAGGACAGGTTTTCCGAGGGCGAGTTGGAGACCTCTCTCACTACTCTCCAGGAGAAAGGGGGGAAGGGAAAATTAAAACGATAAGCTTCCCGTGAGATGGACATTTTTAATATTTTAAGCAGATATTTTCACCAATATTTATTTATTTATTTATGGAACTTTTAACCATGTTTTTAGCTATGCAGTGGAATTGCAATGGTTTTTACACTCACAGGGAAGAGTTGGAGATTCGTATATCTGATCTCAACCCTGCGTGCCTATTTTTTCAAGAGACTCATTTTAAAGAATACGATCAGATGAAAATAAAGGGTTTTGACGTCTTCCGAAAGAATGACTTAAGTGGCAACAGGGCTCAAGGGGAAGTGGCTGTAGCCATCAGGAAGGTCCTTTACACCTCCTAGGTGAACCTGCAGTCACCCTTCCAGGCAATAGCCCTTACCGTTGTCACTTCGGAGGAAATTACTTTCTGTAATTTATATCTCCCGGAAGGGGCACCAGTGTATCGGAGGAACCTGGAAGATCTAATCAGACAGCTAACTAGGCCATTAGTGTTGTTAGTGGACTTCAATGCCCATAACACCCTCTGGGGAGACATGATGGCTGATAATAACGGTAGAGGGTGTCTCTTGCAAAAATTTTTAGACGATTTTAACCTAATTTTACTAAACGACCGTGAAAAAACACGGTTTAATTCTTTTAATGGAGAATATACCTCCATCGACCTTTTTATTTCTGCAATAGCTCTACTGTTTTCAATGTCCGTCCGCTCAGATCTTTGTGGAAGCGATCACTTCCCCATTTTAATCAGGAAGAGAGGTCCAGTTAATAGCTTTCACTATCCTCGTAAATGGATTTTAAGGAAGGCTAACTGGAAGGGTTTTAAAAATGAAGTAAATTTTAATTTTGACGCCAGTCGCAATGCACTAAAGAGCGCAAAATGCTTTACGAATGCCATAATAACTGCTGCAGAAAGGAGCATCCCGAAATCATCGGGAAAGCCGCATCGTCCACCAGTTCCATGGTGGAACGATGAATGTGAAACGGCTATAAAAAGCAGGAAACGGGCACTGCGAATTTTTAATAAACATGCCACTGCGACAAATCTGGCAGCTTTTTGGTGACTGAGGGTGAAGGCTTGACAGGTAGTAAAGGATGCCAAAAAGGATACCTGGATGAAGTATGTGTCATCCATCAACCACCGTACACCTATATCACAGGTCTGGAATAAAATCAGGAAAATCTCGGGCACCCATAAAATATCACGCATTAGTGTGATAAATTCTGATGGGGTACTAATAAAACACATTGATGAGATTCCAGACATAATGGGAAAATATTACGCAGAAACGAGCAGTACAAACAAGTACCCTGACTCGTTTCAGGTAATAAAGAAAGAACACGAAAGGAGGTTTCTAGACTTCAACCCAGGAAGTAAAAGGGATCATTACAATGACCCCTTTTCTCTTTTCGCTATAAAGGAGTCTAAAGATACCTCGCCAGGTGTTGATGAGGTACACATCACCTTTCTAAAAAACCTTCCAGATAAGGCAAAGGGGGAGCTTCTGATGACATTTAACCAACTGGGAAAAAAGACTCTCCTGATGAGTGGCGTGAATCCATAATTATACCCATCCCAAAACAGGGAAAGGATAGGTCCTTTCCATGTAGTTACCATCCCACCTCTCTAACGAGTTGCTTATGCAAAATCTTAGAGAGAATGGTTAACCGATGGTTATATTGATGCTTGGAAAGCCGTAACCTCATATCGAACATCCAGTGCGGCTTCAGACAACTTTGTAAGGACTAAAACTTCATCCAGGAGGCCTTTCTTCTTCGCCAACATGTCATGGCAATCTTTTTCGATTTGGAAAAGCATATGACATGAAAATGCTGGAGGTGAAACGCCTAAAAAGGATCATATTGTCCTTAGTAATATTTTTGACTTTCGCCACATTAGACGCAGGGTGAATTTTGGACTTAATTTTTTTTTAAAAGAGCATCCTATATGACGGAAAATACGGTATTTAGTATAAATTTTTCAAATAAAAATAATTTCACAGGAAAAATATCAAAGAATTACAGTAAAACTCGTTTATAACGATCACGCCTAAAACGAAATCTCAGCTATAACGAAGAAATGTCTCGGTCCCTTGAACTTCTCCATAAGGGCAATGGTTAAATTTCTCGGATGTAACGAACATGCATTTTACAAATTCTCGGCTGTAACGAACAAATGTTTGGTCCCATGGCAAGAAATGCCCCATATATAACGAATTTTGGAGACCAGAGCGATAAGTAATGAATAGTTTCTGCCTGTTTACCGCGCACTTGTTCGTAGAGGTCACCTTCCTCCATCTACCCCTTCCATACAAATTTCCACACTCCCTTTGTTATGAAATTGATATTAAAAATTGAAATGTTTATGCAAATTAATGACCATAATAATAATATTAATTGACCATTTAAAAATCATATGTAATAGCAGTCGAACATTTTACATGCCACGAAGTAGATAAGCATCTCTTTGCATATGTAAGTACGGCATTGAAGTCAACTCACTGCAAATACAGTAAAAGCTGTGTTATCCGGCTATCTTGGGGATTGTGGAAAGCCGATTAGGAGAAATATCCGGTTAGGTGAGCGTTTTTTGATTTTGACATCGCAAATTTAGAAATAACCAAACAAAATTGGGCTTAGGTTCACTATCGTACTCCCCAAACATAACTATGCATGGGTTTTGCATTTTCCATTTTAATTCTTCCACATGTAGTCAGATATAGACACTATTTACCCATTCTTATTAAATACGTTCCTACGTTTACATGCAAAACAAAAAGACTATTGAAAAGTTTAGGGCGTCCGGGAAGTTTGGGGATTACGGCAGTGAACCTGTTCCCAAAATTGAATTTATTGGATTATATCTTTCTTATTTATCTTTATTATTTATCTTCATTTGCTCTATTAGAAAAGGACGAAATTATTTAATTCTTCTGAACATTTCCATGAAAACCAGTCATATAATATTTTATCCAGTTCCTGCATTTTTGGCTTATGAGGCATATGATGTTTATTAATTGATTTACTCGTCTCAGAAGATGACACAAATTTCATTAATTTAGCCACATGAGCCTTGATATCGTAGAGCGTGGAAGATCCGATGTTGAATTCTTTTGCTATGGCTGCTCTATTTTTTCCTTTTTCAATTCGTTTGATCAGCTCCAGCTTTTGTGTTAGCGTTAAACCAACCTTTTCTCTCCTGTTCCTTGCTTTTAGGGATTTATTTCGATGCCATATTCAATGGATGGGTAATTTTTAAAATAATAAAAAGCGATAAAACTGGAAATTGTAGAAGTACACCAAAACACCTAGACAATGCAAATGGCTTACGTAACCAAAAACGCCATGCTTACTCGGCAACCACAGAAGTATACGGAGTAAATACGTAATATATACATCTTATATTTTATGAAATTTTAAAGTGGAAGTATATATATACAATTCATAGAAAAATTCATAAAAAAAGAAAAAGAAATACAAAATGAATTGTATTTGTATAATTGCCGGCATCTAAGGCTGGCCGGTTCTAAATAGCCGGATAGCACAGCTTTTACTGTATGTGTATACGTGTTATATGGGATGTATAGGCCAAAAACCATGTTTCTCGTATATAACGTAGTCACACATATAACGAAGCAATGAGTCGGTCCCCTCAAATACGTATTAAACGAGTTTTACTGTATATGATTTGGTTGTCTAGAAAAAAGAAGAGAGGAAAAAACATTGTTGCACAGCAGTTGCTTATTGTTCCTGCTGAAACTTCCATTGCATGACAGCTTTATCATGTGCAAACCATCCTTCAAGGATAACTCGATTGAACAATTATTGTTAATGCTCTCTACTGTCTTTTTCCAGTAGCGTCCTGTGACCCAGGTAAGCGGGGCCTCTGCCCGGGCCCTGCGCTTTGACGGTTCGCCCATGTCACAAACAACAAATCCATGTATTAAATAAGAGATGCAGAAGAATGGAGTTATCTTAAGCCAGCCAATCTTCCCGGATTAGGAAGGACAGTCCCGGATTTTGATAGTTTGTCGTGCATGGTGAGGAGTCCTGGAAAATGTTTGGCATACGTACAATTCGTTCCGCTTGCTTTGCTTTACTTTACTGATTGGAATCTGTAATTTCATTATTGAAACTTTTAGAGATCTATTTTACTGTTCTATAGAGATTAATTAACGCTAACTTCCTAAGGAATTTATGGCTTCTGAGTTACTTAATAATAGAATTATTCACAAATGCAGAATATTACACAAAAAATAAATTTTAGATTGTTAAGGGGCCCCGTAAATGCTGATCGCACTGGGCCCCACACCCCCCCCCTCTAGGGACGGCCCTGTCATTTTCACTTGATGTCCCTTATAGAATGGCTTAAAACTCTTTAATAATGTTTGCATCAGGAGGATGTAGAAATCCAGTGCAATTGGGAGGTAGCAACTCGAGTCTCACATTACTGAGGTCCAAGGCTTGTCCAGAAGCATAAGCACATTACGCTTCTTAATTTTCATCTCCTTGTAGAAATTTTGTATCTGCTCACAAAATTCAATAGTAGTCAAGAGGGCGGGGATACCCAGGAGCCTGGTGCTAGGATCGGTTTTCCTATCGCAATACCTGGGAGCAAGGCACACAGGCAACCGATGCCAAAGAGCGGTGTTTTCTCCCTTTCCCGTTTCTTTTTCTCATATCTCGATTTTCTCACCTCTACCCACTGCTTTTTATCACCCCTTAGCACCCTGAAACTTCTCACACACACTCATTTTTCTCTCCTCTCCCCCAAGCACTTGGAGTGTCATCATACGTCAGTTCTACAGAACAGAATTGTTTACTCTCTATTTTTTACTTCCTCCATAAGTATTAATGGGAAAATATTGTGGTCACGAAAAAAATCGACTTCGAGATTTCAATGGAAATACGTTTTGAGATCACTAGAACACGTTTAGACTACTTTCAGAATGGTGTCTGTATGTGTGCATGGGATTGTGGGCGCTATAACTCAAAAAGTACTTGTCATATTAATACCAAATTTCATATATAACACTTTAGCATGATCACAAAGAAGTGATTAGTTTTTGAATAATACAGGTTAACCGGAAGTCGAGGTTTATTTAAAGCCTGATTCGGTTTTTGCGATATTTCTCCATTAAAACATCATTATTGTATATACAATTCTATACAAAGGTTATAGAGAATGTAATTTCCTACAACTTTCATTTGAAACAATTTTCCATAGCAGTTATTGTTTAGGAATTATTTATAGAAAATAATCGTTTTTTTCGGTTTCTGTCAAATATCTCCTTAAAAACATCATAATTGGTCATCTTCGTAAGGACCATAGTTGTAGAGAATAATATTTCTTCCAATTTTTGTTTGAAAGAAATTTTCGTAGAACCATCCATTTCGGATATATTTTGCTTTTTCTAGTACACAGCGCCACCGCAATTTGGGATAGGAAATAATAATTATGCCTTATAATGCTATTCATAATAATTTAAATAACTATACCTCAAATATGGAGGAAGTCATGTGTTAGCCGCATTAGATTTTTTATAGATATGGTAGCTTTTCTTTCTTTATTGGTTATATTTTATAACATTGAGCTTAGAATATCGCATATAAGGCTGACACAATGATGAATTCCATCGAATTAAATGCACGAATATGAGACATTTCATGTCTGCTATTCTGTAAATTATAGTAAATGTGATAACAATATACCCGGAAATAAATGGCAATCTGAATTTTATTTGTTGAATTGTACCCTTACGAAATCTTGACCATTCAATAACAAACTTAATGCTACTATCGGTGCTGAAGGCAAAAGATGTGGTATTCTATTATGACAAGTACTGATTTTCTTTTATGCTTTGCTTTTCTGTACTAAGATACATTAGGTGTTAATTTGAAAAAAAAATTAAAAAACCATGACTTTTTCGCAAAACATTTAGTGATGAAAAGTCAACACTTATCGACGGAAATTTTTGTCGAATATTTAATTTTTACATATTCTTTGTTTATCGACCTTAATCGAATCATACCAAGTCTAATTAGGATATGATACATACAGTACTGACATATATGTAATTCTGATAAAATATTTAATGGATTGCAATTTCTACTTATAATATTGCGAGTCAAGACTGTAGAGAAGAGGGGAGGGGGAGTTCGCTGCCCTGGGGCTGTCGAGGGGCCTGCTTCCCTGTTCTTTTTTAACTTAAAACAAAAAAAAGGGACCCGGCGACGATATTTGCCCAAGGGCCCACTCTGGCTCTCGGCGGCCCTGGTAGTCATCCATGCTTTATTATTGTGTTTGTAATTCACGTAAAGCAATGGATTGAAATCCTTAAAGCTTCAAAGCTTTGCAGCCCTTCCAATCACAGTAACAATCCCTTTGTCACTCCTGTCAGCATTTGTACAGAATGCAAGAGTTACTCTGACTTTTGCTTTTATACATCCATTCACAGGCCCACCTGAGATTGTTTTGTCTAATTGCATTCTATAAAAGAGAGCGGTCTCATCCATATTGTAAACATCTCTGAGATAATGTTTTTAAAATATCATAAATCCCTTTTAGACTTCTTTCAACTGCTTCTTTGCCCAACTCGGCTGTTTTTCCGTGTCTCCTATGTTGCATCAGCCGCCAATGCTGCTTATAACGATCCAACCTCCCAATGCTGTACACGAAGTCTGTGATGCCCATCTGATCTCCCGTTAATTTTGCCTGCTCCTTAATCATTTGATCAGTTATTGTACCTTATTTTGCATTCACTTGCCCTATCCAAATAACTAATGAATCCTCCACATTTTCATGTTTTGTGCCCTTAAGCCATTTCACATTTACTCCAGTAAGTCACTCAGAATGTCTCCATAGAAGGTTTTATACTTACTAGCTGAACCCGCGCAATGTTTGCGCAGTATATATTCAATTGATTTATAAAAAATTAAGAAGTATGTAAAATAAGTTGATCTCAATGATTCCCTTTTAAATCTAATAATGCATTTCTCCGGTATAGGATTTTAATGTATTGGCTCCCAATGTTAAGTTCGAGGGTTCGAATCTCACTGAGGGCATGGCTGCATGTGCGTATTGACAATTTGTTATGCAAAGTCAGTCAGAAATCTACATTTAAAAAATTCTAACCTAAGAAACTATTGCTGCTCAGAAACAGGAGGATTAGTCTGCTACAATAGTTCAGTGGTAGAATATTCGCCCGGCAAGTGGATGACCCGGGTTCGTATTCCTGGTCATAGCAGATTTTTTCTCCTGTTTCTTCATTTCCCTATGCAGTAATTGTTCGCGAACTTTTGTTTTTCTTTTTATTCAAATATTTGTCCTTTCTTTTTTATATAACAATCAATGCAACCGTTTATGTAGATTATCAATGAAGAGAAGATAACCATGTAATGTGTTAACAAAAATAACGTGTCCCTATTCTCATTGAATTTGTAATTTATGCGTGAGCCTATTTGCTGTAATAAGTATTATAGATGTATAATATAATGCTTCCACTTACAAAGAGATGATTCCAGCATTCAAACGATGAAAGGAAGATTGAACTGCTTTGATTAAATTGTTAGAAAGGCTTCCATACGCAGTTAACTGAATAATTATCCGTAAATATTTACGTTGATATGTATAAAGTTTGACGTTGCTACAGCAATAATTTCGATGCTTAAACAAAATTGCAAAGTGAATAACACTATTCTTTCAGTGATTTTAAGGATTAATTGGCATTTATTGAATCGGAGGCAACAATGATGGTCACCTTGGCAACGCCCGGAAAGAGTACGAATATCTGTAAAAATTCGAAAACAGTTGTACATTTCTGAAAATCTCGACGGTGTAACATGAGAACATCACAAGAATAAGATAGTATAGAGTTTTAGCTGTCGAATAAAGTGAAAACGAAGAAAATCGGTCCATATTTACGTTTTACTGAATGAAGGAAAAAAACCTCGCACTCTGAAAACCCAAAAATCCCGTGTAAACTTATGGGAACATATAATTGTCTCCTGGATTCAAACCTGGGACTTTATGAAAATGAAACTAATTTTCTAGGGACCTCCTAGCTCGTAGAAACAAAATGCAGTTTGCCGCATATCTCCACGACGAATGGATTTTGAGATACGGGGGGATGGACAGACACTTCCAAAATTATATATAGGATATGTTTTATTTCAAATTTTGCCCAAGTAGCTATGGCATTAAAATGAACTCACTTTTGATGCAAAACCATATATTTGTGGATTCACTGATGTGGCTTATGGCGGTGAGCGAGGGTGGCGTTTTACCGAGGGTTTCTATATGTAATCATAATGCGGAAGTTCTGTTAACCTTAACGTTGGTGCTGTGTGGGGGTAGTGCTGTATAGGGAGGCATTAAATCGAGGTTTGACTCTACTAATGTATATGGCCTTGATCTTGGACCAATTTTTAAGGTTCAGTTAATATAACTCATTCAAAACTTGTTTGCTTGTTCAAACGTTTCCAAATAACTGTTACATATGTATGTAATAAGCATATTTACCCAAGATTTTGCTTCATTTTTAATTTTCATAGCCAAAAAATAAAAATTGAGTGAGGAGTTCAATTTTTTGTTTTCTATTGTTTATAATAAACTAAATATGCTAATGTAATGAAACGCTTTTGTCTCTTTCAGTCATTTGGAGTGCCAGTGATCTTTTGAGAAACTGGTGCTGAACATTTGAAACTTTTTGTGTGTTAGAAGAATTTTATGGGCAAAAATGACAAAATTCACCGTTCCAAAGAAAAAATTCTGGGGCTAACCGCTTTAGAGTATTCATTGAAATGCAAGCTCCTACCAAATGACAATCGTCCTTTATATTGCCAGTCAATGTGTGGCTTGGTCCTTTGTTTTACCGGTTTTAGAAGAAAAGATTTGGCAAGCTAGTGTTTCTATCTTTGCGAAATATCTTATAAAAATTGCTGTAAAAGATGTTTGGATTCTGTCCCATTTATTTTAAAACTCTTTCACCTTATTAACCAGGTTCTGTTATCGATTAGAATTCATTACTTGTGTGTTTATTACAGGGCATCGAACCGTAATTTTTTTCGCTCCGGTTTTCGTTCCGGTTCACTCAAAACACAAAATTTCGGTTCGGTTCCGGTTTCGCTCCAGCAAGCGTCAGTGAACCGGTTCGAACCGGTTTTTTTCGCTCCGACCTTAAAATATTTTTAGGAAACTTTCAAGAATTGATTTATTAAGTTTTTTTTTTATTAAATCAAATACAGCTTCACTATAAAAATAATGATATTTAAAAACATAATCAAAACGCGTAAATAAATTATTTAAATGTGAATATTTAGTATGTATCTTATTTATTTAAGATTATATTTTGAATTGAATATTTACAAACCATACATGCGCCGCAAATGATTTCAGCATACTAGGAAAGTATAAAGTAAATTATAAATGAGCAAGTTTTCTGCGATAGAACATTCTAAACTTATTGTATTATGCAAAGCATTCATCTCATTTTCTAATTTACTGTGCTTAGTCCTTAGTACTAAATTTTATCAAAATCCGCTGAATAGCTACGGAAAAAAATTGCATCCTGATAGAAGAACGGACAGACCGAAGCTAATATGCGCTAAAGCTGGAATGCCTAATAATGAATTATTAATATTTTTATTTACAAATCGTGCGGTAAAATAAGAGATCGCGTTATCTCAATAGTGCCAGTAAGTTGAGTAAGATATTACGTTATTTTCATTAAAAATTTGTAGATCACGTCCACTGCTCGTATTATAGTAAAAACTGTAAATGCACGGCTTAATTTTTTCATTCAGAGATTACTTAAATGGATGAAAAAATCTATAAAATATTTATGAGGAAGGCCGCAGAAATTGAATAATTCAGAAAGGCTGAGAAATGTTTATTAACATGATACAAATTTACGATGACTGAATATTTTTAATCACTTACGTAGTGTGAGAATGTTAAACTTCATCATTTCATTAAATTGAAATGATAAGTACCGTTTCGAAAAATTATTACTAACAATAAGCGAAAACATGTGATTTTCACCCGGCAGCAAATAAAAACATCTACGTACATCTACATATTACCCTGCAATCAAACATGCAAACAAAAAGAAAATAAGACATTCGGTCTGTCGTGAACTTTCTTCAGGCGGAGTCTCTAATGTGGGTTTCTGCAGTCGGCAAAATATTTCACTAAAAGTAACAAATTCGCATTTATATTTAATTTCTCTTCAGTTTTAAGCAACCAATACGAATATGTGTGCTCATTTTAAGATGCACTCTATAAAATAAATAGAAATTTACTAACCTGTAACAAATGATAACCGAAGTAAGAATATCTCAAAACCACGACTGCGGAGCGATCCTTCCTGGATAAGTTTTAGAGAATGACTACCAGAATACAAGAGTTCAGTGGATATGGAGAGGGAGTGAAAGTGTATGAGGACATTAACCTCCAACTTTAAGGAAAATCCAAGTTAAGAATCGGGAAATATTTTAGCCGGTAACACACTCTACGGGGTATGCATGGGGGGAGAGTGGCAAGACAATTAGAGGCTGTCTTCAAAGTACCGCCCAAGTTCCTTTCCAGTAGTCTCGTTTATCAGGTAGTCTCAGCAGGATGTATTGTAGACTCTCTATGTATTGAGATGCACATGAAAAATCCTACTATTGAGCCAACAGATATTATCACAAAGACACATCCTTCCCAAGGCTGAGGAGAATGTGTTCTCAAGAAAAACCCAACCCTTTTCTTATTCGGTTTCTAAACGTGAGGCTTTCAGAAAGACTCAAACTAAAGCAAAAGGGAAAACCCTTCTTTCGCTCCCACATTTTATGCGAACCGAAAAATATGGAACGAAATAAATAACGGTTTTCGGTTTCGGTTCGGGTTCAGGAAAATATTTTTTTTCGGTTCGGGTTCGGTTTCACTCCAGGAAAAATAATGGTTTTTTACGGTTTCGGTTTTCGGTTCGGTTCCGGTTCGATGCCCTGGTTTATTATTAGTCTTGAAAAGCTTGCTTATGACTGCATATTGCTGTTAACTTAAAGAGGATATCCTTGATTGAATGTGTCATTGAAATGCAGTTCTTTCACATAGGTGTTAGTGTTTTTACTTTCTCCATACGTAGTAATGGGAAAGTATTGTATTCATGAAAAAAATCGACTTCGAGATTTCAACGGAAATACATGTTTTGAGGTCCCTAGAACACGTTTAGACTATTTTTGGAATGATGTCTGTGTGTGTGTGTTAGCGTGGGCGCTCTAACTCAAAAAGTACATACCATATCGTTACCAAACTTCATATATAACACTTTAGCATGAGCACAAAGAACTGATTAGTTTTTCGACAATAACGGTTAAACGAAGTCGAAGTTTATTCGAAACCCGATTCGGTTTTTGCGATATTTCTCCGTTAAAACATCATTTTTGTATGTACATTTCTATACAAATGTTATAGAGAATGTAATTTCCTACAGTTCTCATTTGAAACAATTTTCTATAGGAGTTATTGTTTAGGAGTTATTTATAAATAACCGGTTTTTCGGTTTCCGTTAAATATCTCCTTAAAAACATCGTTATTGGTAATCTTCGTAAGGACCAAAGTTGTAGAGAATAATATTTATTCCAAGTTTTGTTTGAAACTAACCGTTGCGAGTGATAGCGACGAAGAAGACGATGTGGATAACTTCGATGCTAGGTTGGATGTGCCATTGTCATCTAAGGAGGATGTTTTAAAAGCTTAAGATACTCTTCAAAGGTACGTGTCCGGGATGCCAGAATATGCCGATGAATATCTGTGAAAAAGATGATGCCATTATGCAACACATTGCGCTAGGGAGTGCCCTGAAATTGAAATGGGAAAATAACCAACTTTTAAAAATAAATTTAAATTAATATTTTATTACACTCTTTTGTTTATTTACTTTTAAGTTGAAATAAGTGAAAAACATTATTAACATTTTAGTGGTTTAATTATATGTTCATATATGTTTCAATGTTTAAATGAGTAATCCTAAATTTGACTTGTATTCATCGACATCATATTTTGAGGTATGCATGTGTAGTACATCCTTTTTTTCTCTATTTTAATGTAGTGTCATATTCTTTTGTTTTTCTGTAATTTATATTTGCATTTTTTAAATTTGGTAAATCATGCTTTTTTGTAAATTGCGAATTATAGAGGTTCTTCGTAATTCGAATTGCTTTTTCTTTGGTCCCGTGAATTTCGGATTAAGCAGGTTTTACTGTATCGTTAATACACCACATGGGTGGCAGCATTCGTCAAGACTTGGGATCTAAAGCCACCTATTTAATAGCAAATTGCTGTGGTGGACATAAATATCAGTGAACCCTGTAATGTCGGAGGCATGGGTCCATCATTGCTGGGAGAGGAGGAATGAGCCTGGCCTCTTGGCTGATCATGATGGAATGGTATGTTTCATGTATTTTTTTATTTAGTAGTTTGTGTTTTTTGCAAAGTTGCATTGAATGCAATTGGTTGGTGGTTGTAGGTTTTTTTGTTTTTCCTTTTGGTATTGTTAAAGCTGTGTTGTTTTTGTTGTACAGCTAAATTAACAGAATAATTACTTTTGGGTTGGATCAAGTTATTTTGTTTACACAAATATGATAAAGTTCTTATTTAAGCATCTTCTCATACACTTTCTAACGTATGCACCTGAAATGCAGGTATACATTTGTTAACATTCTAGGCAGATCAGTGAAAAATCCTATTAAATTTCACATTGTCATAAAAGAAGCACATTATTTAAATGTATTTTTGGCTAAAGTGCAATATGTCCTCCCTCCTCATATTAGTGCCACTAAGGGCAATGACCACATACGGAACTGCGTCCTACTATCAAGCCTTACTATACTCTGTTCACTATTTAAAGTCTCTTGACCTTAACAGCAGCCAATAGGAAACGGTTCGTTTGGGAAGGTAGTGGGGAAGCGTTCACAAAGGTCTGCGTTGCCATTTCTACCGCCGTTTCCTTGCTGTTGCTGTGGAGTTCTAAGATATTGTTACTGTTATTTTCTGTTATTATTTTTGTTATTTGTTTTGTTGTTTTTGTTACCCTGCTGAGTTTGTGATCTGCAATGACTAACAGGAGGGACGTTACGTTATTTAGAAATTGTGTAGTATATCAGCTGAATGCGAAAATCCGCAAGAGCTGGCAATGCGCACCGGTATCTGTCCTCCCGCGTGAAAGTTGTGAGGGGCGATGGAAGGGGAAACGTTTGTGATCGGCTACTTGCTCTATGAAGGTCAAGAGACTTAAGAAAGTGAACAGACTATAAGTTTAGTTGGGTTTGCATTCGTACTTCCTTTGAGGGAGTCACCTGCATATTTGCATAGACCTATCTTCGTGATGGAGAATAATTCTGTGCTGAAACTGCTAGTTTTAGGGTGTTTGCTCTGCTTTGGGCTCCCAATCTCTGCTGGCATGGAGAGGGTGATTGGCTTTCCGTCAGGGTGCCTTGGGCACCCTGCACAACTCGATCTCTATACCCATCTTACTGTGACAGCTACATTCGAAATTACCTCTTTGGTAACAGACATGTAAGTAGTACGTCCTTCTTATTATGACAATAAAAGAAAAGACCAGTTTGGGTTGAGGGTCAAAGTGTATTGCAGGTGACTCCCGAGTGTCGTTGGGGATGCGTTCCTGAAAACGTGTTCGAATCTCGAATATTCGAGTGTCAAATGCCGTTTTTCCATATACTTGCATGTTATAATCGGGGGATACGTTCCTGCATCTCAGGAAAAAGTCTCCCCTTACGTTCTATAAAGATATAATAACATTACTAATATGTTAATACAACAGTATTAAATTATAAATAAATTATATAATAAATATTTTAAATGTATAACTTATTTTTTGCACTGAAAAGGAAAAAATAAATTTGTTTTTTGAACTTCAAAGATAGATGTTTGCAATATGCTTTACAGACAGCCTGGTCTGGATCGCGAGAGTCGTTTGTTACAAACGACTCACGCGAGCTGGATAACATAACTGCATACATCTATCTATACATACAACTATTTATCGTAGCAAAATTAATATAAAAGTTATTAAAAATGCACAAAATAATGTAAGAATAAAGAAACAATAAAATTAAAAATATTTTCATAATTTAAATCTTTTTCCATTGCGCTTACTGGACTTGGTTTATTAATTGAGAAGTTGGAAGATTTCAGTTGGAGGAAGAGGAGCTATCGGGTGCGGAACTGTTTATTGTTGTTATCAAATTACCTGAATTTATCACGTTCTAGAATTTTCTCCTTCTGTTTCACTTAAGTGCTCATAGTTGACATTCCCAACAATCGTGCGATTTCAGTATGGCTTTCAGTATGTTTCTGACACTGATCATCTACCCAAAGTTTTAAAAGTTTTTCCATTTTAGAAGTCACAACACTGCGCCTAGGACTGTTTATTGTTGTTATCAAATTATGTGAATTTATCACATCTTCTAGAATTTTCACCTTCTGTTTCACATAAGTGCTAATAGTTGAAGGACACATTCCCAACGATCGTGCAATTTCAGTATGGCTTTCACCTTTCTCAACACGCTTTAAAATTTCTAATTTCAATTCATGACTATGAATCTTATGCCCTCTTTTACTTGATTCCCTTACATTATCACTATTACATTTCCTTTTAGATGCCATGTCAAGTGATAAATTTATAAATAAATCAATAAAATAAATAAATTTAAATGAAAGATTAACAGAAAAAAGAGTGAAATCACCACAAATTCAAACAATTAGAGATATAACTACGTCTACACCAAAACTAAACCTCGCGTTTGGTCAGAACCAATAACTACGCGAAGTTTATTCCACGTATATTATTGATCGGCGGAATCGAAATTTCGAATTAATCGAGACTCGGGAGTCGCCTGTATATACCCCCCTTCCCCCCTCAAGGTTACTATGTTTTTGTTTATTATTTCGTGTTTTCCTTTCTCCGGTTACTATGTTGTTGTTTACCATTTTATTTCATTCGTTAGTTTAACAAGCGATGATAATTTTCCATTCCAACATGATTGCAATCCTTGAGGAATTTATTTTTATGTTCGGTAATGAAGAAAAGTGTTTGCAATTCTTGATTGATCACAATATCATTGAAAGCATTCGGAGACCCAGGAATTTGAACAAAACCATGACTTATTGGATGATATATTGCATTTCCTGTATTTTTCATGGAATTATGCTCTTAGCCTTTTTAGTTGTTGTGTGCATTTATAGAAAACAAACATGTAAAATTAAATATATTTCAGTTAAAATAAGTACATTTCTTTGCAAGATAATTACTCTTCTAAAAATATTGTGCTTTTGAGCAGCATAACAGGATAACATACTGTGTTAAATGAAGGCGTCAGTTTAATAGGCACATTGACAATTGGGTTGTTAGTAGATTTAATGATGGGTGGTGTTAAGTTATCACATGAAATTGGGCAAGTAGGACTACTTTAAATGAATATATCTGTTTGAATCTAATGGTTTCTGCTATCCTTGAAAGAGAAATAGGCAGAGCATCTGTTCTCAAATTCTAAGGTCCATATTCTTCCATTGTGTCCATGCTCTTTTCTGTTACCGTTTGTGGGATAATTGTCATAGGCAGGGCTCCAGAAATACAACTTAAATCTACTCGCCACAAAAAATATTTACTCGCTCATGGTATTGCGACCTGTTTTATATAAGCATTTTTATAGGTGATGTTTAAAAAAAACCTCGGTATTGAATGTTATGATGATGAAACAAAGACAATGTATTCTTTAATTCTTACAACACCTTAGACATTATTATACAGTAACACTCATTGCTTTAGCTGGATTTAGAATGTACACAGATAACATTTAGTTTAGTTACATGAGGGCTTCTTATGCCCTCCAGTGTGTCTTTTCTTGGCTGCATAATATGTTGTGTGAATTATGTAAAGAAATAAAGTAATACATTTAAAATGCATCTTGAAAGAAGCTAAAAATTTACTCGCTACCGGTCTCCGTTAACAGTGATTTCTCCATATACTTGTGCTTTCTTGGAAAGAGAAATTATTTTTCTAATCATTTCTTCTGCAGATGAGTCTTCGCTCAAAGCCTTCCCAGGGAGCAAGAGTTTGTTTCCTTGGTTTCTCTGACGATGAAAAAAGACACATGGAAGAGGTTCTGGCGCAGAATGGTGGATCTCCTGCTAGTGTTGAGGATTAGGCAAGGCACGAATCAATGCGAGAATTATATCTACGAAGCATTAATACCGGAGTGAGAAGCCTGCCTTTGCTTTCTTCCATCCTGAGGTGGATGTTAGACGAGAACTGAGGGAATAACGTGAGAACATTGGACGCCATGGGCCCTGGGGTGGATTGTCGGTATACAGAGGGACAGGCAGGAGTAAGGAACACAGGGTAGAGGGAGGATTCGTAGGGAAAGGGTGTTGTATGTATCTCCACCATACACAACCTGAAAGACAATGCCATATCCACCATTTTAACGCTTATAATTAAATTGCTCAGTGTATGATTTCCATCTTGATTTAATTTTGTTTTCCATGGACTTTTTATTTAACAACGAAATATTGCACGTGTCACTTTTTTCGGTAGAGGCAATATACTGTACATTTTATAATAACTTGAGAATGTGTAACGACTGAAAATGGGACCTTTCTGCATTATTAAGGAGCTAGATTCCAAAATTGGTTTTCGAGTAGTCTATGTTATATAATGACCAGAGGCGTATCCTGAGTTCAAGACATGGGCTATCTCACCCTAACCCTCAACAAGGAATATTTTTAAAAACTGAAAAAAACAAACTGAGTTGTTAAGAAAATGGTGTCTTTTCCAACAGTTCTTTAATTATATCACTCATTTTAATTCACTAAGTCTAAGCACTCATTATGCAGCACACATAATATCACTCATTTTAATTCAATAAGATGAAATTAAAATAACTTGTGCAGAATTTGTATTTACCCTTGCGGAAGTAAGCCGCCACACAAGTCTATCTCGAAGCGAAGCGAAGACTGGAACGTATGGCTCACGCCCCCCTCCAACACCTCTTTTCCCTTTGCAGTGGGAATGCGACAGTGGTGCCTCTGGTGAGGGCTTCGCCATCACTCAGCGAAGACAAGGTTGAGTGGGTTGCGTCAGCAGCTCTGGAGGAGCTCTTGTTTGCGAGACTTAATTATCTTACGGTTAGTCAAAGCGATTGAATTCACACACGTTCCTGAATACATTTATTTGTTTGAATTCTCTGGGCTTCGCAGCTAGCCTAGCTAGCCTAGAATATACACCCCTGATAATGACATTGGATATCAATTTTTAATGATTACATACGTTAAAAAGTATTAAAAGTCATTTTTGGAAGTCACTTAAATATTTGCTTTAATATTAAAAGCTTTTATCAACAAAAAAGGGAATATTAAAACAACGTAGTAAAAATTAGGAAAATACGGAGAAATAAAGCACCTCGACAGAAACGCCTGTTAAATAATGCCACTGTTACAAAAAATAAAAACTCGGATCGAGAACCGACGCATAGCACATGAAAGGCAGGCCTCGAATGTGACCGCTGCGAAGGTTGGAGAGTTATGTACCATGTTTACTTTGGCCATGTAAAGTTTTTTTTAAGCATACCTGTCAATCTGGAATCATTCCACGAGATAGTTTCATTTGTCTCAGATTATAATTTTGTTAACACCATAATCAAATTTATTTTTGTTGGATGCATGTGTTGTATGTTTTACACTGTTGCTTATGTTCATACATATCATTTTTATGAAATACTAGCTGAAAGTCTTCTGCCAGACGTCTTTGGCGAATAAAATTATGTATTATATGGTAATACAATATAACTCCCTTTGCGCACCTCAAAACGTATTTCCGTTGAAATCTCGATTTCGAATTTTTTCATGAAAACAATACTTTCTCTATACTACGTGTGTTGGAGAAAGTAAAAACTATCTCTTATACCTATGAATTGGGCCGGGAAGATCCATGGAGGTCCGGAGAGAATGTGAGCATACGTGAGAGTAATAGGTTTTCGAGTTTAACAATGTAATCGGTTGGCAAGGCAACTTCACGTTAAAAACGCTAAATTTTGTCAAAATATGACAAAACGTTAAATTCGAAAGATTTAGATTCGAAAGCGATAAAAGACGATAAGAATAAGAAACTGCATTTATTTTTCTTTAATACAGTCCAAGTCCGAAAATCATTGGTGAAATATGCGAATTTTAATAAGCAAAATAAAATAAGTTTGCAGGTCGAAATATCGATTTTTCCATGTTTTCTTATGAGGAATGGAAATCATTCTCGGGAATCGAACCCCGGTCGATTTTGGAAATTTTTTTTCGTATATGACTTCCACTTTAAGAACCGAACATTCCTACCAAATGTCAATCTTCTAGCTACTCGGAAAGTTTGTTAAAAATAGCATTAGAGAGTTCCGATTTCCTACCGATGACGACAAAGTCAATTTTATATATTAGATATCAGTATGTATTATCTGTTAAGGTGAGTTCACACTACATACATGTATGATAAATACAAATCTAATACATGTATTAGTAGGAATCTAGATGAGTATAGGCTTTGTATAAGACAAGTATTTGATTTTTTCATGTTGTAGACCAGGGGTCACCAATTAGTTTTCTCCATGGTCCGTATTAGAAAAAATGTATCTCATTGTGGTCCGGATGCATGAAATTGGAATAAAATTAATGTATCGTCAAATAAATAGTATGTAATATTTGCATTTCTTTTTTAGGCGAGTTTCGCTTACAGCATGAGCGTCTATTATCATCGGTCGGTCCTTCCGTCTGCTTGCATGTTCGTTCTCGGCTTCTATCAAAACGGATTTTCATGAAATTTGATATTAGGGACTTTCAATCAGATATTGTACGAAAGTCGCAAAAATGAATCATGTATGCCAATCAGGGGTACCACTTCACTAGGGACAAAAAATTAAATTTTTGTCATATCTCATAAAGTATTGCGCATATCAAAATATTTTTCAAATAAAAGTTGTAGAACTGGTAAAGTAGAGTATTTCCTTTCCTATACATTTTTATCGTAGGAGTAGCCGTTATTGAGAAAATCAAACAAGAAAGTCTTATATCGAGTTGAACTTGGAAAATTTCTTGCATGGCTACTTCATTGTTGCTAAGATAAACAATCTCGCAAACAAACGTTTAATTTCCTTATGTGTGCATGCAATGTTATTAAATAGGAAGAAAATGGATTATTTATGATGAAGAAAAGAACTTTAAAACGCAATTTCCCTTACGTACAGGTATATACTAATTTCTTTCTAATACTCCACAATCTCACACACATACGCACACACACACAGTCATCATTCCGAAAATAGTCTAAACGTGTTCTAGGGACCTCAAAACGTGTATTTCCGTTGACATCTCGAAGTCGATTTTTTTCGTGATCACAATACTTTCCCATTACTTCGTATGGAGAAAGTAAAAATGTTAACAATTATAATACGTCGGTGATTATCACTCAGTCATCAACATTATTTGGCTAATAATTATTGTCAAATGACACTTACATATTTAATGCCTGGCCAATCACCTGGAATTATTTTCTCACACTTTCAGGATGCACTTCTAGTAATGTTTCGCCAAGATGGTAAGGAGCTCCAAGTTCGTTCTGCACACAGGCAAATCTTCAACTGAAAACTCCCTTCTTCTGTTCTGAACATATTCCTGTAGCCACATGTGGTAGCAAAAAGATTTTTCTAACATTCGGAGAAGTTAGGGGTTTATGGCAGGGAGGACAATCCATTCAGTAGCAAGGCCATCCTACAGATCCTTCGCACCCTAGCCCCGTCATAAACCGACCCACGCAATGACCCGACCAACATGTATCCACAAAGAACCTTCACAATATGCTGAAAAAGGTTTCAGTAATGCTTTTTCAAAGATAGAAAACGTTCCTTGAATTATTTTCTCCAGTTGAAATTCTTGAAATTTAAAAATAATATCAATGTTCCTGATATTTTGAAAATGGAATAAAGCTCATAATAATCAGTCCATCTTAAATAAATAATAAAGTTTTGAAAATATAAAAGAATTGGCAAAATACGGGATAATACCTAAATGTGACATCTTATCTGCCCTTGCTGTTCAATTGTGGTGATAATAAACAATTTTTTCAATTGTTATTTTTTCAGGTTATCTCATGCAAAATGCAGAATTTGAAAATAGAGAGAGAGAGAGAATATCATAAAACTTTCACAGGAATTATATCCTACTTAGAGTAGAAAGATGACAAGAGGTCAGTGGAAATGGACGAACATACAGCAACATTTGAAATTTTTGTTTAAAGGGTATGGAAACAAAAATGATGCGGGCTTTGTATATTTATTATAGAATAAATTGAGATTCTAAAAAAAATATAAATACATTTTTAGGTAGCTCTAATGTAAAGAAAAAAATTCTAAATTGCTTGGCAACAAATGTTGCCACTGGGCAGATATGGGTTAAAAGACCTTATACTTGCACATTCTAAATCCATATTCAATGCATTATCTTATGTAATAAAAGTGAATGTCTGTCCGCGTGTTCCTTATACATTCTCACGCCCTTTGAGCCATC
Organism: Uropetala carovei; assembly: GCA_036926305.1. Lineage (NCBI taxonomy): Eukaryota > Metazoa > Arthropoda > Insecta > Odonata > Petaluridae > Uropetala > Uropetala carovei. The sequence continues at coordinate 1,099,763 of JAXCHB010000252.1, read as the reverse complement.
GGGACCAAACTTTGCAAATTGACTTCATATGACTCTACGAGTAACATAGGCTACCTGGGATTTCCAAAATCGACCTGGGTTCGATTCCAGGAGACAATTTTATTTTCCCATAAGTTTACATGGGATTTCTGATTTTTCAAAGTGTAAGGTTTTTTTCCTTCATTCGTTAAAACATACAAATATGGACTGATTTTCTTCGTTTTTGCTTTATTCGATGGCTAAAACTCTATACTATCTTATTCATGCGAAGTTTACATGTTAGACGATCGAATCATTCAGAAATACGCAATTGTTTTCGAAATTTTACGGATATATCGTACTCTTTCCGGACATTGTCAAGGCGACCGTAATTGTTGCCTCCGATTCAATTAATGCCAATTAAACCTTCAAATAGGTGAAAGAATAGCGTTATTCGCTTCAAACTGTTTAATCGTCGAAATTAATTATGTATAGCAACGTACATAGTTAAGGATAATTATTCTGTTGACCGCGTATGGGAAGCGTTTATAACGACAATTCATCGTGTGTATGCTGGAATCTTACCTTTTAGTAAGTAAAACCTTTATATTATACATCTGTAGTGCTTACTAACGCACATTTATAATACTCTCCATAGAAGTCACTCGACATAAGTTTGTGGTTGTGAATAAAACGTCTAATCTATACAAGTTTTTCTAGGACGCCAACATTTCCCCAGAAAGTGACAAATGCTTCTTTGGTTCGTAAATGACACACACCACACAGCAATATATGGGGCATTTGCTGTAATTAGAAGGTAAGTATGCTTTATTAAAGATTCGATCCCATTTTGAATGTTCTTACAAGTTAAAATTCTTAAGATTTATGGATTACAGTGTAAAGGCGACTTTCTCTTGGTCATTTAGTTAGGGGTCTGGCATAATCCGGGCATCGCGGGGTACTTTCAGCTAGTAACATATAAAACACATGACTGGGTTGCTTGTTTTTTTACAGTGAGTTGTTCAGCTGAAGAAATGGCTTCTGGAAATGAGGTATTTTGTGCAGCAATTCTGGGGCCCACTATTTGTACTAAGCATTCAAAATCACTGGGTGTCATCTGTACAAAATTTTTAAATCCTGAAAAATTCACAATTATATGTAATATATCTGTACTACTAGCATAACTGTATGAGATGAAATACTTACTTTGTCGGTCTTCGATGTTTAAATCATTCATGATTGATTTATATGCACCGTGGCTACTTTTGCACAAAAAATTCTATCCACCATCGACATTTTTCCTTTTAACATAATTTACAGCAGCACAAAAGAAGAGATAGTCCTCGTCTGAAGACATATTGTTTACTGACTTGCAAGGCTGGCCTTAGGCCAATTGTACCTATTGGACCCAATCGGGCCCTGCGGTAAGGGGGCCCCGCAATGGTATAGGGGCTCCAAACTATCTATTGGTGATAATTCTTTTTAGATTTATCCATAGTGTCCCATCCATACCCAATTGGTCTCATGAGAGGCCATCTGATGCTCTCAGAATGCAGAAAATGCGTTGGCGGCCTAGGATCCATCCCGGATCCCCATCTCCTGGCTCGGCCTTTTAGGCCTCGTTGCTTCTGCCCTTTGGACCTCGCTTGCTGTGCCTCTCTCAAATCTTTTTTTTTTCAAACTACGCCTTTTAGATGTAGGGGCCCCGCCAAAAGTTTTCTAATTGGGCCCTGCAATTTCTGGGGCCGGCACTGCTGACTTGTATAATCAAATGTGAATGCTTAATAAATTTATACTTGTATTATACTTGCATTAGACTTGTATATACTGAATGGTATGTAAGTATAGAACAAGTCTCATACAAGTATTTGTATTTGTCATATACATGTATGTAGTGTGAACGTACCTTCTAAGAATTACTAAGATCATTAATACTATACAGGAATGAGGTCTGTCAAATACTTTCATTTTTCACTAACTAATCATTGTGTCCATGACATTTCAAGTCTGTGGATGTTTCCTTTTGAGCAGGTTGTGAAATATGTACCACGTCAGCCTTGACAGATTTTGTATCGAATGATTGTTAAAAATACATTTTGTATTAACAGAAATTGAAGCATATAATTTGTACAGTTAATCTTGTTGAATGTGTACTTAAATGTATGCATCGTTATTTTTGAGACATCGTTTATATACAGAGTTGTAATATCTGTAAAACATTTTTAGTAATTATATCTTTTTCTGTAAATAAGTTAGATGTGTACATTTCAATATGTTGATAGTAATTCTGTATTTTTTGTAATAATATAACGATAATCTCAGTTTATTTAGCTATTGCTATTCTCATAATACAAAAAATATATATTCACAATACAATGAATAAGTCACTCATACGATAGGACGAAATAGTAATAGATAAGTAATACAGTTTACTTCTCTTGTTCCCTGAGCCAGCTTTTCAACTTAATTTTGAACACATTTAAATTCACAGTATTTTTAATATCTATACTTAAATTATTCTATAACTGCAATCCTTTAAAAATGCTGAATTTTGTGTAGTTATCTTATTTCCACTATGGTTATACAAATTATTCTGGTTTCTAGTATTATGCCCATGTATATCACTGTTACGTACTAATAAATTTTCATAGTATTTAGGCATTATTTTATGTATAAATAGAATTACTTGCGAGCAGTTTAACCAATTTAGCATATCGTCATTGTTTTTATGAAATCTCCTATGTGACAAAATGATAATTTATCAGGAGAGATAAAAAACAAAATTTATAAAGATCTATCATATTATCATGGGATCTGTTGATTTATATTATTGCATAATATAAAATTACACAATATAAAAATAAATTATTATCAATAGTACCTAATTAGCAATACGAATGTTTCCTTAGAATTTTTTCATAGGAGGTATTAAACTGCTGATTTGGGATACATAGGAGCATTTTTATTGAGTGAATAATAAGGCGCTTATGTAAAAGTATTAATTCAATATTTTTAATAACGCATTTCACTTTATGAAATAACTTCTAAACATAGAATATACATTTTATGTGAATAATTTTCAAATGAAGTTTACTGAAGTTTTACAGAATATGCATTTCTGAAACCCACTTGATAAGAATCTCTTTAGTCTTATATATTATTTTAAATATTTTTCCATCGCAAGAATTTTCTTTTTAACAAAATGCTTCTGCAGCTATACCAAAATATTTTAAATTATATTCAATGACAGGAACTTTCTTTATCACTTAAAACTTCTGCAGTCTTACAATATTAAAGTATTTCAGTCATAAGAACTTTCTTTATAACTCATACTTCTGCAATCTTACAATATTATTTTCAAATATTTTTATTAAAAGAACCTTTTAAGAAATTACAAATTCTGCAGTCTTATTATATTATTTTAAATTTTTTCAAACAAGTGAACTCTCTAGAACTAAGAACTTCTTCAGTCTCACAATATTATTTTAAATTGTTTTTCTTTAAAATCTCTTATTTTCTTTTCTTGTCTGGCTTATAAGGAAGGCTGTCATAGAAAGCATGGTTATCCTTTTCTATAACTTCTTTCATTTCCTGAAGATGTCTCTATTTGGATTCACTAATTGAAATCTGAAATAAGAGTGACTTTATTGATAGATTCTGGGACTTTTGAAATAAAATTCACTACACAAGTTGTGAACTCATTGGCAGTGACATTTCCATTGGCTTCATGCCAAACATACAGGTTGACATCGCCACTGTTCAGCTCATAAAGAGTGAAGTTGTGCACTTGTAGTTTCTGTTTGTAATACAATTTCGAGACAAGTAATTTTGGGCATAATAGAACACACTGTAAATCCATTGTAAGAACCAAATTTTCATTACCTGCAGAGGCTTTAGCAGCATTCTTAAAGTTTCTTGAAAGTTAATTCCTCAGTTGGTTCTAAGACTACATTGGTTCCTTTTCCAGATGGAATAATTCTTTTTGGATCTTCCATGGTACTCTGTGCTGTAAGGAATTCATTGCCTGATACTGGTATTACTACCTCACCTTCAGTACCCAAAGCTGAGCTAATAATTTCATACAGTTCATTGTCAGGATTCAGTATAATCTCACTTAAATCTTGCTGGGGCATATTGTCTTTCTCATTTTTCACTAAATTCTTACAAGGGGAGGGCACTACTGACCCCCAACCGATTTGGCTGAAACTTCGTAGAGATAATGTCCATGACGTCCGATTAACGAAAATATATACATATCAGGGCCAATACCCAGCCGTTTTTATTTTATTAATAAAAATAAGTTATTATTTCCCTAGTCACTGCTTAACTACCGTACACGGTAAAGGATCTCGTAGATAACGGTGTTGGCGGAGTGTCTAGCACGCTTGGCTGTAAATCTGAAGATCTGATGTTCGAGTACTTGTCCCGAAACTTTTTTTCATTTTTTCCCGCATTTTCACTTTCATCATTTAAAGTATTTATTACCTAATTTCCTAGTATTGCTTTATGTTTAAATATCCATTTATTTCTAAATAAAATTCCTAATCACAATGATAGTATATATAACTATAAGCTAACTCTATTTCCTCATACCCGTGAATTTCGTCGACTTCTTCGGGCCCCACCAGATCGTAATCTTTATGGAAGTTCATCTCGCCAAGCATATCCACAACACGTGTATAAATTTCTTGGACCATTACAATACTCCATTACAATACTACGGCCACATTCACTTTCGGGAACTTCTTTATCCGACATCAATCCATTTTTTCAAAGGAGTTTCATGCATCTTTCGCTGTTTCGTCGTCCAAAGGAGGAGACGTAAAAGATGTAACATTTTTGCTCGTTACAGGATTCCCCGCTGAAGATGTTGAAGCAGTATATTCCATTTTTGAATCAGCAAAAACTGTAGTATGTTAGAAATACACTTCGAAACACACTAGTTAAAATGCTCACAATGCTCTGATGAAAGAAGTAACACTGATCTTGTAGCACTTGAGGTCGCTCCTATCTGATCCTTTTCCAAATGCTTTCAAAGAATTTTTCGACAATGTCATGATTGTGAAACAATACGTGCAAGACAATAAGTTTCTTTTCATTGTTTAATCATGGGGAGGACAATAATAAATAGCTTTACAATGAAAAATTATTAACGAGGAAAACCAACAGCTATGTACGCTACAAATAATTCTTCAAAACTGCACATCAGTATATTAAAAATATTAACTATTAAAAAATAAAAATATATAGCGTTATTAAGAAATAAGCATTTAAAATGAAAGTGAAAATGTGGAAAAAAATGAAAAATAATTTCGGAACAAGGACTCGAACAACATACCTTGACATTTACAGCCAAGCGCATTAACGGCTACGCTAGCGCCGCCTATGAAAAGCAACGTTACCGTGTATGGTAGCTAAGCAGTGACTAGGGAAATAATAACATTTTTATTAATAAAATAAAAACGGCTGAGTATTGGCCCTGATATGTATATATTTTCGTTAATCGGACGTCATGGACATTATCTCTACGAAGTTTCAGCCAAATCGGTTGGGGGTCAGTAGTGCCTTCCCCTTGTTAGGCATTTTTCCATTTTCTTCACCTTCATTAACTGCAATAGCAACTATATCCACCATTTTCCTTGCATAAGATGCCATAATGCCTGCTAAAATGTAAAATGAAATAAGTACTGATTTAATTGAGTTGGGCCAAGATGATCTCATTCTATCATTAACATTACGTATAAAATCTATTAACTTAGCAAAGGGTGACATCAATTTTGTAGGCTAAACTATATCAGCAAATTAATCGAGTGGAGTAACAGCAAAGGTTATTTAAATAAAGCATTATAAATTTTGTTTCATTATCAGTAATACTATTATTCCTCAACGTACCTTTAAAATAAACTCATCACCATTTGATTAAAATTAACCTCACTGCAGGTATCACTATACACTTAAAATACAAGAATAGTTTAACTCCATGTGCCTAACCCACCAACAGTCCAGTCAACAACAGTGCTGTCAATACTTTCTATGTGATAAAAGCTCCCACGTCTTTCTGGGAGAAAGAATCAACCTTAATTCCTTTATACAACACCTTCTGTGTGTGCTTTGAGCACATAGGAGGTATTTAGCAGCAATTTTTTATCAAGCACATGGGATATTCCATTTCTATTACTGAAAAGTGCCCAAATTGTAATTTTGACAACATAATAGGTTTTCCTTATGATAGAGCGCGCTGAATATAATCCAGTGTTATCAAACTCTCAAAATGGCCAATTTTGTCACGTAGGAGATTTCATAAAAACAGCGACGATATGTAACATTAGATCAATCTTTGTATATTTATTACATTTGAGAATCAATCTCATTCCTTTATTCTGTAGGATTTGTAGTCTTATCTGTAACATTTGCCATATACAAAACTTGAGCAAGTGTGGTAACAATACAATCATACACCTGCTTAATACTCGTTGGTGTTAGGAATGCACTTAATCTAGAAATGTCCTAATTTTTTAGAATTTTTTTAGATACTACATAATTTATATATATCAAGCATGACACCAATTGGTATTTAATAGTATCAACAAAGTTTACTCCTTCACTACCTATCCTAACTCTCGGGTTGCAATTTTTATTATTTAAATATTGAGAATTATTCCCTGATATTATTGCCTTTGATTTATTTGTATTTAATTTAAGTGTATTGACCGAAAACCAATCGTTGAGCAACCAAGAGTCTTCATTTATGTAATTAATTACAATGTCATTCTTATGCGAAGCCTAAATAACTGTGTCATCGGCAAATAGATGATATTTGCAATATCTCATATACTTTCCTGTATCATTAATATACAAAATAAGTAACAAAGGGCCTAACAAACTACCTTGAGGAATTCCAAGCTCAGTCGAGCTATACTCTTCACACTGTACTATCTGATACCTATCTGTTAAATAATTTTCAATCCATTTCAGCACTGTCTCACCAAAACCATATCTTTGTAATTTATGCACAAATCTCCTCCTATCTATTGTTTCAAAAGCTCTTTTCAAGTCCAAGAACACTACACAAACCATTTCCTCATGATCTATACATTCCTTCCATTCATGTAATACATATTGTAAAACAGTTTCACAGCTATGACCAGGCCAAAAACCTGATTGCTAATCACCAAAACATTATTTGTATCTATGTACTCAACAATTTGTTTACAAACTATTTTCTCCACAATTTTATTTATTGTAGATAGCATGTTAATAGGTCTAAATTCTTCAGCTCTATTGCTGCAAGGTACAACGATTGCTTTTTTCCATTTTCCAGGTATCACTCCCATTTCTAAAGATATATTAATTAGATTCAATAAATACACAATTCCTCAAAATACAACTTTAGAAAACTTGAATCCATATCATCTGGACTAGATTTATTTGTTAAACTATATACTATATCATATAAGTACTTTGTATCAACTAGCTTAAAAGTGGTCCATTGTTCACTTCTAGATTCAAACTCAAAATATTTGCCACAATTCGAGATTGAGTTATGTCACAAACACTTTCAATAAAAAAATTATTAAATTCACTTGCTATCTCAGATTTCACTTCCACATTCCTATCACTAAACCTAATGTTACTATACACTTCAGTCTTCTTGTTACCAACAAGTGATTTAAGTGTTTTCCGCATCAACTTAGGTTCCCTACTACATGAATCAATTTTTTGCTCATAGTATTTACATTTTTCTTGTCTTATTAGACTAGTCACGTTATTCCTACTCCTGTATTCTTCCCAATCTTTCACATCTTATCCTATAAGTTTTATATTTATTAAACCTATTTTTATTTCAACCGAAATATACTTATTGAACCAATTCTTACCACATCTGCGCACAATTTCAACTTCGGGCATATGAACATCCATTAATTTTAAAATACTTTCATAAAAACAATCATATTTAATATCAAGATCCCTCTCATTATATAAAAATTTCATACTATTAATATCACCCTTAAACGATATCTTTCACTTTTAGCCGACTAGAACAAAAGCTGGCTAATTCTTTTGGTATTAAAACCTTAACGATAAGGTGATCAGTAATCCTTGGTGTTTCAAAGATTTCAACAAGATTAGTAATCATCAGATCAATAAGGGTTTCACTATATAATGCCACTCGTGTACAATCCTTAATCACTTGTTTAAACGCACAATCATTCACACTTTTTAAATATATTTGTGTGTCATGTCTACATGTCTTGTAACTTAAATGAGTAGTTTTCTGAATTATATCGTTTCTCCATTGAGTGTAGATTGTAGAGTGTACATAGTTGTGTATATAAATATATACGTTAATTGGTTGAAGCTTTCGCGGGTGCTTGTGCGTAAATTTTTTGCGGGATAACCCGAAAAAACCTAAGTTCAGCAAATATATACGTATTTACACCTTACCGCAATTAGGTAAAATGTCACTGCTGTGAAATATGTAGTCTGCAAGTCAGTTGCATGCAATGAAAATGTTTCTGCAAACTTTTCCGATGGAATTCTTTCAGTCAACGAATCCTTTTCTGGTATTTGGACATTGTTATACGCAAATTTTATGTTTTGGTGATTTGTTTTTAGTAGTACAACTTGTGATTGAAGGGCATCTAAATTACTGATGAATCGGCAAATCTACTACGGTATATTTGTGGAATGGCCTATTAAGTCTTGGAATTTTATCGTTCATACAAGAATTTGATTGTTTCATATGTATTTGTGTGTAATTTCACATTTTTATCAGTTTTCATAAATTATTTAAGATAGGTTTAACTTTTTCTTGCAGGAAATACTTCATAATAATTAAAATATTGCAAATTTGTTCAACTTTTGTTAGTTGTTTGTTTAGCCGTCAGTTGCGCTAGTGCAGCTGCAGTTTACAGTAGTTCGGCCCGCGCGACAGGAATTCGTCATGCTATGATACAAAAACAAAAAACTTTTCGACACGAAGGATTTGCACTACATTTTTCAGGTATCCTCACTTAATGTATATTCAATAATATTATAGCAGTTTTATTCAGTTTGGGTCGAAGATGGTCGCTAATCCGAACGTGTATTAGTTTATATTTCTTTTAAAAATGTTAAATTACGTGTTGTAACGCCATTAACTCGTAATTTTAACGTTTTGAGTCTAAATTGAAGTTTTATTATACATCTGTGGAACAATTTGAGCACAAGGGTGTTTTGTTTTGTGTAATGCTTGTCGCAAGAATATTGCCTCGTCGCGGTTCTTGTGAACTTAATTAGTTAAATGCAACTATCTAGAAAAGGTCATGATTTAGAGGTTTTAATAGTTTATGTAAGAAAGTGTAATATTGACTAATTCAAAGTTCCGAGGAAGTATGAGGTAAATTATTTATTCTATAAATTTGTGTATAACATTTGAAAGATAAATGCCGTTTATGGCAGTTATGTTCGTATTCCTTGGGTAATCATTCCAAGTCACTATTTTCCCTATTCAAAATTATGATAGCTTATGTTAAGTATGAAATAGTTTTTTTTGTGAAAATGAGTACAAAAAGTTAATCATAGCTACTTTATATGATTTTTGCAGGAAAGTGCACATTAAAATAACAAATAATTCGGTAATAAAGTATTTTACTTATTCATATAGGTACGTAGTATACTGAGGAAGTACTAAATACTTTAAAAACTTGAAGTGTTTCTTGATCATATGGTGTTTGTTTCATTGTTCTATCTCTTATAGTTTTTGTGTAATACATTTACGAAATTCTTCACGGACTTTTGAATAACCCTGTATTGAGTTCGCGAAAATAATCTACCACGAGATATACGTTTTAGGTGTACCAGAGTCCGAAAATTTTTCGCCAGGCCGCATGTTTGCGGCTCTCGAGTCTAAATGGTAGAACGAAATTGAATAAAATCTTCGATGTACTTAGGCATTTTATCCTACATTATAGAAACTATGAAGAAATTGCACAAGAATTAAGGCTGGGTTATTCTAGGCAACTTTAACAACTGATTTTCTTAAAAACGGCTCTAACGATTTTGATAAAATTTCGTACAGTTACTTGAGTTTACGTCTGAAATAATAATCTATCTATCTATCTATACATATCTATAAAGTAAGGTGTATGTATGTATGTAAGTTCTGCTAAGGCTCAGAAACTACAACACGCAGAAAAAAGAGGAAGGTGTCATATTAACCGTTATCATGTGTACGGTGGTGTAGTAAGGTTTTTAAACCGATTCGGTGTACTATTTAATTATAATAAAATATTTTCGTTTATATGGGATTTCCATTTAAAATTTTTTCGTAAATTTCTCGAATTTTTAACTCCTTACATATATATCGCAGACATATGCTCTCGCAGACTTTTTTGTGGTAAATTATCTCCTCTTTTGGAATAATTTTTTAAAAGAGGGGCTTACAGATCAAATAAGACGAATTGAAGGGAAAATCTTATTTTCATTATTGCTCAGCATTTGGATATACTTAGCAACCGATGTAAACAAATTACGTTTGAACTATAAACATGTCGTAAACGTAGAAATAGTTGATGAAATACTCATTTAATATCTTCTGATTTGATTGTATGTTTTTCTTTCATTATCTATGGTCTTCTATACACAGGTTAATTCTGCGAATAAACATTAGTGAACTGTTTCTTTTTCTGTAATCGTGTCATTCGCATTATAGGTATGTTTGGATATAAGTTAAATTGTTTTTATATGCCTTTTGTCTTATTTTATTTCATATTTTGTTTAAGTGAAAATTACTGAAGATATATAAAGTTAAAGTTTTTGTGTTTTGTTTTATCAGTTTATCAATAAAAACTGAATTGAGCATTTCATGCTAACATGCAAGTTTTTTCCTATGCTCATCCATTTTGCGTTTCAATGATAATTAGATATTTTTTTGTAATATATAATATCGTTTTGAATTAAAAGAGAGTTTTATCAATTGGAAATAAGGTTCACTCTTGAATAATTGTTATTTTAATACGAGAACTAAATTAGATTAACATTTTGAACACGTAACGCAGTGAATTTCGAAAGATTTTATTTGAATAATACTTTTGTTGAACTTTATTATGTCTTCTGAACTAAAATTAAGAATTCGTGTCTGCGGTTCCATGGGTAAAATGTAAACACTACCGATACACTCACGTAATTAATTACGTTAGAAAAGTAAAACATTTTACTACATTATTTAAAATCGATTCGTTCGAATATCTCAATCTATTATTCAATTAATTGCGATGAAAAACACAATTAAATAACACGTTTCGTGTCCATTTTTTGTGTTCTTTGTTTGTTTTCTTTGTTTTCGTTCTTAGTTGTTCATTTTGTAGTCTATGTTTATATTCTTTGGTGTGCTCTTGATTTTTGTTCCTTGATTACCTATTTGTCGGTTTACACCTTTTATGCCGGCTATTGGTTAGAGTTTAATTCATTTCTTTTTTCTTGGTGGTTTTTACATTGAACTTATATTCTTTGGTTGTACTCTTAATTTATGTTCCACGATTATTTATTTGTCGGTTTACATCCTTTTCTGCCGGCTATTGGTTAGCGTTTAATTCATTTCTTTTTTCTTGGTGGTTTTTGTAGTTTTCGTATTGGTTCGTTTCGTGTTCTTTCCACTTTATTTCAAGACTCCTGATGTAGTTTACAGAAAGGAGAGGAGAAGTTTTAGTATGTATCATTTTCTCTTCTAAGGGGGAAAAATTATAACTATTTGCAGTCCGAAATGCACCCGGGCGAAGCCGGGTACGAAAAGCTAGTACATATCTATAAAGTAAGGTGTTCGTGTGTATGTTCTGCTAAGGCTCAGAAACTACAACACGCAGAAAAAAGAGGAAGGTGTCATATTAACCGTTATCATGTGTACGGTGGTGTAGTAAGGTTTTTAAACCGATTCGGTGTACTATTTAATTATAATAAAATATTTTCGTTTATATGGGATTTCCATTTAAAATTTTTTCGTAAATTTCTCGAATTTTTAACTCGTTACATATATATCGCAGACATATGCTCTCGCAAACTTTTTTGTGGTAAATTATCTCCTCTTTTGGAATAATTTTTTAAAAGAGGGGGTTACAGATCAAATAAGACAAATTGAAGGGAAAATCTTATTTTTCATTATTGCTCAGCATTTGGATATACTTAGCAACCGATGTAAACAAATTACGTTTGAACTATAAACATATCGTAAACGCAGAAATAGTTGATGAAATACTCATTTAATATCTTCTGATTTGATTGTATGTTTTTCTTTCATTATCTATGGTCTTCTATACACAGGTTAATTCTTCGAATAAACAGTGAACTTTCTTTTTCTGTAATCGTGTCATTCGCATTATAGGTATGTTTGGATATAAGTTAAGTTATTTTTATATGCCTTTCGTCTTATTTTATTTCATATTTTAAGTGAAAATTACTGAAGATATATGATTAAATTACTACGTTAAAGTTTTTGTGTTTTTTTATCAGTTTATCAATAAAAACTGAATTGAGCATTTCATGCTAACATGCAAGTTTTTTCCTATGCTCATCCATTTTGCGTTTCAATAATAATTAGATACTTTTTTGTAATACTAGTTAATGTGTGCTTGCATTCTGCAAGCATTTTATCTCATCTTAATATAAAGAGTAGAATAGACAGATAATTTTAAAGTGCACAAGTTTGCACCTCTGCGCCGATTAATGTTTCACATTATGGACAAATTTGGAATAAAAACAACCCCTAAAATTTATAATTGTAAAACTTCTATAGTTTTTATCATTTGATACGAATACCTCACAATTTGCAAAATTTCATCGATGTAGCACTTCTAAATGTGTAGTTATATAAAGTTAATTGTTTAAAAATGATGAATTTTTAACAGCCACAGTAATAAACTATTATATTTTTCAATATTATTTACCGCTGGAGTAGCATTCCCTAATTTCTCAAAATATTCAGCTCTCTAGCTCTAATAAAAGTGCAGAAACATTAGTAAATTTTTTTAAACATTTATGAATGTTTTACGGATCAATAAATGAACATTTTCAAATTTCTATAATCCCGTTTTCCGAACTTGGTAAGATCAACCGTTAGAAAAAATTTCAGCATTGTTGCACAATTATAAGTAACTAAACCATGAAACGTTTGTTTATATGTTTATAATATGTGATTGCATTAAGCAAGCATTTTTAAATATTAGCATTTTTACAATTCTGAATTATTCCCAATTGATTGTGTCCAAAACCATATAACCGTGTCAAATTTCAAGTTTGTATCTCATTAAGAAGTGCCTTATGATGTTCACACTCGTATTGCGTAGAAATGGGGCTAAACCCCACGTAAAAATTTGAATTTTTGCTATTTTTTTATTTTATTTTCGGTTGCAACAACATTTCTATAATCGTGCTAAATTTCAAGTCTCTAGGTCACATGGAGCTGCCTCACCGTTTTGGTTCTCGAGTAGAGCAATACTGGGGCAAAATCCCCAAAAATGAGATTATATCAGTATCGGATTTCCGTCATTAGTCGTAATTTAACATTAATGGCATTAAAATATAAGCCTTTGATTCCCATTAAAAGCTTACCTATATGAAAGGATTAAGCCAGTTGCCCTAGGAAGCCTATTGTTAGACCCAGAAAATTACTTTTCTGCAATGAAACCTATAAATTTACGTCAATTCTACTCTAATTTGAATTCTGTCTTCAAAAATAAGAAACTACAATTTATATCCTATCCGACAGTTTAAGTCTCGCATTCGTATCTTGATTGGAAGTAATTTTAAAATGCAAATATATAAACCTCTACATCAATTTACGTTTTCTTATGGGCCAAAAAGGGGCCGAAATAGCTCCTCAAAATAGGAATTTTGCCAGTTTCGGATTTTTCCTTTGGTTGTGACTAAAAACCTATAATCCTACCAAATTTCAAGTTTCCAGCACATCTGGAAGTGCCTCATAATTTTGTATCCTCCTATATCATTCTATATCGACTCTTCTTACAGAGGATATAGGATAAGTGCTTATAGAATGATATATATATATATAGGAGGATACTAATGTCTGGCCCAAACTACAATACTTGGTGAGCTGGAATTTAATACATAGGTGAACCGAGAAAAATAATTGGAGGAATAATTGGAAAATTGCGACAATGTTTATTTTCTTGGCCGGTAAAAATTATAAACTATTTTACTAACATTTAATGGTTTAGGTACTTCTAAATAAGCTATGAAGCTGAAATTTTTTCTACATGTAGAATTTGCCAAATAATGAAAATGGGAATATAGAAATTTGAAAAATTTTTTTCGTTTGGATGTAATAAATTCTCAAATGTTAAACAAATTCACTAATGTTTATGTACTTTAGTTATAGCCAGGAAGCTGAAAATTTTAACAAAGTTAGGAAATAATGTTCCGGTGGAAAATAACATTTGAAATTTCATGAAAGTTTTATATTGTGGCTGTTAAAAATTCATAAAGTTTAAACAATTAAATTCTTATTAATGCACTTCTAGAGGTGCTATATACATGAAATTTTGCATAAATGTGAGGTATTCCTAAGAAATGCTAAAAACCTGTTTTATAATTATAAATTTTAGGAGTTGTTTATATCCCAATATTTTCAAAACAGTAAAAGCGTAATTTTTACTTTAAGGTGAGAGAAAATGCTTGCAGAATGCAAGCTCACGTTCACTAGTATCCTATATCATACCATTCTATATCGACTCTTCTTATAGAGGATATAGGAGATAGGATATATATATATATAGGAGGATACTAATGTCTGGCCCAAACTACAATACTTGGTGAGCTGGAATTTAATACATAGGTGAACCGAAAAAAATAATCGGAGGAATAATTGGAAAATTGCGACAATGTTTATTTTCTTAACCGGTAAAATTATAAACCATGTTACTAACATTTCATGGTTTAGGTATTTCTAAATGAGCTATCAAGCTGAAATTTTTTCTACCTGTAGAATTCGCCAAATAATGAAAACGGGAATATAGAAATTTGAAAATTTTTGTTCGTTCGGATGTAATAAATTCGTAAATGACATTGAAAATTTCATAAAAGTTTTGTATTATGGCCGTTAAAAATTCATAAAGTTTAAACAATGAAATTCATATAAATGCACTTCTAGAGGTGCTACATTCATGAAATTTAGCATAAATGTGAGTTATCCATAACAAATCCTAAAAGATTATAAATATTTTATAATTATAAATTTTACGGGTGGTTTTTACCCTAATATTTTCAAAACAGAAAAACACGTAATTCGGAGCCGAGATGCTAATTTATGCATTGAAATTATTTTTTGGCTTTCTTTTTTTTTTAAGGTGAGAGAAAATGCTTGCAGAATGCAAGCACACATTTACTTGTAGGGTGATTCACGAAGATATGGAATAACTTCAGGGAATGATTTCTGAGGTCATTATGAACAAAAAAGTTCATATGAACATGTGTCCGATTCCGAATAATTAAAGAGTTATGGCTGTTTGAAAAATAGAAAAAGGCAAGGCAATATCCGGAACTCGGGAGACAATTGCCGACCAGTACGTGATGCGTTCTCCGCTACATTGTTTATTTACTTGTTTATTTACTTATTTACAGTCTATTGTCAAATACGAATTTGCGGAGTTATGGCTGCTCGTAGATTTTCAGCACTGTGAATCTCACTCATAACTCATGCGCCTGCGCGACCATGACCTTGTCCAAACGTAGCCTGTCGAAACATGCGCACGCAAAAATCGACAATAGCATTGTTAGTTGTTACTGTGTTAGTATTACTTTCAAGATGCCTTTTACATTTACAAGTGCTGAATATACCGATATGGTGTACGTTTATGGATTTTGCGATGGAAATGTTGCTGCTGTCGCTGAATACCAGCGACGTTCTAAATCAAAAAGTTATTAGCAGTGTGTTCCAAACTTTGCGAGATACCGGCTCACTTACCAGCGTTAACACTCCATATCAGCGTGTGGTTCGACAAGACGTGGCTAAGCAAGAGAACATCCTTGAGGCGGTACAGCATAGCCCTTGTACTAGTACGCGAAGGATATCCACACGTCTTGGTGTTTCGCAATCAAAAGTATGGAGAACATTGAATGAAGAAGGAATGTACCCGTACCACTTGCAACGTGTCCAACACCTCGAACCTGGGGATCCTGCCCGACGACTGGAATTTTGTAATTGGCTTAATGAGAATCGGCGTCTGCATCGTTACATCTTATTCACTGATGAAGCTCAATTCACCCGCAACGGTGTTAACAACACACACAATTCCCATGTTTGGTCAGAAATTAATCCCCGTGCCACTGTGGACAGTAACTTTCAACACTGATTCAGTGTCAATGTGTGGTGTGGAATGTTGTGTGATCAGGTAATTGGTCCATTCATTTTTGAGGGTCGTCTTACTGGACAGATTTATTTACAATTTTTGCAAAACGAATTGCCGCAACTGTTAGAAGATGTGCCCCTGGCTACAAGACTTTGAATGTACTTCCAACACGACGGAGCACCACCTCATTGTTTCCGTGCAGTGGTTACTTACCTCAATGAGCAGTTCCTTGGGCGATGGATCGGTCGCAATGGTCCACAAAATTGGCCAGCTAGGTCCCCAGACCTAAACCCCTTGGATTTCTGCTTGTGGTGGTGGATGAAAGATCTTATGTACCATACTAAAGTGCAAACACGGGATGCATTACTTCATCGCGTATTGAATGCTGTGGCTCGCATAAAAGACAGTCATGATGAACTTCGGCAGGCAACGAGCGCGATTCACACACGAGCGGTGAAATGCATTGAAGTCGAAGGTGGTGTTTTTGAAAACCTACTTTAATAATACACACGTTCGTATTTGACAATACAGACTGTAATAAGTAAATAAACAATGTAGCGGAGAACGCATCGCATACTGGTCGGCAATTGTCTCCCGAGTTCCGGATATTGCCTTGCCTTTTTCTAATTTTCAAACAGCCATAACTCTTTAATTATTCGGAATCGGACACATGTTCATATGAACTTTTTTGTTCATAACGACCTCAGAAATCAGCTACTGAAATTATTCCATATCTTCGTGAATCACCCTGTATATATTTATATATATATATCTATACTATATAGACGCTTCTTACACATGATATATATCTATACATATCTATAAAGTAAGGTGTTTGTATGTATGTATGTATGTATGTATGTATGTATGTATGTATGTATGTTCTGCTAAGGCTCAGAAACTACAACACGCAGAAAAAAGAGGAAGGTGTCATATTAACGGTCATCATGTGTACGGTGGTGTAGTAAGGTTTTTAAACCGATTCGGTGTACTATTTAATTATAATAAAATATTTTCGTTTATATGGGATTTCCATTTAAAATTTTTTCGTAAATTTCTCGAATTTTTAACTCCTTACATATATATCGCAGACATATGCTCTCGCAGACTTTTTTGTGGTAAATTATCTCCTCTTTTGGAATAATTTTTTAAAAGAGGGGTTACAGATCAAATAAGACGAATTGAAGGGAAAATCTTATTTTCATTATTGCTCAGCATTTGGATATACTTAGCAACCGATGTAAACAAATTACGTTTGAACTATAAACATATCGTTAACGTAGAATAGTTGACGAAATACTCATTTAATATATTCTGATTTGATTGTATGTTTTTCTTTCATTATCTATGGTCTTCTATACACAGGTTAATTCTGCGAATAAACATTAGTGAACTGTTTCTTTTTCTGTAATCGTGTCATTCGCATTATAGGTATGTTTGGATATAAGTTAAATTGTTTTTATATACCTTTTGTCTTATTTTATTTCATATTTTGTTTAAGTGAAAATTACTGAAGATATATAAAGTTAAAGTTTTTGTGTTTTGTTTTATCAGTTTATCAATAAAAACTGAATTGAGCATTTCATGCTAACATGCAAGTTTTTTCCCATGCTCATCCATTTTGCGTTTCAATGATAATTAGATACTTTTTTGTAATATATAATATCGTTTTGAATTAAAAGAGTTTTATCAATAGGAAATAAGGTTCACTCTTGAGTAATTGTTATTTTAATACGAGAACTAAATTAGATTAACATCTTGAACACATAACGCAGTGAATTTCGAAAGATTTTATTTGAATAATACTTTTGTTGAACTTTATTATGTCTTCTGAACTAAAATTAAGAATTCGTGTCTGCGGTTCCATGGGTAAAATGTAAACACTACCGATACACTCACGTAATTAATTACGTTAGAAAAGTAAAACATTTTACTACATTATTTAAAATCGATTCGTTCGAATATCTCAATCTATTATTCAATTAATTACGATGGAAAACACAATTAAGATCAATAATTTTATATCTATTTAGAGTAATAATAGGTATTCTTATTTAGGTTCTCCTGTTATTATGTTGACATACAAACTCATATTCCGCGTAATCAATATTTACTCATCACTAAGACACGCTATTTTGTGATTGTTGGTTGTTTATTTTGCAACTGAATAGAAAGCGTCAGTCGCCATCGTCAGATACATTGAGCTTTAGGAGATTATTCGTTGGTTGGTTTTGGTTAGTTTGTTGTTTTCATTTGCTTTCGTTTCGTGTCCATTTTTTGTGTTCTTTGTTTGTTTTCTTTGTTTTCGTTCTTAGTTGTTCATTTTGTAGTCTATGTTTATATTCTTTGGTTGTGGTCTTGATTTTTGTTCCTTGATTACTTATTTGTCGGTTTACACCTTTTATGCCGGCTATTGGTTAGAGTTTAATTCATTTCTTTTTTCTTGGTGGTTTTTACATTGAACTTATATTCTTTGGTTGTACTCTTAATTTATGTTCCACGATTATTTATTTGTCGGTTTACATGCTTTTCTACCGGGTATTGGTAAGCGTTTAATTCATTCCGTTTTTCATGGTGGTTCTTGTAGTTTTCGTATTGGTTCGTTTCGTGTTCTTTCCACTTTATTTCAAGACTCCTAATGTAGTTTACAGAAAGGAGAGGAGAAGTTTTAGTATGTATCATTTTCTCAAGCTGTCTTCTAAGCGGGAAAAAGTTGCAGTACGAAATGCAACCGGGCGAAGCCGGGTACGAAAAGCTAGTATAATATATAGATGCTTCTTACACATGATATATATATATCATTCTATAAGCACTCTTCTTACAGAGGAGGATATAGGAGGATACTAATGTCTGGCCCAAACTATAATAGTTGGATAGCTGGAATTTAGTACTGAGGTGAATAAAAAAAAATAATAGGAGGAAAAATTGCAAAATTGCGACAATGTGCATTATTTTGGCAGCTAAAAATTATAAACAATTTTACTAACATTTCATGGTTTAGGTATTTCTAAAAGCGCTATCAAGCTGAAATTTTTTCTACCTGTAGAATTCGCCAAATAATGAAAACGGGACTATAGAAATTTGAAAATTTTTATTCGTTCGGCCGTAATAAATTCTCAAATGTTTAACAAATTGACTAATGTTTATGTACTTTAATTAGAGCCAGGAAGCTGAAAATTTTAACCAAGTTAGGAAATAATGTTCCGGTAGAAAATAACATTTGAAATTTCATGAAAGTTTTATATTGTGGCTGTTAAAAATTCATAAATTTTAAACAATGAAATTCTTATAAATGCTGTTCTAGAGGTGCTATATACATGAAATTATGCATAAATGTGAGGTACTCCTAAGAAATGCTAGAAACCTATAAATGTTTTATAATTATAAATTTTAGGGGTTGTTTATACCCCAATATTTTCAAAACAGAAAAACACGTAATTCTGAGCCGAGAAGCGAACTTACGCATTGAAAATTCTTTTTCGGCTTTCATTTTTACATTAAGGTGAGTGAAAATGCTTGCAGAATGAAAGCACACATTTACTTGTATATTATACTAGTTAATGTGTGCTTGCATTCTGCAAGCATTTTTTAAGTTTAGCATATTTACAATTTCAAATTATTCCGAATCACTTTTGTACAAAATCAAATAACTGTATAAAATTTCAACTTTGCAGCTCATTAGAAGTGCATTATAATTTTATTCGTCGCATAGGATAATTATTTGGCAAAACTGTCGCTAAGATTTCGAATTTTAACGCTATTGGAATTTGTCCTTCTGTTTTTAACTAAAGACTTATAATTCTGCCAAATTTCATGTTTGTACCTCATTAAGAATTGCCGTATCATTTTCACAATCGTATGGGTCATATATAGGGCAAAACCGCACTTAAAATTCGGAATATTCGCAGTGTTTTATTTTATGATCGGCTGCAATACAATTAAGTAATTTTAAAATGCAAATATAAAAACCTCAAGACCAGTTTACGTTTCCTTTGGGCAAAAAATGGAGAAGAAAGGATCGAAAATAGCCCCTCAAAATAGGAATTTCGACAGTTAATTGTCACACTCGTGTGGGGCCGAAAAGGGGCAAAACCACACATTAATAATTGGAATTTTTGCAATTTTACAATTTTATCTTAGTTTGCTATGAAAATTCTATATTCGTGCCAAATTTCAAGTCTCTAGGTCCTATGCAGCTGCCTCGCATTTTTTGTTCTCGTATGGGGCCGAAAAGGGGCAAAACAGCCTTTTAAAAATGAGAATTTTGGTAAATTTATAATTTTATCAAGGGTTGCAATGAAATTTATATAACCGTGCCAAATTTCAAGTCTCTGGGTCCTATACAGCTGCATCGCCTTTTTTGTTCTCGAATGGGGCAATAATGGGGCAAAACAGCCCCAAAAATGAGGATTGTATCAATATCGGATTTCCTTCATTAGGTGTAGTTTAACATTAACAGCATTAAAATATAAGCCTCTGATTCCCATTAAAAGCTTACCCATATGAAAGGATAGAGCTTGTTACTAAGGAAGCCTATTGTTAGACCCAGAAAAATTAGCAATTTTTTGCAATAAAAACTGTAAAATTACGTTAATTCCAATCCGATTTGAATTCTGTCTTCAAAAATAAGAAACTACAATTTATATTCTAACCGACAGTTTAAGACTCGAGTTCGTATCTTGATGAGAAGTAATTTTAAAATGCAAATATAAAAACCTCTACACCAATTTACATGTTTTCTTATGGGCAAAAAACGGGGCAAGCAGGGGCCAAAATAGCCCTTCAAAATAGGAATTTTGCCAGTTTCGGATTTTTTCCTTTGGTTGTGACTAAAAACCTATAATCCTACCAAATTTCAAGTTTGTGGCACATCTGGAAGTGCCTCATAATTTTGTATCCTCATATATATATATATATATAATACTAGTTAATGTGTGCTTGCATTCTGCAAGCATTTTCAAATTTTAGCAGTTTTACAAATGCAAATTATTCCCAATCGATATTGTACATACTCATATAACCGTGTCAAATTAGGAGTTTGTAGCTCATTTAAAAGTGCCTTATAATTTTAATCCTCGTATGGGGCAATAATGGAGCAAAACAGCTCCAAACATTATGAATTTTTACACTCTCAGATTTTTTCCTTCTGTTGTAAATAAAAACCCATAATTCTGCCAATTTCAAGTTTGTATCTCATTAAGAAGTGCCTTATAATTATCGCATTCGTATGGGGCCCAAAAAGGGCAAAACCACCCGTTAAAAATTGGAATTTTTACAATTTTATCTTAGTTTGCCATGAAAATTCTATAATCGTGCCAAATTTCAAATCTCTAGGTCCTATGTAGCTGCCTCGCATTTTTTGTTCTCGCATGGGGCCGAAAAGGGGCAAAACCGCCCTTTAAAAATGAGAATTTTTGTAATTTTGTAATTTTATCTTAGGTTGCAATGTAATTTCTATAACCGTGCCAAATTTCAAGTCTCTGGGTCCTATGCAGTTGCATCGCCTTTTTTGTTCTCGAATGGGGCAAAACAGCCCCAAAAATTAGGATTATATCAATATCGGATTTCCTTCATTAGGTGTAGTTTAACATTAACAGCATTAAAATATAAGCCTCTGATTCCCATTAAAAGCTTACTCATATGTAAGGATAAAGCTTGTTACCAAGGAAACTATTGTAAGACCCGGAAAAATTACTACTTTTATGAGATAAAAACTATAAATTTACGTTAATTCTACTCGGATTTGCATTCCGTCTTCAAAAATAAGAGACTACAATTTATATCCTATCCGACAATTTAAGTCTCGAGTTTGTATCTTGACGGGAAGTAATTTTAAAATGCAAATATAAAAACCTCTACACCAATTTACATGTTTTCTTATGGGAGAAAAAGGGGCCAAAAAATTCCCCCAAAAAGGTATTTCACCAGTTTCGGATTTTTCCCTCTGGTTGTGACTAAAAACCTATAATCCTACCAAATTTCAACTTTCCAGCACATCTGGAAGTGCCTCATAATTTTGTATCCTCCTATATATATATATATATATATTTATATATCATGTGTAAGAAGCGTCTATATATATAGATATCATGTGTAAGAAGCGCATATATATATAGATTAGTTAATATGTGCTTGCATTCTGCAAGCATTTTCTCTAACCTTAATATGTAGAGTAAGTGCAGACAAATAATTTTTAACACAAAAGTTTGCACATCTGCGCCTATTTACGTGTTTTTCTTTATGGACAATATTGGAAAAAGCAACCCCTAAAATTTATAATTGTAAAAAGTTTATAGGTTTTCATCATTTGTTGCAAATACTTCACATTTCCGCAAAATTTCATCTATGTAGCACCTCTTGAATTGCATTTATATAAATTTCATATAATTGTAACTGAAACACAATTCCTTAATTTTCAGCTTTCTAGTTCGTACGAAGGTATATAAAGATTAGTCACATTTTTTTAACACTTATGAATTTTTAACGGCCGAATAAATAAACATTTTCAAGTTTCAATAATTCCGTTATCGTTATTTGGTAAATTCTACTGTCAGAAAAAATTTCAGCATTGTAGAACATTTAGAAGTACGTAAAAGGTGAAATGTTTTTTAAAAGTTTATAATTTTTAACGGCCAATAAATTAAAATATTGTAAATTTCTATTTTTCCTGTCCATTTCTCCATGCTATGTTAATATGTGCTTGCATTCTGCAAGGTTTTCTAAATTTTACTATTTTTACAAATTGAAATTATTTACAATCGATTTTTTACGAAACCATATAACTGTCTCAAATTTCAATGAAATGGCCAATACGCATGTCAGGAAATGTGAGTTATTAGTGCAGTATTAATCAGTGTGGGTTTGCACGAAAGGTGGTATTGGAAGAATTATTATTTTATCTTCTTATGTTCAAGTGAAAACTTGCAAGATACCACCGAGTTGAGGTTGCAATATGTGTGCGTGCTGGAGTTAAATTAATATCAGCATGAGTGATGGGATGAGGTTATCCAGATTGAAAGTGCACATTATGCTTGGGAAATATTGTAAGCAGCGTAAGGAAAGTACATTCTGGAGTAGATAAGTTAAAGGGAGTCAATATGTAAATGTATAGAGGTAGTTTCTGTTGGGATACCATTTGGCTTTATTCTATGCCTACCACAAAAGAAAGCATGTGATGGGTCTGCATGTCTGCATATGATATTTAAGTATGGTCTAATTTGTTCACGTTCCTTCCTGTGCCTTATGATTGCAAATTCATAATATTTTAATTCACAATCCATTTCAGTTCCATTATTCTCCTCCAGAATTGATGAAATAGGTTTGTATTAAATTTGCTTTGAATTTGTGAGGACTAATTATTTGACAAGAATTTGTTGTTAGAGGAAGAAATGGGGCACCGTCATATATTACCTTATGAAATTGCTATAGTTAGGCACAAGTTTTGTATGACTTCTTTTTATTGTGCATTGCTTTCATTAATTTAAAGAAGTTTGTGGGCATGGCATAGGAATTCCACAGTGAATGTTTTTCAAGTTATACAATTTAAATATGATGATGTTTTGAGTCTCTGTATGACTAAATGATATTTGTCATGGGCATTGAAATAGATGCTGGGAAAAGCTGAAGGCAAATCTGAAGAAGAATGCGTCCATCCTTAGAGTAAGATCGGTAATCTTGAAAAGGCTTGGAATGCATTTGCTTGATAATACAGTAGTAAATATAAGATAAGTAATAATTGGCTAGTCATTATTTGTAAAGTTTTGTAATAATTTTATTATTTGATGTTGTTTCTAAATACTTTGTAGTTGAGGTTTAATCGAAACCCGATTCGGTTATTGCAATATTTCCTCGTTAAAATATCATTATTGTATTTACAATTCTATACAAATGGTATAGAGAATGTAGTTTCCTACAACTTCCATTTGAAACAATTTTCTATTGTAGTTATTGCTTATGTGTTATTTTAAAATAAAAGCTTTTTCGGTTTCCTCCTTAAGAACATCGTTATTGGTAGTCTTTGTGAGGGGCAAAGTTGTAGAGAATAATATTTCTTCCAAGTTTTGTTTGAAACAAATTTTCGTAGAACCATCCATTTTGGAGATATTTGGTGTTTACTTTCTGAATACGTAGTATTGTATTCATGAAAAAAATGGACTTCAAGATTTCAACGGAAATAGATGTTTTGAGGTCCCTAGAACACGTTTAGACAATTTTCGGAATGTTGTCTGTGTGTGCGTGTATGTTAGTGTGGGCGCTCTAACTCAAAAAGTACGTGCCATATCGTTACCAAACTTCAAATATAACACTTTAACATGAGCATAAAGAACTGATTAGTTTTTCGACAATAACGGGTAACCAGAATCCGAGGTTTATTCGAAACCCGATTCGGTTATTGCGATATTTCTTCGTTAAAATATCATTATTGTATTAACAATTCTATACATAAGGTATAGAAAATGTAATTTCCTACAAATTTTATTTGAAACAATTTACTTTTGTAGTTATTGTTTAGGAGTTATTTATAAATAACCGGTTATTCAGTTTTCTCCTTAAGGCAAGGAGTGGGCTATAATTTTTGTATCTTGATTCACTGGTGCTATTCTGAAACCACACACCGGAACACTTCGTGGTAGTTAATACCCGTTATGGTGAAGACATAAGTTGGGCTATTGAATTTCCATCCGAGAAGACATCTCACTCCAGTGCTTAGTGAACACTTCATAAAACTGCCTTCAAGGAGTGTACTAAACCTGAACAGTGGTGAATATTTATCCATTTCCCCTGAGAACTTCAAAAGGAACAGTGTCGCAGACTCGGATTATCAGAACAACATAACATTTCCAGTGAATTATTCCCAATATGTTTAATTACTATAATGTAACTATAAGTTGACATTTTCTGAAGTGTTTAAGTTGCGAGACTGTTGTTACGGCTCAAGAGCATTTGTTTTGTTGTTACTTTATTTCTTGTACAATATAGCATTTAGTTAGAGGATTATGTGACTTTGTTTTTTGGTCGCCACAGCTTTTTAGAAATTCTATTGTTTTTTTTATGGGGACACTGGGAAACAAAGATTTGACGTAAGTCGATACCAATATTTCGTTGTCTGAAAGAATTACGTTTTCTACTTTGTTGATGAAACCTGTAGCTTATGCTAGTAGAACCTTGAATAATTTTGAACAAAAGCAGCCATCTTAAGAATTGGAGTGTCTTGCTTGTTGTTGGGCCGTCGAAACTTTCAGGACTTATGTCCAGCTAAAAACATTCCATTTATATACAGACAATGGGGCAATAACCTGGTTGTTTAAACATCCCAAGCAACTAGGGAAAATTGGACGAATGGTTTTAAAATTGTCATCATTTCGCTTTGCAATCCATCATGTCCCATGTTCTAAAAATAGGGTAGCAGACTGTCTATCTAGAGTGGTTGACCAACCGATTGAGGATCCAATTCATTGTTCTATGCTTTTACGTAAAATACCTCTGTCCTTCACAAACATTCGTGATCACCAGAAATTAGATCCGCACCTAAAACAGCTGATAGAGCGAATCAGGCAGGGAATAAATTGATAGAAAGGATGATCTGAAGATCCTTATGCGACAGGCATAAGCTGTTATGATGGGAGATGAGGAAACATGTGAAAAAATCTGCCATGACCGGGAATCGAACCCGGGCCTTCCACTTGCTGGGCGGATATTCTGAAACAGAAGAATTAGTCTGCCACGGTAGTTCAGTGGTAGAATATCCACCCGGCAAGTGGAAGGCCCGGGTTCGATTCCCGGTCATGGCAGATTTTTTCACCTGTTTCCTCATCTCCCATCATAACAGCTTATGCCTGTCGCATAAGGATCTTCAGATCATCCTTTCTATCAATTTATATCATGGCATTCTCACCATTTGAGAGGGTAGGGGTTTTCTTTGATGTATCTCCTTGAGGACATCTGTTGGGGCTGATTGATACTAGCATAGCTAGCTTGGTCCCAACCTAAGAAAATATTCCCGTTCTGAAACAGAAGAATTAGTCTGCCACGGTAGTTCAGTGGTAGAATATCCGCCCGGCAAGTGGAAGGCCCGGGTTCGATTCCCGGTCATGGCAGATTTTTTCACCTGTTTCCTCATCTCCCAGGCAGGGAAGTCCATCCCCCAATTATTTCATAAAGAATGATTTATTATATCATGGAACAAGGAGACTTAAAAGGGACAAAGTAGTCGTTCCGGAGGCCCTCAAGGCCATGTTATTTTCCTACTTCCATTCCTTACCAACTGCTGGACATATGGGCGTTAGTAAGACTTCTGAGCGAATCTGTAGGGAGTTTTGGTGGAGTAACATGAAGTCAGAAATAGCCCAGATGGTTAGAACCTGTCATGACTGCCAAACCTGTAAACCTAGGAACACCCTTCCCCCTGGAAAGATGAGTTCTACTACTCCTAACTACCCCTGGGAGAGAGTTTATATAGACTTTGTTGGTCCATTACCCAGAAGTCAAAGTGGGAATACCTGAGCACTTACAGTCATTGATGGTTTCACCAAATTTACCTTCATGGAACCATTACGCTCTCAGTTAGCCTCCCAGGTTGTTTCCACTTTATTTCATAAAATGTTTCCTAAATTTGTCTATCCTTAATTCCTAGTTTCTGATAATGGAACCCAATTCAGATCCGCGCTTGTGTCAGATATGTGTTTTAAATATGGCATAAAGCAAATTTTTACAGCCCCTTATTATCCTCAACCTAACCAGGCTGAATGAGTCCACCGCAACTTGAAATATGCTTTAACCATCTTATCCCAAAATGACCATAGGAAGTGGGACGAATTTGTGCCCAGTTTAACCTTTGCCTTCAATTCCGCCAAGCACAGAAGTACAGGATATACTCATGCGAGGGTGTTTATGGGAAGAGAACTTCCTCACCCTCTAACAAATTTCTGGAGAATTCCTCCACAAGCTCTGTCGGAGACTTTGACACTATCTGAAAGGCAGTCCCTATGGCAAGACGTGTTAAGAAATCTAAAAAGGACAAGGCTTAGGCAAGCAGTGGCGTTTAATAGAAGCCATTCAGGGAATCCTTTTAAAACTGGTGATATGGTGTTGTATAAAAGGTTTCCTACTAGTTCAAAGGCGCAGCACCAAACCGCCAAACTCACATCACAATGGGTCGGTCCATTTTCAATTAAAAATTTTTTATCTCCTGTGACAGCTGTTCTGGAACTGTCACCCAGTAAGGAGAGAATTGCCAATATATCACATTTAAAATTGTTTCATCAGTAATTTTGTTATTATAGCTTGTATGTGGCGGCGTAGGGAATTAGCGACCCCATCGCCCAATGATACTGCATCATTGCAATCAGCCCCCAGATGAGAATCTGGTAAATCATATCCATTTTCGGCTTATGCTATGCCTTTGTGTATACAAAGATGATGTTCGACGCATCATAAAGGATAATTAGACCTTTATGTATGTCTCCGAGGCTCTAAATTTTTATTATTTAATGTAACCTGGCCATGCGTTTCTTATGTTTACTGGTAATACTGCCACTGTTACACACAATAGTTTTTGTGCACTCTCCCCAATTGGGATAGTGTACCTTAAAATGTTTATAACACTGTATAATATTGTAAAGACAGTCACCCATCTCAAACAGGGGAAATATACTAGATTTAAAATTGTTTCACTAATAATAATTATCTGGACTATTGTAAATATTAATCAATGTTATGATAATTATCTGCACCAGTGTGAAAATTAATTAATGTTTATTATTAATTAATTAATTATCTGTACCGCTTAGTAAGTTCAAAAGGGTTAATGTCATACTGAATGGGGTGCCTTTCACCAAAGATGTTGGACATTTGTAAGGATTGTTTAGAATGCAATTTAAGTATTTGTTAATTGAGATATTATTTGAATGAGGTTTATTATTTTAATTGTAGCAAAACCTATGCTTAGGTTGATGCAGTTTGTGTTTGTTTGTTTGCAGTTGCCTAAATGCCTTCCGCGCAACCTGGCGTAATGAGAGGCCTTTCATCAGTGATGTGTTCGACGTTTGTAAGAACGTGTTTATAAATACATATTAAATATTTGTTAATAGTGATATTGTTGTAGTGAGATTTTACTACTATGTTAATTGCTTTAACCTATGTATAGGTTTATGCTATGGGTTTTTCTTTGTTGCAGTAGCGTAAATCCTTTGTTCCTCATCTGTTTCTTTTAGTCATATCTGGTATGATATGAAATTATTTTAATTTTTTTTCGCCAATTTTCAGCAGAAAATGTCACGCTTTTACTGTGTTTTTATCAATTTGGCAGCATGGTTTGATGCATTTTGGGTCTGACTTTTAATGAAATATTACAATTTTGTTCGCATAGAATAATTGACGGGTCCATACTTGTCGGTTGCCCAAGGCATGGTTCGAAGAAAAAAATATTCAACTATTGGATTGGCCAGCTAAAAGTCCGGACTTGAACCCAATAGAAAACGTCTGGGCGGTGTTGGCGAGAGGGGTGAATGAAGCCGAAAGACCAAGAAATGCCTCTCAGCTTTGGGAGGCGATAGAGGATGCCTGGGAGGGTATTACGGAGGGTTTATGCCACAAACTAATTCCCTCCATGCCGAGGAGGCTGGCATTAGTCATAGAGAACGATGGAGGGTGGATTAAATATTAAAATCAAGGCTGAAGACATTTTTTGTCGTATGCAAATCAACGAAGCGCAACACGAGTAATATCAAAGGTACTATTACACAATCATTGGCGTAAAGAGGCTTTCATTGCTTGTAATACGAGAGAGAGGGAGGGAGGGATTAATGTTTCTGATGCCAATTTGATCTCCATAAATAGCTTGAACGATGGAATCTTTACTCCCGTTGATATTTCAATGGGCATTACACTAGTAAGGTTTTAAAGGAGAAATATAAGACCCTGATTCCCATTAAAAATTTACCCATATGAAAGCATTAAGCTGGTTGCCTAGGCCGAAGTAAGGGAGATAGCACGGCAAATGAACATACCGCGTGCAACAGTAGGCCGTCTACGTAAAAGTTGGAAGACTGAATTATCTTTTGAATGTATCCATGCGCGTTGATCATCCCAATAAAAGATATGTTATCGTGGTTGTTACCGGTTTTAAAGGGATTAGCGTTTACGAAATTGCGGTAAGTGCTAATAAATGCTGTCGGGTTAATAGCGATGATGAGTCTATGCTCGATTATTAAGTATCAATTGCACTTAGGATATTTATCATTTCAACGTTCAGGTAACTTACCTCGAAAATACTGGTTCACACGTTGATTGATTGCTAGAGTAATTTTCAGTGAATATAATAATTTTCGATTCATTTTCCGTTAAAAAATTACTTGAGCGTCACGATTCCGTTTAATAACGCAATTTCCGTAGCAGCGCCAATGCACCGCCGAGCATCTTTCTATGTTGCCACAATCAGGGATCAATATGTAGGCTAAAGTAATCCCTTGAAGTCATATCCATGCATGTGGATCATCCCAATAACAGACATGTTAGCGTGGTTATAACCGTTTTTAAAGAGAGAGAATAAAACTTAGTGCGTTAATAATGCGATCGTGATAATAGCGATCATGAGTCAATGCCCGATTATTAAATATCAATTACACTTAGGATATTTTACGGACACTAGCACAGTTGTTTTTATTTCACCGCATCATTTGGATCACAACGAGACTTATTGGAAGCTTGCGCGCAGGCCTTGATGCTAGAATACGAACTCGTTTGAAGCGGGGACTCGGCCTCTCACAAGTTTTAGGTCGGTTGATTTGCTTAGCAGAGGGACCCACTCTTCTCTTCCCCCCCTATCCCCTCCTCGTTCCCTCTTCTCTCCTGCAGTGTTGTCATTCACTTTGTACTCTCCAAAAGGTTCCCCATCTCGGCATTAGGAGAACGTTAAGGTGTCCCAGTTTTTTCTACCGTGATTGTACTCTTCCCTTGAGTTGCACAAAATTGACCGCGTTTCAGATACAAATAGTGAATCTATCTACGATGCACGTATATTATGAGCTTACGAGAGAATTTGGCGTTCATGTGGATAAAAGGTGCTTTTTCTTTAAACTGAGCCGTCACTTCAAAAACAAAGTCAACATTTGAGCAGCTTTTGGATCTCAATTTTGCGAGTATCTGATTTTGATCAATGATCGCAATAGAACTCCAAAGATTTGCTTTGGCTGACAAATCAGGATGTTTTGGAAATTAAAAATGTCATCAAGACATATATGGCGAGCCACATTCAGAATCAATTGGATCCGTTTTTCACGGAAACGACGGACATGGATAAGAGAGTAAAATCCAAAGCTTCATTTCTGAAGGAACTTTGGGAGAAATTGGAAGAACTAGATTTCAAACCATTCGCCGAGGATATAATAACTAGAATTAATGACATAGAATTCACCGGATCGCCTTTGCATCTAACCATCCTTGGAGATTTGACCTTTGAGAAGAAACTAAACTTTGACGTGTGGTCCAACGAATATGACTTGTATTCCAATTTCATCAGCAGAAAACTCAAAGTCTTCTTCGATGAGAAGTGTCAAGACACGCGAATGATGGAATGGAAAATATTCAGACAAGAGAAAGAAAAAACTGAGTTTGAAGAGATTCACATTAATCTTGCGCGGAGTATGATGTCGTCGGATGGATACTCTGAGAAAGTATATGGGGAGATATATAAATATGCTCCAAATGTAGGCGTAGTCACTGTATTCAGGGATCGATACAAATTAATCCACAGGACCATTGAGGAATATTTTTTTGTAAATTCTGTTTTAAAAGATGTAACAGATGGGAAAATTAACGACAAACCGGTCAGGGATTACATTTCCGGATCGAAGCATTCCTCAGGGAACTTGGTGCTAGAGAAACTTTCATGAGTACGGGTTTGATTATTACATTTGATATGACAGAGATTTACATTGCCTATTACACAAAGAAAAATATCATAGTTATCCTCGAAAAGGAAGATGAGAATGAGACCGATGGGATCATTTTCATTGTGGCTTTCATGGTTCCAATGAGTACCTGGTCACCTATCAACAGAATTTTACAATGGATTCATTAACAAAATTAATGTTAAGCATAAAAACGTGAGAGTTTACGTATTCAATCCGATTAAGTATGTATATGGGACTGAATTGGAATTTGTTTTTGATATGATAAGGAAAGCGTTGAATCACAAATGGGTTAGGTATTGCACCAAAGGGAATTTACCTGAAGAAGTAAATAAAAATGACTTTGAAATGAGGTTAAGAGATTGCTATAAATCGGGGTAGAGGGGAGATATAATATGCTTCACTATGCACATGCAATAACGATAATGATGAATTCGTGAAGGACATCGTGGGATATCAGATCACCTAAATGATAAAGATTACAATGGTGAATCCATCTTATACATTTGTCATAGGAAAATAGAATGGATAGAAAAGACTGGATTGATACTTTGATAGAGTAGCACATGGCAACATTTATTCTTTCTCATAGCAAATATCTAAATTGATGGAAATTAATAAATGTATCAAATGGATAGATTTTTTAAGTTTAGTTTCACTGTTTTTTGCCTATAAGAAGAAAATCCTTTTCTTGTTAATTTCGTTTGTAAAGATTTTTGAGATAATACAGTACCAGAAATTATTCCAATATATATATATATATCTATAATATAAAGACACTTCTTACACATGATATATATCTATAATATATAGATGCTTCTTACACATGATATATATATTTATATATATATATCTATACTATATAGACGCTTCTTACACATGATATATATATATATAATATATAGATGCTTCTTACACATGATATATATATATATCATTCTATAAGCACTCTTCTTACAGAGGAGGATATAGGAGGATACTAATGTCTGGCCCAAACTATAATAGTTGGATAGCTGGAATTTAGTACTGAGGTGAATAAAAAAAAATAATAGGAGGAAAAATTGCAAAATTGCGACAATGTGCATTATTTTGGCAGCTAAAAATTATAAACAATTTTACTAACATTTCATGGTTTAGGTATTTCTAAAAGCGCTATCAAGCTGAAATTTTTTCTACCTGTAGAATTCGCCAAATAATGAAAACGGGACTATAGAAATTTGAAAATTTTTATTCGTTCGGCCGTAATAAATTCTCAAATGTTTAACAAATTGACTAATGTTTATGTACTTTAATTAGAGCCAGGAAGCTGAAAATTTTAACCAAGTTAGGAAATAATGTTCCGGTAGAAAATAACATTTGAAATTTCATGAAAGTTTTATGTTGTGGCTGTAAAAATTCATAAATTTTAAACAATGAAATTCTTATAAATGCAGTTCTAGAGGTGCTATATACATGAAATTATGCATAAATGTGAGGTACTCCTAAGAAATGCTAGAAACCTATAAATGTTTTATAGTTATAAATTTTAGGGGTTGTTTATACCCCAATATTTTCAAAACAGAAAAACACGTAATTCTGAGCCGAGAAGCGAACTTACGCATTGAAAATTCTTTTTCGGCTTTCATTTTTACATTAAGGTGAGTGAAAATGCTTGCAGAATGAAAGCACACATTTACTTGTATATTATACTAGTTAATGTGTGCTTGCATTCTGCAAGCATTTTTTAAGTTTAGCATATTTACAATTTCAAATTATTCCGAATCACTTTTGTACAAAATCAAATAACTGTATAAAATTTCAACTTTGCAGCTCATTAGAAGTGCATTATAATTTTATTCGTCGCATAGGATAATTATTTGGCAAAACTGTCGCTAAGATTTCGAATTTTAACGCTATTGGAATTTGTCCTTCTGTTTTTAACTAAAGACTTATAATTCTGCCAAATTTCATGTTTGTACCTCATTAAGAATTGCCGTATCATTTTCACAATCGTATGGGTCATATATAGGGCAAAACCGCACTTAAAATTTGGAATATTCGCAGTGTTTTATTTTATGATCGGCTGCAATACAATTAAGTAATTTTAAAATGCAAATATAAAAACCTCAAGACCAGTTTACGTTTCCTTTGGGCAAAAAATGGAGAAGAAAGGATCGAAAATAGCCCCTCAAAATAGGAATTTCGACAGTTAATTGTCACACTCGTGTGGGGCCGAAAAGGGGCAAAACCACACATTAATAATTGGAATTTTTGCAATTTTACAATTTTATCTTAGTTTGCTATGAAAATTCTATATTCGTGCCAAATTTCAAGTCTCTAGGTCCTATGCAGCTGCCTCACATTTTTTGTTCTCGTATGGGGCCGAAAAGGGGCAAAACAGCCTCTTAAAACTGAGAATTTTGGTAATTTTATAATTTTATCAAGGGTTGCAATGAAATTTATATAACCGTGCCAAATTTCAAGTCTCTGGGTCCTATACAGCTGCATCGCCTTTTTTGTTCTCGAATGGGGCAATAATGGGGCAAAACAGCCCCAAAAATGAGGATTGTATCAATATCGGATTTCCTTCATTAGGTGTAGTTTAACATTAACAGCATTAAAATATAAGCCTCTGATTCCCATTAAAAGCTTACCCATATGAAAGGATAGAGCTTGTTACTAAGGAAGCCTATTGTTAGACCCAGAAAAATTAGCAATTTTTTGCAATAAAAACTGTAAAATTACGTTAATTCCAATCCGATTTGAATTCTGTCTTCAAAAATAAGAAACTACAATTTATATTCTAACCGACAGTTTAAGACTCGAGTTCGTATCTTGATGAGACGTAATTTTAAAATGCAAATATAAAAACCTCTACACCAATTTACATGTTTTCTTATGGGCAAAAAATG
The DNA here is from genome assembly GCA_036926305.1 of Uropetala carovei. Taxonomy (NCBI): domain Eukaryota; kingdom Metazoa; phylum Arthropoda; class Insecta; order Odonata; family Petaluridae; genus Uropetala; species Uropetala carovei. Next base: position 1,065,665 of record JAXCHB010000252.1, on the reverse strand, counting down.
GGGCAAGCAGGGGCCAAAATAGCCCTTCAAAATAGGAATTTTGCCAGTTTCGGATTTTTTCCTTTGGTTGTGACTAAAAACCTATAATCCTACCAAATTTCAAGTTTGTGGCACATCTGGAAGTGCCTCATAATTTTGTATCCTCATATATATATATATATATAATACTAGTTAATGTGTGCTTGCATTCTGCAAGCATTTTCAAATTTTAGCAGTTTTACAAATGCAAATTATTCCCAATCGATATTGTACATACTCATATAACCGTGTCAAATTAGGAGTTTGTAGCTCATTTAAAAGTGCCTTATAATTTTAATCCTCGTATGGGGCAATAATGGAGCAAAACAGCTCCAAACATTATGAATTTTTACACTCTCAGATTTTTTCCATCTGTTGTAAATAAAAACCCATAATTCTGCCAAATTTCAAGTTTGTATCTCATTAAGAAGTGCCTTATAATTATCGCATTCTTATGGGGCCCAAAAAGGGCAAAAGCACCCGTTAAAAATTGGAATTTTTACAATTTTATCTTAGTTTGCCACGAAAATTCTATAATCGTGCCAAATTTCAAGTTCCTAGGTACTATGCAGCTGCCTCAAATTTTTTGTTCTCGTATGGGGCCGAAAAGGGGTAAAACCGCCCCTTAAAAATTAAAATATTTGTAATTTTATAATTTTATCTTAGGTTGCAATGTAATTTCTATAACCGTGCCAAATTTCAAGTCTCTGGGTCCTATGCAGCTGCATCGTCTTTTTTGTTCTCGAATTGGGCAATAATGGGGCAAAACAGCTCTAAAAATGAGGCTTATATCAATGTCGGATTTCATTCATTAGGTGAAGTTTAACATTAACAGCATTAAAATATAAGCCTCTGATTCCCATTAAAAGCTTACCCATATGAAAGGATAGAGCTTGTTACCAAGGAAACTATTGTAAGACCCAGAAAAATTACTACTTTTATGAGATAAAAACTATAAATTTACGTTAATTCTACTCGGATTTGCATTCCGTCTTCAAAAATAAGAGACTACAATTTATATCCTATCCGACAGTTTAAGTCTCGAGTTCGTATCTTGACGGGAAGTAATTTTAAAATGCAAATATAAAAACCTCTACACCAATTTACATGTTTTCTTATGGGCAAAAAATGGGGCAAACAGGGGCCAAAATAGCCCCTCAAAATAGGAATTTTGCCTGTTTCGGATTTTTTCCTTTGGTTGTGACTAAAAACCTATCATCCTACCAAATTTTAAGTTTCTGGCACATCTGGAAGTGCCTCATAATTTTGTATCCTCATATATATATATATATATATAATACTAGTTGTTATGTGCTTGCATTCTGCATGCATTTTCAAATTTTGGCATTTTTACAAATTCAAATTATTCCCAAGCGATGTTGTACATAATGATATAACCATGTCAAATTTGGAGTTTGTTGCTCATTTAGAAGTGCCTTATAATTTTAATCCTCGTATGGGGCAATAATGGAGCAAAACAGTCCCTAACATTATGAATTATTACAGTCTCAGATTTTTTCCATCTGTTGTAACTAAAAACCCATAATTCTGCCAAATTTCAAGTTTGTATCTCATTAAGAAGTGCCTTATAATTATCAGACTTGTATGGGGCCGAAAAAGGGCAAAACCAAACATTAAAAATAGGAGTTTTTGCAATTTTACAATTTTATCTTAGTTTGCCATGAAAATTCTATAATCGTGCCAAATTTCAAGTCTCTAGGTCCTATGCAGCTGCCTCGCATTTTTTGTTCTCGCATGGGGCCGAAAAGGGGCAAAACCACCCTTTAAAAATGAGAATTTTTGTAATTTTATCTTAGTTTGCAATGAAATTTCTATGACCATGCCAAATTTCAAGTCTCTGGGTCCTATGCAGTTGCATCGCCTTTTTTGTTCTCGAATGGGGCAAAACCCCCCAAAAATGAGAATTATATCAATATCGGATTTCCTTCATTAGGTGTAGTTTAACATTAACAGCATTAAAATATAAGCCTCTGATTCCCATTAAAAGCTTACCCATATGAAAGGATAGAGCTTGTTACCAAGGAAACCTATTGTTAGACCCAGAAAAATTAGGAATTTTTTGCGATAAAAACTATAAAATTACACTAATTCTACTCGGATTTGCATTCCGTCTTCAAAAATAAGAAACTACAATTTATATCCTATCCGACCGTTTAAGTCTCGAGTTTGTATCTTGACGGGAAGTAATTTTAAAATGCAAATATAAAAACTTCTGCACCAATTTACATGTTTTCTTATGGGCAAAAAATGGGGCAAACGGGCCAAAATAACCCTTCAAATTAGTAATTTCGACAGTTTCGGATTTTTTCCTTCGGTTGTGAACAAAAACCTATAATCCTACCAAATTTCAAGCTTCTGGCACACCTGGAAGTGCCTCATAATTTTGTATCCTCATATATATATGATATATCGTGTGTAAGAAGCATCTATATATTATAGATATCATGTGTAAGAAGCATCTATATATTATAGATATATATCATGTGTAAGAAGCATCTATATATTATAGATATATATATATATCATGTGTAAGAAACATCTATATATTATAGATATATATATATATACTAGTTAATGTGTGCTTGCATTCTGCAAGCATTAGGAGAGGAAAAATAATTTTTAAAAGCAAAAGGTTGGACCTCTTTATCGATTTCCTTATTGAAAAATATTGAGGTAAAAACAACCCCTAAATTTAGAATTATAAATCATTTATAGGTTTTTAGCATTTGTTACATTTATGCGAAATTTTATTGATGTAGCACCTCTAGAAGTGCATTTATATAAATTTAATTGTTTAAAATATTTGAATTTTTAACAGCCACAATAATAAACTTTAACAAAATTATAATGTTAATTTTCACCGGGACATTACTCCCTAACTTTATTAAAATTTTCAGCTTCCTTGCTCTTCAGAAAGTACATAAACATTAGTCAATTTGTTTAACATGTAAGAGATTATTACGGTCGAACAAATAAAAATTTACAAATTTCTATAATCCCGTTTCCATTATATGGCAAATTCTACCAATGGAAAAAATTTCAGCTTCATAGATCATTTAGAATTACCTAAACCATGAAAAGTTAGTAAATAGTTTATAATTTTTAATGGTCAAGAAAATACATATTGTTGCAATTTTTCCTCCTATTATTTTTTTAGATTCACCTATGTATTAAATTTCAGCTCTCCAACTATTTTAGTTTGGCCTGAACATTTGTATTCTCCTATATCCTAAATAAGACCCGTCAATATATCTACAAGATCTGTGAAAAACCAGGTAAGTACTCAAAACCAAATTTTACAGGAGAAGGAAAAGAAATTTTGAGATGAGACGTAAAATCGGGTAATTAAGATAGAAATGTGATTCTCTCAGGAAATGAACCTCATGTATGTCTATTTTGAGGGGAATTAAGTACAATTTGCCACGTCTTATGGTCTGGATAAAATACTTACCTTCCTGTTCTAGCTACGCTAAAATCGTGACTAACCTGGTTTTTGCCGATTATCATTGACACTAATGATCGAATTACACAGTTTTGAGTGAAGTGGAAAAACATATTTTGCATACATACCACAGATTTTGAACGTGACTAACAATTCTAAATGATCAAAATTTAATCAACATCATGAACATAAATTATTCTCAAGCAAGTTTTTGCATTTTTGCAATCACTTTAATGTTTAATTTAGTATCACTGAATGCTATCTGCATCTACTTCTTCCAAGTCTGGATCAATCGAGGGGATGTTGTCCACTTTTAAGCTTCTGTAAAAATCATGAAATACACTGTCAATGAATGGCAGTAAATCTAAGATGTCCTTCTTTTTCTCCTTGCTGATTGGTACAGGACTGTCATGAAGTAATGGTAGAGAAGGGGGCAATGATTTCCTACCACGTCTTAGGATGGACATTTCTCGAAACGATTCTTCTTCAGCCAGTGAATTTAAAAAAAAATGCTTCCCAATTCTTTTGTGAATTTCAGCCAGTGAGTTTCCTTCCACAGGAATTTTCGTCCTTCGGTGTCAGCTTTCTTCATTTGGAAAGGACCATTCCATTTGATCAGGGTTCTAAAGTCAAAGAAATGCTTACTTTCCATAACAAAAACATTCTTACGCCTACAGGACCTCATAAGTTGATACCAGTCATTGGGGTGGTTTATTTTCATTCCTGTTCGCTTCTTCTCCCTCTCAATGACCGAATGACCCGTATCACATTCCATGTGTGTGTGACCACTGACCAAGAACTTATGGTGAATTTCTGGAATATGTGCACTGTTTTGTAAAGCATAACAGAACATAGATGCTACAATACTATTTCTGTTCTGTCCTCCACAAGTATCTGAGTAGAATATAATGCATTGAATATGGGCTGGTAACTGGAGAATAAACTGGTAGAGACATGAAGCTATTTGATTGCCCCCTCTGCCAGATACAGTTTCATCCCACATAAAACAGGCAGCCTCGCTTGTCTTCAAGTTGTGCAAAGTAAGGTTGAAAGTTCACAGTTGCCTTTTGTAAAAAGACACAGATGTTGTCAAGTAGGGAGTTGGTAGGCACTGCTGAAGATCAAAAGCAAAAACTGCCATAGTATCATTCCCTTGAGCTAGTTCCTTATCACGTCGCTTGGCTTCGTAAGCTTCCTCAGCAGGTGGTGAGCATCACGTTCCTGAATCACTGTTTCTTTAGCATCTCATTCCACAATATTTATCTTCATCAAGTCACACTTGTGGCAGGTATCCTGTTTCGGTTTCTTAAATGCCAGATCGAGTTCGTGGAAACATCTATTATAAAGGGTTAATGATACAGGATTTGTAGTAATTTCCTTGTATAAGTCATACATTTTGGAAATGGTTAGGTCAGAAGATAGGAATCGCTTAGTAGTCCTGTTTCGGCAGTAATGGCTCTTGTAGCTTGGGAAGGAGAGAATGTGATCCCTAACATCTTGTAGGGCCTCCTCTGATGTTTTGTTTGAAGGAGTAGCCTTCCCTCTACCATCAGATGAAATGACACCGGACTGTGAAATTCTCTTTTCCTGGGCCACCCTTTCTATGAAACCTGTCGTCTCACCAAACCACCAAACGTTCTTCGGAAGCATACCCTACATACTGTGACTACGTTCTATTAGAGATAGACACAAAGTGTCTCCTATAGATTGTATAAGAAGAACTAATACGACTTTCGGTGAAAGATTCATTCCGATATCTTGGTTTGTTCTCGAATTATGCGAAATTACATTTGACATAGGCAAAACACGCGGCAGTCTTTACGCCTACGGGTGACACACAGAACATTCGTGATTTTAACTCGTTGTAAAGTTCAGTTATGGGAATGCATTCATTACGATTTCAAAGTACATATAAAATATATTCACTAGTATACTCAAATAAATTCCGATAAATATTATTTATTGATTTTTTAATTGAGGAAGAATTTAAAGTCCACGAGAATCGCTAAATCCTACACCGCTACGAATTATTTTACGAGCTTTCTTGGATGCTTTTCATTATTTACAAGTGTCCTTGACTAAGTTTTCGTGAAATACAGGCTTAATAAATACTATGCTTGCAATTTGCAAGCACTCTCTTCTAGTAGTGCACTATGCCTCTTGGGCAATTAAGTCATTCAAAATAACTATGTATAGCATTATACTTACCATTGCGGGCTTCATCTCCTTCTCCGGTAACACAATCAGTTTTTTCCTTATTGTTATTGGCGTCAGAATCTGAGGAATCTCCACTGTATGATCGTTTCGCCAAATTTACCAAAATCCGCGCACGACTAAACATAGCTGAACGCTTGCCGTAAAAGAACAGGACTTAAATGACTCGAGAAAAAGTGCCCAGTAGTGGCGGTGCGGTAAATATGAGCACATGGGCAATAATTGATAGCATGTAACAGTATCTTCTATCTTCTATACTATCGAAAATGTTACAAATGTTACATTGTCGTAAGTCTGCCTTCCCATCTTCCGGCGCACCGCGGCGTTGGAAATCAAATAGTAAATCAAAGTATCCAGACTTGCATGGTTTTTCACTGACGCAAATAGAAAACACAAAACAGAGCAAAACGATGCAACTAGAGTTCAACGCTTTTTCCTTTGTGAGGTTTCTTTGAATGAAATGGTGTAAGTACACTTACCAGTAATCGTACACCAAAATTGATTTACCTCATCATTTCCAACAGGCGTGGCATGGCATTAAATTGATTTACGACTTCCCCGGTTTTACACAAGATGGAACTGGTCCAGACCCATCTTTACTCTCAGTAAACTCGTTTTTCATCAAAAGTTGACTTACCCGGTTTTTCACAAATTCTGTAGATATAACGAATAAGCTTTTTTAAATGTTAGGATTTTTACAATTTCAAATTATTCCCTTATGTTTTTCAAAAAAAATCATATAAGCGTGTCAAATTTGAAGAATGTTGCTCTTTTAGAAGTGCCTTATAATTTTATTCCTCGTATGGGGCAATAATAGGTCAAAACAGCTATAACGTTACGAATTTTTACAAATCCGAATTATTCCTAATCGATTATCTCCAAAACCATATAACCGTGTGAAATTTCAAGTTTGTATCTCATTAAGAAGTGCCTTATAATGTTCACACTCGTATTGGGTAGAAATAGCGCAAAACCACACTTAAAAAATTGATTTTTGCTATTTTTTTATTATATCTTCGGTTGCAATGAAATTTCTATAATGGTGCCATATTTCAAGTCTGTAGTTCATATGGAGCTGTCTCATCATTTTTGTTCTCGTATGGAGCAATACTTGGGCAAAAGTGCTCCAAAAATGAGGATTATTAGAATATAGGTTTCTTTAATTGGCATAGTTTAACAGTAAAGGCATTAAAATATAAGCCTCTGATTCCTATTAAAAGCTTACCCATATGAAAGCATAAAGACTGTTGCCTAGGAAACCTAGTGTTAGACCCAGAAAAATTGCCACTTTTTTCCGATAAAAACTATAAATTTATGCTAATTCTACTCGGATTTTAATTCTGTCTTCAAAAATAAGAAACTACAATTTATCTCCTATCCGATAGTATAAGTCACGAGTTCGTATCTTGACAGAAGTAATTTTAAATTGCAAATATAAAAACCTCTACACAAATTTACATGTTTTCTTATGGGAGAAAAATGGGGCAAAAAGGGGCCAAAAAATTCCCCCAAATAGGTATTTCACCAGTTTCGGATTTTTCCCTCTGGTTGTGACTAAAAACCTATAATCCTACCAAATTTCAACTTTCCAGCACATCTGGAAGTGCCTCATAATTTTGTATCCTCCTATATATATATATATATATATATATATTTATATATCATGTGTAAGAAGCGTCTATATATATAGATATCATGTGTAAGAAGCGCATATATATATAGATTAGTTAATATGTGCTTGCATTCTGCAAGCATTTTCTCTAACCTTAATATGTAGAGTAAGTGCAGACAAATAATTTTTAACACAAAAGTTTGCACATCTGCGCCTATTTACGTGTTTTTCTTTATGGACAATATTGGAAAAAGGAACCCCTAAAATTTATAATTGTAAAAAGTTTATAGGTTTTCATCATTTGTTGCAAATACTTCACATTTCCGCAAAATTTCATCTATGTAGCACCTCTTGAATTGCATTTATATAAGTTTCGTTGTTTAAACTTTATGAATTTTCAACAGCCACAATAATAAACTTTTCTAAAAATCTTCAAATATAATTGTAACTGAAACACAATTCCTTAATTTTCAGCTTTCTAGTTCGTACGAAGGTATATAAAGATTAGTCACATTTTTTTAACACTTATGAATTTTTAACAGCCGAATAAATAAACATTTTCAAGTTTCAATAATCCGTTATCGTTATTTGGTAAATTCTACTGTCAGAAAAAATTTCAGCATTGTAGAACATTTAGAAGTACGTAAAAGGAGAAATGTTTTTTAAAAGTTTATAATTTTTAACGGCCAATAAATTAAAATATTGTAAATTTCTATTTTTCCTGTCCATTTCTCCATGCTATGTTAATATGTGCTTGCATTCTGCAAGGTTTTCTAAATTTTACTATTTTTACAAATTGAAATTATTTACAATCGATTTTTTACGAAACCATATAACTGTCTCAAATTTCAAGTTAGAAGATCATTTTGAAGTGCCATACTACTTGAATACTCATATGGGCCAATAATGGGGCATAACAGGTAATAGGATTTTGAATTTTTACAAAATCAGATGCTTTCCTTCTGTTGTAAGTAAAAACCCATAATTCTGCCAAATTTCAAGTTTGTATCTCAATGAGAAGTGCCTTATAATTTCCACACTCGTATGGGGCCGAATAGGGGCAAAATCGCCCCTTCAAATTGGAATTTTTTTCCGATGTTATAATTTTATCTTAAGTTGCAATGTAATTTCTATAATCATGCCAAATTTCAAGTCTCTAGGACTTATGCAGCTGCCTTGCCTTTTTTGTTCTAATATGGGGCAATAATGGGGCAAAACCTCCAAAAATGAGGATTATATCAATATCAGATTTCCTTCATTAGGTGTAGTTTAACATTAACAGCATTATAATATAAGCCTCTGATTCCCATTAAAAGCTTACCCATATGAAAGGAAAGAGCTTGTTACCAAGGAAGCCTATTGTTAGACCCAGAAAAATTAGCAATGTTTTGTGATAAAAACCATAAAATTAGGGTAATTATACTCGGATTTGAATTCTGTCCTCAAAAATACGAAACTACAATTTATATCCTAACCGACAGTTTAAGACTCGAGTTCGTATCTTGATGGGAAGTAATTTTAAAATGTAAATATAAAAACCTCTGCACAAATTTACATGCTTTCTTAAGGGCAAAAAATGGGGCTAAAAGGGGCCAAAATCGCCCCTCAAAATAGGAATCTCGAGAGTTTTGGATTTTTTCGTTTGGTTGTGACTAAAAACCTATAATCCACCCAAATTTCAAGTTTCTAGCACATCTGGAAGTGCCTCATAATTTTGTATCCTCCTATATATATATATATATAATACTAGTTAATATGTGCTTGCATTCTGCAAGCATTAGTAGCGGAAAAATAATTTTTAAACGCAAAATTTTGGACCTCTTCACCATTTACGTTTTTCCTTATTGAAAAATTTTGGGGTAAAAACAACCCCTAAATTTATAATTATAATAAATTTATAGGTTTTTAACATTTGTTACGAATACCTCATATTTATGCGAATTTTCATCGATGTAGCATCTCTGGAAGTGCATCTATATAAATTTAATTGTTTAAAATTTTTGAATTTTTAAGAGCCACCATAATAAACTTCAGGGAAATTTTCAATGTTATTTGTCACCGAAACATTATTCCCTAACATTCCTACAATTTTCAGTGTCCTCGAACTCTTTTTGTTATCCAATGTCGACCTGATGGATGTTCAATAACTGGAAATTTTGCTCTTTCACGTGGCTTATTCTCAACATTATATTGCTCATAAAAATCTAAATATGTTAGATTCTCTAACTCTGCTACTTGCGGTCTTTGAAAATAAAGCATTAATTTAGAAATACTCATATTTAAAGCTTGCTGTTCTTTTCCTGGCTGAAATACTATTTGGTCTTTCTGTGGCAAGTGGACAGGCAACATTAAAACACTAGGATGAGAATGTGTTATATCAAATTCAAGTATTCTCCACATTGCCTCTGATGCACTGATATATCTTAATGATACATAATTTTCTATTTCATTTACATCTTTCTACTTCATCCTGCACTACTGCAACTCGGGCACGGTCTGGTCCTTTATGAATATACTTAAACAGATATTTAATAATTTTTACTGAACTGGCTATTTCAACATTACAGTGACATTCTAATAGCAAAAGTAAAGCTGGACAATAAGGAACAATCCATTGATCATTGACTATTCTTCCTGATTTTAATTTCACATCATTGTTACCTGAACGCTTATAATGGACATATCCTCTTTCATCTATATATGTATTATCACAACTAAGTTTAGGAAAACCTTTCATGCATGTCTTTTTATTGAGATAAGGCTTATCATATCCACATGGTCCATGAACCATATGCTGTAAGACCAATTTTCTCAGCCGGCCTTCAGCTTCATCTTCTGATGGTATAGTTGCCCTTACAAAAAGATCTATATCTGAAATATCTTTTGGCTCACCATGAACTTTAAGTGCAATATGAGTGTGGGGTAAACCACGCTTCTGAAACTCAATGACATACATTACGTATACTAAGCTACCAAACAGTTTGCCACTATGAATTAACCTCATAATGGCTGCTAACTTTAGCTGAAATACTCGGTTACATAAATCAGGTCTATCAAGTGCATGCTGGCCACTGGAAAGACTTGACTGTATTTCTACCCACTGTGGGTTACATGTTATTGTGATAAAAAAACTCGGCTTTCCTTTTCTCGATACTAATGCCATTCCATTTTGTAGCTTAATTTGCATGTAGCGTGGACTATGCGTGAAAGAACTTGGTAGGTACACCTTGCCTGCTCTAGGTCCACCTTCTGCTTCTATGGTTTCATCTAATTCTTGTCTTGAAGCTATCCTCAAAAACTTATTCTGATTAAACTTGAACCACAAAAGTCTTTCCTCTTCCACCCTAGAAAACATATCAACGAAGTATTCCTGACCTAGACGTTGCAAATCTGTAAATCTACTCTCAGATAAAAGTAGCCTTCTATAGTATTTAATTTGGCTGTATTTCTTTCCATCTCTATCTTTTAAATCAGTATGCCACCCAGAGGTTGCATGAGGGAAAAGAAGAGGATACTGCAAAGCCTCATATGTTTCACTGAATATGCTAACAAAATTTGGCTGTACACTTTCATGCTTCCATATTAATACTTGTCTAGGTTCACTCGTAGGTTCAGCTCTTACAATTGCAGCTATTTCTTCTAACTGAGGATTTTCCCCTAAAATTGGCCCATGAGATTTCCTATTGGTTTTTTGAAACATAATGCAGGCTTTCTCAGAAGTGTGTTCGCTTAGATGTCTTAGAGATGGTACTATTGGATTAATCTCATTAAGATAATCTTCTATTTCTTTAAGAATGTCTATGTCTAGCTGCCTCCCTTCTGCAAGTTTCCTACGTTCTGCACCATCATCAATATAAAGAGCTACATTATTAACACTATTACTTTCTGACCAATTTAAACTGAAAATCCTGTGGTATGTCCTGCCTTGAATTTTAACTAAGGATGGCCCTTGTTTCCTAGGAGCATCTTGAAACCCATGTGAAACCCCTAATGCGGAAAATGCAAAAATATTATTATAACTTCGCGAGTTTTTTAAAAATATATTATTTCTATAAAATGATGCATCCAAACTGGGTAGGCGACCCAAAAAACATCGTCCACTGCCACAGCACCATTCCTTTCTACCTTTTTCTTCATCAAAAAATACAGCTCCACAATAATTACATTTATTACATCTATTATCTAAGAGGGAACAAATTTTTAGGTTTAAACAAAATATTTCATTTAATTCATTTCCTGATTTCTGGGCCACACATGATGCTATTTTCGTACTTCTTAGTGTTTTTGGTATTCCGTAGTGTTCTCGCTGACGTAAAGCTTGTTGTAATGGATGTGAGTGTTGGTATCTGCTTCTTGACTCCTTAATCTTATCTGTATTTGCTGTCACATATCTTTCTCTTGATTTCTTCACTATTTCTGGGTTCGCGGCCTGGTATTTTCGGATGGAAGATTTTACGTTTTGTGGATTCGAGGTCCGGTATTTTCGGATGGCAGATTTTACAATTTCTGGGTTCGCGGCCTGGTATTTTCGGATGGAAGATTTTACGATTTGTGGATTTGTGGCCTGGTATTTTCTAACAGAAAAGTGAACTTTATCAGGATTCGCGGCCTGGTACTTGTCTCTAGATTCTTGGACCATCTCAGGATGGTTAAACCTATATTTTTTTCTTGCCTCTGACTTCTGTTTCTCCCGCATAGATTGCGATGTTTTTGGTCGGCCTACTTTTCGCTTTACAGGCCTTCCTCTTTTTACAACGTTAGTAGGCGACTTTACCGTCGGAAAACACTCGATAGCGTTATTTATATATATTTTTGTTAAATGTGATCGCATGAGATTCGTGCAAAACGTTTGCTTTGTAGGATCTTGACCGTTAGCTACAGAGACTGCAAAAGCAATTGCAAAAACACCACAGTCATACACATTCTCTTGTTGCTGCACATTCTCATAAATTATTTCAGGTTGGTGAGGTAATAATCTATTTAGAAAGTTAATTTGATCTTCAGTTAAACCTCTACCACTTAAAGCACTATCGTAAACATGAATTACATGACCATCATAATACGTACATATCCAATGTGTCACTCGATTAGTTGCTTCTGATGGAAGAATTTGAATGTGTGGCGTATTAACCGGCTTTATATCGTCAAGTAAATTCCACATAAGAAGGGCCTCCTGAGGTCTAAACTGTGTGTTATGGGCTAAAATCTCATTAAATTTACTCACATGATCACTAGAGATATACTCATTAGACGCGATTTCATTCATCACAGATTCTGACAACGGAAGAATGGGTATTGAGTCACTCATTGTTTTAGAATAATGAAAAAAATGGGCAGATCACTAATAAAATAAAAGATGAGTACTTCCCTTTAAATGCGGTGCTCATATCCCACAGTAGCTTCGCGAACAGGGATTTTCGTTTTTCTGCAACTCCTTGCTAATTTCAGGACAGCAGTTTCCGTTTTTCTGGAACTACTCGCTGATTTCCGCACGAAAACATAAAATTGGTGGTTATTATAATGAATCCGTATCAGAAGATGGTTAGATAATTATTTTTTAAGTATTGGAATATGCATTGAATACTTACAGTTTAAAATGAGATTCACAGACGGTTTGATATTCTTCGCAAGACTTCTTTCACCATTCACTCTCGATGCACGACGCAGATGAAGTTATCCAAAAGGTATCCAGGAAAGATATATTCACAGTTGAAATCCGTATTCAGTGTTATTTCACCAAATGGAACTTCAATTTAGAACGACGCTTAACTAATTACTCTCTATTTATACCCTGCGCCGCTTAATATGCTCAGTCATGCCATTTCCTTCTACTGACAATGGGGGAGGGGGAAGTGAGGATTGTTAGGTACGTCAAAGTGTGGACAAAAATAAGACATAATTGAATAATAGATTGTTGCGCAGCAGGGGGTGGGGCACCTTTGACGTCAAAGCGAGAGGGAGGGGGTGGGGGGGCAAACAAATTTAACAATAGGGAATTAATTAATTAATAATAGATGTGTCCTAAAATATCAATTATTTACGTACTGTAAAAGGCTTTATGCATTTGTTACCATGTATAATACACATCGGGCTCGGTAGGGCTCCTACGAGCACATTTTAAAATTGTAACCCTTTCACAGAGCGCATCTTTATAAATTATCGGATGTGCATATTGTAATTAGAAAGGCAGGGAATTTCTAATATGAAACGGAACATATTTCTCCTATAGAATCTTCAGATGGCCCCAATATGAAAAGGGCAGTCGAAATAGGGCCGAAAAATACGAACCGAAACATGAGATCCGGGAGTGGACGTCCACTTGTAATACATCATTTTATTCATTAGAATATTTTCGGAATGATGTCTGCGTGTGTATGTTATTGTGGGCGCTCTAACTCAAAAAGTACATGCCATATCGTTACTAAACTTCATATCTAACACTCTTACATGAGAACAAAGAACTGATTAGTTTTTGAACAATAACGGAAAAACCGGAAGTCGAGGTTTATTCGAAACCCGATTCGGTTTTTGCGATATTTCTTCGTTAAAACATCATTATTGTATATACAATTCTATACAAAAGTTATAGAGAATGTAATTTCCTACAACTTTCATTTGAAACAATTTTCTATAGGAGTTATTGTTTAGGAGTTATTTATCAATAACCGGTTTTTCGGTTTCCGTTAAATATCTCCTTAAAAACATCGTTATTGGTAATCTTCATAAGGACCAAAGTTGTAGAGAATAATATTTCTTCCAAGTTTTGTTTGAAACTAATTTTCGTAGAACCATCCGTTTCGGATATATTTCGCTTTATCTTAATACCAGTATACAGCGCCAACACCATGTAGCGGTGAATTCTGTAAACATTCAAACTATACGTAATTTACGGCAACAAGAACGTGTCTTCTTTTATGATACGAAATAATAATTTTGCCTAGTAATATTATTCATAATAATTTAAATATCTATACCCCAAATATGGAGAAAGTCATGTGTTGGCCACATCATTTTTTTTGAGTGGCGGAACACTTTGGAATGGGGAAAAAATTGCGTAATACCTATATACATATATATATTAACATATTACCTTTATTTTATGTACTTAATAGAAGTACTTTCTGCTTCAGCGATAGATGGAGTTGCGAGGTGAGCGGAAAATTGAAATACTTTTTGTTTTCGGTGGAATATTTCGCGGAGCACTTAAGCAATGCTTTCGAAACACCAGTGTCCCGCGTAACACCGGCTTGAAAACCTTGCCTTTACGGTTTATCGCTGGAAAAGTTATAATATTGGCATTCGTGTTTGCCTGTGTTTTAGAATAAACAGAATTATAATGTCGCAGAAGCCGCCGTCAATTTGAGGTGACGGGCGAGGGACAAATCGACTTGCAAAATAGCATAAACCGTTATCCTTAATTGTTTTATCCTTCAGCACGATATTTTTATTTAATTTCTAATGTTGCAAAAAATGCGAACGAAAATTCCACGTACGATTTAACTTATCGTTTATTGGATCTTGAAATAATATTTGTTTCTAATTTTCTACTATGGGAGTCTTAGGGATTATGAAAAAAATTCAAAATGACTACTTAGTTGTATATGAACGTCTTTCAAAATCTGTCAGCCAACTGCAAATAAAATTGAATACACGTTCCGTATGATAAGGGTTAATGCATTAGTGAACGTTAATCAAAATGGGACATCTTACTCAAAAGTGTTTACTCAAAGAATCTGCGAATATAATCTCTGAAATAAGAGCGGAGAACGTTTTCCGAAGCAAATATAAAGTTTAGCGAAAACGAGAGAAGAGATAAGATAGGTCTCCGATTGGAAAGAGCCTCGCCCAAAAACAAGCTCCGTATTTCGAATTTTCAACGGTTAATCTATATATTCCAGAATATTATACGATCTACTTCGTTATTAAAAGACTGATATCATTACAGTGGCTTTCTTTACGTGTCTCAGATGTTTAAAGTGTTAACACACAAAGTCTTTTTATGTCATATCAACGACTATATTGTTTTTAGAAAAAATAAGTAGAGTTTTATCCTCGTGCGTGGATAAATTAGGGTATTTCTTCCTTTTCATGTAATTATGCAGTTACATATTCAGTCAATGGAGCCTCATCCCAGCCCCTTTCCACCGTTAACCAATTTTGTTGGTTTAAATTGAATTTGATTGCTCTTCTAAGCTTCAAAATTGCTAAGAAATCTTCCCTAAACGTAAAAGTTTTATAACAAAGTAAACCTCTGTAAAAATAAAGACGAATTTGTAACTTTCGAGAAATCAATTGCAATGTAACGACTGTAATTCTATTTATATATGCCAAACAGGGCGAAACTTTCATATAAGAGCAAACGGACATTTTAGTTCATTTAAAGAAGTATCTTTTGTTTCTCGTTTCGCCAAACATCTTTTAGTTTGCAACCATTCTTCATCTTTTATACCCAAAAATTCTACACACACGCATTATTCGTATGAAAAAATACATCCAATACTTTTATGATGGAATTCCACGAAGTCTCTGCCTCGTCTATTAAATTTTTATATTCCATTGACTAAATATATTAAGAATATTGCGATTGGATCGATTTCCTCCTAATTGTTTAGCGAATTCGCACTATGATAGCATTGTGACTGTTAATTTGGACGTGTAATCACTTCCTTTGTGTCTCATTTTAAATTCCGATTGTCATTCTTATGAAATCCATGTCAGATTATAAGTTACTTCTGAAACGACGTCCCTACTGTAGTCCCTACTTTAAAGGAGAGGGGGGGAATTACATCTCCCTTGACTGGAGTTAATTTAAAGCTTGCTAATCCAACTCTGATCGGCCCGTCGCGACACATACAAACCCGATCACCGGTCAAGCGAAATATAATTATGATTATGACATTCCGAATTATACCATTTAATTATTCATTTTACCATGTTTTGGTGGAGAGAACAAGGTTGGATTGGTTTCTACCAAGATATCTGTAGTCTACAGAGGAATTATATCTCGCTTGACTGTTGCGCCGCAAATGGAGAGCCTTAGGCTCACTTTGTTTTTATTTTAGTTGTCGTCTCCGGGCACTACCGCTGGAACAAAACTATCCCTCCCCGTTGTCCGGTGATCGGGTTTGTAAATGTCGCGACAGACCGATCAGCCATTGGTTAGCAAGGTATAAATTAACTCAACGAAGCCATTGTTGTTGTGTCATGGTAGCAGGGAGGAATAAATAAACGCCATTTAACAACTACTAAATAATCAGCAGAGTTGGGGATATAAAGGAAAAGAACCGTAATTACTAATAAAATAAATTTTCATCTATCAAACTTTTAGTGTAATTTAGATTGGAGTAGGAGCGCGGAAATAAATGTTTGCCTATGGCGCCAGAATGTCTTGCGCGGGTCATGCCAAAGTTATACGTCATGTGTCAAGTGTAATGCCGGGTGGCCCTTCAAGGAATGTGCACCACCGGCGGTATAAGATAAAGGGGCTTAGAATTTAGCTGTCGTGGATAGAGAGGGATGGATAGATAGATAGATAGGTGGCTTTATTTTCAGGGCGAGGGAGGGAGGGAGAGAGAGAGGGAGAGGTAGAGAGAGAGGGAGGGAGAGAGTTAGGGAGGGAGGGATAAAGGGAGGGAGAGAAAGAGAGAGAGGGAGGGAGGGAGAGGGAGAGGTAGAGAGAGAGGGAGGGAGGGAGAGAGTTAGGGAGGGAGGGATAAAGGGAGGGAGGGAAAGAGAGAGAGGGAGGGAGGGAGGGAGAGAGGAAGGGAGGGAGAGAGAGAGGGAGGGAGGGATAAAGGGAGGGAGAGAAAGAGAGAGAGGGAGGGAGGGAGAGGTAGAGAGAGAGGGAGGGAGGGAGAGAGTTAGGGAGGGAGGGATAAAGGGAGGGAGGGAAAGAGAGAGAGGGAGGGAGGGAGGGAGAGAGTTAGGGAGGGAGGGATAAAGGGAGGGAGAGAAAGAGAGAGAGGGAGGGAGGGAGGGAGAGAGGGAGGGAGAGGTAGAGAGAGAGGGAGGGAGGGAGAGAGTTAGGGAGGGAGGGATAAAGGGAGGGAGGGAAAGAGAGAGTGGGAGGGAGGGAGAGAGTGGGAGGGATGGAGAGAGTGGGAGGGATGGAGAGAGGGAGGGAGGGAGAGAGAGAGGGAGGTAGGTAGAGAGTGGGAGGGAGGGAGGGAGGGAGGGAGAGAGAGAGAGGGAGGGAGGGAGAGAGAGAGGGAGGTAGGTAGAGAGAGAGGGAGAGAAAGAGAGAGCGGGAGGGAGGGAGAGAGTTAGGGAGGGAGGGATAAAGAGAGGGAGAGAAAGAGAGAGAGGGAGGGAGGGAGGGAGAGAGGGAGGGAGGGAGAGAGGGAGGGAGGGAGAGAGTTAGGGAGGGAGGGATAAAGGGAGGGAGAGAAAGAGAGAGAGGGAGGGAGGGAGGGAGGGAGGGAGAGAGGGAGGGAGAGGGAGAGGTAGAGAGAGAGGGAGGGAGGGAGAGAGTTAGGGAGGGAGGGATAAAGGGAGGGAGGGAAAGAGAGAGAGGGAGGGAGAGAGGGAGGTAGGTAGAGAGTGGGAGGGAGGGAGGGAGAGAGAGAGGGAGAGAGAGAGGGAGAGAGAGAGGGAGGGAGGGAGAGAGAGAGGGAGGTAGGTAGAGAGAGAGGGAGGTAGGTAGAGAGAGAGGGAGGTAGGTAGAGAGAGAGGGAGGTAGGTAGAGAGAGAGGGAGAGAAAGAGAGAGCGGGAGGGAGGGAGAGAGTTAGGGAGGGAGGGATAAAGAGAGGGAGAGAAAGAGAGAGAGGGAGGGAGAGAAAGAGAGAGAGGGAGGGAGGGAGAGAGTTAGGGAGGGAGGGATAAAGGGAGGGAGAGAAAGAGAGAGGGAGGGAGAGAGGGAGGGAGGGAGAGAGGGAGGGAGGTAGGGAGAGAGTGGGAGGGAGGGAGAAAGGGAGGGAGAGAGGGAGAGAAAGAGAGGGAGGGAGGGAGAGAGTGGGAGGGAGGGAGAGAGAGAGGGGGGGAAGGAGGGAGGGAGGGATAAAGGGAGGGAGAGAAAGAGAGGGAGGGAGAAAGAGAGGGGGAAGGAGGGAGGGAGGGAGAGAGGGAGGGAGAGAGAGAGAGGGAGGGGAGAGTGGGAGGGGAGAGAAGGGAGGAGGAGAAGGGAGGGAGAGGAGTGGAGGGGAAGGAGGGAGAGAGAGAGAGAGGGAGGTAGGTAGAGAGAGAGGGAGAGGAAATGGAAGAATAATATTTTAAATATTTAGTCAATTTTGACGGGCATCTCCACTGGGCAAATAAGATTAGAGGAAAAGAGAAGCCAAGTGTCGCCAAATGCGAAGAACGATATCTAATGCACAAGCCAGAGATTAAAAAGGAAGAAAAATATGGAGTGTCTCATTCAAGTGGAGAGGGCAATGGATTGCGAAATGTGAACCAACATCAATTTATCCTTATCCTTTCAATTATCTTATCTTAATAAAATGTGAAATTCTTGGAAATATCCAAAAACTGCTCCCTTCGACTAATTCACAAATAAATGACGCAGTGTACTCTTTAAGAAATGTGTCCTTTAGACCAAATTCATATGTAATTATAAGTCATTAACCTCTTGGACTCATCCGTATTACATCAAATTCTGTCCGATTTAAAAAAATCTGTGGCCAACACATGACTTTCTCCATGTTTGGGTTATAGATATTTAAATTATTATGAATAGCAATTATAAGAAAAAATTATTTCGTATCGTAGAAGATTAGTCTTCCTTATTGCCGTAAATTATATGTTGAATATGTTTACAGAATTCACCGCTACGTGGTGGCGGCGCTGTATACTGGAAATTATGAAAAAATTAAATATCTCCGAAATGGATGGTTCTACGAAAATTTGTTTCAAACAAAATACGTATATGTAGCATCCCACAGGATATTTAGAGTTCCCGTCTGTTACTTGTGTGAGTGAGTGAGTGGGTGCGCTCCCAACAATAACAGTTCTTGTGAGAATGATTGAGTATATGAGGAAATGACACCAGGTCACCAGCGAGGAGATATTTTGGTACTTAGCTATTATAGCCAAGACCCTTCGCAGGTTACGTATTATCTGCAGGAGTTGTCAGGGTTGAATGTTATCATTGTTGAATTATTGGATATAATTAATTATTTGTTTACTACGAAGGGTCCTGGTTATAATACGTAAGTACCGTTTTTTCCCCCGTAAACACGTAAGTACACTTTTTTCTTTCTTTATTTATTCTTTTCTGACGTTTACCGGCTCTTGAGTATTCTACCTTATACGGTTAAGGAGGTTTTATTAATTCTCAAATATCCTTCCCGCCCTAGTCTCCAAACCCCGCCTTTTAATTATTGACTTCAATGTTTAACATAACCTGTTAATGCCCAAGAGCAGAGTCATATTTACGGATAGGCACTTGCCTAGGGCGATAAATTTCTAGGTGTGGCATTTAAAAAATATATACCTTAACACTTATTAATAACTAGTGTAATGCCCATTGAAATATCAACGGAAGAATTACGGATAGATTATTATTCATTTCATTTAAAATAATTAATGTCGCACTTTTGCATATGAAATATTTTGTCATATACAACATTTGCAGTGAATATTTTGTTGTTCACGGGCTATCTTTTGTTAAAGTTAAAATAGTTGCCTCTCTTTCCCTCCCTCTCCCCCTCCCTCTCACACCCTCTTTCCCCCTCTACTTCCCTCTCTCCCCCTCCCTCTCGCTCCCCCCTCTACCTCTCTCTGCCTCACCCTATCTCTCCTATTAAAAGCATTCAAAGCACGTTTATACCCATAATAAGGATTGAATTAACAATATAATGTAGAGGTCTAACAATGGAATTGATAGGCAAGGCAACATCCCCTTAAAATGGTAAGATTTCTTCCAACTGTGTGAATTAAACGTTTACATTGAGAAATTTTGAATTGTAGGTGGAAAAAGATGAACAGAATAAGAAACTTTATAATGTTTTCTTCAAAGTGGTTTATATCTGAAGATTGTAGGTCAATTCTTTCTAATTTTAATTTTAAAGAGAATGAAAGCCTGCACATTGTAAAGCTGATTTTACGTGTTACCTTATGTGAAATAGAAATTAACTTCTGGAGTCGAACCTGGGTCTTTGATCTCGAGTTCGATACATTAAAACTTTTTGTTGTTATATCATAATGCTATCGTGAAAATTTCATCAAATTCGGTTCAGTCGTTTGCGAGATATTAAGCTTCAAAAAGCATTACGTGACAAAGTGACATTGTGACGCTGTCTTTTATATTATAAGATACTTATTTGGTATACTATACTATGTTGAATTGCAAATGAAAATGTATTATAGAAGGTAAATTAACACAAAAATGTTTTATTTAATAAGAATTAAAAGTTTTATATATAGGCAAAGGTCCTAAGGGCAGCAAATTCGTTAATCCACCTTGACCAAGAGTGTTAATTGAAACATTTTCTCTGCAATTTTTTTGTACTTGTATATTAACAGGTGATCCAAGAAACTTTGAAGTAAATTCAAATTTAGTTTGGTTGGTGTCGTGCGTTAAAGAGAGCACCCAATGAATTGCATCGTGGAAGTAAGAAACTGGCCGAAAAATAGGAGTGTAATGTACGCAAGGGTACAAGTCACGCGAGTAAATACAGTAATAGTTTTCTGAGTACCGTAAAAGACCTGCGTATAGGAAGCACTTTTTTTCCTAATTTTGGAAGCTAAAATGTAGGATGCGTCCTATACACGGGTACATAATATTTCATGTTTTTCTCTCTACGAATGTTCGACGAAAAATGAAAAATAAACAGGTGAAAACTAATATTTATTAAACATCAAGGTGTTTTAATTAAAATAAAACTTTTTAATAAGAAAAAAAGATTGCACTTTTACAAATAAGTGATGTAAGTACAAGATATTTCGGCTTTATTAGCCATTTATACTCGGATATGGATTTTAAATAATTTTCGTTTTTTCTGTACGAAGTCTTCAGTTAAAATGAAATACAAATATAAAATGAAATTGCTAACATTTAAATATTGAATGTCTGTCCATTGAAAGAAAGTCTTCAATCAAGGAAATAAATCAAACTTTTCAAACAATTTCCCTAAAATCCTATAAACTCGCCATCATCTGAGTCGTCATCGGTAATCTGGAACTCGTTGTAGACTTCATTTGTTTTTGAAGCCTCAGATTCGTCTGCTTCTAATTCTGCGGTCATCTTGCCGTTGTTTTTGTCGTCTTCCCATAATACGTCGTCTTCACTACCATTATAAAATTATAGTAAATATTAAGGGATGAAACTTTGGAGAATTATCAATAATTGAAATAAATAACTTCTTTAAACTCGTGATATTTTATTTTTAATGCAAGTTTCACAGAAGATCGAAAAAATTTTTACCGAGATTTTTTTATTTCAGTTGGATAGGAGTCACGAAAATCTGCTACATTATATCTTCTACATTGCTTTCCAAAGTGTTTTACAATTTCCCGTAATATGTAGTTTCGATATAGGTAAATCTAGTATTACAAATACTTCGGTAAATTCACTTTTCAGACCATACTCAGCGGAAACCATACTTATTCGAAGGAACTCATTTAATAGAATGGATACGAATCTTTTATTGCGACTTATTGTTTATTCCTAGAATTTCAAGATAAAACTTTCTTGCGTCCTATAGGTACACGGGAACAAAGAAAATTCTCAGAATTTGAGGCGGAAAACCACCCTGCGTCCTATACACGGGAACACAGAAAATTCTCAAGATTTGACTTCGAAAACCTCCCTGCGTCCTATACACGGGTGCATCCTATACCCAGGTCTTTACGGTACCATAACAGATACAAGTATGCAGTTGGTTTTAAATCTCCTTAAACTTAGCGTTAGGCAATATTTTACGGTCATCTTCTTCAAAAATATATACAAAGTCTGGCTTCAGATGCAAGCAATCGTAGATAGAACTTCGGAGTGTTTTCAAAATCAATGTTTCGAAAGTTGAAAAATTCCTTTATTTAAAGGTTTAGTGTACATAACTTGAAATATCATAAACGAACAACATTTGATGCCATGCTATGTTAATAATAGTAAATTTTATTGAGTTTCAGTTATAAGCAAAGTTTTAAACAATAATAATATGATGTTCTATAGATAAGTTATTAGGCATTTAACAATCTTGAGTTAGTTAATGATTCGTTTCATGTAACTGTAACTAGTTTAAAAAGAAGCTCTTGCGATTATATGTTCTATAACTGGTTTAAAAAAGAAATATAAATATATATTATAACATCCAAGAAAAATGTACTTTCATTTGTTGGTTTAAATTCTGTACAGGCGACCCTCACACTTACGACCTAATAGGTTCCTGGACGACAGTCGCAAAGCGAGCCATCGTAAGTCGAACCCTTATTTCCCAGAGGCGTAATGTTATAAATTGGGGTTTCGTTCCGGGAAACCCATTTCATACCATAAAAAACTGACCACAAAAATAAATAAAATAAAACACAAACATATTCGTTGTGTCTGGTCATTAATCCATATAACCAAAAGTTTTTCCACCTCAGGAATCAGCCCATCGCGTTTTCTTATCACCGGTGATTGCATTGGCCTAGCGCTCTTCACTTGTTTCAAATATTTTTCCTTGTCCTTCAAAATTGTGCTCACGGTCGAATTCAACAATTTTAACTTGGATGCGAGCTCAATCACTTTCATTCCCGACTCATGTTGACTCAAAATTTCACGCTTCATTTCCAAAGCGATGGATTTTCTCGACTTTTTTCTTGATTTAACATCTTGTGCATCACATTTCCCCTTCTCGTGAATAGTGAAAGGGGAAAAAATTTTAAAATTTGGAGAAAATTGACAAAAAAGTGAAGAGCGTTCCAAAAAGAGATGTGTTCGCTCTAAGGGCAGATGCAGACTGAGTCGGCTGACGTGCTGCTAATCGATGCGTTCGCTCAGTGTTGCCAATCGACTCGCGGTCGCGACGTCGTCGGTCGCAGTCGTTAGGCGGTCGTAAATACGAGTTTTGGTCATTACTGTGGGGGTCTTATTTACTATTAGAAAGGTCGCAAAAGCAGGGGGTTGCAAGTCGAGCCGTCGTAAGTCGGGGGTCTACTGTAATTGAAATGTATTTTATATTTAAACTAGCAAAATTACCAGGCATTGTTAGGGGTTATGTTTTAAATGGACATGACAACAATTTAAGATGATTGATATAAATGAAAAATTATTTCTATGTTTGAAAAGTTTTATTTAGGAAATTTTATCATATGTATGTGGTTTACAAATTTCAAATGGTACAGCATACGAGATCAGTTCCCATTTAAGAGCATTGACCTCATTGCCTCGGTATTTACCATTTTCCGTTTTTATAAACCTATAAAATATTTTTTTCATTATTAAAAATAAATTTCACACCAAATCTATATGTACTAAGATCATTGTCTACTATCAAGTATTGTCAATTGAATTAACAATTTTCAATATTCATTTAAAAAATTATTTGTTTAATGACATTTAATTCTTTAACGAGTTCTACCTGTGAGAGTGGGGTGTGGGTTAACACTTTGAATCCCATTGGTTTAACAAGTCCAAGTCCCTAGAAACACACCCTATTTCTGTGTTTATTAAAGGGATACAGTTTTCTAAGAAAAAATAACACAATAACACCAGTTCTAATGTTTGAAAGAATAAACTTTTTATTTATGAAAGAAAAGAAACCTCAAAATATGTTATGTGATTGATTTCTCACTGAATTTTGAAAATTTATAATTTTTAATAAAAAAAGTGGGGATTCTTCCTGTTATCTTATATAATAAAAAGCAATTCTCTGTCTATAACGCCAACTTTTCTCTGTCTGTAACGCAAACTTAAACGCTAATAACTCGAGAAGTAATGAAGATAGAAACTCGAAATTTGGCAGGGATGCTTGATTAACACTTTTTCAGGCGATGACGAATTTAAATCGCGAAAAAATTCCTTGGTTTGGCTCCAATTGAGGCATTTCCATTTCCCATTACTTAACATGTAAACCGTGATTTTTCGAAGTGCAGGCTTTTATTCATTTGGAAATTAAAATTATAAGGAATTAACCTACGACCTTCGGATTTGAATCATTTTGAAGAAGAAATTATAAAGTTTCTTGTACTGTTCATCTTTTTCCGCATCCAATTTGAAATCACTCATGTTATACGTTTAATTCTCACATTTTGTGAAAATATTGCCATTTTAACGGGATGTTGCCTTGGCTACCAGTTACATTGTTAGACCTCAAAATCCTATTGTTATATCAATCCTTCTGGGTGTAAGCGTGCTTTTAATGCTTTTAATACGAGATAGGGAGGGAGGGAGGGAAAGAGAGGGAGAGAGAGAGGAAGGAGGGAGGGAGAGGGCGAAGTAGAGAGGGGGAGGGAGAGATAGGGAGAGAGAGAAAGGGAGAGATAGGGAGAGGGAGGGAGGGAGACGGACAGACAAACGACTTTATATCAAGGACTTTCAATCAAATATAATAAGAAAATCGCAAAAATGAATCATGTACACCAATCAGTGGTACCACTTTACTGGTGACAGAAATGTTTTCGTCATATCTCATAAAGTATTGCTCATATCAAAATATTTTTCAAATAAAAGTTGTAGAACTTGTACAGAAGAGTATTTTATTTCCTATACATTTTTATCGTGGGAGCAGCCTTTATCGAGAAAATCAAACAAAAACATCTTAAATCGAGTTGAACTTGGAAAATTTCTCGCAAAGTTACTTCGTCATTGTTGCTAACGTAAACAATCTCCCAAACAAACGTTTAATTTACTTACTAGTGCATGTACTATTTTTAAATAGGCGGAAAATGGATTATTTATGATGAAGAAAAGAACTTTAAAATGCTATTTCCCATACGTACAGGTATATGATTTCTTTCCAACACTCCATTACATGAAACGTGCCCACTTGTGATACGTTGTACACTTTCCTAACTTGTTAATTTTTTTATTCACTACATTGTATTTGGGTAACTCTTTACGATTGGGCATACAGGTCACAACTGCTAAAGTTCCTTTATTCCACAACAAATCAAACACAGCAGGCAAAGTGTAATATCGGTCCATGAAAACTGTATGACCCCTATCAAAATATTTGGCTAAAAGTCTTTGTAAAAGAGCTATAACAGAATTGTCCTTATTCCCTTTTCCACAATACAATTCCATGTTTAGTACATAATCGGTTGCCTTGTCACAAACTATAAATAATTTCATTCCATATTTCTCAGGTTTATTTTTCATGAACACACTAAAGTGAATTCTGCCTCTAAAACCTCACGTTCCTTCATCCACCGTCAAATTGATATTAGGGGTGAATGCAGAAGGAAAGTTTGAATCAAATGGTCAAAAAACGGTCTCGCTTTATGCGATGGAACATGATTAGGTTGCCCGTGAGGCACATAAGTAGAATTATCATTTAGGTGCAAATTTGACAAAATTGATAAAAATCTGTTTCTACTTAGCACTGATGATGGAAAAGGGGTATAGACTAAACTTTGCCTGGACCAATAATTTCTCAGTGTTCCTTTTTTGACTACCGTATATACTCGTGTATAGTACGAGTTTTTACGACCAAATTTTTATTGCAAAAATTGGGGATCGTACTATACACGAGTAATGCATTTGAGGATTTAAAATTCATGTATCTTCACGGGCATTTTCGGTGAAGTTATGCCACCCGCACGCATTCTAATGGTAGGCTAGCCTTAACAGTGAGGTCCTGTATCATTGTTATGTTGCTTCGTGAAGAGTAGAATCTTTTTCATATATACAGCTTCAAATTCACAAATACTTGATATAAGTGACGATTTACGGGCACTTCCTTTCTTGAATTTTATGTATGTACATCAATGCCCGATTATTAAGTATCAATTGCACTTAGGATATTTTACGGACGCTAGCACAGATTTTATTTCAACGTTCAGGTATCTTACCTCGAAAATACTGGTTCAGACATTGTCGATTGATTGCTAGAGTAATTTTCAGTGAAAGTAACAACAATTTTCGATTCATTTTCCGTGAAATAATTACTTGAGCGTCACAATTCCGATTAATAACGCAATTTCCGTAGCAGCGCCAATGCACTGCCGAGCATCTTTCTATGTTGCCACAATCAGGGATCAATATGTAGGCTAAAGTAATCCCTTGAAGTCATATCCATGCATGTGGATCATCCCAATAACAGACATGTTAGCGTGGTTATAACCGTTTTTAAAGAGAGAGAATAAAAGTTAGTGTGCTAAAATTGCGATCGTGATAATAGCGATCATGAGTCAATGCCCGATTATTAAATATCAATTACACTTAGGGTATTTTACGGACACCAACACAGTTGTTTTTATTTCACCGCATCATTTGGATCACAACGAGACTTATTCGAAGCTCGCGTGCAGGCCTTGATGCTAGAATACGAACTCCTTTCACGTGGGGACTCGGCTTCACACAAGTTTTAGGTAGGTTGATTCGCTTAGCAGAATGACGAATACAGGCAGGACCCACCCTCCTCCTCCCCCCCTTTTCCCTACTCATTCCTCATCTCCTCTTCTCTCCTGCAATGTTGTCATTCGGTTTCTACTCTTCAAAAACATCCCCAACTCGCCGCTAGGAGGACGTTAAGGTCTCCCAGTTTTTTCTGCTGTGACTGTACCAAAAGTTTGTCCTTTTTTTCAGTATCTTCATCTTCTTTTAAAAAATGGCAGCTGCAGAAGCAACTTTTGTTTTTCATGCTATAAAGCGTGCGCATAATTTTAATTCTGTTAACCGTAGCGGTGCCTTATTTCCTGTAATATTTTCGGATTCTAAAATTGTGTTCGGATTTACTTGGGGACAGACAAAAAGTACCAAGATAATAATGAATATTTTAGCAAAAGAATCCCGACGTGAAATAATTTATGATATTAAAAACAATAATCTTCCTTTTTCGATGGAACAGATGCATCGAACAAAGGAAACGTAAAAATGTTTTCATTGGTAGTGCGATATTATTTGAAGAGTGCAAACAAAAATTTTAAATTTTTTTGAATGTTCAACAGAAACATCTCGAGAGATTGTTTAATTTCCGAAATTGAAAAAGTGGGCTTAGATTTTTAAAAAATATTTTTAAAATAAATATAATTACTCTTTAATAAATATAATTACTCTTTAATAAATATAATTACTCCTTAACCGTACGAGTGGCGCATTGAAAATTTTTGGAAAATGTGATAAAGAAACATACTGATTGCAAGGTAACATTTTTATTGCTTTTCAAAGCAGTCTCCATTACGGTCGATACACTTTTGCATCCTCTTAAACCATTCATCAAAACAGTGTTGCCATTCTCGTGGAATGACTTCAAAAACATCATTTTTTTAGGCCTCCACCGCATCATTTGCAATTTGAAATCTGATGCCTCGCATTTTATCCTTGATTTTCGGAAATGAGTAGAAATCGCGAGGTATATCGTGGCAGATGACGGGGATATCTCACCAAAAGCGTTTCGTAGTCTTTCTTAACATCGCTTTGGAGGGAGGAGTGATTTAAAATCATAATAAATCATGGCGTGAAAATGCTCCCCGTTGAAATCCATTTTTCTTTGCGACTCACAAACTTTAAAGTCGAATTCAAAACAAACTAAAGAGGCCGAATTATCACAAACAATGGTGTTTACACTACGAACAATTTGAGATAAAATAATATTGGCGTTGTTATTCTACTGTTTCGAATATGGAATTCTGGAAACTTTAAGTGCGCCCCTCGTACAGAGTGAGAATATTTAGAGATGAAATGAGCGAAAAAAACACAGGAAAGCAACAAAGGAACAAACAAATATTTAACACTTACAGGTTTACAACATGGGAAACCATAAAACAGTACAGGGAGGGCGGAGGGTTGACCGTTATAACTGTAGAGAGGGGAACGGGAGAGAGGACCGCAATAATTGGATTTTGGATTGGATTTTGTGAATGGTAGACTATATTAGGTCTAATTTATAATGGTTTCAAAGTTCCTTTGTGTATACTTGTAACTGTATTGAATAAGATATGTATTAATTATTACGTCTTTCAGGGACTGATGTAGATCTTATTGTTCATTTTTGTTATAAAAAACTACTTCTGTGTTTGATTTAATTAATCCTTTAAAGTTTATTTAATTTTGTTGAGTTATTTGAGTGTTAACATGAGAGGTCTAAAGACTATTTTTTTCTTTAATGCCTAGTATTTTTGTTAATCTGCATTTTTCTCACTGAAACTTTGAAATTTATTTTATGTAATGTGACTGGTGCTCGTTTAACTTGTTACTCATTTGATAGTTATGACAAGTACATTTTTATTTGTGGAAATTTAAATTTTAGATATATTGTTTATGTGATCTATTTTGTATCATATTCATCCATATCTTTGAAAAATTTTTGTAATTGGGTTCATATACGCGTATGAAAATAAATAACGGTTTCTTTGTGTTTTTCAATAAGCATGCTTTCGTAGGCATCTAGTTATTTTATTGTTATCTGAATTAGTTTACCTTTATTTAGTGTTTATCCTGATTTAGTGTTTACCCTGATTTAGTGTTTATCCCGATTTAGTGTTTATCTCAATTTAGTGTCCCATATAAGTGTTAAATAGAGGTTTTGTTGTATGTAGTATAGAGTACGTATTGTATTCACTATAAAAATTGAATTGTAAATGAAATTTTCATGTTGTTATCTTTCAGAAAGGAGTCTGGATCAAAGCTGAGCCTTATGAAGCTACAGAGGATCATTTTCAGGTAGGAATTACTGTTTTTTCCTTCAAAATAGCGTAAGATGTTCATTTTGGTATGACTAATTGACTTTTTATTCAGATATTTATCCTCTAATGTAAGCTATTAACGATAAAATATTATAAATGTATAACACATTGAAATTTTTCATAATTTTATGAGATGGGCATTTTACTTTTATTCAGGAAGAAGTTAACGATGGTAAGGAAAAGCCAATGGAAGGACAGTTTGTACAAAGATACGAGGTTAATACGTCTGATGGATTCTTGCATGGTTATTTAATCGTCGTTGCTGACATAAACAATCTCAATAATAATACATTTCATTTCCTTACGTGTGCATGCAGTGTTTACAAAATATGTAGGAAATGGATTATTTTTGATTAAGAAAAGAACTTTAAAACGCTATTTCTCTTATGTACAGGTATCTGTATTATTTCTTTCAAACACATACTCTGTTGCACAAAATGTGCCCATTTGTAATACGCCGTATACTTTCCTAACTTGTTTCCTCTCATATTTCCTTATTGAGTACTTTTTTGGTCGATTTTACGGTTTAGGAGTTTTTTCTTCATGTAACTCCAATCACTGTAGTTTGCACATTCTATCTTCGCCACACAGCTTAATTTTTAGCCATTAAGTAAACTATATAATTCTCTTTCGAAAGTTTGTACAAAATCTAAATTGGTAGGCTAAAGCAGCAAACGTTTTTATTAAATTTCTGAACG
Source organism: Uropetala carovei (assembly GCA_036926305.1). Classification (NCBI taxonomy): domain Eukaryota; kingdom Metazoa; phylum Arthropoda; class Insecta; order Odonata; family Petaluridae; genus Uropetala; species Uropetala carovei. The sequence goes on along the minus strand of JAXCHB010000252.1, from coordinate 1,035,897 downwards.
TATATTGACTAAAAATGAATAACTAAGTAGAAATTAATAAAACATTGGTGGCGTTGTCTTTCAGGAGAGGTGTGCGGAAATCAAAGTTGAGCCTATGGAACCAAGCTCGCCTTCAGATGGATATTTACAGGTGAATATGAGTTTTCTTTACTTTATTTAATACGAGAAAATAGTTTATATCGACAATACATCGGAAACATTGAAACGATTTATCCAATTGCAGTTTGTGGAAAATCTACTTCTAATTATTTAAGTTACTTACGTACTTTTAAAGACAGTTTGCCACACAAAAATATCATTAAAAACTGTTTATTAGTAACATTTCAATTAAAATCAACAAATATTTCATTGCCAAAGCAAAAATCGCACACACAAATTGAAAAATGTTAAAATTTTCTTCATATTAATGTTTGACTCTTAACTTCAGCAGCAGTGGGAGTTGTCATGGTAGTTTATATTCAGTATTGTTATAAAACTGATCAAATCATATTTTTCTGATTTTAAATGCATTTTTATGCTAATTTGATTTAGGATTCTGTCTTCAATAAAAATAAACTATGTTCTTTCCTGTATAGAAACATCCAAGTCTCAAGTTTGTACCATATTTCTAAGTAATTTTAAAGTGCAAATTAAAAATAGTCTACACTCATCCGTTTGTGTCAGTTGCAGGATGCAGGATGTAATGGGAAAGTATTGTGATCATGAAAAAAGTTGACTTTGAGATTTCAATGGAAATACATGTTTTGAGGTCCCTAGAACACGTTTAGACTATTTTCGGAATGTCTGTGTGTGTGTGTGTATGTGATTTTGGGCGTTCTAACTCAAAAAGTACTTGTCACATCGTTACCAAACTTCATATATAACACTTTAGCATGAACACAAAGAACTGATTAGTTTTTGGACAATAACGGATAACCGGAAGTCGAGGTTTATTCGAAACCCGATTCGGTTTTTGCGATATTTCTCCATTAAAACATCTTTATTGTATATACAATTCTATACAAAGGTTATAGAGAATGTAATTTCCTACAACTTTCATTTGAAACAATTTTCCATAGCAGTTATTGTTTAGGAATTATTTATAAATAATCGGTTTTTCTGGTTTCCTTCAAATATCTCCTAAAAAACATCGTTATTGGTAATCTTCAGGAGGACCAAAGTTGTAGAGAATAGTATTTTTTCCAAGTTTTGTTTGAAACAAATTTTTGTAGAACCATCCATTTCGGGAATATTCAACTTTTTCATAATTTCCAGTATACAGCGCCACCATCATGTAGCGCTGAATTCTGTAAACATATTCAAAATATACCTAAGTTAAGGCAATAAGGACGACTGTATTCTTTTACGATACGAAATAATAATTTTGCCTTATAATGCTACTCATAATAATTTAAATATCTATACCCCAAATATGGAGAAAGTCATGTGTTGGCCACATCAGATTTTTTTATTTTTGTCACCATTAAACATTTTCTCATTCTCTTTCTTACAATAATTATTCAACAGAGTATTCGTTGAAATCCAAATTATTAATTTGACAATTATCTCTGAATCATGGCCATTACTGCATGAATTTTCAGGTAACAATAAATCTTGATTCATTAGGATTTGTAAAGTAACTTCTGCAGTTATGCTACGATGATTAATTGCATTTACAAAAGTGGTATTTCTTGTTAATTTTCCTACAACGATGTAGTTGGTCATGACAATATCCACAACAGCATCATTTGGATAACATAATGCACCCCTATCCATACTATTAATGTACATGTGATGCATTAATGTCTGCTCTTCATTTACAATCAACATTTCACAATTCATTTTTTTCAAAACAGAGTAACAACAATACCCAGCCAAATACGTGATAACAGGCAAATAATCACCACATTTTTCCACGTCAGACTGCTGCACATCCAATTCATAATCAGACACTTCCATTTTCCAAATACCGTATTCACCCGAATCCAAGACGACCCTGAATCTAAGACGACCCCCCATTTTGATGATTCCAAAAGAGAAAAAAGCTCAAATTAACCTTCATTACTACAAAAATTATAAATCTTGTGAAATATTTATTTTCTCTTATACTTTTCTTGAATGTCATTGTCTTTTAACATTTTAAAATCATAAGATCACATCAAAAATAGAACCATTCAGGTTTTCAAACAAATTAAATGGTAGCATTCATTTTAAGATAACATTAAAAATAAAGTAAATTAGTCATCATCACTGTCTATGCAACCTTCACTATTTTCCTCATGCTCACTATCTTTATCACTCTCAACTTCATCATCAGTCTCCCACAAAACATCATCCTCACTCCCATCCATGGCATTAGATATGCAGCATTTCTTAAATCCTTTCACTATTACTTTTGCATTTATTTGTTGCCACGATGCCTTGATCCATTGGCAGAGCATTGCAACTTCAGGTTTCTTAAGATTTCCTTTTGGTGTTAAAGTGTGAGTTCCACTCTGTAACCACTCAGAATACAAAACCTTTAAATTATTTTTAAAACACTTATTGACAGCAACATCTAAAACTTGAAGTTGCGATGTCATTCCTCCAGGTATTACAATATGATCAATATTCATCGCACTCATTATGTTTTTAATTTCAGGAGATAAGTGTCCTTGAATGCATCCAGTGAAAGCATTGCTCTTTGTTTCAGTAAAGCTCCTGGCCGTCTATTCCACACCACATGTAACCAATCTCTCATTAGTTCTTTAGTCATCCATCCCTTTTCTTGGCACCTAACTATTATTCCACTTGGCAAATGTTTCTTAGGCATTGTTTTCCACTTTAGAATCACATATGGTGGTAATTTAGTCCCATCTGCTAAAAGCGACAACATTACCGTGACTCGCATTTTTTCGTTGCCTGTAGTTTTAATTAGGACGGACTTCGCACCTTTTTCGTTCACAGTATAATTAGATGGCATGTAGAAGAAAACCGGAGTTTCATCGGCATTTCCTATTTGGCTCAAAAGGTAATTATTGGTTTTTCTAAGTCCAATTACGTATTTCTGGTAAGCGAGAAGTTTTTCAACATAGTCTTCTGACAATTTCTGACACAGTGAAGTTCGTCGCCGTAAAGAAAAATTATTTCGTCGCATCAATCTCACGCACCAACTTCTGCTGGCCTTGAATTCTTGCAATGATATATTAAGTCCTTTAGTAATTTCATTAGCTTTAAGTATAATACTTTCAGTCGAAACAGGCATACCGTTCTTCCTCATGGTGCGCACAAACTTGACTACTTCTTCTTCAGTGCCATGAAATCGGCCTAATTTTGGACCACTGAGCGACTTCCTTGTGGCTTTGGCTTTTTCTAGTTCCTGTTTTGAGAGTTTCCATCGACGCACATTTGCCTCAGATACACCGAACTTTCTACTCGCATCACAGTTATTAGTTTTTTCGACGTAATTTATCACGATCAGCTTAAAATTTGTATCTTAGCTCCGTCTAATTCCTTTGTTAACTTTCCCTTTGCACTCGTGCCACGTACTTCAACATGATCTGTCATTTTAACTTAAGGGTTGTGCATTTAAATCAAGAATGCACAACTCAAAATTACTGTCACACTTAGTGAATCGCGGTGCGTCGTTTGAAAGGGGAATCCCAATGATTTCCGCTCTCATTTGTTTTGACATTGCGGTTGGCATTACGTGCAAGATGAAAGTACGTTGTCTGTGTTGTGATCGTCGACGATGATTATTAGTCTAAATAATTATTATTCCAGTCATGTTTTTCTTATTGTTATTACTATTTGTTTATTTCACTTCTTTATGTACGTACTTGAATTTGCTGTTGTGAATTGTTTACTCTAATATGCCATTTGTTGTAAAAACCATTGATTAAATGCTTAAATATACTTCGTATTCGAATGTAAGACGACTCTTGATATTTACAGCTGAAAATTTGGAAAAAAAGGTCGTCTTAGATTCAGGTGAATACGGTATATCCCTTCCTTTCCTTGCTACAATTTTTTTACATTTACATGAATACCCTGCAGGCCGCCAGAGGCGTTCGGCAGGGGGTGTCACTGCACCAAACGAACTCTTAACTAATGCCTCTGTTGGACTGTCTTATCGTGTCTGGGAAAAAATATTTGGTATTTCTCGGTTCTAACGACTATTTCGATGTATTTTCTCGTACGCTCTGATGTTCACTAACACCGATGGGTACAATTGTGCCACGTACGTCTTCAATGATCTCGGAGTATTTAAACTTTTGCTTTAAATTAAAGTATTATTAAAGAATTTAACCTCCCTAGTTTATGTAAAACCCATATTTTAATTTTAAATGCCTGTTTATATAAGAGGTAAGCAAAATTGGATCCAAATGGATAAGAATATGAACTGCTTAATAATCTTTCCTAATAGCTACAAGAAAGATAATTTTCCATTGAATTCGATGCAATTAATCAGGCGAATGTTATATCAGGGAATTATGATTAAGTTCACTACCTATAAAAGAGTTAAATAGAGACGCCAGTTGAGAGGTAACTTATAATCAGACACGGATTTCACTTGGCGACTAAAATAATACAGGAAGGAACTGATAACACATCCCCAAAACAATCTGATGAGGCCAACACATGACTTTCTCCATATTTGGGGTATAGATATTTAAATTATTATGAATAGCATTATGAGGCAAAATTATTATTTCGTATCGTAGAAGAATACAGTCTTCCTTATTGCCGAAAATTAGGTATATTTTGAATATGTTTACAGAATTCAGCGCTACATGGTGGTGGCGCTGTATACTGAAAATTATGAAAAATTTGAATATTCCCGAAATGGATGGTTCTACGAAAATTTGTTTCAAACAAAACTTGGAAGAAATATTATTCTCTACAGCTTTTGTCCTCTCTTAGATTACAAATAACAACGTTCTTAAGGAGATATTTGACGGAAACCAGAAAAACCGATTATTTATAAATAATTCCTAAACAATAACTGCTATGGAAAATTGTTTCAAATGAAAGTTGTAGGGAATTACATTCTCTATATCTTTTGTATAGAACTGTATATACAATAATGATGTTTTAATGGAGAAATATCGCAAAAACCGAATCGGTTTCAAATAAACCTCAACTTCCGTTTAATCGGTATTGTCCAAAAACTAATCAGTTCTTTGTGCTTATGCTAAAGTTTTATATATGTAGTTTGGTAACGATGTGACAAGTACTTTTTGAGTTAGAATGCCCAAAATCACATACATACACACACACACACACAGACATCATTCCGAAAATAGTCTAAACGTGTTCTAGGGACCTCAAAACGTGTATTTCCATTGAAATCTGAAAGTCGACTTTTTTCGTGATCACAATACTTTCCCATTACATTCTGCAACTGACACAAATGGATTTGTGTAGACTATTTTTAATTTGCACTTTAAAATTACTTAGAAACATGGTACAAACTTGAGACTTGGATGTTTCTATAAAGGAAAGAACATAGTTTATTTTTATTGAAGACAGAATCCTGAATCCTAAATCAAATTAGCATAAAAATGCATTTAAAATCAGAAAAATACGTGATTTGATCAGTTTTATAACAGTACCGAATATAAACTACCATGACAACTCCCACTGCTGCTGAAGTTAAGAGTCAAACGTTAATATGGAGAAAATTTTAACATTTTTCAATTTGTGTGTGCGATTTTTGCTTTGGCAATTAAATATTTGTTGATTTTAATTGAAATGTTACTAATAAACAGTTTTTAATGATATTTCTGTGTGGCAAACTGTCTTTAAAAGTACGTAAGTAACCTAAATAATTAGAGGTAGATTTTCCACAAATTGCAATTGGATAAATCGTTTCATTGTTTCCAATGTATTGTCGATATAAACTATTTTCTCGTATTAAATAAAGTAAAAAAAACTCATATTCACCTGTAAATATCCATCTGAAGGCGAGCTGGGTTCCATAGGCTCAACTTTGATTTCCGCACACCTCTCCTGAAAGGCAACGGCACCAATGTTTTATTAATTTCTACTTAGTTATTCATTTTTAGTCAATATGCGTTCAGAAATTTAATAAAAACGTTTGCTGCTTTAGCCTACCAATTTAGATTTTGTACAAACTTTCGAAAGAGAATTATATAGTTTACTTAATGGCTAAAAATTAAGCTGTGTGGCGAAGATAGAATGTGCAAACTACAGTGATTGGAGTTACATGAAGAAAAAACTCCTAAACCGTAAAATCGACCAAAAAAGTACTCAATAAGGAAATAGGAGAAGAAACAAGTTAGGAAAGTATACGGCGTATCACAAATGGGCACATTTTGTGCAACAGAGTATATGTTTGAAAGAAATAATACAAACACCTGTACGTAAGAGAAATATCATTTTAAAGTTCTTTTCTTAATCAAAAATAATCCATTTCCTACATATTTTGTAAACACTGCATGCACACGTAAGGAAATGAAATGTATTATTATTGAGATTGTTTATGTCAGCAACGACGATTAAATAACCATGCAAGAAATAAGTTCAACTTTAATTAAGACATTCTTGTTTTATTTTCTCAATAGTGGCTACTCCTACAATAAAAATGTATAGGAAAAGAAATATTCTACTTTACTAGTTCTACAAGTTTTATTTCAAAAATATTTTGATATGAGCAATACTTTACGAGATAGGACGGAAAGTTCATTTTTCATCACCAGTAAAGTGGTACCCCTGATTGACTTACGTGATTCATTTACACGACCTTCTTACTGCCTTTGACTATAAGTCCCTAATATCATATTTAATGAAAATTTATTCAGTTTTAAGCCAAGAACGAACATGCAGACGGACGGAGGGATGGACAGAAGGTAATAGGTGCTCACGCTGGAACCCAGAAGTTAACATAATGAATTTACCGTGCATAAACAATGACGAACATGCAAATAAACATCATTTTCTTGATAATAATAACAGTTGTCATGCTAAATACAGACTCCATTATTGACTGTTAATTTAAACGAACATGCAGATGGACGGACGGATGGACAGGAGCTAATAGGCGCTTATGCTGGAAGCGAAACGCGCCTAAAAACACTAATCACCATTTGCCAACTACAGCACTGTAACTTTAGAGTTTTAAAATTATTAAACAACCTATAGTCCTTGATGCTTTATCACTTCTGACAATCCACCAGACATATTAACCTCGTATCTTTGTACAAACTGTCCTTCCATTGGCTTTTCCTTACCATCGTTAACTTCTTCCTGAATAAAAGTAAAATGCCCATCTCATAAAATTATGAAAAATTTTAATGCGTTATAGATTTATAATATTTTATCGTTAATAGCTTACATTAGAGGATAAATATCCGAATAGAAAGTCAATTAGTCACACCAAAATGAACATCTTACGCTATTTTGAAGGAAAAAACAGTAATTCCTACCTGAAAATGATCCTCTATAGCTTCATAAGGCTCAACTTTGATCCAGACTCCTTTCTGAAAGATAACAACATGAAAATTTCATTTACAATTCAATTTTTATAGTGAATAGAATACTTACTCTATACTACATACAACAAAACCTCTATTTAACGCTTATATGGGACACTAAATTGGGATAAACACTAAATCGGGATGAACACTAAATCAGGGTAAACACTAAATCAGGATAAACACTAAATAAAGGTAAACTAATTCAGGTAACAATAAAATAACTAGATGCCTACGAAAGCATGCTCATTGAGAAACACAAAGAAACCGTTATTTATTTTCATACGGGTATATGAACCCAATTACAAAAATTTTTCAAAGATATGGATGAATATGATACAAAATAGATCACATAAACAATATATCTAAAATTTAAATTTCCACAAATAAAAATGTACTTTTCATAACTATCAAATGAGTAACAAGTACATATAGATTTGGTGTGAAATTTATTTTTAATAATGAAAAAAATATTTTATAGGTTTATAAAAACGGAAAATGGTAAATACCGAGGCAATGAGGTCAGTGCTCTTAAATGGGAACTGATCTCGTATGCTGTACCATTTGAAATTTGTAAACCACATACATATGACAAAATTTCCTAAATAAAACTTTTCAAACATAGAAATAATTTTTCATTTATATCAATCATCTTAAATTGTTGTCATGTCCATTTAAAACATAACCCCTAACAATGCCTGGTAATTTTGCTAGTTTAAATACATTTCAATTACAGTAGACCCCCGACTTACGACGGCTCGACTTGCGACCCCCTGCTTTTGCGACCTTTCTAATAGTAAATAAGACCCCCACAGTAATGACCAAAACTCGTATTTACGACCGCCTAACGACTACGACCGATGACGTCGCGACCGCGAGTCGATTGGCAACACTGAGGGAACGCGTCGCTCGGCAGCGCGTCGGCCGACTCAGTCTGCATCTGCCCTTAGAGCGAACACGTCTCTTTTTGGAACGCTCTTCACTTTTTTGTCAATTTTCTCCAAATTTTAAAATTTTTTCCCCTTTCACTGTTCATGAGAAGGGGAAATGTGATGCACAGGACGTTAAATCAAGAAAAAAGTCAAGAAAATCCATCGCTTTGGAAATGAAGCGTGAAATTTTGAGTCAACATGAGTCGGGAATGAAAGTGATTGAGCTCGCATCCAATCACGTAATGCTTTTTGAAGCTTAATATCTCGCAAACGACTGAACCGAATTTGATGAAATATTCAGGTTAGCATTATGATATAACAACAAAGAGTTTTAATGTATCGAACTCGAGATCAAAGACCCAGGTTCGACTCCAGAAGATAATTTCCATTTCACATAAGGTAACACGTAAAATCAGTTTACAATGTGCAGGCTTTCATTCTCTTTAATATTAAAATTAGAAAGAATTGACCTACAATCTTGAGATATAAACCACTTTGAAGAAAACATTATAAAGTTTCTTATTCTGTTCATCTTTTTCCACCTACAATTCAAAATTTCTCAATGTAAACGTTTAATTTACACAGTTTGAGGAAATGTATCCAGTTTAAGGGCATGTTGCCTTGCCTATCAATTCCATTGTTAGACCTCTATATTATATTGTTAATTCAATCCTTATTAAGGGTATAAACGTGCTTTGAATGCTTTTATTACGAGAGATAGGGTGAGGCAGAGAGAGGTAGAGGGGGAGAGAGGGAAGTAGAGGGGGAAAGAGGGTGTGAGAGGGAGGGGGAGGGGGGAGGGAGGGGTAGAGGGAGGGAAAGAGAGGCAACTTTTTTAAGTTTAACTAAAGATAGCCCGTCAACAACAAAATATTCACTACAAATGTTGTATATGACAAAATATTTCATATGTAGAATTGCGACATTAATTATTTTAAATGAAATTAATAATAATCTATCTATAATTCTTCCGTTCTCAAAAAATAGGAAAGCTTTATCAACTTCTATAAAACATTCCACTTTATATATTTCAAAAATTACAAGTTACGTTAAAAATTACTTTAAAATTCATTTGAAGTTAACTGCAACATCTGCTTGTATAAAAAAATGAAAGAAATCCTAAAGTATATTCGAATCCAGTCTCGCACAGGAAAATATTGCTAGAAATGCATAAAATTATAAGTTAATATTAAAGTATAATAAAAATAATAAATTACTACTCAAACGCCCAATATCCATCCACTGCTTATGACAAATCCAAAGAAATCCTTATATCCATCGCTGCATCTGGAGTTGATAACACAAAAAGTTCTCGATGTACGTCAAACGTCCGTTCCTGAAAATTGGGATTCATTGCCAAATGGCATGTAGCAAGATAAAAATCTAACATATAACAATATCTCCATAATTATATAATTTTAACAGATATGACATGTGATAATGCTGCTTATATAATTACATTAAGCAGTAATTTTGCAGTCAATTACATTTTTATTATAAATGTAATATAAATTAATCTGTACGAGTTTATTACAACTTACTTTCATTTCTACATATAAAATTATTTAGAGTAATATTCACCAATGCTTTAAGTATTAATTAATCGCCATATTTCATCATTTTCTTTCTTTCAATCCATAAATTTCCATATCTTAGACTCCTATAGTCTTCCCTTTCCTGTCTAACATTGGAATTCCAGACTAGAATACATTCCTATATTTGCAAAAATATAGTCACCGTTAAAATTTTTAAATTTGCTTATTTTGGTCCAAAATCCAACGTATTTTTCACAGTTTAAGAGATTACTTTTCTCTTCTTTTGAAAAATATGCTTGTAGCATATTTAATTCAGAGCCAGCTTTTATTGCGTCTATTTTATTTTTGAATTTGTTTAGTATTTGCGTAATATCGCATGTTAAACTTTCGTTGATAAAATTTTACACAGGTAAGTTTAAATTGCTCATTATCATTTTTATCACGGTACTTTAATAACTCCATAGTTCCTGCTCCAACTTTCACTTCATTGATAGAAAGCAGTATGTGAAGATCAAATATATTTAAATTATCTAATTTTTCATCATCACTAAAATAACAGGGTTTGACAAAATTTGTACATAACAATCATAGAAACCTTCCGCATTCTGTATATAAAATATCTACGAGAACTTTTTTGGATTGGAACATAGCATTGAACTGATTAAAAAAATACAAATATGCCTTTACGTACGGATTTTGCATTTCAGCAAATATTAAATTTCCAACCGGATTTTTATCCTCAAAGGAAGCTAGCCTAAAAAGTTCATAAAGCGCATCCCATTGCTCCAATATTCGATTAACACAATTTGATAATGCTAACCATCTGGTTTGACCGGGGCTGATGATTTTTAATTTAGAAGTATGCATATATTTCTGAAATTCTTCTAAAATACACTGGCGTTTTGGGCTTCGCGAAAAGTAATTTGAAATATTTTGTAAAAAACCTTCAATATTGCCAGGTATTTCTTGTGAGGCAGCTGCTGCAATTAGATGCGCCGAATGACAAATGCAACCATTTAGAACAATATCAGAGTTATCATTTAAAAGATAATTTTTAAAAGACTCTTTCTTTCCCATCATTACACTGGCATTGTCTGAACAATACCCGACTATATTTTTAATATCTAGGTCAAAATCTTTCATGCATTTTACAAAAAGTGAATACATACCTCTGGCTGTGCCCTCGTCAGAATCTATTTTAACTAAGTCTAAAAGCTGTGTTTTTAATTCTGAATTATAATTGTATCTAATTAATATACACAGTAATCTGATGTTACTTATATCAGTACTTTCATCTACAAGTATTGAAAAATTGGTATCTTTTAATTCCTCACGTAATTGTTCCTTAACGTTTTTAACAATACTTGTACATTTAGTGCGATTTTGTTTAACATTTTTAGCAATAGTGAAATCCTTAAAATTAAGCTTCGCTACTTCTATTATATGGCCAATGGAATTGAAGCTAAAATTATGTGTGGCCACTAGTAAACTGAACCTAATGTCAGCCACGACATGATCCTTTCGCTCATTTGCATATTTAAATACTTTAGTAATATCTACTGTCTTGTCCAAACTTTTAACATTTGTAAGATGCCTCTGGCTGGAAGAATGTTTTATCAAATCACTTCTTTTGCTCCCTAAAACTACATTGCATGCCCTACACTTCGCTTTAGTTGTGTCTGAGGGTACAGGCTCCAACCAATTTGAGAAAATTTCTTCTTTTAACCAACTTTTGGAAAATAGTTGTCTTCTGCATGTACTTTTTCCTTTAGAAAGCTCCCCTCGGTCTGCCATCTTCCTTTTTGGAGTAGAACCACTTTCCAGGTCCGAATTCGACTCATCTTCACTCACAATGTTTTTTATCCATTTAGGGCTGCTGTAAATACTGTATAAGTTACAATCAGTACTTACATAGAGAGGATGTTTTAGCTATTTCAATAACACCAAATATAAATAATTTAATACGTACCTAGTTGCTTTAACTTGCAGGGGAAAAATCGGTGAAAATTGATTTTGTCCAGGTATTGTAATTTTCTTAAGCTCTTGGCAGAATGTCCCTCTTAAGAAATCAATTTTTTAACCATCTGGATAGTAAAACAAATAAAAATAATATTATGGGTAAACTGAATACCCTATCACAATACTTATAACATTATATTCAAGAAAATTACCGAATCTTCGTTTGTCTCCTTGTCCGCTTCTTTTAATTTCTCCGTTTATACCTCAAATGCCTTATTTTTGTTGTCTCGTTTACTGTAGTCGATAGATTTTATCTTCCTTGAACAAACTCTTATACAACTCGTTAAATAGCGTTATAAATTCACGGAAACAATTCCTTACGCCAGTCATATCGAGATGAATTGTACATAATATACAGACCGGAGTGAGAAATAAACCGTGAATAGAACCTGGCCCAACCTGGGATTCCCCGAGTTGAGGGAACCGCGTCGCCTGTAGGCCAGATAAAACAGTCATACATTGTCGCCACTACACTACAAAATAGAAAACTGCGTAATGTATATAATGTTAAATAAAAATCTGCGAAGTTGACACGAAAATTAAAACTATTTTTTTATTTCAATATAATATTTTAGCAATTTTTGAATCGCCGCCGCTACGTCTCACATAAGCTCAAATACCACTACGCGTAGCGGAATTCAGCTACCGTTGGCAACAGTGGTAGGAAGTTGTTCACATTTAGTTCAGTATCAGTACGCTAGAGCAGATAGGGCGATCATATTTATATAATAAAAATGGTACAGTTCTCCATTCAAAAACAGGGAAAAATATTATTCCTAATGGCGTAGGCGGTGCCTAAAATTCTGCCAATTCTTCGAGATGTGTCATTGTTAAATCCTCACCTGAGATGAGTTTGATGTTTGTATCGAGGTTGAGAATTCTAATCGCGAAAAAATAAAGATTTCGCTATAGAGGGAAATCTTTCACGCAAATAAATATCAAAATTATTTTTTAATGAACACGAACTTTCGGGTCCACGAAATTTCGTACTCGTTCCCGCGTCGAAAAATATCGATTGGATGAGTCGACGGAACGTAACATCGAATCCAGCTGTTAACAGCTGTTAAGACCGCGGGAATAGCTGTAAATGGCCGACGTTCGTATTTGACGTGTGTTTTTTGGCTAGGAAAGAGAGGTTCTTCTTTTTAAGTTTATAAAAACTAACACGAAGGAGTGTAGACACAAGTTTACTGTATGCAGGCTTTGCCTCTGCGAGAGTGTGAATTTCATTGATATTTTCCAAGTATACGAATGGTCAGGTTACGTTGCAGCCGAAGTTATAAAAGATCTTAAATTCCAGGTGAGTGTTATTTGTTGTATTTTACTGTATTAGATTCTTTTCTGCGCTTTAGTTTATAGTATTTATCTTTCATTCATCGAAGTGTTGGTTGTATGAGAACTTTCAAAGTTCATAAGTAGTATTATTTATTTACTTCCAATCGTTAAAGAAACGAAATTACAAATGCTTACGATTACAGTTTAGATATATAATTTGATGCATTATATCATTCGATAAAAGAAAATGCGAAAAAATGAAGGAATTGTACAAAACCTACTATTATTTATATTTATTTCCACTTCCAACCGTTCGTGATTTCAGTATCAAGATTTCACTACATCGGATTAATATTTATCGGTTGCCGGGGCTATGAACCGGATCAAAGGAATGAATAGCGCTATTATTACAATGCCAATCTCTACATAAATATTTTGAAGAGTGTGTTTGTTCAGTATAAAATCATACTTTGCGATTACCTACAGTTGCAAAATTTTACATAAACAATCCTGCTTCTTAATCTAGTCGAATGCACCACTTTTCACACGGGAAAATGCTGTTGAAAGGTTTAAATGACGATTTTATTATTCCGTTTGAATAACATGGGAATGCCTCGAATTCAGAGTGTAGGAGTTTTTTCATTAGCATATTAAAAGGTGTTAGAAATGAGATATCGACTCGAAGTGAATACCATATTGAATAAATTTACGTATTTGTATGGTGGAATTTCGGTTTGAGTTGTAAGTTGCCCGAAAATTGTTTATTTTCAGATTTTCAGCGTTTTTATCGACATATAATTCTCCATGCATAGTTTTCTTTCGAGTATGTCACCTGTTCTCAACGTGATTTTAAACATCGACGAATAACGCGATATTTAATTAATTCTTTTATTTCTCATGTTTTATGACCTTGAATGGCCTTTTGCATTACATTAGAAGTTATAAACTATATATTCAGGTTATCGTGTTCTGCGGAAGATGAGAGATAGATTTGTTGTAGCGACGAAAGCAAACATGCAATACAAACCAAGCTCGTAACATTTTATCTTATTGATTAATGGTATTATTATGAATGCATGTAGGGTGTTTGTTTATTAATCTGTATTTATTTTTATGAATGTCTTTTAAGATTTTTATTATCTTTTTGTATTTTAATTCCTATGATTCTTTATATGTATTTTATTTTTAAATCGTATATCAAAATTGTATTGTGAAAATGAATTTATTATTATTATTAATGTATTTTGTCGTTTGGTAAAATTTACCCCCTTTGTCAAACTAGATGTGACAAATCAAATTTCAATATAATACAAATATAATGATAATAACGATATAATTAGCATTTTTGGTGAGATTTATTAAATGTTGACAATGTGCCATTCGTATTTTCAAAACAATACCTTTTGTGTAATGACTGTCCTTCATTTATGGCTGAGCATACTTAGCAAAACTGGATCTTACGTGAATAGGAAATGAAATTGTTTCATGTTGTGCTGTAGTAGATTCACTAAATCCATTGTAATTCAATGGCTGCTTATGCTAGTATGAAATGTTTTTATAATAGTTACTGTCAATATGATCACTTGTTCTGTCTATAGGTTTCCGAGATGGATGTGTATCCTCATGTAATATGCTCCATTTGCTTGGGAAAGTTGACGGACTTCAAACAATTTAAGGAGCAGTGTCTGGATTCCAGGGACACCTACATTAAAGAGTTTGCATCAGAGGAAAGGCACGCCGAACATTCAGTAGATGTTGTAAGCACTATTTCTTTATGTTTTTTATAGATTCTTTGAATTGAATTGGAGATTTTAATACATATAGTTGTTTTGAGGACCCATGAGTTCGTTTTTACTATATTCTTTGTCTGTGGTTGTATGTGTACCTGAAAAAAACATTTTGGGCATTCTAACTATGTTATATAATAATAGCCGTCGTCCGTTGGTTGGTTGGTTGGTCACGCTATGCAAACACTAATAACTCGAGAAATAATAATGATAGAAACTCGAAATTGGGTAGGGATGCTTGATTAACACTTCTTCAGAGACTGACAAATTTAAATCGCGAAAAAATTCCTTGGTTCGTCTCCAAGGGAGGCATTTCCATTTCCCATTACTTAACATGTAAAACGCGATTTTTCGACGTGCAGGCTTTTATTCATTTGGAAATTAAAATTAGAATAAATTAACAGACAACCTTCGGATTTGAACCATTTTGAAGAAAAAGTTATAGAGTTTCTTATTCCATACGTCTTTTTTCGCCCACAGTTCGAAATATTCCATGTTAAACGTTTAATTTGCATATTTTGTGGAAATCTTGCCATTTTAACGTGATGTTGCTATGTCGACCATTATCATTGTTAGGTTCAGTACGAGAGAGAGAGGAAGGAAGGGGAGAGATTGGCGTGTTTTGTGGAAAATAAGTATATTAACGTAAATATAAAAAATTTTAAGTATCGACAGTGTCATTTTAGAAAAATTGGAAATAAATAGCATTCTTAAATTAAATTCTTTGTGAACCATACGTGCTTACGAATTTATATTGTTATTCCTCGAATTAATTTCGTAACAATGGCCGAAGTTTGGAAAAGAATATAAATTAAAATTCAAATAAAATTAAAAGGACATTTAAAACTGTTAACAGGCAATTTTCGAAGAAACAACAGTGGTTCTTTTAATGGATTGAATTTTTTTATAAAAGGAATTTTGGTGCTTATTTAATACAGAGTAAGTTCTAAGGCTTATAATCCATTTAAATCTAATAACAGTGGCTATTATAGTTTAAAGGAAGAAATTTATTTATTCACTTTACAGAATGAATTAATTTTAGGCTAGCATTGCCTATTATAAAAGGAGTTACTTTGGAATTTACAGTATGTAAAGTGGGAGTTGTACTGAATTGACTCAAGTATTTTGGGTACTTTCCTGTTAACGGTCATACCTCAAAAAATAAGCACGTATCATTGTGATATGTTACGACGTATTTGTTTGTTAACAATGTCTAACAACGGGGGAATTACTTAAAAATCACACTTTTTTGAAACTTATTTATTAATAAAAGCAACATAATTACTAATACAATCTAAATTTCTGTTACTAGGGGACCAATATGTCTTTATGGCATTTAAAATAGCTGGAAATATGTCGATTTCTTTGTGATGTTGTCGCCACATGAATCCTTCTGCTGACAGGCTTCCGCGCTGCATTTCCAAAATATTCTGTCTCAGAAGTAAAGTTTCATAATATGGCCCTTCTTGCACATTCGCCCTTTAGATAAAATACCATGGTCTTGAAGCAAAGATACAGCTTCTTCTTCACTCCTCGGCAAGCTCCACAAATTCATCATTAAGGGATCAACGTAAATATCTTAACGAGATTTGTTACGCATTGTTAATAAACAAAGTATCACAACAATACGTGTTTTTTTTTTTGAGGTATTCCCGTTAACAGGAAAGTACCATTTCAAAGCAAAAATGAATTTAAAACTAATGAAAGTTGTTGTTTCGGAAATTGAGAAGCCCAGAGTGGTGAGCGGACGCTAAACTATATTAAGGTACATTTTATTCCAAAATCTATTTAAAGTATTATCAGAGGCAATTGAAGTTTGAACAAATTTTTTTGTTACCGGAATTATGCTGATTTCATGAAATTGAAATGCTAATGCATTAATCCATTAAAATCTGTTAAGAGTGGCTATTTTAGTTGAAAGAAATATATGTACATGGTAGGTACTTTTATTCACTTTTCAGAATGAATGAATTCTAGGTTAACATTGCATATTATAAAAGGATTTTCTTTGGAATAAGAAGTTTGGTATGTGATTATTTTAACTGAACTGAATGAAGTTCTCTTCTAAGTTTGAAATCCATTTAAAAGTGGTGAAAGTGATTGTTTCGGAAAATGAGAAGGCAAGAGTGCTGAGCAGACGATAAACGATATTGAGGTACATTATATACCAAAATCTATTTAAAGTATTATCAGAGGCAATTGAAGATTGAACCAATTTTTTGGAACCGGAATTCTGCTAATTTAACGAAATTGAAATCCTAATGCTATAATCAATTTAAAACTACTAACAATGGATATTTTAGTAGAAAGAAAGGTACTATTTTATTGACAAGGAATTTCTGTGAGGTTTAAGTTAATTAAAACAGACTTATAATATAGAAATATTCGATGGTTAAAACAGTGCACAATTTTATTCTTGCGATTTTCACATGTTGCATTGACGACAATTTAGATTCATTAACCCCGTTGAAATTCAACAGGCACTTATGCTAGTTAAAATATAGATACAAGATGCAAAAAAGATATTTACAAGATAAACCGTTTCGGCCATGGTTGTTTGTGGACGTCTTAGGTTAGGATTAGAAAGACAGTACATAACCATAGCAGCTGATCAGTCTATAATACAAAAAAATCTGATGAGGCCAACACATGACTTTCTCCATATTTGGGGTATGGATATTTAAATTATTATGACTAGCAGTACGAGGCAAAATTATTATATATTACTCTCTACAACTTTGGTCCTCACAAAGATTACTAATCACGATGTTTTTAACGAGATATTTGATGGAAACCGATTATTTATAAATAATTCCTAAACAATAACTGCTATGGAAAATTGTTTCAAATGAAAGTTGTAGTAAATTTCATTATCTATAACCTTTCTATAGAATTGTATATACAATAATGATGTTTTAATGGAGAAATATCGCAAAAACCGAATCGGATTTCGAATAAACCTCGACTGCCAGTTAACCGTTATTGTCGAAAAACTAATCAGTTCTATGTGCTCATGCTAATGTGTTATATATGAAGTTTGGTAATTATATGGCATGTACTTTTTGAGTTAGAGCGCCCACAATAACATACACACACAGACATCATTCCAAAAATAGTCTAAACGTGTTCTAGGGACCTCAAAACGTGTATTTCCGTTGAAATCTCGATGTCGATTTTTTTCCTGATCACAATACTTTCCCAGTACTTCGTATGGCTAAAGTAAAAACAAACAAATATATTAACAAAATATACAGAAAGGACATTCAGGCATACATAAACTCAAATAGCAATTTCATTGTAAAAGCACACCCCCAAAAAATTCTGCATTTAACAAATAATGCCACCAATAAATCCCTTGTTGTTGCACAGGGTAGGGAAAGGAGGTTAGTATATGAAGAGGTACTTTTCAGTACCCCTTCAGTATATTTGCCAATGCTCCCTTTATGGATGGCATTGGGGAAAATAATTTGGAATGCACATTCCCAGCCCTCAATTGCCAAAAAGATATAATCTTTTGGCAGCAAAAGGTTGCCAAAATCCCCACCCAATTCCTCATAGCCCTTCAAATAAGAAAAGTACTCATGTTTGCTGGTCACCATGTTAGTAGAAGGACTTAGCATTGCTTCCTTGCAAGATGAACAAGCATGCCGCTTGAAAAACATCTTACACAGAAAGCCAGATACATAATATATAACATTTAACTCTTCTAATTCTAAATTAACATCAACAATATCATTAAAATTAACATCTACTTCCTGAAAATCAGATCTTTAATTATTATTACTACAATTATCACTACTCTTAGAAAGAAAATCACCAATCCTAACTAAAAACTGCTCTAGATCTAACTTACAATTACTAGCATTAGACAATTTGGAAAGAGAGGTGAGCAACAGATGCTTGAATCCTCTTCCAAATTGTATTACTATTGGGTTATCATTGCACCCGTGTTGCTGTCGGATCACAGAGAACATATTTTCTAAGGCATCCTGATTCAAAACTCTAGTGCAAAGTTTTGGGATACCAAAACGATCCTTTAACCCCTTAATGCCTGAATTTCTATTACGTTAAAAAAATTTTTTTTTTGATATTATTTTATTTATTTTAATATTGAAGATTATAAACAATTTATAAAAAAAAAATGTTTATATATTGTTTATGGGTTTGATGCTTTTTTGCGACACCAGGCACATAGTCATAAAATTCAAAGAAAAAGAAGTCACATTATAAACAATTTTATTCATGAAAATCTCTGAAACAATTATTATTTTTGTTTATACAAAGATGTATGTTACATTTTGAACATTTATATACAGTTTGTCCTTTACAGTTTGGTCTTTTACATCTCTGTCTAGACTCTACTACCAAAGGCCAATGGCCAACTCCATCTCTTCGAACTTCTGGTATAGGTATACTCTGTGCAGGTCCACGACGTTTTTTTGCTTGATACTCTCTTTCAATGGAAGATGATGATGGACGTCCTCTCTTTTTAATTGTAAGCTCTTTTCCCTCCTTACATAGTCCTGCAGCAATTGCAAGTCTCTTTGCTGATTTCCTGGAATACCTATTGATTCACAATCACGACGGTATAATAGCCAGCTGTTTACCACAGAAAGGTCAACAAAGTGGAAAAAAAGCTTGTGGTACCATTTTCTTGACATAATTCTTATCCTGTAATATGCTATGAGAGCATCTAGTGCATCAACTCCTCCCATGCCAGTAAAACAAAACATTTCATACACGATGTTATTTTTTTCAAGTTATAAGCTCTAATTAATAAATTTCTAAGATTAATTAATAATAATTATATAGTGTTATAATTTCTATATACATGAAACTCACCTTTATCGTTTAAGTTATCCTGAAATATTTTGCTAAAAATGTTCCAATTCCGAAGATGACTTATGCCGATATTCTTCTATACATACGAGTATAGTGTGGAGTACACTGTTTAAGTCAAATAACTTATCATTATTAGGATAAATCTGCATCAAATAAAAACAGAAAACAAATAAAAACTTTTATTTCACTTTTTACAACACAACACTCAAAACATACACAAATGCTTAATGTAACGAAAACGCGACATACTGTGCATATACGAATTTTACTTAAGATTTTAAGGCTTTGGCATTTTGTAATACATCAAAAAGTTCAAAAATAACAAATATATAATATAATAATTTTCATTTATATGAAACTCACCGTTTTTCTGTTATATCTCCTGAATTCTTGAGCTTAAAATTCCACACTTACTAAGAAGCGACTGCCGATGTTCTTCTATTTAATACGTAGTACACAAAGTCAACACAAGGTGGCAGAGCTGAATAACCCGGGTATACAAATGTCTCGAATTCGCCTCAATCGGCATATAGGGATTTCAAACAATATTTTTATCGAAATGAGCCATTAAACGGTAGGAGGCGAATTCACATCACTCGTCCATAAGGGGTTAACTCTGAATACAACCCTAACAAAGTATTTATGCTAATGAGCCACCCATTCAAGCATGCAGGTTGTCGCTTACATCCAACAAAATAGCTGGCCTTAAACTTTGTGAGGGCCTTTCTTAAAAATTTCTCATGAGGACTTCCCTCCATCATTGCAAAGCGATACTTGAAGGGATGGTGCCTTAACTGACTACTATTAAACGTATCAAATAAATTATCCATAAACTCAAAGAAATTAGCAGTGTTTAGTGCATTGCTACCGAGTTTTTTCATCCCAACAAAAGCACAAATGGCAACCCTCACACTTTGACTGAAGACTTGGGATGCCAGTTTAACCTTCATTTTTTTAAAAGCCCTGACGTCAGTGTGGATCTTTTTAATCTTTGGTATCATTTTAAGCTTGAGAGGATCAGTCAACTGAAACAATGTTTTGAAATGACACCATTCAACTAAACTGCCATCAAAGTTAAAATTATATTTCACTAAATTATTCCGAATTGATTTAAGGAGATGGGGAGGATCAAACATAAAATATGTTTTCTCCCCACCAACCTCAAAATAAGGAACCTCTAAGGTCACACCCAATTTCCCACACAAGCTGAGATTGTGGGGCCCCTGGTCACAAATCAAAATCTTAACCTTAAAACCTAAGGAACTAAGTTTATGAATACAATCTAAAACTATGCTTTCTAATACACCTACATTTGTGCTGTTGTGGGTTACCCAATAGCCTAAACATTGTTTCCACTTCTTATTAATTCCTCTGAGCATAGCAACTAAACATTGATTTCCAATGACGGAATTGGTTACATTATTACCATAATTACAAAAGCCTACAACACTATCTATTCTAGTATCATAAAATAAATTTTCCTTAATTGCAACTTCATCTATAACTAAAGCTACAGCTAAATCAGTCTCTGTAAGGTTTTTGGAATAGTCCTTCAGTACAACCAAAGCATTATCATCATTGCCTGGTTGAACTAATACCTCCTCCTGCCGGTTTTGTAATGACCTCACTGACGGAAGACAAAGTGTTTTCTGTAGGAACCTATATGCTGTAGGTCCACGATAATACAAACTTGAAGCAAAATCCTTCATAAACGGTGAGCAGCGTCTACCAGACTTCTTCCTCATGCCCAACCTCACTTGGGCCATGAATAAATTCTGGCAAGACTTTGGCAAATATTTCCTACAATTTGCCATAAAATTCTCCTTTTCTGCCCTGGAGCTCTCTGTTTTTATTTTATCACTAAATCTATGCTGCCTTGATCTAAGCAAGGCCAATTTTTTGCGGTATGACACCAGCCGCTTAGCAGTCCTTGGTGTAGGTCTGATTCGATGACACCTTGGTGTTGAACTCAAGCTTGCTGTAACAAACATTTCATTGATAAGGAATCTTTCTGAAAATATTCACAAGCCTATAAATGCAAAAGATTTGTTGCATAAACTTACTCTTTGCTGGGGTGTTAGGAGTACTTGGAGCATGCAAGACTTCATCTGAACTCTGCTGAATGACTGTAAGAACAGTAGTAATAGTAGGACATTATCAATCACCAAGGATACACACTTTTTAACACTTTACAGAATACTTTATTCTCATTAATTTGGGTGAATCCCAAAAAAGAAATAAATTGGTGTATGTAGTTTACAAAGCAACCTCTAAGAATTTGAGTTATCTCCTATAAGAAAATGCTTGATGTCTTTGTCGGTTTCTGGCCGGACGGTCTCATCGGTTAGTTATAAATATCTCAACATCTCTCGGCCATTTCTTCAGCCAGTCCAGGCAAATTCGGTAGGATTGCTATGAATACGTTCAATAAGCGATTTCTATAAAAAAAATTTCAAATAAGTCCCGGGTTCGATGCCAGGAGATGTTTTACATTCCATATGAATCTCATATCTCGGCCCATAAGTTTACATACTAAAATTTAATTTTCGACATGCAGGGTTTTACTCTTTTGGAAATTAAAATTAGAAAGAATTGACCTACGACCTTCAAATTACGACCATTTTAAAGGAAAATAAACAGGCTGTTTAACTTTGTTCGTCTTTTCTCACTTAAAGGTAAAACTTTAGCAAATTTTACGTTTAAATTCGCCGATGTAAGAAAAATCGTTCATTTTCGTCAATGATCGCCTTGGAAACGGGCATTGTTGTTTCATGCCATATATGCTCATATAAACCTATATTCGTTTACGTAAATTGGATGGATAAATGCGGTAAATTACGTATTTTAAAACATGCTAATGTTTGAAATAATTCGACGATATTTTAACGTGCCTTCGTTGTCTTATCGAAGTCTTTCTGTATATTAAAGGCAGTTGCTTGCGCTGTGCATTCGCATTATCTGAATAGGACAGATATTATGAAAATAATTTTTTCCGTGCTGTTTATTTATAATTCGCGTCAATCCAATTATAGGGTAACCAAACAAACGACTATTACATTGTTATCTAAATAAATAAGGTATATGCGCTGATTGCGTGTGTATTGAGATTGTTCTTAACTGCTGTTTAGTGGAATTGAACGATTGATTGTGATTACTTCGTAAATATTGCTTTTCACATGGACAGCTGTATGTAGCCATAACTAGAACACGTGACAAACATAATGTGAAATTTTGGGTTAAGGATAAAGATAATCAAGGGCAATTGCTGTTAAACGAAAGAGTATTTACAAGGAACGTCGTTATAAGAGAGCTACTGAATAAATTAATATTATTGAGGTATAAGACTGTTTTCCTCTTAATTTTTTAAAACTATTCCTTTGTTTTCATTTGTAGCCCTTTCCAATCTTATTCAAATATTATAATTTTATCGTTTGTTTGTTGGTTTTATTTTTATATTGTTTGTATTCAAAGGCCGTTTTAAACGGGATCATTCCCCTAGTTTCTAATAAAACGCAAAACTTATTCATTCCTTCTTCAGTTCTCCTGTCAGGTGATTTTTCTCTTTCCACCTCATTAACGCTAGGTGTATCAATCACCTCCTCCACATTTTCGTTATCAGCTAATAGATAATGAAAAGTACATTAATACTAGTGCAAGGCATTAATACACCTAAGTTATAGGAATGCGTAATTGAATAATCAGAAATAATTTTCATATACGTACCGTGTTGAGAGCACGCTGAGGCCTCAGTCACGCTGGGGATTGATTAGCAAAAACTTTAAGCTTCTTTAAGCTTTTCAGTTCTTTAACTAACGAAAGTGCTTCTGTTAGGCGTTTTAGATCATTTGCAGTTTCATAAAACTCAACTAACGCATCATAAACGTCACCCAACTGAAATTGAAACGCTCTAACACAACTAATTTTACATTCCCACTTAGTTTCATTATAAACTTAGTAACATTATTTTTAAAAACCGGCCATCATTGTGTCCAACCAGAAAAAGTACATAAATTTCCTGCAAAATTCCAAATACAGTGAAACCTCGATTTTGCATTCTCCGATTTTACATTTTCCTCAATTCTACGCACTTTTAATCTGGTCCCGGCCAAATTCTCATAAGAACAATATAAAATTTTATCCGATTTTATGTTTCCTCCTATTTACGTTTTCTCCAAATTTACACTATTTTTTCAAGTCCTGACAACGAAAATTCACCCGAATTTACGTTTAGACTTTTGTATTTTAGAAAATACAATGAAACACTATCATAGTTTCAATAGCGATCGTATTTATAAAATTATTTTACATAATTTGCAATTTTCCGATAGTATAAGGCTCTATTGAAATCTGTTATTACATTGACACACTCTCAGGTCAGCTGATATCTTCTACACTGTACTATGATAGTAATACCTCATCTTAATACCTATTAAAAATTCTACACTATTTCATGTAAATTTATTACCAACTACGAAATGAAAGTAAGAGAATCAACACATTCTAAACATTATTTTATTCTTCCATTTCGCATATACATAGACGTAAACGTCCATTTAAAATGGATAAACTTCTGCATTAAACCTTAAAGAATCTTGTAACTGAAATTACTTCGTTTAACTGTAACCTTAAAATTTATTTAAGTGACTGTATTATGACTTGAGAACTTATTTATAACTTCCGAACTAGAATAAAAAGGAAATGCTATGATCATACGATCACTAATAATCAGCCGTGCTTTTTGAATAAATATAGTATCACGTAAACAGTTCGTTTATTTAAATATGTCAAAAACGTACGTATGAAAGTTTGGTAACCTCATGTGACTATGTATACATTTATCGGCCAATCTAACATACAAACTTGCAAGATCACAGGTGCGCTTTAAGAGCTGCAGTCATTTGTTTATTATGCGGTGAGCCGAGTTTTATTACCAGAAAGTTGACATCTATGCGAAGTTTAGCGTTCTTTTTAAATTTGGCAATCCATTTATTATTTAATTTTGTTGCCCTGAAATACGGATAATAAAGGAAAATGGAAAGCATTTACGATAAGTGATAAAATCATAATCTTAGCCCAATTTGATGCGCATATTGGAACAAGAGTCGAACTGGCATTGCAGCTGGGACTTTCTGTGTCAACACTGAACACGATTGTAAAAAACCGCAAAGAAATTGAAAGATGTCATGCCCAGTGTGGACCTTTCTCCAAGCAGAGGAAATCTTTAAAAACTTCACCACTGGAGGAACTGGAGTCAGCTCTAGTTACATGGTTCAAGCAAGTACGTGCTAGTAATGCAGCTGTAGATGGCACCCACTTGAGAGAGAAGGCCTTGCACATCGCTGCTCGTCTAGGATTAGACAGATTTTCTGCTTCTAATGGTTGGATCGAAAGATTTAAAAGAAGACATAATATTTCCTACAAAACTCTATCAGGTGAGAGCAGGAGTGTCGATGCAGCAACCGTCGAAGACTGGAATAATAAATTACTGCATGAAATTCAAGGTTATGACCTCTGTGACATATATAATGCTGATGAGACAGGTCTTTTTTTCAATCTACAACCGAGTAAAACTCTTGCTTATCGAGGGGATTCTTGCCATGGTGGTAAGAAATCTAAAGAACGAATTACAGTACTCCTTGCGTGCAATGCAGATGGCAGTGATAAACTTTCGCCTCTTGTAATTGGGAAATATAGAAACCCACGCTGTTTTAAGAATGCTAAAACCCTGCCTACAAAATATGAAGCCCATGCAAATTCTTGGGTGACAACAAAAATATTTGAAGATTACCTCATACAACTAGACAGGAAAATGGGTGGTAAAAACCGCAAAATTTTGCTTTTCATTGATCAATGTGCTGCTCACCCAAAGAAAATGTTTCTCAGAAACATAAAGATTATATTTCTCCCTGCCAACTGTACTAGCCAGCTGCAACCTTTAGATTAGGGTATTATTCATGCTTTTAAGTGCTATTATAGAAAGCTGTTGGTTCGGAAGGCTGTAGCCATGATAGATGGTGGACTGCTCCAGGATGCTACAAAGATTAAGCTGAATGTTTTGCATGCAATGCACTTCATAGCAGAGGCCTGGCGGTTGGTATCACCCACTACAATTAAGAACTGTTTTGTGAAGTGTGGTTTTTGCATTGATCTCACCAGTGTCTGTGACGACAATTCTGTTAAATTAACAGAAAATGAAGAGGAGGATTGGCATAGTTTACAACCTAATGGAATGGAGTTTGAGGACTATGTACTGTGTGACTGTGATCTAAATGTTTGTGCTGTCCAAACCATTGACCAGGTGTTAGATGAGCAGTTGACTAT
Organism: Uropetala carovei; assembly: GCA_036926305.1. Lineage (NCBI taxonomy): Eukaryota > Metazoa > Arthropoda > Insecta > Odonata > Petaluridae > Uropetala > Uropetala carovei. Next base: position 1,009,732 of record JAXCHB010000252.1, on the reverse strand, counting down.
GCCAGTTGAACAGGAAGAGGAGGACGATGTTGTAGAGGACAAAACCACCTTCCTAGATGCACTGAATGGATTGGAAGTAGCAAAAAAGTATATTTGCAAGTTTGAAGCTGGAGACGATTGTATTATTCTGTGCAACAAAGTTGAAAATGAACTTTATAGATTGAGAGGTCAAGAAAAAAAGAGACAAACAACCATATTAGACTGGTTAAAGAAATAAAATAGTATATTTTTTGCAGTTGGATATAAAAGAACAGAGATATATCAGTTTTATTATTTAAACACATTTAGACACAAGAGAAACATTTTTTTGTTATTACGAGATGGGAGGTATGCCTGTTTATTTTTTTCAAGCATATATTATTGTAGATGGCTTGCCAAAGTTATGATGTAAAGCAACCACATTTTTCTTTGTATTACATCACTTTCATTTTCCTGATTTTATTATTTTCTTCAATTTTACACTTGCCTCTATTTTACACTTTCCTCGATTTTAAACTTTTTTTAGGCAGTCCCTTCAAAAGTGCAAAATAGAGGTTTCACTGTAACGATTTGGCTGCTAGAGATTACTTTGGCATGTCACCGAGTGTTAAATTTAAATTATGGCAACCACAGGGCGTAAAGAGCTCGCCGATTAATATGCAATATTTGAGCTTGTACGGCATTCTTTGAACCAGCCATATTTGTTCCATTATTGTAACTTTGACCACGGCAATTATAAATGGACATTCCCAAATCAATAATATTTTTCATTAACGTTTCTTCACACCCTTCCACCCATTGCTTATTACGTCTGCCATCAAGAGAGACGTTTAACTGTTACTAAACGATAAAATTTGCATTTTTACTTAATCTTCTAATGGTAGCCGGGATAAATATGAAAATATCTGCCCAAAAATGTTGCGATACAGTGCGTAATGTGCAATTCGGCGGCCCCGGGCGACCACACGGCTCGCCCACCCGTAAGACCTGCTCTGTACATGTACGTAAGGGAAATAGGGCTCTGAGGTTTTTTCTTCTTCATAAATAATGCATTTTCTTCCTGTTTCAAAATACTGCATGCACACGTTAGTAAATTGAATGTTTGTTTGTGAGATTGTATGCGCTAGCAACTAGGGATGAATACCGGTATTGGAAAACCGGAATTAATACCGGTGTTGAATTAGACACATGATACCGATATCGCGATTTACAATACCGGGTTTTTGGTATTGAAAAGTGCACTTTGTGGGAGCAGTGCCAAGTTACCAAAAATGTATTTGTTGCCTGTGTGAGTAGAAATACAGCGGGGGATTCTTCCGAAAAGTGACTCCGACGGATTGGTGTGAGAGTTTCATAATATTACCTAGTTTGATGAGAGAAAACGATTGGAAATGGTCTCGTCCTCCTGAAATGCGTTCCTGAACCCTTCGGTCCCGAAGCGCGGTATTTTGTGACCTCAGGTTCACAAATTGACTCATTATTTTCATATCAAACATATAATTTGGTTTATAAATTTATTTTGTGTAGTGTAGTCCTTTCTTCTTACTTTGCCATTGTTGTTTTTGGAATGTGAAGAGTTTTCTTTTCGAAAAAAAGTGTTTTTTAGCCTGGGGTTGAAAAATACCCCTTATCGGGATGGGTGTCACCGTTTTCAAGAGTGGTAAAAACGCCCTCAACAGGGCAGTTATCTAGTTATAACCTTATTTTGAAAGCGAGAGTGTTTTTGAAAAGACAGATTTATGTAGTTGTTGAAATACTCATATCTTGCTTTTGAACTCCGTTCGATATTTTGTAAGAAAGAGGGTTTATTCCGTTACTAAAGGATTATTATTATTATTATTAAAATAATATACTAAATGATTATAAACTGTTCTCTGCACAAAACCGATTTCAATGCCAGTATCAGCAAAAAACTGTCCCAATACCGGTATTAAAAATTGTCGGTATTATTTCATCCCTACTAGCAACCGATGAAGAAGTAACAATGCAAGAAATGTTGAAAGTTAAACTCGAATTAAGGCATTCTTGTTTGATTTTCTCGATAACGGCTGCTCCTACGATAAAAATGCATAGGAAACAGAAATGCTGTCTTACTAGTTCTGCAACTTTTATTCGAAAGATATTTCGATATGACTAATACCTACAAGATATGACGAAAATTTAATTTTTGTCACCAGTAAAGTGGTGCCCCTGATTGGCTTACGTGACTCATTTATATGATTTTCTTCTTATCTTTGATTGTAAGTCCTTAATATCAAATTTCATGAGAATCCGTTTTGGTAGAAGCCGAGAACGAACATGCGGACGGACAGATGGACAGACAGACCGAGACAATAGGCGCCTAAAAACGCATATATATATATTAATAAAGGGAAATTAGCTCGATTTCATTAATGTGCACTAAAATATTTCATTATAACGCTAAACGTAACGAAATATGAAATTTGGATTCGAGTGTAACGAAGAACTTTTCACTTTCTCGTACGAAGTATCAAGAAAGGACGTATTGTTATCGCGAAAAAATTCGACCTCGAGATTTTTACGTAAATACACGTTTTAGCTGTAGCTGAGTCCGAAAAAGTGGTTTTTGCAATGTTACTGGCTCTGGAACCTAGACGGTAAAGCGAAAATGAATGAAATCTCGTACATAGTTATATTATCATACTGAGCAGAGTGTATGTAGAAATGGTTGTCATTGCTCAATAATTAAGAGTAGTTTATTCTACGCATTTTAAACAACAATTCAATTTTCCGTCAAATATCTCCCTAAAAACGTCGTTATTGGTGATCTTTGTGAGGACCAAAGTTGTAGAGAATAATATTTCTTCCAACTTTTGTTTGAAACAAATTTTCGTAGAACCATAAGGACGACTGTATTCTTTTACGATACGAAATAATAATTTTGTCATATAATGCTATTCATAATAATTTAAATATCTATACCCCAAATATATGGAGAAAGTCATGTGTCGGCCACATCAGATTTTTTTTAGTTTCTTAAGTATTTATAAAAGAAAACGGAGTGAGAAAAAAGGGATTTTTTAATGGATTGAGAAGAGGGAGGAAAAAAATGACAGGACAAAAGAAAGTAGGGACGTTTCATTTTAAATCCGAAATAAAAATATCGTTAGGTATTTGTATATATGTATTGCGATGTATATAGCAAGTTTAAAATTTATATTGGCAACGCTGGCGAGGATAACAACAATTAAGAAATGTCACCATACTGATGGAAACTATACTGTCACTATAGCAACATACTCGACTCATAAAATCACAAAAAATCAAAATAATTCTGAAACTATCGGTTTTACGGGAAAATGTTTGAAATAAAACTTGTATAAAATAGAATTTTCTGCAACTTTTATAATAACACACATTTACATAGATTGCATTTTGAAGAAGATAATTGAGAAGAACTGTCTTGAACAGAGGACCATTTCCTTTTGGGCAGTTACAACCAAAATCTTTACAAAGCTTCGTTTTGTGATGAAATTAATAAATATAAAGTTTTGTTCTGATCTGATGGTTAGTTCTTGAGTTACAGCGCCCACAATATTCACGTAGTATATAAAATATATGTATATATATGTGTGTATATATATATTTATATATATACTAAGGAAGAGGAAAGGTAAGTAAGGATATTTTGGGCAACTAGGTGTTGAAGGAAACCCAGTGAACACTTACCGGAAGTACAGCCGCTGGGGTGTTGGAGAGACACATTTGTAGAGGTTAGAGCTTTCGGGATGATCCCTTCGTCAGCACAAGAGAGACACAACTCCTACTTGCCCAAAAAATATATATATATGTAATTTTCTCTTTATATCTCAAAGGTGGCATATGTCATGTTTCTTTTTAGCTGATCGCTGATCAGCGACATTTAGAAGACATTAAAATATCTCATAAACCATCGAATGTACGACGTAAAGTTTCAGATAAAACTTCTTTCAAATTTTATTCTCTGCAATATTTATAATGGCAACAATTTACAAAAATTGATTTTTAAACGAGATATTTGGAAAAAAACTAACTTTAATTTGGAAGAACCGTCAAAATATCTATTGAACTGTTGGTGTATTTTTAAAAAACATATCGAACTATTTATTTCAGGGTTGGAAAGGAGAACAGGACCATTGGAAGTGCTCCAGATTCACCTTCGTCCTTGGAGTAATGGCTGCGTCAGAGGAACACCCTTCAACATGAAATAATCTACCAATTCCTGATGGCGGTGGGTTGGAAAACTTTTGTATCGATGTGATAAATAACAATGAAGCCACTTTGGTGAGAAAATCAGGAATACCATACACTCATACACTAAATGAAAATATCCTTCTAACAAAGGAACAGCTGATAACCGTGAACCGAATATCGGATAATAAGACTTTACTTATGAAATTCGTAGAGTCAGGAAATTTGAATGTGGTGAAATTTATCTTGCGTTCCAAGGGTTTAGACGTAAATGCTCAGAACCGTGACAGAGCTACTGACATCGCCTGGGATAATAAGAACTATCACATATTGCTGGAGCTTTTAAAGAAGGATGCTTATTGAGGTTTACGCTTATCTGTTGTCGATAGGCGCTAAATTCGTCGATTGCGAAGTTGAAAAATGAATTCGAACTCACCAATAAATCAAAAACCGAGTTGACTGTGCAGATAGAGGATTACTTCTACGTGAGCGACACTTCCCACATCAGCAGTTTGATGGTTATAAACTTCATTGGGACTACACGTCGGAAAGCAACAATATTGTTCAAGTAGTAAGTTATAAGTTGAATCGGTGTTGATAAGGTCTCTGTTTGAAAATTATGTTATCTTCTTCGAGAATATGTTTTTGTAAATGAAAGAAGTAGAATATTTGAGTGTTGTATTAATGAAATGAACTGGTTTGGTGGTGGATGTAGAAATTTATCGGCCGTTTTAGAAACGCCAAATGAAAATTTTCATATTTAAAGTTTTTTAAAGGCTTTGAAACATTAATGAAATGTAATGGATATTTTAGGTTTACTGTAAATACGTATTGCTCTAATGGTACTTTGGCGTCTGTATGTTTGAATTTCATGGAAGAACTGGAGATTAATATTTGGCATAGTTGGTTATTGATTATAGATTCCAGAAAGTGCATTAAATAATTAGATACTGTAATACCATTGTGCTGATTATACGTCTTATTTTAATTGAAATTATAAATCGATATTTGTTAGAGAATGTGGCTATAAAATAATAATTGATATGCCTTTTTGAAAGTCTGTCAAAACTTAAGAATGAATCTCCCTGGAATTCACTCTTTTAAACTGTTTTACTGTGAAAATAGTCTTACAGCAGCTACAAGGACTTATTTAATGCCTTTTTACTCTCTTCACACATGGCATTGATAAAAAATGATACTTTGCAATTGTTTCAGCAATCTATATAAATATTTTATATCTCCATAGATATTTCGCGAGTTTTTATTCTGATTATCAATCTGTCTTCTCCGGAAATGCAAATTCCTTTCTGAATATGCTAACAAATCTATATGTACTTGTTAGAAACAGTTGACAACTCTTTATACAAAAAGTATTTTATACTTGAGGTTATAAATCTATTGCCCAGGCAGAGTAATTATAAAGTACGCTGAAAGTACCTAAGTAAATAGTTGAACTAAACAATTTTATTGGTAATTAGTGAAATATTAACTGATATTTTTTGCATTATTTCCCATCGAGTCTCATCTGAAGACATCCAGTTTTTAGCAGAATCCTGTTTTTGGAATTACTGATAAAAAGGTTGATTATCATGTTTGGAAGTTTAAGGGCTGTGTACGTACATATGTATTTGCTGCTAAAATATATCTTTTGTATGCTTCCATGATAATTTTAAAAGCAAAAGTGTGCAGTATAACTTGAATGTAAATGGTTCCTTAGATATATATTCTGAATAAAGTTCTAAGTACTTTCCTGTTAACGGGAATACCTTAAAAAATGAACGTATTGTTAATGTTGTACGTAAGTAAGGCATGGGGATAATATGTAAGTACCAGGTCCTGCGAAGGCTCCTGGAGGTATTCCCGTTAACAGGAAAGTACCAAGTTCTATTTTGTCCTGTTCTATTTCGTGTAAAAAATTAATTTGTGTATAAGTATCCTATTTTGAATTTCTACTTTTGTTAAACTAACAGTAAGGTACTAACAATTGATTTGAGGGTAAGTTTGTGTATAGTAATTGAAACTTTTCATGAAGAAATGCAACTTCATTGAATAAAATGACAGAGAACCTTTTTTTATAATCTTATGTAGTGTAAAATTAATCTGGATTTGAATAAATGAGTAACAAAATCCTGAATAGTTTATGTACCATTTATACCATAACCTCTGTTGAGTATGTATTAACAAACCATTAATTAAGTAATTGTAATTATCGCTGATGAGTTTCGTGTAATAGATACGTAATATCATTCATTGAGAATTTGTGTTACTAACGGAGAAGAGAATTAGAGTAATTATGTTTAAAATATCAGTAGACTTTCATTATTAGGAAATTTTCAGCACCGTCTTTCTATGAAAATGTTCCTTATCATCTGAACCGTGGAGCGGCTTTTGAATGCCGTTAGATAAAATTAGTATCAGTAGTATTTTTCTGCTAATGTCAGTTGCTCATTAAAACAAATGCAGTTTTTGGTATAATTAACTTAAAAATAACCATGCTGGCATTATAGTTTCAGTTTAGGGTTAATATAAACAAAATTATCAACAGTTAAAATGTTAAATTGTTTCACGTATAATGTATTACTTAGATTTTATGATGTACATAATGTGTAATTACTTATTTCACTTTTGAGCAAAAAAGATAGAAAATTGAAAGGAAAATATTTTGTAGTACAATATAATATCATTATATATGCTCTCTTCTTACAGAGGAGGATACTGTCTGGCCCAAACTACAATAGACTGCTGAAACATGGTACATAGGTAAGTTTGGTCACAAAACTGCCAGAGTAAATAGAAAATTACACAATGTTTATATTCCTGGTCATTAAAAATGATAAATCTTTAAACCAACATTTCGTGGTTTAAGTACTTTTAAATGTGCTTCAGTGCTGGCATTTTTTCTAACGGTAGAATTTACCAAATAATGAAAACAGCATTATGGAAATTTGGAAATGGTTATTTATTCGGCCGTTAAAAATTCATACATGTTAAACTATTGACTAATGTTGATGCACTTTCAGTATAGCTAGGGAGCTGAAAATTTTGAGAAATTTAGGGAATGGCGTTCCAGCTTTAACCAAGTTTGAATATTACAATATCGTTTATTATTTTGGCTGTTAAAAATTCAATGTTTAAACGATGAAATTTATATAAATGCGCTTCTAGAGGTGCTACATCGATGAAATTTTGCAGAAATGTGAGGTATTCGTAACAAATGATGAAAAAGTATACAATTTTTATAATCATAAATTTTAGGGGGGTTGTTTTTATTCCAATATTGTCCATATAGAAAAACACGTAAATCGGCGCAGAGATACATACTTTTGCATTTAAAAATTATTTGTCTGCTCTTACTCTTTATAATAAGGTGAGAGAAAATGTTTGCAGAATGCAGGCACACATTAACTAGTATATACTAATATGTTTAAGCAGTCTTAAGCGTAAGGTAAATCAGCTGATGCATTTAGAGTGGGACAGTTTTTGAGAATTTCAAAATCAGCTGCGTGTTTCATATTTATCGATGGTTAATATAGAGTGTTTCTAATGCTATTTCTCCTCTTGTTGGACACAGGATTGGCTACTTTGCACAGAAGTAGATTTATAACTTTATATTACTCTGCCGTAAAGTGTCATTTTGATAAAGGGGTCGTTAACTCTAAATACCAGGGTCGCGAGTTTATCCTGCAGAGGCAATGTGATCGTATGTGATCATCTTTGCTAGGTAACTGTGGCTTCATTGTTTCCTTGCGAAGATTTTAAATTCAAATGACAAGATGATCAGTGGGACAAAATCACAAACATCAATTACTCCAAGTACCATTAAAACTTTAACGGAGAATAATAATAATAATTTTATTATTACAAGGCCATGTGGGATACATGTACATTCTTATACATAATTAATATTAATAGGTAATGATGAAGTTTAGTCACTTTTATTATGAAGGTCGGTTTTAGCACTCAGGAACACCCAATGTGAAATTTTAAAGCATTTATTACTTTTATGTTTAATATAAATTCAAGTGAATTACAAAACATATTGCTCAATAACACAAAGTAAAAAGCTATTGAAAATATCTGAATCACAAAAAGAGTGTCGCCTAATAAATTAAATTTGGTTCCATTTGCGGCGCAACAGTCAAGATGATATAACATTTAATGCGTAGTCGCCTCCGGGCGCTACCGTGCCCCTCACCTCTCTTGCAATCTCTCCAGAGATTTGGTTAGTAATTAAAATATAGCAGGCCGATGGCTCGCCAATACATTCTTTCAGTGTTTTTTGAAGTATACATATCGATTTACATAATAAAAGTGACTAAACTTTAGGTTGGAACCCCTTAATAATAAAAGTGACTAAACTTCATGATTACCTATTGATAAATATCATCATAGCATACATACATTATTTATAATAAGGATAAGTACAATAGTTTAGAAATATTTTCTGTAGTATTGATACATATATTGTTTCAGATTTCAAGGAATAGGACTTCAGTTGCGTCTACTATAATAATTACGGGTGTACCTCTGTAAACTCTCGACTTTGAAGCTTAATAATATAATATCTCGCAAACGACTGAACCGAATTTGATGAACATTTCAGGAAGGCATTGTGATACAGTAAAAAAACGTATTAATGTATCGAACTCGGGATGAATGACCCGGATTTGACTCCAGGGGACGATTTCCGTTTCCCATAAGCTTACACGTAAAAATCGGCTTTCATTCTTTTTGAGATTAAAATTAGATATAATTAACCTACAATCTTCGGATACGATCTTTTTTGAAGAAAACATTACAAAGTTTCTTATTCTGATCGCCTTTTTCGGCCTACGGTTCGAAATTGCTCATATTAAACGTTTAATTCACATATTTTGAGGAAATTTTGCCATATTAACGGGATGTTGCCTTGCCTACCAATGCCATTGTTAGACCTCGAAAACATATTTTTATTTAAATCTTTATTATGAGTGTAAGCCATTATAAAAGAGAGGGAAATTCGAGAAATATATACGACAAAATGTATACGATATATTCTTTTACTAGATTTACTTCCGACATAGAATAATGATTTTATCATTTCTAACCCAAAACTAAAATTTAAATGAAAAACATTCGCAATTAATTATATTGCTTGTTAACGTTTCGTAGTGTATTTACGTAACTGTTTGTCGGTTGTTTACTTAACAACGACGAAGAAAGTGTGTAGATACAACTTTTTGGCGTATTTACGAAAAGGTAGGTATAATTGTTGCATTTTTTAATAAACTTCAACGGAGATTTAGTTCGTTGGTGTAGTTATTCACGATATCGGCATTTTTATGATTATATTGTTATAAAAAAAATACCGTCATACCTTCATATGTCAATTTAAAGTTTTATTTTCTACTTTAGCCACCTCAGTACAATTATAACCATTATTAACAAATTATCTACTGCTTATTCTTCTGAGTGAAATAAATGTTCATAATTCTTCCGTTGATATTTCAACGCGCATTACAGGAATTAAATTAATCCCGTAATTTTGACGGGTTAACGCCTAGTAAATTAATGATAAGGTTAGAGGAAAAATGTAAATACATATTGCAGTAACATAAATACATGTTATCAGAGCATTAATACATATATTCATGACATGACTACATTCCTTATATTCATGTAACCAGAGTGAGCAAGCAGACAAAATATACCTAGTTATTTTCATGAAATTTCATATTAAGGACCTTCAATCAAATCTTATATATAATAAAATTGAATGTCTGTCCTTGTGTTCCTTATACATTCCCACGCCCTTTGAGCTATCAGGACAAAACTTTCCAAATTGACTTCATATGACTCTACGAGTAAGATAGGCCACCTGGGATTTTCCAAATCGACCCGGGTTCGATTCCAGGAGACAATTTTATTTTCCCATAAGTTTACACGGGATTTTCGATTTTTCAAAGTGTAAGGTTTTTTTCCTTCAATCGTTAAAACATACATATATGGACCGATTTTCTTCGGTTTTGCTTTATTCGACGGCTAAAACTCGACACTATCTTATTCTTGCGATGTTTACGTGTTACACGGTCGAATCATTCAGAAATACGCAATTGTTTTCGAAATTTTACGGATATTTCGTACTCTATCCGGTCGTTGTTAAGGCGACCGTAATTGTTGCCTCCGATTCAATTAATGCCAATTAAGCCTTCAAATAAGTGAAAGTATAGCGTGATTTGCTTCGGGCTGTTGTTTAAGCATCGAAATTAATGATGTATAGCAACGTACATAGTTAAGGATAATTATTCTGTTGACCGCGTATGGGAAGCGTTTATAACGACAATTCATCGTGTGTATGCTGGAATCTTACCTTTTAGTAAGTAAAACCTTAATATTATACATCTGAAATGCTTACTAACGCACATTTATAATACTCTCCATAGAAGTCACTCGACATAAGTTTGTGGTTGTGAATAAAACGTCTAATCTATACAAGTTTTTCTAGGACGCCAACATTTCCCCAGAAAGTGACAAATGCTTCTTTGGTTCGTAAATGGCACACATACCGCACAGCAATATATGGGGCATTTTCTGTAATTAGAGGGTAAGTGTGCTTTATTAAAGATTCGATCCCATTTTGAATGTTCTTACAAGTTAAAATTCTTAAGATTTATGGATTACAGTGTAAAGGCGACTTTCTCTTGATCACTTGGTTACGTGTCTGGCATAACTCGGGCATCGCCGGGTACTTTCAGCTAGTATAATATGAAAATCGCAAAATTGGTCACGTATGCCTATCAGGGGTACCACGTTACTGGTGACAAAAATTAAATTTTCGTCATATCTCGTAAGGTATTGCTCATATCAAAATATTTTTCAAATAAAAGTTGTAGAACTAGTAAAGAAGAGTATTTCTTTTCCTATACTTTTTTATCGTAGGAGTAGCCGTTATCGAGAAGATCAAACAAAAATGTCTTAATCCAAGTTTTAATTGGAAATTTTCTTGCATGGTTACTTCTTCATTGTTGCTAACATAAACAATCTCACAAACAAATGTTTAATTTCCTTACGTGTGCATGTGATATTATTAAATAGGAAGAAAATGGATTATTTATGACAAAGAAAAGTACTTTAAAACGCAATTTCCCTTACGTACAGCTATATAATTTCTTTCTAATACTCCATTGCACGAAACGCGTCCATTTGTGACACGTTGTACACTTTTTCAACTTGTTCAACTAACGATTTTGATGTTTTTAATGCTATTAATTGAACATTTGAAAATGTCAATATTTGTTAAATATTGGTTCCTGTGTCTAATTGTAAGTAATCTTGTAATGGGCGAACTATTACAGTCTTACTATCAAAGATAATAAGAAAGTCACAAAAATGAGTCACGTATGACAATCAGGAGTACCACTTTACTGGTGACAAAAAATGAACTTTCCGTCATATCTCCTAAAATTTTGCACATATCAAAATATTTTTCAAATAAAACATGTAGAACTGCAAAATTAGAGTATTTCTTTTCTTATACTCTTTTATCGTTGGAGTAGCCGTTATCAAGATAATCGAACAATAATGTCTTAATTCGAGTTGAACTTGGAAAATTTCTTACATGGTTACTTCTTAACTGTTGCTAACATAAACAATCTCACAAACAAACGCTTAATTTCATTATGTGTGCATGCAGTATTTTCAAATAGGAAGGAAATGGACTATTTATGATTAAGAAAAGGAACTTGAAATGGTACAGCTTGCAAATAAACCAGCCAAAGCTAGCAATGCCTCTAGCGGTCAATTAATGTACTCCGTACTCATAGCGTCACGTATTTCATGTTGAAAATGGCGCGTAATAATTGAATCGCGTTACTAATTAATTTGTTTAGTGTTAAATATACCCCTGGCCCTCCCTCATTTCAAAATGCATAGAATCGAGGAAGTTATAGAAAAATATCAAAACAATTTAATGTTGACGGTAAAATTCATGTGAAATTTCCACCAGAATGTGGCACTATATATATTTTCATTTTCATAAAGTCCCGGTTTCGAATCCAGGAGACAATTATAATTTCCTATAAGTTTACCTGGAGTTTTCGATTTTTCAGAGTGCGAGGTTTTTTCCTTCATTCCCCAAAATACTTAAATATGGACTGATTTTCTTTGTTTTGACATTATTTGACGGATAAAACTCTAATATTTTATTCTTGCAATGTTACACGGTCGACGTTTTCAGAGATATGCATTCTTTTTGGAATTTTGCAGATTTTTCGCACTCATTCCAGGTATTTCCAAGGAGAGACTCATTGTTCCCTCCGATTCATTTAATGGCAATTAAACCTTCAAATAGACGAAAGAAAAGCGTAATTCGCTTCCAGCTGTTGTTTAAGCATCGAAATTAATGAAGCATAGCAACGTAAATATTTAAGGACAATTATTCTGTTGACTGCGTATGGGAAGCGTTTCTAACGAATTAATGAAAGCAATCGAATCTTCGTTTCATCGTTTGAATGCTGGAATCTAATCTCTTTGTAAGTGGAACCATTATATTATACATCTTTAATGCTTATTAACGCAAATAGGTGAGAAATTACGGAGTACACGTGAGACTGGCGTGACTATTAAATCCCGGCCATGGTCAGTAATTAATTCCAAAGGACCCGGCCCGTGCAGGATTCTAACCGGACTACGAAGCATGGGAGGAACTTTTATTTATTTTTATCTCATTTTTGAGACTCGAGATTCCTATTATTGCCTCAATAATCTACACGTCGTAGGATAGAAAATTCCGACGTCTAGGCTTTCACTCTTTTGCAAATTAAAATTAGAAAACAATGACTTAGAATCAACGTATGTAGACTGTTTTAAAGAAGATTTTACAGAGTTTCTTATGGAAAAAATAAATGTCTTCCTTGGAGTCGAACCCAGGACTTTTTCGAGATTTATTTTCGTCACCACCTGAAAATATGTGATTCGAGCATTCCTGCCAAACTTAGAGTTACTATCTCGATACTTTCTCGATTTAATCGCAGTATTATGTGACAAACAAATAAATAAATACCAAGGGAAGTTAGCAGTAAGTAAAAGTTTGTAAAAAGGAAGACTAGTGTAATTTTCATGAGCATATAATTGCTATATATCACCGGTATAGTTGGAATTACAGTAAAACTCGTTTATAACGATCACGCCTAAAACGAAATCTCGGCTATAACGAAGAAATGTCTCGGTCCCTTGAACTTCTCCGTATGGGCACTGGTTAAATTTCTCGGATGTAACGAACACGCATTTTACGAATTCTCGGCTGTAACGAACAAATGTTTGGTCCCGTGGCAAAAAATACCCCGTATATAACGAATTTTGGCGAGCAGAGCGATAAGTAATGAATAGTTTCCGCCCGTTTACCGCGCACTTGTTCGTAGAGGTCCCCTTCCATACGAATTTCCACGCTCCCTTTGTTTTGAAATTGATATAAAAAATGTGAAATGTTTATGTAAATTAATGACCATAATAATAATATTAATTGACCATTTAAAAAATCGTACGTAATAGCAGTCGAACATTTTACATGCCGCGAAGTTGATAAGCATCTCTTTGCATATGTAAGTACGGTATTGAAGTCGACTCACTGCAAATACAGTAAAAGCTGTGTTATCCGGCTATCTTGGGGATTGTGGAAAGCCGATTAGGAGAAATAGCCGGTTAGGGGAGCGATTTTCGATTTTGACATCGCAAATTAACAATAACCAAACAAAATTGGGCTTAGGTTCACTATCGTACTCCCCAAACATAACTATGCATGGGGTTTGCATTTTCCATTTTAATTCTTCCACACTTAGTTAGATATAGACACCATTCTTATTTATTACGTTGCTACGCTTACATGCAAAACAAAAAGACTATTGAAAAGTTTAGGGCGTCCGAGAAGTTTGGGGATTATGGCAGTGAACCTGTTCCCAAAATTGAATTTATTGGATTATATCTTTCTTATTTATCTTTATTTACTCTATTAGAAAAGGACGAAATTATTTAATTCTTCTGAACATTTCTGTGAAAACCAGTCCTATAATATTTTATTCAGTTCCTCCATTTTTGGCTTATAAAGCGTATGATGTTTATTAATTGATTTACTCGTCTCAGGAGATGACACATATTTCATTAATTTAGCCTTATGAGCCTTGATATCGTACAGCGTGGAAGATCCGATGTTGAATTCTTTTGCTATGGCTGCTCTATTTTTTTCCTTTTTCAATTCGTTTGATCAGCTCCAGCTTTTGTGTTAGCGTTAAAACAACATTTTCTCTCCTGTTTCTTGCTTTTAGGTATTTATTTTGATGCCATATTCAACGGATGGGTAATTTTTTAAATAATAAAAATCGATAAAACTGGAAATTGTAAAAGTACACCTAAACATCTAGACAATGCAAATGGCTTACGTAACCAAAAATGCCATGCTTACTCGGCAGCCACAGAAGTATACGGAGTAAATACGTAATACATATATACATCTTATATTTTAAGAAATTTTAAAGTGGAAGTTGTGGTATTACACTTATACTATTCACACAAAAATTCATAAAAAAATAAAAAGAAATACAAAATGAATTGTATTTGTGTAATTGCCGGTATCTAAGGGTGACCAGTTCTAAATAGCCGGATAGCACAGCTTTTACTGTGTGTATACGTGTTATATGAGATGTATAGGCCAAAAACCATGTTTCTCGTATATAACGTAGTCACGCTTATAACGAAAAAATGAGTCGGTCCCCTCAAATTCGTAATAAACGAGTTTTACTGTATTTAATTCGGTGCGGGGATATAGTTGGCGAATCCTCTTTTACTTGCTATACTAAAAGCCATTCGTCCATATCTGGGAGGTGGGGGAAAAGCCTTTCCTTTGGTTCTTGACTTTAACACCGTCAAATGCAGACAGATAGGTTTTTTTGAAAGGCATTCCTTGTGAGTAGACCATTGCGTGCCCCTGTTGCACATTGGCGGTCTCGTGGAGGGCATTCCGAGTTCCTCGTCTACCTTTTATGGTCATAAGAAAGGTATTTCCCCCACCTCCCAGCACTTCCTTATCTTTTTTTTAACAGTCCAAAGTGACGTCGTCGTGACGTCTTCTGGTATTGCCGGGAAATTTTCTGTCGATTTGGTCAGTCTACTTTGAGATGTGACAGTGTTCGGATGTGACGAAGGAAGTTAAAGTGATCTCCTTTCGAAGAGAAGGCCATGCAGTCTGTAAGGATATGTAAGTATTTTATGAACGTTTGGCAAATTTATTCGCCGAATTAAGGCAATATATAATCTTAAATAAATGTTCTTTTGGTAAAATTATAATATAATGTTTAAATTCTCGCGAGAATAAAAGCAATGTTAAATGTTCTTTTTGTAAAATTATAATATAATTTATAAATTCTCGCGAGAATCAAAGCAGTTTTATGGTGTCTACGGAGAATTATTGCAATTTAAGCTACATGAATGGTTTTCCTAACCTTAAGTCTATTTCAGACGCATCTCCTATCGCGTTTACGTAGTACCAGTGAATTTTTTTTTCTTGTCGTTACAGGTGATGCGGTTTGTGATTCCCACCAATTTCCAATACCCTTTATTTCATTCGTCAACCCCATGGTGCTTCTAATTTACCCCCTGTGCACGTCCCTGTGAAGTGCAATGGTCATTCTGTGAGGAAGTGCCGTGTATATTTGAGTGTGAGGAAGTTTTCTCATCGCTGGAGGAAAGGGATTTATTTCTTCTCCTTCTCCCACCGCTGGTACGTTTACGCCACAGCAAAGGTAGGAAAGTTCGTACCTCTCCTCTAAGGAATAAAATCCTCCGTATCTCCCTTTAATTTTAAGTCTGGTTGACTGGCGTTTCGATCGTCGCAGGCAAAGGTATCCGATTGATACAAAAATTAGTGTGCCCAGAATTTTCAATTTGGATACGACGTAATTATAAATGGGTTGAGTGTTTGTAGAATAAAATGAATTCAACTCACAATCAGTTTCGTTCGGCGATATTTTATTTGGGATAAGCTGGTTGACAGACATTTTACCTCTTAACTGCGTCGACCGCTTATACTCGTCAACCTGTGTTTTCAGTGGATGTTTGTGAACTGCTTTTAAGCTTCGCAGTGTATTTCTTTTGCTCTCAGCTGGTTACTCTAACCGGTTACACAGGTTGAACTTACCTATTACATATTAACACCTATTGGTGTCCGAGTTGTATTATCTGATGTATGCTTGAACATTTTCCTACAAAAATATTAGGTATTCTCCGTGATCGTGTTGATTTTGCACATAAATATCGCTTTTACGAGTATTAGGCTTTCTTCTAACAAGCGGAAATCTTTGGTTAATATTAACGTTGTTGACATTTTAGCTGGCAAAAAATGAAACCTCTAATGCTCTAATGAGTGTTGACTGCAGCAAAGGGATGGGACGAGTCAAATTGCATCGTCACCTACTCTACTGCCAGGAAGACACCAAAAATATTACCTGAAAATGTTTCACCATTTATTGGATATAACAATTTTATTGCAAACTAGCTTTGCCCACGCAGACCATCTGCGCGCTAGTCTAACTTTATTGCTCAGTATCATAAATTTCTTTATACACACAATTCTCGATCTCTTGAATTGCAGATGCAATAATCTTACGTGGCACACGATAACATTGTATTGCTGCAACTTCTGTTTTTAAAGTAGGTGCGTTATCTCTTCTTATGTCTAACATAAGTTCGGATATTCCATAAAAACCATTATAACTTTTACTGTTAGATTAGATTGTGTTATCTTATGCATTTGATTTTAAGACTCAGCAAACGGATTTATTTGTCGTAACATCGTATCTAATCTCTCCGTTACAATTCGTGAACAGCCTTGGCTATAATCCATACGTTTGTTTGTTGCTTCACCCGAATCAAATATATACAGCTGTTTGTTCTGTTCGATGGTGAACAGTGGAGAAACGTTATAGTAAATACGAAAACAGTAAGGTCCTATTCCTGGAGGTGCTTTGATTTCGGCACCCAATGAAGCGAAAGCTAAATTAGCGTTATATTCTCTGATATGTTCTCGATAATTTTTAGCTTCAGTTGAGTTTGTTGTTAATAATTCTTTTAGTAAACCTGGCGTTTCAGATATATCTTCGAGGGAGTCTTTTCCGTCGTGACAGCATTTGGTGTATTTTTTAGACGTGTTGAGTTCATTCAGCCAGTAAAGCGCACCACAGTAATTGCAAGTCTTGAGTCATATTTCCACAGTTATGTTCTTCAATGGTAACGTCAAGTTGAGAATTGTCTGCATCAGTAGCACGTTCATTTAATCTATGTACACTCATTTCCAAAAGTCAAGCGACATGGCTCGGTCACGCCACACATAGGCCGGAGCTGAAAGTTCCGAGTATGTTGGTACCCATTGCTTGAGGGGCAGCAGGAGAGGGGAATGATAGGGAGGGGAGGAAAGAGTGAGGAGGTGAGTTTCGAAGCCTGGGTTGGCGTGCTGGAAGAAACGAACGGAATCAGAGCCTATTAGACAAAGCCCATTCAACAGTGCGAGGGCATCCAATCCAACTCGGAAAAAAGGACCCTCTCAGAGGTTTCCTTCGCATGCCAAGGGTCACAAGAAACCCTCAGAGAGAAGGAGGCGTGTAAACGGTTCGAAGTCCGCAATGATGTCTTACAACGGGATAGGGAAACATAAATGAATATGCCGCGTCTAGAAAGCACTTTCGGAAAAGATGCAATATTTTCATCTTTGTGAGCGTTATTAATGCGAAATGCTAGGCTGCACTTCACTTCGGAAAGCGTAAAAAATCATCAATGGGTCAAGGGCAAAAATTATATAATACTCCATAAATTAGGATAACAAAAATGAGAGCTGTTGATTTAGTGGAGATCCTGAATGAGCATCTTCTGCCTTATAATGACAGACAGTGCCAGATGGTGAAGACGTGGTAGTAATACAAGATAATTAATTCATCGTTAGATACGACCGGTGTAACTCGACAATTTTTTTGACCAGAACTGGATTATCAATGTTCTGCCCTGGCCAGCTCGCTCGCAGAAATAAAATTTTTCTCCACTGTACTGTATCACTCAAGCGTCAAGAAATTGTCAGCACGAAAATTGCTTTTTCGGGAGAACATTAGGAAATATTTACATCCTTTATCCAATCAGTTTTACCAAAACTCTAATAAATGGCAATTTATCACATGTAGCACTTTTCTCACAGATAGTGGATACATTTTATATTGACTTTATTTAAATTTTCGAATAAAAATTTTATTCTAGCAGCATTTAATAGGCAATGAAAACGAAAGATTATTTAGTGTTTTATTTTAGTATTTAGTGAAGTCTCAGCCTGAGTCGATCACTCCTTGCATTCGACGGTTAATGAACCGTACTAAATTTTCACATATTTGTGGCCGTCGTCCGATTGAGCCCCAGAGTTCCATAACATTCTCTTCAAGAGCGGCTGCCCTCCTCAACTTTCCTTCCGTCCACTCATTCACCATTATACCCCATAAGTTCTCAATGGGATTCATATCCGGCAAGCGAGCTGGCCAGGGCAGAACATTGATAATCCAGTTCTGGTCAAAAAAATTGTCGAGTTACACCGGTCGTATCTAACGATGAATTAATTATCTTGTATTACTACCACGTCTTCACCATCTGGCACTGTCTGTCATTATAAGGCAGAAGATGCTCATTCAGGATCTCCACTAAATCAACAGCTCTCATTTTTGTTATCCTAATTTATGGAGTATTATATAATTTTTGCCCTTGACCCATTGATGATTTTTTACGCTTTCCGAAGTGAAGTGCAGCCTAGCTTTTCGCATTAATAACGCTCACAAAGATGAAAATATTGCATCTTTTCCGCAAGTGCTTTCTAGACGCGGCATATTCTTCATGTTCCCCTCTCTTCGAACCGTTTAAACGCCTCCTTCTCTCGGAGGTTTTCTTGTTACCCTTGGCATGCGAAGGCAACCTCTCAGAGAGTCCTTTTTTCCGAGTTGGATTGGATGCTCTCGCACCGTTGAATGGCGTTTGTCTCACCGGCTCTGATTCCGTTCGTTTCTCCCTGCAAGCCTACCCAGGCTTCGAAACCCACCTCCTCACTCTTCCACCCTCCCTATCATTCCCCTCTCCTGCTCCCCTCAAGCAATGGATACCAACATACTCGGAACTTTCAGCTCCGGGCTATGTGTGGCGTGACCGATCCGTGTCGCTTGACTTTTGGAAATGACTGTACGTTGTTTTGCTTGCCTTCTCTTGCGTAGTCGATTTTCTCTCGATTCCAAACTCAGATCAGCCCGTCTTCTTCTTTGTTTTTGATTACGTTGTTCTCGTTGTTGTTCATATTCAATGGCTCTTCGATCTCTGTCGGTTTGATTTCTTTCAGTTCTTCTTCGATTTGCTTCTTCAACAGATTGAATGGCTCGTTCCGCTCTTCTTCTCGCATTATAATTAGCGTAACATGTTGCTCTTGAAGCCATTACTTTTATTCTGAGCATACAATTTAAATATTAATAAAATTAATTAATATATAGTTGCATATAAACAGTATCTAAATGGTTTCAACTTTATATTGTATTTCAATGCGATATACAGAAGCTGTTTATCACGTTGCTAGAGACATTGAGTAAATAAACATTAGACATTCTTATTTGGTTGCGATATTAATACGGAAAAGTATTATCATATATTACTTCTAAAATGGTAAATGTTTCGTTTTTATTTAAATTGACGTATTTCTACTTAGTTGTTATGTATATATATATATATCGAATGATATACATTTAAAAATAAATAATTATTGTTATTAATAATTTAACACGTAAGATTTGGCTAAATGTGATACATTCTGATGTACCTCTGCCGAAATTGTAAGTATAGATAGTGTGGTCATAGTGTTTATTTAAATTGATGTAGTTGTTGATAATTTGTTTTGTAGAAGAAAAGTAATGATGGCGTTCAATTCCGCTTATTCATTGAAATGCTAATAGATAGAATTTATTTCCGTGTTATAAATCCTCATTGAACAAAATTGTCTCTGACCAACCAAGAGAGATTCGGGTGATTAAGTAGATGAAAATGCTTAATCATTTAAATTCCGTAATTTTTTACGGGCTTATGATATACTATAGGTAATCTACCATATAAGATTTTACGCAAATTAATTTAAACAAGTTAGGAAAGTGTACAACGTATCACAAATGGGCGCGTTTCGTGCAATGGAGTATTAGAAAGCAATTATTTACCTGTACGTGAGGGAAATAGTGTTTTAAAGTTCTTTTCTTCATCATAAATAATTTATTTTCTTCCTATTTAATAATATTACATGCACACGTAAGGAAATTAAACGTTTGTTTGGGAGATTGTTTATGTTAGCAACGATGAAGAAATAACCATGCAAGAAATTTTCGAAGTTCAACTCGATATAAGAGTTTCTTGTTTGATTTTCTCGATAACGGCTACTCCTACGATAAAAAAGTATGGGAAAGGAAATACTCTTATTTACAAGTTCTACAACTGTTATTTGAAAAATATTTTGATATGTACAATACCTTACGAGATATGATGAAAATTAATTTTTTGTCCCCAGTAAAGTGGTACCCCTGATTGGCGTACGTGATTCATTTTTGCGATTTTCTTATTATATTTGATTGAAAGACCTCAATATGAAATTTCATGAAAATCCGTCCTTTAGAAGCCGAGAACGAACATACGGACGGACCCACGATAATAGACGCTCACGCTGTAAGCGAAACGCGCCTAAAAAGTAATATCTACTTAATAATAATAATCTTTAATACAGATTTTGCAATACTATACTAACATTATTATACAAAGATCTGATATGTTTCAGTGATAGCTGTTTCAGCTGTTTATATATCCTGTTGCTTAGCAATACAATTTTATTGTGCCACGTATTGCCTTAGCGTTTTATTATATTGATGTAATATACAAAAAACGTGAGTAATTGAGTCACCTAAATTTTTCGCTAGTGAATGCCAGGAGAGAAAAATACAGTGAAAGTAAACCAAAAGCAAAGAGGGCAAGACAACCATCTATAGAAACACCATTGCGACCTACCGTACGTCTAATCGGTCGCATTCATGAAAAAGGTGTGTGGTTTGCATCTCAAAAAAAAAGAAATAAATAAAGAGAAAAGAAGCAAGTTATTGGTGCAAACAATGTGAGGTACCTTTATGTGTTGTACCATGTTTCGAAAACTATAATACAAAACATTTTAAAAAATTTGAACTTCCACTGGCTAAAATTAACGTGTAATAATCATCGTCTCGCGTTCCCCTTCTGATATTCTTAAATACTTCCCACTCTCTTACCCAAATATTTCTTTCGTGTTTTGAGTTATTCAAAAAAGAACGAGTTAGGAAAGTGTACAGCGTATGGAGTATTAGAAAGAAATGATATAGGTACTTGTACGTGGACAAATAGCGTTTTAAAGTTCTTTTCTTCATCATAAATAGTCCATTTTCTTCCTATTTAATAATACTGAATGCACACGTAAGGAAACCAAAGGTATTTTTGTGAGATTGTTTATTTTAGCAACAATGATGAAATAACCATGCAAGAAAATTTCTTAGTTCAACTCGAATTAAGACATTCTTGTATGATTTTCTTAATAACGGCTACTCCTAGGATGATAATGTATAGGAAAAGAAATACTCTTCTTTACTAGTTCTGCAATTTTGATTCGAAAAATATTTTGATATGAGCAATACTTTGCGAGATATGACGGAATGTTCATTTTTGTCACCAGTAAAGTGGTACCCCTGATTGTCTTACGCCATTAATTTTTGCGATTTTCTTATCATCTTATCAGCTATATTATGGGCACATTCTAGCTAACTGAATACTTACGCTCTTCTCCCCTTCCGCGCCTCTCTCCTCTTTCCAACTAGTCTCCTTCCCCTCCTCTTTTCACCTAGAAACAGGACAAGAAAGAACACATGGGCCGTCTGATTCATCCTCGAAACCTTGAGAAGCGTACCGTATGGACGCATATAGTGACTATATTTCGCCAGCTTGTTTACCCTCTCTTCTTGCAGTTGACCACGCTATTCTCTGCAGCGCATGCTCGCAATGAATGCGTTAAGATAAAAAGCTTGCCTCCTCTCTCGTCGCCTTCCTATTCTCTCTTCTTCTCGCACTTCACCAATGGCGATGAAGCACTCCCAATTTCTACTTTCTCATACGAAATATCGAGAAAGTATTGTTATCGCGAAAAAATTCGACCTCGAGATTTTTACGGAAATATACGTTTTAGGTGTCGCTGAATCCGAAAAAGTAGTCTTCGCAATGCCGTCTGTCTGTTACCGGCTCTGGAGCCTAGACGGTAGAGCGAAAATGAATACACGATCAGGAGAATTTGCAAAAGAACCTTCAGGCTATTACGAAATGGTGTTAAGATTGACAACTCGATCTGAATATAAAGAAATGCGCCATAATGAACTTCACACGCTCCACGAAAATCAACCGTTCTTTAATTTGAGGCTAATTCAGTTTCAGCTTCGTTTTTTACTTATTATATGTAGCGATGTTTATCAACATTAGTTTATTTCGTTATAATTTCTTTAATTTGACGCTAATTGAGTTCCAACTTCGTTTTTTACTTTTTATATGTAGGGATGTTTATCAACATTAGTTTATTTCGTTATAATTTCTATAATTTGACGCTAATTGAGTTCCAACTTCGTTTTTTACTTTTTATATGTAGCGATGTTTATCAACATTCGTATATTTCGTTATAATTTCTTTAATTTGACGCTAATTGAGTTCCAACTTCGTTTTTTACTTTTTATATGTAGCGTTGGTTATCAACATTAGTTTATTTCGTTATAATTTCTTTAATTTGACGCTAATTGAGTTCCAACTTCGTCTTTTACTTTTTATATGTAGCGATGTTTATCAAGATTCGTATATTTCGTTATAATTTCTTTAATTTGACGCTAATTGAGTGGAACTTCGTTTTTTACTTTTTATATGTAGCGACGTTTATCAACATTCGTTTATTTCGTTATAATTTCTTTAATTTGACGCTAATTGACTTCCAACTTCGTTTTTTACTTTTTATATGTAGCGATGTTTATCCACATTCGTATATTTCGTTATAATTTCTTTAATTTGACGCTAATTGAGTTCCAACTTCGTTTTTTACTTTTTATATGTAGCGATGTTTATCCACATTCGTATATTTCGTTATAATTTCTTTAATTTGACGCTAATTGAGTTCCAACTTCGTTTTTTACTTTTTATATGTAGCGATGTCTATCCACATTCGTATATTTCGTTATCATTTCTTTAAATTTGACGCTAATTGATTTCCAACATCGTTTTTTACTTTTTATATGTAGCGATGTTTATCCACATTCGTATATTTCGTTATAATTTCTTTAATTTGACGCTAATTGAGTTCCAACTTCGTTTTTTACTTGTTATATGTGGCGATGTTTATCCACATTCGTATATTTCGTTATAATTTCTTTAATTTGACGCTAATTGAGTTCCAACTTCGTCTTTTACTTTTTATATGTAGCGAAGTTTATCAACATTCGTAGAGTTCGTTATAATTTCTTTAATTTGACGCTAATTGAGTGGAACTTCGTTTTTTACTTTTTATATGTAGCGAAGTTTATCAACATTCGTATATTTCGTTATAATTTTTTTAATTAGACGCTAATTGAGTTCCAACTTCGTTTTTTACTTTTTATATGTATCGATGTTTATCAACATTCGTATATTTCGTTATAATTTCTTTTATTTGACGCTAATTGAGTTCCAACTTCGTTTTTTACTTTTTATATGTAGCGATGTTTATCAACATTCGTATATTTCATTATACTTTCTTTAATTTGACGCTAATTGAGTTCCAACTTCGTTTTTTACTTTTTATATGTAGCTATGTTTATCCACATTCGTATATTTCGTTATAATTTCTTTAATTTGACGGTAATTGAGTGGAACTTCGTTTTTTACTTTTTTTATGTAGCGATGTTTATCAACATTCGTTTATTTCGTTATAATTTCTTTAATTTGACGCTAATTGAGTTCCAACTTCGTTTATTACTTTTTATATGTAGCGATGTTTATCCACATTCGTATATTTCGTTATAATTTCTTTAATTTGACGCTAATTGAGTTCCAACTTCGTTTTTTACTTTTTATATGTAGCGATGTTTATCCACATTCGTATATTTCGTTATAATTTCTTTAATTTGACGCTAATTGATTTCCAACTTCGTTTTTTACTTTTTATATGTAGCGAAGTTTATCAACATTCGTAGAGTTCGTTGTAATTTCTTTAATTTGACGCTAATTGAGTTCCAACTTCGTTTTTTACTTTTTATATGTAGCGAAGTTTATCAACATTCGTAGAGTTCGTTATAATTTCTTTAATTTGACGCTAATTGAGTTCCAACTTCGTTTTTTACTTTTTATATGTAGCGAAGTTTATCAACATTCGTAGAGTTCGTTATAATTTCTTTAATTTGACGCTAATTGAGTTCCAACTTCGTTTTTTACTTTTTATATGTAGCGAAGTTTATCAACATTCGTAGAGTTCGTTATAATTTCTTTAATTTGACGCTAATTGAGTTCCAACTTCGTTTTACTTTTTATATGTAGCGAAGTTTATCAACATTCGTAGAGTTCGTTATAATTTCTTTAATTTGACGCTAATTGAGTTCCAACTTCGTTTTTTACTTTTTATATGTAGCGAAGTTTATCAACATTCGTAGAGTTCGTTATAATTTCTTTAATTTGACGCTAATTGAGTTCCAACTTCGTTTTTTACTTTTTATATGTAGCGAAGTTTATCAACATTCGTAGAGTTCGTTATAATTTCTTTAATTTGACGCTAATTGAGTTCCAACTTCGTTTTTTACTTTTTATATGTAGCGAAGTTTATCAACATTCGTAGAGTTCGTTATAATTTCTTTAATTTGACGCTAATTGAGTTCCAACTTCGTTTTTTACTTTTTATATGTAGCGAAGTTTATCAACATTCGTAGAGTTCGTTATAATTTCTTTAATTTGACGCTAATTGAGTTCCAACTTCGTTTATTACTTTTTATATATAGCGAAGTTTATCAACATTCGTAGAGTTCGTTACAATTTCTTTAATTTGACGCTAATTGAGTTCCAACTTCGTTTTTTACTTTTTATATGTAGCGAAGTTTATCAACATTCGTAGAGTTCGTTATAATTTCTTTAATTTGACGCTAATTGAGTGGAACTTCGTTTTTTACTTTATATATGTAGCGATGTTTATCAACATTCGTATATTTTCTTATAATTTTTTTAATTAGACGCTAATTGAGTTCCAACTTCGTTTTTTACTTTTTATATGTAGCGAAGTTTATCAACATTCGTAGAGTTCGTTATAATTTCTTTAATTTGACGCTAATTGAGTTCCAACTTCGTTTTTTACTTTTTATATGTAGCGAAGTTTATCAACATTCGTAGAGTTCGTTATAATTTCTTTAATTTGACGCTAATTGAGTTCCAACTTCGTTTTTTACTTTTTATATGTAGCGAAGTTTATCAACATTCGTAGAGTTCGTTATAATTTCTTTAATTTGACGCTAATTGAGTTCCAACTTAGTTTTTTACTTTTTATATGTAGCGAAGTTTATCAACATTCGTAGAGTTCGTTATAATTTCTTTAATTTGACGCTAATTGAGTTCCAACTTAGTTTTTTACTTTTTATATGTAGCGAAGTTTATCCACATTCGTATATTTCGTTATAATTTCTTTAATTTGACGCTAATTGAGTTCCAACTTCGTTTTTTACTTTTTATATGTAGCGATGTTTATCCACATTCGTATATTTCGTTATAATTTCTTTAATTTGACGCTAATTGATTTCCAACTTCGTTTTTTACTTTTTATATGTAGCGAAGTTTATCAACATTCGTAGAGTTCGTTGTAATTTCTTTAATTTGACGCTAATTGAGTTCCAACTTCGTTTTTTACTTTTTATATGTAGCGAAGTTTATCAACATTCGTAGAGTTCGTTATAATTTCTTTAATTTGACGCTAATTGAGTTCCAACTTCGTTTTTTACTTTTTATATGTAGCGAAGTTTATCAACATTCGTAGAGTTCGTTATAATTTCTTTAATTTGACGCTAATTGAGTTCCAACTTCGTTTTTTACTTTTTATATGTAGCGAAGTTTATCAACATTCGTAGAGTTCGTTATGATTTCTTTAATTTGACGCTAATTGAGTTCCAACTTCGTTTTTTACTTTTTATATGTAGCGAAGTTTATCAACATTCGTAGAGTTCGTTATAATTTCTTTAATTTGACGCTAATTGAGTTTTTACTTTTTTTTTTACTTTTTATATGTAGCGAAGTTTATCAACATTCGTAGAGTTCGTTATAATTTCTTTAATTTGACGCTAATTGAGTTCCAACTTCATTTTTTACTTTTTATATGTAGCGAAGTTTATCAACATTCGTAGAGTTCGTTAAAATTTCTTTAATTTGACACTAATTGAGTTCCAACTTCGTTTTTTACTTTTTATATGTAGCGAAGTTTATCAACATTCGTAGAGTTCGTTATAATTTCTTTAATTTGACGCTAATTGAGTTCCAACTTCGTTTTTTACTTTTTATATGTAGCGAAGTTTATCAACATTCGTAGAGTTCGTTATAATTTCTTTAATTTGACGCTAATTGAGTTCCAACTTCGTTTTTTACTTTTTATAGGTAGCGAAGTTTATCAACATTCGTAGAGTTCGTTATAATTTCTTTAATTTGACGCTAATTGAGTTCCAACTTCGTTTTTTACTTTTTATATGTAGCGAAGTTTATCAACATTCGTAGAGTTCGTTATAATTTCTTTAATTTGACGCTAATTGAGTTCCAACTTCGTTTTTTACTTTTTATATGTAGCGAAGTTTATCAACATTCGTAGAGTTCGTTATAATTTCTTTAATTTGACGCTAATTGAGTTCCAACTTCGTTTTTTACTTTTTATATGTAGCGAAGTTTATCAACATTCGTAGAGTTCGTTATAATTTCTTTAATTTGACGCTAATTGAGTTCCAACTTCGTTTTTTACTTTTTATATGTAGCGAAGTTTATCAACATTCGTAGAGTTCGTTATAATTTCTTTAATTTGACGCTAATTGAGTTCCAACTTCGTTTTACTTTTTATATGTAGCGAAGTTTATCAACATTCGTAGAGTTCGTTATAATTTCTTTAATTTGACGCTAACTGAGTTCCAACTTCGTTTTTTACTTTTTATATGTAGCGAAGTTTATCAACATTCGTAGAGTTCGTTATAATTTCTTTAATTTGACGCTAATTGAGTTCCAACTTCGTTTTTTACTTTTTATATGTAGCGAAGTTTATCAACATTCGTAGAGTTCGTTATAATTTCTTTAATTTGACGCTAATTGAGTTCCAACTTCGTTTTTTACTTTTTATATGTAGCGAAGTTTATCAACATTCGTAGAGTTCGTTATAATTTCTTTAATTTGACGCTAATTGAGTTCCAACTTCGTTTTTTACTTTTTATATGTAGCGAAGTTTATCAACATTCGTAGAGTTCGTTATAATTTCTTTAATTTGACGCTAATTGAGTTCCAACTTCGTTTATTACTTTTTATATGTAGCGAAGTTTATCAACATTCGTAGAGTTCGTTACAATTTCTTTAATTTGACGCTAATTGAGTTCCAACTTCGTTTTTTACTTTTTATATGTAGCGAAGTTTATCAACATTCGTAGAGTTCGTTATAATTTCTTTAATTTGACGCTAATTGAGTTCCAACTTAGTTTTTTACTTTTTATATGTAGCGAAGTTAATTTCTTTAATTTGACGCTAATTGAGTTCCAACTTAGTTTTTTACTTTTTATATGTAGCGAAGTTTATCAACATTCGTAGAGTTCGTTATGATTTCTTTAATTTGACGCTAATTGAGTTCCAACTTCGTTTTTTACTTTTTATATGTAGCGAAGTTTATCAACATTCGTAGAGTTCGTTATAATTTCTTTAATTTGACGCTAATTGAGTTCCAACTTCGTTTTTTACTTTTTATATGTAGCGAAGTTTATCAACATTCGTAGAGTTCGTTATAATTTCTTTAATTTGACGCTAATTGAGTTCCAACTTCGTTTTTTACTTTTTATATGTAGCGAAGTTTATCAACATTCGTAGAGTTCGTTATAATTTCTTTAATTTGACGCTAATTGAGTTCCAACTTCGTTTTTTACTTTTTATATGTAGCGAAGTTTATCAACATTCGTAGAGTTCGTTATAATTTCTTTAATTTGACGCTAATTGAGTTCCAACTTCGTTTTTTACTTTTTATAGGTAGCGAAGTTTATCAACATTCGTAGAGTTCGTTATAATTTCTTTAATTTGACGCTAATTTAGTTCCAACTTCGTTTTTTACTTTTTATATGTAGCGAAGTTTATCAACATTCGTAGAGTTCGTTGTAATTTCTTTAATTTGACGCTAATTGAGTTCCAACTTCGTTTTTTACTTTTTATATGTAGCGAAGTTTATCAACATTCGTAGAGTTCGTTATAATTTCTTTAATTTGACGCTAATTGAGTTCCAACATCGTTTTTTTACTTTTATATGTAGCGAAGTTTATCAACATTCGTAGAGTTCGTTATAATTTCTTTAATTTGACGCTAATTGAGTTCCAACTTCGTTTTTTACTTTTTATATGTAGCGAAGTTTATCAATATTCGTAGAGTTCGTTATAATTTCTTTAATTTGACGCTAATTGAGTTCCAACTTCGTTTTTTACTTTTTATATGTAGCGAAGTTTATCAACATTCGTAGAGTTCGTTATAATTTCTTTAATTTGACGCTAATTGAGTTCCAACTTCGTTTTTTACTTTTTATATGTAGCGAAGTTTATCAACATTCGTAGAGTTCGTTATAATTTCTTTAATTTGACGCTAATTGAGTTCCAACTTCGTTTTTTACTTTTTATATGTAGCGAAGTTTATCAACATTCGTAGAGTTCGTTATAATTTCTTTAATTTGACGCTAATTGAGTCCAACTTCGTTTTTTACTTTTTATATGTAGCGAAGTTTATCAACATTCGTAGAGTTCGTTATAATTTCTTTAATTTGACGCTAATTGAGTTCCAACTTCGTTTTTTACTTTTTATATGTAACGAAGTTTATCTACATTCGTAGAGTTCGTAATGATTTCTTTAATTTGACGCTAATTGAGTTCCAACTTCGTTTTTTACTTTTTATATGTAGCGAAGTTTATCAACATTCGTTGAGTTCGTTATGATTTCTTTAATTTGACGCTAATTGAGTTCCAACTTCGTTTTTTACTTTTATATGTAGCGAAGTTTATCAATATTCGTAGAGTTCGTTATAATTTTTTTATTTGACGCTAATTGAGTTCCAACTTCGTTTTTTACTTTTTATATGTAGCGAAGTTTATCAACATTCGTTGAGTTCGTTATGATTTCTTTAATTTGACTCTAATTGAGTTCCAACTTCGTTTTTTACTTTTTATATGTAGCGAAGTTTATCAACATTCGTAGAGTTCGTTATAATTTCTTTAATTTGACGCTAATTGAGTTCCAACTTCGTTTTTTACTTTTTATATGTAGCGAAGTTTATCAACATTCGTAGAGTTCGTTATAATTTCTTTAATTTGACGCTAATTGAGTTCCAACATCGTTTTTTTACTTTTATATGTAGCGAAGTTTATCAACATTCGTAGAGTTCGTTATAATTTCTTTAATTTGACGCTAATTGAGTTCCAACTTCGTTTTTTACTTTTTATATGTAGCGAAGTTTATCAACATTCGTAGAGTTCGTTATAATTTCTTTAATTTGACGCTAATTGAGTTCCAACTTCGTTTTTTACTTTTTATATGTAGCGATGTTTATCCACATTCGTGTATTTCGTTATAATTTTTTTAATTTGACGCTAATTGATTTCCAACTTCGTTTTTTACTTTTTATATGTAGCGAAGTTTATCAACATTCGTAGAGTTCGTTGTAATTTCTTTAATTTGACGCTAATTGAGTTCCAACTTCGTTTTTTACTTTTTATATGTAGCGAAGTTTATCAACATTCGTAGAGTTCGTTATAATTTCTTTAATTTGACGCTAATTGAGTTCCAACTTCGTTTTTTACTTTTTATATATAGCGAAGTTTATCAACATTCGTAGAGTTCGTTATAATTTCTTTAATTTGACGCTAATTGAGTTCCAACTTCGTTTTTTACTTTTTATATGTAGCGAAGTTTATCAACATTCGTAGAGTTCGTTATAATTTCTTTAATTTGACGCTAATTGAGTTCCAACTTCGTTTTTTACTTTTTATATGTAGCGAAGTTTATCAACATTCGTAGAGTTCGTTATAATTTCTTTAATTTGACGCTAATTGAGTTCCAACTTCGTTTTTTACTTTTTATATGTTGCGAAGTTTATCAACATTCGTAGAGTTCGTTATGATTTCTTTAATTTGACGCTAATTGAGTTCCAACTTCGTTTTTTACTTTTTATATGTAGCGAAGTTTATCAACATTCGTAGAGTTCGTTATAATTTCTTTAATTTGACGCTAATTGAGTTCCAACTTTTTTTTTTACTTTTTATATGTAGCGAAGTTTATCAACATTCGTAGAGTTCGTTATAATTTCTTTAATTTGACGCTAATTGAGTTCCAACTTCGTTTTTTACTTTTTATATGTAGCGAAGTTTATCAACATTCGTAGAGTTCGTTATAATTTCTTTAATTTGACGCTAATTGAGTTCCAACTTCGTTTTTTACTTTTTATATGTAGCGAAGTTTATCAACATTCGTAGAGTTCGTTATAATTACTTTAATTTGACGCTAATTGAGTTCCAACTTCGTTTTTTTACTTTTTATATGTAGCGAAGTTTATCAACATTCGTAGAGTTCGTTATGATTTCTTTAATTTGACGCTAATTGAGTTCCAACTTCGTTTTTTACTTTTTATATGTAGCGAAGTTTATCAACATTCGTAGAGTTCGTTATAATTTCTTTAATGTGACGCTAATTGAGTTCCAACTTTTTTTTTACTTTTTATATGTAGCGAAGTTTATCAAGATTCGTATATTTCGTTATAATTTCTTTAATTTGACGCTAATTGAGTGGAACTTCTTTTTTTACTTTTTATATGTAGCGATGTTTATCAACATTCGTATATTTCGTTATAATTTTTTAAATTAGACGCTAATTGAGTTCCAACTTCGTTTTTTACTTTTTATATGTAGCGATGTTTATCAACATTCGTATATTTCGTTATAATTTCTTTTATTTGACGCTAATTGAGTTCCAACTTCGTTTTTTACTTTTTATATGTAGCGAAGTTTATCAACATTCGTAGAGTTCGTTATAATTTCTTTAATTTGACGCTAATTGAGTTCCAACTTCGTTTTTTACTTTTTATATGTAGCGAAGTTTATCAACATTCGTAGAGTTCGTTATAATTTCTTTAATTTGACGCTAATTGAGTCCAACTTCGTTTTTTCCTTTTTATATGTAGCGAAGTTTATCAACATTCGTATATTTCGTTATAATTTCTTTAATTTGACGCTAATTGAGTTCCAACTTCGTTTTTTACTTTTTATATGTAGCGAAGTTTATCAACATTCGTAGAGTTCGTTATAATTTCTTTAATTTGACGCTAATTGAGTTCCAACTTCGTTTTTTACTTTTTATATGTAGCGAAGTTTATCAACATTCGTAGAGTTCGTTATAATTTCTTTAATTTGACGCTAATTGAGTTCCAACTTCGTTTTTTACTTTTTACATGTAGCGAAGTTTATCAACATTCGTAGAGTTCGTTATAATTTCTTTAATTTGACGCTAATTGAGTTCCAACTTCGTTTTTTACTTTTTATATGTAGCGAAATTTATCAACGTTCGTAGAGTTCGTTATAATTTCTTTAATTTGACGCTAATTGAGTTCCAACTTCGTTTTTTACTTTTTATATGTAGCGAAGTTTATCAACATTCGTAGAGTTCGTTATAATTTCTTTAATTTGACGCTAATTGAGTTCCAACTTCGTTTTTTACTTTTTATATGTTGCGAAGTTTATCAACATTCGTAGAGTTCGTTATAATTTCTTTAATTTGACGCTAATTGAGTTCCAACTTCGTTTTTTACTTTTTATATGTAGCGAAGTTTATCAACATTCGTAGAGTTCGTTATAATTTCTTTAATTTGACGCTAATTGAGTTCCAACTTTTTTTTTTACTTTTTATATGTAGCGAAGTTTATCAACATTCGTAGAGTTCGTTATAATTTCTTTAATTTGACGCTAATTGAGTTCCAACTTTTTTTTTTACTTTTTATATGTAGCGAAGTTTATCAACATTCGTAGAGTTCGTTATAATTTCTTTAATTTGACGCTAATTGAGTTCCAACTTCGTTTTTTACTTTTTATATGTAGCGAAGTTTATCAACATTCGTAGAGTTCGTTATAATTTCTTTAATTTGACGCTAATTGAGTTCCAACTTCGTTTTTTACTTTTTATATGTAGCGAAGTTTATCAACATTCGTAGAGTTCGTTATAATTACTTTAATTTGACGCTAATTGAGTTCCAACTTCGTTTTTTTACTTTTTATATGTAGCGAAGTTTATCAACATTCGTAGAGTTCGTTATGATTTCTTTAATTTGACGCTAATTGAGTTCCAACTTCGTTTTTTACTTTTTATATGTAGCGAAGTTTATCAACATTCGTAGAGTTCGTTATAATTTCTTTAATGTGACGCTAATTGAGTTCGAACTTTTTTTTTACTTTTTATATGTAGCGAAGTTTATCAAGATTCGTATATTTCGTTATAATTTCTTTAATTTGACGCTAATTGAGTGGAACTTCTTTTTTTACTTTTTATATGTAGCGATGTTTATCAACATTCGTATATTTCGTTATAATTTTTTAAATTAGACGCTAATTGAGTTCCAACTTCGTTTTTTACTTTTTATATGTAGCGATGTTTATCAACATTCGTATATTTCGTTATAATTTCTTTTATTTGACGCTAATTGAGTTCCAACTTCGTTTTTTACTTTTTATATGTAGCGAAGTTTATCAACATTCGTAGAGTTCGTTATAATTTCTTTAATTTGACGCTAATTGAGTTCCAACTTCGTTTTTTACTTTTTATATGTAGCGAAGTTTATCAACATTCGTAGAGTTCGTTATAATTTCTTTAATTTGACGCTAATTGAGTCCAACTTCGTTTTTTACTTTTTATATGTAGCGAAGTTTATCAACATTCGTATATTTCGTTATAATTTCTTTAATTTGACGCTAATTGAGTTCCAACTTCGTTTTTTACTTTTTATATGTAGCGAAGTTTATCAACATTCGTAGAGTTCGTTATAATTTCTTTAATTTGACGCTAATTGAGTTCCAACTTCGTTTTTTACTTTTTATATGTAGCGAAGTTTATCAACATTCGTAGAGTTCGTTATAATTTCTTTAATTTGACGCTAATTGAGTTCCAACTTCGTTTTTTACTTTTTATATGTAGCGAAGTTTATCAACATTCGTAGAGTTCGTTATAATTTCTTTAATTTGACGCTAATTGAGTTCCAACTTCGTTTTTTACTTTTTATATGTAGCGAAATTTATCAACGTTCGTAGAGTTCGTTATAATTTCTTTAATTTGACGCTAATTGAGTTCCAACTTCGTTTTTTACTTTTTATATGTATCGAAGTTTATCAACATTCGTAGAGTTCGTTATAATTTCTTTAATTTGACGCTAATTGAGTTCCAACTTCGTTTTTTACTTTTTATATGTAGCGAAGTTTATCAACATTCGTAGAGTTCGTTATGATTTCTTTAATTTGACGCTAATTGAGTTCCAACATCGTTTTTTTACTTTTATATGTAGCGAAGTTTATCAACATTCGTAGAGTTCGTTATAATTTCTTTAATTTGACGCTAATTGAGTTCCAACTTCGTTTTTTACTTTTTATATGTAGCGAAGTTTATCAACATTCGTAGAGTTCGTTATAATTTCTTTAATTTGACGCTAATTGAGTTCCAACTTCGTTTTTTACTTTTTATATGTAGCGATGTTTATCCACATTCGTATATTTCGTTATAATTTCTTTAATTTGACGCTAATTGATTTCCAACTTCGTTTTTTACTTTTTATATGTAGCGAAGTTTATCAACATTCGTAGAGTTCGTTGTAATTTCTTTAATTTGACGCTAATTGAGTTCCAACTTCGTTTTTTACTTTTTATATGTAGCGAAGTTTATCAACATTCGTAGAGTTCGTTATAATTTCTTTAATTTGACGCTAATTGAGTTCCAACTTCGTTTTTTAGTTTTTATATGTAGCGAAGTTTATCAACATTCGTAGAGTTAGTTATAATTTCTTTAATTTGACGCTAATTGAGTTCCAACTTCGTTTTTTACTTTTTATATGTAGCGAAGTTTATCAACATTCGTAGAGTTCGTTATAATTTCTTTAATTTGACGCTAATTGAGTTCCAACTTCGTTTTTTACTTTTTATATGTAGCGAAGTTTATCAACATTCGTAGAGTTCGTTATAATTTCTTTAATTTGACGCTAATTGAGTTCCAACTTCGTTTTTTACTTTTTATATGTTGCGAAGTTTATCAACATTCGTAGAGTTCGTTATAATTTCTTTAATTTGACGCTAATTGAGTTCCAACTTCGTTTTTTACTTTTTATATGTAGCGAAGTTTATCAACATTCGTAGAGTTCGTTATAATTTCTTTAATTTGACGCTAATTGAGTTCCAACATTTTTTTTTACTTTTTATATGTAGCGAAGTTTATCAACATTCGTAGAGTTCGTTATAATTTCTTTAATTTGACGCTAATTGAGTTCCAACTTCGTTTTTTACTTTTTATATGTAGCGAAGTTTATCAACATTCGTAGAGTTCGTTATAATTTCTTTAATTTGACGCTAATTGAGTTCCAACTTCGTTTTTTACTTTTTATATGTAGCGAAGTTTTTCAACATTCGTAGAGTTCGTTATAATTACTTTAATTTGACGCTAATTGAGTTCCAACTTCGTTTTTTTACTTTTTATATGTAGCGAAGTTTATCAACATTCGTAGAGTTCGTTATGATTTCTTTAATTTGACGCTAATTGAGTTCCAACTTCGTTTTTTACTTTTTATATGTAGCGAAGTTTATCAAGATTCGTATATTTCGTTATAATTTCTTTAATTTGACGCTAATTGAGTGGAACTTCGTTTTTTACTTTTTATATGTAGCGATGTTTATCAACATTCGTATATTTCGTTATAATTTTTTAAATTAGACGCTAATTGAGTTCCAACTTCGTTTTTTACTTTTTATATGTAGCGATGTTTATCAACATTCGTATATTTCGTTATAATTTCTTTTATTTGACGCTAATTGAGTTCCAACTTCGTTTTTTACTTTTTATATGTAGCGATGTTTATCAACATTCGTATATTTCATTATACTTTCTTTAATTTGACGCTAATTGAGATTTTTAACTTCGTTTTTTACTTTTTATATGTAGCTATGTTTATCCACATTCGTATATTTCGTTATAATTTCTTTAATTTGACGCTAATTGAGTGGAACTTCGTTTTTTACTTTTTTTATGTAGCGATGTTTATCAACATTCGTCTATTTCGTTATAATTTCTTTAATTTGACGCTAATTGAGTACCAACTTCGTTTATTACTTTTTATATGTAGCGATGTTTATCCACATTCGTATATTTCGTTATAATTTCTTTAATTTGACGCTAATTGAGTTCCAACTTCGTTTTTTACT
Organism: Uropetala carovei; assembly: GCA_036926305.1. NCBI lineage: Eukaryota > Metazoa > Arthropoda > Insecta > Odonata > Petaluridae > Uropetala > Uropetala carovei. The sequence continues at coordinate 973,784 of JAXCHB010000252.1, read as the reverse complement.
TTTTATATGTAGCGATGTTTATCCACATTCGTATATTTCGTTATAATTTCTTTAATTTGGCGCTAATTGATTTCCAACTTCGTTTTTTACTTTTTATATGTAGCGAAGTTTATCAACATTCGTAGAGTTCGTTGTAATTTCTTTAATTTGACGCTAATTGAGTTCCAACTTCGTTTTTTACTTTTTATATGTAGCGAAGTTTATCAACATTCGTAGAGTTCGTTATAATTTCTTTAATTTGACGCTAATTGAGTTTTAACTTCGTTTTTTACTTTTTATATGTAGCGAAGTTTATCAACATTCGTAGAGTTCGTTATAATTTCTTTAATTTGACGCTAATTGAGTTCCAACTTCGTTTTTTACTTTTTATATGTAGCGAAGTTTATCAACATTCGTAGAGTTCGTTATGATTTCTTTAATTTGACGCTAATTGAGTTCCAACTTCGTTTTTTACTTTTTATATGTAGCGAAGTTTATCAACATTCGTAGAGTTCGTTATAATTTCTTTAATTTGACGCTAATTGAGTCCAACTTCGTTTTTTACTTTTTATATGTAGCGAAGTTTATCAACATTCGTAGAGTTCGTTGTAATTTCTTTAATTTGACGCTAATTGAGTTCCAACTTCGTTTTTTACTTTTTATATGTAGCGAAGTTTATCAACATTCGTAGAGTTCGTTATAATTTCTTTAATTTGACGCTAATTGAGTTCCAACTTCGTTTTTTACTTTTTATATGTAGCGAAGTTTATCAACATTCGTAGAGTTCGTTATAATTTCTTTAATTTGACGCTAATTGAGTTTTAACTTTTTTTTTTACTTTTTATATGTAGCGAAGTTTATCAACATTCGTAGAGTTCGTTATAATTTCTTTAATTTGACGCTAATTGAGTTCCAACTTCGTTTTTTACTTTTTATATGTAGCGAAGTTTATCAACATTCGTAGAGTTCGTTATAATTTCTTTAATTTGACGCTAATTGAGTCCAACTTCGTTTTTTACTTTTTATATGTAGCGAAGTTTATCAACATTCGTAGAGTTCGTTATAATTTCTTTAATTTGACGCTAATTGAGTTCCAACTTCGTTTTTTACTTTTTATATGTAGCGAAGTTTATCAACATTCGTAGAGTTCGTTATGATTTCTTTAATTTGACGCTAATTGAGTTCCAACTTCGTTTTTTACTTTTTATATGTAGCGAAGTTTATCAACATTCGTAGAGTTCGTTATAATTTCTTTAATTTGACGCTAATTGAGTTCCAACTTCGTTTTTTACTTTTTATATGTAGCGAAGTTTATCAACATTCGTAGAGTTCGTTATAATTTCTTTAATTTGACGCTAATTGAGTCCAACTTCGTTTTTTACTTTTTATATGTAGCGAAGTTTATCAACATTCGTAGAGTTCGTTATAATTTCTTTAATTTGACGCTAATTGAGTTCCAACTTCGTTTTTTACTTTTTATATGTAGCGAAGTTTATCAACATTCGTAGAGTTCGTTATGATTTCTTTAATTTGACGCTAATTGAGTTCCAACATCGTTTTTTTACTTTTATATGTAGCGAAGTTTATCAACATTCGTAGAGTTCGTTATAATTTCTTTAATTTGACGCTAATTGAGTTCCAACTTCGTTTTTTACTTTTTATATGTAGCGAAGTTTATCAACATTCGTAGAGTTCGTTATAATTTCTTTAATTTGACGCTAATTGAGTTCCAACTTCGTTTTTTACTTTTTATATGTAGCGATGTTTATCCACATTCGTATATTTCGTTATAATTTCTTTAATTTGACGCTAATTGATTTCCAACTTCGTTTTTTACTTTTTATATGTAGCGAAGTTTATCAACATTCGTAGAGTTCGTTGTAATTTCTTTAATTTGACGCTAATTGAGTTCCAACTTCGTTTTTTACTTTTTATATGTAGCGAAGTTTATCAACATTCGTAGAGTTCGTTATAATTTCTTTAATTTGACGCTAATTGAGTTCCAACTTCGTTTTTTAGTTTTTATATGTAGCGAAGTTTATCAACATTCGTAGAGTTAGTTATAATTTCTTTAATTTGACGCTAATTGAGTTCCAACTTCGTTTTTTACTTTTTATATGTAGCGAAGTTTATCAACATTCGTAGAGTTCGTTATAATTTCTTTAATTTGACGCTAATTGAGTTCCAACTTCGTTTTTTACTTTTTATATGTAGCGAAGTTTATCAACATTCGTAGAGTTCGTTATAATTTCTTTAATTTGACGCTAATTGAGTTCCAACTTCGTTTTTTACTTTTTATATGTTGCGAAGTTTATCAACATTCGTAGAGTTCGTTATAATTTCTTTAATTTGACGCTAATTGAGTTCCAACTTCGTTTTTTACTTTTTATATGTAGCGAAGTTTATCAACATTCGTAGAGTTCGTTATAATTTCTTTAATTTGACGCTAATTGAGTTCCAACATTTTTTTTTACTTTTTATATGTAGCGAAGTTTATCAACATTCGTAGAGTTCGTTATAATTTCTTTAATTTGACGCTAATTGAGTTCCAACTTCGTTTTTTACTTTTTATATGTAGCGAAGTTTATCAACATTCGTAGAGTTCGTTATAATTTCTTTAATTTGACGCTAATTGAGTTCCAACTTCGTTTTTTACTTTTTATATGTAGCGAAGTTTTTCAACATTCGTAGAGTTCGTTATAATTACTTTAATTTGACGCTAATTGAGTTCCAACTTCGTTTTTTTACTTTTTATATGTAGCGAAGTTTATCAACATTCGTAGAGTTCGTTATGATTTCTTTAATTTGACGCTAATTGAGTTCCAACTTCGTTTTTTACTTTTTATATGTAGCGAAGTTTATCAAGATTCGTATATTTCGTTATAATTTCTTTAATTTGACGCTAATTGAGTGAAACTTCGTTTTTTACTTTTTATATGTAGCGATGTTTATCAACATTCGTATATTTCGTTATAATTTTTTAAATTAGACGCTAATTGAGTTCCAACTTCGTTTTTTACTTTTTATATGTAGCGATGTTTATCAACATTCGTATATTTCGTTATAATTTCTTTTATTTGACGCTAATTGAGTTCCAACTTCGTTTTTTACTTTTTATATGTAGCGATGTTTATCAACATTCGTATATTTCATTATACTTTCTTTAATTTGACGCTAATTGAGATTTTTAACTTCGTTTTTTACTTTTTATATGTAGCTATGTTTATCCACATTCGTATATTTCGTTATAATTTCTTTAATTTGACGCTAATTGAGTGGAACTTCGTTTTTTACTTTTTTTATGTAGCGATGTTTATCAACATTCGTCTATTTCGTTATAATTTCTTTAATTTGACGCTAATTGAGTACCAACTTCGTTTATTACTTTTTATATGTAGCGATGTTTATCCACATTCGTATATTTCGTTATAATTTCTTTAATTTGACGCTAATTGAGTTCCAACTTCGTTTTTTACTTTTTATATGTAGCGATGTTTATCCACATTCGTATATTTCGTTATAATTTGTTTAATTTGGCGCTAATTGATTTCCAACTTCGTTTTTTACTTTTTATATGTAGCGAAGTTTATCAACATTCGTAGAGTTCGTTGTAATTTCTTTAATTTGACGCTAATTGAGTTCCAACTTCGTTTTTTACTTTTTATATGTAGCGAAGTTTATCAACATTCGTAGAGTTCGTTATAATTTCTTTAATTTGACGCTAATTGAGTTTTAACTTCGTTTTTTACTTTTTATATGTAGCGAAGATTATCAACATTCGTAGAGTTCGTTATAATTTCTTTAATTTGACGCTAATTGAGTTCCAACTTCGTTTTTTACTTTTTATATGTAGCGAAGTTTATCAACATTCGTAGAGTTCGTTATGATTTCTTTAATTTGACGCTAATTGAGTTCCAACTTCGTTTTTTACTTTTTATATGTAGCGAAGTTTATCAACATTCGTAGAGTTCGTTATAATTTCTTTAATTTGACGCTAATTGAGTCCAACTTCGTTTTTTACTTTTTATATGTAGCGAAGTTTATCAACATTCGTAGAGTTCGTTGTAATTTCTTTAATTTGACGCTAATTGAGTTCCAACTTCGTTTTTTACTTTTTATATGTAGCGAAGTTTATCAACATTCGTAGAGTTCGTTATAATTTCTTTAATTTGACGCTAATTGAGTTCCAACTTCGTTTTTTACTTTTTATATGTAGCGAAGTTTATCAACATTCGTAGAGTTCGTTATAATTTCTTTAATTTGACGCTAATTGAGTTTTAACTTTTTTTTTTACTTTTTATATGTAGCGAAGTTTATCAACATTCGTAGAGTTCGTTATGATTTCTTTAATTTGACGCTAATTGAGTTCCAACTTCGTTTTTTACTTTTTATATGTAGCGAAGTTTATCAACATTCGTAGAGTTCGTTATAATTTCTTTAATTTGACGCTAATTGAGTTCCAACTTCGTTTTTTACTTTTTATATGTAGCGAAGTTTATCAACATTCGTAGAGTTCGTTATAATTTCTTTAATTTGACGCTAATTGAGTTCCAACTTCGTTTTTTACTTTTTATATGTAGCGAAGTTTATCAACATTCGTAGAGTTCGTTATAATTTCTTTAATTTGACGCTAATTGAGTTCCAACTTCGTTTTTTACTTTTTATATGTAGCGAAGTTTATCAACATTCGTAGAGTTCGTTATAATTTCTTTAATTTGACGCTAATTGAGTTCCAACTTCGTTTTTTACTTTTTATATGTAGCGAAGTTTATCAACATTCGTAGAGTTCGTTATAATTTCTTTAATTTGACGCTAATTGAGTTCCAACTTCGTTTTTTACTTTTTATATGTAGCGAAGTTTATCAACGTTCGTAGAGTTCGTTATAATTTCTTTAATTTGACGCTAATTGAGTTCCAACTTCGTTTTTTACTTTTTATATGTAGCGAAGTTTATCAACATTCGTAGAGTTCGTTATGATTTCTTTAATTTGACGCTAATTGAGTTCCAACTTCGTTTTTTACTTTTTATATGTAGCGAAGTTTATCAACGTTCGTAGAGTTCGTTATAATTTCTTTAATTTGACGCTAATTGAGTTCCAACTTCGTTTTTTACTTTTTATATGTAGCGAAGTTTATCAACATTCGTAGAGTTCGTTATAATTTCTTTAATTTGACGCTAATTGAGTTCCAACTTCGTTTTTTACTTTTTATATGTAGCGAAGTTTATCAACATTCGTAGAGTTCGTTATAATTTCTTTAATTTGACGCTAATTGAGTTCCAACTTCGTTTTTTACTTTTTATATGTAGCGAAGTTTATCAACATTCGTAGAGTTCGTTATAATTTCTTTAATTTGACGCTAATTGAGTTCCAACTTCGTTTTTTACTTTTTATATGTAGCGAAGTTTATCAACATTCGTAGAGTTCGTTGTAATTTCTTTAATTTGACGCTAATTGAGTTCCAACTTCGTTTTTTACTTTTTATATGTAGCGAAGTTTATCAACATTCGTAGAGTTCGTTATGATTTCTTTAATTTGACGCTAATTGAGTTCCAACTTCGTTTTTTACTTTTTAAATGTAGCGAAGTTTATCAACATTCGTAGAGCTCGTTATAATTTCTTTAATTTGACGCTAATTGAGTTCCAACTTCGTTTTTTACTTTTTATATGTAGCGAAGTTTATCAACATTCGTAGAGTTCGTTATAATTTCTTTAATTTGACGCTAATTGAGTTCCAACTTCGTTTTTTACTTTTTATATGTAGCGAAGTTTATCAACATTCGTAGAGTTCGTTATAATTTCTTTAATTTGACGCTAATTGAGTTCCAACTTCGTTTTTTACTTTTTATATGTAGCGAAGTTTATCAACATTCGTAGAGTTCGTTATAATTTCTTTAATTTGACGCTAATTGAGTTCCAACTTCGTTTTTTACTTTTTATATGTAGCGAAGTTTATCAACATTCGTAGAGTTCGTTATGATTTCTTTAATTTGACGCTAATTGAGTTCCAACTTCGTTTTTTACTTTTTATATGTAGCGAAGTTTATCAACATTCGTAGAGTTCGTTATGATTTCTTTAATTTGACGCCAATTGAGTTCCAACTTCGTTTTTTTACTTTTTATATGTAGCGAAGTTTATCAACATTCGTAGAGTTCGTTATAATTTCTTTAATTTGACGCTAATTGAGTTCCAATTTCGTTTTTTACTTTTTATATGTAGCGAAGTTTATCAACATTCGTAGAGTTCGTTATAATTTCTTTAATTTGACGCTAATTGAGTTCCAACTTCGTTTTTTACTTTTTATATGTAGCGAAGTTTATCAACATTCGTAGAGTTCGTTATAATTTCTTTAATTTGACGCTAATTGAGTTCCAACTTCGTTTTTTACTTTTTATATGTAGCGAAGTTTATCAACATTCGTAGAGTTCGTTATAATTTCTTTAATTTGACGCTAATTGAGTTCCAACTTCGTTTTTTACTTTTTATATGTAGCGAAGTTTATCAACATTCGTAGAGTTCGTTATAATTTCTTTAATTTGACGCTAATTGAGTTCCAACTTCGTTCTTTACTTTTTATATGTAGCGAAGTTTATCAACATTCGTAGAGTTCGTTATAATTTCTTTAATTTGACGCTAATTGAGTTCCAACTTCGTTTTTTACTTTTTATATGTAGCGAAGTTTATCAACATTCGTAGAGTTCGTTATAATTTCTTTAATTTGACGCTAATTGAGTTCCAACTTCGTTTTTTACTTTTTATATGTAGCGAAGTTTATCAACATTCGTAGAGTTCGTTATAATTTCTTTAATTTGACGCTAATTGAGTTCCAACTTCGTTTTTGACTTTTTATATGTAGCAAAGTTTATCAACATTCGTAGAGTTCGTTATGATTTCTTTAATTTGACGCTAATTGAGTCCCAACTTCGTTTTTTACTTTTTATATGTAGCGAAGTTTATCAACATTCGTAGAGTTCGTTATAATTTCTTTAATTTGACGCTAATTGAGTTCCAACTTCGTTTTTTACTTTTTATATGTAGCGAAGTTTATCAACATTCGTAGAGTTCGTTATAATTTCTTTAATTTGACGCTAATTGAGTTCCAACTTCGTTTTTTACTTTTTATATGTAGCGAAGTTTATCAACATTCGTAGAGTTCGTTATAATTTCTTTAATTTGACGCTAATTGAGTTCCAACTTAGTTTTTTACTTTTTATATGTAGCGAAGTTTATCAACATTCGTAGAGTTCGTTATAATTTCTTTAATTTGACGCTAATTGAGTTCCAACTTAGTTTTTTACTTTTTATATGTAGCGAAGTTTATCAACATTCGTAGAGTTCGTTATGATTTCTTTAATTTGACGCTAATTGAGTTCCAACTTCGTTTTTTACTTTTTATATGTAGCGAAGTTTATCAACATTCGTAGAGTTCGTTATAATTTCTTTAATTTGACGCTAATTGAGTTCCAACTTCGTTTTTTACTTTTTATATGTAGCGAAGTTTATCAACATTCGTAGAGTTCGTTATAATTTCTTTAATTTGACGCTAATTGAGTTCCAACTTCGTTTTTTACTTTTTATATGTAGCGAAGTTTATCAACATTCGTAGAGTTCGTTATAATTTCTTTAATTTGACGCTAATTGAGTTCCAACTTCGTTTTTTACTTTTTATATGTAGCGAAGTTTATCAACATTCGTAGAGTTCGTTATAATTTCATTAATTTGACGCTAATTGAGTTCCAACTTCATTTTTTACTTTTTATATCTAGCGAAGTTTATCAACATTCGTAGAGTTCGTTATAATTTCTTTAATTTGACGCTAATTGAGTTCCTACTTCGTTTTTTACTTTTTATATGTAGCGAAGTTTATCAACATTCGTAGAGTTCGTTATAATTTCTTTAATTTGATGCTAATTGAGTTCCAACTTCGTTTTTTACTTTTTATATGTATCGAAGTTTATCAACATTCGTAGAGTTCGTTATAATTTCTTTAATTTGACGCTAATTGAGTTTCAACTTCGTTTTTTACTTTTTATATGTAGCGAAGTTTATCAACATTCGTAGAGTTCGTTATGATTTCTTTAATTTGACGCTAATTGAGTTCCAACTTCGTATTTTACTTTTTATATGTAGCGAAGTTTATCGACATTCGTAGAGTTCGTTATAATTTCTTTAATTTGACGCTAATTGAGTTCCAACTTCGTTTTTTACTTTTTTATGTAGCGAAGTTTATCAACATTCGTAGAGTTCGTTATGATTTCTTTAATTTGACGCTAATTGAGTTCCAACTTCGTTTTTTACTTTTTATATGTAGCGAAGTTTATCAACATTCGTAGAGTTCGTTATAACTTCTTTAATTTGACGCTAATTGAGTTCCAACTTCGTTTTTTACTTTTTATATGTAGCGAAGTTTATCAACATTCGTAGAGTTCGTTATAATTTCTTTAATTTGACGCTAATTGAGTTCCAACTTCGTTTTTTACTTTTTATATGTAGCGAAGTTTATCAACATTCGTAGAGTTCGTTATAATTTCTTTAATTTGACGCTAATTGAGTTCGAACTTCGTTTTTTACTTTTTATATGTATCGAAGTTTATCAACATTCGTAGAGTTCGTTATAATTTCTTTAATTTGACGCTAATTGAGTTCCAACTTCGTTTTTTACTTTTTATATGTAGCGAAGTTTATCAACATTCGTAGAGTTCGTTATAATTTCTTTAATTTGACGCTAATTGAGTTCCAACTTCGTTTTTTACTTTTTATATGTAGCGAAGTTTATCAACATTCGTAGAGTTCGTTATAATTTCTTTAATTTGACGCTAATTGAGTTCCAACTTCGTTTTTTACTTTTTATATGTAGCGAAGTTTATCAACATTCGTAGAGTTCGTTATAATTTCTTTAATTTGACGCTAATTGAGTTCCAACTTCGTTTTTTACTTTTTATATGTAGCGAAGTTTATCAACATTTGTAGAGTTCGTTATAATTTCTTTAATTTGACGCTAATTGAGTTCCAACTTCGTTTTTTACTTTTTATATGTAGCGAAGTTTATCAACATTCGTATAGTTCGTTATAATTTCTTTAATTTGACGCTAATTGAGTTCCAACTTAGTTTTTTACTTTTTATATGTAGCGAAGTTTATCAACATTCGTAGAGTTCGTTATGATTTCTTTAATTTGACGCTAATTGAGTTCCAACTTCGTTTTTTACTTTTTATATGTAGCGAAGTATATCAACATTCGTAGAGTTCGTTATAATTTCTTTAATTTGACGCTAATTGAGTTCCAACTTCGTTTTTTACTTTTTATATGTAGCGAAGTTTATCAACATTCGTAGAGTTCGTTATAATTTCTTTAATTTGACGCTAATTGAGTTCCAACTTCGTTTTTTACTTTTTATATGTAGCGAAGTTTATCAACATTCGTAGAGTTCGTTATAATTTCTTTAATTTGACGCTAATTGAGTTCCAACTTCGTTTTTTACTTTTTATATGTAGCGAAGTTTATCAACATTCGTAGAGTTCGTTATAATTTCTTTAATTTGACGCTAATTGAGTTCCAACTTCGTTTTTTACTTTTTATATGTAGCGAAGTTTATCAACATTCGTAGAGTTCGTTATAATTTCTTTAATTTGACGCTAATTGAGTTCCAACTTCGTTTTTTACTTTTTATATGTAGCGAAGTTTATCAACGTTCGTAGAGTTCGTTATAATTTCTTTAATTTGACGCTAATTGAGTTCCAACTTCGTTTTTTACTTTTTATATGTAGCGAAGTTTATCAACATTCGTAGAGTTCGTTATAATTTCTTTAATTTGACGCTAATTGAGTTCCAACTTCGTTTTTTACTTTTTATATGTAGCGAAGTTTATCAACATTCGTAGAGTTCGTTATAATTTCTTTAATTTGACGCTAATTGAGTTCCAACTTCGTTTTTTACTTTTTATATGTAGCGAAGTTTATCAACATTCGTAGAGTTCGTTATAATTTCTTTAATTTGACGCTAATTGAGTTCCAACTTCGTTTTTTACTTTTTATATGTAGCGAAGTTTATCAACATTCGTAGAGTTCGTTGTAATTTCTTTAATTTGACGCTAATTGAGTTCCAACTTCGTTTTTTACTTTTTATATGTAGCGAAGTTTATCAACATTCGTAGAGTTCGTTATGATTTCTTTAATTTGACGATAATTGAGTTCCAACTTCGTTTTTTACTTTTTAAATGTAGCGAAGTTTATCAACATTCGTAGAGCTCGTTATAATTTCTTTAATTTGACGCTAATTGAGTTCCAACTTCGTTTTTTACTTTTTATATGTAGCGAAGTTTATCAACATTCGTCGAGTTCGTTATAATTTCTTTAATTTGACGCTAATTGAGTTCCAACTTCGTTTTTTACTTTTTATATGTAGCGAAGTTTATCAACATTCGTAGAGTTCGTTATAATTTCTTTAATTTGACGCTAATTGAGTTCCAACTTCGTTTTTTACTTTTTATATGTAGCGAAGTTTATCAACATTCGTAGAGTTCGTTATAATTTCTTTAATTTGACGCTAATTGAGTTCCAACTTCGTTTTTTACTTTTTATATGTAGCGAAGTTTATCAACATTCGTAGAGTTCGTTATGATTTCTTTAATTTGACGCTAATTGAGTTCCAACTTCGTTTTTTACTTTTTATATGTAGCGAAGTTTATCAACATTCGTAGAGTTCGTTATGATTTCTTTAATTTGACGCCAATTGAGTTCCAACTTCGTTTTTTTACTTTTTATATGTAGCGAAGTTTATCAACATTCGTAGAGTTCGTTATAATTTCTTTAATTTGACGCTAATTGAGTTCCAATTTCGTTTTTTACTTTTTATATGTAGCGAAGTTTATCAACATTCGTAGAGTTCGTTATAATTTCTTTAATTTGACGCTAATTGAGTTCCAACTTCGTTTTTTACTTTTTATATGTAGCGAAGTTTATCAACATTCGTAGAGTTCGTTATAATTTCTTTAATTTGACGCTAATTGAGTTCCAACTTCGTTTTTTACTTTTTATATGTAGCGAAGTTTATCAACATTCGTAGAGTTCGTTATAATTTCTTTAATTTGACGCTAATTGAGTTCCAACTTCGTTTTTTACTTTTTATATGTAGCGAAGTTTATCAACATTCGTAGAGTTCGTTATAATTTCTTTAATTTGACGCTAATTGAGTTCCAACTTCGTTTTTTACTTTTTATATGTAGCGAAGTTTATCAACATTCGTAGAGTTCGTTATAATTTCTTTAATTTGACGCTAATTGAGTTCCAACTTCGTTTTTTACTTTTTATATGTAGCGAAGTTTATCAACATTCGTAGAGTTCGTTATAATTTCTTTAATTTGACGCTAATTGAGTTCCAACTTCGTTTTTTACTTTTTATATGTAGCGAAGTTTATCAACATTCGTAGAGTTCGTTATGATTTCTTTAATTTGACGCTAATTGAGTTCCAACTTCGTTTTTTACTTTTTATATGTAACGAAGTTTATCAACATTCGTAGAGTTCGTTATGATTTCTTTAATTTGACGTTAATTGAGTTCCAACATCGTTTTTTTACTTTTTATATGTAGCGAAGTTTATCAACATTCGTAGAGTTCGTTATGATTTCTTTAATTTGACGCTAATTGAGTTCCAACTTCGTTTTTTACTTTTTATATGTAGCGAAGTTTATCAACATTCGTAGAGTTCGTTATAATTTCTTTAATTTGACGCTAATTGAGTTCCAACTTCGTTTTTTACTTTCTATATGTAGCGAAGTTTATCAACATTCGTAGAGTTCGTTATAATTTCTTTAATTTGACGCTAATTGAGTTCCAACTTCGTTTTTTACTTTCTATATGTAGCGAAGTTTATCAACATTCGTAGAGTTCGTTATAATTTCTTTAATTTGACGCTAATTGAGTTCCAACTTCGTTTTTTACTTTTTATATGTAGCGAATTTATCAACATTCGTAGAGTTCGTTATAATTTCTTTAATTTGACGCTAATTGAGTTCCAACTTCGTTTTTTACTTTTTATATGTAGCGAAGTTTATCAACATTCGTAGAGTTCGTTATAATTTCTTTAATTTGACGCTAATTGAGTTCCAACTTCGTTTTTTACTTTTTATATGTAGCGAAGTTTATCAACATTCGTAGAGTTCGTTATGATTTCTTTAATTTGACGCTAATTGAGTTCCAACTTCGTTTTTTACTTTTTATATGTAGCGAAGTTTATCAACATTCGTAGAGTTCGTTATGATTTCTTTAATTTGACGCTAATTGAGTTCCAACTTCGTTTTTTACTTTTTATATGTAGCGAAGTTTATCAACATTCGTAGAGTTCGTTATAATTTCTTTAATTTGACGCTAATTGAGTTCCAACTTCGTTTTTTACTTTTTATATGTAGCGAAGTTTATCAACATTCGTAGAGTTCGTTATAATTTCTTTAATTTGACGCTAATTGAGTTCCAACTTCGTTTTTTACTTTTTATATGTAGCGAAGTTTATCAACATTCGTAGAGTTCGTTATAATTTCTTTAATTTGACGCTAATTGAGTTCCAACTTCGTTTTTTACTTTTTATATGTAGCGAAGTTTATCAACATTCGTAGAGTTCGTTATAATTTCTTTAATTTGACGCTAATTGAGTTCCAACTTCGTTTTTTACTTTTTATATGTAGCGAAGTTTATCAACATTCGTAGAGTTCGTTATAATTTCTTTAATTTGAGGCTAATTGAGTTCCAACTTCGTTTTTTACTTTTTATATGTAGCGATGTTTATCAACATTCGTAGAGTTCGTTATAATTTCTTTAATTTGACGCTAATTGAGTTCCAACTTCGTTTTTTACTTTTTATATGTAGCGAAGTTTATCAACATTCGTAGAGTTCGTTATGATTTCTTTAATTTGACGCTAATTGAGTCCCAACTTCGTTTTTTACTTTTTATATGTAGCGAAGTTTATCAACATTCGTAGAGTTCGTTATAATTTCTTTAATTTGACGCTAATTGAGTTCCAACTTCGTTTTTTACTTTTTATATGTAGCGAAGTTTATCAACATTCGTAGAGTTCGTTATAATTTCTTTAATTTGACGCTAATTGAGTTCCAACTTCGTTTTTTACTTTTTATATGTAGCGAATTTATCAACATTCGTAGAGTTCGTTATAATTTCTTTAATTTGACGCTAATTGAGTTCCAACTTCGTTTTTTACTTTTTATATGTAGCGAAGTTTATCAACATTCGTAGAGTTCGTTATAATTTCTTTAATTTGACGCTAATTGAGTTCCAACTTCGTTTTTTACTTTTTATATGTAGCGAAGTTTATCAACATTCGTAGAGTTCGTTATGATTTCTTTAATTTGACGCTAATTGAGTTCCAACTTCGTTTTTTACTTTTTATATGTAGCGAAGTTTATCAACATTCGTACAGTTCGTTATAATTTCTTTAATTTGACGCTAATTGAGTTCCAACTTCGTTTTTTACTTTTTATATGTAGCGAAGTTTATCAACATTCGTAGAGTTCGTTATAATTTCTTTAATTTGACGCTAATTGAGTTCCAACTTCGTTTTTTACATTTTATATGTAGCGAAGTTTATCAACATTCGTAGAGTACGTTATAATTTCTTTAATTTGACGCTAATTGAGTTCCAACTTCGTTCTTTACTTTTTATATGTAGCGAAGTTTATCAACATTCGTAGAGTTCGTTATTATTTCTTTAATTTGACGCTAATTGAGTTCCAACTTCGTTTTTTACTTTTTATATGTAGCGAAGTTTATCAACATTCGTAGAGTTCGTTATGATTTCTTTAATTTGACGCTAATTGAGTCCCAACTTCATTTTTTACTTTTTATATGTAGCGAAGTTTATCAACATTCGTAGAGTTCGTTATAATTTCTTTAATTTGACGCTAATTGAGTTCCAACTTCGTTTTTTACTTTTTATATGTAGCGAAGTTTATCAACATTCGTAGAGTTCGTTATAATTTCTTTAATTTGACGCTAATTGAGTTCCAACTTCGTTTTTTACTTTTTATATGTAGCGAATTTATCAACATTCGTAGAGTTCGTTATAATTTCTTTAATTTGACGCTAATTGAGTTCCAACTTCGTTTTTTACTTTTTATATGTAGCGAAGTTTATCAACATTCGTAGAGTTCGTTATAATTTCTTTAATTTGACGCTAATTGAGTTCCAACTTCGTTTTTTACTTTTTATATGTAGCGAAGTTTATCAACATTCGTAGAGTTCGTTATGATTTCTTTAATTTGACGCTAATTGAGTTCCAACTTCGTTTTTTACTTTTTATATGTAGCGAAGTTTATCAACATTCGTAGAGTTCGTTATAATTTCTTTAATTTGACGCTAATTGAGTTCCAACTTCGTTTTTTACTTTTTATATGTAGCGAAGTTTATCAACATTCGTAGAGTTCGTTATAATTTCTTTAATTTGACGCTAATTGAGTTCCAACTTCGTTTTTTACATTTTATATGTAGCGAAGTTTATCAACATTCGTAGAGTACGTTATAATTTCTTTAATTTGACGCTAATTGAGTTCCAACTTCGTTCTTTACTTTTTATATGTAGCGAAGTTTATCAACATTCGTAGAGTTCGTTATAATTTCTTTAATTTGACGCTAATTGAGTTCCAACTTCGTTTTTTACTTTTTATATGTAGCGAAGTTTATCAACATTCGTAGAGTTCGTTATAATTTCTTTAATTTGACGCTAATTGAGTTCCAACTTCGTTTTTTACTTTTTATATGTAGCGAAGTTTATCAACATTCGTAGAGTTCGTTATAATTTCTTTAATTTGACGCTAATTGAGTTCCAACTTCGTTTTTTACTTTTTATATGTAGCGAAGTTTATCAACATTCGTAGAGTTCGTTATGATTTCTTTAATTTGACGCTAATTGAGTCCCAACTTCGTTTTTTACTTTTTATATGTAGCGAAGTTTATCAACATTCGTAGAGTTCGTTATAATTTCTTTAATTTGACGCTAATTGAGTTCCAACTTCGTTTTTTACTTTTTATATGTAGCGAAGTTTATCAACATTCGTAGAGTTCGTTATAATTTCTTTAATTTGACGCTAATTGAGTTCCAACTTCATTTTTTACTTTTTATATGTAGCGAAGTTTATCAACATTCGTAGAGTTCGTTATAATTTCTTTAATTTGACGCTAATTGAGTTCCAACTTAGTTTTTTACTTTTTATATGTAGCGAAGTTTATCAACATTCGTAGAGTTCGTTATAATTTCTTTAATTTGACGCTAATTGAGTTCCAACTTAGTTTTTTACTTTTTATATGTAGCGAAGTTTATCAACATTCGTAGAGTTCGTTATGATTTCTTTAATTTGACGCTAATTGAGTTCCAACTTCGTTTTTTACTTTTTATATGTAGCGAAGTTTATCAACATTCGTAGAGTTCGTTATAATTTCTTTAATTTGACGCTAATTGAGTTCCAACTTCGTTTTTTACTTTTTATATGTAGCGAAGTTTATCAACATTCGTAGAGTTCGTTATAATTTCTTTAATTTGACGCTAATTGAGTTCCAATTTCGTTTTTTACTTTTTATATGTAGCGAAGTTTATCAACATTCGTAGAGTTCGTTATAATTTCTTTAATTTGACGCTAATTGAGTTCCAACTTCGTTTTTTACTTTTTATATGTAGCGAAGTTTATCAACATTCGTAGAGTTCGTTATAATTTCTTTAATTTGACGCTAATTGAGTTCCAACTTCGTTTTTTACTTTTTATATGTAGCGAAGTTTATCAACATTCGTAGAGTTCGTTATAATTTCTTTAATTTGACGCTAATTGAGTTCCAACTTCGTTTTTTACTTTTTATATGTAGCGAAGTTTATCAACATTCGTAGAGTTCGTTATAATTTCTTTAATTTGACGCTAATTGAGTTCCAACTTCGTTTTTTACTTTTTATATGTAGCGAAGTTTATCAACATTCGTAGAGTTCGTTATAATTTCTATAATTTGACGCTAATTGAGTTCCTACTTCGTTTTTTACTTTTTATATGTAGCGAAGTTTATCAACATTCGTAGAGTTCGTTATAATTTCTTTAATTTGACGCTAATTGAGTTCCAACTTCGTTTTTTACTTTTTATATGTATCGAAGTTTATCAACATTCGTAGAGTTCGTTATAATTTCTTTAATTTGACGCTAATTGAGTTCCAACTTCGTTTTTTACTTTTTATATGTAGCGAAGTTTATCAACATTCGTAGAGTTCGTTATGATTTCTTTAATTTGACGCTAATTGAGTTCCAACTTCGTATTTTACTTGTTATATGTAGCGAAGTTTATCGACATTCGTAGAGTTCGTTATAATTTCTTTAATTTGACGCTAATTGAGTTCCAACTTCCTTTTTTACTTTTTTATGTAGCGAAGTTTATCAACATTCGTAGAGTTCGTTATGATTTCTTTAATTTGACGCTAATTGAGTTCCAACTTCGTTTTTTACTTTTTATATGTAGCGAAGTTTATCAACATTCGTAGAGTTCGTTATAACTTCTTTAATTTGACGCTAATTGAGTTCCAACTTCGTTTTTTACTTTTTATATGTAGCGAAGTTTATCAACATTCGTAGAGTTCGTTATGATTTCTTTAATTTGACGCTAATTGAGTTCCAACATCGTTTTTTACTTTTTATATGTAGCGAAGTTTATCAACATTCGTATATTTCGTTGTAATTTCTTTAATTTGACGCTAATTGAGTACCAACTTCGTTTTTTACTTTTTATATGTAGCGAAGTTTATCAACATTCGTAGAGTTCGTTATAATTTCTTTAATTTGACGCTAATTGAGTTCCAACTTCGTTTTTTACTTTTTATATGTAGCGCAGTTTATCAACATTCGTAGAGTTCGTTATAATTTCTTTAATTTGACGCTAATTGAGTTCCAACTTCGTTTTTTACTTTTTATATGTAGCGAAGTTTATCAACATTCGTAGAGTTCGTTATAATTTCTTTAATTTGACGCTAATTTAGTTCCAACTTCGTTTTTTACTTTTTATATGTAGCGAAGTTTATCAACATTCGTAGAGTTCGTTATAATTTCTTTAATTTGACGCTAATTGAGTTCCAACTTCGTTTTTTACTTTTTATATGTAGCGAAGTTTATCAACATTCGTAGAGTTCGTTATAATTTCTTTAATTTGACGCTAATTGAGTTCCAACTTCGTTTTTTACTTTTTATATGTAGCGAAGTTTATCAACATTCGTAGAGTTCGTTATAATTTCTTTAATTTGACGCTAATTGAGTTCCAACTTCGTTTTTTACTTTTTATATGTAGCGAAGTTTATCAACATTCGTAGAGTTCGTTATAATTTCTTTAATTTGACGCTAATTGAGTTCCAACTTCGTTTTTTACATTTTATATGTAGCGAAGTTTATCAACATTCGTAGAGTACGTTATAATTTCTTTAATTTGACGCTAATTGAGTTCCAACTTCGTTTTTCACTTTTTATATGTAGCGAAGTTTATCAACATTCGTAGAGTTCGTTATAATTTCTTTAATTTGACGCTAATTGAGTTCCAACTTCGTTTTTTACTTTTTATATGTAGCGAAGTTTATCAACATTCGTAGAGTTAGTTATAATTTTTTAATTTGACGCTAATTGAGTTCCAACTTCGTTTTTTACTTTTTATATGTAGCGAAGTTTATCAACATTCGTAGAGTTCGTTATAATTTCTTTAATTTGACGCTAATTGAGTTCCAACTTCGTTTTTTACTTTTTATATGTAGCGAAGTTTATCAACATTCGTAGAGTTCGTTATGATTTCTTTAATTTGACGCTAATTGAGTCCCAACTTCGTTTTTTACTTTTTATATGTAGCGAAGTTTATCAACATTCGTAGAGTTCGTTATAATTTCTTTAATTTGACGCTAATTGAGTTCCAACTTCGTTTTTTACTTTTTATATGTAGCGAATTTATCAACATTCGTAGAGTTCGTTATAATTTCTTTAATTTGACGCTAATTGAGTTCCAACTTCGTTTTTTACTTTTTATATGTAGCGAAGTTTATCAACATTCGTAGAGTTCGTTATAATTTCTTTAATTTGACGCTAATTGAGTTCCAACTTAGTTTTTTACTTTTTATATGTAGCGAAGTTTATCAACATTCGTAGAGTTCGTTATGATTTCTTTAATTTGACGCTAATTGAGTTCCAACTTCGTTTTTTACTTTTTATATGTAGCGAAGTTTATCAACATTCGTAGAGTTCGTTATAATTTCTTTAATTTGACGCTAATTGAGTTCCAACTTCGTTTTTTACTTTTTATATGTAGCGAAGTTTATCAACATTCGTAGAGTTCGTTATAATTTCTTTAATTTGACGCTAATTGAGTTCCAACTTCGTTTTTTACATTTTATATGTAGCGAAGTTTATCAACATTCGTAGAGTACGTTATAATTTCTTTAATTTGACGCTAATTGAGTTCCAACTTCGTTCTTTACTTTTTATATGTAGCGAAGTTTATCAACATTCGTAGAGTTCGTTATAATTTCTTTAATTTGACGCTAATTGAGTTCCAACTTCGTTTTTTACTTTTTATATGTAGCGAAGTTTATCAACATTCGTAGAGTTCGTTATAATTTCTTTAATTTGACGCTAATTGAGTTCCAACTTCGTTTTTTACTTTTTATATGTAGCGAAGTTTATCAACATTCGTAGAGTTCGTTATAATTTCTTTAATTTGACGCTAATTGAGTTCCAACTTCGTTTTTTACTTTTTATATGTAGCAAAGTTTATCAACATTCGTAGAGTTCGTTATGATTTCTTTAATTTGACGCTAATTGAGTCCCAACTTCGTTTTTTACTTTTTATATGTAGCGAAGTTTATCAACATTCGTAGAGTTCGTTATAATTTCTTTAATTTGACGCTAATTGAGTTCCAACTTCGTTTTTTTACTTTTTATATGTAGCGAAGTTTATCAACATTCGTAGAGTTCGTTATAATTTCTTTAATTTGACGCTAATTGAGTTCCAACTTCGTTTTTTACTTTTTATATGTAGCGAAGTTTATCAACATTCGTAGAGTTCGTTATAATTTCTGTAATTTGACGCTAATTGAGTTCCAACTTCGTTTTTTACTTTTTATATGTAGCGAAGTTTATCAACATTCGTAGAGTTCGTTATAATTTCTTTAATTTGACGCTAATTGAGTTCCAACTTAGTTTTTTACTTTTTATATGTAGCGAAGTTTATCAACATTCGTAGAGTTCGTTATGATTTCTTTAATTTGACGCTAATTGAGTTCCAACTTCGTTTTTTACTTTTTATATGTAGCGAAGTTTATCAACATTCGTAGAGTTCGTTATAATTTCTTTAATTTGACGCTAATTGAGTTCCAACTTCGTTTTTTACTTTTATATGTAGCGAAGTTTATCAACATTCGTAGAGTTCGTTATAATTTCTTTAATTTGACGCTAATTGAGTTCCAACTTCGTTTTTTACTTTTTATATGTAGCGAAGTTTATCAACATTCGTAGAGTTCGTTATAATTTCTTTAATTTGACGCTAATTGAGTTCCAACTTCGTTTTTTACTTTTTATATGTAGCGAAGTTTATCAACATTCGTAGAGTTCGTTATAATTTCTTTAATTTGACGCTAATTGAGTTCCAACTTCGTTTTTTACTTTTTATATCTAGCGAAGTTTATCAACATTCGTAGAGTTCGTTATAATTTCTTTAATTTGACGCTAATTGAGTTCCTACTTCGTTTTTTACTTTTTATATGTAGCGAAGTTTATCAACATTCGTAGAGTTCGTTATAATTTCTTTAATTTGACGCTAATTGAGTTCCAACTTCGTTTTTTACTTTTTATATGTATCGAAGTTTATCAACATTCGTAGAGTTCGTTATAATTTCTTTAATTTGACGCTAATTGAGTTCCAACTTCGTTTTTTACTTATTATATGTAGCGAAGTTTATCAACATTCGTAGAGTTCGTTATGATTTCTTTAATTTGACGCTAATTGAGTTCCAACTTCGTATTTTACTTTTTATATGTAGCGAAGTTTATCGACATTCGTAGAGTTCGTTATAATTTCTTTAATTTGACGCTAATTGAGTTCCAACTTCGTTTTTTACTTTTTTATGTAGCGAAGTTTATCAACATTCGTAGAGTTCGTTATGATTTCTTTAATTTGACGCTAATTGAGTTCCAACTTCGTTTTTTACTTTTTATATGTAGCGAAGTTTATCAACATTCGTAGAGTTCGTTATAATTTCTTTAATTTGACGCTAATTGAGTTCCAACTTCGTTTTTTACTTTTTATATGTAGCGAAGTTTATCAACATTCGTAGAGTTCGTTATAATTTCTTTAATTTGACGCTAATTGAGTTCCAACTTCGTTTTTTACTTTTTATATGTAGCGAAGTTTATCAACATTCGTAGAGTTCGTTATAATTTCTTTAATTTGACGCTAATTGAGTTCCAACTTCGTTTTTTACTTTTTATATGTAGCGAAGTTTATCAACATTCGTAGAGTTCGTTATAATTTCTTTAATTTGACGCTAATTGAGTTCCAACTTAGTTTTTTACTTTTTATATGTAGCGAAGTTTATCAACATTCGTAGAGTTCGTTATGATTTCTTTAATTTGACGCTAATTGAGTTCCAACTTCGTTTTTTACTTTTTATATGTAGCGAAGTTTATCAACATTCGTAGAGTTCGTTATAATTTCTTTAATTTGACGCTAATTGAGTTCCAACTTCGTTTTTTACTTTTTATATGTAGCGAAGTTTATCAACATTCGTAGAGTTCGTTATAATTTCTTTAATTTGACGCTAATTGAGTTCCAACTTCGTTTTTTACTTTTTATATGTAGCGAAGTTTATCAACATTCGTAGAGTTCGTTATAATTTCTTTAATTTGACGCTAATTGAGTTCCAACTTCGTTTTTTACTTTTTATATGTAGCGAAGTTTATCAACATTCGTAGAGTTCGTTATGATTTCTTTAATTTGACGCTAATTGAGTTCCAACTTCGTATTTTACTTTTTATATGTAGCGAAGTTTATCGACATTCGTAGAGTTCGTTATAATTTCTTTAATTTGACGCTAATTGAGTTCCAACTTCGTTTTTTACTTTTTTATGTAGCGAAGTTTATCAACATTCGTAGAGTTCGTTATGATTTCTTTAATTTGACGCTAATTGAGTTCCAACTTCGTTTTTTACTTTTTATATGTAGCGAAGTTTATCAACATTCGTAGAGTTCGTTATAACTTCTTTAATTTGACGCTAATTGAGTTCCAACTTCGTTTTTTACTTTTTATATGTATCGAAGTTTATCAACATTCGTAGAGTTCGTTATAATTTCTTTAATTTGACGCTAATTGAGTTCCAACTTCGTTTTTTACTTTTTATATGTAGCGAAGTTTATCAACATTCGTAGAGTTCGTTATAATTTCTTTAATTTGACGCTAATTGAGTTCCAACTTCGTTTTTTACTTTTTATATGTAGCGAAGTTTATCAACATTCGTAGAGTTCGTTATAATTTCTTTAATTTGACGCTAATTGAGTTCCAACTTAGTTTTTTACTTTTTATATGTAGCGAAGATTATCAACATTCGTAGAGTTCGTTATGATTTCTTTAATTTGACGCTAATTGAGTTCCAACTTCGTTTTTTACTTTTTATATGTAGCGAAGTTTATCAACATTCGTAGAGTTCGTTATAATTTCTTTAATTTGACGCTAATTGAGTTCCAACTTCGTTTTTTACTTTTTATATGTAGCGAAGTTTATCAACATTCGTAGAGTTCGTTATAATTTCTTTAATTTGACGCTAATTGAGTTCCAACTTCGTTTTTTACATTTTATATGTAGCGAAGTTTATCAACATTCGTAGAGTACGTTATAATTTCTTTAATTTGACGCTAATTGAGTTCCAACTTCGTTTTTTACTTTTTATATGTAGCGAAGTTTATCAACATTCGTAGAGTTCGTTATAATTTCTTTAATTTGACGCTAATAGAGTTCCAACTTCGTTTTTTACTTTTTATATGTAGCGAAGTTTATCAACATTCGTAGAGTTCGTTATAATTTCTTTAATTTGACGCTAATTGAGTTCCAACTTCGTTCTTACTTTTTATATGTATCGAAGTTTATCAACATTCGTAGAGTTCGTTATAATTTCTTTAATTTGACGCTAATTGAGTTCCAACTTCGTTTTTTACTTTTTATATGTAGCGAAGTTTATCAACATTCGTAGAGTTCGTTATGATTTCTTTAATTTAACGCTAATTGAGTCCCAACTTCGTTTTTTACTTTTTATATGTAGCGAAGTTTATCAACATTCGTAGAGTTCGTTATAATTTCTTTAATTTGACGCTAATTGAGTTCCAACTTCGTTTTTTACTTTTTATATGTAGCGAAGTTTATCAACATTCGTAGAGTTCGTTATAATTTCTTTAATTTGACGCTAATTGAGTTCCAACTTCGTTTTTTACTTTTTATATGTAGCGAAGTTTATCAACATTCGTAGAGTTCGTTATAATTTCTTTAATTTGACGCTAATTGAGTTCCAACTTCGTTTTTTACTTTTTATATGTAGCGAAGTTTATCAACATTCGTAGAGTTCGTTATAATTTCTTTAATTTGACGCTAATTGAGTTCCAACTTAGTTTTTTACTTTTTATATGTAGCGAAGTTTATCAACATTCGTAGAGTTCGTTATGATTTCTTTAATTTGACGCTAATTGAGTTCCAACTTCGTTTTTTACTTTTTATATGTAGCGAAGTTTATCAACATTCGTAGAGTTCGTTATAATTTCTTTAATTTGACGCTAATTGAGTTCCAACTTCGTTTTTTACTTTTTATATGTAGCGAAGTTTATCAACATTCGTAGAGTTCGTTATAATTTCTTTAATTTGACGCTAATTGAGTTCCAACTTCGTTTTTTACTTTTTATATGTAGCGAAGTTTATCAACATTCGTAGAGTTCGTTATAATTTCTTTAATTTGACGCTAATTGAGTTCCAACTTCGTTTTTTACTTTTTATATGTAGCGAAGTTTATCAACATTCGTAGAGTTCGTTATAATTTCTTTAATTTGACGCTAATTGAGTTCCAACTTCGTTTTTTACTTTTTATATGTAGCGAAGTTTATCAACATTCGTAGAGTTCGTTATAATTTCTTTAATTTGACGCTAATTGAGTTCCAACTTCGTTTTTTACTTTTTATATGTAGCGAAGTTTATCAACGTTCGTAGAGTTCGTTATAATTTCTTTAATATGACGCTAATTGAGTTCCAACTTCGTTTTTTACTTTTTATATGTAGCGAAGTTTATCAACATTCGTAGAGTTCGTTATAATTTCTTTAATTTGACGCTAATTGAGTTCCAACTTCGTTTTTTACTTTTTATATGTAGCGAAGTTTATCAACATTCGTAGAGTTCGTTATAATTTCTTTAATTTGACGCTAATTGAGTTCCAACTTCGTTATTTACTTTTTATATGTAGAGAAGTTTATCAACATTCGTAGAGTTCGTTATAATTTCTTTAATTTGACGCTAATTGAGTTCCAACTTCGTTTTTTACTTTTTATATGTAGCGAA
This sequence comes from Uropetala carovei, assembly GCA_036926305.1. NCBI lineage: Eukaryota > Metazoa > Arthropoda > Insecta > Odonata > Petaluridae > Uropetala > Uropetala carovei. The sequence continues at coordinate 950,209 of JAXCHB010000252.1, read as the reverse complement.
GTTTATCAACATTCGTAGAGTTCGTTATAATTTCTTTAATTTGACGCTAATTGAGTTCCAACTTCGTTTTTTACTTTTTATATGTAGCGAAGTTTATCAACATTCGTAGAGTTCGTTATAATTTCTTTAATTTGACGCTAATTGAGTTCCAACTTAGTTTTTTACTTTTTATATGTAGCGAAGTTTATCAACATTCGTAGAGTTCGTTATGATTTCTTTAATTTGACGCTAATTGAGTTCCAACTTCGTTTTTTACTTTTTATATGTAGCGAAGTTTATCAACATTCGTAGAGTTCGTTATAATTTCTTTAATTTGACGCTAATTGAGTTCCAACTTCGTTTTTTACTTTTTATATGTAGCGAAGTTTATCAACATTCGTAGAGTTCGTTATAATTTCTTTAATTTGACGCTAATTGAGTTCCAACTTCGTTTTTTACTTTTTATATGTAGCGAAGTTTATCAACATTCGTAGAGTTCGTTATAATTTCTTTAATTTGACGCTAATTGAGTTCCAACTTCGTTTTTTACTTTTTATATGTAGCGAAGTTTATCAACATTCGTAGAGTTCGTTATAATTTCTTTAATTTGACGCTAATTGAGTTCCAACTTCGTTTTTTACTTTCTATATGTAGCGAAGTTTATCAACATTCGTAGAGTTCGTTATAATTTCTTTAATTTGACGCTAATTGAGTTCCAACTTCGTTTTTTACTTTTTATATGTAGCGAAGTTTATCAACATTCGTAGAGTTCGTTATAATTTCTTTAATTTGACGCTAATTGAGTTCCAACTTCGTTATTTACTTTTTATATGTAGCGAAGTTTATCAACATTCGTAGAGTTCGTTATAATTTCTTTAATTTGACGCTAATTGAGTTCCAACTTCGTTTTTTACTTTTTATATGTAGCGAAGTTTATCAACATTCGTAGAGTTCGTTATAATTTCTTTAATTTGACGCTAATTGAGTTCCAACTTCGTTTTTTACTTTTTATATGTAGCGAAGTTTATCAACATTCGTAGAGTTCGTTATAATTTCTTTAATTTGACGCTAATTGAGTTCCAACTTAGTTTTTTACTTTTTATATGTAGCGAAGTTTATCAACATTCGTAGAGTTCGTTATGATTTCTTTAATTTGACGCTAATTGAGTTCCAACTTCGTTTTTTACTTTTTATATGTAGCGAAGTTTATCAACATTCGTAGAGTTCGTTATAATTTCTTTAATTTGACGCTAATTGAGTTCCAACTTCGTTTTTTACTTTTTATATGTAGCGAAGTTTATCAACATTCGTAGAGTTCGTTATAATTTCTTTAATTTGACGCTAATTGAGTTCCAACTTCGTTTTTTACTTTTTATATGTAGCGAAGTTTATCAACATTCGTAGAGTTCGTTATAATTTCTTTAATTTGACGCTAATTGAGTTCCAACTTCGTTTTTTACTTTTTATATGTAGCGAAGTTTATCAACATTCGTAGAGTTCGTTATAATTTCTTTAATTTGACGCTAATTGAGTTCCAACTTCGTTTTTTACTTTTTATATCTAGCGAAGTTTATCAACATTCGTAGAGTTCGTTATAATTTCTTTAATTTGACGCTAATTGAGTTCCTACTTCGTTTTTTACTTTTTATATGTAGCGAAGTTTATCAACATTCGTAGAGTTCGTTATAATTTCTTTAATTTGACGCTAATTGAGTTCCAACTTCGTTTTTTACTTTTTATATGTATCGAAGTTTATCAACATTCGTAGAGTTCGTTATAATTTCTTTAATTTGACGCTAATTGAGTTCCAACTTCGTTTTTTACTTTTTATATGTAGCGAAGTTTATCAACATTCGTAGAGTTCGTTATGATTTCTTTAATTTGACGCTAATTGAGTTCCAACTTCGTATTTTACTTTTTATATGTAGCGAAGTTTATCGACATTCGTAGAGTTCGTTATAATTTCTTTAATTTGACGCTAATTGAGTTCCAACTTCGTTTTTTACTTTTTTATGTAGCGAAGTTTATCAACATTCGTAGAGTTCGTTATGATTTCTTTAATTTGACGCTAATTGAGTTCCAACTTCGTTTTTTACTTTTTATATGTAGCGAAGTTTATCAACATTCGTAGAGTTCGTTATAATTTCTTTAATTTGACGCTAATTGAGTTCCAACTTCGTTTTTTACTTTTTATATGTAGCGAAGTTTATCAACATTCGTAGAGTTCGTTATAATTTCTTTAATTTGACGCTAATTGAGTTCCAACTTCGTTTTTTACTTTTTATATGTAGCGATGTTTATCAACATTCGTAGAGTTCGTTATAATTTCTTTAATTTGACGCTAATTGAGTTCCAACTTCGTTTTTTACTTTTTATATGTAGCGAAGTTTATCAACATTCGTAGAGTTCGTTATGATTTCTTTAATTTGACGCTAATTGAGTTCCAACTTCGTTTTTTACTTTTTATATGTAACGAAGTTTATCAACATTCGTAGAGTTCGTTATGATTTCTTTAATTTGACGCTAATTGAGTTCCAACATCGTTTTTTTACTTTTTATATGTAGCGAAGTTTATCAACATTCGTTGAGTTCGTTATGATTTCTTTAATTTGACGCTAATTGAGTTCCAACTTCGTTTTTTACTTTTTATATGTAGCGAAGTTTATCAACATTCGTAGAGTTCGTTATAATTTCTTTAATTTGACGCTAATTGAGTTCCAACTTCGTTTTTAACTTTCTATATGTAGCGAAGTTTATCAACATTCGTAGAGTTCGTTATAATTTCTTTAATTTGACGCTAATTGAGTTCCAACTTCGTTTTTTACTTTCTATATGTAGCGAAGTTTATCAACATTCGTAGAGTTCGTTATAATTTCTTTAATTTGACGCTAATTGAGTTCCAACTTCGTTTTTTACTTTTTATATGTAGCGAAGTTTATCAACATTCGTAGAGTTCGTTATAATTTCTTTAATTTGACGCTAATTGAGTTCCAACTTCGTTTTTTACTTTTTATATGTAGCGAAGTTTATCAACATTCGTAGAGTTCGTTATAATTTCTTTAATTTGACGCTAATTGAGTTCCAACTTCGTTTTTTACTTTTTATATGTAGTGAAGTTTATCAACATTCGTAGAGTTCGTTATAATTTCTTTAATTTGACGCTAATTGAGTTCCAACTTCGTTTTTTACTTTTTATATGTAGCGAAGTTTATCAACATTCGTAGAGTTCGTTATAATTTCTTTAATTTGACGCTAATTGAGTTCCAACTTCGTTTTTTACTTTTTATATGTAGCGAAGTTTATCAACATTCGTAGAGTTCGTTATAATTTCTTTAATTTGACGCTAATTGAGTTCCAACTTCGTTTTTTACTTTTTATATGTAGCGAAGTTTATCAACATTCGTAGAGTTCGTTATAATTTCTTTAATTTGACGCTAATTGAGTTCCAACTTCGTTTTTTACTTTTTATATGTAGCGAAGTTTATCAACATTCGTAGAGTTCGTTATAATTTCTTTAATTTGACGCTAATTGAGTTCCAACTTCGTTTTTTACTTTTTATATGTAGCGAAGTTTATCAACATTCGTAGAGTTCGTTATAATTTCTTTAATTTGAGGCTAATTGAGTTCCAACTTCGTTTTTTACTTTTTATATGTAGCGATGTTTATCAACATTCGTAGAGTTCGTTATAATTTCTTTAATTTGACGCTAATTGAGTTCCAACTTCGTTTTTTACTTTTTATATGTAGCGAAGTTTATCAACATTCGTAGAGTTCGTTATGATTTCTTTAATTTGACGCTAATTGAGTCCCAACTTCGTTTTTTACTTTTTATATGTAGCGAAGTTTATCAACATTCGTAGAGTTCGTTATAATTTCTTTAATTTGACGCTAATTGAGTTCCAACTTCGTTTTTTACTTTTTATATGTAGCGAAGTTTATCAACATTCGTAGAGTTCGTTATAATTTCTTTAATTTGACGGTAATTGAGTTCCAACTTCGTTTTTTACTTTTTATATGTAGCGAAGTTTATCAACATTCGTAGAGTTCGTTATAATTTCTTTAATTTGACGATAATTGAGTTCCAACTTTTTTTTTTACTTTTCATATGTAGCGAAGTTTATCAACATTCGTAGAGTTCGTTATAATTTCTTTAATTTGACGCTAATTGAGTTCCAACTTCGTTTTTTACTTTTTATATCTAGCGAAGTTTATCAACATTCGTAGAGTTCGTTATAATTTCTTTAATTTGACGCTAATTGTGTTCCAACTTCGTTTTTTACTTTTTATATGTCGCGAAGTTTATCAACATTCGTAGAGTTCGTTATGATTTCTTTAATTTGACGCTAATTGAGTTCCAACATCGTTTTTTTACTTTTTATATGTAGCGAAGTTTATCAACATTCGTAGAGTTCGTTATGATTTCTTTAATTTGACGCTAATTGAGTTCCAACTTCGTTTTTTACTTTTTATATGTAGCGAAGTTTATCAACATTCGTAGAGTTCGTTATGATTTCTTTAATTTGACGCCAATTGAGTTCCAAATTCGTTTTTTTACTTTTTATATGTAGCGAAGTTTATCAACATTCGTAGAGTTCGTTATAATTTCTTTAATTTGACGCTAATTGAGTTCCAATTTCGTTTTTTACTTTTTATATGTAGCGAAGTTTATCAACATTCGTAGAGTTCGTTATAATTTCTTTAATTTGACGCTAATTGAGTTCCAACTTCGTTTTTTACTTTTTATATGTAGCGAAGTTTATCAACATTCGTAGAGTTCGTTATAATTTCTTTAATTTGACGCTAATTGAGTTCCAACTTCGTTTTTTACTTTTTATATGTAGCGAAGTTTATCAACATTCGTAGAGTTCGTTATAATTTCTTTAATTTGACGCTAATTGAGTTCCAACTTCGTTTTTTACTTTTTATATGTAGCGAAGTTTATCAACATTCGTAGAGTTCGTTATAATTTCTTTAATTTGACGCTAATTGAGTTCCAACTTCGTTTTTTACTTTTTATATGTAGCGAAGTTTATCAACATTCGTAGAGTTCGTTATAATTTCTTTAATTTGACGCTAATTGAGTTCCAACTTCGTTTTTTACTTTTTATATGTAGCGAAGTTTATCAACATTCGTAGAGTTCGTTATAATTTCTTTAATTTGACGCTAATTGAGTTCCAACTTCGTTTTTTACTTTTTATATGTAGCGAAGTTTATCAACATTCGTAGAGTTCGTTATGATTTCTTTAATTTGACGCTAATTGAGTTCCAACTTCGTTTTTTACTTTTTATATGTAACGAAGTTTATCAACATTCGTAGAGTTCGTTATGATTTCTTTAATTTGACGCTAATTGAGTTCCAACATCGTTTTTTTACTTTTTATATGTAGCGAAGTTTATCAACATTCGTAGAGTTCGTTATGATTTCTTTAATTTGACGCTAATTGAGTTCCAACTTCGTTTTTTACTTTTTATATGTAGCGAAGTTTATCAACATTCGTAGAGTTCGTTATAATTTCTTTAATTTGACGCTAATTGAGTTCCAACTTCGTTTTTTACTTTCTATATGTAGCGAAGTTTATCAACATTCGTAGAGTTCGTTATAATTTCTTTAATTTGACGCTAATTGAGTTCCAACTTCGTTTTTTACTTTCTATATGTAGCGAAGTTTATCAACATTCGTAGAGTTCGTTATAATTTCTTTAATTTGACGCTAATTGAGTTCCAACTTCGTTTTTTACTTTTTATATGTAGCGAAGTTTATCAACATTCGTAGAGTTCGTTATAATTTCTTTAATTTGACGCTAATTGAGTTCCAACTGAGTTTTTTACTTTTTATATGTAGCGAAGTTTATCAACATTCGTAGAGTTCGTTATAATTTCTTTAATTTGACGCTAATTGAGTTCCAACTTCGTTTTTTACTTTTTATATATGTAGTGAAGTTTATCAACATTCGTAGAGTTCGTTATAATTTCTTTAATTTGACGCTAATTGAGTTCCAACTTCGTTTTTTACTTTTTATATGTAGCGAAGTTTATCAACATTCGTAGAGTTCGTTATAATTTCTTTAATTTGACGCTAATTGAGTTCCAACTTCGTTTTTTACTTTTTATATGTAGCGAAGTTTATCAACATTCGTAGAGTTCGTTATAATTTCTTTAATTTGACGTAATTGAGTTCCAACTTTGTTTTTTACTTTTTATATGTAGCGAAGTTTATCAACATTCGTAGAGTTCCTTATAATTTCTTTAATTTGACGCTAATTGAGTTCCAACTTCGTTTTTTACTTTTTATATGTAGCGAAGTTTATCAACATTCGTAGAGTTCGTTATAATTTCTTTAATTTGACGCTAATTGAGTTCCAACTTCGTTTTTTACTTTTTATATGTAGCGAAGTTTATCAACATTCGTAGAGTTCGTTATAATTTCTTTAATTTGACGCTAATTGAGTTCCAACTTTGTTTTTTACTTTTTATATGTAGCGAAGTTTATCAACATTCGTAGAGTTCCTTATAATTTCTTTAATTTGACGCTAATTGAGTTCCAACTTCGTTTTTTACTTTTTATATGTAGCGAAGTTTATCAACATTCGTAGAGTTCGTTATGATTTCTTTAATTTGACGCTAATTGAGTTCCAACTTCGTTTTTTACTTTTTATATGTAGCGAAGTTTATCATCATTCGTAGAGTTCGTTATAATTTCTTTAATTTGACGCTAATTGAGTTCCAACTTCGTTTTTTACTTTTTATATGTAGCGAAGTTTATCAACATTCGTAGAGTTCGTTATAATTTCTTTAATTTGACGCTAATTGAGTTCCAACTTCGTTTTTTACTTTTTATATGTAGCGAAGTTTATCAACATTCGTGGAGTTCGTTCTAATTTCTTTAATTTGACGCTAATTGAGTTCCAACTTCGTTTTTTACTTTTTATATGTAGCGAAGTTTATCAACATTCGTAGAGTTCGTTATAATTTCTTTAATTTGACGCTAATTGAGTTCCAACTTCGTTTTTTACTTTTTATATGTAGCGAAGTTTATCAACATTCGTAGAGTTCGTTATGAGTTCTTTAATTGGACGCTAATTGAGTTCCAACTTCGTTTTTTACTTTTTATATAGGTAGCGAAGTTTAACAACATTCGTAGAGTTCGTTATGATTTCTTTAATTTGACGCTAATTGAGTTCCAACTTCGTTTTTTACTTTTTATATGTAGCGAAGTTTATCATCATTCGTAGAGTTCGTTATAATTTCTTTAATTTGACGCTAATTGAGTTCCAACTTCGTTTTTTACTTTTTATATGTATCGAAGCTTATCATCATTCGTAGAGTTCGTTATAATTTCTTTAATTTGACGCTAATTGAGTTCCAACTTCGTTTTTTACTTTTTATATGTAGCGAAGTTTATCAACATTCGTAGAGTTCGTTATAATTTCTTTAATTTGACGCTAATTGAGTTCCAACTTCGTTTTTTACTTTTTATATGTAGCGAAGTTTATCAACTTTCGTAGAGTCGTTCTAATTTCTTTAATGTGACGCTAATTGAGTTCCAACTTCGTTTTTTACTTTTTATATATAGCGATGTTTATCCACATTAGTTTATTTCGTTATGATTTCTTTAATTTGACGCTAATTGAGTTCCAACTTCGTTTTTTACTTTTTATACGTAGCGATGTTTATCAACATTCGTATATTTCGTTATAATTTCTTTAAGTTGACGCTAATTGAGTTTCAACTTCGTTTTTTACTTTTATATGTAGCGATGTTTATCCACATTCGTATATTTCGTTATAATTTATTTAATTTGACGCTAATTGAGTTCCAACTTCGTTTTTTAGTTTTTATATGTAGCGATGTTTATCCACATTCGTATATTTCGTTATAATTTCTTTAATTTGACGCTAATTGAGTTCCAACTTCGTTTTTTACTTTTTATATGTAGCGATGTTTATCCACATTCGTATATTTCGTTATAATTTCTTTAATTTGACACTAATTGAATTCCAACTTCGTTTTTTACTTTTTATATGTAGCGATGTTTATCCACATTAGTTTATTTTGTTATGATTTATTTAATTTGACGCTAATTGAGTTCCAACTTCGTTTTTTACTTTTTATATGTAGTGATGTTTATCCACATTCGTATATTTCGTTATAATTTCTTTAATTTGACGCTAATTGAGTTTCAACTTCGTTTTTTACTTTTTATATGTAGCGAAGTTTATCAACATTCGTATATTTCGTTGTAATTTCTTTAATTTGACGCTAATTGAGTCCAACTTCGTTTTTTACTTTTTATATGTAGCGAAGTTTATCAACATTCGTAGAGTTCGTTATAATTTCTTTAATTTGACGCTAATTGAGTTCCAACTTCGTTTTTTGCTTTTTATATGTAGCGAAGTTTATCAACATTCGTAGAGTTCGTTATAATTTCATTAATTTGACGCTAATTGAGTTCCAACTTCGTTTTTTACTTTTTATATGTAGCGAAGTTTATCAACATTCGTAGAGTTCGTTATGATTTCTTTAATTTGACGCTAATTGAGTTCCAACTTCGTTTCTTACTTTTTATATGTAGCGAAGTTTATCCACATTAGTTTATTTCGTTACAATTTCTTTAATTTGACGCTAATTGAGTTCCAACTTCGTTTGTTACTTCTTATATGTAGCGATGTTTATCCACATTAGTTTATTTCGTTATAATTTCTTTAATTTGACGCTAATTGAGTTCCAACGTCGTTTTTTACTTAATATAAGTAGCGATGTTTATCAACATTCGTATATTTCGTTATAATTTCTTTAATTTGACGCTAATTCAGTTTCAACTTCGTTTTTTACTTATTATATGTAGCGATGTTTATCCACATTATTTTATTTCGTTATAATTTCTTTAATTTGACGCTAATTGAGTTCCAACTTCGTTTTTTTCTTTTTATATGTAACGATGTTTATCCACATTCGTATATTTCGTTACAATTTCTTTAATTTGGCGCTAATTGAGTTCCAACTTCGTGTTTTACTTTTTATATGTAGCGATGTTTATCAACATTCGTATATTTCGTTATAATTTCTTTAATTTGACGCTAATTGAGTTCCGACTTCGTTTTTTACTTTTTATATGTAGCGAAGTTTATCAACATTCGTATATTTCGTTGTAATTTCTTTAATTTGACGCTAATTGAGTTCCAACTTCGTTTTTTACTTTTTATATGTAGCGAAGTTTATCAACATTCGTAGAGTTCGTTATAATTTCTTTAATTTGACGCTAATTGAGTTCCAACTTCGTTTTTTACTTTTTATATGTAGCGAAGTTTATCAACATTCGTAGAGTTCGTTATAATTTCTTTAATTTGACGCTAATTGAGTTCCAACTTCGTTTTTTACTTTTTATATGTAGCGAAGTTTATCAACATTCGTAGACTTCGTTATAATTTCTTTAATTTGACGCTAATTGAGTTCCAACTTCGTTTTTTACTTTTTAAATGTAGCGAAGTTTATCAACAGTCGCAGAGTTCGTTATAATTTCTTTAATTTGACGCTAATTGAGTTCCAACTTCGTTTTTTACTTTTTATATGTAGCGAAGTTTATCAACATTCGTAGAGTTCGTTATAATTTCTTTAATTTGACGCTAATTGAGTTCCAACTTCGTTTTTTCCTTTTTATATGTAGCGAAGTTTATGAACATTCGTAGAGTTCGTTGTAATTTCTTTAATTTGACGCTAATTGAGTTCCAACTTCGTTTTTTACTTTTTATATGTAGCGAAGTTTATCAACATTCGTAGAGTTCGTTATAATTTCTTTAATTTGACGCTTATTGAGTTCCAACTTCGTTTTTTACTTTTTATATGTAGCGATGTTTATCAACTTTCGTTTATTTCGTTATAATTTCTTTAATTTGACGCTAATTGAGTTCCAACTTCGTTTATTACTTTTTATATCTAGCGATGTTTATCCACATTCGTATATTTCGTTATAATTTCTTTAATTTGACGCTAATTGAGTTCCAACTTCGTTTATTACTTTTTATATGTAGCGATGTTTATCCACATTCGTATATTTCGTTATAATTTCTTTAATTTGACGCTAATTGAGTTTCAACTTCGTTTTTTACTTTTTATATGTAGCGATGTTTATCCACATTCGTATATTTCGTTATAATTTCTTTAATTTGACGCTAATTGATTTCCAACTTCGTTTTTTACTTTTTATATGTAGCGATGTTTATCCACATTCGTATATTTCGTTATAATTTCTTTAATTTGACGCTAATTGATTTTCAACTTCGTTTTTTACTTTTTATATGTAGCGATGTTTATCCACATTCGTATATTTCGTTATAATTTCTTTAATTTGACGCTAATTGAGTGGACCTTCGTTTTTTACTTTTTATATGTAGCGACGTTTATCAACATTCGTTTATTTCGTTATAATTTCTTTAATTTGACGCTAATTGAGTTCCAACTTCGTTTTTTAATTTTTATATGCAGCGATGTTTATCCACATTCGTATATTTCGTTATAATTTCTTTAATTTGACGCTAATTGAGTTCCAACTTCGTTTTTTACTTTTTATATGTAGCGATGTTTATCCACATTCGTATATTTCGTTATAATTTCTTTAATTTGACGCTAATTGATTTCCAACTTCGTTTTTTACTTTTTATATGTAGCGAAGTTTATCAACATTCGTATATTTCGTTTTAATTTCTGTAATTTGACGCTAATTGAGTTCCAACTTCGTTTTTTACTTTTTATATATAGCGATGTTTATCCACATTAGTTTATTTCGTTATGATTTCTTTAATTTGACGCTAATTGAGTTCCAACTTCGTTTTTTACTTTTTATACGTAGCGATGTTTATCAACATTCGTATATTTCGTTATAATTTCTTTAATTTGACGCTAATTGAGTTTCAACTTCGTTTTTTAATTTTTATATGTAGCGATGTTTATCCACATTCGTATATTTCGTTATAATTTCTTTAATTTGACGCTAATTGAGTTCCAACTTCGTTTTTTAGTTTTTATATGTAGCGATGTTTATCCACATTCGTATATTTCGTTATAATTTCTTTAATTTGACGCTAATTGAGTTCCAACTTCGTTTTTTACTTTTTATATGTAGCGATGTTTATAAACATTCGTATATTTCGTTATAATTTCTTTAATTTGACTCTAATTGAGTTCCAACTTCGTTTTTTACTTTTTATATGTAGCGATGTTTATCAACATTCGTATATTTCGTTATAATTTCTTTAATTTGACGCTAATTGAGTTCCAACTTCGTTTTTTACTTTTTATATGTAGCGATGTTTATCAACATTCGTATATTTCGTTATAATTTCTTTAATTTGACGGTAATTGATTTCCAACTTCGTTTTTTACTATTTATATGTAGCGATGTTTATCAACATTCGTATATTTCGTTATAATTTCTTTAATTTGATGCTAATTGAGTTCAAACTTCGTTTTTTACTTTTTATATGTAGCGATGTTTATCCACATTAGTTTATTTCGTTATAATTTCTTTAATTTGACGCTAATTGAGTTCCAACTTCGTTTTTTACTTATTATATGTAGCGATGTTTATCCAAATTCGTATATTTCGTTATAATTTCTTTAATTTGACGCTAATTGAGTTCCAACTTCGTTTTTTACTTTTTATATATATAGATGTTTATCAACATTCGTATATTTCGTTATAATTTCTTTAATTTGACGCTAATTGTGTTCCAACTTCGTTTTTTACTTTTATATGTAGCGTTGTTCATCAACATTCGTATACTTCGTTATAATTTCTTTAATTTGACGCTAATTGAGTTCCAACTTCGTTTTTTACCTTATATATGTAGCGATGTTTATCCACATTCGTATATTTCGTTATAATTTCTTTAATTTGACGCTAATTGAGTTCCAACTTCGTTTTTTACTTTTTATATGTAGCGATGTTTATCAATATTAGTTTATTTCGTTATAATTTCTTTAATTTGACGCTAATTGATTTCCAACTTCGTTTTTTACTTTTTATATGTAGCGATGTTTATCAACATTCGTATATTTCGTTATAATTTCTTTAATTTGACGCTAATTGATTTCCAACTTCGTTTTTTACTTTTTATATGTAGCGATGTTTATCAACATTCGTATATTTCGTTATAATTTCTGTAATTTGACGCTAATTGAGTTCCAACTTCGTTTTTTCCTTTTTATATATAGCGATGTTTATCCACATTAGTTTATTTCGTTATGATTTCTTTAATTTGACGCAAATTGAGTTCCAACTTCGTTTATTACTTTTTATATGTAGCGATGTTTATCCACATTCGTATATTTCGTTATAATTTCTTTAATTTGACGCTAATTGAGTTCCAACTTCGTTTTTTACTTTTTATATGTAGCGATGTTTATCCACATTCGTATATTTCGGTATAATTTCTTTAATTTGACGCTAATTGATTTCCAACTTCGTTTTTTACTTTTTATATGTAGCGATGTTTATCCACATTCGTATATTTCGTTATAATTTCTTTAATTTGACGCTAATTGAGTTCCAACTTCGTTTTTTACTTTTTATATGTAGCGATGTTTATCCACATTCGTATATTTCGTTATAATTTCTTTAATTTGACGCTAATTGAGTGGAACTTCGTTTTTTACTTTTTATATGTAGCGACGTTTATCAACATTCGTTTATTTCGTTATAATTTCTTTAATTTGACGCTAATTGAGTTCCAACTTCGTTTTTTAATTTTTATATGCAGCGATGTTTATCCACATTCGTATATTTCGTTATAATTTCTTTAATTTGACGCTAATTGAGTTCCAACTTCGTTTTTTACTTTTTATATGTAGCGATGTTTATCCACATTAGTTTATTTCGTTATGATTTCTATAATTTGACGCTAATCGATTTCCAACTTCGTTTTTTACTTATTATATGTAGCGATGTTTATCAACATTCGTAGAGTTCGTTATGAGTTCTTTAATTGGACGCTAATTGAGTTCCAACTTCGTTTTTTACTTTTTATATAGGTAGCGAAGTTTAACAACATTCGTAGAGTTCGTTATGATTTCTTTAATTTGACGCTAATTGAGTTCCAACTTCGTTTTTTACTTTTTATATGTAGCGAAGTTTATCATCATTCGTAGAGTTCGTTATAATTTCTTTAATTTGACGCTAATTGAGTTCCAACTTCGTTTTTTACTTTTTATATGTATCGAAGCTTATCATCATTCGTAGAGTTCGTTATAATTTCTTTAATTTGACGCTAATTGAGTTCCAACTTCGTTTTTTACTTTTTATATGTAGCGAAGTTTATCAACATTCGTAGAGTTCGTTATAATTTCTTTAATTTGACGCTAATTGAGTTCCAACTTCGTTTTTTACTTTTTATATGTAGCGAAGTTTATCAACTTTCGTAGAGTCGTTCTAATTTCTTTAATGTGACGCTAATTGAGTTCCAACTTCGTTTTTTACTTTTTATATATAGCGATGTTTATCCACATTAGTTTATTTCGTTATGATTTCTTTAATTTGACGCTAATTGAGTTCCAACTTCGTTTTTTACTTTTTATACGTAGCGATGTTTATCAACATTCGTATATTTCGTTATAATTTCTTTAAGTTGACGCTAATTGAGTTTCAACTTCGTTTTTTACTTTTATATGTAGCGATGTTTATCCACATTCGTATATTTCGTTATAATTTATTTAATTTGACGCTAATTGAGTTCCAACTTCGTTTTTTAGTTTTTATATGTAGCGATGTTTATCCACATTCGTATATTTCGTTATAATTTCTTTAATTTGACGCTAATTGAGTTCCAACTTCGTTTTTTACTTTTTATATGTAGCGATGTTTATCCACATTCGTATATTTCGTTATAATTTCTTTAATTTGACACTAATTGAATTCCAACTTCGTTTTTTACTTTTTATATGTAGCGATGTTTATCCACATTAGTTTATTTTGTTATGATTTATTTAATTTGACGCTAATTGAGTTCCAACTTCGTTTTTTACTTTTTATATGTAGTGATGTTTATCCACATTCGTATATTTCGTTATAATTTCTTTAATTTGACGCTAATTGAGTTTCAACTTCGTTTTTTACTTTTTATATGTAGCGAAGTTTATCAACATTCGTATATTTCGTTGTAATTTCTTTAATTTGACGCTAATTGAGTCCAACTTCGTTTTTTACTTTTTATATGTAGCGAAGTTTATCAACATTCGTAGAGTTCGTTATAATTTCTTTAATTTGACGCTAATTGAGTTCCAACTTCGTTTTTTGCTTTTTATATGTAGCGAAGTTTATCAACATTCGTAGAGTTCGTTATAATTTCATTAATTTGACGCTAATTGAGTTCCAACTTCGTTTTTTACTTTTTATATGTAGCGAAGTTTATCAACATTCGTAGAGTTCGTTATGATTTCTTTAATTTGACGCTAATTGAGTTCCAACTTCGTTTCTTACTTTTTATATGTAGCGAAGTTTATCCACATTAGTTTATTTCGTTACAATTTCTTTAATTTGACGCTAATTGAGTTCCAACTTCGTTTGTTACTTCTTATATGTAGCGATGTTTATCCACATTAGTTTATTTCGTTATAATTTCTTTAATTTGACGCTAATTGAGTTCCAACGTCGTTTTTTACTTAATATAAGTAGCGATGTTTATCAACATTCGTATATTTCGTTATAATTTCTTTAATTTGACGCTAATTCAGTTTCAACTTCGTTTTTTACTTATTATATGTAGCGATGTTTATCCACATTATTTTATTTCGTTATAATTTCTTTAATTTGACGCTAATTGAGTTCCAACTTCGTTTTTTTCTTTTTATATGTAACGATGTTTATCCACATTCGTATATTTCGTTACAATTTCTTTAATTTGGCGCTAATTGAGTTCCAACTTCGTGTTTTACTTTTTATATGTAGCGATGTTTATCAACATTCGTATATTTCGTTATAATTTCTTTAATTTGACGCTAATTGAGTTCCGACTTCGTTTTTTACTTTTTATATGTAGCGAAGTTTATCAACATTCGTATATTTCGTTGTAATTTCTTTAATTTGACGCTAATTGAGTTCCAACTTCGTTTTTTACTTTTTATATGTAGCGAAGTTTATCAACATTCGTAGAGTTCGTTATAATTTCTTTAATTTGACGCTAATTGAGTTCCAACTTCGTTTTTTACTTTTTATATGTAGCGAAGTTTATCAACATTCGTAGAGTTCGTTATAATTTCTTTAATTTGACGCTAATTGAGTTCCAACTTCGTTTTTTACTTTTTATATGTAGCGAAGTTTATCAACATTCGTAGACTTCGTTATAATTTCTTTAATTTGACGCTAATTGAGTTCCAACTTCGTTTTTTACTTTTTAAATGTAGCGAAGTTTATCAACAGTCGCAGAGTTCGTTATAATTTCTTTAATTTGACGCTAATTGAGTTCCAACTTCGTTTTTTACTTTTTATATGTAGCGAAGTTTATCAACATTCGTAGAGTTCGTTATAATTTCTTTAATTTGACGCTAATTGAGTTCCAACTTCGTTTTTTCCTTTTTATATGTAGCGAAGTTTATGAACATTCGTAGAGTTCGTTGTAATTTCTTTAATTTGACGCTAATTGAGTTCCAACTTCGTTTTTTACTTTTTATATGTAGCGAAGTTTATCAACATTCGTAGAGTTCGTTATAATTTCTTTAATTTGACGCTTATTGAGTTCCAACTTCGTTTTTTACTTTTTATATGTAGCGATGTTTATCAACTTTCGTTTATTTCGTTATAATTTCTTTAATTTGACGCTAATTGAGTTCCAACTTCGTTTATTACTTTTTATATCTAGCGATGTTTATCCACATTCGTATATTTCGTTATAATTTCTTTAATTTGACGCTAATTGAGTTCCAACTTCGTTTATTACTTTTTATATGTAGCGATGTTTATCCACATTCGTATATTTCGTTATAATTTCTTTAATTTGACGCTAATTGAGTTTCAACTTCGTTTTTTACTTTTTATATGTAGCGATGTTTATCCACATTCGTATATTTCGTTATAATTTCTTTAATTTGACGCTAATTGATTTCCAACTTCGTTTTTTACTTTTTATATGTAGCGATGTTTATCCACATTCGTATATTTCGTTATAATTTCTTTAATTTGACGCTAATTGATTTTCAACTTCGTTTTTTACTTTTTATATGTAGCGATGTTTATCCACATTCGTATATTTCGTTATAATTTCTTTAATTTGACGCTAATTGAGTGGACCTTCGTTTTTTACTTTTTATATGTAGCGACGTTTATCAACATTCGTTTATTTCGTTATAATTTCTTTAATTTGACGCTAATTGAGTTCCAACTTCGTTTTTTAATTTTTATATGCAGCGATGTTTATCCACATTCGTATATTTCGTTATAATTTCTTTAATTTGACGCTAATTGAGTTCCAACTTCGTTTTTTACTTTTTATATGTAGCGATGTTTATCCACATTCGTATATTTCGTTATAATTTCTTTAATTTGACGCTAATTGATTTCCAACTTCGTTTTTTACTTTTTATATGTAGCGAAGTTTATCAACATTCGTATATTTCGTTTTAATTTCTGTAATTTGACGCTAATTGAGTTCCAACTTCGTTTTTTACTTTTTATATATAGCGATGTTTATCCACATTAGTTTATTTCGTTATGATTTCTTTAATTTGACGCTAATTGAGTTCCAACTTCGTTTTTTACTTTTTATACGTAGCGATGTTTATCAACATTCGTATATTTCGTTATAATTTCTTTAATTTGACGCTAATTGAGTTTCAACTTCGTTTTTTAATTTTTATATGTAGCGATGTTTATCCACATTCGTATATTTCGTTATAATTTCTTTAATTTGACGCTAATTGAGTTCCAACTTCGTTTTTTAGTTTTTATATGTAGCGATGTTTATCCACATTCGTATATTTCGTTATAATTTCTTTAATTTGACGCTAATTGAGTTCCAACTTCGTTTTTTACTTTTTATATGTAGCGATGTTTATAAACATTCGTATATTTCGTTATAATTTCTTTAATTTGACTCTAATTGAGTTCCAACTTCGTTTTTTACTTTTTATATGTAGCGATGTTTATCAACATTCGTATATTTCGTTATAATTTCTTTAATTTGACGCTAATTGAGTTCCAACTTCGTTTTTTACTTTTTATATGTAGCGATGTTTATCAACATTCGTATATTTCGTTATAATTTCTTTAATTTGACGGTAATTGATTTCCAACTTCGTTTTTTACTATTTATATGTAGCGATGTTTATCAACATTCGTATATTTCGTTATAATTTCTTTAATTTGATGCTAATTGAGTTCAAACTTCGTTTTTTACTTTTTATATGTAGCGATGTTTATCCACATTAGTTTATTTCGTTATAATTTCTTTAATTTGACGCTAATTGAGTTCCAACTTCGTTTTTTACTTATTATATGTAGCGATGTTTATCCAAATTCGTATATTTCGTTATAATTTCTTTAATTTGACGCTAATTGAGTTCCAACTTCGTTTTTTACTTTTTATATATATAGATGTTTATCAACATTCGTATATTTCGTTATAATTTCTTTAATTTGACGCTAATTGTGTTCCAACTTCGTTTTTTACTTTTATATGTAGCGTTGTTCATCAACATTCGTATACTTCGTTATAATTTCTTTAATTTGACGCTAATTGAGTTCCAACTTCGTTTTTTACCTTATATATGTAGCGATGTTTATCCACATTCGTATATTTCGTTATAATTTCTTTAATTTGACGCTAATTGAGTTCCAACTTCGTTTTTTACTTTTTATATGTAGCGATGTTTATCAATATTAGTTTATTTCGTTATAATTTCTTTAATTTGACGCTAATTGATTTCCAACTTCGTTTTTTACTTTTTATATGTAGCGATGTTTATCAACATTCGTATATTTCGTTATAATTTCTTTAATTTGACGCTAATTGATTTCCAACTTCGTTTTTTACTTTTTATATGTAGCGATGTTTATCAACATTCGTATATTTCGTTATAATTTCTGTAATTTGACGCTAATTGAGTTCCAACTTCGTTTTTTCCTTTTTATATATAGCGATGTTTATCCACATTAGTTTATTTCGTTATGATTTCTTTAATTTGACGCAAATTGAGTTCCAACTTCGTTTATTACTTTTTATATGTAGCGATGTTTATCCACATTCGTATATTTCGTTATAATTTCTTTAATTTGACGCTAATTGAGTTCCAACTTCGTTTTTTACTTTTTATATGTAGCGATGTTTATCCACATTCGTATATTTCGGTATAATTTCTTTAATTTGACGCTAATTGATTTCCAACTTCGTTTTTTACTTTTTATATGTAGCGATGTTTATCCACATTCGTATATTTCGTTATAATTTCTTTAATTTGACGCTAATTGAGTTCCAACTTCGTTTTTTACTTTTTATATGTAGCGATGTTTATCCACATTCGTATATTTCGTTATAATTTCTTTAATTTGACGCTAATTGAGTGGAACTTCGTTTTTTACTTTTTATATGTAGCGACGTTTATCAACATTCGTTTATTTCGTTATAATTTCTTTAATTTGACGCTAATTGAGTTCCAACTTCGTTTTTTAATTTTTATATGCAGCGATGTTTATCCACATTCGTATATTTCGTTATAATTTCTTTAATTTGACGCTAATTGAGTTCCAACTTCGTTTTTTACTTTTTATATGTAGCGATGTTTATCCACATTCGTATATTTCGTTATAATTTCTTTAATTTGACGCTAATTGATTTCCAACTTCGTTTTTTACTTTTTATATGTAGCGAAGTTTATCAACATTCGTATATTTCGTTATAATTTCTGTAATTTGACGCTAATTGAGTTCCAACTTCGTTTTTTACTTTTTATATATAGCGATGTTTATCCACATTAGTTTATTTCGTTATGATTTCTTTAATTTGACGCTAATTGAGTTCCAACTTCGTTTTTTACTTTTTATACGTAGCGATGTTTATCAACATTCGTATATTTCGTTATAATTTCTTTAATTTGACGCTAATTGAGTTTCAACTTCGTTTTTTAATTTTTATATGTAGCGATGTTTATCCACATTCGTATATTTCGTTATAATTTCTTTAATTTGACGCTAATTGAGTTCCAACTTCGTTTTTTAGTTTTTATATGTAGCGATGTTTATCCACATTCGTATATTTCGTTATAATTTCTTTAATTTGACGCTAATTGAGTTCCAACTTCGTTTTTTACTTTTTATATGTAGCGATGTTTATAAACATTCGTATATTTCGTTATAATTTCTTTAATTTGACGCAAATTGAGTTCCAACTTCGTTTATTACTTTTTATATGTAGCGATGTTTATCCACATTCGTATATTTCGTTATAATTTCTTTAATTTGACGCTAATTGAGTTCCAACTTCGTTTTTTACTTTTTATATGTAGCGATGTTTATCCACATTCGTATATTTCGGTATAATTTCTTTAATTTGACGCTAATTGATTTCCAACTTCGTTTTTTACTTTTTATATGTAGCGATGTTTATCCACATTCGTATATTTCGTTATAATTTCTTTAATTTGACGCTAATTGAGTTCCAACTTCGTTTTTTACTTTTTATATGTAGCGATGTTTATCCACATTCGTATATTTCGTTATAATTTCTTTAATTTGACGCTAATTGAGTGGAACTTCGTTTTTTACTTTTTATATGTAGCGACGTTTATCAACATTCGTTTATTTCGTTATAATTTCTTTAATTTGACGCTAATTGAGTTCCAACTTCGTTTTTTAATTTTTATATGCAGCGATGTTTATCCACATTCGTATATTTCGTTATAATTTCTTTAATTTGACGCTAATTGAGTTCCAACTTCGTTTTTTACTTTTTATATGTAGCGATGTTTATCCACATTCATATATTTCGTTATAATTTCTTTAATTTGACGCTAATTGATTTCCAACTTCGTTTTTTACTTTTTATATGTAGCGAAGTTTATCAACATTCGTATATTTCGTTATAATTTCTGTAATTTGACGCTAATTGAGTTCCAACTTCGTTTTTTACTTTTTATATATAGCGATGTTTATCCACATTAGTTTATTTCGTTATGATTTCTTTAATTTGACGCTAATTGAGTTCCAACTTCGTTTTTTACTTTTTATACCTAGCGATGTTTATCAACATTCGTATATTTCGTTATAATTTCTTTAATTTGACGCTAATTGAGTTTCAACTTCGTTTTTTAATTTTTATATGTAGCGATGTTTATCCACATTCGTATATTTCGTTATAATTTCTTTAATTTGACGCTAATTGAGTTCCAACTTCGTTTTTTAGTTTTTATATGTAGCGATGTTTATCCACATTCGTATATTTCGTTATAATTTCTTTAATTTGACGCTAATTGAGTTCCAACTTCGTTTTTTACTTTTTATATGTAGCGATGTTTATAAACATTCGTATATTTCGTTATAATTTCTTTAATTTGACGCTAATTGAGTTCCAACTTCGTTTTTTACTTTTTATATGTAGCGATGTTTATCAACATTCGTATATTTCGTTATAATTTTTTTAATTTGACGCTAATTGAGTTCCAACTTCGTTTTTTACTTTTTATATGTAGCGATGTTTATCAACATTCGTATATTTCGTTATAATTTCTTTAATTTGACGGTAATTGATTTCCAACTTCGTTTTTTACTATTTATATGTAGCGATGTTTATCAACATTCGTATATTTCGTTATAATTTCTTTAATTTGATGCTAATTGAGTTCAAACTTCGTTTTTTACTTTTTATATGTAGCGATGTTTATCCACATTAGTTTATTTCGTTATAATTTCTTTAATTTGACGCTAATTGAGTTCCAACTTCGTTTTTTACTTATTATATGTAGCGATGTTTATCCAAATTCGTATATTTCGTTATAATTTCTTTAATTTGACGCTAATTGAGTTCCAACTTCGTTTTTTTCTTTTTATATATATAGATGTTTATCAACATTCGTATATTTCGTTATAATTTCTTTAATTTGACGCTAATTGTGTTCCAACTTCGTTTTTTACTTTTATATGTAGCGATGTTCATCAACATTCGTATATTTCGTTATAATTTCTTTAATTTGACGCTAATTGAGTTCCAACTTCGTTTTTTACCTTATATATGTAGCGATGTTTATCCACATTCGTATATTTCGTTATAATTTCTTTAATTTGACGCTAATTGAGTTCCAACTTCGTTTTTTACTTTTTATATGTAGCGATGTTTATCAATATTAGTTTATTTCGTTATAATTGATTTCCAACTTCGTTTTTTACTTTTTATATGTGGCGATGTTTATCAACATTCGTATATTTCGTTATAATTTCTTTAATTTGACGCTAATTGATTTCCAACTTCGTTTTTTACTTTTTATATGTAGCGATGTTTATCAACATTCGTATATTTCGTTATAATTTCTGTAATTTGACGCTAATTGAGTTCCAACTTCGTTTTTTACTTTTTATATATAGCGATGTTTATCCACATTAGTTTATTTCGTTATGATTTCTTTAATTTGACGCTAATTGAGTTCCAACTTCGTTTTTTACTTTTTATACGTAGCGATGTTTATCAACATTCGTATATTTCGTTATAATTTCTTTAATTTGACGCTAATTGAGTTTCAGCTTCGTTTTTTAATTTTTATATGTAGCGATGTTTATCCACATTCGTATATTTCGTTATAATTTCTTTAATTTGACGCTAATTGAGTTCCAACTTCGTTTTTTAGTTTTTATATGTAGCGATGTTTATCCACATTCGTATATTTCGTTATAATTTCTTTAATTTGACGCTAATTGAGTTCCAACTTCGTTTTTTACTTTTTATATGTAGCAAAGTTTATAAACATTCGTATATTTCGTTATAATTTCTTTAATTTGACGCTAATTGAGTTCCAACTTCGTTTTTTACTTTTTATATGTAGCGATGTTTATCAACATTCGTATCTTTCGTTATAATTTCCTTAATTTGACGCTAATTGAGTTCCAACTTCGTTTTTTACTTTTTATATGTAGCGATGTTTATCAACATTCGTATATTTCGTTATAATTTCTTTAATTTGACGGTAATTGATTTCCAACTTTTTTTTTTACTATTTATATGTAGCGATGTTTATCAACATTCGTATATTTCGTTATAATTTCTTTAATTGGATGCTAATTGAATTCAAACTTCGTTTTTTACTTTTTATATGTAGCGATGTTTATCCACATTAGTTTATTTCGTTATAATTTCTTTAATTTGACGCTAATTGAGTTCCAACTTCGTTTTTTACTTATTATATGTAGCGATGTTTATCCAAATTCGTATATTTCGTTATAATTTCTTTAATTTGACGCTAATTGAGTT
The DNA here is from genome assembly GCA_036926305.1 of Uropetala carovei. Taxonomy (NCBI): domain Eukaryota; kingdom Metazoa; phylum Arthropoda; class Insecta; order Odonata; family Petaluridae; genus Uropetala; species Uropetala carovei. Next base: position 927,792 of record JAXCHB010000252.1, on the reverse strand, counting down.
CCAACTTCGTTTTTTACTTTTTATATATATAGATGTTTATCAACATTCGTATATTTCGTTATAATTTCTTTAATTTGACCCTAATTGTGTTCCAACTTCGTTTTTTACTTTTATATGTAGCGATGTTCATCAGCATTCGTATATTTCGTTATAATTTCTTTAATTTGACGCTAATTGAGTTCCAACTTCGTTTTTTACTTTTCATATGTAGCGATGTTTACCGACATTAATTTATTTCGTTATAATTTCTTTAATTTGACGCTAATTGAGTTCATAATCGTTTTTACTTTTTATATGTAGCGATGTTTATCAACATTAGTTTATTTCGTTATAGTTTCTTTAATTTGACGGTAATTGAGTTCCAACATCGTTTTTTACATTTTATATGTAGCGATGTTTATCAACATTCGTATATTTCGTTATAATTTCTTTAATTTGACGCTAATTGTGTTCCATCTTCTTTTTTTACTTTTTATATGTAGCGATGTTTATCCACATTCGTATATTTCGTTATAATTTATTTAATTTGACGCTAATTGAGTTCCAACTTCGTTTTTTACTTTTTATATGTAGCGATGTTTATCAACATTCGTGTATTTCGTTATAATTTCTTTAATTTGACGCTAATTGAGTTCCAACTTCGTTTTTTACTTTTTATATGTAGCGATGTTTATCCACATTAATTTATTTCGTTATAATTTCTATAATTTGACGCTAATTGAGTTCCAACATCGTTTTTTACTTTTTAAATGTAGCGATGTTTATCAACATTAGTTTATTTCGTTATAATTTCTTTAATTTGACGCTAATTGAGTTCCAACTTCTTTTATTAGTTTTATATGTAGCGATGTTTATCCACATTAGTTTATTTCGTTGTAATTTCTTTAATTTGAGGCTGATTCAGCTCCAACTTCGTTTTTTACTTTTATATGAAGCGATGTTTATCAACAGTAGTTTATTTCGTTATCATTTCTTTAATTTGAAGCTAATTGAGTTCCAACTTCGTTTTTTACTTTTTATATGTTGCGATGTTTAATCACATTCGTATATTTCGTTATACGTTCTTTAATTTGACGCTAATTGAGTGGAACTTCGTTATTTACTTTTTATATGTAGCGATGTTTATCAACATATGTATATTTCGTTATAATTTCTTTAATTTGACCTTAATTGTGTTCCAACTTCGTTTTTTACCTTTTATATGTAGCGATGTTTATCCACATTCGTATATTTCGTTATAATTTCTTTAATTTGACGCTAATTTAGTTCCAACTTCGTTTTTTACTTTTTATATGTAGCGATGTTTATCAATATTAGTTTATTTCGTTATAATTTCTTAAATTTGACGCTAATTGATTTCCAACTTCGTTTTTTACTTTTTATATGTAGCGATGTTTATCAACATTCGTATATTTCGTTATAATTTCTTTAATTTGACGCTAATTGAGTTCCAACTTCGTTTTTTACTTTTTATATATAGCGATGTTTATCCACATTAGTTTATTTCGTTATGATTTCTTTAATTTGACGCTAATTGAGTACCAAAGTCGTTTTTTAATTTTTATATGTAGCGATGTTTATCAACATTCGTATATTTCGTTATAATTTCTTTAATTTGACCCTAATTGAGTTCCAACTTCGTTTTTTACTTTTTATATGTAGCGATGTTTATCCACATTAGTTTATTTCGTTATAATTTCTTTAATTTGACGCTAATTGTGTTCCAACTTCGTTTTTTACTTTTATATGTAGCGATGTTCATCAACATTCGTATATTTCGTTATAATTTCTTTAATTTGACGCTAATTGAGTTCCAACTTCGTTTTTTACTTTTTATATGTAGCGAAGTTTATCAACATTCGTAGAGTTCGTTATAATTTCTTTAATTTGACGCTAATTGAGTTCCAACTTCGTTTTTTACTTTTTATATGTAGCGAAGTTTATCAACATTCGTAGAGTTCGTTATAATTTCTTTAATTTGACGCTAATTGAGTTCCAACTTCGTTTTTTACTTTTTATATGTAGCGATGTTTATCAACATTCGTAGAGTTCGTTATAATTTCTTTAATTTGACGCTAATTGAGTTCCAACTTCGTTTTTTACTTTTTATATGTAGCGAAGTTTATCAACATTCGTAGAGTTCGTTATGATTTCTTTAATTTGACGCTAATTGAGTTCCAACTTCGTTTTTTACTTTTTATATGTAACGAAGTTTATCAACATTCGTAGAGTTCGTTATGATTTCTTTAATTTGACGCTAATTGAGTTCCAACATCGTTTTTTTACTTTTTATATGTAGCGAAGTTTATCAACATTCGTTGAGTTCGTTATGATTTCTTTAATTTGACGCTAATTGAGTTCCAACTTCGTTTTTTACTTTTTATATGTAGCGAAGTTTATCAACATTCGTAGAGTTCGTTATAATTTCTTTAATTTGACGCTAATTGAGTTCCAACTTCGTTTTTGACTTTCTATATGTAGCGAAGTTTATCAACATTCGTAGAGTTCGTTATAATTTCTTTAATTTGACGCTAATTGAGTTCCAACTTCGTTTTTTACTTTCTATATGTAGCGAAGTTTATCAACATTCGTAGAGTTCGTTATAATTTCTTTAATTTGACGCTAATTGAGTTCCAACTTCGTTTTTTACTTTTTATATGTAGCGAAGTTTATCAACATTCGTAGAGTTCGTTATAATTTCTTTAATTTGACGCTAATTGAGTTCCAACTTCGTTTTTTACTTTTTATATGTAGCGAAGTTTATCAACATTCGTAGAGTTCGTTATAATTTCTTTAATTTGACGCTAATTGAGTTCCAACTTCGTTTTTTACTTTTTATATGTAGTGAAGTTTATCAACATTCGTAGAGTTCGTTATAATTTCTTTAATTTGACGCTAATTGAGTTCCAACTTCGTTTTTTACTTTTTATATGTAGCGAAGTTTATCAACATTCGTAGAGTTCGTTATAATTTCTTTAATTTGACGCTAATTGAGTTCCAACTTCGTTTTTTACTTTTTATATGTAGCGAAGTTTATCAACATTCGTAGAGTTCGTTATAATTTCTTTAATTTGACGCTAATTGAGTTCCAACTTCGTTTTTTACTTTTTATATGTAGCGAAGTTTATCAACATTCGTAGAGTTCGTTATAATTTCTTTAATTTGACGCTAATTGAGTTCCAACTTCGTTTTTTACTTTTTATATGTAGCGAAGTTTATCAACATTCGTAGAGTTCGTTATAATTTCTTTAATTTGACGCTAATTGAGTTCCAACTTCGTTTTTTACTTTTTATATGTAGCGAAGTTTATCAACATTCGTAGAGTTCGTTATAATTTCTTTAATTTGAGGCTAATTGAGTTCCAACTTCGTTTTTTACTTTTTATATGTAGCGATGTTTATCAACATTCGTAGAGTTCGTTATAATTTCTTTAATTTGACGCTAATTGAGTTCCAACTTCGTTTTTTACTTTTTATATGTAGCGAAGTTTATCAACATTCGTAGAGTTCGTTATGATTTCTTTAATTTGACGCTAATTGAGTCCCAACTTCGTTTTTTACTTTTTATATGTAGCGAAGTTTATCAACATTCGTAGAGTTCGTTATAATTTCTTTAATTTGACGCTAATTGAGTTCCAACTTCGTTTTTTACTTTTTATATGTAGCGAAGTTTATCAACATTCGTAGAGTTCGTTATAATTTCTTTAATTTGACGGTAATTGAGTTCCAACTTCGTTTTTTACTTTTTATATGTAGCGAAGTTTATCAACATTCGTAGAGTTCGTTATAATTTCTTTAATTTGACGATAATTGAGTTCCAACTTTTTTTTTTACTTTTCATATGTAGCGAAGTTTATCAACATTCGTAGAGTTCGTTATAATTTCTTTAATTTGACGCTAATTGAGTTCCAACTTCGTTTTTTACTTTTTATATCTAGCGAAGTTTATCAACATTCGTAGAGTTCGTTATAATTTCTTTAATTTGACGCTAATTGTGTTCCAACTTCGTTTTTTACTTTTTATATGTCGCGAAGTTTATCAACATTCGTAGAGTTCGTTATGATTTCTTTAATTTGACGCTAATTGAGTTCCAACATCGTTTTTTTACTTTTTATATGTAGCGAAGTTTATCAACATTCGTAGAGTTCGTTATGATTTCTTTAATTTGACGCTAATTGAGTTCCAACTTCGTTTTTTACTTTTTATATGTAGCGAAGTTTATCAACATTCGTAGAGTTCGTTATGATTTCTTTAATTTGACGCCAATTGAGTTCCAAATTCGTTTTTTTACTTTTTATATGTAGCGAAGTTTATCAACATTCGTAGAGTTCGTTATAATTTCTTTAATTTGACGCTAATTGAGTTCCAATTTCGTTTTTTACTTTTTATATGTAGCGAAGTTTATCAACATTCGTAGAGTTCGTTATAATTTCTTTAATTTGACGCTAATTGAGTTCCAACTTCGTTTTTTACTTTTTATATGTAGCGAAGTTTATCAACATTCGTAGAGTTCGTTATAATTTCTTTAATTTGACGCTAATTGAGTTCCAACTTCGTTTTTTACTTTTTATATGTAGCGAAGTTTATCAACATTCGTAGAGTTCGTTATAATTTCTTTAATTTGACGCTAATTGAGTTCCAACTTCGTTTTTTACTTTTTATATGTAGCGAAGTTTATCAACATTCGTAGAGTTCGTTATAATTTCTTTAATTTGACGCTAATTGAGTTCCAACTTCGTTTTTTACTTTTTATATGTAGCGAAGTTTATCAACATTCGTAGAGTTCGTTATAATTTCTTTAATTTGACGCTAATTGAGTTCCAACTTCGTTTTTTACTTTTTATATGTAGCGAAGTTTATCAACATTCGTAGAGTTCGTTATAATTTCTTTAATTTGACGCTAATTGAGTTCCAACTTCGTTTTTTACTTTTTATATGTAGCGAAGTTTATCAACATTCGTAGAGTTCGTTATGATTTCTTTAATTTGACGCTAATTGAGTTCCAACTTCGTTTTTTACTTTTTATATGTAACGAAGTTTATCAACATTCGTAGAGTTCGTTATGATTTCTTTAATTTGACGCTAATTGAGTTCCAACATCGTTTTTTTACTTTTTATATGTAGCGAAGTTTATCAACATTCGTAGAGTTCGTTATGATTTCTTTAATTTGACGCTAATTGAGTTCCAACTTCGTTTTTTACTTTTTATATGTAGCGAAGTTTATCAACATTCGTAGAGTTCGTTATAATTTCTTTAATTTGACGCTAATTGAGTTCCAACTTCGTTTTTTACTTTCTATATGTAGCGAAGTTTATCAACATTCGTAGAGTTCGTTATAATTTCTTTAATTTGACGCTAATTGAGTTCCAACTTCGTTTTTTACTTTCTATATGTAGCGAAGTTTATCAACATTCGTAGAGTTCGTTATAATTTCTTTAATTTGACGCTAATTGAGTTCCAACTTCGTTTTTTACTTTTTATATGTAGCGAAGTTTATCAACATTCGTAGAGTTCGTTATAATTTCTTTAATTTGACGCTAATTGAGTTCCAACTGAGTTTTTTACTTTTTATATGTAGCGAAGTTTATCAACATTCGTAGAGTTCGTTATAATTTCTTTAATTTGACGCTAATTGAGTTCCAACTTCGTTTTTTACTTTTTATATATGTAGTGAAGTTTATCAACATTCGTAGAGTTCGTTATAATTTCTTTAATTTGACGCTAATTGAGTTCCAACTTCGTTTTTTACTTTTTATATGTAGCGAAGTTTATCAACATTCGTAGAGTTCGTTATAATTTCTTTAATTTGACGCTAATTGAGTTCCAACTTCGTTTTTTACTTTTTATATGTAGCGAAGTTTATCAACATTCGTAGAGTTCGTTATAATTTCTTTAATTTGACGTAATTGAGTTCCAACTTTGTTTTTTACTTTTTATATGTAGCGAAGTTTATCAACATTCGTAGAGTTCCTTATAATTTCTTTAATTTGACGCTAATTGAGTTCCAACTTCGTTTTTTACTTTTTATATGTAGCGAAGTTTATCAGCATTCGTAGAGTTCGTTATAATTTCTTTAATTTGACGCTAATTGAGTTCCAACTTCGTTTTTTACTTTTTATATGTAGCGAAGTTTATCAACATTCGTAGAGTTCGTTATAATTTCTTTAATTTGACGCTAATTGAGTTCCAACTTTGTTTTTTACTTTTTATATGTAGCGAAGTTTATCAACATTCGTAGAGTTCCTTATAATTTCTTTAATTTGACGCTAATTGAGTTCCAACTTCGTTTTTTACTTTTTATATGTAGCGAAGTTTATCAACATTCGTAGAGTTCGTTATGATTTCTTTAATTTGACGCTAATTGAGTTCCAACTTCGTTTTTTACTTTTTATATGTAGCGAAGTTTATCATCATTCGTAGAGTTCGTTATAATTTCTTTAATTTGACGCTAATTGAGTTCCAACTTCGTTTTTTACTTTTTATATGTAGCGAAGTTTATCAACATTCGTAGAGTTCGTTATAATTTCTTTAATTTGACGCTAATTGAGTTCCAACTTCGTTTTTTACTTTTTATATGTAGCGAAGTTTATCAACATTCGTGGAGTTCGTTCTAATTTCTTTAATTTGACGCTAATTGAGTTCCAACTTCGTTTTTTACTTTTTATATGTAGCGAAGTTTATCAACATTCGTAGAGTTCGTTATAATTTCTTTAATTTGACGCTAATTGAGTTCCAACTTCGTTTTTTACTTTTTATATGTAGCGAAGTTTATCAACATTCGTAGAGTTCGTTATGAGTTCTTTAATTGGACGCTAATTGAGTTCCAACTTCGTTTTTTACTTTTTATATAGGTAGCGAAGTTTAACAACATTCGTAGAGTTCGTTATGATTTCTTTAATTTGACGCTAATTGAGTTCCAACTTCGTTTTTTACTTTTTATATGTAGCGAAGTTTATCATCATTCGTAGAGTTCGTTATAATTTCTTTAATTTGACGCTAATTGAGTTCCAACTTCGTTTTTTACTTTTTATATGTATCGTTATAATTTCTTTAATTTGACGCTAATTGATTTCCAACTTCGTTTTTTACTTTTTATATGTAGCGATGTTTATCAACATTCGTATATTTCGTTATAATTTCTGTAATTTGACGCTAATTGAGTTCCAACTTCGTTTTTTCCTTTTTATATATAGCGATGTTTATCCACATTAGTTTATTTCGTTATGATTTCTTTAATTTGACGCAAATTGAGTTCCAACTTCGTTTATTACTTTTTATATGTAGCGATGTTTATCCACATTCGTATATTTCGTTATAATTTCTTTAATTTGACGCTAATTGAGTTCCAACTTCGTTTTTTACTTTTTATATGTAGCGATGTTTATCCACATTCGTATATTTCGGTATAATTTCTTTAATTTGACGCTAATTGATTTCCAACTTCGTTTTTTACTTTTTATATGTAGCGATGTTTATCCACATTCGTATATTTCGTTATAATTTCTTTAATTTGACGCTAATTGAGTTCCAACTTCGTTTTTTACTTTTTATATGTAGCGATGTTTATCCACATTCGTATATTTCGTTATAATTTCTTTAATTTGACGCTAATTGAGTGGAACTTCGTTTTTTACTTTTTATATGTAGCGACGTTTATCAACATTCGTTTATTTCGTTATAATTTCTTTAATTTGACGCTAATTGAGTTCCAACTTCGTTTTTTAATTTTTATATGCAGCGATGTTTATCCACATTCGTATATTTCGTTATAATTTCTTTAATTTGACGCTAATTGAGTTCCAACTTCGTTTTTTACTTTTTATATGTAGCGATGTTTATCCACATTCGTATATTTCGTTATAATTTCTTTAATTTGACGCTAATTGATTTCCAACTTCGTTTTTTACTTTTTATATGTAGCGAAGTTTATCAACATTCGTATATTTCGTTATAATTTCTGTAATTTGACGCTAATTGAGTTCCAACTTCGTTTTTTACTTTTTATATATAGCGATGTTTATCCACATTAGTTTATTTCGTTATGATTTCTTTAATTTGACGCTAATTGAGTTCCAACTTCGTTTTTTACTTTTTATACGTAGCGATGTTTATCAACATTCGTATATTTCGTTATAATTTCTTTAATTTGACGCTAATTGAGTTTCAACTTCGTTTTTTAATTTTTATATGTAGCGATGTTTATCCACATTCGTATATTTCGTTATAATTTCTTTAATTTGACGCTAATTGAGTTCCAACTTCGTTTTTTAGTTTTTATATGTAGCGATGTTTATCCACATTCGTATATTTCGTTATAATTTCTTTAATTTGACGCTAATTGAGTTCCAACTTCGTTTTTTACTTTTTATATGTAGCGATGTTTATAAACATTCGTATATTTCGTTATAATTTCTTTAATTTGACGCAAATTGAGTTCCAACTTCGTTTATTACTTTTTATATGTAGCGATGTTTATCCACATTCGTATATTTCGTTATAATTTCTTTAATTTGACGCTAATTGAGTTCCAACTTCGTTTTTTACTTTTTATATGTAGCGATGTTTATCCACATTCGTATATTTCGGTATAATTTCTTTAATTTGACGCTAATTGATTTCCAACTTCGTTTTTTACTTTTTATATGTAGCGATGTTTATCCACATTCGTATATTTCGTTATAATTTCTTTAATTTGACGCTAATTGAGTTCCAACTTCGTTTTTTACTTTTTATATGTAGCGATGTTTATCCACATTCGTATATTTCGTTATAATTTCTTTAATTTGACGCTAATTGAGTGGAACTTCGTTTTTTACTTTTTATATGTAGCGACGTTTATCAACATTCGTTTATTTCGTTATAATTTCTTTAATTTGACGCTAATTGAGTTCCAACTTCGTTTTTTAATTTTTATATGCAGCGATGTTTATCCACATTCGTATATTTCGTTATAATTTCTTTAATTTGACGCTAATTGAGTTCCAACTTCGTTTTTTACTTTTTATATGTAGCGATGTTTATCCACATTCATATATTTCGTTATAATTTCTTTAATTTGACGCTAATTGATTTCCAACTTCGTTTTTTACTTTTTATATGTAGCGAAGTTTATCAACATTCGTATATTTCGTTATAATTTCTGTAATTTGACGCTAATTGAGTTCCAACTTCGTTTTTTACTTTTTATATATAGCGATGTTTATCCACATTAGTTTATTTCGTTATGATTTCTTTAATTTGACGCTAATTGAGTTCCAACTTCGTTTTTTACTTTTTATACCTAGCGATGTTTATCAACATTCGTATATTTCGTTATAATTTCTTTAATTTGACGCTAATTGAGTTTCAACTTCGTTTTTTAATTTTTATATGTAGCGATGTTTATCCACATTCGTATATTTCGTTATAATTTCTTTAATTTGACGCTAATTGAGTTCCAACTTCGTTTTTTAGTTTTTATATGTAGCGATGTTTATCCACATTCGTATATTTCGTTATAATTTCTTTAATTTGACGCTAATTGAGTTCCAACTTCGTTTTTTACTTTTTATATGTAGCGATGTTTATAAACATTCGTATATTTCGTTATAATTTCTTTAATTTGACGCTAATTGAGTTCCAACTTCGTTTTTTACTTTTTATATGTAGCGATGTTTATCAACATTCGTATATTTCGTTATAATTTTTTTAATTTGACGCTAATTGAGTTCCAACTTCGTTTTTTACTTTTTATATGTAGCGATGTTTATCAACATTCGTATATTTCGTTATAATTTCTTTAATTTGACGGTAATTGATTTCCAACTTCGTTTTTTACTATTTATATGTAGCGATGTTTATCAACATTCGTATATTTCGTTATAATTTCTTTAATTTGATGCTAATTGAGTTCAAACTTCGTTTTTTACTTTTTATATGTAGCGATGTTTATCCACATTAGTTTATTTCGTTATAATTTCTTTAATTTGACGCTAATTGAGTTCCAACTTCGTTTTTTACTTATTATATGTAGCGATGTTTATCCAAATTCGTATATTTCGTTATAATTTCTTTAATTTGACGCTAATTGAGTTCCAACTTCGTTTTTTTCTTTTTATATATATAGATGTTTATCAACATTCGTATATTTCGTTATAATTTCTTTAATTTGACGCTAATTGTGTTCCAACTTCGTTTTTTACTTTTATATGTAGCGATGTTCATCAACATTCGTATATTTCGTTATAATTTCTTTAATTTGACGCTAATTGAGTTCCAACTTCGTTTTTTACCTTATATATGTAGCGATGTTTATCCACATTCGTATATTTCGTTATAATTTCTTTAATTTGACGCTAATTGAGTTCCAACTTCGTTTTTTACTTTTTATATGTAGCGATGTTTATCAATATTAGTTTATTTCGTTATAATTGATTTCCAACTTCGTTTTTTACTTTTTATATGTGGCGATGTTTATCAACATTCGTATATTTCGTTATAATTTCTTTAATTTGACGCTAATTGATTTCCAACTTCGTTTTTTACTTTTTATATGTAGCGATGTTTATCAACATTCGTATATTTCGTTATAATTTCTGTAATTTGACGCTAATTGAGTTCCAACTTCGTTTTTTACTTTTTATATATAGCGATGTTTATCCACATTAGTTTATTTCGTTATGATTTCTTTAATTTGACGCTAATTGAGTTCCAACTTCGTTTTTTACTTTTTATACGTAGCGATGTTTATCAACATTCGTATATTTCGTTATAATTTCTTTAATTTGACGCTAATTGAGTTTCAGCTTCGTTTTTTAATTTTTATATGTAGCGATGTTTATCCACATTCGTATATTTCGTTATAATTTCTTTAATTTGACGCTAATTGAGTTCCAACTTCGTTTTTTAGTTTTTATATGTAGCGATGTTTATCCACATTCGTATATTTCGTTATAATTTCTTTAATTTGACGCTAATTGAGTTCCAACTTCGTTTTTTACTTTTTATATGTAGCAAAGTTTATAAACATTCGTATATTTCGTTATAATTTCTTTAATTTGACGCTAATTGAGTTCCAACTTCGTTTTTTACTTTTTATATGTAGCGATGTTTATCAACATTCGTATCTTTCGTTATAATTTCCTTAATTTGACGCTAATTGAGTTCCAACTTCGTTTTTTACTTTTTATATGTAGCGATGTTTATCAACATTCGTATATTTCGTTATAATTTCTTTAATTTGACGGTAATTGATTTCCAACTTTTTTTTTTACTATTTATATGTAGCGATGTTTATCAACATTCGTATATTTCGTTATAATTTCTTTAATTGGATGCTAATTGAATTCAAACTTCGTTTTTTACTTTTTATATGTAGCGATGTTTATCCACATTAGTTTATTTCGTTATAATTTCTTTAATTTGACGCTAATTGAGTTCCAACTTCGTTTTTTACTTATTATATGTAGCGATGTTTATCCAAATTCGTATATTTCGTTATAATTTCTTTAATTTGACGCTAATTGAGTTCCAACTTCGTTTTTTACTTTTTATATATATAGATGTTTATCAACATTCGTATATTTCGTTATAATTTCTTTAATTTGACCCTAATTGTGTTCCAACTTCGTTTTTTACTTTTATATGTAGCGATGTTCATCAGCATTCGTATATTTCGTTATAATTTCTTTAATTTGACGCTAATTGAGTTCCAACTTCGTTTTTTACTTTTCATATGTAGCGATGTTTACCGACATTAATTTATTTCGTTATAATTTCTTTAATTTGACGCTAATTGAGTTCATAATCGTTTTTACTTTTTATATGTAGCGATGTTTATCAACATTAGTTTATTTCGTTATAGTTTCTTTAATTTGACGGTAATTGAGTTCCAACATCGTTTTTTACATTTTATATGTAGCGATGTTTATCAACATTCGTATATTTCGTTATAATTTCTTTAATTTGACGCTAATTGTGTTCCATCTTCTTTTTTTACTTTTTATATGTAGCGATGTTTATCCACATTCGTATATTTCGTTATAATTTATTTAATTTGACGCTAATTGAGTTCCAACTTCGTTTTTTACTTTTTATATGTAGCGATGTTTATCAACATTCGTGTATTTCGTTATAATTTCTTTAATTTGACGCTAATTGAGTTCCAACTTCGTTTTTTACTTTTTATATGTAGCGATGTTTATCCACATTAATTTATTTCGTTATAATTTCTATAATTTGACGCTAATTGAGTTCCAACATCGTTTTTTACTTTTTAAATGTAGCGATGTTTATCAACATTAGTTTATTTCGTTATAATTTCTTTAATTTGACGCTAATTGAGTTCCAACTTCTTTTATTAGTTTTATATGTAGCGATGTTTATCCACATTAGTTTATTTCGTTGTAATTTCTTTAATTTGAGGCTGATTCAGCTCCAACTTCGTTTTTTACTTTTATATGAAGCGATGTTTATCAACAGTAGTTTATTTCGTTATCATTTCTTTAATTTGAAGCTAATTGAGTTCCAACTTCGTTTTTTACTTTTTATATGTTGCGATGTTTAATCACATTCGTATATTTCGTTATACGTTCTTTAATTTGACGCTAATTGAGTGGAACTTCGTTATTTACTTTTTATATGTAGCGATGTTTATCAACATATGTATATTTCGTTATAATTTCTTTAATTTGACCTTAATTGTGTTCCAACTTCGTTTTTTACCTTTTATATGTAGCGATGTTTATCCACATTCGTATATTTCGTTATAATTTCTTTAATTTGACGCTAATTTAGTTCCAACTTCGTTTTTTACTTTTTATATGTAGCGATGTTTATCAATATTAGTTTATTTCGTTATAATTTCTTAAATTTGACGCTAATTGATTTCCAACTTCGTTTTTTACTTTTTATATGTAGCGATGTTTATCAACATTCGTATATTTCGTTATAATTTCTTTAATTTGACGCTAATTGAGTTCCAACTTCGTTTTTTACTTTTTATATATAGCGATGTTTATCCACATTAGTTTATTTCGTTATGATTTCTTTAATTTGACGCTAATTGAGTACCAAAGTCGTTTTTTAATTTTTATATGTAGCGATGTTTATCAACATTCGTATATTTCGTTATAATTTCTTTAATTTGACCCTAATTGAGTTCCAACTTCGTTTTTTACTTTTTATATGTAGCGATGTTTATCCACAGTAGTTTATTTCGTTATAATTTCTTTAATTTGACGCTAATTGTGTTCCAACTTCGTTTTTTACTTTTATATGTAGCGATGTTCATCAACATTCGTATATTTCGTTATAATTTCTTTAATTTGACGCTAATTGAGTTCCAACTTCGTTTTTTACTTTTTATATGTAGCGAAGTTTATCAACATTCGTAGAGTTCGTTATAATTTCTTTAATTTGACGCTAATTGAGTTCCAACTTCGTTTTTTACTTTTTATATGTAGCGAAGTTTATCAACATTCGTAGAGTTCGTTATAATTTCTTTAATTTGACGCTAATTGAGTTCCAACTTCGTTTTTTACTTTTTATATGTAGCGATGTTTATCAACATTCGTAGAGTTCGTTATAATTTCTTTAATTTGACGCTAATTGAGTTCCAACTTCGTTTTTTACTTTTTATATGTAGCGAAGTTTATCAACATTCGTAGAGTTCGTTATGATTTCTTTAATTTGACGCTAATTGAGTTCCAACTTCGTTTTTTACTTTTTATATGTAACGAAGTTTATCAACATTCGTAGAGTTCGTTATGATTTCTTTAATTTGACGCTAATTGAGTTCCAACATCGTTTTTTTACTTTTTATATGTAGCGAAGTTTATCAACATTCGTTGAGTTCGTTATGATTTCTTTAATTTGACGCTAATTGAGTTCCAACTTCGTTTTTTACTTTTTATATGTAGCGAAGTTTATCAACATTCGTAGAGTTCGTTATAATTTCTTTAATTTGACGCTAATTGAGTTCCAACTTCGTTTTTGACTTTCTATATGTAGCGAAGTTTATCAACATTCGTAGAGTTCGTTATAATTTCTTTAATTTGACGCTAATTGAGTTCCAACTTCGTTTTTTACTTTCTATATGTAGCGAAGTTTATCAACATTCGTAGAGTTCGTTATAATTTCTTTAATTTGACGCTAATTGAGTTCCAACTTCGTTTTTTACTTTTTATATGTAGCGAAGTTTATCAACATTCGTAGAGTTCGTTATAATTTCTTTAATTTGACGCTAATTGAGTTCCAACTTCGTTTTTTACTTTTTATATGTAGCGAAGTTTATCAACATTCGTAGAGTTCGTTATAATTTCTTTAATTTGACGCTAATTGAGTTCCAACTTCGTTTTTTACTTTTTATATGTAGTGAAGTTTATCAACATTCGTAGAGTTCGTTATAATTTCTTTAATTTGACGCTAATTGAGTTCCAACTTCGTTTTTTACTTTTTATATGTAGCGAAGTTTATCAACATTCGTAGAGTTCGTTATAATTTCTTTAATTTGACGCTAATTGAGTTCCAACTTCGTTTTTTACTTTTTATATGTAGCGAAGTTTATCAACATTCGTAGAGTTCGTTATAATTTCTTTAATTTGACGCTAATTGAGTTCCAACTTCGTTTTTTACTTTTTATATGTAGCGAAGTTTATCAACATTCGTAGAGTTCGTTATAATTTCTTTAATTTGACGCTAATTGAGTTCCAACTTCGTTTTTTACTTTTTATATGTAGCGAAGTTTATCAACATTCGTAGAGTTCGTTATAATTTCTTTAATTTGACGCTAATTGAGTTCCAACTTCGTTTTTTACTTTTTATATGTAGCGAAGTTTATCAACATTCGTAGAGTTCGTTATAATTTCTTTAATTTGAGGCTAATTGAGTTCCAACTTCGTTTTTTACTTTTTATATGTAGCGATGTTTATCAACATTCGTAGAGTTCGTTATAATTTCTTTAATTTGACGCTAATTGAGTTCCAACTTCGTTTTTTACTTTTTATATGTAGCGAAGTTTATCAACATTCGTAGAGTTCGTTATGATTTCTTTAATTTGACGCTAATTGAGTCCCAACTTCGTTTTTTACTTTTTATATGTAGCGAAGTTTATCAACATTCGTAGAGTTCGTTATAATTTCTTTAATTTGACGCTAATTGAGTTCCAACTTCGTTTTTTACTTTTTATATGTAGCGAAGTTTATCAACATTCGTAGAGTTCGTTATAATTTCTTTAATTTGACGGTAATTGAGTTCCAACTTCGTTTTTTACTTTTTATATGTAGCGAAGTTTATCAACATTCGTAGAGTTCGTTATAATTTCTTTAATTTGACGATAATTGAGTTCCAACTTTTTTTTTTACTTTTCATATGTAGCGAAGTTTATCAACATTCGTAGAGTTCGTTATAATTTCTTTAATTTGACGCTAATTGAGTTCCAACTTCGTTTTTTACTTTTTATATCTAGCGAAGTTTATCAACATTCGTAGAGTTCGTTATAATTTCTTTAATTTGACGCTAATTGTGTTCCAACTTCGTTTTTTACTTTTTATATGTCGCGAAGTTTATCAACATTCGTAGAGTTCGTTATGATTTCTTTAATTTGACGCTAATTGAGTTCCAACATCGTTTTTTTACTTTTTATATGTAGCGAAGTTTATCAACATTCGTAGAGTTCGTTATGATTTCTTTAATTTGACGCTAATTGAGTTCCAACTTCGTTTTTTACTTTTTATATGTAGCGAAGTTTATCAACATTCGTAGAGTTCGTTATGATTTCTTTAATTTGACGCCAATTGAGTTCCAAATTCGTTTTTTTACTTTTTATATGTAGCGAAGTTTATCAACATTCGTAGAGTTCGTTATAATTTCTTTAATTTGACGCTAATTGAGTTCCAATTTCGTTTTTTACTTTTTATATGTAGCGAAGTTTATCAACATTCGTAGAGTTCGTTATAATTTCTTTAATTTGACGCTAATTGAGTTCCAACTTCGTTTTTTACTTTTTATATGTAGCGAAGTTTATCAACATTCGTAGAGTTCGTTATAATTTCTTTAATTTGACGCTAATTGAGTTCCAACTTCGTTTTTTACTTTTTATATGTAGCGAAGTTTATCAACATTCGTAGAGTTCGTTATAATTTCTTTAATTTGACGCTAATTGAGTTCCAACTTCGTTTTTTACTTTTTATATGTAGCGAAGTTTATCAACATTCGTAGAGTTCGTTATAATTTCTTTAATTTGACGCTAATTGAGTTCCAACTTCGTTTTTTACTTTTTATATGTAGCGAAGTTTATCAACATTCGTAGAGTTCGTTATAATTTCTTTAATTTGACGCTAATTGAGTTCCAACTTCGTTTTTTACTTTTTATATGTAGCGAAGTTTATCAACATTCGTAGAGTTCGTTATAATTTCTTTAATTTGACGCTAATTGAGTTCCAACTTCGTTTTTTACTTTTTATATGTAGCGAAGTTTATCAACATTCGTAGAGTTCGTTATGATTTCTTTAATTTGACGCTAATTGAGTTCCAACTTCGTTTTTTACTTTTTATATGTAACGAAGTTTATCAACATTCGTAGAGTTCGTTATGATTTCTTTAATTTGACGCTAATTGAGTTCCAACATCGTTTTTTTACTTTTTATATGTAGCGAAGTTTATCAACATTCGTAGAGTTCATTATGATTTCTTTAATTTGACGCTAATTGAGTTCCAACTTCGTTTTTTACTTTTTATATGTAGCGAAGTTTATCAACATTCGTAGAGTTCGTTATAATTTCTTTAATTTGACGCTAATTGAGTTCCAACTTCGTTTTTTACTTTCTATATGTAGCGAAGTTTATCAACATTCGTAGAGTTCGTTATAATTTCTTTAATTTGACGCTAATTGAGTTCCAACTTCGTTTTTTACTTTCTATATGTAGCGAAGTTTATCAACATTCGTAGAGTTCGTTATAATTTCTTTAATTTGACGCTAATTGAGTTCCAACTTCGTTTTTTACTTTTTATATGTAGCGAAGTTTATCAACATTCGTAGAGTTCGTTATAATTTCTTTAATTTGACGCTAATTGAGTTCCAACTGAGTTTTTTACTTTTTATATGTAGCGAAGTTTATCAACATTCGTAGAGTTCGTTATAATTTCTTTAATTTGACGCTAATTGAGTTCCAACTTCGTTTTTTACTTTTTATATATGTAGTGAAGTTTATCAACATTCGTAGAGTTCGTTATAATTTCTTTAATTTGACGCTAATTGAGTTCCAACTTCGTTTTTTACTTTTTATATGTAGCGAAGTTTATCAACATTCGTAGAGTTCGTTATAATTTCTTTAATTTGACGCTAATTGAGTTCCAACTTCGTTTTTTACTTTTTATATGTAGCGAAGTTTATCAACATTCGTAGAGTTCGTTATAATTTCTTTAATTTGACGTAATTGAGTTCCAACTTTGTTTTTTACTTTTTATATGTAGCGAAGTTTATCAACATTCGTAGAGTTCCTTATAATTTCTTTAATTTGACGCTAATTGAGTTCCAACTTCGTTTTTTACTTTTTATATGTAGCGAAGTTTATCAGCATTCGTAGAGTTCGTTATAATTTCTTTAATTTGACGCTAATTGAGTTCCAACTTCGTTTTTTACTTTTTATATGTAGCGAAGTTTATCAACATTCGTAGAGTTCGTTATAATTTCTTTAATTTGACGCTAATTGAGTTCCAACTTTGTTTTTTACTTTTTATATGTAGCGAAGTTTATCAACATTCGTAGAGTTCCTTATAATTTCTTTAATTTGACGCTAATTGAGTTCCAACTTCGTTTTTTACTTTTTATATGTAGCGAAGTTTATCAACATTCGTAGAGTTCGTTATGATTTCTTTAATTTGACGCTAATTGAGTTCCAACTTCGTTTTTTACTTTTTATATGTAGCGAAGTTTATCATCATTCGTAGAGTTCGTTATAATTTCTTTAATTTGACGCTAATTGAGTTCCAACTTCGTTTTTTACTTTTTATATGTAGCGAAGTTTATCAACATTCGTAGAGTTCGTTATAATTTCTTTAATTTGACGCTAATTGAGTTCCAACTTCGTTTTTTACTTTTTATATGTAGCGAAGTTTATCAACATTCGTGGAGTTCGTTCTAATTTCTTTAATTTGACGCTAATTGAGTTCCAACTTCGTTTTTTACTTTTTATATGTAGCGAAGTTTATCAACATTCGTAGAGTTCGTTATAATTTCTTTAATTTGACGCTAATTGAGTTCCAACTTCGTTTTTTACTTTTTATATGTAGCGAAGTTTATCAACATTCGTAGAGTTCGTTATGAGTTCTTTAATTGGACGCTAATTGAGTTCCAACTTCGTTTTTTACTTTTTATATAGGTAGCGAAGTTTAACAACATTCGTAGAGTTCGTTATGATTTCTTTAATTTGACGCTAATTGAGTTCCAACTTCGTTTTTTACTTTTTATATGTAGCGAAGTTTATCATCATTCGTAGAGTTCGTTATAATTTCTTTAATTTGACGCTAATTGAGTTCCAACTTCGTTTTTTACTTTTTATATGTATCGAAGCTTATCATCATTCGTAGAGTTCGTTATAATTTCTTTAATTTGACGCTAATTGAGTTCCAACTTCGTTTTTTACTTTTTATATGTAGCGAAGTTTATCAACATTCGTAGAGTTCGTTATAATTTCTTTAATTTGACGCTAATTGAGTTCCAACTTCGTTTTTTACTTTTTATATGTAGCGAAGTTTATCAACTTTCGTAGAGTCGTTCTAATTTCTTTAATGTGACGCTAATTGAGTTCCAACTTCGTTTTTTACTTTTTATATATAGCGATGTTTATCCACATTAGTTTATTTCGTTATGATTTCTTTAATTTGACGCTAATTGAGTTCCAACTTCGTTTTTTACTTTTTATACGTAGCGATGTTTATCAACATTCGTATATTTCGTTATAATTTCTTTAAGTTGACGCTAATTGAGTTTCAACTTCGTTTTTTACTTTTATATGTAGCGATGTTTATCCACATTCGTATATTTCGTTATAATTTATTTAATTTGACGCTAATTGAGTTCCAACTTCGTTTTTTAGTTTTTATATATATAGATGTTTATCAACATTCGTATATTTCGTTATAATTTCTTTAATTTGACGCTAATTGTGTTCCAACTTCGTTTTTTACTTTTATATGTAGCGTTGTTCATCAACATTCGTATACTTCGTTATAATTTCTTTAATTTGACGCTAATTGAGTTCCAACTTCGTTTTTTACCTTATATATGTAGCGATGTTTATCCACATTCGTATATTTCGTTATAATTTCTTTAATTTGACGCTAATTGAGTTCCAACTTCGTTTTTTACTTTTTATATGTAGCGATGTTTATCAATATTAGTTTATTTCGTTATAATTTCTTTAATTTGACGCTAATTGATTTCCAACTTCGTTTTTTACTTTTTATATGTAGCGATGTTTATCAACATTCGTATATTTCGTTATAATTTCTTTAATTTGACGCTAATTGATTTCCAACTTCGTTTTTTACTTTTTATATGTAGCGATGTTTATCAACATTCGTATATTTCGTTATAATTTCTGTAATTTGACGCTAATTGAGTTCCAACTTCGTTTTTTCCTTTTTATATATAGCGATGTTTATCCACATTAGTTTATTTCGTTATGATTTCTTTAATTTGACGCAAATTGAGTTCCAACTTCGTTTATTACTTTTTATATGTAGCGATGTTTATCCACATTCGTATATTTCGTTATAATTTCTTTAATTTGACGCTAATTGAGTTCCAACTTCGTTTTTTACTTTTTATATGTAGCGATGTTTATCCACATTCGTATATTTCGGTATAATTTCTTTAATTTGACGCTAATTGATTTCCAACTTCGTTTTTTACTTTTTATATGTAGCGATGTTTATCCACATTCGTATATTTCGTTATAATTTCTTTAATTTGACGCTAATTGAGTTCCAACTTCGTTTTTTACTTTTTATATGTAGCGATGTTTATCCACATTCGTATATTTCGTTATAATTTCTTTAATTTGACGCTAATTGAGTGGAACTTCGTTTTTTACTTTTTATATGTAGCGACGTTTATCAACATTCGTTTATTTCGTTATAATTTCTTTAATTTGACGCTAATTGAGTTCCAACTTCGTTTTTTAATTTTTATATGCAGCGATGTTTATCCACATTCGTATATTTCGTTATAATTTCTTTAATTTGACGCTAATTGAGTTCCAACTTCGTTTTTTACTTTTTATATGTAGCGATGTTTATCCACATTCGTATATTTCGTTATAATTTCTTTAATTTGACGCTAATTGATTTCCAACTTCGTTTTTTACTTTTTATATGTAGCGAAGTTTATCAACATTCGTATATTTCGTTATAATTTCTGTAATTTGACGCTAATTGAGTTCCAACTTCGTTTTTTACTTTTTATATATAGCGATGTTTATCCACATTAGTTTATTTCGTTATGATTTCTTTAATTTGACGCTAATTGAGTTCCAACTTCGTTTTTTACTTTTTATACGTAGCGATGTTTATCAACATTCGTATATTTCGTTATAATTTCTTTAATTTGACGCTAATTGAGTTTCAACTTCGTTTTTTAATTTTTATATGTAGCGATGTTTATCCACATTCGTATATTTCGTTATAATTTCTTTAATTTGACGCTAATTGAGTTCCAACTTCGTTTTTTAGTTTTTATATGTAGCGATGTTTATCCACATTCGTATATTTCGTTATAATTTCTTTAATTTGACGCTAATTGAGTTCCAACTTCGTTTTTTACTTTTTATATGTAGCGATGTTTATAAACATTCGTATATTTCGTTATAATTTCTTTAATTTGACGCAAATTGAGTTCCAACTTCGTTTATTACTTTTTATATGTAGCGATGTTTATCCACATTCGTATATTTCGTTATAATTTCTTTAATTTGACGCTAATTGAGTTCCAACTTCGTTTTTTACTTTTTATATGTAGCGATGTTTATCCACATTCGTATATTTCGGTATAATTTCTTTAATTTGACGCTAATTGATTTCCAACTTCGTTTTTTACTTTTTATATGTAGCGATGTTTATCCACATTCGTATATTTCGTTATAATTTCTTTAATTTGACGCTAATTGAGTTCCAACTTCGTTTTTTACTTTTTATATGTAGCGATGTTTATCCACATTCGTATATTTCGTTATAATTTCTTTAATTTGACGCTAATTGAGTGGAACTTCGTTTTTTACTTTTTATATGTAGCGACGTTTATCAACATTCGTTTATTTCGTTATAATTTCTTTAATTTGACGCTAATTGAGTTCCAACTTCGTTTTTTAATTTTTATATGCAGCGATGTTTATCCACATTCGTATATTTCGTTATAATTTCTTTAATTTGACGCTAATTGAGTTCCAACTTCGTTTTTTACTTTTTATATGTAGCGATGTTTATCCACATTCATATATTTCGTTATAATTTCTTTAATTTGACGCTAATTGATTTCCAACTTCGTTTTTTACTTTTTATATGTAGCGAAGTTTATCAACATTCGTATATTTCGTTATAATTTCTGTAATTTGACGCTAATTGAGTTCCAACTTCGTTTTTTACTTTTTATATATAGCGATGTTTATCCACATTAGTTTATTTCGTTATGATTTCTTTAATTTGACGCTAATTGAGTTCCAACTTCGTTTTTTACTTTTTATACCTAGCGATGTTTATCAACATTCGTATATTTCGTTATAATTTCTTTAATTTGACGCTAATTGAGTTTCAACTTCGTTTTTTAATTTTTATAT
Organism: Uropetala carovei; assembly: GCA_036926305.1. Taxonomy (NCBI): domain Eukaryota; kingdom Metazoa; phylum Arthropoda; class Insecta; order Odonata; family Petaluridae; genus Uropetala; species Uropetala carovei. The sequence goes on along the minus strand of JAXCHB010000252.1, from coordinate 905,980 downwards.
GTAGCGATGTTTATCCACATTCGTATATTTCGTTATAATTTCTTTAATTTGACGCTAATTGAGTTCCAACTTCGTTTTTTAGTTTTTATATGTAGCGATGTTTATCCACATTCGTATATTTCGTTATAATTTCTTTAATTTGACGCTAATTGAGTTCCAACTTCGTTTTTTACTTTTTATATGTAGCGATGTTTATAAACATTCGTATATTTCGTTATAATTTCTTTAATTTGACGCTAATTGAGTTCCAACTTCGTTTTTTACTTTTTATATGTAGCGATGTTTATCAACATTCGTATATTTCGTTATAATTTTTTTAATTTGACGCTAATTGAGTTCCAACTTCGTTTTTTACTTTTTATATGTAGCGATGTTTATCAACATTCGTATATTTCGTTATAATTTCTTTAATTTGACGGTAATTGATTTCCAACTTCGTTTTTTACTATTTATATGTAGCGATGTTTATCAACATTCGTATATTTCGTTATAATTTCTTTAATTTGATGCTAATTGAGTTCAAACTTCGTTTTTTACTTTTTATATGTAGCGATGTTTATCCACATTAGTTTATTTCGTTATAATTTCTTTAATTTGACGCTAATTGAGTTCCAACTTCGTTTTTTACTTATTATATGTAGCGATGTTTATCCAAATTCGTATATTTCGTTATAATTTCTTTAATTTGACGCTAATTGAGTTCCAACTTCGTTTTTTACTTTTTATATATATAGATGTTTATCAACATTCGTATATTTCGTTATAATTTCTTTAATTTGACGCTAATTGTGTTCCAACTTCGTTTTTTACTTTTATATGTAGCGATGTTCATCAACATTCGTATATTTCGTTATAATTTCTTTAATTTGACGCTAATTGAGTTCCAACTTCGTTTTTTACCTTATATATGTAGCGATGTTTATCCACATTCGTATATTTCGTTATAATTTCTTTAATTTGACGCTAATTGAGTTCCAACTTCGTTTTTTACTTTTTATATGTAGCGATGTTTATCAATATTAGTTTATTTCGTTATAATTGATTTCCAACTTCGTTTTTTACTTTTTATATGTGGCGATGTTTATCAACATTCGTATATTTCGTTATAATTTCTTTAATTTGACGCTAATTGATTTCCAACTTCGTTTTTTACTTTTTATATGTAGCGATGTTTATCAACATTCGTATATTTCGTTATAATTTCTGTAATTTGACGCTAATTGAGTTCCAACTTCGTTTTTTACTTTTTATATATAGCGATGTTTATCCACATTAGTTTATTTCGTTATGATTTCTTTAATTTGACGCTAATTGAGTTCCAACTTCGTTTTTTACTTTTTATACGTAGCGATGTTTATCAACATTCGTATATTTCGTTATAATTTCTTTAATTTGACGCTAATTGAGTTTCAGCTTCGTTTTTTAATTTTTATATGTAGCGATGTTTATCCACATTCGTATATTTCGTTATAATTTCTTTAATTTGACGCTAATTGAGTTCCAACTTCGTTTTTTAGTTTTTATATGTAGCGATGTTTATCCACATTCGTATATTTCGTTATAATTTCTTTAATTTGACGCTAATTGAGTTCCAACTTCGTTTTTTACTTTTTATATGTAGCAAAGTTTATAAACATTCGTATATTTCGTTATAATTTCTTTAATTTGACGCTAATTGAGTTCCAACTTCGTTTTTTACTTTTTATATGTAGCGATGTTTATCAACATTCGTATCTTTCGTTATAATTTCCTTAATTTGACGCTAATTGAGTTCCAACTTCGTTTTTTACTTTTTATATGTAGCGATGTTTATCAACATTCGTATATTTCGTTATAATTTCTTTAATTTGACGGTAATTGATTTCCAACTTTTTTTTTTACTATTTATATGTAGCGATGTTTATCAACATTCGTATATTTCGTTATAATTTCTTTAATTGGATGCTAATTGAATTCAAACTTCGTTTTTTACTTTTTATATGTAGCGATGTTTATCCACATTAGTTTATTTCGTTATAATTTCTTTAATTTGACGCTAATTGAGTTCCAACTTCGTTTTTTACTTATTATATGTAGCGATGTTTATCCAAATTCGTATATTTCGTTATAATTTCTTTAATTTGACGCTAATTGAGTTCCAACTTCGTTTTTTACTTTTTATATATATAGATGTTTATCAACATTCGTATATTTCGTTATAATTTCTTTAATTTGACCCTAATTGTGTTCCAACTTCGTTTTTTACTTTTATATGTAGCGATGTTCATCAGCATTCGTATATTTCGTTATAATTTCTTTAATTTGACGCTAATTGAGTTCCAACTTCGTTTTTTACTTTTCATATGTAGCGATGTTTACCGACATTAATTTATTTCGTTATAATTTCTTTAATTTGACGCTAATTGAGTTCATAATCGTTTTTACTTTTTATATGTAGCGATGTTTATCAACATTAGTTTATTTCGTTATAGTTTCTTTAATTTGACGGTAATTGAGTTCCAACATCGTTTTTTACATTTTATATGTAGCGATGTTTATCAACATTCGTATATTTCGTTATAATTTCTTTAATTTGACGCTAATTGTGTTCCATCTTCTTTTTTTACTTTTTATATGTAGCGATGTTTATCCACATTCGTATATTTCGTTATAATTTATTTAATTTGACGCTAATTGAGTTCCAACTTCGTTTTTTACTTTTTATATGTAGCGATGTTTATCAACATTCGTGTATTTCGTTATAATTTCTTTAATTTGACGCTAATTGAGTTCCAACTTCGTTTTTTACTTTTTATATGTAGCGATGTTTATCCACATTAATTTATTTCGTTATAATTTCTATAATTTGACGCTAATTGAGTTCCAACATCGTTTTTTACTTTTTAAATGTAGCGATGTTTATCAACATTAGTTTATTTCGTTATAATTTCTTTAATTTGACGCTAATTGAGTTCCAACTTCTTTTATTAGTTTTATATGTAGCGATGTTTATCCACATTAGTTTATTTCGTTGTAATTTCTTTAATTTGAGGCTGATTCAGCTCCAACTTCGTTTTTTACTTTTATATGAAGCGATGTTTATCAACAGTAGTTTATTTCGTTATCATTTCTTTAATTTGAAGCTAATTGAGTTCCAACTTCGTTTTTTACTTTTTATATGTTGCGATGTTTAATCACATTCGTATATTTCGTTATACGTTCTTTAATTTGACGCTAATTGAGTGGAACTTCGTTATTTACTTTTTATATGTAGCGATGTTTATCAACATATGTATATTTCGTTATAATTTCTTTAATTTGACCTTAATTGTGTTCCAACTTCGTTTTTTACCTTTTATATGTAGCGATGTTTATCCACATTCGTATATTTCGTTATAATTTCTTTAATTTGACGCTAATTTAGTTCCAACTTCGTTTTTTACTTTTTATATGTAGCGATGTTTATCAATATTAGTTTATTTCGTTATAATTTCTTAAATTTGACGCTAATTGATTTCCAACTTCGTTTTTTACTTTTTATATGTAGCGATGTTTATCAACATTCGTATATTTCGTTATAATTTCTTTAATTTGACGCTAATTGAGTTCCAACTTCGTTTTTTACTTTTTATATATAGCGATGTTTATCCACATTAGTTTATTTCGTTATGATTTCTTTAATTTGACGCTAATTGAGTACCAAAGTCGTTTTTTAATTTTTATATGTAGCGATGTTTATCAACATTCGTATATTTCGTTATAATTTCTTTAATTTGACCCTAATTGAGTTCCAACATCGTTTTTTACTTTTTATATGTAGCGATGTTTATCCACATTAGTTTATTTCGTTATAATTTCTTTAATTTGACGCTAATTGTGTTCCAACTTCGTTTTTTACTTTTATATGTAGCGATGTTCATCAACATTCGTATATTTCGTTATAATTTCTTTAATTTGACGCTAATTGAGTTCCAACTTCGTTTTTTACTTTTTATATGTAGCGAAGTTTATCAACATTCGTAGAGTTCGTTATAATTTCTTTAATTTGACGCTAATTGAGTTCCAACTTCGTTTTTTACTTTTTATATGTAGCGAAGTTTATCAACATTCGTAGAGTTCGTTATAATTTCTTTAATTTGACGCTAATTGAGTTCCAACTTCGTTTTTTACTTTTTATATGTAGCGATGTTTATCAACATTCGTAGAGTTCGTTATAATTTCTTTAATTTGACGCTAATTGAGTTCCAACTTCGTTTTTTACTTTTTATATGTAGCGAAGTTTATCAACATTCGTAGAGTTCGTTATGATTTCTTTAATTTGACGCTAATTGAGTTCCAACTTCGTTTTTTACTTTTTATATGTAACGAAGTTTATCAACATTCGTAGAGTTCGTTATGATTTCTTTAATTTGACGCTAATTGAGTTCCAACATCGTTTTTTTACTTTTTATATGTAGCGAAGTTTATCAACATTCGTTGAGTTCGTTATGATTTCTTTAATTTGACGCTAATTGAGTTCCAACTTCGTTTTTTACTTTTTATATGTAGCGAAGTTTATCAACATTCGTAGAGTTCGTTATAATTTCTTTAATTTGACGCTAATTGAGTTCCAACTTCGTTTTTAACTTTCTATATGTAGCGAAGTTTATCAACATTCGTAGAGTTCGTTATAATTTCTTTAATTTGACGCTAATTGAGTTCCAACTTCGTTTTTTACTTTCTATATGTAGCGAAGTTTATCAACATTCGTAGAGTTCGTTATAATTTCTTTAATTTGACGCTAATTGAGTTCCAACTTCGTTTTTTACTTTTTATATGTAGCGAAGTTTATCAACATTCGTAGAGTTCGTTATAATTTCTTTAATTTGACGCTAATTGAGTTCCAACTTCGTTTTTTACTTTTTATATGTAGCGAAGTTTATCAACATTCGTAGAGTTCGTTATAATTTCTTTAATTTGACGCTAATTGAGTTCCAACTTCGTTTTTTACTTTTTATATGTAGTGAAGTTTATCAACATTCGTAGAGTTCGTTATAATTTCTTTAATTTGACGCTAATTGAGTTCCAACTTCGTTTTTTACTTTTTATATGTAGCGAAGTTTATCAACATTCGTAGAGTTCGTTATAATTTCTTTAATTTGACGCTAATTGAGTTCCAACTTCGTTTTTTACTTTTTATATGTAGCGAAGTTTATCAACATTCGTAGAGTTCGTTATAATTTCTTTAATTTGACGCTAATTGAGTTCCAACTTCGTTTTTTACTTTTTATATGTAGCGAAGTTTATCAACATTCGTAGAGTTCGTTATAATTTCTTTAATTTGACGCTAATTGAGTTCCAACTTCGTTTTTTACTTTTTATATGTAGCGAAGTTTATCAACATTCGTAGAGTTCGTTATAATTTCTTTAATTTGACGCTAATTGAGTTCCAACTTCGTTTTTTACTTTTTATATGTAGCGAAGTTTATCAACATTCGTAGAGTTCGTTATAATTTCTTTAATTTGAGGCTAATTGAGTTCCAACTTCGTTTTTTACTTTTTATATGTAGCGATGTTTATCAACATTCGTAGAGTTCGTTATAATTTCTTTAATTTGACGCTAATTGAGTTCCAACTTCGTTTTTTACTTTTTATATGTAGCGAAGTTTATCAACATTCGTAGAGTTCGTTATGATTTCTTTAATTTGACGCTAATTGAGTCCCAACTTCGTTTTTTACTTTTTATATGTAGCGAAGTTTATCAACATTCGTAGAGTTCGTTATAATTTCTTTAATTTGACGCTAATTGAGTTCCAACTTCGTTTTTTACTTTTTATATGTAGCGAAGTTTATCAACATTCGTAGAGTTCGTTATAATTTCTTTAATTTGACGGTAATTGAGTTCCAACTTCGTTTTTTACTTTTTATATGTAGCGAAGTTTATCAACATTCGTAGAGTTCGTTATAATTTCTTTAATTTGACGATAATTGAGTTCCAACTTTTTTTTTTACTTTTCATATGTAGCGAAGTTTATCAACATTCGTAGAGTTCGTTATAATTTCTTTAATTTGACGCTAATTGAGTTCCAACTTCGTTTTTTACTTTTTATATCTAGCGAAGTTTATCAACATTCGTAGAGTTCGTTATAATTTCTTTAATTTGACGCTAATTGTGTTCCAACTTCGTTTTTTACTTTTTATATGTCGCGAAGTTTATCAACATTCGTAGAGTTCGTTATGATTTCTTTAATTTGACGCTAATTGAGTTCCAACATCGTTTTTTTACTTTTTATATGTAGCGAAGTTTATCAACATTCGTAGAGTTCGTTATGATTTCTTTAATTTGACGCTAATTGAGTTCCAACTTCGTTTTTTACTTTTTATATGTAGCGAAGTTTATCAACATTCGTAGAGTTCGTTATGATTTCTTTAATTTGACGCCAATTGAGTTCCAAATTCGTTTTTTTACTTTTTATATGTAGCGAAGTTTATCAACATTCGTAGAGTTCGTTATAATTTCTTTAATTTGACGCTAATTGAGTTCCAATTTCGTTTTTTACTTTTTATATGTAGCGAAGTTTATCAACATTCGTAGAGTTCGTTATAATTTCTTTAATTTGACGCTAATTGAGTTCCAACTTCGTTTTTTACTTTTTATATGTAGCGAAGTTTATCAACATTCGTAGAGTTCGTTATAATTTCTTTAATTTGACGCTAATTGAGTTCCAACTTCGTTTTTTACTTTTTATATGTAGCGAAGTTTATCAACATTCGTAGAGTTCGTTATAATTTCTTTAATTTGACGCTAATTGAGTTCCAACTTCGTTTTTTACTTTTTATATGTAGCGAAGTTTATCAACATTCGTAGAGTTCGTTATAATTTCTTTAATTTGACGCTAATTGAGTTCCAACTTCGTTTTTTACTTTTTATATGTAGCGAAGTTTATCAACATTCGTAGAGTTCGTTATAATTTCTTTAATTTGACGCTAATTGAGTTCCAACTTCGTTTTTTACTTTTTATATGTAGCGAAGTTTATCAACATTCGTAGAGTTCGTTATAATTTCTTTAATTTGACGCTAATTGAGTTCCAACTTCGTTTTTTACTTTTTATATGTAGCGAAGTTTATCAACATTCGTAGAGTTCGTTATGATTTCTTTAATTTGACGCTAATTGAGTTCCAACTTCGTTTTTTACTTTTTATATGTAACGAAGTTTATCAACATTCGTAGAGTTCGTTATGATTTCTTTAATTTGACGCTAATTGAGTTCCAACATCGTTTTTTTACTTTTTATATGTAGCGAAGTTTATCAACATTCGTAGAGTTCGTTATGATTTCTTTAATTTGACGCTAATTGAGTTCCAACTTCGTTTTTTACTTTTTATATGTAGCGAAGTTTATCAACATTCGTAGAGTTCGTTATAATTTCTTTAATTTGACGCTAATTGAGTTCCAACTTCGTTTTTTACTTTCTATATGTAGCGAAGTTTATCAACATTCGTAGAGTTCGTTATAATTTCTTTAATTTGACGCTAATTGAGTTCCAACTTCGTTTTTTACTTTCTATATGTAGCGAAGTTTATCAACATTCGTAGAGTTCGTTATAATTTCTTTAATTTGACGCTAATTGAGTTCCAACTTCGTTTTTTACTTTTTATATGTAGCGAAGTTTATCAACATTCGTAGAGTTCGTTATAATTTCTTTAATTTGACGCTAATTGAGTTCCAACTGAGTTTTTTACTTTTTATATGTAGCGAAGTTTATCAACATTCGTAGAGTTCGTTATAATTTCTTTAATTTGACGCTAATTGAGTTCCAACTTCGTTTTTTACTTTTTATATATGTAGTGAAGTTTATCAACATTCGTAGAGTTCGTTATAATTTCTTTAATTTGACGCTAATTGAGTTCCAACTTCGTTTTTTACTTTTTATATGTAGCGAAGTTTATCAACATTCGTAGAGTTCGTTATAATTTCTTTAATTTGACGCTAATTGAGTTCCAACTTCGTTTTTTACTTTTTATATGTAGCGAAGTTTATCAACATTCGTAGAGTTCGTTATAATTTCTTTAATTTGACGTAATTGAGTTCCAACTTTGTTTTTTACTTTTTATATGTAGCGAAGTTTATCAACATTCGTAGAGTTCCTTATAATTTCTTTAATTTGACGCTAATTGAGTTCCAACTTCGTTTTTTACTTTTTATATGTAGCGAAGTTTATCAACATTCGTAGAGTTCGTTATAATTTCTTTAATTTGACGCTAATTGAGTTCCAACTTCGTTTTTTACTTTTTATATGTAGCGAAGTTTATCAACATTCGTAGAGTTCGTTATAATTTCTTTAATTTGACGCTAATTGAGTTCCAACTTTGTTTTTTACTTTTTATATGTAGCGAAGTTTATCAACATTCGTAGAGTTCCTTATAATTTCTTTAATTTGACACTAATTGAGTTCCAACTTCGTTTTTTACTTTTTATATGTAGCGAAGTTTATCAACATTCGTAGAGTTCGTTATGATTTCTTTAATTTGACGCTAATTGAGTTCCAACTTCGTTTTTTACTTTTTATATGTAGCGAAGTTTATCATCATTCGTAGAGTTCGTTATAATTTCTTTAATTTGACGCTAATTGAGTTCCAACTTCGTTTTTTACTTTTTATATGTAGCGAAGTTTATCAACATTCGTAGAGTTCGTTATAATTTCTTTAATTTGACGCTAATTGAGTTCCAACTTCGTTTTTTACTTTTTATATGTAGCGAAGTTTATCAACATTCGTGGAGTTCGTTCTAATTTCTTTAATTTGACGCTAATTGAGTTCCAACTTCGTTTTTTACTTTTTATATGTAGCGAAGTTTATCAACATTCGTAGAGTTCGTTATAATTTCTTTAATTTGACGCTAATTGAGTTCCAACTTCGTTTTTTACTTTTTATATGTAGCGAAGTTTATCAACATTCGTAGAGTTCGTTATGAGTTCTTTAATTGGACGCTAATTGAGTTCCAACTTCGTTTTTTACTTTTTATATAGGTAGCGAAGTTTAACAACATTCGTAGAGTTCGTTATGATTTCTTTAATTTGACGCTAATTGAGTTCCAACTTCGTTTTTTACTTTTTATATGTAGCGAAGTTTATCATCATTCGTAGAGTTCGTTATAATTTCTTTAATTTGACGCTAATTGAGTTCCAACTTCGTTTTTTACTTTTTATATGTATCGAAGCTTATCATCATTCGTAGAGTTCGTTATAATTTCTTTAATTTGACGCTAATTGAGTTCCAACTTCGTTTTTTACTTTTTATATGTAGCGAAGTTTATCAACATTCGTAGAGTTCGTTATAATTTCTTTAATTTGACGCTAATTGAGTTCCAACTTCGTTTTTTACTTTTTATATGTAGCGAAGTTTATCAACTTTCGTAGAGTCGTTCTAATTTCTTTAATGTGACGCTAATTGAGTTCCAACTTCGTTTTTTACTTTTTATATATAGCGATGTTTATCCACATTAGTTTATTTCGTTATGATTTCTTTAATTTGACGCTAATTGAGTTCCAACTTCGTTTTTTACTTTTTATACGTAGCGATGTTTATCAACATTCGTATATTTCGTTATAATTTCTTTAAGTTGACGCTAATTGAGTTTCAACTTCGTTTTTTACTTTTATATGTAGCGATGTTTATCCACATTCGTATATTTCGTTATAATTTATTTAATTTGACGCTAATTGAGTTCCAACTTCGTTTTTTAGTTTTTATATGTAGCGATGTTTATCCACATTCGTATATTTCGTTATAATTTCTTTAATTTGACGCTAATTGAGTTCCAACTTCGTTTTTTACTTTTTATATGTAGCGATGTTTATCCACATTCGTATATTTCGTTATAATTTCTTTAATTTGACACTAATTGAATTCCAACTTCGTTTTTTACTTTTTATATGTAGCGATGTTTATCCACATTAGTTTATTTTGTTATGATTTATTTAATTTGACGCTAATTGAGTTCCAACTTCGTTTTTTACTTTTTATATGTAGTGATGTTTATCCACATTCGTATATTTCGTTATAATTTCTTTAATTTGACGCTAATTGAGTTTCAACTTCGTTTTTTACTTTTTATATGTAGCGAAGTTTATCAACATTCGTATATTTCGTTGTAATTTCTTTAATTTGACGCTAATTGAGTCCAACTTCGTTTTTTACTTTTTATATGTAGCGAAGTTTATCAACATTCGTAGAGTTCGTTATAATTTCTTTAATTTGACGCTAATTGAGTTCCAACTTCGTTTTTTGCTTTTTATATGTAGCGAAGTTTATCAACATTCGTAGAGTTCGTTATAATTTCATTAATTTGACGCTAATTGAGTTCCAACTTCGTTTTTTACTTTTTATATGTAGCGAAGTTTATCAACATTCGTAGAGTTCGTTATGATTTCTTTAATTTGACGCTAATTGAGTTCCAACTTCGTTTCTTACTTTTTATATGTAGCGAAGTTTATCCACATTAGTTTATTTCGTTACAATTTCTTTAATTTGACGCTAATTGAGTTCCAACTTCGTTTGTTACTTCTTATATGTAGCGATGTTTATCCACATTAGTTTATTTCGTTATAATTTCTTTAATTTGACGCTAATTGAGTTCCAACGTCGTTTTTTACTTAATATAAGTAGCGATGTTTATCAACATTCGTATATTTCGTTATAATTTCTTTAATTTGACGCTAATTCAGTTTCAACTTCGTTTTTTACTTATTATATGTAGCGATGTTTATCCACATTATTTTATTTCGTTATAATTTCTTTAATTTGACGCTAATTGAGTTCCAACTTCGTTTTTTTCTTTTTATATGTAACGATGTTTATCCACATTCGTATATTTCGTTACAATTTCTTTAATTTGGCGCTAATTGAGTTCCAACTTCGTGTTTTACTTTTTATATGTAGCGATGTTTATCAACATTCGTATATTTCGTTATAATTTCTTTAATTTGACGCTAATTGAGTTCCGACTTCGTTTTTTACTTTTTATATGTAGCGAAGTTTATCAACATTCGTATATTTCGTTGTAATTTCTTTAATTTGACGCTAATTGAGTTCCAACTTCGTTTTTTACTTTTTATATGTAGCGAAGTTTATCAACATTCGTAGAGTTCGTTATAATTTCTTTAATTTGACGCTAATTGAGTTCCAACTTCGTTTTTTACTTTTTATATGTAGCGAAGTTTATCAACATTCGTAGAGTTCGTTATAATTTCTTTAATTTGACGCTAATTGAGTTCCAACTTCGTTTTTTACTTTTTATATGTAGCGAAGTTTATCAACATTCGTAGACTTCGTTATAATTTCTTTAATTTGACGCTAATTGAGTTCCAACTTCGTTTTTTACTTTTTAAATGTAGCGAAGTTTATCAACAGTCGCAGAGTTCGTTATAATTTCTTTAATTTGACGCTAATTGAGTTCCAACTTCGTTTTTTACTTTTTATATGTAGCGAAGTTTATCAACATTCGTAGAGTTCGTTATAATTTCTTTAATTTGACGCTAATTGAGTTCCAACTTCGTTTTTTCCTTTTTATATGTAGCGAAGTTTATGAACATTCGTAGAGTTCGTTGTAATTTCTTTAATTTGACGCTAATTGAGTTCCAACTTCGTTTTTTACTTTTTATATGTAGCGAAGTTTATCAACATTCGTAGAGTTCGTTATAATTTCTTTAATTTGACGCTTATTGAGTTCCAACTTCGTTTTTTACTTTTTATATGTAGCGATGTTTATCAACTTTCGTTTATTTCGTTATAATTTCTTTAATTTGACGCTAATTGAGTTCCAACTTCGTTTATTACTTTTTATATCTAGCGATGTTTATCCACATTCGTATATTTCGTTATAATTTCTTTAATTTGACGCTAATTGAGTTCCAACTTCGTTTATTACTTTTTATATGTAGCGATGTTTATCCACATTCGTATATTTCGTTATAATTTCTTTAATTTGACGCTAATTGAGTTTCAACTTCGTTTTTTACTTTTTATATGTAGCGATGTTTATCCACATTCGTATATTTCGTTATAATTTCTTTAATTTGACGCTAATTGATTTCCAACTTCGTTTTTTACTTTTTATATGTAGCGATGTTTATCCACATTCGTATATTTCGTTATAATTTCTTTAATTTGACGCTAATTGATTTTCAACTTCGTTTTTTACTTTTTATATGTAGCGATGTTTATCCACATTCGTATATTTCGTTATAATTTCTTTAATTTGACGCTAATTGAGTGGACCTTCGTTTTTTACTTTTTATATGTAGCGACGTTTATCAACATTCGTTTATTTCGTTATAATTTCTTTAATTTGACGCTAATTGAGTTCCAACTTCGTTTTTTAATTTTTATATGCAGCGATGTTTATCCACATTCGTATATTTCGTTATAATTTCTTTAATTTGACGCTAATTGAGTTCCAACTTCGTTTTTTACTTTTTATATGTAGCGATGTTTATCCACATTCGTATATTTCGTTATAATTTCTTTAATTTGACGCTAATTGATTTCCAACTTCGTTTTTTACTTTTTATATGTAGCGAAGTTTATCAACATTCGTATATTTCGTTTTAATTTCTGTAATTTGACGCTAATTGAGTTCCAACTTCGTTTTTTACTTTTTATATATAGCGATGTTTATCCACATTAGTTTATTTCGTTATGATTTCTTTAATTTGACGCTAATTGAGTTCCAACTTCGTTTTTTACTTTTTATACGTAGCGATGTTTATCAACATTCGTATATTTCGTTATAATTTCTTTAATTTGACGCTAATTGAGTTTCAACTTCGTTTTTTAATTTTTATATGTAGCGATGTTTATCCACATTCGTATATTTCGTTATAATTTCTTTAATTTGACGCTAATTGAGTTCCAACTTCGTTTTTTAGTTTTTATATGTAGCGATGTTTATCCACATTCGTATATTTCGTTATAATTTCTTTAATTTGACGCTAATTGAGTTCCAACTTCGTTTTTTACTTTTTATATGTAGCGATGTTTATAAACATTCGTATATTTCGTTATAATTTCTTTAATTTGACTCTAATTGAGTTCCAACTTCGTTTTTTACTTTTTATATGTAGCGATGTTTATCAACATTCGTATATTTCGTTATAATTTCTTTAATTTGACGCTAATTGAGTTCCAACTTCGTTTTTTACTTTTTATATGTAGCGATGTTTATCAACATTCGTATATTTCGTTATAATTTCTTTAATTTGACGGTAATTGATTTCCAACTTCGTTTTTTACTATTTATATGTAGCGATGTTTATCAACATTCGTATATTTCGTTATAATTTCTTTAATTTGATGCTAATTGAGTTCAAACTTCGTTTTTTACTTTTTATATGTAGCGATGTTTATCCACATTAGTTTATTTCGTTATAATTTCTTTAATTTGACGCTAATTGAGTTCCAACTTCGTTTTTTACTTATTATATGTAGCGATGTTTATCCAAATTCGTATATTTCGTTATAATTTCTTTAATTTGACGCTAATTGAGTTCCAACTTCGTTTTTTACTTTTTATATATATAGATGTTTATCAACATTCGTATATTTCGTTATAATTTCTTTAATTTGACGCTAATTGTGTTCCAACTTCGTTTTTTACTTTTATATGTAGCGTTGTTCATCAACATTCGTATACTTCGTTATAATTTCTTTAATTTGACGCTAATTGAGTTCCAACTTCGTTTTTTACCTTATATATGTAGCGATGTTTATCCACATTCGTATATTTCGTTATAATTTCTTTAATTTGACGCTAATTGAGTTCCAACTTCGTTTTTTACTTTTTATATGTAGCGATGTTTATCAATATTAGTTTATTTCGTTATAATTTCTTTAATTTGACGCTAATTGATTTCCAACTTCGTTTTTTACTTTTTATATGTAGCGATGTTTATCAACATTCGTATATTTCGTTATAATTTCTTTAATTTGACGCTAATTGATTTCCAACTTCGTTTTTTACTTTTTATATGTAGCGATGTTTATCAACATTCGTATATTTCGTTATAATTTCTGTAATTTGACGCTAATTGAGTTCCAACTTCGTTTTTTCCTTTTTATATATAGCGATGTTTATCCACATTAGTTTATTTCGTTATGATTTCTTTAATTTGACGCAAATTGAGTTCCAACTTCGTTTATTACTTTTTATATGTAGCGATGTTTATCCACATTCGTATATTTCGTTATAATTTCTTTAATTTGACGCTAATTGAGTTCCAACTTCGTTTTTTACTTTTTATATGTAGCGATGTTTATCCACATTCGTATATTTCGGTATAATTTCTTTAATTTGACGCTAATTGATTTCCAACTTCGTTTTTTACTTTTTATATGTAGCGATGTTTATCCACATTCGTATATTTCGTTATAATTTCTTTAATTTGACGCTAATTGAGTTCCAACTTCGTTTTTTACTTTTTATATGTAGCGATGTTTATCCACATTCGTATATTTCGTTATAATTTCTTTAATTTGACGCTAATTGAGTGGAACTTCGTTTTTTACTTTTTATATGTAGCGACGTTTATCAACATTCGTTTATTTCGTTATAATTTCTTTAATTTGACGCTAATTGAGTTCCAACTTCGTTTTTTAATTTTTATATGCAGCGATGTTTATCCACATTCGTATATTTCGTTATAATTTCTTTAATTTGACGCTAATTGAGTTCCAACTTCGTTTTTTACTTTTTATATGTAGCGATGTTTATCCACATTCGTATATTTCGTTATAATTTCTTTAATTTGACGCTAATTGATTTCCAACTTCGTTTTTTACTTTTTATATGTAGCGAAGTTTATCAACATTCGTATATTTCGTTATAATTTCTGTAATTTGACGCTAATTGAGTTCCAACTTCGTTTTTTACTTTTTATATATAGCGATGTTTATCCACATTAGTTTATTTCGTTATGATTTCTTTAATTTGACGCTAATTGAGTTCCAACTTCGTTTTTTACTTTTTATACGTAGCGATGTTTATCAACATTCGTATATTTCGTTATAATTTCTTTAATTTGACGCTAATTGAGTTTCAACTTCGTTTTTTAATTTTTATATGTAGCGATGTTTATCCACATTCGTATATTTCGTTATAATTTCTTTAATTTGACGCTAATTGAGTTCCAACTTCGTTTTTTAGTTTTTATATGTAGCGATGTTTATCCACATTCGTATATTTCGTTATAATTTCTTTAATTTGACGCTAATTGAGTTCCAACTTCGTTTTTTACTTTTTATATGTAGCGATGTTTATAAACATTCGTATATTTCGTTATAATTTCTTTAATTTGACGCAAATTGAGTTCCAACTTCGTTTATTACTTTTTATATGTAGCGATGTTTATCCACATTCGTATATTTCGTTATAATTTCTTTAATTTGACGCTAATTGAGTTCCAACTTCGTTTTTTACTTTTTATATGTAGCGATGTTTATCCACATTCGTATATTTCGGTATAATTTCTTTAATTTGACGCTAATTGATTTCCAACTTCGTTTTTTACTTTTTATATGTAGCGATGTTTATCCACATTCGTATATTTCGTTATAATTTCTTTAATTTGACGCTAATTGAGTTCCAACTTCGTTTTTTACTTTTTATATGTAGCGATGTTTATCCACATTCGTATATTTCGTTATAATTTCTTTAATTTGACGCTAATTGAGTGGAACTTCGTTTTTTACTTTTTATATGTAGCGACGTTTATCAACATTCGTTTATTTCGTTATAATTTCTTTAATTTGACGCTAATTGAGTTCCAACTTCGTTTTTTAATTTTTATATGCAGCGATGTTTATCCACATTCGTATATTTCGTTATAATTTCTTTAATTTGACGCTAATTGAGTTCCAACTTCGTTTTTTACTTTTTATATGTAGCGATGTTTATCCACATTCATATATTTCGTTATAATTTCTTTAATTTGACGCTAATTGATTTCCAACTTCGTTTTTTACTTTTTATATGTAGCGAAGTTTATCAACATTCGTATATTTCGTTATAATTTCTGTAATTTGACGCTAATTGAGTTCCAACTTCGTTTTTTACTTTTTATATATAGCGATGTTTATCCACATTAGTTTATTTCGTTATGATTTCTTTAATTTGACGCTAATTGAGTTCCAACTTCGTTTTTTACTTTTTATACCTAGCGATGTTTATCAACATTCGTATATTTCGTTATAATTTCTTTAATTTGACGCTAATTGAGTTTCAACTTCGTTTTTTAATTTTTATATGTAGCGATGTTTATCCACATTCGTATATTTCGTTATAATTTCTTTAATTTGACGCTAATTGAGTTCCAACTTCGTTTTTTAGTTTTTATATGTAGCGATGTTTATCCACATTCGTATATTTCGTTATAATTTCTTTAATTTGACGCTAATTGAGTTCCAACTTCGTTTTTTACTTTTTATATGTAGCGATGTTTATAAACATTCGTATATTTCGTTATAATTTCTTTAATTTGACGCTAATTGAGTTCCAACTTCGTTTTTTACTTTTTATATGTAGCGATGTTTATCAACATTCGTATATTTCGTTATAATTTTTTTAATTTGACGCTAATTGAGTTCCAACTTCGTTTTTTACTTTTTATATGTAGCGATGTTTATCAACATTCGTATATTTCGTTATAATTTCTTTAATTTGACGGTAATTGATTTCCAACTTCGTTTTTTACTATTTATATGTAGCGATGTTTATCAACATTCGTATATTTCGTTATAATTTCTTTAATTTGATGCTAATTGAGTTCAAACTTCGTTTTTTACTTTTTATATGTAGCGATGTTTATCCACATTAGTTTATTTCGTTATAATTTCTTTAATTTGACGCTAATTGAGTTCCAACTTCGTTTTTTACTTATTATATGTAGCGATGTTTATCCAAATTCGTATATTTCGTTATAATTTCTTTAATTTGACGCTAATTGAGTTCCAACTTCGTTTTTTACTTTTTATATATATAGATGTTTATCAACATTCGTATATTTCGTTATAATTTCTTTAATTTGACGCT
This sequence comes from Uropetala carovei, assembly GCA_036926305.1. Lineage (NCBI taxonomy): Eukaryota > Metazoa > Arthropoda > Insecta > Odonata > Petaluridae > Uropetala > Uropetala carovei. The sequence continues at coordinate 888,935 of JAXCHB010000252.1, read as the reverse complement.
AATTGTGTTCCAACTTCGTTTTTTACTTTTATATGTAGCGATGTTCATCAACATTCGTATATTTCGTTATAATTTCTTTAATTTGACGCTAATTGAGTTCCAACTTCGTTTTTTACCTTATATATGTAGCGATGTTTATCCACATTCGTATATTTCGTTATAATTTCTTTAATTTGACGCTAATTGAGTTCCAACTTCGTTTTTTACTTTTTATATGTAGCGATGTTTATCAATATTAGTTTATTTCGTTATAATTGATTTCCAACTTCGTTTTTTACTTTTTATATGTGGCGATGTTTATCAACATTCGTATATTTCGTTATAATTTCTTTAATTTGACGCTAATTGATTTCCAACTTCGTTTTTTACTTTTTATATGTAGCGATGTTTATCAACATTCGTATATTTCGTTATAATTTCTGTAATTTGACGCTAATTGAGTTCCAACTTCGTTTTTTACTTTTTATATATAGCGATGTTTATCCACATTAGTTTATTTCGTTATGATTTCTTTAATTTGACGCTAATTGAGTTCCAACTTCGTTTTTTACTTTTTATACGTAGCGATGTTTATCAACATTCGTATATTTCGTTATAATTTCTTTAATTTGACGCTAATTGAGTTTCAGCTTCGTTTTTTAATTTTTATATGTAGCGATGTTTATCCACATTCGTATATTTCGTTATAATTTCTTTAATTTGACGCTAATTGAGTTCCAACTTCGTTTTTTAGTTTTTATATGTAGCGATGTTTATCCACATTCGTATATTTCGTTATAATTTCTTTAATTTGACGCTAATTGAGTTCCAACTTCGTTTTTTACTTTTTATATGTAGCAAAGTTTATAAACATTCGTATATTTCGTTATAATTTCTTTAATTTGACGCTAATTGAGTTCCAACTTCGTTTTTTACTTTTTATATGTAGCGATGTTTATCAACATTCGTATCTTTCGTTATAATTTCCTTAATTTGACGCTAATTGAGTTCCAACTTCGTTTTTTACTTTTTATATGTAGCGATGTTTATCAACATTCGTATATTTCGTTATAATTTCTTTAATTTGACGGTAATTGATTTCCAACTTTTTTTTTTACTATTTATATGTAGCGATGTTTATCAACATTCGTATATTTCGTTATAATTTCTTTAATTGGATGCTAATTGAGTTCCAACTTCGTTTTTTACTTTTTATATGTAGCGATGTTTATCCACATTCGTATATTTCGTTATAATTTCTTTAATTTGACACTAATTGAATTCCAACTTCGTTTTTTACTTTTTATATGTAGCGATGTTTATCCACATTAGTTTATTTTGTTATGATTTATTTAATTTGACGCTAATTGAGTTCCAACTTCGTTTTTTACTTTTTATATGTAGTGATGTTTATCCACATTCGTATATTTCGTTATAATTTCTTTAATTTGACGCTAATTGAGTTTCAACTTCGTTTTTTACTTTTTATATGTAGCGAAGTTTATCAACATTCGTATATTTCGTTGTAATTTCTTTAATTTGACGCTAATTGAGTCCAACTTCGTTTTTTACTTTTTATATGTAGCGAAGTTTATCAACATTCGTAGAGTTCGTTATAATTTCTTTAATTTGACGCTAATTGAGTTCCAACTTCGTTTTTTGCTTTTTATATGTAGCGAAGTTTATCAACATTCGTAGAGTTCGTTATAATTTCATTAATTTGACGCTAATTGAGTTCCAACTTCGTTTTTTACTTTTTATATGTAGCGAAGTTTATCAACATTCGTAGAGTTCGTTATGATTTCTTTAATTTGACGCTAATTGAGTTCCAACTTCGTTTCTTACTTTTTATATGTAGCGAAGTTTATCCACATTAGTTTATTTCGTTACAATTTCTTTAATTTGACGCTAATTGAGTTCCAACTTCGTTTGTTACTTCTTATATGTAGCGATGTTTATCCACATTAGTTTATTTCGTTATAATTTCTTTAATTTGACGCTAATTGAGTTCCAACGTCGTTTTTTACTTAATATAAGTAGCGATGTTTATCAACATTCGTATATTTCGTTATAATTTCTTTAATTTGACGCTAATTCAGTTTCAACTTCGTTTTTTACTTATTATATGTAGCGATGTTTATCCACATTATTTTATTTCGTTATAATTTCTTTAATTTGACGCTAATTGAGTTCCAACTTCGTTTTTTTCTTTTTATATGTAACGATGTTTATCCACATTCGTATATTTCGTTACAATTTCTTTAATTTGGCGCTAATTGAGTTCCAACTTCGTGTTTTACTTTTTATATGTAGCGATGTTTATCAACATTCGTATATTTCGTTATAATTTCTTTAATTTGACGCTAATTGAGTTCCGACTTCGTTTTTTACTTTTTATATGTAGCGAAGTTTATCAACATTCGTATATTTCGTTGTAATTTCTTTAATTTGACGCTAATTGAGTTCCAACTTCGTTTTTTACTTTTTATATGTAGCGAAGTTTATCAACATTCGTAGAGTTCGTTATAATTTCTTTAATTTGACGCTAATTGAGTTCCAACTTCGTTTTTTACTTTTTATATGTAGCGAAGTTTATCAACATTCGTAGAGTTCGTTATAATTTCTTTAATTTGACGCTAATTGAGTTCCAACTTCGTTTTTTACTTTTTATATGTAGCGAAGTTTATCAACATTCGTAGACTTCGTTATAATTTCTTTAATTTGACGCTAATTGAGTTCCAACTTCGTTTTTTACTTTTTAAATGTAGCGAAGTTTATCAACAGTCGCAGAGTTCGTTATAATTTCTTTAATTTGACGCTAATTGAGTTCCAACTTCGTTTTTTACTTTTTATATGTAGCGAAGTTTATCAACATTCGTAGAGTTCGTTATAATTTCTTTAATTTGACGCTAATTGAGTTCCAACTTCGTTTTTTCCTTTTTATATGTAGCGAAGTTTATGAACATTCGTAGAGTTCGTTGTAATTTCTTTAATTTGACGCTAATTGAGTTCCAACTTCGTTTTTTACTTTTTATATGTAGCGAAGTTTATCAACATTCGTAGAGTTCGTTATAATTTCTTTAATTTGACGCTTATTGAGTTCCAACTTCGTTTTTTACTTTTTATATGTAGCGATGTTTATCAACTTTCGTTTATTTCGTTATAATTTCTTTAATTTGACGCTAATTGAGTTCCAACTTCGTTTATTACTTTTTATATCTAGCGATGTTTATCCACATTCGTATATTTCGTTATAATTTCTTTAATTTGACGCTAATTGAGTTCCAACTTCGTTTATTACTTTTTATATGTAGCGATGTTTATCCACATTCGTATATTTCGTTATAATTTCTTTAATTTGACGCTAATTGAGTTTCAACTTCGTTTTTTACTTTTTATATGTAGCGATGTTTATCCACATTCGTATATTTCGTTATAATTTCTTTAATTTGACGCTAATTGATTTCCAACTTCGTTTTTTACTTTTTATATGTAGCGATGTTTATCCACATTCGTATATTTCGTTATAATTTCTTTAATTTGACGCTAATTGATTTTCAACTTCGTTTTTTACTTTTTATATGTAGCGATGTTTATCCACATTCGTATATTTCGTTATAATTTCTTTAATTTGACGCTAATTGAGTGGACCTTCGTTTTTTACTTTTTATATGTAGCGACGTTTATCAACATTCGTTTATTTCGTTATAATTTCTTTAATTTGACGCTAATTGAGTTCCAACTTCGTTTTTTAATTTTTATATGCAGCGATGTTTATCCACATTCGTATATTTCGTTATAATTTCTTTAATTTGACGCTAATTGAGTTCCAACTTCGTTTTTTACTTTTTATATGTAGCGATGTTTATCCACATTCGTATATTTCGTTATAATTTCTTTAATTTGACGCTAATTGATTTCCAACTTCGTTTTTTACTTTTTATATGTAGCGAAGTTTATCAACATTCGTATATTTCGTTTTAATTTCTGTAATTTGACGCTAATTGAGTTCCAACTTCGTTTTTTACTTTTTATATATAGCGATGTTTATCCACATTAGTTTATTTCGTTATGATTTCTTTAATTTGACGCTAATTGAGTTCCAACTTCGTTTTTTACTTTTTATACGTAGCGATGTTTATCAACATTCGTATATTTCGTTATAATTTCTTTAATTTGACGCTAATTGAGTTTCAACTTCGTTTTTTAATTTTTATATGTAGCGATGTTTATCCACATTCGTATATTTCGTTATAATTTCTTTAATTTGACGCTAATTGAGTTCCAACTTCGTTTTTTAGTTTTTATATGTAGCGATGTTTATCCACATTCGTATATTTCGTTATAATTTCTTTAATTTGACGCTAATTGAGTTCCAACTTCGTTTTTTACTTTTTATATGTAGCGATGTTTATAAACATTCGTATATTTCGTTATAATTTCTTTAATTTGACTCTAATTGAGTTCCAACTTCGTTTTTTACTTTTTATATGTAGCGATGTTTATCAACATTCGTATATTTCGTTATAATTTCTTTAATTTGACGCTAATTGAGTTCCAACTTCGTTTTTTACTTTTTATATGTAGCGATGTTTATCAACATTCGTATATTTCGTTATAATTTCTTTAATTTGACGGTAATTGATTTCCAACTTCGTTTTTTACTATTTATATGTAGCGATGTTTATCAACATTCGTATATTTCGTTATAATTTCTTTAATTTGATGCTAATTGAGTTCAAACTTCGTTTTTTACTTTTTATATGTAGCGATGTTTATCCACATTAGTTTATTTCGTTATAATTTCTTTAATTTGACGCTAATTGAGTTCCAACTTCGTTTTTTACTTATTATATGTAGCGATGTTTATCCAAATTCGTATATTTCGTTATAATTTCTTTAATTTGACGCTAATTGAGTTCCAACTTCGTTTTTTACTTTTTATATATATAGATGTTTATCAACATTCGTATATTTCGTTATAATTTCTTTAATTTGACGCTAATTGTGTTCCAACTTCGTTTTTTACTTTTATATGTAGCGTTGTTCATCAACATTCGTATACTTCGTTATAATTTCTTTAATTTGACGCTAATTGAGTTCCAACTTCGTTTTTTACCTTATATATGTAGCGATGTTTATCCACATTCGTATATTTCGTTATAATTTCTTTAATTTGACGCTAATTGAGTTCCAACTTCGTTTTTTACTTTTTATATGTAGCGATGTTTATCAATATTAGTTTATTTCGTTATAATTTCTTTAATTTGACGCTAATTGATTTCCAACTTCGTTTTTTACTTTTTATATGTAGCGATGTTTATCAACATTCGTATATTTCGTTATAATTTCTTTAATTTGACGCTAATTGATTTCCAACTTCGTTTTTTACTTTTTATATGTAGCGATGTTTATCAACATTCGTATATTTCGTTATAATTTCTGTAATTTGACGCTAATTGAGTTCCAACTTCGTTTTTTCCTTTTTATATATAGCGATGTTTATCCACATTAGTTTATTTCGTTATGATTTCTTTAATTTGACGCAAATTGAGTTCCAACTTCGTTTATTACTTTTTATATGTAGCGATGTTTATCCACATTCGTATATTTCGTTATAATTTCTTTAATTTGACGCTAATTGAGTTCCAACTTCGTTTTTTACTTTTTATATGTAGCGATGTTTATCCACATTCGTATATTTCGGTATAATTTCTTTAATTTGACGCTAATTGATTTCCAACTTCGTTTTTTACTTTTTATATGTAGCGATGTTTATCCACATTCGTATATTTCGTTATAATTTCTTTAATTTGACGCTAATTGAGTTCCAACTTCGTTTTTTACTTTTTATATGTAGCGATGTTTATCCACATTCGTATATTTCGTTATAATTTCTTTAATTTGACGCTAATTGAGTGGAACTTCGTTTTTTACTTTTTATATGTAGCGACGTTTATCAACATTCGTTTATTTCGTTATAATTTCTTTAATTTGACGCTAATTGAGTTCCAACTTCGTTTTTTAATTTTTATATGCAGCGATGTTTATCCACATTCGTATATTTCGTTATAATTTCTTTAATTTGACGCTAATTGAGTTCCAACTTCGTTTTTTACTTTTTATATGTAGCGATGTTTATCCACATTCGTATATTTCGTTATAATTTCTTTAATTTGACGCTAATTGATTTCCAACTTCGTTTTTTACTTTTTATATGTAGCGAAGTTTATCAACATTCGTATATTTCGTTATAATTTCTGTAATTTGACGCTAATTGAGTTCCAACTTCGTTTTTTACTTTTTATATATAGCGATGTTTATCCACATTAGTTTATTTCGTTATGATTTCTTTAATTTGACGCTAATTGAGTTCCAACTTCGTTTTTTACTTTTTATACGTAGCGATGTTTATCAACATTCGTATATTTCGTTATAATTTCTTTAATTTGACGCTAATTGAGTTTCAACTTCGTTTTTTAATTTTTATATGTAGCGATGTTTATCCACATTCGTATATTTCGTTATAATTTCTTTAATTTGACGCTAATTGAGTTCCAACTTCGTTTTTTAGTTTTTATATGTAGCGATGTTTATCCACATTCGTATATTTCGTTATAATTTCTTTAATTTGACGCTAATTGAGTTCCAACTTCGTTTTTTACTTTTTATATGTAGCGATGTTTATAAACATTCGTATATTTCGTTATAATTTCTTTAATTTGACGCAAATTGAGTTCCAACTTCGTTTATTACTTTTTATATGTAGCGATGTTTATCCACATTCGTATATTTCGTTATAATTTCTTTAATTTGACGCTAATTGAGTTCCAACTTCGTTTTTTACTTTTTATATGTAGCGATGTTTATCCACATTCGTATATTTCGGTATAATTTCTTTAATTTGACGCTAATTGATTTCCAACTTCGTTTTTTACTTTTTATATGTAGCGATGTTTATCCACATTCGTATATTTCGTTATAATTTCTTTAATTTGACGCTAATTGAGTTCCAACTTCGTTTTTTACTTTTTATATGTAGCGATGTTTATCCACATTCGTATATTTCGTTATAATTTCTTTAATTTGACGCTAATTGAGTGGAACTTCGTTTTTTACTTTTTATATGTAGCGACGTTTATCAACATTCGTTTATTTCGTTATAATTTCTTTAATTTGACGCTAATTGAGTTCCAACTTCGTTTTTTAATTTTTATATGCAGCGATGTTTATCCACATTCGTATATTTCGTTATAATTTCTTTAATTTGACGCTAATTGAGTTCCAACTTCGTTTTTTACTTTTTATATGTAGCGATGTTTATCCACATTCATATATTTCGTTATAATTTCTTTAATTTGACGCTAATTGATTTCCAACTTCGTTTTTTACTTTTTATATGTAGCGAAGTTTATCAACATTCGTATATTTCGTTATAATTTCTGTAATTTGACGCTAATTGAGTTCCAACTTCGTTTTTTACTTTTTATATATAGCGATGTTTATCCACATTAGTTTATTTCGTTATGATTTCTTTAATTTGACGCTAATTGAGTTCCAACTTCGTTTTTTACTTTTTATACCTAGCGATGTTTATCAACATTCGTATATTTCGTTATAATTTCTTTAATTTGACGCTAATTGAGTTTCAACTTCGTTTTTTAATTTTTATATGTAGCGATGTTTATCCACATTCGTATATTTCGTTATAATTTCTTTAATTTGACGCTAATTGAGTTCCAACTTCGTTTTTTAGTTTTTATATGTAGCGATGTTTATCCACATTCGTATATTTCGTTATAATTTCTTTAATTTGACGCTAATTGAGTTCCAACTTCGTTTTTTACTTTTTATATGTAGCGATGTTTATAAACATTCGTATATTTCGTTATAATTTCTTTAATTTGACGCTAATTGAGTTCCAACTTCGTTTTTTACTTTTTATATGTAGCGATGTTTATCAACATTCGTATATTTCGTTATAATTTTTTTAATTTGACGCTAATTGAGTTCCAACTTCGTTTTTTACTTTTTATATGTAGCGATGTTTATCAACATTCGTATATTTCGTTATAATTTCTTTAATTTGACGGTAATTGATTTCCAACTTCGTTTTTTACTATTTATATGTAGCGATGTTTATCAACATTCGTATATTTCGTTATAATTTCTTTAATTTGATGCTAATTGAGTTCAAACTTCGTTTTTTACTTTTTATATGTAGCGATGTTTATCCACATTAGTTTATTTCGTTATAATTTCTTTAATTTGACGCTAATTGAGTTCCAACTTCGTTTTTTACTTATTATATGTAGCGATGTTTATCCAAATTCGTATATTTCGTTATAATTTCTTTAATTTGACGCTAATTGAGTTCCAACTTCGTTTTTTACTTTTTATATATATAGATGTTTATCAACATTCGTATATTTCGTTATAATTTCTTTAATTTGACGCTAATTGTGTTCCAACTTCGTTTTTTACTTTTATATGTAGCGATGTTCATCAACATTCGTATATTTCGTTATAATTTCTTTAATTTGACGCTAATTGAGTTCCAACTTCGTTTTTTACCTTATATATGTAGCGATGTTTATCCACATTCGTATATTTCGTTATAATTTCTTTAATTTGACGCTAATTGAGTTCCAACTTCGTTTTTTACTTTTTATATGTAGCGATGTTTATCAATATTAGTTTATTTCGTTATAATTGATTTCCAACTTCGTTTTTTACTTTTTATATGTGGCGATGTTTATCAACATTCGTATATTTCGTTATAATTTCTTTAATTTGACGCTAATTGATTTCCAACTTCGTTTTTTACTTTTTATATGTAGCGATGTTTATCAACATTCGTATATTTCGTTATAATTTCTGTAATTTGACGCTAATTGAGTTCCAACTTCGTTTTTTACTTTTTATATATAGCGATGTTTATCCACATTAGTTTATTTCGTTATGATTTCTTTAATTTGACGCTAATTGAGTTCCAACTTCGTTTTTTACTTTTTATACGTAGCGATGTTTATCAACATTCGTATATTTCGTTATAATTTCTTTAATTTGACGCTAATTGAGTTTCAGCTTCGTTTTTTAATTTTTATATGTAGCGATGTTTATCCACATTCGTATATTTCGTTATAATTTCTTTAATTTGACGCTAATTGAGTTCCAACTTCGTTTTTTAGTTTTTATATGTAGCGATGTTTATCCACATTCGTATATTTCGTTATAATTTCTTTAATTTGACGCTAATTGAGTTCCAACTTCGTTTTTTACTTTTTATATGTAGCAAAGTTTATAAACATTCGTATATTTCGTTATAATTTCTTTAATTTGACGCTAATTGAGTTCCAACTTCGTTTTTTACTTTTTATATGTAGCGATGTTTATCAACATTCGTATCTTTCGTTATAATTTCCTTAATTTGACGCTAATTGAGTTCCAACTTCGTTTTTTACTTTTTATATGTAGCGATGTTTATCAACATTCGTATATTTCGTTATAATTTCTTTAATTTGACGGTAATTGATTTCCAACTTTTTTTTTTACTATTTATATGTAGCGATGTTTATCAACATTCGTATATTTCGTTATAATTTCTTTAATTGGATGCTAATTGAATTCAAACTTCGTTTTTTACTTTTTATATGTAGCGATGTTTATCCACATTAGTTTATTTCGTTATAATTTCTTTAATTTGACGCTAATTGAGTTCCAACTTCGTTTTTTACTTATTATATGTAGCGATGTTTATCCAAATTCGTATATTTCGTTATAATTTCTTTAATTTGACGCTAATTGAGTTCCAACTTCGTTTTTTACTTTTTATATATATAGATGTTTATCAACATTCGTATATTTCGTTATAATTTCTTTAATTTGACCCTAATTGTGTTCCAACTTCGTTTTTTACTTTTATATGTAGCGATGTTCATCAGCATTCGTATATTTCGTTATAATTTCTTTAATTTGACGCTAATTGAGTTCCAACTTCGTTTTTTACTTTTCATATGTAGCGATGTTTACCGACATTAATTTATTTCGTTATAATTTCTTTAATTTGACGCTAATTGAGTTCATAATCGTTTTTACTTTTTATATGTAGCGATGTTTATCAACATTAGTTTATTTCGTTATAGTTTCTTTAATTTGACGGTAATTGAGTTCCAACATCGTTTTTTACATTTTATATGTAGCGATGTTTATCAACATTCGTATATTTCGTTATAATTTCTTTAATTTGACGCTAATTGTGTTCCATCTTCTTTTTTTACTTTTTATATGTAGCGATGTTTATCCACATTCGTATATTTCGTTATAATTTATTTAATTTGACGCTAATTGAGTTCCAACTTCGTTTTTTACTTTTTATATGTAGCGATGTTTATCAACATTCGTGTATTTCGTTATAATTTCTTTAATTTGACGCTAATTGAGTTCCAACTTCGTTTTTTACTTTTTATATGTAGCGATGTTTATCCACATTAATTTATTTCGTTATAATTTCTATAATTTGACGCTAATTGAGTTCCAACATCGTTTTTTACTTTTTAAATGTAGCGATGTTTATCAACATTAGTTTATTTCGTTATAATTTCTTTAATTTGACGCTAATTGAGTTCCAACTTCTTTTATTAGTTTTATATGTAGCGATGTTTATCCACATTAGTTTATTTCGTTGTAATTTCTTTAATTTGAGGCTGATTCAGCTCCAACTTCGTTTTTTACTTTTATATGAAGCGATGTTTATCAACAGTAGTTTATTTCGTTATCATTTCTTTAATTTGAAGCTAATTGAGTTCCAACTTCGTTTTTTACTTTTTATATGTTGCGATGTTTAATCACATTCGTATATTTCGTTATACGTTCTTTAATTTGACGCTAATTGAGTGGAACTTCGTTATTTACTTTTTATATGTAGCGATGTTTATCAACATATGTATATTTCGTTATAATTTCTTTAATTTGACCTTAATTGTGTTCCAACTTCGTTTTTTACCTTTTATATGTAGCGATGTTTATCCACATTCGTATATTTCGTTATAATTTCTTTAATTTGACGCTAATTTAGTTCCAACTTCGTTTTTTACTTTTTATATGTAGCGATGTTTATCAATATTAGTTTATTTCGTTATAATTTCTTAAATTTGACGCTAATTGATTTCCAACTTCGTTTTTTACTTTTTATATGTAGCGATGTTTATCAACATTCGTATATTTCGTTATAATTTCTTTAATTTGACGCTAATTGAGTTCCAACTTCGTTTTTTACTTTTTATATATAGCGATGTTTATCCACATTAGTTTATTTCGTTATGATTTCTTTAATTTGACGCTAATTGAGTACCAAAGTCGTTTTTTAATTTTTATATGTAGCGATGTTTATCAACATTCGTATATTTCGTTATAATTTCTTTAATTTGACCCTAATTGAGTTCCAACTTCGTTTTTTACTTTTTATATGTAGCGATGTTTATCCACATTAGTTTATTTCGTTATAATTTCTTTAATTTGACGCTAATTGTGTTCCAACTTCGTTTTTTACTTTTATATGTAGCGATGTTCATCAACATTCGTATATTTCGTTATAATTTCTTTAATTTGACGCTAATTGAGTTCCAACTTCGTTTTTTACCTTATATATGTAGCGATGTTTATCCACATTCGTATATTTCGTTATAATTTCTTTAATTTGACGCTAATTGAGTTCCAACTTCGTTTTTTACTTTTTATATGTAGCGATGTTTATCAATATTAGTTTATTTCGTTATAATTTCTTTAATTTGACGCTAATTGATTTCCAACTTCGTTTTTTACTTTTTATATGTAGCGATGTTTATCAACATTCGTATATTTCGTTATAATTTCTTTAATTTGACGCTAATTGATTTCCAACTTCGTTTTTTACTTTTTATATGTAGCGATGTTTATCAACATTCGTATATTTCGTTATAATTTCTGTAATTTGACGCTAATTGAGTTCCAACTTCGTTTTTTCCTTTTTATATATAGCGATGTTTATCCACATTAGTTTATTTCGTTATGATTTCTTTAATTTGACGCAAATTGAGTTCCAACTTCGTTTATTACTTTTTATATGTAGCGATGTTTATCCACATTCGTATATTTCGTTATAATTTCTTTAATTTGACGCTAATTGAGTTCCAACTTCGTTTTTTACTTTTTATATGTAGCGATGTTTATCCACATTCGTATATTTCGTTATAATTTCTTTAATTTGACGCTAATTGATTTCCAACTTCGTTTTTTACTTTTTATATGTAGCGATGTTTATCCACATTCGTATATTTCGTTATAATTTCTTTAATTTGACGCTAATTGAGTTCCAACTTCGTTTTTTACTTTTTATATGTAGCGATGTTTATCCACATTCGTATATTTCGTTATAATTTCTTTAATTTGACGCTAATTGAGTGGAACTTCGTTTTTTACTTTTTATATGTAGCGACGTTTATCAACATTCGTTTATTTCGTTATAATTTCTTTAATTTGACGCTAATTGAGTTCCAACTTCGTTTTTTAATTTTTATATGCAGCGATGTTTATCCACATTCGTATATTTCGTTATAATTTCTTTAATTTGACGCTAATTGAGTTCCAACTTCGTTTTTTACTTTTTATATGTAGCGATGTTTATCCACATTCGTATATTTCGTTATAATTTCTTTAATTTGACGCTAATTGATTTCCAACTTCGTTTTTTACTTTTTATATGTAGCGAAGTTTTTCAACATTCGTATATTTCGTTATAATTTCTGTAATTTGACGCTAATTGAGTTCCAACTTCGTTTTTTACTTTTTATATATAGCGATGTTTATCCACATTAGTTTATTTCGTTATGATTTCTTTAATTTGACGCTAATTGAGTTCCAACTTCGTTTTTTACTTTTTATACGTAGTGATGTTTATCAACATTCGTATATTTCGTTATAATTTCTTTAATTTGACGCTAATTGAGTTTCAACTTCGTTTTTTAATTTTTATATGTAGCGATGTTTATCCACATTCGTATATTTCGTTATAATTTCTTTAATTTGACGCTAATTGAGTTCCAACTTCGTTTTTTAGTTTTTATATGTAGCGATGTTTATCCACATTCGTATATTTCGTTATAATTTCTTTAATTTGACGCTAATTGAGTTCCAACTTCGTTTTTTACTTTTTATATGTAGCGATGTTTATAAACATTCGTATATTTCGTTATAATTTCTTTAATTTGACGCTAATTGAGTTCCAACTTCGTTTTTTACTTTTTATATGTAGCGATGTTTATCAACATTCGTATATTTCGTTATAATTTCTTTAATTTGACGCTAATTGAGTTCCAACTTCGTTTTTTACTTTTTATATGTAGCGATGTTTATCAACATTCGTATATTTCGTTATAATTTCTTTAATTTGACGGTAATTGATTTCCAACTTCGTTTTTTACTATTTATATGTAGCGATGTTTATCAACATTCGTATATTTCGTTATAATTTCTTTAATTTGATGCTAATTGAGTTCAAACTTCGTTTTTTACTTTTTATATGTAGCGATGTTTATCCACATTAGTTTATTTCGTTATAATTTCTTTAATTTGACGCTAATTGAGTTCCAACTTCGTTTTTTACTTATTATATGTAGCGATGTTTATCCAAATTCGTATATTTCGTTATAATTTCTTTAATTTGACGCTAATTGAGTTCCAACTTCGTTTTTTACTTTTTATATATATAGATGTTTATCAACATTCGTATATTTCGTTATAATTTCTTTAATTTGACGCTAATTGTGTTCCAACTTCGTTTTTTACTTTTATATGTAGCGATGTTCATCAACATTCGTATATTTCGTTATAATTTCTTTAATTTGACGCTAATTGAGTTCCAACTTCGTTTTTTACCTTATATATGTAGCGATGTTTATCCACATTCGTATATTTCGTTATAATTTCTTTAATTTGACGCTAATTGAGTTCCAACTTCGATTTTTACTTTTTATATGTAGCGATGTTTATCAATATTAGTTTATTTCGTTATAATTGATTTCCAACTTCGTTTTTTACTTTTTATATGTAGCGATGTTTATCAACATTCGTATTTTTCGTTATAATTTCTTTAATTTGACGCTAATTGATTTCCAACTTCGTTTTTTACTTTTTATATGTAGCGATGTTTATCAACATTCGTATATTTCGTTATAATTTCTGTAATTTGACGCTAATTGAGTTCCAACTTCGTTTTTTACTTTTTATATATAGCGATGTTTATCCACATTAGTTTATTTCGTTATGATTTCTTTAATTTGACGCTAATTGAGTTCCAACTTCGTTTTTTACTTTTTATACGTAGCGATGTTTATCAACATTCGTATATTTCGTTATAATTTCTTTAATTTGACGCTAATTGAGTTCCAACTTCGTTTTTTAGTTTTTATATGTAGCGATGTTTATCCACATTCGTATATTTCGTTATAATTTCTTTAATTTGACGCTAATTGAGTTCCAACTTCGTTTTTTACTTTTTATATGTAGCGATGTTTATAAACATTCGTATATTTCGTTATAATTTCTTTAATTTGACGCTAATTGAGTTCCAACTTCGTTTTTTACTTTTTATATGTAGCGATGTTTATCAACATTCGTATATTTCGTTATAATTTCTTTAATTTGACGCTAATTGAGTTCCAACTTCGTTTTTTACTTTTTATATGTAGCGATGTTTATCAACATTCGTATATTTCGTTATAATTTCTTTAATTTGACGGTAATTGATTTCCAACTTCGTTTTTTACTATTTATATGTAGCGATGTTTATCAACATTCGTATATTTCGTTATAATTTCTTTAATTTGATGCTAATTGAATTCAAACTTCGTTTTTTACTTTTTATATGTAGCGATGTTTATCCACATTAGTTTATTTCGTTATAATTTCTTTAATTTGACGCTAATTGAGTTCCAACTTCGTTTTTTACTTATTATATGTAGCGATGTTTATCCAAATTCGTATATTTCGTTATAATTTCTTTAATTTGACGCTAATTGAGTTCCAACTTCGTTTTTTACTTTTTATATATATAGATGTTTATCAACATTCGTATATTTCGTTATAATTTCTTTAATTTGACGCTAATTGTGTTCCAACTTCGTTTTTTACTTTTATATGTAGCGATGTTCATCAGCATTCGTATATTTCGTTATAATTTCTTTAATTTGACGCTAATTGAGTTCCAACTTCGTTTTTTACTTTTCATATGTAGCGATGTTTACCGACATTAATTTATTTCGTTATAATTTCTTTAATTTGACGCTAATTGAGTTCATAATCGTTTTTACTTTTTATATGTAGCGATGTTTATCAACATTAGTTTATTTCGTTATAGTTTCTTTAATTTGACGGTAATTGAGTTCCAACATCGTTTTTTACATTTTATATGTAGCGATGTTTATCAACATTCGTATATTTCGTTATAATTTCTTTAATTTGACGCTAATTGTGTTCCATCTTCTTTTTTTACTTTTTATATGTAGCGATGTTTATCCACATTCGTATATTTCGTTATAATTTATTTAATTTGACGCTAATTGAGTTCCAACTTCGTTTTTTACTTTTTATATGTAGCGATGTTTATCAACATTCGTGTATTTCGTTATAATTTCTTTAATTTGACGCTAATTGAGTTCCAACTTCGTTTTTTACTTTTTATATGTAGCGATGTTTATCCACATTAATTTATTTCGTTATAATTTCTATAATTTGACGCTAATTGAGTTCCAACATCGTTTTTTACTTTTTAAATGTAGCGATGTTTATCAACATTAGTTTATTTCGTTATAATTTCTTTAATTTGACGCTAATTGAGTTCCAACTTCTTTTATTAGTTTTATATGTAGCGATGTTTATCCACATTAGTTTATTTCGTTGTAATTTCTTTAATTTGAGGCTGATTCAGCTCCAACTTCGTTTTTTACTTTTATATGAAGCGATGTTTATCAACAGTAGTTTATTTCGTTATCATTTCTTTAATTTGAAGCTAATTGAGTTCCAACTTCGTTTTTTACTTTTTATATGTTGCGATGTTTAATCACATTCGTATATTTCGTTATACGTTCTTTAATTTGACGCTAATTGAGTGGAACTTCGTTATTTACTTTTTATATGTAGCGATGTTTATCAACATATGTATATTTCGTTATAATTTCTTTAATTTGACCTTAATTGTGTTCCAACTTCGTTAATTACCTTTTATATGTAGCGATGTTTATCCACATTCGTATATTTCGTTATAATTTCTTTAATTTGACGCTAATTTAGTTCCAACTTCGTTTTTTACTTTTTATATGTAGCGATGTTTATCAATATTAGTTTATTTCGTTATAATTTCTTAAATTTGACGCTAATTGATTTCCAACTTCGTTTTTTACTTTTTATATGTAGCGATGTTTATCAACATTCGTATATTTCGTTATAATTTCTTTAATTTGACGCTAATTGAGTTCCAACTTCGTTTTTTACTTTTTATATATAGCGATGTTTATCCACATTAGTTTATTTCGTTATGATTTCTTTAATTTGACGCTAATTGAGTACCAAAGTCGTTTTTTAATTTTTATATGTAGCGATGTTTATCAACATTCGTATATTTCGTTATAATTTCTTTAATTTGACCCTAATTGAGTTCCAACTTCGTTTTTTACTTTTTATATGTAGCGATGTTTATCCACATTAGTTTATTTCGTTATAATTTCTTTAATTTGACGCTAATTGAGTTTCAACTTCGTTTTTTACTTTTTATATGTAGCGACGTTTTTCCACATTCGTATATTTCGTTATAATTTCTTTAATTTGACGCTAATTAAGTTCCAACTTCGTTTTTTACTTTTTATATGTAGCGACGTTTATCCACATTCGTATATTTCGTTATAATTTCTTTAATTTGACGCTAATTGAGTTCCAACTTCGTTTTTTATTTTTTATATGTAGCGATGTTTATCCACATTCGTATATTTCGTTATAATTTCTTTAATTTGACGCTAATTGAGTTCCAACTTCGTTTTTTACTTTTTATATGTAGCGATGCTTATCCACATTCGTATATTTCGTTATAATTTCTTTAATTTGACGCTAATTGAGTTCCAACTTCGTTTTTTACTTTTTATATGTAGCGATGTTTATCAATATTAGTTTATTTCTTTATAAATTCTTTAATTTGACGCTAATTGAATTCCAACTTCGTTTTTTACTTTTTATATGTAGCGATGTTTATCAACATTCATATATTTCGTTATAATTTCTTTAATTTGACCCTAATTGATTTCCAACTTCGTTTTTTACTTTTTATATGTAGCGATGTTTATCAACATTCGTATATTTCGTTATAATTTCTTTAATTTGACGCTAATTGAGTTCCAACTTCGTTTTTTACTTTTTATATGTAGCGATGTTTATCAATATTAGTTTATTTCGTTATGATTTCTTTAATTTGACGCTAATTGAGTTCCAAATTCGTTTTTTACTTTTTATATGTGGCGATGTTTATCAATATTAGTTTATTTCGTTATGATTTCTTTAATTTGACGGTAATTGAGTTCCAACTGCGTGTTTTACTTTTTATATGTAGCGATGTTTATCCACATTCGTATATTTCGTTATAATTTCTTTAATTTGACGCTAATTGAGTTCCAACTTCGTTTTTTACTTTTTGTATGTAGCGATGTTTATCAACATTCGTATATTTCGTTATAATTTATTTAATTTGACGCTAATTGATTTCCAACTTCGTTTTTTACTTTTTATATCTAGCGATGTTTATCAACATTCGTATATTTCGTTATAATTTCTGTAATTTGACGCTAATTGTGTTCCAACTTCGTTTTTTACTTTTTATATATGGCGATGTTTATCCACATTAGTTTATTTCGTTATGATTTCTTTAATTTGACGCTAATTGAGTTCCAACTTCGTTTTTTACTTTTTATACGTAGCGATGTTTATCAACATTCGTATATTTCGTTATAATTTCTTTAATTTGACGCTAATTGAGTTTCAACTTCGTTTTTTAATTTTTATATGTAGCGATGTTTATCCACATTCGTATATTTCGTTATAATTTCTTTAATTTGACGCTAATTGAGTTCCAACTTCGTTTTTTAGTTTTTATATGTAGCGATGTTTATCCACATTCGTATATTTCGTTATAATTTCTTTAATTTGACGCTAATTGAGTTCCAACTTCGTTTTTTACTTTTTATATGTAGCGATGTTTATCAACATTCGTATATTTCGTTATAATTTCTTTAATTTGACGCTAATTGAGTTCCAACTTCGTTTTTTACTTTTTATATGTAGCGATGTTTATCAACATTCGTATATTTCGTTATAATTTCTTTAATTTGACGGTAATTGATTTCCAACTTCGTTTTTTACTATTTATATGTAGCGATGTTTATCAACATTCGTATATTTCGTTATAATTTCTTTAATTTGATGCTAATTGAGTTCAAACTTCGTTTTTTACTTTTTATATGTAGCGATGTTTATCCACATTAGTTTATTTCGTTATAATTTCTTTAATTTGACGCTAATTGAGTTCCAACTTCGTTTTTTACTTATTATATGTAGCGATGTTTATCCGAATTCGTATATTTCGTTATAATTTCTTTAATTTGACGCTAATTGACTTCCAACTTCGTTTTTTACTTTTCATATATATAGATGTTTATCAACATTCGTATATTTCGTTATAATTTCTTTAATTTGACGCTAATTGTGTTCCAACTTCGTTTTTTACTTTTATATGTAGCGATGTTCATCAACATTCGTATATTTCGTTATAATTTCTTTAATTTGACGCTAATTGAGTTCCAACTTCGTTTTTTACTTTTCATATGTAGCGATGTTTACCGACATTAATTTATTTCGTTATAATTTCTTTAATTTGACGCTAATTGAGTTCATACATCGTTTTTTACTTTTTATATGTAGAGATGTTTATCCACATTCGTATATTTCGTTATAATTTATTTAATTTGACGCTAATTGAGTTCCAACTTCGTTTTTTACTTTTTATATGTAGCGATGTTTATCAACATTCGTGTATTTCGTTATAATTTCTTTAATTTGACGCTAATTGAGTTCCAACTTCGTTTTTTACTTTTTATATGTAGCGATGTTTATCCACATTAATTTATTTCGTTATAATTTCTATAATTTGACGCTAATTGAGTTCCAACATCGTTTTTTACTTTTTAAATGTAGCGATGTTTATCAACATTAGTTTATTTCGTTATAATTTCTTTAATTTGACGCTAATTGAGTTCCAACTTCTTTTATTAGTTTTATATGTAGCGATGTTTATCCACATTAGTTTATTTCGTTGTAATTTCTTTAATTTGAGGCTGATTCAGTTCCAACTTCGTTTTTTACTTTTATATGAAGCGATGTTTATCAACAGTAGTTTATTTCGTTATCATTTCTTTAATTTGAAGCTAATTGAGTTCCAACTTCGTTTTTTACTTTTTATATGTTGCGATGTTTAATCACATTAGTATATTTCGTTATACGTTCTTTAATTTGACGCTAATTGAGTGGAACTTCGTTATTTACTTTTTATATGTAGCGATGTTTATCAACATATGTATATTTCGTTATAATTTCTTTAATTTGACCATAATTGTGTTCCAACTTCGTTTTTTACCTTTTATATGTAGCGATGTTTATCCACATTCGTATATTTCGTTATAATTTCTTTAATTTGACGCTAATTTAGTTCCAACTTCGTTTTTTACTTTTTATATGTAGCGATGTTTATCAATATTAGTTTATTTCGTTATAATTTCTTTAATTTGACGCTAATTGATTTCCAACTTCGTTTTTTACTTTTTATATGTAGCGATGTTTATCAACATTCGTATATTTCGTTATAATTTCTTTAATTTGACGCTAATTGAGTTCCAACTTCGTTTTTTACTTTTTATATATAGCGATGTTTATCCACATTAGTTTATTTCGTTATGATTTCTTTAATTTGACGCTAATTGAGTACCAAATTCGTTTTTTAATTTTTATATGTAGCGATGTTTATCAACATTCGTATATTTCGTTATAATTTCTTTAATTTGACGCTAATTGAGTTTCAACTTCGTTTTTTACTTTTTATATGTAGCGATGTTTTTCCACATTCGTATATTTCGTTATAATTTCTTTAATTTGACGCTAATTGAGTTCTAACTTCGTTTTTTACTTTTTATATGTAGCGACGTTTATCCACATTCGTATATTTCGTTATAATTTCGTTAATTTGACGCTAATTGAGTTCCAACTTCGTTTTTTACTTTTTATATGTAGCGATGTTTATCCACATTCGTATATTTCGTTATAATTTCTTTAATTTGACGCTAATTGAGTTCCAACTTCGTTTTTTACTTTTTATATGTAGCGATGTTTATCCACATTAATTTATTTCGTTATGATTTCTTTAATTTGACGCTAATTGAATTCCAACTTCGTTTTTTACCTTTTATATGTAGCGATGTTTATCCACATTCGTATATTTCGTTATAATTTCTTTAATTTGACGCTAATTGAGTTCCAACTTCGTTTTTTACTTTTTATATGTAGCGATGTTTATCAATATTAGTTTATTTCTTTATAAATTCTTTAATTTGACGCTAATTGAATTCCAACTTCGTTTTTTACTTTTTATATGTAGCGATGTTTATCAACATTCGTATATTTCGTTATAATTTCTTTAATTTGACCCTAATGGATTTCCAACTTCGTTTTTTACTTTTTATATGTAGCGATGTTTATCAACATTCGTATATTTCGTTATAATTTCTTTAATTTGACGCTAATTGAGTTCCAACTTCGTTTTTTACTTTTTATATGTAGCGATGTTTATCAATATTAGTTTATTTCGTTATGATTTCTTTAATTTGACGCTAATTGAGTTCCAACTTCGTTTTTTACTTTTTATATGTGGCGATGTTTATCAATATTAGTTTATTTCGTTATGATTTCTTTAATTTGACGGTTATTGAGTTCCAACTGCGTGTTTTACTTTTTTTATGTAGCGATGTTTATCCACATTCGTATATTTCGTTATAATTTCTTTAATTTGACGCTAATTGAGTTCCAACTTCGTTTTTTACTTTTTGTATGTAGCGATGTTTATCCACATTCGTATATTACGTTATAATTTCTTTAATTTGACGCTAATTGAGTTCCAACTTCGTTTTTTTCTTTTTATATGTAGCGATATTTATCCACATTCGTATATTTCGTTATAATTTCTTTAATTTGACGCTAATTGAGTTCCAACATCGTTTTTTACTTTTTATATGTAGCGATGTTTATCCACATTAGTTTATTTCGTAATGATTTCTTTAATTTGACGCTAATTGTGTTCCAACTGCGTTTTTTACTTTTTATATGTAGCGATGTTTATCCACATTCGTATATTTCGTTATAATTTCTTTAATTTGACGCTAATTGAGTTCCAACATCGTTTTTTACTTTTTATATATAGCGATGTTTATCCACATTAGTTTATTTCGTTATGATTTCTTTAATTTGACGCTAATTGAGTTCCAACTTCGTTTTTTACCTTTTATATGTAGCGATGTTTATCCACATTCGTGTATTTCGTTATATTTTCTTTAATTTGACGCTAATTGAGTTCCTACTTCGTTTTTTACTTTTTATATGTAGCGATGTTTATCAATATTAGTTTATTTCGTTATAAGTTCTTTAATTTGACGCTGATTGATTTCCTACTTCGTTTTTTACTTTTTATATGTAGAAATGTTTATCAACATTCGTATATTTCGTTATAATTTCTTTAATTTGACGCTAATTGGTTCCAACTTCGTTTTTTACTTTTTATATGTAGCGATGTTTATCAACATTCGTATATTTCGTTATAATTTCTTTAATTTGACCCTAATTGAGTTCCAACTTCGTTTTTTACTTTTTATACGTAGCGATGTTTATAAACATTCGTATATTTCGTTATAATTTCTTTAATTTGACGCTAATTGAGTTCCAACTTCGTTTTTTACTTTTTATATGTAGCGATGTATATCCAAATTCGTATATTTCGTTATAATTTCTTTAATTTGACGCTAATTGAGTTCCAACTTCGTTTTCTACTTCTTATATGTAGCGATGTTTATCAACATTCGTATATTTCGTTATAATTTCTTTAATTTGTCGCTAATTGCGTTCCAACTTCGTTTTTTACTTTTTATATGTAGCGATGTTTATCAACATTCGTATATTTCGTTATAATTTCTTTAATTTGACGCTAATTGAGTTCCAACTTCGTTTTTTACTTTTTATATGTAGCGATGTTTATCAACATTCGTTTATTTCGTTATAATTTCTTTAATTTAACTCTAATTGAGTTCCAACTTCGTTTTTTACTTTTTATATGTAGCGATGTTTATCCACATTAATTTATTCCGTTATAATTTCATTAATTTGACGCTAATTGAGTTCCAACATCGTTTTTTACTTTTTATATGTAGCGATGTTTATCAACATTACTTTATTTCGTTGTAATTTCTTAAATTTGAGGCTAATTGAGTTCCAACTTCGTTTTTAACTTTTTATATGTTGCGATGTTTAATCACATTCGTATATTTCGTTATTCGTTCTTTAATTTGACGCTAATTTAGTGCAACTCATTCTTTACTTTTTATATGTAGCGATGTTTATCAACATTAGTTTATTTCGCTATAATTTCTTTATTTTGACCCTAATTGATTTCCAACTTCGTTTTTGACCTTTTATATGTAGCGATGTTTATCCACATTCGTATATTTCGTTATAATTTCTTTAATTTGACGCTAATTGAGTTCCAACTTCGTTTTTCACTTTTTATATGTAGCGATGTTTATCAACATTCGTATATTTCGTTATAATTTCTTTAATTTGACGCTAATTGAGTTCCAACTTCGTTTTTTACTTTTTATATGTAGCGATGTTTATCAACATTCGTATATTTCGTTATAATTTCTGTAATTTGACGCTAATTGAGTTCCAACTACGTTTTTTACTTTTTATATATAGCGATGTTTATCCACATTAGTTTATTTCGTTATGATTTCTTTAATTTGACGCTAATTGAGTTCCAACTTCGTTTTTTACTTTTTATACGTAGCGATGTTTATCAACATTCGTATATTTCGTGATAATTTCTTTAATTTGACGCTAATTGAGTTTCAACTTCGTTTTTTACCTTTTATATGTAGCGATGTATATCCAAATTCGTATATTTCGTTATAATTTCTTTAATTTGACGCTAATTGAGTTCCAACTTCGTTTTTTACTTTTTATATGTAGCGATGTTTATCAACATTCGTATATTTCGTTATAATTTCTTTAATTTGACGCTAATTGCGTTCCAACTTCGTTTTTTACTTTTTATATGTAGCGATGTTTATCAACATTCGTATATTTCGTTATAATTTCTTTAATTTGACGCTAATTGAGTTCCAACTTCGTTTTTTAGTTTTTATATGTAGCGATGTTTATCCACATTCGTATATTTCGTTATAATTTCTTTAATTTGACGCTAATTGAGTTCCAACTTCGTTTTTTACTTTTTATATGTAGCGATGTTTATCCACATTAATTTATTTCGTTATAATTTCTATAATTTGACGCTAATTGAGTTCCAACATCGTTTTTTACTTTTTAAATGTAGCGATGTTTATCAACATTAGTTTATTTCGTTATAATTTCTTTAATTTGACGCTAATTGAGTTCCAACTTCTTTTATTAGTTTTATATGTAGCGATGTTTATCCACATTAGTTTATTTCGTTGTAATTTCTTTAATTTGAGGCTGATTCAGCTCCAACTTCGTTTTTTACTTTTATATGAAGCGATGTTTATCAACAGTAGTTTATTTCGTTATCATTTCTTTAATTTGAAGCTAATTGAGTTCCAACTTCGTTTTTTACTTTTTATATGTTGCGATGTTTAATCACATTCGTATATTTCGTTATACGTTCTTTAATTTGACGCTAATTGAGTGGAACTTCGTTATTTACTTTTTATATGTAGCGATGTTTATCAACATATGTATATTTCGTTATAATTTCTTTAATTTGACCTTAATTGTGTTCCAACTTCGTTTTTTACCTTTTATATGTAGCGATGTTTATCCACATTCGTATATTTCGTTATAATTTCTTTAATTTGACGCTAATTTAGTTCCAACTTCGTTTTTTACTTTTTATATGTAGCGATGTTTATCAATATTAGTTTATTTCGTTATAATTTCTTAAATTTGACGCTAATTGATTTCCAACTTCGTTTTTTACTTTTTATATGTAGCGATGTTTATCAACATTCGTATATTTCGTTATAATTTCTTTAATTTGACGCTAATTGAGTTCCAACTTCGTTTTTTACTTTTTATATATAGCGATGTTTATCCACATTAGTTTATTTCGTTATGATTTCTTTAATTTGACGCTAATTGAGTACCAAAGTCGTTTTTTAATTTTTATATGTAGCGATGTTTATCAACATTCGTATATTTCGTTATAATTTCTTTAATTTGACCCTAATTGAGTTCCAACTTCGTTTTTTACTTTTTATATGTAGCGATGTTTATCCACATTAGTTTATTTCGTTATAATTTCTTTAATTTGACGCTAATTGAGTTTCAACTTCGTTTTTTACTTTTTATATGTAGCGACGTTTTTCCACATTCGTATATTTCGTTATAATTTCTTTAATTTGACGCTAATTAAGTTCCAACTTCGTTTTTTACTTTTTATATGTAGCGACGTTTATCCACATTCGTATATTTCGTTATAATTTCTTTAATTTGACGCTAATTGAGTTCCAACTTCGTTTTTTACTTTTTATATGTAGCGATGTTTATCCACATTCGTATATTTCGTTATAATTTCTTTAATTTGACGCTAATTGAGTTCCAACTTCGTTTTTTACTTTTTATATGTAGCGATGCTTATCCACATTCGTATATTTCGTTATAATTTCTTTAATTTGACGCTAATTGAGTTCCAACTTCGTTTTTTACTTTTTATATGTAGCGATGTTTATCAATATTAGTTTATTTCTTTATAAATTCTTTAATTTGACGCTAATTGAATTCCAACTTCGTTTTTTACTTTTTATATGTAGCGATGTTTATCAACATTCATATATTTCGTTATAATTTCTTTAATTTGACCCTAATTGATTTCCAACTTCGTTTTTTACTTTTTATATGTAGCGATGTTTATCAACATTCGTATATTTCGTTATAATTTCTTTAATTTGACGCTAATTGAGTTCCAACTTCGTTTTTTACTTTTTATATGTAGCGATGTTTATCAATATTAGTTTATTTCGTTATGATTTCTTTAATTTGACGCTAATTGAGTTCCAAATTCGTTTTTTACTTTTTATATGTGGCGATGTTTATCAATATTAGTTTATTTCGTTATGATTTCTTTAATTTGACGGTAATTGAGTTCCAACTGCGTGTTTTACTTTTTATATGTAGCGATGTTTATCCACATTCGTATATTTCGTTATAATTTCTTTAATTTGACGCTAATTGAGTTCCAACTTCGTTTTTTACTTTTTGTATGTAGCGATGTTTATCAACATTCGTATATTTCGTTATAATTTATTTAATTTGACGCTAATTGATTTCCAACTTCGTTTTTTACTTTTTATATCTAGCGATGTTTATCAACATTCGTATATTTCGTTATAATTTCTGTAATTTGACGCTAATTGTGTTCCAACTTCGTTTTTTACTTTTTATATATGGCGATGTTTATCCACATTAGTTTATTTCGTTATGATTTCTTTAATTTGACGCTAATTGAGTTCCAACTTCGTTTTTTACTTTTTATACGTAGCGATGTTTATCAACATTCGTATATTTCGTTATAATTTCTTTAATTTGACGCTAATTGAGTTTCAACTTCGTTTTTTAATTTTTATATGTAGCGATGTTTATCCACATTCGTATATTTCGTTATAATTTCTTTAATTTGACGCTAATTGAGTTCCAACTTCGTTTTTTAGTTTTTATATGTAGCGATGTTTATCCACATTCGTATATTTCGTTATAATTTCTTTAATTTGACGCTAATTGAGTTCCAACTTCGTTTTTTACTTTTTATATGTAGCGATGTTTATCAACATTCGTATATTTCGTTATAATTTCTTTAATTTGACGCTAATTGAGTTCCAACTTCGTTTTTTACTTTTTATATGTAGCGATGTTTATCAACATTCGTATATTTCGTTATAATTTCTTTAATTTGACGGTAATTGATTTCCAACTTCGTTTTTTACTATTTATATGTAGCGATGTTTATCAACATTCGTATATTTCGTTATAATTTCTTTAATTTGATGCTAATTGAGTTCAAACTTCGTTTTTTACTTTTTATATGTAGCGATGTTTATCCACATTAGTTTATTTCGTTATAATTTCTTTAATTTGACGCTAATTGAGTTCCAACTTCGTTTTTTACTTATTATATGTAGCGATGTTTATCCAAATTCGTATATTTCCTTATAATTTCTTTAATTTGACGCTAATTGACTTCCAACTTCGTTTTTTACTTTTCATATATATAGATGTTTATCAACATTCGTATATTTCGTTATAATTTCTTTAATTTGACGCTAATTGTGTTCCAACTTCGTTTTTTACTTTTATATGTAGCGATGTTCATCAACATTCGTATATTTCGTTATAATTTCTTTAATTTGACGCTAATTGAGTTCCAACTTCGTTTTTTACTTTTCATATGTAGCGATGTTTACCGACATTAATTTATTTCGTTATAATTTCTTTAATTTGACGCTAATTGAGTTCATACATCGTTTTTTACTTTTTATATGTAGAGATGTTTATCCACATTCGTATATTTCGTTATAATTTATTTAATTTGACGCTAATTGAGTTCCAACTTCGTTTTTTACTTTTTATATGTAGCGATGTTTATCAACATTCGTGTATTTCGTTATAATTTCTTTAATTTGACGCTAATTGAGTTCCAACTTCGTTTTTTACTTTTTATATGTAGCGATGTTTATCCACATTAATTTATTTCGTTATAATTTCTATAATTTGACGCTAATTGAGTTCCAACATCGTTTTTTACTTTTTAAATGTAGCGATGTTTATCAACATTAGTTTATTTCGTTATAATTTCTTTAATTTGACGCTAATTGAGTTCCAACTTCTTTTATTAGTTTTATATGTAGCGATGTTTATCCACATTAGTTTATTTCGTTGTAATTTCTTTAATTTGAGGCTGATTCAGTTCCAACTTCGTTTTTTACTTTTATATGAAGCGATGTTTATCAACAGTAGTTTATTTCGTTATCATTTCTTTAATTTGAAGCTAATTGAGTTCCAACTTCGTTTTTTACTTTTTATATGTTGCGATGTTTAATCACATTAGTATATTTCGTTATACGTTCTTTAATTTGACGCTAATTGAGTGGAACTTCGTTATTTACTTTTTATATGTAGCGATGTTTATCAACATATGTATATTTCGTTATAATTTCTTTAATTTGACCATAATTGTGTTCCAACTTCGTTTTTTACCTTTTATATGTAGCGATGTTTATCCACATTCGTATATTTCGTTATAATTTCTTTAATTTGACGCTAATTTAGTTCCAACTTCGTTTTTTACTTTTTATATGTAGCGATGTTTATCAATATTAGTTTATTTCGTTATAATTTCTTTAATTTGACGCTAATTGATTTCCAACTTCGTTTTTTACTTTTTATATGTAGCGATGTTTATCAACATTCGTATATTTCGTTATAATTTCTTTAATTTGACGCTAATTGAGTTCCAACTTCGTTTTTTACTTTTTATATATAGCGATGTTTATCCACATTAGTTTATTTCGTTATGATTTCTTTAATTTGACGCTAATTGAGTACCAAGTTCGTTTTTTAATTTTTATATGTAGCGATGTTTATCAACATTCGTATATTTCGTTATAATTTCTTTAATTTGACGCTAATTGAGTTTCAACTTCGTTTTTTACTTTTTATATGTAGCGATGTTTTTCCACATTCGTATATTTCGTTATAATTTCTTTAATTTGACGCTAATTGAGTTCTAACTTCGTTTTTTACTTTTTATATGTAGCGACGTTTATCCACATTCGTATATTTCGTTATAATTTCGTTAATTTGACGCTAATTGAGTTCCAACTTCGTTTTTTACTTTTTATATGTAGCGTTGTTTATCCACATTCGTATATTTCGTTATAATTTCTTTAATTTGACGCTAATTGAGTTCCAACTTCGTTTTTTACTTTTTATATGTAGCGATGTTTATCCACATTAATTTATTTCGTTATGATTTCTTTAATTTGACGCTAATTGAATTCCAACTTCGTTTTTTACCTTTTATATGTAGCGATGTTTATCCACATTCGTATATTTCGTTATAATTTCTTTAATTTGACGCTAATTGAGTTCCAACTTCGTTTTTTACTTTTTATATGTAGCGATGTTTATCAATATTAGTTTATTTCTTTATAAATTCTTTAATTTGACGCTAATTGAATTCCAACTTCGTTTTTTA
Source organism: Uropetala carovei (assembly GCA_036926305.1). NCBI lineage: Eukaryota > Metazoa > Arthropoda > Insecta > Odonata > Petaluridae > Uropetala > Uropetala carovei. The sequence goes on along the minus strand of JAXCHB010000252.1, from coordinate 860,341 downwards.
CTTTTTATATGTAGCGATGTTTATCAACATTCGTATATTTCGTTATAATTTCTTTAATTTGACCCTAATGGATTTCCAACTTCGTTTTTTACTTTTTATATGTAGCGATGTTTATCAACATTCGTATATTTCGTTATAATTTCTTTAATTTGACGCTAATTGAGTTCCAACTTCGTTTTTTACTTTTTATATGTAGCGATGTTTATCAATATTAGTTTATTTCGTTATGATTTCTTTAATTTGACGCTAATTGAGTTCCAACTTCGTTTTTTACTTTTTATATGTGGCGATGTTTATCAATATTAGTTTATTTCGTTATGATTTCTTTAATTTGACGGTTATTGAGTTCCAACTGCGTGTTTTACTTTTTTTATGTAGCGATGTTTATCCACATTCGTATATTTCGTTATAATTTCTTTAATTTGACGCTAATTGAGTTCCAACTTCGTTTTTTACTTTTTGTATGTAGCGATGTTTATCCACATTCGTATATTACGTTATAATTTCTTTAATTTGACGCTAATTGAGTTCCAACTTCGTTTTTTTCTTTTTATATGTAGCGATATTTATCCACATTCGTATATTTCGTTATAATTTCTTTAATTTGACGCTAATTGAGTTCCAACATCGTTTTTTACTTTTTATATGTAGCGATGTTTATCCACATTAGTTTATTTCGTAATGATTTCTTTAATTTGACGCTAATTGTGTTCCAACTGCGTTTTTTACTTTTTATATGTAGCGATGTTTATCCACATTCGTATATTTCGTTATAATTTCTTTAATTTGACGCTAATTGAGTTCCAACATCGTTTTTTACTTTTTATATATAGCGATGTTTATCCACATTAGTTTATTTCGTTATGATTTCTTTAATTTGACGCTAATTGAGTTCCAACTTCGTTTTTTACCTTTTATATGTAGCGATGTTTATCCACATTCGTGTATTTCGTTATATTTTCTTTAATTTGACGCTAATTGAGTTCCTACTTCGTTTTTTACTTTTTATATGTAGCGATGTTTATCAATATTAGTTTATTTCGTTATAAGTTCTTTAATTTGACGCTGATTGATTTCCTACTTCGTTTTTTACTTTTTATATGTAGAAATGTTTATCAACATTCGTATATTTCGTTATAATTTCTTTAATTTGACGCTAATTGATTTTCAACTTCGTTTTTTACTTTTTATATGTAGCGATGTTTATCAACATTCGTATATTTCGTTATAATTTCTTTAATTTGACCCTAATTGAGTTCCAACTTCGTTTTTTACTTTTTATACGTAGCGATGTTTATAAACATTCGTATATTTCGTTATAATTTCTTTAATTTGACGCTAATTGAGTTCCAACTTCGTTTTTTACTTTTTATATGTAGCGATGTATATCCAAATTCGTATATTTCGTTATAATTTCTTTAATTTGACGCTAATTGAGTTCCAACTTCGTTTTCTACTTCTTATATGTAGCGATGTTTATCAACATTCGTATATTTCGTTATAATTTCTTTAATTTGTCGCTAATTGCGTTCCAACTTCGTTTTTTACTTTTTATATGTAGCGATGTTTATCAACATTCGTATATTTCGTTATAATTTCTTTAATTTGACGCTAATTGAGTTCCAACTTCGTTTTTTCTTTTTATATGTAGCGATGTTTATCAACATTCGTATATTTCGTTATAATTTCTTTAATTTAACTCTAATTGAGTTCCAACTTCGTTTTTTACTTTTTATATGTAGCGATGTTTATCCACATTAATTTATTCCGTTATAATTTCATTAATTTGACGCTAATTGAGTTCCAACATCGTTTTTTACTTTTTATATGTAGCGATGTTTATCAACATTAGTTTATTTCGTTGTAATTTCTTAAATTTGAGGCTAATTGAGTTCCAACTTCGTTTTTAACTTTTTATATGTTGCGATGTTTAATCACATTCGTATATTTCGTTATTCGTTCTTTAATTTGACGCTAATTTAGTGCAACTCATTCTTTACTTTTTATATGTAGCGATGTTTATCAACATTAGTTTATTTCGCTATAATTTCTTTATTTTGACCCTAATTGATTTCCAACTTCGTTTTTGACCTTTTATATGTAGCGATGTTTATCCACATTCGTATATTTCGTTATAATTTCTTTAATTTGACGCTAATTGAGTTCCAACTTCGTTTTTCACTTTTTATATGTAGCGATGTTTATCAACATTCGTATATTTCGTTATAATTTCTTTAATTTGACGCTAATTGAGTTCCAACTTCGTTTTTTACTTTTTATATGTAGCGATGTTTATCAACATTCGTATATTTCGTTATAATTTCTGTAATTTGACGCTAATTGAGTTCCAACTACGTTTTTTACTTTTTATATATAGCGATGTTTATCCACATTAGTTTATTTCGTTATGATTTCTTTAATTTGACGCTAATTGAGTTCCAACTTCGTTTTTTACTTTTTATACGTAGCGATGTTTATCAACATTCGTATATTTCGTGATAATTTCTTTAATTTGACGCTAATTGAGTTTCAACTTCGTTTTTTACCTTTTATATGTAGCGATGTATATCCAAATTCGTATATTTCGTTATAATTTCTTTAATTTGACGCTAATTGAGTTCCAACTTCGTTTTTTACTTTTTATATGTAGCGATGTTTATCAACATTCGTATATTTCGTTATAATTTCTTTAATTTGACGCTAATTGCGTTCCAACTTCGTTTTTTACTTTTTATATGTAGCGATGTTTATCAACATTCGTATATTTCGTTATAATTTCTTTAATTTGACGCTAATTGAGTTCCAACTTCGTTTTTTAGTTTTTATATGTAGCGATGTTTATCCACATTCGTATATTTCGTTATAATTTCTTTAATTTGACGCTAATTGAGTTCCAACTTCGTTTTTTACTTTTTATATGTAGCGATGTTTATCAACATTCGTATATTTCGTTATAATTTCTTTAATTTGACGCTAATTGAGTTCCAACTTCGTTTTTTACTTTTTATATGTAGCGATGTTTATCAACATTCGTATATTTCGTTATAATTTCTTTAATTTGACGGTAATTGATTTCCAACTTCGTTTTTTACTATTTATATGTAGCGATGTTTATCAACATTCGTATATTTCGTTATAATTTCTTTAATTTGATGCTAATTGAGTTCAAACTTCGTTTTTTACTTTTTATATGTAGCGATGTTTATCCACATTAGTTTATTTCGTTATAATTTCTTTAATTTGACGCTAATTGAGTTCCAACTTCGTTTTTTACTTATTATATGTAGCGATGTTTATCCAAATTCGTATATTTCGTTATAATTTCTTTAATTTGACGCTAATTGAGTTCCAACTTCGTTTTTTACTTTTTATATATATAGATGTTTATCAACATTCGTGTATTTCGTTATAATTTCTTTAATTTGACGCTAATTGAGTTCCAACTTCGTTTTTTACTTTTTATATGTAGCGATATTTATCCACATTCGTATATTTCGTTATAATTTATTTAATTTGACGCTAATTGAGTTCCAACTTCGTTTTTTACTTTTTATATGTAGCGATGTTTATCAACATTCGTGTATTTCGTTATAATTTCTTTAATTTGACGCTAATTGAGTTCCAACTTCGTTTTTTACTTTTTATATGTAGCGATGTTTATCCACATTAATTTATTTCGTTATAATTTCTATAATTTGACGCTAATTGAGTTCCAACATCGTTTTTTACTTTTTAAATGTAGCGATGTTTATCAACATTAGTTTATTTCGTTATAATTTCTTTAATTTGACGCTAATTGAGTTCCAACTTCTTTTATTAGTTTTATATGTAGCGATGTTTATCCACATTAGTTTATTTCGTTGTAATTTCTTTAATTTGAGGCTGATTCAGTTCCAACTTCGTTTTTTACTTTTATATGAAGCGATGTTTATCAACAGTAGTTTATTTCGTTATCATTTCTTTAATTTGAAGCTAATTGAGTTCCAACTTCGTTTTTTACTTTTTATATGTTGCGATGTTTAATCACATTCGTATATTTCGTTATACGTTCTTTAATTTGACGCTAATTGAGTGGAACTTCGTTATTTACTTTTTATATGTAGCGATGTTTATCAACATATGTATATTTCGTTATAATTTCTTTAATTTGACCATAATTGTGTTCCAACTTCGTTTTTTACCTTTTATATGTAGCGATGTTTATCCACATTCGTATATTTCGTTATAATTTCTTTAATTTGACGCTAATTTAGTTCCAACTTCGTTTTTTACTTTTTATATGTAGCGATGTTTATCAATATTAGTTTATTTCGTTATAATTTCTTTAATTTGACGCTAATTGATTTCCAACTTCGTTTTTTACTTTTTATATGTAGCGATGTTTATCAACATTCGTATATTTCGTTATAATTTCTTTAATTTGACGCTAATTGAGTTCCAACTTCGTTTTTTACTTTTTATATATAGCGATGTTTATCCACATTAGTTTATTTCGTTATGATTTCTTTAATTTGACGCTAATTGAGTACCAAAGTCGTTTTTTAATTTTTATATGTAGCGATGTTTATCAACATTCGTATATTTCGTTATAATTTCTTTAATTTGACACTAATTGAGTTCCAACTTCGTTTTTTACTTTTTATATGTAGCGATGTTTATCCACATTAGTTTATTTCGTTATAATTTCTTTAATTTGACGCTAATTGAGTTTCAACTTCGTTTTTTACTTTTTATATGTAGCGATGTTTTTCCACATTCGTATATTTCGTTATAATTTCTTTAATTTGACGCTAATTGAGTTTCAACTTCGTTTTTTACTTTTTATATGTAGCGATGTTTTTCCACATTCGTATATTTCGTTATAATTTCTTTAATTTGACGCTAATTGAGTTCCAACTTCGTTTTTTACTTTTTATATGTAGCGACGTTTATCCACATTCGTATATTTCGTTATAATTTCTTTAATTTTACGCTAATTGAGTTCCAACTTCGTTTTTTACTTTTTATATGTAGCGATGTTTATCCACATTCGTATATTTCGTTATAATTTCTTTAATTTGACGCTAATTGAGTTCCAACTTCGTTTTTTACTTTTTATATGTAGCGATGTTTATCCACATTAATTTATTTCGTTATGATTTCTTTAATTTGACGCTAATTGAATTCCAACTTCGTTTTTTACCTTTTATATGTAGCGATGTTTATCCACATTCGTATATTTCGTTATAATTTCTTTAATTTGACGCTAATTGAGTTCCAACTTCGTTTTTTACTTTTTATATGTAGCGATGTTTATCAATATTAGTTTATTTCTTTATAAATTCTTTAATTTGACGCTAATTGAATTCCAACTTCGTTTTTTACTTTTTATATGTAGCGATGTTTATCAACATTCGTATATTTCGTTATAATTTCTTTAATTTGACCCTAATTGATTTCCAACTTCGTTTTTTACTTTTTATATGTAGCGATGTTTATCAACATTCGTATATTTCGTTATAATTTCTTTAATTTGACGCTAATTGAGTTCCAACTTCGTTTTTTACTTTTTATATGTAGCGATGTTTATCAATATTAGTTTATTTCGTTATGATTTCTTTAATTTGACGCTAATTGAGTTCCAACTTCGTTTTTTACTTTTTATATGTGGCGATGTTTATCAATATTAGTTTATTTCGTTATGATTTCTTTAATTTGACGGTAATTGAGTTCCAACTGCGTGTTTTACTTTTTATATGTAGCGATGTTTATCCACATTCGTATATTTCGTTATAATTTCTTTAATTTGACGCTAATTGAGTTCCAACTTCGTTTTTTACTTTTTGTATGTAGCGATGTTTATCCACATTCGTATATTACGTTATAATTTCTTTAATTTGACGCTAATTGAGTTCCAACTTCGTTTTTTTCTTTTTATATGTAGCGATGTTTATCCACATTCGTATATTTCGTTATAATTTCTTTAATTTGACGCTAATTGAGTTCCAACATCGTTTTTTACTTTTTATATGTAGCGATGTTTATCCACATTAGTTTATTTCGTAATGTTTTCTTTAATTTGACGCTAATTGAGTTCCAACTTCGTTTTTTTAGTTTTTATATGTAGCGATGTTTATCCACATTCGTATATTTCGTTATAATTTCTTTAATTTGACGCTAATTGAGTTCCAACTTCGTTTTTTACTTTTTATATGTAGCGATGTTTATCCACATTCGTATATTTCGTTATAATTTCTTTAATTTGACGCTAATTGAATTCCAACTTCGTTTTTTACTTTTTATATGTAGCGATGTTTATCCACATTAGTTTATTTTGTTATGATTTATTTAATTTGACGCTAATTGAGTTCCAACTTCGTTTTTTACTTTTTATATGTAGTGATGTTTATCCACATTCGTATATTTCGTTATAATTTCTTTAATTTGACGCTAATTGAGTTTCAACTTCGTTTTTTGCTTTTTATATGTAGCGATGTTTATCAATATTAGTTTATTTTGTTACAATTTCTTTAATTTGACGCTAATTGATTTTCAACTTCGTTTTTTACTTTTTATATGTAGCGATGTTTATCAACATTCGTATATTTCGTTATAATTTCTTTAATTTGACCCTAATTGAGTTCCAACTTCGTTTTTTACTTTTTATACGTAGCGATGTTTATAAACATTCGTATATTTCGTTATAATTTCTTTAATTTGACGCTAATTGAGTTCCAACTTTGTTTTTTACTTTTTATATGTAGCGATGTATATCCAAATTCGTATATTTCGTTATAATTTCTTTAATTTGACGCTAATTGAGTTCCAACTTCGTTTTCTACTTCTTATATGTAGCGATGTTTATCAACATTCGTATATTTCGTTATAATTTCTTTAATTTGTCGCTAATTGCGTTCCAACTTCGTTTTTTACTTTTTATATGTAGCGATGTTTATCAACATTCGTATATTTCGTTATAATTTCTTTAATTTGACGCTAATTGAGTTCCAACTTCGTTTTTTCTTTTTATATGTAGCGATGTTTATCAACATTCGTATATTTCGTTATAATTTCTTTAATTTAACTCTAATTGAGTTCCAACTTCGTTTTTTACTTTTTATATGTAGCGATGTTTATCCACATTAATTTATTCCGTTATAATTTCATTAATTTGACGCTAATTGAGTTCCAACATCGTTTTTTACTTTTTATATGTAGCGATGTTTATCAACATTAGTTTATTTCGTTGTAATTTCTTTAATTTGAGGCTAATTGAGTTCCAACTTCGTTTTTAACTTTTTATATGTTGCGATGTTTAATCACATTCGTATATTTCGTTATTCGTTCTTTAATTTGACGCTAATTTAGTGCAACTCATTCTTTACTTTTTATATGTAGCGATGTTTATCAACATTAGTTTATTTCGCTATAATTTCTTTATTTTGACCCTAATTGAGTTCCAACTTCGTTTTTGACCTTTTATATGTAGCGATGTTTATCCACATTCGTATATTTCGTTATAATTTCTTTAATTTGACGCTAATTGAGTTCCAACTTCGTTTTTCACTTTTTATATGTAGCGATGTTTATCAACATTCGTATATTTCGTTATAATTTCTTTAATTTGACGCTAATTGAGTTCCAACTTCGTTTTTTACTTTTTATATGTAGCGATGTTTATCAACATTCGTATATTTCGTTATAATTTCTGTAATTTGACGCTAATTGAGTTCCAACTACGTTTTTTACTTTTTATATATAGCGATGTTTATCCACATTAGTTTATTTCGTTATGATTTCTTTAATTTGACGCTAATTGAGTTCCAACTTCGTTTTTTACTTTTTATACGTAGCGATGTTTATCAACATTCGTATATTTCGTGATAATTTCTTTAATTTGACGCTAATTGAGTTTCAACTTCGTTTTTTACCTTTTATATGTAGCGATGTATATCCAAATTCGTATATTTCGTTATAATTTCTTTAATTTGACGCTAATTGAGTTCCAACTTCGTTTTTTACTTTTTATATGTAGCGATGTTTATCAACATTCGTATATTTCGTTATAATTTCTTTAATTTGACGCTAATTGCGTTCCAACTTCGTTTTTTACTTTTTATATGTAGCGATGTTTATCAACATTCGTATATTTCGTTATAATTTCTTTAATTTGACGCTAATTGAGTTCCAACTTCGTTTTTTACTTTTTATATGTAGCGATGTTTATCAACATTCGTATATTTCGTTATAATTTCTTTAATTTGACTCTAATTGAGTTCCAACTTCGTTTTTTACTTTTTATATGTAGCGATGTTTATCCACATTAATTTATTTCGTTGTAATTTCTTTAATTTGAGGCTAATTGAGTTCCAACTTCGTTTTTTAATTTTTATATGTTGCGATGTTTAATCACATTCGTATATTTCGTTATTCGTTCTTTAATTTGACGCTAATTGAGTGCAACTTCGTTTTTTACTTTTTATATGTAGCGATGTTTATCAACATTAGTTTATTTCGTTATAATTTCTTTAATTTGACCCTAATTGAGTTCCAGCTTCGTTTTTTACTTTTTATATGTAGCGATGTTTATCAATATTAGTTTATTTCGTTATAATTTCTTTAATTTGACGCTAATTGATTTCCAACTTCGTTTTTTACTTTTTATATGTAGCGATGTTTATCAACATTAGTTTATTTCGTTATGATTTCTTTAATTTGACCCTAATTGAGTTCCAACTTCGTTTTTTACCTTTTATATGTAGCGATGTTTATCCACATTCGTATATTTCGTTATAATTTCTTTAATTTGACGCTAATTGATTTCCAACTTCGTTTTTTACTTTTTATATGTAGCGATGTTTATCAATATTAGTTTATTTCGTTATAATTTCTTTAATTTGACGCTAATTGATTTCCAACTTCGTTTTTTACTTTTTATATGTAGCGATGTTTATCAACATTCGTATATTTCGTTATAATTTCTGTAATTTGACGCTAATTGAGTTCTAACTTCGTTTTTTACTTTTTATATATAGCGATGTTTATCCACATTAGTTTATTTCGTTATGATTTCTTTAATTTGACGCTAATTGATTTCCAACTTCGTTTTTTACTTTTTATACGTAGCGATGTTTATCAACATTCGTATATTTCGTTATAATTTCTTTAATTTGACGCTAATTGAGTTTCAACTTCGTTTTTTACTTTTTATATGTAGCGATGTTTATCCACATTCGTATATTTCGTTATAATTTCTTTAATTTGACGCTAATTGAGTTCCAACTTCGTTTTTTTAGTTTTTATATGTAGCGATGTTTATCCACATTCGTATATTTCGTTATAATTTCTTTAATTTGACGCTAATTGAGTTCCAACTTCGTTTTTTACTTTTTATATGTAGCGATGTTTGTCCACATTCGTATATTTCGTTATAATTTCTTTAATTTGACGCTAATTGAATTCCAACTTCGTTTTTTACTTTTTATATGTAGCGATGTTTATCCACATTAGTTTATTTTGTTATGATTTATTTAATTTGACGCTAATTGAGTTCCAACTTCGTTTTTTACTTTTTATATGTAGTGATGTTTATCCACATTCGTATATTTCGTTATAATTTCTTTAATTTGACGCTAATTGAGTTTCAACTTCGTTTTTTGCTTTTTATATGTAGCGATGTTTATCAATATTAGTTTATTTTGTTACAATTTCTTTAATTTGACGCTAATTGATTTTCAACTTCGTTTTTTACTTTTTATATGTAGCGATGTTTATCAACATTCGTATATTTCGTTATAATTTCTTTAATTTGACCCTAATTGAGTTCCAACTTCGTTTTTTACTTTTTATATGTAGCGATGTTTATCAACATTCGTATATTTCGTTATAATTTCTTTAATTTGACGCTAATTGAGTTCCAACTTCGTTTTTTACTTTTTATATGTAGCGATGTTTATCAATATTAGTTTATTTCGTTATGATTCTTTAATTTGACGCTAATTGAGTTCCAACTTCGTTTTTTACTTTTTATATGTAGCGATGTTTATCAATATTAGTTTATTTCGTTATGATTTCTTTAATTTGACGCTAATTGAGTTCCAACATCGTTTTTTACTTTTTATATGTAGCGATGTTTATCCACATTCGTATATTTCGTTATAATTTCTTTAATTTGACGCTAATTGAGTTCCAACTTCGTTTTTTACTTTTTATATGTAGCAATGTTTATCCACATTCGTATATTTCGTTATAATTTCTTTAATTTGACGCGAATTGAGTTCCAACTTCGTTTTTTACTTTTTATATGTAGCGATGTTTATCCACATTCGTATATTTCGTTATAATTTCTTTAATTTGACGCTAATTGAGTTCCAACTTCGTTTTTTACTTTTTATATGTAGCGATGTTTATCCACATTCGTATATTTCGTTATAATTTCTTTAATTTGACGCTAATTGAGTTCCAACTTCGTTTTTTACTTTTTATATGTAGCGATGTTTATCCACATTCGTATATTTCGTTATAATTTCTTTAATTTGACGCGCATTGAGTTCCAACTTCGTTTTTTACTTTTTATATGTAGCGATGTTTATCCACATTCGTATATTTCGTTATAATTTCTTTAATTTGACGCTAATTGAGTTCCAACTTCGTTTTTTACTTTTTATATGTAGCGATGTTTATCCACATTCGTATATTTCGTTATAATTTCTTTAATTTGTCGCTAATTGAGTTCCAACTTCGTTTTTTACTTTTTATATGTAGCGATGTTTATCCACATTCGTATATTTCGTTATAATTTATTTAATTTGACGCTAATTGATTTCCAACTTCGTTTTTTAATTTTTATATGTAGCGATGTTTATCAACATTCGTATATTTCGTTATAATTTCTTTAATTTGACGCTAATTGATTTCCAACTTCGTTTTTTACTTTTTATATGTAGCGATGTTTATCAACATTCGTATATTTCGTTATAATTTCTGTAATTTGACGCTAATTGAGTTCCAACTTCGTTTTTTCCTTTTTATATATAGCGATGTTTATCCACATTAGTTTATTTCGTTATGATTTCTTTAATTTGACGCAAATTGAGTTCCAACTTCGTTTATTACTTTTTATATGTAGCGATGTTTATCCACATTCGTATATTTCGTTATAATTTCTTTAATTTGACGCTAATTGAGTTCCAACTTCGTTTTTTACTTTTTATATGTAGCGATGTTTATCCACATTCGTATATTTCGTTATAATTTCTTTAATTTGACGCTAATTGATTTCCAACTTCGTTTTTTACTTTTTATATGTAGCGATGTTTATCCACATTCGTATATTTCGTTATAATTTCTTTAATTTGACGCTAATTGAGTTCCAACTTCGTTTTTTACTTTTTATATGTAGCGATGTTTATCCACATTCGTATATTTCGTTATAATTTCTTTAATTTGACGCTAATTGAGTGGAACTTCGTTTTTTACTTTTTATATGTAGCGACGTTTATCAACATTCGTTTATTTCGTTATAATTTCTTTAATTTGACGCTAATTGAGTTCCAACTTCGTTTTTTAATTTTTATATGCAGCGATGTTTATCCACATTCGTATATTTCGTTATAATTTCTTTAATTTGACGCTAATTGAGTTCCAACTTCGTTTTTTACTTTTTATATGTAGCGATGTTTATCCACATTCGTATATTTCGTTATAATTTCTTTAATTTGACGCTAATTGATTTCCAACTTCGTTTTTTACTTTTTATATGTAGCGAAGTTTATCAACATTCGTATATTTCGTTATTATTTCTGTAATTTGACGCTAATTGAGTTCCAACTTCGTTTTTTACTTTTTATATATAGCGATGTTTATCCACATTAGTTTATTTCGTTATGATTTCTTTAATTTGACGCTAATTGAGTTCCAACTTCGTTTTTTACTTTTTATACGTAGTGATGTTTATCAACATTCGTATATTTCGTTATAATTTCTTTAATTTGACGCTAATTGAGTTTCAACTTCGTTTTTTAATTTTTATATGTAGCGATGTTTATCCACATTCGTATATTTCGTTATAATTTCTTTAATTTGACGCTAATTGAGTTCCAACTTCGTTTTTTAGTTTTTATATGTAGCGATGTTTATCCACATTCGTATATTTCGTTATAATTTCTTTAATTTGACGCTAATTGAGTTCCAACTTCGTTTTTTACTTTTTATATGTAGCGATGTTTATAAACATTCGTATATTTCGTTATAATTTCTTTAATTTGACGCTAATTGAGTTCCAACTTCGTTTTTTACTTTTTATATGTAGCGATGTTTATCAACATTCGTATATTTCGTTATAATTTCTTTAATTTGACGCTAATTGAGTTCCAACTTCGTTTTTTACTTTTTATATGTAGCGATGTTTATCAACATTCGTATATTTCGTTATAATTTCTTTAATTTGACGGTAATTGATTTCCAACTTCGTTTTTTACTATTTATATGTAGCGATGTTTATCAACATTCGTATATTTCGTTATAATTTCTTTAATTTGATGCTAATTGAGTTCAAACTTCGTTTTTTACTTTTTATATGTAGCGATGTTTATCCACATTAGTTTATTTCGTTATAATTTCTTTAATTTGACGCTAATTGAGTTCCAACTTCGTTTTTTACTTATTATATGTAGCGATGTTTATCCAAATTCGTATATTTCGTTATAATTTCTTTAATTTGACGCTAATTGAGTTCCAACTTCGTTTTTTACTTTTTATATATATAGATGTTCATCAACATTCGTATATTTCGTTATAATTTCTTTAATTTGACGCTAATTGAGTTCCAACTTCGTTTTTTACCTTATATATGTAGCGATGTTTATCCACATTCGTATATTTCGTTATAATTTCTTTAATTTGACGCTAATTGAGTTCCAACTTCGATTTTTACTTTTTATATGTAGCGATGTTTATCAATATTAGTTTATTTCGTTATAATTGATTTCCAACTTCGTTTTTTACTTTTTATATGTAGCGATGTTTATCAACATTCGTATTTTTCGTTATAATTTCTTTAATTTGACGCTAATTGATTTCCAACTTCGTTTTTTACTTTTTATATGTAGCGATGTTTATCAACATTCGTATATTTCGTTATAATTTCTGTAATTTGACGCTAATTGAGTTCCAACTTCGTTTTTTACTTTTTATATATAGCGATGTTTATCCACATTAGTTTATTTCGTTATGATTTCTTTAATTTGAAGCTAATTGAGTTCCAACTTCGTTTTTTACTTTTTATACGTAGCGATGTTTATCAACATTCGTATATTTCGTTATAATTTCTTTAATTTGACGCTAATTGAGTTTCAACTTCGTTTTTTAATTTTTATATGTAGCGATGTTTATCCACATTCGTATATTTCGTTATAATTTCTTTAATTTGACGCTAATTGAGTTCCAACTTCGTTTTTTAGTTTTTATATGTAGCGATGTTTATCCACATTCGTATATTTCGTTATAATTTCTTTAATTTGACGCTAATTGAGTTCCAACTTCGTTTTTTACTTTTTATATGTAGCAAAGTTTATAAACATTCGTATATTTCGTTATAATTTCTTTAATTTGACGCTAATTGAGTTCCAACTTCGTTTTTTACTTTTTATATGTAGCGATGTTTATCAACATTCGTATATTTCGTTATAATTTCTTTAATTTGACGCTAATTGAGTTCCAACTTCGTTTTTTACTTTTTATATGTAGCGATGTTTATCAACATTCGTATATTTCGTTATAATTTCTTTAATTTGACGGTAATTGATTTCCAACTTCGTTTTTTACTATTTATATGTAGCGATGTTTATCAACATTCGTATATTTCGTTATAATTTCTTTAATTTGATGCTAATTGAATTCAAACTTCGTTTTTTACTTTTTATATGTAGCGATGTTTATCCACATTAGTTTATTTCGTTATAATTTCTTTAATTTGACGCTAATTGAGTTCCAACTTCGTTTTTTACTTATTATATGTAGCGATGTTTATCCAAATTCGTATATTTCGTTATAATTTCTTTAATTTGACGCTAATTGAGTTCCAACTTCGTTTTTTACTTTTTATATATATAGATGTTTATCAACATTCGTATATTTCGTTATAATTTCTTTAATTTGACGCTAATTGTGTTCCAACTTCGTTTTTTACTTTTATATGTAGCGATGTTCATCAGCATTCGTATATTTCGTTATAATTTCTTTAATTTGACGCTAATTGAGTTCCAACTTCGTTTTTTACTTTTCATATGTAGCGATGTTTACCGACATTAATTTATTTCGTTATAATTTCTTTAATTTGACGCTAATTGAGTTCATAATCGTTTTTACTTTTTATATGTAGCGATGTTTATCAACATTAGTTTATTTCGTTATAGTTTCTTTAATTTGACGGTAATTGAGTTCCAACATCGTTTTTTACATTTTATATGTAGCGATGTTTATCAACATTCGTATATTTCGTTATAATTTCTTTAATTTGACGCTAATTGTGTTCCATCTTCTTTTTTTACTTTTTATATGTAGCGATGTTTATCCACATTCGTATATTTCGTTATAATTTATTTAATTTGACGCTAATTGAGTTCCAACTTCGTTTTTTACTTTTTATATGTAGCGATGTTTATCAACATTCGTGTATTTCGTTATAATTTCTTTAATTTGACGCTAATTGAGTTCCAACTTCGTTTTTTACTTTTTATATGTAGCGATGTTTATCCACATTAATTTATTTCGTTATAATTTCTATAATTTGACGCTAATTGAGTTCCAACATCGTTTTTTACTTTTTAAATGTAGCGATGTTTATCAACATTAGTTTATTTCGTTATAATTTCTTTAATTTGACGCTAATTGAGTTCCAACTTCTTTTATTAGTTTTATATGTAGCGATGTTTATCCACATTAGTTTATTTCGTTGTAATTTCTTTAATTTGAGGCTGATTCAGCTCCAACTTCGTTTTTTACTTTTATATGAAGCGATGTTTATCAACAGTAGTTTATTTCGTTATCATTTCTTTAATTTGAAGCTAATTGAGTTCCAACTTCGTTTTTTACTTTTTATATGTTGCGATGTTTAATCACATTCGTATATTTCGTTATACGTTCTTTAATTTGACGCTAATTGAGTGGAACTTCGTTATTTACTTTTTATATGTAGCGATGTTTATCAACATATGTATATTTCGTTATAATTTCTTTAATTTGACCTTAATTGTGTTCCAACTTCGTTTTTTACCTTTTATATGTAGCGATGTTTATCCACATTCGTATATTTCGTTATAATTTCTTTAATTTGACGCTAATTTAGTTCCAACTTCGTTTTTTACTTTTTATATGTAGCGATGTTTATCAATATTAGTTTATTTCGTTATAATTTCTTAAATTTGACGCTAATTGATTTCCAACTTCGTTTTTTACTTTTTATATGTAGCGATGTTTATCAACATTCGTATATTTCGTTATAATTTCTTTAATTTGACGCTAATTGAGTTCCAACTTCGTTTTTTACTTTTTATATATAGCGATGTTTATCCACATTAGTTTATTTCGTTATGATTTCTTTAATTTGACGCTAATTGAGTACCAAAGTCGTTTTTTAATTTTTATATGTAGCGATGTTTATCAACATTCGTATATTTCGTTATAATTTCTTTAATTTGACCCTAATTGAGTTCCAACTTCGTTTTTTACTTTTTATATGTAGCGATGTTTATCCACATTAGTTTATTTCGTTATAATTTCTTTAATTTGACGCTAATTGAGTTTCAACTTCGTTTTTTACTTTTTATATGTAGCGACGTTTTTCCACATTCGTATATTTCGTTATAATTTCTTTAATTTGACGCTAATTAAGTTCCAACTTCGTTTTTTACTTTTTATATGTAGCGACGTTTATCCACATTCGTATATTTCGTTATAATTTCTTTAATTTGACGCTAATTGAGTTCCAACTTCGTTTTTTACTTTTTATATGTAGCGATGTTTATCCACATTCGTATATTTCGTTATAATTTCTTTAATTTGACGCGCATTGAGTTCCAACTTCGTTTTTTACTTTTTATATGTAGCGATGTTTATCCACATTCGTATATTTCGTTATAATTTCTTTAATTTGACGCTAATTGAGTTCCAACTTCGTTTTTTACTTTTTATATGTAGCGATGTTTATCCACATTCGTATATTTCGTTATAATTTCTTTAATTTGTCGCTAATTGAGTTCCAACTTCGTTTTTTACTTTTTATATGTAGCGATGTTTATCCACATTCGTATATTTCGTTATAATTTATTTAATTTGACGCTAATTGATTTCCAACTTCGTTTTTTAATTTTTATATGTAGCGATGTTTATCAACATTCGTATATTTCGTTATAATTTCTTTAATTTGACGCTAATTGATTTCCAACTTCGTTTTTTACTTTTTATATGTAGCGATGTTTATCAACATTCGTATATTTCGTTATAATTTCTGTAATTTGACGCTAATTGAGTTCCAACTTCGTTTTTTCCTTTTTATATATAGCGATGTTTATCCACATTAGTTTATTTCGTTATGATTTCTTTAATTTGACGCAAATTGAGTTCCAACTTCGTTTATTACTTTTTATATGTAGCGATGTTTATCCACATTCGTATATTTCGTTATAATTTCTTTAATTTGACGCTAATTGAGTTCCAACTTCGTTTTTTACTTTTTATATGTAGCGATGTTTATCCACATTCGTATATTTCGTTATAATTTCTTTAATTTGACGCTAATTGATTTCCAACTTCGTTTTTTACTTTTTATATGTAGCGATGTTTATCCACATTCGTATATTTCGTTATAATTTCTTTAATTTGACGCTAATTGAGTTCCAACTTCGTTTTTTACTTTTTATATGTAGCGATGTTTATCCACATTCGTATATTTCGTTATAATTTCTTTAATTTGACGCTAATTGAGTGGAACTTCGTTTTTTACTTTTTATATGTAGCGACGTTTATCAACATTCGTTTATTTCGTTATAATTTCTTTAATTTGACGCTAATTGAGTTCCAACTTCGTTTTTTAATTTTTATATGCAGCGATGTTTATCCACATTCGTATATTTCGTTATAATTTCTTTAATTTGACGCTAATTGAGTTCCAACTTCGTTTTTTACTTTTTATATGTAGCGATGTTTATCCACATTCGTATATTTCGTTATAATTTCTTTAATTTGACGCTAATTGAGTTTCAACTTCGTTTTTTAATTTTTATATGTAGCGATGTTTATCCACATTCGTATATTTCGTTATAATTTCTTTAATTTGACGCTAATTGAGTTCCAACTTCGTTTTTTAGTTTTTATATGTAGCGATGTTTATCCACATTCGTATATTTCGTTATAATTTCTTTAATTTGACGCTAATTGAGTTCCAACTTCGTTTTTTACTTTTTATATGTAGCGATGTTTATAAACATTCGTATATTTCGTTATAATTTCTTTAATTTGACGCTAATTGAGTTCCAACTTCGTTTTTTACTTTTTATATGTAGCGATGTTTATCAACATTCGTATATTTCGTTATAATTTCTTTAATTTGACGCTAATTGAGTTCCAACTTCGTTTTTTACTTTTTATATGTAGCGATGTTTATCAACATTCGTATATTTCGTTATAATTTCTTTAATTTGACGGTAATTGATTTCCAACTTCGTTTTTTACTATTTATATGTAGCGATGTTTATCAACATTCGTATATTTCGTTATAATTTCTTTAATTTGATGCTAATTGAATTCAAACTTCGTTTTTTACTTTTTATATGTAGCGATGTTTATCCACATTAGTTTATTTCGTTATAATTTCTTTAATTTGACGCTAATTGAGTTCCAACTTCGTTTTTTACTTATTATATGTAGCGATGTTTATCCAAATTCGTATATTTCGTTATAATTTCTTTAATTTGACGCTAATTGAGTTCCAACTTCGTTTTTTACTTTTTATATATATAGATGTTTATCAACATTCGTATATTTCGTTATAATTTCTTTAATTTGACGCTAATTGTGTTCCAACTTCGTTTTTTACTTTTATATGTAGCGATGTTCATCAGCATTCGTATATTTCGTTATAATTTCTTTAATTTGACGCTAATTGAGTTCCAACTTCGTTTTTTACTTTTCATATGTAGCGATGTTTACCGACATTAATTTATTTCGTTATAATTTCTTTAATTTGACGCTAATTGTGTTCCAACTTCGTTTTTTACTTTTATATGTAGCGATGTTCATCAGCATTCGTATATTTCGTTATAATTTCTTTAATTTGACGCTAATTGAGTTCCAACTTCGTTTTTTACTTTTCATATGTAGCGATGTTTACCGACATTAATTTATTTCGTTATAATTTCTTTAATTTGACGCTAATTGAGTTCATAATCGTTTTTACTTTTTATATGTAGCGATGTTTATCAACATTAGTTTATTTCGTTATAATTTCTTTAATTTGACGCTAATTGTGTTCCATCTTCTTTTTTTACTTTTTATATGTAGCGATGTTTATCCACATTCGTATATTTCGTTATAATTTATTTAATTTGACGCTAATTGAGTTCCAACTTCGTTTTTTACTTTTTATATGTAGCGATGTTTATCAACATTCGTGTATTTCGTTATAATTTCTTTAATTTGACGCTAATTGAGTTCCAACTTCGTTTTTTACTTTTTATATGTAGCGATGTTTATCCACATTAATTTATTTCGTTATAATTTCTATAATTTGACGCTAATTGAGTTCCAACATCGTTTTTTACTTTTTAAATGTAGCGATGTTTATCAACATTAGTTTATTTCGTTATAATTTCTTTAATTTGACGCTAATTGAGTTCCAACTTCTTTTATTAGTTTTATATGTAGCGATGTTTATCCACATTAGTTTATTTCGTTGTAATTTCTTTAATTTGAGGCTGATTCAGCTCCAACTTCGTTTTTTACTTTTATATGAAGCGATGTTTATCAACAGTAGTTTATTTCGTTATCATTTCTTTAATTTGAAGCTAATTGAGTTCCAACTTCGTTTTTTACTTTTTATATGTTGCGATGTTTAATCACATTCGTATATTTCGTTATACGTTCTTTAATTTGACGCTAATTGAGTGGAACTTCGTTATTTACTTTTTATATGTAGCGATGTTTATCAACATATGTATATTTCGTTATAATTTCTTTAATTTGACCTTAATTGTGTTCCAACTTCGTTTTTTACCTTTTATATGTAGCGATGTTTATCCACATTCGTATATTTCGTTATAATTTCTTTAATTTGACGCTAATTTAGTTCCAACTTCGTTTTTTACTTTTTATATGTAGCGATGTTTATCAATATTAGTTTATTTCGTTATAATTTCTTAAATTTGACGCTAATTGATTTCCAACTTCGTTTTTTACTTTTTATATGTAGCGATGTTTATCAACATTCGTATATTTCGTTATAATTTCTTTAATTTGACGCTAATTGAGTTCCAACTTCGTTTTTTACTTTTTATATATAGCGATGTTTATCCACATTAGTTTATTTCGTTATGATTTCTTTAATTTGACGCTAATTGAGTACCAAAGTCGTTTTTTAATTTTTATATGTAGCGATGTTTATCAACATTCGTATATTTCGTTATAATTTCTTTAATTTGACCCTAATTGAGTTCCAACTTCGTTTTTTACTTTTTATATGTAGCGATGTTTATCCACATTAGTTTATTTCGTTATAATTTCTTTAATTTGACGCTAATTGAGTTTCAACTTCGTTTTTTACTTTTTATATGTAGCGACGTTTTTCCACATTCGTATATTTCGTTATAATTTCTTTAATTTGACGCTAATTAAGTTCCAACTTCGTTTTTTACTTTTTATATGTAGCGACGTTTATCCACATTCGTATATTTCGTTATAATTTCTTTAATTTGACGCTAATTGAGTTCCAACTTCGTTTTTTACTTTTTATATGTAGCGATGTTTATCCACATTCGTATATTTCGTTATAATTTCTTTAATTTGACGCGCATTGAGTTCCAACTTCGTTTTTTACTTTTTATATGTAGCGATGTTTATCCACATTCGTATATTTCGTTATAATTTCTTTAATTTGACGCTAATTGAGTTCCAACTTCGTTTTTTACTTTTTATATGTAGCGATGTTTATCCACATTCGTATATTTCGTTATAATTTCTTTAATTTGTCGCTAATTGAGTTCCAACTTCGTTTTTTACTTTTTATATGTAGCGATGTTTATCCACATTCGTATATTTCGTTATAATTTATTTAATTTGACGCTAATTGATTTCCAACTTCGTTTTTTAATTTTTATATGTAGCGATGTTTATCAACATTCGTATATTTCGTTATAATTTCTTTAATTTGACGCTAATTGATTTCCAACTTCGTTTTTTACTTTTTATATGTAGCGATGTTTATCAACATTCGTATATTTCGTTATAATTTCTGTAATTTGACGCTAATTGAGTTCCAACTTCGTTTTTTCCTTTTTATATATAGCGATGTTTATCCACATTAGTTTATTTCGTTATGATTTCTTTAATTTGACGCAAATTGAGTTCCAACTTCGTTTATTACTTTTTATATGTAGCGATGTTTATCCACATTCGTATATTTCGTTATAATTTCTTTAATTTG
Source organism: Uropetala carovei (assembly GCA_036926305.1). NCBI lineage: Eukaryota > Metazoa > Arthropoda > Insecta > Odonata > Petaluridae > Uropetala > Uropetala carovei. The sequence continues at coordinate 839,667 of JAXCHB010000252.1, read as the reverse complement.
ACGCTAATTGAGTTCCAACTTCGTTTTTTACTTTTTATATGTAGCGATGTTTATCCACATTCGTATATTTCGTTATAATTTCTTTAATTTGACGCTAATTGATTTCCAACTTCGTTTTTTACTTTTTATATGTAGCGATGTTTATCCACATTCGTATATTTCGTTATAATTTCTTTAATTTGACGCTAATTGAGTTCCAACTTCGTTTTTTACTTTTTATATGTAGCGATGTTTATCCACATTCGTATATTTCGTTATAATTTCTTTAATTTGACGCTAATTGAGTGGAACTTCGTTTTTTACTTTTTATATGTAGCGACGTTTATCAACATTCGTTTATTTCGTTATAATTTCTTTAATTTGACGCTAATTGAGTTCCAACTTCGTTTTTTAATTTTTATATGCAGCGATGTTTATCCACATTCGTATATTTCGTTATAATTTCTTTAATTTGACGCTAATTGAGTTCCAACTTCGTTTTTTACTTTTTATATGTAGCGATGTTTATCCACATTCGTATATTTCGTTATAATTTCTTTAATTTGACGCTAATTGAGTTTCAACTTCGTTTTTTAATTTTTATATGTAGCGATGTTTATCCACATTCGTATATTTCGTTATAATTTCTTTAATTTGACGCTAATTGAGTTCCAACTTCGTTTTTTAGTTTTTATATGTAGCGATGTTTATCCACATTCGTATATTTCGTTATAATTTCTTTAATTTGACGCTAATTGAGTTCCAACTTCGTTTTTTACTTTTTATATGTAGCGATGTTTATAAACATTCGTATATTTCGTTATAATTTCTTTAATTTGACGCTAATTGAGTTCCAACTTCGTTTTTTACTTTTTATATGTAGCGATGTTTATCAACATTCGTATATTTCGTTATAATTTCTTTAATTTGACGCTAATTGAGTTCCAACTTCGTTTTTTACTTTTTATATGTAGCGATGTTTATCAACATTCGTATATTTCGTTATAATTTCTTTAATTTGACGGTAATTGATTTCCAACTTCGTTTTTTACTATTTATATGTAGCGATGTTTATCAACATTCGTATATTTCGTTATAATTTCTTTAATTTGATGCTAATTGAATTCAAACTTCGTTTTTTACTTTTTATATGTAGCGATGTTTATCCACATTAGTTTATTTCGTTATAATTTCTTTAATTTGACGCTAATTGAGTTCCAACTTCGTTTTTTACTTATTATATGTAGCGATGTTTATCCAAATTCGTATATTTCGTTATAATTTCTTTAATTTGACGCTAATTGAGTTCCAACTTCGTTTTTTACTTTTTATATATATAGATGTTTATCAACATTCGTATATTTCGTTATAATTTCTTTAATTTGACGCTAATTGTGTTCCAACTTCGTTTTTTACTTTTATATGTAGCGATGTTCATCAGCATTCGTATATTTCGTTATAATTTCTTTAATTTGACGCTAATTGAGTTCCAACTTCGTTTTTTACTTTTCATATGTAGCGATGTTTACCGACATTAATTTATTTCGTTATAATTTCTTTAATTTGACGCTAATTGAGTTCATAATCGTTTTTACTTTTTATATGTAGCGATGTTTATCAACATTAGTTTATTTCGTTATAGTTTCTTTAATTTGACGGTAATTGAGTTCCAACATCGTTTTTTACATTTTATATGTAGCGATGTTTATCAACATTCGTATATTTCGTTATAATTTCTTTAATTTGACGCTAATTGTGTTCCATCTTCTTTTTTTACTTTTTATATGTAGCGATGTTTATCCACATTCGTATATTTCGTTATAATTTATTTAATTTGACGCTAATTGAGTTCCAACTTCGTTTTTTACTTTTTATATGTAGCGATGTTTATCAACATTCGTGTATTTCGTTATAATTTCTTTAATTTGACGCTAATTGAGTTCCAACTTCGTTTTTTACTTTTTATATGTAGCGATGTTTATCCACATTAATTTATTTCGTTATAATTTCTATAATTTGACGCTAATTGAGTTCCAACATCGTTTTTTACTTTTTAAATGTAGCGATGTTTATCAACATTAGTTTATTTCGTTATAATTTCTTTAATTTGACGCTAATTGAGTTCCAACTTCTTTTATTAGTTTTATATGTAGCGATGTTTATCCACATTAGTTTATTTCGTTGTAATTTCTTTAATTTGAGGCTGATTCAGCTCCAACTTCGTTTTTTACTTTTATATGAAGCGATGTTTATCAACAGTAGTTTATTTCGTTATCATTTCTTTAATTTGAAGCTAATTGAGTTCCAACTTCGTTTTTTACTTTTTATATGTTGCGATGTTTAATCACATTCGTATATTTCGTTATACGTTCTTTAATTTGACGCTAATTGAGTGGAACTTCGTTATTTACTTTTTATATGTAGCGATGTTTATCAACATATGTATATTTCGTTATAATTTCTTTAATTTGACCTTAATTGTGTTCCAACTTCGTTTTTTACCTTTTATATGTAGCGATGTTTATCCACATTCGTATATTTCGTTATAATTTCTTTAATTTGACGCTAATTTAGTTCCAACTTCGTTTTTTACTTTTTATATGTAGCGATGTTTATCAATATTAGTTTATTTCGTTATAATTTCTTAAATTTGACGCTAATTGATTTCCAACTTCGTTTTTTACTTTTTATATGTAGCGATGTTTATCAACATTCGTATATTTCGTTATAATTTCTTTAATTTGACGCTAATTGAGTTCCAACTTCGTTTTTTACTTTTTATATATAGCGATGTTTATCCACATTAGTTTATTTCGTTATGATTTCTTTAATTTGACGCTAATTGAGTACCAAAGTCGTTTTTTAATTTTTATATGTAGCGATGTTTATCAACATTCGTATATTTCGTTATAATTTCTTTAATTTGACCCTAATTGAGTTCCAACTTCGTTTTTTACTTTTTATATGTAGCGATGTTTATCCACATTAGTTTATTTCGTTATAATTTCTTTAATTTGACGCTAATTGAGTTTCAACTTCGTTTTTTACTTTTTATATGTAGCGACGTTTTTCCACATTCGTATATTTCGTTATAATTTCTTTAATTTGACGCTAATTAAGTTCCAACTTCGTTTTTTACTTTTTATATGTAGCGACGTTTATCCACATTCGTATATTTCGTTATAATTTCTTTAATTTGACGCTAATTGAGTTCCAACTTCGTTTTTTACTTTTTATATGTAGCGATGTTTATCCACATTCGTATATTTCGTTATAATTTCTTTAATTTGACGCTAATTGAGTTCCAACTTCGTTTTTTACTTTTTATATGTAGCGATGCTTATCCACATTCGTATATTTCGTTATAATTTCTTTAATTTGACGCTAATTGAGTTCCAACTTCGTTTTTTACTTTTTATATGTAGCGATGTTTATCAATATTAGTTTATTTCTTTATAAATTCTTTAATTTGACGCTAATTGAATTCCAACTTCGTTTTTTACTTTTTATATGTAGCGATGTTTATCAACATTCATATATTTCGTTATAATTTCTTTAATTTGACCCTAATTGATTTCCAACTTCGTTTTTTACTTTTTATATGTAGCGATGTTTATCAACATTCGTATATTTCGTTATAATTTCTTTAATTTGACGCTAATTGAGTTCCAACTTCGTTTTTTACTTTTTATATGTAGCGATGTTTATCAATATTAGTTTATTTCGTTATGATTTCTTTAATTTGACGCTAATTGAGTTCCAAATTCGTTTTTTACTTTTTATATGTGGCGATGTTTATCAATATTAGTTTATTTCGTTATGATTTCTTTAATTTGACGGTAATTGAGTTCCAACTGCGTGTTTTACTTTTTATATGTAGCGATGTTTATCCACATTCGTATATTTCGTTATAATTTCTTTAATTTGACGCTAATTGAGTTCCAACTTCGTTTTTTACTTTTTGTATGTAGCGATGTTTATCAACATTCGTATATTTCGTTATAATTTATTTAATTTGACGCTAATTGATTTCCAACTTCGTTTTTTACTTTTTATATCTAGCGATGTTTATCAACATTCGTATATTTCGTTATAATTTCTGTAATTTGACGCTAATTGTGTTCCAACTTCGTTTTTTACTTTTTATATATGGCGATGTTTATCCACATTAGTTTATTTCGTTATGATTTCTTTAATTTGACGCTAATTGAGTTCCAACTTCGTTTTTTACTTTTTATACGTAGCGATGTTTATCAACATTCGTATATTTCGTTATAATTTCTTTAATTTGACGCTAATTGAGTTTCAACTTCGTTTTTTAATTTTTATATGTAGCGATGTTTATCCACATTCGTATATTTCGTTATAATTTCTTTAATTTGACGCTAATTGAGTTCCAACTTCGTTTTTTAGTTTTTATATGTAGCGATGTTTATCCACATTCGTATATTTCGTTATAATTTCTTTAATTTGACGCTAATTGAGTTCCAACTTCGTTTTTTACTTTTTATATGTAGCGATGTTTATCAACATTCGTATATTTCGTTATAATTTCTTTAATTTGACGCTAATTGAGTTCCAACTTCGTTTTTTACTTTTTATATGTAGCGATGTTTATCAACATTCGTATATTTCGTTATAATTTCTTTAATTTGACGGTAATTGATTTCCAACTTCGTTTTTTACTATTTATATGTAGCGATGTTTATCAACATTCGTATATTTCGTTATAATTTCTTTAATTTGATGCTAATTGAGTTCAAACTTCGTTTTTTACTTTTTATATGTAGCGATGTTTATCCACATTAGTTTATTTCGTTATAATTTCTTTAATTTGACGCTAATTGAGTTCCAACTTCGTTTTTTACTTATTATATGTAGCGATGTTTATCCAAATTCGTATATTTCGTTATAATTTCTTTAATTTGACGCTAATTGACTTCCAACTTCGTTTTTTACTTTTCATATATATAGATGTTTATCAACATTCGTATATTTCGTTATAATTTCTTTAATTTGACGCTAATTGTGTTCCAACTTCGTTTTTTACTTTTATATGTAGCGATGTTCATCAACATTCGTATATTTCGTTATAATTTCTTTAATTTGACGCTAATTGAGTTCCAACTTCGTTTTTTACTTTTCATATGTAGCGATGTTTACCGACATTAATTTATTTCGTTATAATTTCTTTAATTTGACGATAATTGAGTTCATACATCGTTTTTTACTTTTTATATGTAGCTATGTTTATCAACATTAGTTTATTTCGTTATAATTTCTTTAATTTGACGGTAATTGAGTTCCAACATCGTTTTTTACATTTTATATGTAGCGATGTTTATCAACATTCGTATATTTCGTTATAATTTCTTTAATTTGACGCTAATTGAGTTCCAACTTCGTTTTTTACTTTTTATATGTAGAGATGTTTATCCACATTCGTATATTTCGTTATAATTTATTTAATTTGACGCTAATTGAGTTCCAACTTCGTTTTTTACTTTTTATATGTAGCGATGTTTATCAACATTCGTGTATTTCGTTATAATTTCTTTAATTTGACGCTAATTGAGTTCCAACTTCGTTTTTTACTTTTTATATGTAGCGATGTTTATCCACATTAATTTATTTCGTTATAATTTCTATAATTTGACGCTAATTGAGTTCCAACATCGTTTTTTACTTTTTAAATGTAGCGATGTTTATCAACATTAGTTTATTTCGTTATAATTTCTTTAATTTGACGCTAATTGAGTTCCAACTTCTTTTATTAGTTTTATATGTAGCGATGTTTATCCACATTAGTTTATTTCGTTGTAATTTCTTTAATTTGAGGCTGATTCAGTTCCAACTTCGTTTTTTAATTTTATATGAAGCGATGTTTATCAACAGTAGTTTATTTCGTTATCATTTCTTTAATTTGAAGCTAATTGAGTTCCAACTTCGTTTTTTACTTTTTATATGTTGCGATGTTTAATCACATTAGTATATTTCGTTATACGTTCTTTAATTTGACGCTAATTGAGTGGAACTTCGTTATTTACTTTTTATATGTAGCGATGTTTATCAACATATGTATATTTCGTTATAATTTCTTTAATTTGACCATAATTGTGTTCCAACTTCGTTTTTTACCTTTTATATGTAGCGATGTTTATCCACATTCGTATATTTCGTTATAATTTCTTTAATTTGACGCTAATTTAGTTCCAACTTCGTTTTTTACTTTTTATATGTAGCGATGTTTATCAATATTAGTTTATTTCGTTATAATTTCTTTAATTTGACGCTAATTGATTTCCAACTTCGTTTTTTACTTTTTATATGTAGCGATGTTTATCAACATTCGTATATTTCGTTATAATTTCTTTAATTTGACGCTAATTGAGTTCCAACTTCGTTTTTTACTTTTTATATATAGCGATGTTTATCCACATTAGTTTATTTCGTTATGATTTCTTTAATTTGACGCTAATTGAGTACCAAATTCGTTTTTTAATTTTTATATGTAGCGATGTTTATCAACATTCGTATATTTCGTTATAATTTCTTTAATTTGACGCTAATTGAGTTTCAACTTCGTTTTTTACTTTTTATATGTAGCGATGTTTTTCCACATTCGTATATTTCGTTATAATTTCTTTAATTTGACGCTAATTGAGTTCTAACTTCGTTTTTTACTTTTTATATGTAGCGACGTTTATCCACATTCGTATATTTCGTTATAATTTCGTTAATTTGACGCTAATTGAGTTCCAACTTCGTTTTTTACTTTTTATATGTAGCGATGTTTATCCACATTCGTATATTTCGTTATAATTTCTTTAATTTGACGCTAATTGAGTTCCAACTTCGTTTTTTACTTTTTATATGTAGCGATGTTTATCCACATTAATTTATTTCGTTATGATTTCTTTAATTTGACGCTAATTGAATTCCAACTTCGTTTTTTACCTTTTATATGTAGCGATGTTTATCCACATTCGTATATTTCGTTATAATTTCTTTAATTTGACGCTAATTGAGTTCCAACTTCGTTTTTTACTTTTTATATGTAGCGATGTTTATCAATATTAGTTTATTTCTTTATAAATTCTTTAATTTGACGCTAATTGAATTCCAACTTCGTTTTTTACTTTTTATATGTAGCGATGTTTATCAACATTCGTATATTTCGTTATAATTTCTTTAATTTGACCCTAATGGATTTCCAACTTCGTTTTTTACTTTTTATATGTAGCGATGTTTATCAACATTCGTATATTTCGTTATAATTTCTTTAATTTGACGCTAATTGAGTTCCAACTTCGTTTTTTACTTTTTATATGTAGCGATGTTTATCAATATTAGTTTATTTCGTTATGATTTCTTTAATTTGACGCTAATTGAGTTCCAACTTCGTTTTTTACTTTTTATATGTGGCGATGTTTATCAATATTAGTTTATTTCGTTATGATTTCTTTAATTTGACGGTTATTGAGTTCCAACTGCGTGTTTTACTTTTTATATGTAGCGATGTTTATCCACATTCGTATATTTCGTTATAATTTCTTTAATTTGACGCTAATTGAGTTCCAACTTCGTTTTTTACTTTTTGTATGTAGCGATGTTTATCCACATTCGTATATTACGTTATAATTTCTTTAATTTGACGCTAATTGAGTTCCAACTTCGTTTTTTTCTTTTTATATGTAGCGATATTTATCCACATTCGTATATTTCGTTATAATTTCTTTAATTTGACGCTAAATGAGTTCCAACATCGTTTTTTACTTTTTATATGTAGCGATGTTTATCCACATTAGTTTATTTCGTAATGATTTCTTTAATTTGACGCTAATTGTGTTCCAACTGCGTTTTTTACTTTTTATATGTAACGATGTTTATCCACATTCGTATATTTCGTTATAATTTCTTTAATTTGACGCTAATTGAGTTCCAACATCGTTTTTTACTTTTTATATATAGCGATGTTTATCCACATTAGTTTATTTCGTTATGATTTCTTTAATTTGACGCTAATTGAGTTCCAACTTCGTTTTTTACCTTTTATATGTAGCGATGTTTATCCACATTCGTGTATTTCGTTATATTTTCTTTAATTTGACGCTAATTGAGTTCCTACTTCGTTTTTTACTTTTTATATGTAGCGATGTTTATCAATATTAGTTTATTTCGTTATAAGTTCTTTAATTTGACGCTGATTGATTTCCTACTTCGTTTTTTACTTTTTATATGTAGAAATGTTTATCAACATTCGTATATTTCGTTATAATTTCTTTAATTTGACGCTAATTGGTTCCAACTTCGTTTTTTACTTTTTATATGTAGCGATGTTTATCAACATTCGTATATTTCGTTATAATTTCTTTAATTTGACCCTAATTGAGTTCCAACTTCGTTTTTTACTTTTTATACGTAGCGATGTTTATAAACATTCGTATATTTCGTTATAATTTCTTTAATTTGACGCTAATTGAGTTCCAACTTCGTTTTTTACTTTTTATATGTAGCGATGTATATCCAAATTCGTATATTTCGTTATAATTTCTTTAATTTGACGCTAATTGAGTTCCAACTTCGTTTTCTACTTCTTATATGTAGCGATGTTTATCAACATTCGTATATTTCGTTATAATTTCTTTAATTTGTCGCTAATTGCGTTCCAACTTCGTTTTTTACTTTTTATATGTAGCGATGTTTATCAACATTCGTATATTTCGTTATAATTTCTTTAATTTGACGCTAATTGAGTTCCAACTTCGTTTTTTACTTTTTATATGTAGCGATGTTTATCAACATTCGTTTATTTCGTTATAATTTCTTTAATTTAACTCTAATTGAGTTCCAACTTCGTTTTTTACTTTTTATATGTAGCGATGTTTATCCACATTAATTTATTCCGTTATAATTTCATTAATTTGACGCTAATTGAGTTCCAACATCGTTTTTTACTTTTTATATGTAGCGATGTTTATCAACATTAGTTTATTTCGTTGTAATTTCTTAAATTTGAGGCTAATTGAGTTCCAACTTCGTTTTTAACTTTTTATATGTTGCGATGTTTAATCACATTCGTATATTTCGTTATTCGTTCTTTAATTTGACGCTAATTTAGTGCAACTCATTCTTTACTTTTTATATGTAGCGATGTTTATCAACATTAGTTTATTTCGCTATAATTTCTTTATTTTGACCCTAATTGATTTCCAACTTCGTTTTTGACCTTTTATATGTAGCGATGTTTATCCACATTCGTATATTTCGTTATAATTTCTTTAATTTGACGCTAATTGAGTTCCAACTTCGTTTTTCACTTTTTATATGTAGCGATGTTTATCAACATTCGTATATTTCGTTATAATTTCTTTAATTTGACGCTAATTGAGTTCCAACTTCGTTTTTTACTTTTTATATGTAGCGATGTTTATCAACATTCGTATATTTCGTTATAATTTCTGTAATTTGACGCTAATTGAGTTCCAACTACGTTTTTTACTTTTTATATATAGCGATGTTTATCCACATTAGTTTATTTCGTTATGATTTCTTTAATTTGACGCTAATTGAGTTCCAACTTCGTTTTTTACTTTTTATACGTAGCGATGTTTATCAACATTCGTATATTTCGTGATAATTTCTTTAATTTGACGCTAATTGAGTTTCAACTTCGTTTTTTACCTTTTATATGTAGCGATGTATATCCAAATTCGTATATTTCGTTATAATTTCTTTAATTTGACGCTAATTGAGTTCCAACTTCGTTTTTTACTTTTTATATGTAGCGATGTTTATCAACATTCGTATATTTCGTTATAATTTCTTTAATTTGACGCTAATTGCGTTCCAACTTCGTTTTTTACTTTTTATATGTAGCGATGTTTATCAACATTCGTATATTTCGTTATAATTTCTTTAATTTGACGCTAATTGAGTTCCAACTTCGTTTTTTAGTTTTTATATGTAGCGATGTTTATCCACATTCGTATATTTCGTTATAATTTCTTTAATTTGACGCTAATTGAGTTCCAACTTCGTTTTTTACTTTTTATATGTAGCGATGTTTATCAACATTCGTATATTTCGTTATAATTTCTTTAATTTGACGCTAATTGAGTTCCAACTTCGTTTTTTACTTTTTATATGTAGCGATGTTTATCAACATTCGTATATTTCGTTATAATTTCTTTAATTTGACGGTAATTGATTTCCAACTTCGTTTTTTACTATTTATATGTAGCGATGTTTATCAACATTCGTATATTTCGTTATAATTTCTTTAATTTGATGCTAATTGAGTTCAAACTTCGTTTTTTACTTTTTATATGTAGCGATGTTTATCCACATTAGTTTATTTCGTTATAATTTCTTTAATTTGACGCTAATTGAGTTCCAACTTCGTTTTTTACTTATTATATGTAGCGATGTTTATCCAAATTCGTATATTTCGTTATAATTTCTTTAATTTGACGCTAATTGAGTTCCAACTTCGTTTTTTACTTTTTATATATATAGATGTTTATCAACATTCGTGTATTTCGTTATAATTTCTTTAATTTGACGCTAATTGAGTTCCAACTTCGTTTTTTACTTTTTATATGTAGCGATGTTTATCCACATTCGTATATTTCGTTATAATTTATTTAATTTGACGCTAATTGAGTTCCAACTTCGTTTTTTACTTTTTATATGTAGCGATGTTTATCAACATTCGTGTATTTCGTTATAATTTCTTTAATTTGACGCTAATTGAGTTCCAACTTCGTTTTTTACTTTTTATATGTAGCGATGTTTATCCACATTAATTTATTTCGTTATAATTTCTATAATTTGACGCTAATTGAGTTCCAACATCGTTTTTTACTTTTTAAATGTAGCGATGTTTATCAACATTAGTTTATTTCGTTATAATTTCTTTAATTTGACGCTAATTGAGTTCCAACTTCTTTTATTAGTTTTATATGTAGCGATGTTTATCCACATTAGTTTATTTCGTTGTAATTTCTTTAATTTGAGGCTGATTCAGTTCCAACTTCGTTTTTTACTTTTATATGAAGCGATGTTTATCAACAGTAGTTTATTTCGTTATCATTTCTTTAATTTGAAGCTAATTGAGTTCCAACTTCGTTTTTTACTTTTTATATGTTGCGATGTTTAATCACATTCGTATATTTCGTTATACGTTCTTTAATTTGACGCTAATTGAGTGGAACTTCGTTATTTACTTTTTATATGTAGCGATGTTTATCAACATATGTATATTTCGTTATAATTTCTTTAATTTGACCATAATTGTGTTCCAACTTCGTTTTTTACCTTTTATATGTAGCGATGTTTATCCACATTCGTATATTTCGTTATAATTTCTTTAATTTGACGCTAATTTAGTTCCAACTTCGTTTTTTACTTTTTATATGTAGCGATGTTTATCAATATTAGTTTATTTCGTTATAATTTCTTTAATTTGACGCTAATTGATTTCCAACTTCGTTTTTTACTTTTTATATGTAGCGATGTTTATCAACATTCGTATATTTCGTTATAATTTCTTTAATTTGACGCTAATTGAGTTCCAACTTCGTTTTTTACTTTTTATATATAGCGATGTTTATCCACATTAGTTTATTTCGTTATGATTTCTTTAATTTGACGCTAATTGAGTACCAAAGTCGTTTTTTAATTTTTATATGTAGCGATGTTTATCAACATTCGTATATTTCCTTATAATTTCTTTAATTTGACACTAATTGAGTTCCAACTTCGTTTTTTACTTTTTATATGTAGCGATGTTTATCCACATTAGTTTATTTCGTTATAATTTCTTTAATTTGACGCTAATTGAGTTTCAACTTCGTTTTTTACTTTTTATATGTAGCGATGTTTTTCCACATTCGTATATTTCGTTATAATTTCTTTAATTTGACGCTAATTGAGTTTCAACTTCGTTTTTTACTTTTTATATGTAGCGATGTTTTTCCACATTCGTATATTTCGTTATAATTTCTTTAATTTGACGCTAATTGAGTTCCAACTTCGTTTTTTACTTTTTATATGTAGCGACGTTTATCCACATTCGTATATTTCGTTATAATTTCTTTAATTTTACGCTAATTGAGTTCCAACTTCGTTTTTTACTTTTTATATGTAGCGATGTTTATCCACATTCGTATATTTCGTTATAATTTCTTTAATTTGACGCTAATTGAGTTCCAACTTCGTTTTTTACTTTTTATATGTAGCGATGTTTATCCACATTAATTTATTTCGTTATGATTTCTTTAATTTGACGCTAATTGAATTCCAACTTCGTTTTTTACCTTTTATATGTAGCGATGTTTATCCACATTCGTATATTTCGTTATAATTTCTTTAATTTGACGCTAATTGAGTTCCAACTTCGTTTTTTACTTTTTATATGTAGCGATGTTTATCAATATTAGTTTATTTCTTTATAAATTCTTTAATTTGACGCTAATTGAATTCCAACTTCGTTTTTTACTTTTTATATGTAGCGATGTTTATCAACATTCGTATATTTCGTTATAATTTCTTTAATTTGACCCTAATTGATTTCCAACTTCGTTTTTTACTTTTTATATGTAGCGATGTTTATCAACATTCGTATATTTCGTTATAATTTCTTTAATTTGACGCTAATTGAGTTCCAACTTCGTTTTTTACTTTTTATATGTAGCGATGTTTATCAATATTAGTTTATTTCGTTATGATTTCTTTAATTTGACGCTAATTGAGTTCCAACTTCGTTTTTTACTTTTTATATGTGGCGATGTTTATCAATATTAGTTTATTTCGTTATGATTTCTTTAATTTGACGGTAATTGAGTTCCAACTGCGTGTTTTACTTTTTATATGTAGCGATGTTTATCCACATTCGTATATTTCGTTATAATTTCTTTAATTTGACGCTAATTGAGTTCCAACTTCGTTTTTTACTTTTTGTATGTAGCGATGTTTATCCACATTCGTATATTACGTTATAATTTCTTTAATTTGACGCTAATTGAGTTCCAACTTCGTTTTTTTCTTTTTATATGTAGCGATGTTTATCCACATTCGTATATTTCGTTATAATTTCTTTAATTTGACGCTAATTGAGTTCCAACATCGTTTTTTACTTTTTATATGTAGCGATGTTTATCCACATTAGTTTATTTCGTAATGATTTCTTTAATTTGACGCTAATTGAGTTCCAACTTCGTTTTTTTAGTTTTTATATGTAGCGATGTTTATCCACATTCGTATATTTCGTTATAATTTCTTTAATTTGACGCTAATTGAGTTCCAACTTCGTTTTTTACTTTTTATATGTAGCGATGTTTATCCACATTCGTATATTTCGTTATAATTTCTTTAATTTGACGCTAATTGAATTCCAACTTCGTTTTTTACTTTTTATATGTAGCGATGTTTATCCACATTAGTTTATTTTGTTATGATTTATTTAATTTGACGCTAATTGAGTTCCAACTTCGTTTTTTACTTTTTATATGTAGTGATGTTTATCCACATTCGTATATTTCGTTATAATTTCTTTAATTTGACGCTAATTGAGTTTCAACTTCGTTTTTTGCTTTTTATATGTAGCGATGTTTATCAATATTAGTTTATTTTGTTACAATTTCTTTAATTTGACGCTAATTGATTTTCAACTTCGTTTTTTACTTTTTATATGTAGCGATGTTTATCAACATTCGTATATTTCGTTATAATTTCTTTAATTTGACCCTAATTGAGTTCCAACTTCGTTTTTTACTTTTTATACGTAGCGATGTTTATAAACATTCGTATATTTCGTTATAATTTCTTTAATTTGACGCTAATTGAGTTCCAACTTCGTTTTTTACTTTTTATATGTAGCGATGTATATCCAAATTCGTATATTTCGTTATAATTTCTTTAATTTGACGCTAATTGAGTTCCAACTTCGTTTTCTACTTCTTATATGTAGCGATGTTTATCAACATTCGTATATTTCGTTATAATTTCTTTAATTTGTCGCTAATTGCGTTCCAACTTCGTTTTTTACTTTTTATATGTAGCGATGTTTATCAACATTCGTATATTTCGTTATAATTTCTTTAATTTGACGCTAATTGAGTTCCAACTTCGTTTTTTCTTTTTATATGTAGCGATGTTTATCAACATTCGTATATTTCGTTATAATTTCTTTAATTTAACTCTAATTGAGTTCCAACTTCGTTTTTTACTTTTTATATGTAGCGATGTATATCCACATTAATTTATTCCGTTATAATTTCATTAATTTGACGCTAATTGAGTTCCAACATCGTTTTTTACTTTTTATATGTAGCGATGTTTATCAACATTAGTTTATTTCGTTGTAATTTCTTTAATTTGAGGCTAATTGAGTTCCAACTTCGTTTTTAACTTTTTATATGTTGCGATGTTTAATCACATTCGTATATTTCGTTATTCGTTCTTTAATTTGACGCTAATTTAGTGCAACTCATTCTTTACTTTTTATATGTAGCGATGTTTATCAACATTAGTTTATTTCGCTATAATTTCTTTATTTTGACCCTAATTGAGTTCCAACTTCGTTTTTGACCTTTTATATGTAGCGATGTTTATCCACATTCGTATATTTCGTTATAATTTCTTTAATTTGACGCTAATTGAGTTCCAACTTCGTTTTTCACTTTTTATATGTAGCGATGTTTATCAACATTCGTATATTTCGTTATAATTTCTTTAATTTGACGCTAATTGAGTTCCAACTTCGTTTTTTACTTTTTATATGTAGCGATGTTTATCAACATTCGTATATTTCGTTATAATTTCTGTAATTTGACGCTAATTGAGTTCCAACTACGTTTTTTACTTTTTATATATAGCGATGTTTATCCACATTAGTTTATTTCGTTATGATTTCTTTAATTTGACGCTAATTGAGTTCCAACTTCGTTTTTTACTTTTTATACGTAGCGATGTTTATCAACATTCGTATATTTCGTGATAATTTCTTTAATTTGACGCTAATTGAGTTTCAACTTCGTTTTTTACCTTTTATATGTAGCGATGTATATCCAAATTCGTATATTTCGTTATAATTTCTTTAATTTGACGCTAATTGAGTTCCAACTTCGTTTTTTACTTTTTATATGTAGCGATGTTTATCAACATTCGTATATTTCGTTATAATTTCTTTAATTTGACGCTAATTGCGTTCCAACTTCGTTTTTTACTTTTTATATGTAGCGATGTTTATCAACATTCGTATATTTCGTTATAATTTCTTTAATTTGACGCTAATTGAGTTCCAACTTCGTTTTTTACTTTTTATATGTAGCGATGTTTATCAACATTCGTATATTTCGTTATAATTTCTTTAATTTGACTCTAATTGAGTTCCAACTTCGTTTTTTACTTTTTATATGTAGCGATGTTTATCCACATTAATTTATTTCGTTGTAATTTCTTTAATTTGAGGCTAATTGAGTTCCAACTTCGTTTTTTAATTTTTATATGTTGCGATGTTTAATCACATTCGTATATTTCGTTATTCGTTCTTTAATTTGACGCTAATTGAGTGCAACTTCGTTTTTTACTTTTTATATGTAGCGATGTTTATCAACATTAGTTTATTTCGTTATAATTTCTTTAATTTGACCCTAATTGAGTTCCAGCTTCGTTTTTTACTTTTTATATGTAGCGATGTTTATCAATATTAGTTTATTTCGTTATAATTTCTTTAATTTGACGCTAATTGATTTCCAACTTCGTTTTTTACTTTTTATATGTAGCGATGTTTATCAACATTAGTTTATTTCGTTATGATTTCTTTAATTTGACCCTAATTGAGTTCCAACTTCGTTTTTTACCTTTTATATGTAGCGATGTTTATCCACATTCGTATATTTCGTTATAATTTCTTTAATTTGACGCTAATTGATTTCCAACTTCGTTTTTTACTTTTTATATGTAGCGATGTTTATCAATATTAGTTTATTTCGTTATAATTTCTTTAATTTGACGCTAATTGATTTCCAACTTCGTTTTTTACTTTTTATATGTAGCGATGTTTATCAACATTCGTATATTTCGTTATAATTTCTGTAATTTGACGCTAATTGAGTTCTAACTTCGTTTTTTACTTTTTATATATAGCGATGTTTATCCACATTAGTTTATTTCGTTATGATTTCTTTAATTTGACGCTAATTGATTTCCAACTTCGTTTTTTACTTTTTATACGTAGCGATGTTTATCAACATTCGTATATTTCGTTATAATTTCTTTAATTTGACGCTAATTGAGTTTCAACTTCGTTTTTTACTTTTTATATGTAGCGATGTTTATCCACATTCGTATATTTCGTTATAATTTCTTTAATTTGACGCTAATTGAGTTCCAACTTCGTTTTTTTAGTTTTTATATGTAGCGATGTTTATCCACATTCGTATATTTCGTTATAATTTCTTTAATTTGACGCTAATTGAGTTCCAACTTCGTTTTTTACTTTTTATATGTAGCGATGTTTATCCACATTCGTATATTTCGTTATAATTTCTTTAATTTGACGCTAATTGAATTCCAACTTCGTTTTTTACTTTTTATATGTAGCGATGTTTATCCACATTAGTTTATTTTGTTATGATTTATTTAATTTGACGCTAATTGAGTTCCAACTTCGTTTTTTACTTTTTATATGTAGTGATGTTTATCCACATTCGTATATTTCGTTATAATTTCTTTAATTTGACGCTAATTGAGTTTCAACTTCGTTTTTTGCTTTTTATATGTAGCGATGTTTATCAATATTAGTTTATTTTGTTACAATTTCTTTAATTTGACGCTAATTGATTTTCAACTTCGTTTTTTACTTTTTATATGTAGCGATGTTTATCAACATTCGTATATTTCGTTATAATTTCTTTAATTTGACCCTAATTGAGTTCCAACTTCGTTTTTTACTTTTTATATGTAGCGATGTTTATCAACATTCGTATATTTCGTTATAATTTCTTTAATTTGACGCTAATTGAGTTCCAACTTCGTTTTTTACTTTTTATATGTAGCGATGTTTATCAATATTAGTTTATTTCGTTATGATTCTTTAATTTGACGCTAATTGAGTTCCAACTTCGTTTTTTACTTTTTATATGTAGCGATGTTTATCAATATTAGTTTATTTCGTTATGATTTCTTTAATTTGACGCTAATTGAGTTCCAACATCGTTTTTTACTTTTTATATGTAGCGATGTTTATCCACATTCGTATATTTCGTTATAATTTCTTTAATTTGACGCTAATTGAGTTCCAACTTCGTTTTTTACTTTTTATATGTAGCAATGTTTATCCACATTCGTATATTTCGTTATAATTTCTTTAATTTGACGCGAATTGAGTTCCAACTTCGTTTTTTACTTTTTATATGTAGCGATGTTTATCCACATTCGTATATTTCGTTATAATTTCTTTAATTTGACGCTAATTGAGTTCCAACTTCGTTTTTTACTTTTTATATGTAGCGATGTTTATCCACATTCGTATATTTCGTTATAATTTCTTTAATTTGTCGCTAATTGAGTTCCAACTTCGTTTTTTACTTTTTATATGTAGCGATGTTTATCCACATTCGTATATTTCGTTATAATTTCTTTAATTTGACGCTAATTGAGTTCCAACTTCGTTTTTTACTTTTTATATGTAGCGATGTTTATCCACATTCGTATATTTCGTTATAATTTCTTTAATTTGACGCGCATTGAGTTCCAACTTCGTTTTTTACTTTTTATATGTAGCGATGTTTATCCACATTCGTATATTTCGTTATAATTTCTTTAATTTGACGCTAATTGAGTTCCAACTTCGTTTTTTACTTTTTATATGTAGCGATGTTTATCCACATTCGTATATTTCGTTATAATTTCTTTAATTTGTCGCTAATTGAGTTCCAACTTCGTTTTTTACTTTTTATATGTAGCGATGTTTATCCACATTCGTATATTTCGTTATAATTTATTTAATTTGACGCTAATTGATTTCCAACTTCGTTTTTTAATTTTTATATGTAGCGATGTTTATCAACATTCGTATATTTCGTTATAATTTCTTTAATTTGACGCTAATTGAGTTCCAACTTCGTTTTTTACTTTTTATTTGTAGCGATGTTTATCCACATTCGTATATTTCGTTACAATTTCTTTAATTTGACGCTAATTGAATTCCAACTTTGTTTTTTACTTATTATAAGTAGCGATGGTTAACCACATTCGTATATTTCGTAATAATTTTTTTAATTTGAGGCTAATTGAGTTCCAACTTCGTTTTTTACTTATTATAAGTAACGATGTTTATCCACATTCGTATATTTCGTTATAATTTCTTTAATTTGGCGCTAATTGAGTTACAAATTTGTTTTTTACTTATTATAAGTAGCGATGTTTATCCACATTCGTATATTTCGTTATAATTTCTTTAATTTGACGCTAATTGAGTTACAACTTTGTTTTTTACTTATTATAAGTTGCGATGTTTATCCACATTCGTATATTTCGTTATTAGTTCTTTAATTTGACGCTAATTGAGTTTCAACTTTGTTTTTTACTTATTTTAAGTAGCGATGTTTGTCCACATTCGTATATTTCGTTATAAGTTCTTTAATTTGACGCTAATTGAGTTTCAACTTTGTTTTTTACTTATTATATGTAGCGATATTTATCCACATTCGTATATTTCGTTATAATTTCTTTAATTTGGCGCTAATTGAGTTCCAACTTCGTTTTTTACTTATTATAAGTAGCGATGTTTGTCAACATTCGTATATTTCGTTATAATTTCTTTAATTTGACGCTAATTGAGTTCCAACTTCGTTTTTTACTTATTATAAGTAGCGATGTTTATCCACATTCGTATATTTCGTTATAATTTCTTTAATTTGAGGCTAATTCTTTTTCAACTTTATTTTTTACTTATTATAAGTAGCGATGTTTATCCACATTCGTATACTTCGTTATAATTTCTTTAATTTCACGCTAATTGAGTTCCAACTTCGTTTTTTACTTATTATAAGTATCGATGTTTATCCACGTTCGTATATTTCGTTATAATTTCTTTAATTTCACGCTAATTGAGTTCCAACTTCGTTTTTTACTTATTATAAGTAGCGATGTTTATCCACGTTCGTATATTTCGTTATAATTTCTTTAATTTCACGCTAATTGAAAATTTTTTTTCGAAATTTTTTTCGAATTTTTTTTTCTAAATTTTTTTTCAAAATTTTTTTAAAATTTTTTTTCGAAATTTTTTTTTCAAAATTTTTTTTGAAAATTTTTTTCCAACATTTTTTCGAAAATGTTTTTCAAATTTTTTTTCTTTTTTTCGAAAATTTTTTTCGAAAATTTTTTTAAAAATTTTTTTCGAAATTTTTTTCGAAAATTTTTTTTCGAAATTTTTTTCGAAAATTTTTTCGAAAATTTTTTATCGAAATTTCTTTCAAATTTTTTTTCGAAATTTTTTTCGAAAATTTTTTATCGAAATTTTTTTCGAAAATTTTTTTGAAAATTTTTTTTGAAATTGTTTTTGTTTTTTCGAAAATTTTTTTTTGAAAATTTTTTTCAAAATTTTTTTCGATAATTTGCTTTCCAAATTTTTTTCGAAAATTTTTTTGAAAATTTTTTTCGAAATTTTTTTTCAATATTTTTTTTTTTAATTTTTTTCGAAATGTTTTCAATATTTTGTTCGAAAATTTTTTTTCGTAATTTTTTTCGAAAATTTTTTTCATAATTTTTTTCGAAAAATCTTTTTCCAAAATTTTTTCGAAAATTTTTTTGAAAATTTTTTTTGAAATTTTTTTTCAAATTTTTTTTCGAAAATTTTTTTCATAATTTTTTTTCAAATTTTTTTTCATAATTTTTTTCGAAATTTTTTTTTCGAAATTTTTTTCGAAAATCTTTTTTCGAAATTTTTTTTTCCAAAATTTTTTTCGAAAGTTTTTTTTCGAAAATTTTTTTTCAAATTTTTTTTCTTTTTTTCGAAAATTTTTTTTCGAAATTTTTTTCGAAAATTTTTTTAAAAATTTTTTTCGAAATTTTTTTCGAAAATTTTTTTTCGAAATTTTTTTCGAAAATTTTTTCGAAAATTTTTTATCGAAATTTCTTTCAAATTTTTTTTCGAAATTTTTTTCGAAAATTTTTTATGGAAATTCTTTTCGAAAATTTTTTTGAAAATTTTTTTCGAAATTGTTTTTGTTTTTTCGAAAATATTTTTTTGAAAATTTTTTTCAAAATTTTTTTTGAAAATTTTTTTCCAAAATTTTTAAGAAATTTTTTTTTCGAAATTATTTTCTTGGAAATTTTTTTTCAAAATTTTTTTCCAAAATTTTTTCGAAAATATTTTTGAAAATTTTTTTCGAAATTTTTTTTCAAAATTTTTTTCCAATGTTTTCGAAATTTTTTTCAAAATTTTTTTCGAAATTTTTTTTCAAATTTTTTTTTGAAAATTTTTTTCCAAACTTTTTTCGAAAATTTTTTTCAGTTTTTTTCGAAATTTTTTTTCAAAATTTATTTTCGAAATTTCTTTTTCGAAATTATTTTCTTGGAAATTTTTTTTCAAAATTTTTTCCAAAATTTTTTCGAAAATATTTTTGAAAATTTTTTTCGAAATTTTTTTTCAAAATTTTTTTCCAATGTTTTCGAAAATTTTTTTCAAAATTTTTTTCGAAAATTTTTTTTGAAAATTTTTTTCGAAAAATGTTTTTGCAAAATGTTTTCTAAAATTTTTTCGAAAATTTTTTTTCAAAATTTTTTCGAAATTTTTTTTTCGAAAATTTTTTTGGAAGATTTTTTTCAAAATTTTTTTCGAAATTTTTTTTCAAAATTTTTTTCGAAAATTTTTTTCAAAATTTTTTTCGAAAAATTTTTTTCCAAAATTTTTTCGAAAATATTTTTTGAGAAATTTTTTTCCCAAATTTTTTCGAAAATTTTTCTGAAAATTTTTTTCGAAATTTTTTTTCAAAATTTTTTTTCGAAAATTTTTTTTCGAAATTTTTTTGGAAATATTTTTTGAGAAATTTTTTTCCAAAATTTTTTCGAAAATTTTTTTGAAAATTTTTTTCGAAAATTTTTTTCAAAATTTTTTTCGAAAATTTATTTTTGAAATTTTTTGCGAAAATTTTTTTGAAAATTTTTTTCGAAAAATTTTTTTGAAAATTTTTCTCGAAAATTTTTTTGAAATTTTTTTTCGAAATTTTTTTTCAAAATTTTTTTCGAAAATTTTTTTTCGAAATTTTTTTCGAAAATTTTTTTCAAAATTTTTTTTCCAAATTTTTTTTCAAAATTTTTTTCGAAAATTTTTTTTCGAAAATTTTTTAAAAAATTTTTTTCGAAAATTTTTTTTCGAAATTTTTTTCGAAAATTTTTTTCGAAAAATTTTTTTGCAAAATTTTTTCTAAAATTTTTTCTAAAATTTTTTCTAAAATTTTTTCTAAAATTTTTTCTAAAATTTTTTCTAAAATTTTTTTGAAAATTTTTTTGGAAATTTTTTTTCAAATTTTTTTTCGAAAATTTTTTTCATAATTTTTTTCGAAATTTTTTTCGAAAAATTTTTTTCCAAAATTTTTTCGAAAATTTTATTGAAAATTTTTTTTAAAATTTTTTTTCGAAATTTTTTTCAAAATTTTTTTTGAAAATTTTTTTCCAAAATTTTTTTGAAAATATTTTTGAAAATTTTTTTCGAAAATTTTTTTCCGAAATTTTTTTCGAAAAAGTTTTTTTAAAATTTTTTTCAAAATTTTTTTCGAAATTTTTTTCAAAAATTTTTTTCGAAATTTTTTTTCAAATTTTTTTTCAAAATTTTTTTCGAAAATTTTTTTTCGATTTTTTTTTCTATTTTCGAAAAAATTTTTTCCAAATTTTTTTCGAAATTTTTTTTTCGAAATTTTTTTTCGAAAATTTTTTTAAAAATTTTTTTTCCAAATTTTTTTTTAAAATTTTTTTAGAAAATTTTTTTTAAATTTTTTTCGAAATTTTTTTTCAAAATTTTTTTCGAAATTTTTTTTCGAAATTTTTTTCGAAAATTGTTATTATTTTCAAAATTTTTTCGAAAATTTTTTTTCGAAAATTTTTTTTCGATATTTTTTTCGAAAATTATTTTTCGAAATTTTTTTCGAAAATTTTTTCGAAATTTTTTTCGAAAATATTTTTTGAGAAATTTTTTTCCCAAATTTTTTCGAAAATTTTTCTGAAAATTTTTTCCGAAATTTTTATTCAAAATTTTTTGCAAAATTTTTTTCGAAATTTTTTTTCAAAATTTTTTTCGAAAATTTTTTTTCGAAATTTTTTTCGAAAATATTTTTTGAGAAATTTTTTTCCAAAATTTTTTCGAAAATTTTTTTGAAAATTTTTTTCGAAAATTTTTTTTCGAAAATTTTTTTCAAAATTTTTTTCGAAAATTTTTTTTCGAAATTTTTTTCGAAAATTTTTTTCGAAAATTTTTTTAAAAATTTTTTTCGAAAATTTTTTTTCGAAATTCTTTTCGAAAATTTTTTTCGAAAAATTTTTTTGCAAAATTTTTTCTAAAATTTTTTTGAAAATTTTTTTCGAAATTTTTTTTCAAAATTTTTTTCGAAAATTTTTTTCGAAATTCTTTTCGAAATTTTTTTCCAAAATTTTTTCGAAAATTTTTTTTCATAATTTTTTTCGAAATTTTTTTCTAAAATTTTTTCGAAAATTGTATTGAAAATTTTTTTCGAAATTTTTTTTCAAAATTTTTTGCGAAAATTTTTTTTCGAAATTTTTTTCCAAAATTTTTTTAAATATTTTTTTCGAAATTTTTTTTCAAAATTTTTTTTGTAAATTTTTTTTCGAAATCTTTTTCGAAAAATTTTTTTCCAAAATTTTTTCGAAAATTTTTTTGAAAATTTTTTTTCGACAATTTTTTTCTAAATTATTTTCGAAAATTTTTTTTTTAAATTTTTTTTCGAAAATTTTTTTTTGGAAATTTTTTTCAAAATTTTTTTGAAAATTTTTTTTCGAATTTTTTGAAAATTTTTTATGAAAATTTTTTTACAAAAAATTTTTCCAAATTTATTCGAAAATTTTTTTTGAAAATTTTTTTTGAAAATTTTTTTTTCAAAATTTTTTTCGAAAATTTTTTCGAAAATTTTTTTTTGAAATTTATTTCGAAAATTTTTTATCGAAATTTTTTTCGAAAATTTTTTTCAAAATTTTTTTTTCGAAAATTTTTTTTCGAAATTTTTTTCGAAAATTTTTTTCAAATTTTTTTTCGAAATTTTTTTAAAAATTTTTTTTCGAAAATTTTTTTTCGAAATTTTTTTCGAAAATTTTATTTCGAAAAAAATTTCGAACATTTTTTGGAAAACTTTTTTCGAAGTTTTTTTAAAAAATTTTGAAAAAAAAATTCGAAAAAAATTTTGGAAAAAAATTTTTCGAAAAAAATTTGCTAAAAAATTTTCGAAAAAAATTTTCGAAAAAAATTTTGATAAAATTTTCGAAAAAAAAATTTCGAAGAAAATTTCGAAAAAAAATTTTCGAAAAAAAAATGAAAAAGATTTTCGATAAAAAATTTACGAAAAAAATTTTGAAAAAAAATTTTCGATAATAAATTTCCGAGAAAAATTTTGGAAAAACATTTTTCGAAAAAAATTTCCAAAAAAAAATTTTCATAAAAAAATTACAAAAAAAAATTTCGAAATAAATTTTTTTAAAAATTTTCGAAAAAAAAATTTCGAAAAAAATTTTGGAAAAAAATTTTTCGAAAAAAGTTTTGAAAAAATTTTCGAAAAAAATTTCGAAAAAAATTTTTTAAAAAATTGTCAAAAAAAATTTTGAAAAAATTTTTTGAAAAAAATTTTCAAAAAAATTTTCGAAAAAATTTTGGAAAAAAATTTTTTGAAAAAAATTTTCAAAAAATTTTCGAAAAAAATTTTCAAAAAATTTTCGAAAAAAATTAAAAAAAAAATTTTCCAAAAAAAAATTTTCGAAAGAAATTTCGAAAAAAAAATTTCGAAAAAAAAATTTCGAAAAAAATTTTGAAAAAAATTTTCGAAGAAAAATTTTCGAAAAAAATTTTCGAAAAAAATTTTCGAAAAAATTTTTTAAAAAATTTTTTAAAAAATTTTCGAAAAAAATTTCGAAAAAAAATTTTCAAAAAAGATTTCGAAAAAAATTTTCGAAAAAAAATTTTCGAAAAAAAATTTGAAAAAAAAATTTGAAAAAAAAAATTGGAAAAAAAATTTAGAAAAAAAAATTTTCGAAAAAAATTTCGATAAAAAATTTTCGAAAAAAATTTTGAAAAAAAATTTCGAAAAAAATTTTCAAAAAAATTTTCGAAAAAATATTGGAAAAAAATTTTTCAAAAAAAATTTCAAAAAAATTTAAAAAAAAATTTCGAAAAAAAATTTCCAAAAAAAATTTAGAAAAAAATTTTCGAAAAAAATTTCGAAAAAAAATTTTCGAAAAAAAAGTTTTGAAAAAAATTTTCGAAAAAAAATTTCGAAAAAAAATTTTCGAAAAAAACTGAAATAAAATTTCGAAAAAAAATTTGGAAAAAAAAATTTCGAAAAAAATTTTCGAAAAAAAAATTTTCGAAAAAAATTTTGAAAAAATTTTCGAAAAAAAATTTTGAAAAAAAATTTTGAAAAAAATTTTCAAAAAAATTTTCGAAAAAATTTTGGAAAAAAAATTCTCGAAAAAAATTTTCAAAAAAAAATTTCGAAAAAAATTATGAAAAAAATTTTCGAAAAAAATTTCGAAAAAAAATTTTCGAAAAAAATTTCGAAAAAAAATTTTCGAAAAAAATTTCGAAAAAAAATTTTCGAAAAAAATTTTCACAAAAATTTGGGAAAAAAAATTTTCGAAAAAAATTTCAAAAATAATTTAGAAAAAAATTTTGAAAAAAAATTTCGAAAAAAATTTTGAAAATAATTTTCGTAAAAAATTTCGAAAAAAAATTTTAGAAAAAAATTTCGAAAAAAAATTTTAGAAAAAAATTTCGAAAAAAAATTTTCAAAAAAAATTTTTAAAAAAAGTTTTTGAAAAAAATTTCAAAAAAAATTTTCGAAAAAAATTTCGAAAAAAATTTTCGAAAAAAATTTTGAAAAAAATTTTCGAAACAAAATTTTCGAAAAAAATCTTTGAAATAAATTTCGAAAAAAAATTTCGAAAAAAAATTTTCGAAAAAATTTTTGAAGAAAAATTTTGAAAAAATTTTTAAAAAAACTTTCGAAAAAATTTTGGAAAATAAAATTTTGGAAAAAATTTTCAAAAAAAAGTTTCGAAAAAAATTTCGAAAAAAAAATGCGAAAAAAATTATGAAAAAAATTTCGAAAAAAAATTTGTAAAAAAATTTCGTAAAAAAATTTTCAAAAAAATTTTCGAAAAAATTTTGGAAAAAATTTTGGAAAAAAATTTCGAAAAAATTTTCAAAAAAAATTTTCGAAAAGAATTTCGGAAAAAAATTTTCAAAAAATATTTAAAAAAAAAATTTCGAAAAAATTTTCAAAAAAAATTTTGAAAAAAAATTTCGAAAAAAATTTTTTAAATAATTTTCGAAAAAAATTTCGACAAAAAATTTTCGAAAAAAATTTAGAAAAAAAATTTCGAAAAAAATTTTCAAAAAAATTTTCGAAAAAATTTTGGAAAAAAATTTTTCGAAAAAATTTTTCTAAAAAATTTTCGAAAAAAATTTCGAAAAAAAATTTTCGAAAAAAATTTTGAAAAACATTTTCGGAAAAAAATTTTCGAAAAAAATTTTGAAAAAAAATTTTCGAAAAAAATTTCGAAAAAAAATTTAGAAAAAAATTTCTGAAAAACAATTTTCGAAAAAAATTTTGAAAAAAAATTTTGAAAAAAAATTTCGAAAAAAATTTTGAAAAAAAATTTCGAAAAAAATTTCGAAGAAAAATTTTCGAAAAAAATTTCGATAAAAAATTATCGAAAAAAAATTTCGAAAAAAAATTTCGAAAAAAATTTTCAAAAAAATTGTCAAAAAATTTAGAAAAAAATTTTTCAAAAAAAATTTTCAAAAAAATTTCGAAAAAAAATTTTTGAAAAAAATTTTGAAAAAAATTTTCGAAAAAAAAATTTGGAAAAAAATTTTGGAAAAAAATTTCGAAAAAAAATTTTCGAAAAAAATTTTGAAAAAAATTCTCGAAAAAAAATTTTGAAAAAAATTCTCGAAAAAAAATTTTGAAAAAAATTTTCGAAAAAATTTTGGAAAAAAATTTTCGAAAAAAATTTTGAAAAAAAATTTTCAAAAAAAATTTCGAAAAAAAAATTCGAAAAAAAATTTCGCAAAAAATTTTCAAAAAAATTTTCGAAAAAAATTTGGAAAAAAAATTTTCGAAAAAATTTTGGAAAAAAATTTTTTGAAAAAAATTTTGAAAAAAATTTTCGAAAAAAATTTCGAAAAAAAATTTTCGAAAAAAATTTTGAAAAAAATTTTCGAAAAAAAATTTTGAAAAAAAATTTTGACAAAAATTTTCAAAAAAATTTTCGAAAAAATTTTGGAAAAAAATTCTCGAAAAAAATTTTCAAAAAAAAATTTCGAAAAAAATTATGAAAAAAATTTTCGAAAAAAATTTCGAAAAAAAATTTTCGAAAAAAATTTCGAAAAAAATTTTCACAAAAATTTGGGAAAAAAATTTTTCGAAAAAAAATTTCAAAGATTTTGCAAAAAAAATTTTCGAAAAAATTTCCAATCAAATTTTCAAAAAAAATTTAGAAAAAAATTTTGAAAAAAAAATTTTGAAAAAAATTTTGAAAAAAAATTTCGTAAAAAATTTTTAAAAAAAATTTCGAAAAAAATTTAAAAAAAAAATTTCGTAAAAAATTTCGAAAAAAAATTTTAGAAAAAAATTTCGAAAAAAAATTTTAGAAAAAAATTTCGAAAAAAAATTTTAGAATAAATTTTCGAAAAAAATTTTTCAAAAAAAATTTTTCAAAAAAATTTTTAAAAAAAGTTTCGAAAAAAATTTCAAATAAAATTTTCGAAAAAAATTTTGAAAAAAATTTTCGAAAAAAAATTTTCGAAAAAAATTTTCGAAAAAAATTTTTAAAAAAACTCGTAAAATTTTGGAAAAAAAAATTTTGGAAAAAATTTTCAAAAAAATTTTCGAAAAAAATTTCGAAAAAAAAATTTCAAATAAAATTTTCGAAAAAATTTTGAAAAAAAATTTTTCGAAAAAAATTTTGAAAAAAATTTTGGAAAAAAATTTCGAAAAAATTTTGAAAAAAATTTTCGAAAAGAATTTCGAAAAAAAAGTTTTCAAAAAAAATTTTGAAAAAAAATTTCGAAAAAATTTTCAAAAAAAATTTTGAAAAAAATTTCGAAAAAAATTTTTAAAATAATTTTCGAAAAAAATTTCGACAAAAAATTTTCGAAAAAAATTTAGAAAAAATATTTCGAAAAAAATTTTCAAAAAAATTTTCGAAAAAAATTTTCGAAAAAAATTTTTAAAAAAACTTTCGAAAAAATTTTGGAAAAAAAAATTTTGGAAAAAATTTTCAAAAAAATTTTCGAAAAAAATTTCGAAAAAAAAATTTCAAATAAAATTTTCAAAAAAATTTTCGAAAAAATTTTGAAAAAAAATTTTTCGAAAAAAATTTTGAAAAAAATTTTGGAAAAAAAATTCGAAAAAATTTTCAAAAAAAATTTTGAAAAATATTTCGAAAATAATTTTTAAAATAATTTTCGAAAAAAATTTCGACAAAAAATTTTCGAAAAAAATTTAGAAAAAAAATTTCGAAAAAAATTTTCAAAAAAATTTTCGAAAAGAATTTCGGAAAAAAGTTTTCGAAAAAAATTTTGAAAAAAAAATTCGAAAAAATTTTCAAAAAAAATTTTGAAAAATATTTCGAAAATAATTTTTAAAATAATTTTCGAAAAAAATTTCGACAAAAAATTTTCGAAAAAAATTTAGAAAAAAAATTTCGAAAAAAATTTTCAAAAAAATTTTCGAAAAAATTTTGGAAAAAAAGTTTTCGAAAAAAAGTTTCTAAAAAATTTTCGAAAAAAATTTTCGAAAAAAATTTTGAAAAAAATTTTCGAAAAAAAAATTTTGAAAAAAATTTCGAAAAAAAATTTTCGAAAAAAATTTTGAAAAAGATTTTCGATAAAAAATTTCCGAAAAAAATTTTGAAAAAAAATTTTCGTTAAAAATTTCCGAAAAAAATTTTGAAAAAAAATTTTCGAAAATAATTTAGAAAAAAATATTTAAAAAAAAATTTTCGAAAAAAATTTTGAAAAAAAATTTTGAAAAAAAATTTCGAAAAAAATTTTGAAAAAAAATTTTGAAAAAAATTTCGACGAAAAATTTTTGAAAAAAATTTCGATAAAAAATTTTCGAAAAAAATTTTGAAAAAAAATTTCGAAAAAAATTTTCAAAAAAATTGTCGAAAAAATTTTGGAAAAAAATTTTTCGAAAAAAATTTTCGAAAAAAATTTTCGAAAAAAATTTTGAAAAAAAACAAATAAATTTTCAAAAAAATTTTCGAAAAAATTTTGGAAAAAAAATTTTCGAAAAAAGTTTTGGAAAAAAATTTAAAAAAAAATTTCGAAAAAAAATTTTGAAAAAAATTTTCGAAAAAAATTTCGAAAAAAAAATTTCGAAAAAAATTATGAAAAAAAATTTCGAAAAAAAATTTGAAAAAAAATTTCGAAAAAATTTTGAAAAAAATTTTCGAAAAAATTTTGGAAAAAAAATTTTCGAAAAAAATTTTGAAAAAAAATTTCGAAAAAAAAATTTTAAAAAAATTTTGAAAAAAATTTGGAAAAAAATTTTTAAAAAAATTTTCGAAAAAAATTTCGAAAAAAAATTTTCGAAAAAAATTTCGAAAAAAAATGTTTTCTAAA
The DNA here is from genome assembly GCA_036926305.1 of Uropetala carovei. Classification (NCBI taxonomy): domain Eukaryota; kingdom Metazoa; phylum Arthropoda; class Insecta; order Odonata; family Petaluridae; genus Uropetala; species Uropetala carovei. The sequence continues at coordinate 810,827 of JAXCHB010000252.1, read as the reverse complement.
ATTTTTTCGAAAATTTTTTTTCAAAATTTTTTCGAAATTTTTTTTTCGAAAATTTTTTTGGAAGATTTTTTTCAAAATTTTTTTCGAAATTTTTTTTCAAAATTTTTTTCGAAAATTTTTTTCAAAATTTTTTTCGAAAAATTTTTTTCCAAAATTTTTTCGAAAATATTTTTTGAGAAATTTTTTTCCCAAATTTTTTCGAAAATTTTTCTGAAAATTTTTTTCGAAATTTTTTTTCAAAATTTTTTTTCGAAAATTTTTTTTCGAAATTTTTTTGGAAATATTTTTTGAGAAATTTTTTTCCAAAATTTTTTCGAAAATTTTTTTGAAAATTTTTTTCGAAAATTTTTTTCAAAATTTTTTTCGAAAATTTATTTTTGAAATTTTTTGCGAAAATTTTTTTGAAAATTTTTTTCGAAAAATTTTTTTGAAAATTTTTTTCGAAATTTTTTTTCAAAATTTTTTTCGAAAATTTTTTTTCGAAATTTTTTTCGAAAATTTTTTTCGAAAAATTTTTTTGCAAAATTTTTTCTAAAATTTTTTCTAAAATTTTTTCTAAAATTTTTTTGAAAATTTTTTTGGAAATTTTTTTTCAAATTTTTTTTCGAAAATTTTTTTCATAATTTTTTTCGAAAATTTTTTGGAAAAATTTTTTTCCAAAATTTTTTTGAAAATTTTATTGAAAATTTTTTTTAAAATTTTTTTTCGAAATTTTTTTCAAAATTTTTTTTGAAAATTTCGAAATTTTTTTCAAAATTTTTTTTGAAAATTTTTTTCCAAAATTTTTTTGAAAATATTTTTGAAAATTTTTTTCGAAAATTTTTTTTCGAAATTTTTTTCGAAAGTTTTTTAAAAATTTTTTTCAAAATTTTTTTCGAAATTTTTTTCAAAAATTTTTTTCGAAATTTTTTTTCAAATTTTTTTTCAAAATTTTTTTCGAAAATTTTTTTTCGATTTTTTTTCTATTTTCGAAAAAAATTTTTCCAAATTTTTTTCGAAATTTTTTTTTCGAAATTTTTTTTCGAAAATTTTTTTAAAAATTTTTTTCCCAAATTTTTTTTCAAAATTTTTTTAGAAAATTTTTTTTAAATTTTTTTCGAAATTTTTTTTCAAAATTTTTTTCGAAATTTTTTTTCGATATTTTTTTCGAAAATTATTTTTCGAAATTTTTTTCGAAAATTGTTTTTCGAAATTTTTTTCGAAAATATTTTTTGAGAAATTTTTTTCCCAAATTTTTTCGAAAATTTTTCTGAAAATTTTTTCCGAAATTTTTATTCAAAATTTTTTGCAAAATTTTTTTCGAAATTTTTTTTCAAAATTTTTTTCGAAAATTTTTTTTCGAAATTTTTTTCGAAAATATTTTTTGAGAAATTTTTTTCCAAAATTTTTTCGAAAATTTTTTTGAAAATTTTTTTCGAAAATTTTTTTTCGAAATTTTTTTCGAAAATTTTTTTGAAAATTTTTTTCGAAAAATTTTTTTGCAAAATTTTTTCTAAAATTTTTTTGAAAATTTTTTTCGAAATTTTTTTTCAAAATTTTTTCGAAATTTTTTTTCAAAATTTTTTTCGAAAATTTTTTTTCGAAAATGTTTTTTGAGAAATTTTTTTCCAAAATTTTTCCGATAATTTTTTGAAAATTTTTATCGAAAATTTTTTTTCGAAATTTTTTTTGAAAATTTTTTTCGAAAATTTTTTTGAAAATTTTTTTCGAAAAATTTTTTTGAAAATTTTTTTCGAAAATTTTTTTGAAAATTTCTTTCGAAATTTTTTTAGAAAATTTTTTTCAAAATTTTTTTTCCAAATTTTTTTTCAAAATTTTTTTCGAAAATTTTTTTTCGAAAATTTTTTAAAAAATTTTTTTCGAAAATTTTTTTTCGAAAATTTTTTTGAAAATTTTTTACGAAAAATTTTTTTGCAAAATTTTTTCTAAAATTTTTTTGAAAATTTTTTTCGAAATTTTTTTTCAAATTTTTTTTCGAAAATTTTTTTCATAATTTTTTTCGAAATTTTTTTTTCGAAATTTTTTTCTAAAATGTTTTCGAAAATTGTATTGAAAATTTTTTTCGAAATTTTTTTTCAAAATTTTTTGCGAAAATTTTTTTTCGAAATTTTTTTCCAAAATTTTTTTAAATATTTTTTTCGAAATTTTTTTTCAAAATTTTTTTTGTAAATTTTTTTTCGAAATCTTTTTCGAAAAATTTTTTTCCAAAATTTTTTCGAAAATTTTTTTGAAAATTTTTTTTCGACAATTGTTTTCTAAATTATTTTCGAAAATTTTTTTTTAAAATTTTTTTTCGAAAATTTTTTTTTGGAAATTTTTTTCAAAATTTTTTTGAAAATTTTTTTTCGAATTTTTTGAAAATTTTTTATGAAAATTTTTTTACAAAAAATTTTTCCAAATTTATTCGAAAATTTTTTTTGAAAATTTTTTTTGAAAATTTTTTTTTCAAAATTTTTTTCGAAAATTTTTTCGAAAATTTTTTTTTGAAATTTATTTCGAAAATTTTTTATCGAAATTTTTTTCGAAAATTTTTTTCAAAATTTTTTTTTCGAAAATGTTTTTTCGAACTTTTTTTCGAAAATTTTTTTCAAATTTTTTTTCGAAATTTTTTTTAAAAATTTTTTTCGAAAATTTTTTTTCGAAATTTTTTTCGAAAATTTTATTTCGAAATTTTTTTCGAACATTTTTTGGAAAACTTTTTTCGAAGTTTTTTTTAAAAATTTTGAAAAAAAAATTCGAAAAAAATTTCGAAAAAAAATTTTCGAAAAACATTTTGAAAAAAAATTTCGGAAAAAATTTTCAAAAAAATTTCGGAAAAAATTTTCAAAAAAATTTTCGAAAAAATTTTGGAAAAAAATTTTTCGAAAAAAATTTGCTAAAAAATTTTCGAAAAAAATTTCGAAAAAAATTTTCGAAAAAAATTTTGATAAAATTTTCGAAAAAAAAATTTCGAAGAAAATTTCGAAAAAAAATTTTCGAAAAAAAAATGAAAAAGATTTCCGATAAAAAATTTACGAAAAAAATTTTGAAAAAAAATTTTCGATAATAAATTTCCGAGAAAAATTTTGGAAAAACATTTTTCGAAAAAAATTTCCAAAAAAAAATTTTCATAAAAAAATTACAAAAAAAAATTTTGAAATAAATTTTTTTAAAAATTTTCGAAAAAAAAATTTCGAAAAAAATTTTGGAAAAAAATTTTTCGAAAAAAGTTTTGAAAAAATTTTCGAAAAAAATTTCGAAAAAAATTTTTTAAAAAATTGTCAAAAAAAATTTTGAAAAAATTTTTTGAAAAAACTTTTCAAAAAAATTTTCGAAAAATATTGGAAAAAAATTTTTTGAAAAAAATTTTCAAAAAATTTTCGAAAAAAATTTTCAAAAAATTTTCGAAAAAAATTTTCAAAAAATTTTCGAAAAAAATTAAAAAAAAAATTTTCCAAAAAAAAATTTTCGAAAGAAATTTCGAAAAAAAAATTTCGAAAAAAATTTTGAAAAAAATTTTCCAAGAAAAATTTTCGAAAAAAAATTTCGAAAAAATTTTTTAAAAAATTTTCGAAAAAAATTTCGAAAAAAAATTTTCAAAAAAGATTTCGAAAAAAATTTTCGAAAAAAAATTTTCGAAAAAAAATTTGAAAAAAAAATTTGAAAAAAAAATTTGGAAAAAAAATTTAGAAAAAAAAATTTTCGAAAAAAATTTCGATAAAAAATTTTCGAAAAAAATTTTGAAAAAAAATTTCGAAAAAAATTTTCAAAAAAATTTTCGAAAAAATATTGGAAAAAAATTTTTCAAAAAAAATTTCAAAAAAATTTTAAAAAAAATTTCGAAAAAAAATTTCCAAAAAAAATTTAGAAAAAAATTTTCGAAAAAAATTTCGAAAAAAAATTTTCGAAAAAAAATTTTTGAAAAAAATTTTCGAAAAAAATTTCGAAAAAAAATTTTTGAAAAAAACTGAAAAAAAATTTCGAAAAAATTTTGGAAAAAAAATTCTCGAAAAAAATTTTCAAAAAAAAATTTCGAAAAAATTTTGGAAAAAAAATTCTCGAAAAAAATTTTCAAAAAAAAATTTCGAAAAAAATTATGAAAAAAATTTTCGAAAAAAATTTCGAAAAAAAATTTTCGAAAAAAATTTCGAAAAAAAATTTTCGAAAAAAATTTTCACAAAAATTTGGGAAAAAAAATTTTCGAAAAAATTTTCAAAAATAATTTAGAAAAAAATTTTGAAAAAAAATTTCGCAAAAAATTTTCAAAAAAATTTTCGAAAAAAATTTGGAAAAAAAAATTTCGAAAAAATTTTGGAAAAAAATTTTTTGAAAAAAATTTTGAAAAAAATTTTCGAAAAAAATTTCGAAAAAAAATTTTCGAAAAAAATTTTCGAAAAAAATTTTGAAAAAAAACAAATAAATTTTCAAAAAAATTTTCGAAAAAATTTTGGAAAAAAAATTTTCGAAAAAGTTTTGGAAAAAAATTTTAAAAAAAATTTTGGAAAACAATTTCGAAAAAACTTTCAAAAAAATTTTTGAAAAATAATGAAAAAAATTTTGAAAAAAAATTTCGATAAAAATTTTCAAAAAAATTTTCGAAAAAATTTTGAAAAAAAATTTTGGAAAAAAATTTTCAAAAAAAATTTTCAAAAAAAATTTTCAAAAAAAAATTTCAAAAAAAAATTTTGAAAAAAATTTTCAAAAAAATTTCAAAAAAAATTTTTTGAAAAAAATTTGGAAAGAAAATTTCGAAAAAAAATTTTGAAAAAAAATTTCGAAAAAAATTTTCAAAAAAAATTTTGAAAAAAATATTTCGAAAAAAATTTAGAAAAAAAATTTTCAAAAAAAATTTTTAAAAAAAATTTCGAAAAAAATTTTTAAAAAAATTTTCGAAAAAAATCTCGAAAAAAAATTTTGGAAAAAAATTTTGAAAAAAAATTTCGAAAAAAATTTTCAAAAAAATTTCGAAAAAAAATTTTCGAAAATAATTTTGAAAAAAATATTCGAAAGAAATTTCGAAAAAAAATTTTCGAAAAAATTTTGAAAAGAGTTTTCGAAAAAAAATTTTCGAAAAAAATTTTGAAAAAAAATTTCGAAAAAAATTTTCAAAAAAAATTTGAAAAAAAATTTCCAAAAAAAATTTTGAAAAATATTTTCGAAAAAAATTTTGAAAAAAAATTTCGAAAAAAAATTTCAAAAATATTTTCGAAAAAATTTTGGAAAAAAATTTTTCGAAAAAAATTTTCGAAAAAAATTTTGAAAAAAAACAAATAAATTTTCAAAAAAATTTTCGAAAAAATTTTGGAAAAAAAATTTTCGAAAAAGTTTTGGAAAAAAATTTAAAAAAAAATTTCGAAAAAAATTTTTGAAAAAAATTTTCGAAAAAAATTTCGAAAAAAAAATTTCGAAAAAAATTATGACAAAAAATTTCGAAAAAAAATTTTTAAAAAAATTTTGAAAAAAATTTGGAAAAAAATTTTTAAAAAAATTTTCGAAAAAAATTTCGAAAAAAAATTTTCGAAAAAAATTTCGAAAAAAAATTTTCGAAAATATTTTGAAAAAAATTTTCGAAGAAAAATTTTCGAAAAAAAATTTGAAAAAAATTTTCGAAAAAAAATTTGAAAAAAAATTTTAAAAAAAAATTTTCGAAAAAAATTTCAAAAACAAATTTTCGAAAAAAAATTTGAAGAAAAATTTTCGAAAAAAATTTTGAAAAAAAATTTGGAAAAAAAAATTTGAAAAAAAATTTGAAAAAAAATTTCGAAAAAAATTTTCAAAAATTTTCAAAAAAATTTTCAAAAAAATTTTCAAAAAAATTTCGAAAAAAATTTTCAAAAAAATTTTCGAAAAAATTTTCGAAAAAATTTTTCGAAAAAAATTTCGAAAAAAAATTTTCAAAAAAAATTTTAAAAAAAGTTTTGAAAAAAAAATTTCGAAAAAAAATTTAAAAAAATTTTCGAAAAAAATCTCGAAAAAAATTTTTGGAAAAAAATTTTGGAAAAAAATTTTGAAAAAAAATTTTCAAAAAAATTTTCGAAAAAAATTTCGAAAAAAAATTTTCAAAAAAAAAATTGAAAAAATTTTCGAAAGAAATTTCGAAAAAAAATTTTCGAAAAAAATTTTGAAAAAAATTTTCGAAAAAAAATTTTGAAAAAAAATTTCGAAAAAAATTTTCGAAAAAAATTTCGAAAAAAAATTTTCGAAAAAAATTTCGAAAAAAAATTTCCGAAAATATTTCGAAAAAAATTTTCGAAAAAAAATTTTCGAAAAAAATTTTGAAAAAAAATTTTTAAAAAAAATTTTTCGAAAAAAATTTCAAAAAAAAAATTTTCGAAAAAAAATTTGAAAAAAAATTTTCGAAAAAAATTTTGAAAAAAAATTTTCGAAAAAAAATTTTGAAAAAAATTTTCGAAAAAAAATTTTCGAAAAAAATTTTGAAAAAATTTTGGAAAAAAATTTTGAAAAAAAATTTCGAAAAAAATTTTCAAAAAAATTTTCGAAAAAATTTTGGAAAAAAAATTTTGGAAAAAAATTTTCAAAAAAAATTTTAAAAAAAATTTTCAAAAAAATTTTCGAAAAAATTTTGAAAAAAAATTTTTCGAAAAAAAATTCGAAAAAAAATTTTCAAAAAAAATTTTGAAAAAAAATTTTGAAAAAAAAATTTCGAAAAAAATTTTCGAAAAAAATTTCGAAAAAAAATTTTCAAAAAAAATTTTGAAAAAAATTTTCGAAAGAAATTTCGAAAAAAAATTTTCGAAAAAAATTTTGAAAAAAAATTTCGAAAAAAAATTTTCGAAAAAAATTTTGAAAAAATATTTCGAAAAAAAATTTCAAAAAATTTTTCGAAAAAAATTTTCGAAAAAAATTTTGAAAAAAAATTTTGAAATAAATTTTCAAAAAAAATTTTGAAAACATTTTGGAAAAAAAATTTTCGAAAAAAATTTTCGAAAAAAATTTCGAAAAAAAACTTTCGAAAAACATTTTCGAAAAAAATTTTGAAAAACATTTTCGAAAAAAATTTTGAAAAAAAATTTTGAAAAAAAATTTTAAAAAAAATTTCGAAAAAAATTTTGAAAAAAATATTCGAAAAAAATTTCGAAAAAAATTTTGAAAAAAAATTTCGAAAAAAATTTTCAGAAAAAATTTGGGTAAAAAATTTCAAAAAAAATTTTGAAAAATATTTTCGAAAAAAATTTTGAAAAAAAATTTTCGAAAAAAAATTTTGAAAAAAATTTTCGAAAAAAAATTTTCGAAAAAAATTTTGAAAAAATTTTGGAAAAAAATTTTGAAAAAAAATTTCGAAAAAAATTTTCAAAAAAATTTTCGAAAAAATTTTGGAAAAAAATTTTGGAAAAAAATTTTCAAAAAAAATTTTAAAAAAAATTTTCAAAAAAATTTTCGAAAAAATTTTGAAAAAAAATTTTTTGAAAAAAAATTCGAAAAAAAATTTTCAAAAAAAATTTTGAAAAAAAATTTTGAAAAAAAAATTTCGAAAAAAATTTTCGAAAAAAATTTCGAAAAAAAATTTTCAAAAAAAATTTTGAAAAAAATTTTCGAAAGAAATTTCGAAAAAAAATTTTCGAAAAAAATTTTGAAAAAAAATTTCGAAAAAAAATTTTCGAAAAAAATTTTGAAAAAAAATTTCGAAAAAAAATTTCAAAAAAATTTTCGAAAAAATTTTGGAAAAAAATTTTTCGAAAAAAATTTTCGAAAAAAATTTTGAAAAAAAATTTTGAAATAAATTTTCAAAAAAAATTTTGAAAACATTTTGGAAAAAAAATTTTCGAAAAAAATTTTCGAAAAAAATTACGAAAAAAAACTTTCGAAAAACATTTTCGAAAAAAATTTTGAAAAACATTTTCGAAAAAAATTTTGAAAAAAAATTTTGAAAAAAAATTTTAAAAAAAATTTCGAAAAAATTTTGAAAAAAATATTCGAAAAAAATTTCGAAAAAAATTTTGAAAAAAAATTTCGAAAAAAATTTTCAGAAAAAATTTGGGTAAAAAATTTCAAAAAAAATTTTGAAAAATATTTTCGAAAAAAATTTCGAAAAAAAAATTTTCGAAAAAAATTTTGAAAAAAAATTTCCAAAAAAAATTTTCAAAAAAATTTTCGAAAAAATTTTCGAAAAAAATTTTTCGAAAAAAATTTGGAAAAAAAAATTTCGAAAAACATTTTCGAAAAAAATTTCGAAAAAAACATTTCGAAAAAAATTATGATAAAAAATTTCGAAAAAAAAATTGAAAAAAAATTTCGAAAAAAATTTTCAAAAAAATTTTCGAAAAAATTTTGGAAAAAAATTTTTTGGAAAAAATTTTGAAAAAAAATTTCGAAAAAAAATTTTTAAAAAAATTTTCGAAAAAAATTTCAAAAAAAAATTTTCGAAAAAAAATTCTAAAAAAAATTTCGAAAAAAATTTTCAAAAAAATTTTCGAAAAAAAATTTTCGAAAAAAATTTTGAAAAAAAATTTTCGAAAAAAATTTTGAAAAAATTTCGGAAAAAAATTTTGAAAAAAAATTTCGAAAAAAATTTTCAAAAAAATTTTCGAAAAAATTTTGGAAAAAAATTTTGGAAAAAAATTTTCAAAAAAAATTTTAAAAAAAATTTTCAAAAAAATTTTCGAAAAAATTTTGAAAAAAAATTTTTCGAAAAAAAATTCGAAAAAAAATTTTCAAAAAAAATTTTGAAAAAAAAATTTCGAAAAAAATTTTCGAAAAAAATTTCGAAAAAAAATTTTCAAAAAAAATTTTGAAAAAAATTTTCGAAAGAAATTTCGAAAAAAAATTTTCGAAAAAAATTTTGAAAAAAAATTTCGAAAAAAAATTTTCGAAAAAAATTTTGAAAAAAAATTTCGAAAAAAAATTTCAAAAAAATTTTCGAAAAAATTTTGGAAAAAAATTTTTCGAAAAAAATTTTCGAAAAAAATTTTGAAAAAAAATTTTGAAATAAATTTTCAAAAAAAATTTTGAAAACATTTTGGAAAAAAAATTTTCGAAAAAAATTTCGAAAAAAATTTTGAAAAAAAATTTTCAGAAAAAATTTGGGTAAAAAATTTCAAAAAAAATTTTGAAAAATATTTTCGAAAAAAATTTCGAAAAAAAAATTTTCGAAAAAAATTTTGAAAAAAAATTTCCAAAAAAAATTTTCAAAAAAATTTTCGAAAAAATTTTCGAAAAAAATTTTTCGAAAAAAAATTTTCGAAAAAAATTTTCGAAAAAAATTTGGAAAAAAAAATTTCGAAAAAAATTTTCGAAAAAAATTTCGAAAAAAACATTTCGAAAAAAATTATGATAAAAAATTTCGAAAAAAAAATTGAAAAAAAATTTCGAAAAAAATTTTCAAAAAAATTTTCGAAAAAATTTTGGAAAAAAATTTTTTGGAAAAAATTTTGAAAAAAAATTTCGAAAAAAAATTTTTAAAAAAATTTTCGAAAAAAATTTCAAAAAAAAATTTTCGAAAAAAAATTCTAAAAAAAATTTCGAAAAAAATTTTCAAAAAAATTTTCGAAAAAAAATTTTCGAAAAAAATTTTCGAAATAAAATTTTCGAAAAAAATTTTGAAAAAAAATTTGGAAAAAATATTTTGAAAAAAAATTTCGAAAAAAATTTTGAAAAATATTTTCGAAAAAAATATCGAAAAAAATTTTGAAAAAAAATTTCCAAAAAAAAATTTCAAAAAAATTTCGAAAAAAAATTTTCGAAAAAAATTTTGAAAAAAATTTTCGAAAAAATTTTGAAAAAAATTTTCGAAAAAAAATTTTCGATAAAAATTTTGAAAAGAAATTTGGAAAAAAAATATTAAAAAAAATTTTTGGAAAAAATTTCGAAAAACAATTTCCGAAAAAAATTTCGAAAATAAATTTTCGAAAAAAAGTTTCGCAAAAAATTTTCAAAAAATTTTCGAAAAAATTTTGGAAAAAAATTTTTCGAAAAAAATTTTCAAAAAAATTTTCGAAAAAAATTTGGAAAAAAATTTTTGAAAAAAAATTTTGAAAAAAAATTTCGAAAAAAATTTACAAAAAATTTTTCGAAAATATTTTGGAAAAAAAGTTTCGAAAAAAATTTTCGAAAAAAATTTTGAAAAAAAATTTTGAAAAAAATTTCGGAAAAAAATTTTTCGAAAAAAATTTCGAAAAAAAATTTTCAAAAAAAATTTTGAAAAAAATTTCGAAAAAAATTTCGAAAAAAAATTTTCAAAAAAAATTTTGAAAAAAAATTTCGAAAAAAATATTTAAAAAAAATTTCGAAAAAAATCTCGAAAAAACATTTTGGAAAAAAATTTTGAAAAAAAATTTCGAAAGAAATAAAAAAAAAATTTCGAAAAAAAATTTTCGAAAAAAATTTTGAAAAAAATTTTCGAAAGAAATTTCGAAAAATAAATTTCGAAAAATATTTTGAAAAAAATTTCCAAAAAAAAATTTTCGAAAAAAATTTTCAAAAAAATTTTGAAAAATATTCCGAAAAAAAATTTCAAAAAAATTTTCAAAAAAAATTTGAAAAAAAATTTCCGAAAAAAATTTTGAAAAAAAATTTCGATAAAAATTTTCAAAAAAAATTTTGAAAAAAATATTTCGAAAAAAATTTAGAAAAAAAATTTTCAAAAAAAATTTTTAAGAAAAATTTCGAAAAAAAATTTTTAAAAAAATTTTCGAAAAAAATTTCGAAAAAAAATTTTGGAAAAAAATTTTGAAAAAAAATTTCGAAAAAAATTTTCAAAAAAATTTCGAAAAAAAATTTTCGAAACTAATTTTGAAAAAAAATATTCGAAAGAAATTTCGAAAAAAAATTTTCGAAAAAAATTTTGAAAAGAGTTTTCGAAAAAAAATTTTCGAAAAAAATTTTGAAAAAAAATTTCGAAAAAAATTTTCAAAAAAAATTTGAAAAAAAATTTCCAAAAAAAATTTTGAAAATTATTTTCGAAAAAAATTTTGAAAAAAAATTTCGAAAAAAAATTTCAAAAATATTTTCGAAAAAATTTTGGAAAAAAATTTTTCGAAAAAAATTTTCGAAAAAAATTATGAAAAAAAACAAATAAATTTTCAAAAAAATTTTCGAAAAAATTTTGGAAAAAAAATTTTCGAAAAAAGTTTTGGAAAAAAATTTAAAAGAAAATTTTGAAAAAAATTTTTAAAAAAATTTTCGAAAAAAATTTCGAAAAAAAATTTTCGAAAAAAATTTCGAAAAAAAATTTTCGAAAATATTTTGAAAAAAATTTTCGAAGAAAAATTTTCGAAAAAAAATTTGAAAAAAATTTTCGAAAAAAAATTTGAAAAAACATTTTGAAAAAAAATTTTCGAAAAAAATTTCAAAAACAAATTTTCGAAAAAAAATTTGAAGAAAAATTTTCGAAAAAAATTTTGAAAAAAAATTTGGAAAAAAAAATTTGAAAAAAAATTTGAAAAAAAATTTCGAAAAAAATTTTCAAAAAAATTTTCAAAAAAATTTTCAAAAAAATTTTCAAAAAAATTTTCAAAAAAATTTTCAAAAAAATTTTCAAAAAAATTTTGAAAAAAAATTTCGAAAAAAATTTTCAAAAAAATTTTCGAAAAAATTTTCGAAAAAATTTTTCGAAAAAAATTTCGAAAAAAAATTTTCAAAAAAAATTTTAAAAAAAGTTTTGAAAAAAAAATTTCGAAAAAAAATTTAAAAAAATTTTCGAAAAAAATCTCGAAAAAAATTTTTGGAAAAAAATTTTGGAAAAAAATTTTGAAAAAAAATTTTCAAAAAAATTTTCGAAAAAAATTTCGAAAAAAAATTTTCAAAAAAAAAATTGAAAAAATTTTCGAAAGAAATTTCGAAAAAAAATTTTCGAAAAAAATTTTGAAAAAAATTTTCGAAAAAAAATTTTGAAAAAAAATTTCGAAAAAAATTTTCGAAAAAAATTTCGAAAAAAAATTTTCGAAAAAAATTTCGAAAAAAAATTTTCGAAAAAAATTTCGAAAAAAAATTTCCGAAATATTTCGAAAAAAATTTTCGAAAAAAAATTTTCGAAAAAAATTTTGAAAAAAAATTTAAAAAAAAAATTTTTCGAAAAAAATCTCAAAAAAAAATTTTCGAAAAAAAATTTGAAAAAAAATTTTCGAAAAAAATTTTGAAAAAAAATTTTCGAAAAAAAATTTTGAAAAAAATTTTCGAAAAAAATTTTCGAAAAAAATTTTGGAAAAAAATTTTGGAAAAAAATTTTCAAAAAAAATTTTAAAAAAAATTTTCAAAAAAATTTTCGAAAAAATTTTGAAAAAAATTTTTCGAAAAAAAATTCGAAAAAAAATTTTCAAAAAAAATTTTGAAAAAAAATTTTGAAAAAAAAATTTCGAAAAAAATTTTCGAAAAAAATTTCGAAAAAAAATTTTCAAAAAAAATTTTGAAAAAAATTTTCGAAAGAAATTTCAAAAAAAAATTTTCGTAAAAAATTTTGAAAAAAAATTTCGAAAAAAAATTTTCGAAAAAAATTTTGAGAAAAAATTTCGAAAAAAAATTTCAAAAAAATTTTCGAAAAAATTTTGGAAAAAAATTTTTCGAAAAAAATTTTCGAAAAAAATTTTGAAAAAAAATTTTGAAATAAATTTTTAAAAAAAATTTCAAAAAAAAATTTTCAAAAAAATTTTCGAAAAAATTTTCGAAAAAAATTTTTCGAAAAAAAATTTTCGAAAAAAATTTTCGAAAAAAATTTGGAAAAAAAAATTTCGAAAAAAATTTTCGAAAAAAATTTCGAAAAAAACATTTCGAAAAAAATTATGATAAAAAATTTCGAAAAAAAAATTGAAAAAAAATTTCGAAAAAAATTTTCAAAAAAATTTTCGAAAAAATTTTGGAAAAAAATTTTTTGGAAAAAATTTTGAAAAAAAATTTCGAAAAAAAATTTTTAAAAAAATTTTCGAAAAAAATTTCAAAAAAAAATTTTCGAAAAAAAATTCTAAAAAAAATTTCGAAAAAAATTTTCAAAAAAATTTTCGAAAAAAATTTTGAAAAAAAATTTGGAAAAAATATTTTAAAAAAAAATTTGGAAAAAATATTTTGAAAAAAAATTTCGAAAAAAATTTTGAAAAATATTTTCGAAAAAAATATCGAAAAAAATTTTGAAAAAAAATTTCGAAAAAAAATTTCAAAAAAATTTCGAAAAAAAATTTTCGAAAAAATTTTGAAAAAAATTTTCGAAAAAAAATTTTCGATAAATATTTTGAAAAGAAATTTGGAAAAAAAATTTTAAAAAAAATTTTTGGACAAAATTTCGAAAAAAAATTTTCGAAAAAAATTTGGAAAAAAATTTTCGAAAAAAAATTTTGAAAAAAAATTTCGAAAAAAATTTACAAAAAATTTTTCGAAAAAATTTTGGAAAAAAAGGTTCGAAAAAAATTTTCGAAAAAAATTTTGAAAAAAAATTTCGGAAAAAAAAATTTCGGAAAAAAATTTTTCGAAAAAAATTTCGAAAAAAAATTTTCAAAAAAAATTTTGAAAAAAATTTCGAAAAAAATTTCGAAAAAAAATTTTCAAAAAAAATTTTCAAAAAAATTTTCGAAAAAATTTTCGAAAAAAATTTTTCGAAAAAAAATTTTCGAAAAAAATTTTCGAAAAAAATTTGGAAAAAAAAATTTCGAAAAAAATTTTCGAAAAAAATTTCGAAAAAAACATTTCGAAAAAAATTATGATAAAAAATTTCGAAAAAAAAATTGAAAAAAAATTTCGAAAAAAATTTTCAAAAAAATTTTCGAAAAAATTTTGGAAAAAAATTTTTTGGAAAAAATTTTGAAAAAAAATTTCGAAAAAAAATTTTTAAAAAAATTTTCGAAAAAAATTTCAAAAAAAAATTTTCGAAAAAAAATTCTAAAAAAAATTTCGAAAAAAATTTTCAAAAAAATTTTCGAAAAAAAATTTTCGAAAAAAATTTTCGAAATAAAATTTTCGAAAAAAATTTTGAAAAAAAATTTGGAAAAAATATTTTGAAAAAAAATTTCGAAAAAAATTTTGAAAAATATTTTCGAAAAAAATATCGAAAAAAATTTTGAAAAAAAATTTCCAAAAAAAAATTTCAAAAAAATTTCGAAAAAAAATTTTCGAAAAAAATTTTGAAAAAAATTTTCGAAAAAATTTTGAAAAAAATTTTCGAAAAAAAATTTTCGATAAAAATTTTGAAAAGAAATTTGGAAAAAAAATATTAAAAAAAATTTTTGGAAAAAATTTCGAAAAACAATTTCCGAAAAAAATTTCGAAAATAAATTTTCGAAAAAAAGTTTCGCAAAAAATTTTCAAAAAATTTTCGAAAAAATTTTGGAAAAAAATTTTTCGAAAAAAATTTTCAAAAAAATTTTCGAAAAAAATTTGGAAAAAAATTTTTGAAAAAAAATTTTGAAAAAAAATTTCGAAAAAAATTTACAAAAAATTTTTCGAAAATATTTTGGAAAAAAAGTTTCGAAAAAAATTTTCGAAAAAAATTTTGAAAAAAAATTTTGAAAAAAATTTCGGAAAAAAATTTTTCGAAAAAAATTTCGAAAAAAAATTTTCAAAAAAAATTTTGAAAAAAATTTCGAAAAAAATTTCGAAAAAAAATTTTCAAAAAAAATTTTGAAAAAAAATTTCGAAAAAAATATTTAAAAAAAATTTCGAAAAAAATCTCGAAAAAACATTTTGGAAAAAAATTTTGAAAAAAAATTTCGAAAGAAATAAAAAAAAAATTTCGAAAAAAAATTTTCGAAAAAAATTTTGAAAAAAATTTTCGAAAGAAATTTCGAAAAATAAATTTCGAAAAATATTTTGAAAAAAATTTCCAAAAAAAAATTTTCGAAAAAAATTTTCAAAAAAATTTTGAAAAATATTCCGAAAAAAAATTTCAAAAAAATTTTCAAAAAAAATTTGAAAAAAAATTTCCGAAAAAAATTTTGAAAAAAAATTTCGATAAAAATTTTCAAAAAAAATTTTGAAAAAAATATTTCGAAAAAAATTTAGAAAAAAAATTTTCAAAAAAAATTTTTAAGAAAAATTTCGAAAAAAATTTTTAAAAAAATTTTCGAAAAAAATTTCGAAAAAAAATTTTGGAAAAAAATTTTGAAAAAAAATTTCGAAAAAAATTTTCAAAAAAATTTCGAAAAAAAATTTTCGAAACTAATTTTGAAAAAAAATATTCGAAAGAAATTTCGAAAAAAAATTTTCGAAAAAAATTTTGAAAAGAGTTTTCGAAAAAAAATTTTCGAAAAAAATTTTGAAAAAAAATTTCGAAAAAAATTTTCAAAAAAAATTTGAAAAAAAATTTCCAAAAAAAATTTTGAAAATTATTTTCGAAAAAAATTTTGAAAAAAAATTTCGAAAAAAAATTTCAAAAATATTTTCGAAAAAATTTTGGAAAAAAATTTTTCGAAAAAAATTTTCGAAAAAAATTATGAAAAAAAACAAATAAATTTTCAAAAAAATTTTCGAAAAAATTTTGGAAAAAAAATTTTCGAAAAAAGTTTTGGAAAAAAATTTAAAAGAAAATTTTGAAAAAAATTTTTAAAAAAATTTTCGAAAAAAATTTCGAAAAAAAATTTTCGAAAAAAATTTCGAAAAAAAATTTTCGAAAATATTTTGAAAAAAATTTTCGAAGAAAAATTTTCGAAAAAAAATTTGAAAAAAATTTTCGAAAAAAAATTTGAAAAAACATTTTGAAAAAAAATTTTCGAAAAAAATTTCAAAAACAAATTTTCGAAAAAAAATTTGAAGAAAAATTTTCGAAAAAAATTTTGAAAAAAAATTTGGAAAAAAAAATTTGAAAAAAAATTTGAAAAAAAATTTCGAAAAAAATTTTCAAAAAAATTTTCAAAAAAATTTTCAAAAAAATTTTCAAAAAAATTTTCAAAAAAATTTTCAAAAAAATTTTGAAAAAAAATTTCGAAAAAAATTTTCAAAAAAATTTTCGAAAAAATTTTCGAAAAAATTTTTCGAAAAAAATTTCGAAAAAAAATTTTCAAAAAAAATTTAAAAAAAAGTTTTGAAAAAAAAATTTCGAAAAAAAATTTAAAAAAATTTTCGAAAAAAATCTCGAAAAAAATTTTTGGAAAAAAATTTTGGAAAAAAATTTTGAAAAAAAATTTTCAAAAAAATTTTCGAAAAAAATTTCGAAAAAAAATTTTCAAAAAAAAAATTGAAAAAATTTTCGAAAGAAATTTCGAAAAAAAATTTTCGAAAAAAATTTTGAAAAAAATTTTCGAAAAAAAATTTTGAAAAAAAATTTCGAAAAAAATTTTCGAAAAAAATTTCGAAAAAAAATTTTCGAAAAAAATTTCGAAAAAAAATTTTCGAAAAAAATTTCGAAAAAAAATTTCCGAAATATTTCGAAAAAAATTTTCGAAAAAAAATTTTCGAAAAAAATTTTGAAAAAAAATTTAAAAAAAAAATTTTTCGAAAAAAATCTCAAAAAAAAATTTTCGAAAAAAAATTTGAAAAAAAATTTTCGAAAAAAATTTTGAAAAAAAATTTTCGAAAAAAAATTTTGAAAAAAATTTTCGAAAAAAATTTTCGAAAAAAATTTTGGAAAAAAATTTTGGAAAAAAATTTTCAAAAAAAATTTTAAAAAAAATTTTCAAAAAAATTTTCGAAAAAATTTTGAAAAAAATTTTTCGAAAAAAAATTCGAAAAAAAATTTTCAAAAAAAATTTTGAAAAAAAATTTTGAAAAAAAAATTTCGAAAAAAATTTTCGAAAAAAATTTCGAAAAAAAATTTTCAAAAAAAATTTTGAAAAAAATTTTCGAAAGAAATTTCGAAAAAAAATTTTCGTAAAAAATTTTGAAAAAAAATTTCGAAAAAAAATTTTCGAAAAAAATTTTGAGAAAAAATTTCGAAAAAAAATTTCAAAAAAATTTTCGAAAAAATTTTGGAAAAAAATTTTTCGAAAAAAATTTTCGAAAAAAATTTTGAAAAAAAATTTTGAAATAAATTTTTAAAAAAAATTTTGAAAACATTTTGGAAAAAAAATTTTCGAAAAAAATTTCGGAAAAAAACTTTCGAAAAACATTTTCGAAAAAAATTTTGAAAAACATTTTCGAAAAAAATTTTGAAAAAAAATTCTGAAAAAAAATTTTGAAAAAAATTTCGAAAAAAATTTTGAAAAAAATATTCGAAAAAAATTTCGAAAAAAATTTTGAAAAAAAATTTCGAAAAAAATTTTCAGAAAAAATTTGGGTAAAAAATTTCAAAAAAAATTTTGAAAAATATTTTCGAAAAAAATTTCGAAAAAAAAATTTTCGAAAAAAATTTTGAAAAAAAATTTCAAAAAAAAATTTTCAAAAAAATTTTCGAAAAAATTTTCGAAAAAAATTTTTCGAAAAAAAATTTTCGAAAAAAATTTTCGAAAAAAATTTGGAAAAAAAAATTTCGAAAAAAATTTTCGAAAAAAATTTCGAAAAAAACATTTCGAAAAAAATTATGATAAAAAATTTCGAAAAAAAAATTGAAAAAAAATTTCGAAAAAAATTTTCAAAAAAATTTTCGAAAAAATTTTGGAAAAAAATTTTTTGGAAAAAATTTTGAAAAAAAATTTCGAAAAAAAATTTTTAAAAAAATTTTCGAAAAAAATTTCAAAAAAAAATTTTCGAAAAAAAATTCTAAAAAAAATTTCGAAAAAAATTTTCAAAAAAATTTTCGAAAAAAAATTTTCGAAAAAAATTTTGAAAAAAAATTTGGAAAAAATATTTTAAAAAAAAATTTGGAAAAAATATTTTGAAAAAAAATTTCGAAAAAAATTTTGAAAAATATTTTCGAAAAAAATATCGAAAAAAATTTTGAAAAAAAATTTCGAAAAAAAATTTCAAAAAAATTTCGAAAAAAAATTTTCGAAAAAATTTTGAAAAAAATTTTCGAAAAAAAATTTTCGATAAATATTTTGAAAAGAAATTTGGAAAAAAAATTTTAAAAAAAATTTTTGGACAAAATTTCGAAAAAAAATTTTCGAAAAAAATTTGGAAAAAAATTTTCGAAAAAAAATTTTGAAAAAAAATTTCGAAAAAAATTTACAAAAAATTTTTCGAAAAAATTTTGGAAAAAAAGGTTCGAAAAAAATTTTCGAAAAAAATTTTGAAAAAAAATTTCGGAAAAAAATTTTTCGAAAAAAATTTCGAAAAAAAATTTTCAAAAAAAATTTTGAAAAAAATTTCGAAAAAAATTTCGAAAAAAAATTTTCAAAAAAAATTTTCAAAAAAATTTTCGAAAAAATTTTCGAAAAAAATTTTTCGAAAAAAAATTTTCGAAAAAAATTTTCGAAAAAAATTTGGAAAAAAAAATTTCGAAAAAAATTTTCGAAAAAAATTTCGAAAAAAACATTTCGAAAAAAAATTATGATAAAAAATTTCGAAAAAAAAATTGAAAAAAAATTTCGAAAAAAATTTTCAAAAAAATTTTCGAAAAAATTTTGGAAAAAAATTTTTTGGAAAAAATTTTGAAAAAAAATTTCGAAAAAAAATTTTTAAAAAAATTTTCGAAAAAAATTTCAAAAAAAAATTTTCGAAAAAAAATTCTAAAAAAAATTTCGAAAAAAATTTTCAAAAAAATTTTGAAAAAAAATTTCGAAAAAAATATTTTAAAAAAATTTCGAAAAAAATCTCGAAAAAACATTTTGGAAAAAAATTTTGAAAAAAAATTTCGAAAGAAATAAAAAAAAAATTTCGAAAAAAAATTTTCGAAAAAAATTTTGAAAAAAATTTTCGAAAGAAATTTCGAAAAATAAATTTCGAAAAATATTTTGAAAAAAATTTCCAAAAAAAAATTTTCGAAAAAAATTTTCAAAAAAATTTTGAAAAATATTCCGAAAAAAAATTTCAAAAAAATTTTCAAAAAAAATTTGAAAAAAAATTTCCGAAAAAAATTTTGAAAAAATATTTCGATAAAAATTTTCAAAAAAAATTTTGAAAAAAATATTTCGAAAAAAATTTAGAAAAAAAATTTTCAAAAAAAATTTATAAAAAAAATTTCGAAAAAAATTTTTAAAAAAATTTTCGAAAAAAATCTCGAAAAAAAATTTTGGAAAAAAATTTTGAAAAAAAATTTCGAAAAAAATTTTCAAAAAAATTTCGAAAAAAAATTTTCGAAAATAATTTTCAAAAAAAATATTCGAAAGAAATTTCGAAAAAAAATTTTCGAAAAAAATTTTGAAAAGAGTTTTCGAAAAAAAATTTTCGAAAAAAATTTTGAAAAAAAATTTCGAAAAAAATTTTCAAAAAAAATTTGAAAAAAAATTTCCAAAAAAAATTTTGAAAAATATTTTCGAAAAAAATTTTGAAAAAAAATTTTGAAAAAAAATTTCAAAAATATTTTCGAAAAAATTTTTCGAAAAAAATTTTCGAAAAAAATTTTGAAAAAAAACAAATAAATTTTCAAAAAAATTTTCGAAAAAATTTTGGAAAAAAAATTTTCGAAAAAAGTTTTGGAAAAAAATTTAAAAAAAAATTTCGAAAAAAAATTTTGAAAAAAATTTTCGAAAAAAATTGCGAAAAAAAAATTTCGAAAAAAATTATGAAAAAAAATTTCGAAAAAAAATTTGAAAAAAAATTTCGAAAAAAATTTGAAAAAAATTTTCGAAAAAATTTTGGAAAAAAATTTTTCGAAAAAAATTTTGAAAAAAAATTTCGAAAAAAAATTTTTAAAAAAATTTTGAAAAAAATTTTGAAAAAAATTTTTAAAAAAATTTTTAAAAAAATTTTCGAAAAAAATTTCGAAAAAAAATTTTCGAAAAAAATTTCGAAAAAAAATTTTCGAAAATATTTTGAAAAAAATTTTCGAAGAAAAATTTTCGAAAAAAAATTTGAAAAAAAATTTCGAAAAAAATTTTGAAAAAAAATTTTGAAAAAAAATTTTCGAAAAAAATTTCAAAAACAAATTTTCGAAAAAAAATTTGAAGAAAAATTTTCGAAAAAAATTTTGAAAAAAAATTTGGAAAAAAAAATTTGAAAAAAAATTTGAAAAAAAATTTCGAAAAAAATTTTCAAAAAAATTTTCAAAAAAATTTTCAAAAAAATTTTCAAAAAAATTTTGAAAAAAAATTTCGAAAAATATTTTCAAAAAAATTTTCGAAAAAATTTTCGAAAAAATTTTTCGAAAAAAATTTCGAAAAAAAATTTTCAAAAAAAATTTTAAAAAAAGTTTTGAAAAAAAAATTTCGAAAAAAAATTTAAAAAAATTTTCGAAAAAAATCTCGAAAAAAATTTTTGGAAAAAAATTTTGGAAAAAAATTTTGAAAAAAAATTTTCAAAAAATTTTCGAAAAAAATTTCGAAAAAAAATTTAAAAAAAAAATTGAAAAAATTTTCGAAAGAAATTTCGAAAAAAAATTTTCGAAAAAAATTTTGAAAAAAATTTTCGAAAAAAAATTTTGAAAAAAAATTTCGAAAAAAATTTTCGAAAAAAATTTCGAAAAAAAATTTTCGAAAAAAATTTCGAAAAAAAATTTCCGAAAATATTTAGAAAAAAATTTTCGAAAAAAAATTTTCGAAAAAAATTTTGAAAAAAAATTTTTAAAAAAAATTTTTCGAAAAAAAATTCAAAAAAAAATTTTCGAAAAAAAATTTGAAAAAAAATTTTCGAAAAAAATTTTGAAAAAAAATTTTCGAAAAAAAATTTTGAAAAAAATTTTCGAAAAAAAATTTTCGAAAAAAATTTTGAAAAAAATTTGGAAAAAAATTTTCAAGAAAATTTTTGAAAAAATTTTGGAAAAAAATTTTGAAAAAAAATTTCGAAAAAAATTTTCAAAAAAATTTTCGAAAAAATTTTGGAAAAAAATTTTGGAAAAAAATTTTCAAAAAAAATTTTAAAAAAAATTTTCAAAAAAATTTTCGAAAAAATTTTGAAAAAAAATTTTTCGAAAAAAAATTCGAAAAAAAATTTTCAAAAAAAATTTTGAAAAAAAATTTTGAAAAAAAAATTTCGAAAAAAATTTTCGAAAAAAATTTCGAAAAAAAATTTTCAAAAAAAAATTTGAAAAAAATTTTCGAAAGAAATTTCGAAAAAAAATTTTCGAAAAAATTTTCGAAAAAAATTTTGAAAAAAAATTTCGAAAAAAAATTTCAAAAAAATTTTCGAAAAAATTTTGGAAAAAAATTTTTCGAAAAAAATTTTCGAAAAAAATTTTGAAAAAAAATTTTGAAATAAATTTTCAAAAAAAATTTTGAAAACATTTTGGAAAAAAAATTTTCGAAAAGGAAAAAAAAATTTTGGAAAAAATTTTCAAAAAAAAGTTTCAAAAATAATTTCGAAAAAAAAATTGCAAAAAAATTATGAAAAAAATTTCGAAAAAAAATTTGAAAAAAAAATTTCGTAAAAAAATTTTCAAAAAAATTTTCGAAAAAATTTTTCGAAAAAAATTTTGAAAAAAATTTTGGAAAAAAATTTCGAAAAAATTTTCAAAAAAAAATTTTCGAAAAAAATTTAGAAAAAAAATTTCGAAAAAAAATTTCAAAAAAATTTTCGAAAAAATTTTGGAAAAAAATTTTTCGAAAAAAATTTTCTAAAAAATTTTCGAAAAAAATTTCGAAAAAAAATTTTCGAAAAAAATTTTGAAAAACATTTTCGAAAAAAAATTTTGGAAAAAAATTTTCGAAAAAAATTTTGAAAAAAAATTTTCGAAAAAAATTTCGAAAAAAAATTTAGAAAAAATTTTTGAAAAGCAATTTTCCAAAAAAAATTTTGAAAAAAAATTTTGAAAAAAAATTTTGAAAAAAAATTTCGAAAACAATTTTGAAAAAAAATTTCGAAAAAAATTTCGAAGAAAAATTTTCGAAAAAAATTTTTCGAAAAAATTTTCGAAAAAAATTTCGAAAAATATTTTCAAAAAAATTTTCGAAAAAATTTTCGAAAAAATTTTTCGAAAAAAATTTTGGAAAAAAATTTTCAAAAAAAATTTTCAAAAAAAATTTTCAAAAAAAAATTTTGAAAAAAATTTTCAAAAAAATTTCAAAAAAAATTTTTTGAAAAAAATTTGGAAAGAAAATTTCGAAAAAAAATTTTGAAAAAAAATTTCGAAAAAAATTTTCAAAAAAAATTTTCAAAAAAATATTTCGAAAAAAATTTAGAAAAAAAATTTTCAAAAAAAATTTTTAAAAAAAATTTCGAAAAAAATTTTTAAAAAAATTTTCGAAAAAAATCTCGAAAAAAAATTTTGGAAAAAAATTTTGAAAAAAAATTTCGAAAAAAATTTTCAAAAAAATTTCGAAAAAAAATTTTCGAAAATAATTTTGAAAAAAATATTCGAAAGAAATTTCGAAAAAAAATTTTCGAAAAAAATTTTGAAAAGAGTTTTCGAAAAAAAATTTTCGAAAAAAATTTTGAAAAAAAATTTCGAAAAAAATTTTCAAAAAAAATTTGAAAAAAAATTTCCAAAAAAAATTTTGAAAAATATTTTCGAAAAAAATTTTGAAAAAAAATTTCGAAAAAAAATTTCAAAAATATTTTCGAAAAAATTTTGGAAAAAAATTTTTCGAAAAAAATTTTCGAAAAAAATTTTGAAAAAAAACAAATAAATTTTCAAAAAAATTTTCGAAAAAATTTTGGAAAAAAAAAATTTTCGAAAAAGTTTTGGAAAAAAATTTAAAAAAAAATTTCGAAAAAAATTTTTGAAAAAAATTTTCGAAAAAAATTTCGAAAAAAAAATTTCGAAAAAAATTATGAAAAAAAATTTCGAAAAAAAATTTGAAAAAAAATTTCGAAAAAAATTTTCAAAAAAATTTTCGAAAAAATTTTCGAAAAAATTTTTCGAAAAAAATTTCGAAAAAAAATTTTCAAAAAAAATTTTAAAAAAAGTTTTGAAAAAAAAATTTCGAAAAAAAATTTAAAAAAATTTTCGAAAAAAATCTCGAAAAAAATTTTTGGAAAAAAATTTTGGAAAAAAATTTTGAAAAAAAATTTTCAAAAAAATTTTCGAAAAAAATTTCGAAAAAAAATTTTCAAAAAAAAAATTGAAAAAATTTTCGAAAAAAAATTTTCGAAAAAAATTTTGAAAAAAATTTTCGAAAAAAAATTTTGAAAAAAAATTTCGAAAAAAATTTTCGAAAAAAATTTCAAAAAAAAATTTTCGAAAAAAATTTCGAAAAAAAATTTCCGAAAATATTTCGAAAAAAATTTTCGAAAAAAAATTTACGAAAAAAATTTTGAAAAAAAATTTTTAAAAAAAATTTTTCGAAAAAAATTTCAAAAAAAAAATTTTCGAAAAAAAATTTGAAAAAAAATTTTCGAAAAAAATTTTGAAAAAAAATTTTCGAAAAAAAATTTTGAAAAAAATTTTCGAAAAAAAATTTTCGAAAAAAATTTTGAAAAAATTTTGGAAAAAAATTTTGAAAAAAAATTTCGAAAAAAATTTTCAAAAAAATTTTCGAAAAAATTTTGGAAAAAAATTTTGGAAAAAAATTTTCAAAAAAAATTTTAAAAAAAATTTTCAAAAAAATTTTCGAAAAAATTTTGAAAAAAAATTTTTCGAAAAAAAATTCGAAAAAAAATTTTCAAAAAAAATTTTGAAAAAAATTTTCGAAAAAAAATTTTCGAAAAAAATTTTGAAAAAAAATTTCGAAAAAAAATTTCAAAAAAATTTTCGAAAAAATTTTGGAAAAAAATTTTTCGAAAAAAATTTTCGAAAAAAATTTTGAAAAAAAATTTTGAAATAAATTTTCAAAAAAAATTTTGAAAACATTTTGGAAAAAAAATTTTCGAAAAAAATTTTCGAAAAAAATTTCGAGAAAAAACTTTCGAAAAACATTTTCGAAAAAAATTTTGAAAAACATTTTCGAAAAAAATTTTGAAAAAAAATTTTGAAAAAAAATTTTGAAAAAAATTTCGAAAAAAATTTTGAAAAAAATATTCGAAAAAAATTTCGAAAAAAATTTTGAAAAAAAATTTTGAAAAAAAATTTCGAAAAAAATTTTCAGAAAAAATTTTGGTAAAAAATTTCAAAAAAAATTTTGAAAAATATTTTCGAAAAAAATTTTGAAAAAAAATTTTCGAAAAAAAATTTTGAAAAAAATTTTCGAAAAAAAATTTTCGAAAAAAATTTTGAAAAAATTTTGGAAAAAAATTTTGAAAAAAAATTTCGAAAAAAATTTCGAAAAAAATTTTCAAAAAAATTTTCGAAAAAATTTTGGAAAAAAATTTTGGAAAAAAATTTTAAAAAAAATTTTCAAAAAAATTTTCGAAAAAATTTTGAAAAAAAATTTTTTGAAAAAAAATTCGAAAAAAAATTTTCAAAAAAAATTTTGAAAAAAAATTTTGAAAAAAAAATTTCGAAAAAAATTTTCGAAAAAAATTTCGAAAAAAAATTTTCAAAAAAAATTTTGAAAAAAATTTTCGAAAGAAATTTCGAAAAAAAATTTTCGAAAAAAATTTTGAAAAAAAATTTCGAAAAAAAATTTTCGAAAAAAATTTTGAAAAAAAATTTCGAAAAAAAATTTCAAAAAAATTTTCGAAAAAATTTTGGAAAAAAATTTTTCGAAAAAAATTTTCGAAAAAAATTTTGAAAAAAAATTTTGAAATAAATTTTCAAAAAAAATTTTGAAAACATTTTGGAAAAAAAATTTTCGAAAAAAATTTTCGAAAAAAATTTCGAAAAAAAACTTTCGAAAAACATTTTCGAAAAAAATTTTGAAAAACATTTTCGAAAAAAATTTTGAAAAAAAATTTTGAAAAAAAATTTTAAAAAAAATTTCGAAAAAATTTTGAAAAAAATATTCGAAAAAAATTTCGAAAAAAATTTTGAAAAAAAATTTCGAAAAAAATTTTCAGAAAAAATTTGGGTAAAAAATTTCAAAAAAAATTTTGAAAAATATTTTCGAAAAAAATTTCGAAAAAAAAATTTTCGAAAAAAATTTTGAAAAAAAATTTCCAAAAAAAATTTTCAAAAAAATTTTCGAAAAAATTTTCGAAAAAAATTTTTCGAAAAAAAATTTTCGAAAAAAATTTTCGAAAAAAATTTGGAAAAAAAAATTTCGAAAAAAATTTTCGAAAAAAATTTCGAAAAAAACATTTCGAAAAAAATTATGATAAAAAATTTCGAAAAAAAAATTGAAAAAAAATTTCGAAAAAAATTTTCAAAAAAATTTTCGAAAAAATTTTGGAAAAAAATTTTTTGGAAAAAATTTTGAAAAAAAATTTCGAAAAAAAATTTTTAAAAAAATTTTCGAAAAAAATTTCAAAAAAAAATTTTCGAAAAAAAATTCTAAAAAAAATTTCGAAAAAAATTTTCAAAAAAATTTTCGAAAAAAAATTTTCGAAAAAAATTTTGAAAAAAAATTTTCGAAAAAAATTTTGAAAAAATTTTGGAAAAAAATTTTGAAAAAAAATTTCGAAAAAAATTTTCAAAAAAATTTTCGAAAAAATTTTGGAAAAAAATTTTGGAAAAAAATTTTCAAAAAAAATTTTAAAAAAAATTTTCAAAAAAATTTTCGAAAAAATTTTGAAAAAAAATTTTTCGAAAAAAAATTCGAAAAAAAATTTTCAAAAAAAATTTTGAAAAAAAATTTTGAAAAAAAAATTTCGAAAAAAATTTTCGAAAAAAATTTCGAAAAAAAATTTTCAAAAAAAATTTTGAAAAAAATTTTCGAAAGAAATTTCGAAAAAAAATTTTCGAAAAAAATTTTGAAAAAAATTTCGAAAAAAAATTTTCGAAAAATATTTTGAAAAAAAATTTCGAAAAAAAATTTCAAAAAAATTTTCGAAAAAATTTTGAAAAAAAATTTTGAAATAAATTTTCAAAAAAAATTTTGAAAACATTTTGGAAAAAAAATTTTCGAAAAAAATTTCGAAAAAAATTTTGAAAAAAAATTTTCAGAAAAAATTTGGGTAAAAAATTTCAAAAAAAATTTTGAAAAATATTTTCGAAAAAAATTTCGAAAAAAAAATTTTCGAAAAAAATTTTGAAAAAAAATTTCCAAAAAAAATTTTCAAAAAAATTTTCGAAAAAATTTTCGAAAAAAATTTTTCGAAAAAAAATTTTCGAAAAAAATTTTCGAAAAAAATTTGGAAAAAAAAATTTCGAAAAAAATTTTCGAAAAAAATTTCGAAAAAAACATTTCGAAAAAAATTATGATAAAAAATTTCGAAAAAAAAATTGAAAAAAAATTTCGAAAAAAATTTTCAAAAAAATTTTCGAAAAAATTTTGGAAAAAAATTTTTTGGAAAAAATTTTGAAAAAAAATTTCGAAAAAAAATTTTTAAAAAAATTTTCGAAAAAAATTTCAAAAAAAAATTTTCGAAAAAAAATTCTAAAAAAAATTTCGAAAAAAATTTTCAAAAAAATTTTCGAAAAAAAATTTTCGAAAAAAATTTTCAAAATAAAATTTTCGAAAAAAATTTTGAAAAAAAATTTGGAAAAAATATTTTGAAAAAAAATTTCGAAAAAAATTTTGAAAAATATTTTCGAAAAAAATATCGAAAAAAATTTTGAAAAAAAATTTCGAAAAAAAATTTCAAAAAAATTTCGAAAAAAAATTTTCGAAAAAAATTTTGAAAAAAATTTTCGAAAAAATTTTGAAAAAAATTTTCGAAAAAAAATTTTCGATAAAAATTTTGAAAAGAAATTTGGAAAAAAAATATTAAAAAAAATTTTTGGAAAAAATTTCGAAAAAAAATTTTCGAAAAAAATTTCGAAAATAAATTTTCGAAAAAAAGTTTCGCAAAAAATATTCAAAAAATTTTCGAAAAAATTTTGGAAAAAAATTTTTCGAAAAAAATTTTCAAAAAAATTTTCGAAAAAAATTTGGAAAAAAATTTTTGAAAAAAAATTTTGAAAAAAAATTTCGAAAAAAATTTACAAAAAATTTTTCGAAAAAATTTTGGAAAAAAAGTTTCGAAAAAAATTTTCGAAAAAAATTTTGAAAAAAAATTTTGAAAAAAATTTCGGAAAAAAATTTTTCGAAAAAAATTTCGAAAAAAAATTTTCAAAAAAAATTTTGAAAAAAATTTCGAAAAAAATTTCGAAAAAAAATTTTCAAAAAAAATTTTGAAAAAAAATTTCGAAAAAAATATTTAAAAAAAATTTCGAAAAAAATCTCGAAAAAACATTTTGGAAAAAAATTTTGAAAAAAAATTTCGAAAGAAATAAAAAAAAAATTTCGAAAAAAAATTTTCGAAAAAAATTTTGAAAAAAATTTTTGAAAGAAATTTCGAAAAATAAATTTCGAAAAATATTTTGAAAAAAATTTCCAAAAAAAAATTTTCGAAAAAAATTTTCAAAAAAATTTTGAAAAATATTCCGAAAAAAAATTTCAAAAACATTTTCAAAAAAAATTTGATAAAAAATTTCCGAAAAAAATTTTGAAAAAAAATTTCGATAAAAATTTTCAAAAAAAATTTTGAAAAAAATATTTCGAAAAAAATTTAGAAAAACAATTTTCAAAAAAAATTTTTAAGAAAAATTTCGAAAAAAATTTTTAAAAAAATTTTCGAAAAAAATTTCGAAAAAAAATTTTGGAAAAAAATTTTGAAAAAAAATTTCGAAAAAAATTTTCAAAAAAATTTCGAAAAAAAAATTTCGAAAATAATTTTGAAAAAAAATATTCGAAAGAAATTTCGAAAAAAAATTTTCGAAAAAAATTTTGAAAAGAGTTTTCGAAAAAAAATTTTCGAAAAAAATTTTGAAAAAAAATTTCGAAAAAAATTTTCAAAAAAAATTTGAAAAAAAATTTCCAAAAAAAATTTTGAAAAATATTTTCGAAAAAAATTTTGAAAAAAAATTTCGAAAAAAAATTTCAAAAATATTTTCGAAAAAATTTTGGAAAAAAATTTTTCGAAAAAAATTTTCGAAAAAAATTATGAAAAAAAACAAATAAATTTTCAAAAAAATTTTCGAAAAAATTTTGGAAAAAAAATTTTCGAAAAAAGTTTTGGAAAAAAATTTAAAAGAAAATTTTGAAAAAAATTTTTAAAAAAATTTTCGAAAAAAATTTCGAAAAAAAATTTTCGAAAAAAATTTCGAAAAAAAATTTTCGAAAATATTTTGAAAAAAATTTTCGAAGAAAAATTTTCGAAAAAAAATTTGAAAAAAATTTTCGAAAAAAAATTTGAAAAAACATTTTGAAAAAAAATTTTCGAAAAAAATTTCAAAAACAAATTTTCGAAAAAAAATTTGAAGAAAAATTTTCGAAAAAAATTTTGAAAAAAAATTTGGAAAAAAAAATTTGAAAAAAAATTTGAAAAAAAATTTCGAAAAAAATTTTCAAAAAAATTTTCAAAAAAATTTTCAAAAAAATTTTCAAAAAAATTTTCAAAAAAATTTTCAAAAAAATTTTCAAAAAAATTTTCAAAAAAATTTTGAAAAAAAATTTCGAAAAAAATTTTCAAAAAAATTTTCGAAAAAATTTTCGAAAAAATTTTTCGAAAAAAATTTCGAAAAAAAATTTTCAAAAAAAATTTTAAAAAAAAGTTTTGAAAAAAAAATTTCGAAAAAAAATTTAAAAAAATTTTCGAAAAAAATCTCGAAAAAAATTTTTGGAAAAAAATTTTGGAAAAAAATTTTGAAAAAAAATTTTCAAAAAAATTTTCGAAAAAAATTTCGAAAAAAAATTTTCAAAAAAAAAATTGAAAAAATTTTCGAAAGAAATTTCGAAAAAAAATTTTCGAAAAAAATTTTGAAAAAAAATTTCGAAAAAAAATTTTGAAAAAAAATTTCGAAAAAAATTTTCGAAAAAAATTTCGAAAAAAAATTTTCGAAAAAAATTTCGAAAAAAAATTTTCGAAAAAAATTTCGAAAAAAAATTTCCGAAATATTTCGAAAAAAATTTTCGAAAAAAAATTTTCGAAAAAAATTTTGAAAAAAAATTTTAAAAAAAAATTTTTCGAAAAAAATCTCAAAAAAAAATTTTCGAAAAAAAATTTGAAAAAAAATTTTCAAAAAAAATTTTGAAAAAAAATTTTCGAAAAAAAATTTTGAAAAAAATTTTCGAAAAAAAATTTTCGAAAAAAATTTTGAAAAAATTTTGGAAAAAAATTTTGAAAAAAAATTTCGAAAAAAATTTTCAAAAAAATTTTCGAAAAAATTTTGGAAAAAAATTTTGGAAAAAAATTTTCAAAAAAAATTTTAAAAAAAATTTTCAAAAAAATTTTCGAAAAAATTTTGAAAAAACATTTTTCGAAAAAAAATTCGAAAAAAAATTTTCAAAAAAAATTTTGAAAAAAAATTTTGAAAAAAAAATTTCGAAAAAAATTTTCGAAAAAAATTTCGAAAAAAAATTTTCAAAAAAAATTTTGAAAAAAATTTTCGAAAAAAAATTTTCGAAAAAAAATTTCGAAAAAAATTTTCAAAAAAATTTCGAAAAAAAATTTTCGAAAATAATTTTCAAAAAAAATATTCGAAAGAAATTTCGAAAAAAAATTTTCGAAAAAAATTTTGAAAAGAGTTTTCGAAAAAAAATTTTCGAAAAAAATTTTGAAAAAAAATTTCGAAAAAAATTTTCAAAAAAAATTTGAAAAAAAATTTCCAAAAAAAATTTTGAAAAATATTTTCGAAAAAAATTTTGAAAAAAAATTTTGAAAAAAAATTTCAAAAATATTTTCGAAAAAATTTTGGAAAAAAATTTTTCGAAAAAAATTTTCGAAAAAAATTTTGAAAAAAAACAAATAAATTTTCAAAAAAATTTTCGAAAAAATTTTGGAAAAAAAATTTTCGAAAAAAGTTTTGGAAAAAAATTTAAAAAAAAATTTCGAAAAAAAATTTTGAAAAAAATTTTCGAAAAAAATTGCGAAAAAAAAATTTCGAAAAAAATTATGAAAAAAAATTTCGAAAAAAAATTTGAAAAAAAATTTCGAAAAAAATTTGAAAAAAATTTTCGAAAAAATTTTGGAAAAAAATTTTTCGAAAAAAATTTTGAAAAAAAATTTCGAAAAAAAATTTTTAAAAAAATTTTGAAAAAAATTTTGAAAAAAATTTTTAAAAAAATTTTTAAAAAAATTTTCGAAAAAAATTTCGAAAAAAAATTTTCGAAAAAAATTTCGAAAAAAAATTTTCGAAAATATTTTGAAAAAAATTTTCGAAGAAAAATTTTCGAAAAAAAATTTGAAAAAAAATTTCGAAAAAAATTTTGAAAAAAAATTTTGAAAAAAAATTTTCGAAAAAAATTTCAAAAACAAATTTTCGAAAAAAAATTTGAAGAAAAATTTTCGAAAAAAATTTTGAAAAAAAATTTGGAAAAAAAAATTTGAAAAAAAATTTGAAAAAAAATTTCGAAAAAAATTTTCAAAAAAATTTTCAAAAAAATTTTCAAAAAAATTTTCAAAAAAATTTTGAAAAAAAATTTCGAAAAATATTTTCAAAAAAATTTTCGAAAAAATTTTCGAAAAAATTTTTCGAAAAAAATTTCGAAAAAAAATTTTCAAAAAAAATTTTAAAAAAAGTTTTGAAAAAAAAATTTCGAAAAAAAATTTAAAAAAATTTTCGAAAAAAATCTCGAAAAAAATTTTTGGAAAAAAATTTTGGAAAAAAATTTTGAAAAAAAATTTTCAAAAAATTTTCGAAAAAAATTTCGAAAAAAAATTTAAAAAAAAAAATTGAAAAAATTTTCGAAAGAAATTTCGAAAAAAAATTTTCGAAAAAAATTTTGAAAAAAATTTTCGAAAAAAAATTTTGAAAAAAAATTTCGAAAAAAATTTTCGAAAAAAATTTCGAAAAAAAATTTTCGAAAAAAATTTCGAAAAAAAATTTCCGAAAATATTTAGAAAAAAATTTTCGAAAAAAAATTTTCGAAAAAAATTTTGAAAAAAAATTTTTAAAAAAAATTTTTCGAAAAAAATTTCAAAAAAAAATTTTCGAAAAAAAATTTGAAAAAAAATTTTCGAAAAAAATTTTGAAAAAAAATTTTCGAAAAAAAATTTTGAAAAAAATTTTCGAAAAAAAATTTTCGAAAAAAATTTTGAAAAAAAATTTGGAAAAAAATTTTCAAGAAAATTTTTGAAAAAATTTTGGAAAAAAATTTTGAAAAAAAATTTCGAAAAAAATTTTCAAAAAAATTTTCGAAAAAATTTTGGAAAAAAATTTTGGAAAAAAATTTTCAAAAAAAATTTTAAAAAAAATTTTCAAAAAAATTTTCGAAAAAATTTTGAAAAAAAATTTTTCGAAAAAAAATTCGAAAAAAAATTTTCAAAAAAAATTTTGAAAAAAAATTTTGAAAAAAAAATTTCGAAAAAAATTTTCGAAAAAAATTTCGAAAAAAAATTTTCAAAAAAAAATTTGAAAAAAATTTTCGAAAGAAATTTCGAAAAAAAATTTTCGAAAAAATTTTCGAAAAAAATTTTGAAAAAAAATTTCGAAAAAAAATTTCAAAAAAATTTTCGAAAAAATTTTGGAAAAAAATTTTTCGAAAAAAATTTTCGAAAAAAATTTTGAAAAAAAATTTTGAAATAAATTTTCAAAAAAAATTTTGAAAACATTTTGGAAAAAAAATTTTCGAAAAGGAAAAAAAAATTTTGGAAAAAATTTTCAAAAAAAAGTTTCAAAAATAATTTCGAAAAAAAAATTGCAAAAAAATTATGAAAAAAATTTCGAAAAAAAATTTGAAAAAAAAATTTCGTAAAAAAATTTTCAAAAAAATTTTCGAAAAAATTTTTCGAAAAAAATTTTGAAAAAAATTTTGGAAAAAAATTTCGAAAAAATTTTCAAAAAAAAATTTTCGAAAAGAATTTCGGAAAAAAATTTTCGAAAAATATTTTGAAAAAAAATTTCGAAATAATTTTCGAAAAAAATTTCGACAAAAAATTTTCGAAAAAAATTTAGAAAAAAAATTTCGAAAAAAAATTTCAAAAAAATTTTCGAAAAAATTTTGGAAAAAAATTTTTCGAAAAAAATTTTCTAAAAAATTTTCGAAAAAAATTTCGAAAAAAAATTTTCGAAAAAAATTTTGAAAAACATTTTCGAAAAAAAATTTTGGAAAAAAATTTTCGAAAAAAATTTTGAAAAAAAATTTTCGAAAAAAATTTCGAAAAAAAATTTAGAAAAAAATTTTTGAAAAGCAATTTTCCAAAAAAAATTTTGAAAAAAAATTTTGAAAAAAAATTTTGAAAAAAAATTTCGAAAACAATTTTGAAAAAAAATTTCGAAAAAAATTTCGAAGAAAAATTTTCGAAAAAAATTTTTCGAAAAAATTTTCGAAAAAAATTTCGAAAAATATTTTCAAAAAAATTTTCGAAAAAATTTTCGAAAAAATTTTTCGAAAAAAATTTTGGAAAAAAATTTTCAAAAAAAATTTTCAAAAAAAATTTTCAAAAAAAAATTTTGAAAAAAATTTTCAAAAAAATTTCAAAAAAAATTTTTTGAAAAAAATTTGGAAAGAAAATTTCGAAAAAAAATTTTGAAAAAAAATTTCGAAAAAAATTTTCAAAAAAAATTTTGAAAAAAATATTTCGAAAAAAATTTAGAAAAAAAATTTTCAAAAAAAATTTTTAAAAAAAATTTCGAAAAAAATTTTTAAAAAAATTTTCGAAAAAAATCTCGAAAAAAAATTTTGGAAAAAAATTTTGAAAAAAAATTTCGAAAAAAATTTTCAAAAAAATTTCGAAAAAAAATTTTCGAAAATAATTTTGAAAAAAATATTCGAAAGAAATTTCGAAAAAAAATTTTCGAAAAAAATTTTGAAAAGAGTTTTCGAAAAAAAATTTTCGAAAAAAATTTTGAAAAAAAATTTCGAAAAAAATTTTCAAAAAAAATTTGAAAAAAAATTTCCAAAAAAAATTTTGAAAAATATTTTCGAAAAAAATTTTGAAAAAAAATTTCGAAAAAAAATTTCAAAAATATTTTCGAAAAAATTTTGGAAAAAAATTTTTCGAAAAAAATTTTCGAAAAAAATTTTGAAAAAAAACAAATAAATTTTCAAAAAAATTTTCGAAAAAATTTTGGAAAAAAAATTTTCGAAAAAGTTTTGGAAAAAAATTTAAAAAAAAATTTCGAAAAAAATTTTTGAAAAAAATTTTCGAAAAAAATTTCGAAAAAAAAATTTCGAAAAAAATTATGAAAAAAAATTTCGAAAAAAAATTTGAAAAAAAATTTCGAAAAAAATTTTCAAAAAAATTTTCGAAAAAATTTTCGAAAAAATTTTTCGAAAAAAATTTCGAAAAAAAATTTTCAAAAAAAATTTTAAAAAAAGTTTTGAAAAAAAAATTTCGAAAAAAAATTTAAAAAAATTTTCGAAAAAAATCTCGAAAAAAATTTTTGGAAAAAAATTTTGGAAAAAAATTTTGAAAAAAAATTTTCAAAAAAATTTTCGAAAAAAATTTCGAAAAAAAATTTTCAAAAAAAAAATTGAAAAAATTTTCGAAAAAAAATTTTCGAAAAAAATTTTGAAAAAAATTTTCGAAAAAAAATTTTGAAAAAAAATTTCGAAAAAAATTTTCAAAAAAATTTTCGAAAAAAAATTTTCGAAAAAAATTTTCGAAATAAAATTTTCGAAAAAAATTTTGAAAAAAAATTTGGAAAAAATATTTTGAAAAAAAATTTCGAAAAAAATTTTGAAAAATATTTTCGAAAAAAATATCGAAAAAAATTTTGAAAAAAAATTTCCAAAAAAAAATTTCAAAAAAATTTCGAAAAAAAATTTTCGAAAAAAATTTTGAAAAAAATTTTCGAAAAAATTTTGAAAAAAATTTTCGAAAAAAAATTTTCGATAAAAATTTTGAAAAGAAATTTGGAAAAAAAATATTAAAAAAAATTTTTGGAAAAAATTTCGAAAAACAATTTCCGAAAAAAATTTCGAAAATAAATTTTCGAAAAAAAGTTTCGCAAAAAATTTTCAAAAAATTTTCGAAAAAATTTTGGAAAAAAATTTTTCGAAAAAAATTTTCAAAAAAATTTTCGAAAAAAATTTGGAAAAAAATTTTTGAAAAAAAATTTTGAAAAAAAATTTCGAAAAAAATTTACAAAAAATTTTTCGAAAATATTTTGGAAAAAAAGTTTCGAAAAAAATTTTCGAAAAAAATTTTGAAAAAAAATTTTGAAAAAAATTTCGGAAAAAA
The DNA here is from genome assembly GCA_036926305.1 of Uropetala carovei. Lineage (NCBI taxonomy): Eukaryota > Metazoa > Arthropoda > Insecta > Odonata > Petaluridae > Uropetala > Uropetala carovei. Next base: position 776,918 of record JAXCHB010000252.1, on the reverse strand, counting down.
ATTTTTCGAAAAAAATTTCGAAAAAAAATTTTCAAAAAAAATTTTGAAAAAAATTTCGAAAAAAATTTCGAAAAAAAATTTTCAAAAAAAATTTTGAAAAAAAATTTCGAAAAAAATATTTAAAAAAAATTTCGAAAAAAATCTCGAAAAAACATTTTGGAAAAAAATTTTGAAAAAAAATTTCGAAAGAAATAAAAAAAAAATTTCGAAAAAAAATTTTCGAAAAAAATTTTGAAAAAAATTTTCGAAAGAAATTTCGAAAAATAAATTTCGAAAAATATTTTGAAAAAAATTTCCAAAAAAAAATTTTCGAAAAAAATTTTCAAAAAAATTTTGAAAAATATTCCGAAAAAAAATTTCAAAAAAATTTTCAAAAAAAATTTGAAAAAAAATTTCCGAAAAAAATTTTGAAAAAAAATTTCGATAAAAATTTTCAAAAAAAATTTTGAAAAAAATATTTCGAAAAAAATTTAGAAAAAAAATTTTCAAAAAAAATTTTTAAGAAAAATTTCGAAAAAAATTTTTAAAAAAATTTTCGAAAAAAATTTCGAAAAAAAATTTTGGAAAAAAATTTTGAAAAAAAATTTCGAAAAAAATTTTCAAAAAAATTTCGAAAAAAAATTTTCGAAACTAATTTTGAAAAAAAATATTCGAAAGAAATTTCGAAAAAAAATTTTCGAAAAAAATTTTGAAAAGAGTTTTCGAAAAAAAATTTTCGAAAAAAATTTTGAAAAAAAATTTCGAAAAAAATTTTCAAAAAAAATTTGAAAAAAAATTTCCAAAAAAAATTTTGAAAATTATTTTCGAAAAAAATTTTGAAAAAAAATTTCGAAAAAAAATTTCAAAAATATTTTCGAAAAAATTTTGGAAAAAAATTTTTCGAAAAAAATTTTCGAAAAAAATTATGAAAAAAAACAAATAAATTTTCAAAAAAATTTTCGAAAAAATTTTGGAAAAAAAATTTTCGAAAAAAGTTTTGGAAAAAAATTTAAAAGAAAATTTTGAAAAAAATTTTTAAAAAAATTTTCGAAAAAAATTTCGAAAAAAAATTTTCGAAAAAAATTTCGAAAAAAAATTTTCGAAAATATTTTGAAAAAAATTTTCGAAGAAAAATTTTCGAAAAAAAATTTGAAAAAAATTTTCGAAAAAAAATTTGAAAAAACATTTTGAAAAAAAATTTTCGAAAAAAATTTCAAAAACAAATTTTCGAAAAAAAATTTGAAGAAAAATTTTCGAAAAAAATTTTGAAAAAAAATTTGGAAAAAAAAATTTGAAAAAAAATTTGAAAAAAAATTTCGAAAAAAATTTTCAAAAAAATTTTCAAAAAAATTTTCAAAAAAATTTTCAAAAAAATTTTCAAAAAAATTTTCAAAAAAATTTTGAAAAAAAATTTCGAAAAAAATTTTCAAAAAAATTTTCGAAAAAATTTTCGAAAAAATTTTTCGAAAAAAATTTCGAAAAAAAATTTTCAAAAAAAATTTAAAAAAAAGTTTTGAAAAAAAAATTTCGAAAAAAAATTTAAAAAAATTTTCGAAAAAAATCTCGAAAAAAATTTTTGGAAAAAAATTTTGGAAAAAAATTTTGAAAAAAAATTTTCAAAAAAATTTTCGAAAAAAATTTCGAAAAAAAATTTTCAAAAAAAAAATTGAAAAAATTTTCGAAAGAAATTTCGAAAAAAAATTTTCGAAAAAAATTTTGAAAAAAATTTTCGAAAAAAAATTTTGAAAAAAAATTTCGAAAAAAATTTTCGAAAAAAATTTCGAAAAAAAATTTTCGAAAAAAATTTCGAAAAAAAATTTTCGAAAAAAATTTCGAAAAAAAATTTCCGAAATATTTCGAAAAAAATTTTCGAAAAAAAATTTTCGAAAAAAATTTTGAAAAAAAATTTAAAAAAAAAATTTTTCGAAAAAAATCTCAAAAAAAAATTTTCGAAAAAAAATTTGAAAAAAAATTTTCGAAAAAAATTTTGAAAAAAAATTTTCGAAAAAAAATTTTGAAAAAAATTTTCGAAAAAAATTTTCGAAAAAAATTTTGGAAAAAAATTTTGGAAAAAAATTTTCAAAAAAAATTTTAAAAAAAATTTTCAAAAAAATTTTCGAAAAAATTTTGAAAAAAATTTTTCGAAAAAAAATTCGAAAAAAAATTTTCAAAAAAAATTTTGAAAAAAAATTTTGAAAAAAAAATTTCGAAAAAAATTTTCGAAAAAAATTTCGAAAAAAAATTTTCAAAAAAAATTTTGAAAAAAATTTTCGAAAGAAATTTCGAAAAAAAATTTTCGTAAAAAATTTTGAAAAAAAATTTCGAAAAAAAATTTTCGAAAAAAATTTTGAGAAAAAATTTCGAAAAAAAATTTCAAAAAAATTTTCGAAAAAATTTTGGAAAAAAATTTTTCGAAAAAAATTTTCGAAAAAAATTTTGAAAAAAAATTTTGAAATAAATTTTTAAAAAAAATTTTGAAAACATTTTGGAAAAAAAATTTTCGAAAAAAATTTCGGAAAAAAACTTTCGAAAAACATTTTCGAAAAAAATTTTGAAAAACATTTTCGAAAAAAATTTTGAAAAAAAATTCTGAAAAAAAATTTTGAAAAAAATTTCGAAAAAAATTTTGAAAAAAATATTCGAAAAAAATTTCGAAAAAAATTTTGAAAAAAAATTTCGAAAAAAATTTTCAGAAAAAATTTGGGTAAAAAATTTCAAAAAAAATTTTGAAAAATATTTTCGAAAAAAATTTCGAAAAAAAAATTTTCGAAAAAAATTTTGAAAAAAAATTTCAAAAAAAAATTTTCAAAAAAATTTTCGAAAAAATTTTCGAAAAAAATTTTTCGAAAAAAAATTTTCGAAAAAAATTTTCGAAAAAAATTTGGAAAAAAAAATTTCGAAAAAAATTTTCGAAAAAAATTTCGAAAAAAACATTTCGAAAAAAATTATGATAAAAAATTTCGAAAAAAAAATTGAAAAAAAATTTCGAAAAAAATTTTCAAAAAAATTTTCGAAAAAATTTTGGAAAAAAATTTTTTGGAAAAAATTTTGAAAAAAAATTTCGAAAAAAAATTTTTAAAAAAATTTTCGAAAAAAATTTCAAAAAAAAATTTTCGAAAAAAAATTCTAAAAAAAATTTCGAAAAAAATTTTCAAAAAAATTTTCGAAAAAAAATTTTCGAAAAAAATTTTGAAAAAAAATTTGGAAAAAATATTTTAAAAAAAAATTTGGAAAAAATATTTTGAAAAAAAATTTCGAAAAAAATTTTGAAAAATATTTTCGAAAAAAATATCGAAAAAAATTTTGAAAAAAAATTTCGAAAAAAAATTTCAAAAAAATTTCGAAAAAAAATTTTCGAAAAAATTTTGAAAAAAATTTTCGAAAAAAAATTTTCGATAAATATTTTGAAAAGAAATTTGGAAAAAAAATTTTAAAAAAAATTTTTGGACAAAATTTCGAAAAAAAATTTTCGAAAAAAATTTGGAAAAAAATTTTCGAAAAAAAATTTTGAAAAAAAATTTCGAAAAAAATTTACAAAAAATTTTTCGAAAAAATTTTGGAAAAAAAGGTTCGAAAAAAATTTTCGAAAAAAATTTTGAAAAAAAATTTCGGAAAAAAATTTTTCGAAAAAAATTTCGAAAAAAAATTTTCAAAAAAAATTTTGAAAAAAATTTCGAAAAAAATTTCGAAAAAAAATTTTCAAAAAAAATTTTCAAAAAAATTTTCGAAAAAATTTTCGAAAAAAATTTTTCGAAAAAAAATTTTCGAAAAAAATTTTCGAAAAAAATTTGGAAAAAAAAATTTCGAAAAAAATTTTCGAAAAAAATTTCGAAAAAAACATTTCGAAAAAAATTATGATAAAAAATTTCGAAAAAAAAATTGAAAAAAAATTTCGAAAAAAATTTTCAAAAAAATTTTCGAAAAAATTTTGGAAAAAAATTTTTTGGAAAAAATTTTGAAAAAAAATTTCGAAAAAAAATTTTTAAAAAAATTTTCGAAAAAAATTTCAAAAAAAAATTTTCGAAAAAAAATTCTAAAAAAAATTTCGAAAAAAATTTTCAAAAAAATTTTGAAAAAAAATTTCGAAAAAAATATTTTAAAAAAATTTCGAAAAAAATCTCGAAAAAACATTTTGGAAAAAAATTTTGAAAAAAAATTTCGAAAGAAATAAAAAAAAAATTTCGAAAAAAAATTTTCGAAAAAAATTTTGAAAAAAATTTTCGAAAGAAATTTCGAAAAATAAATTTCGAAAAATATTTTGAAAAAAATTTCCAAAAAAAAATTTTCGAAAAAAATTTTCAAAAAAATTTTGAAAAATATTCCGAAAAAAAATTTCAAAAAAATTTTCAAAAAAAATTTGAAAAAAAATTTCCGAAAAAAATTTTGAAAAAATATTTCGATAAAAATTTTCAAAAAAAATTTTGAAAAAAATATTTCGAAAAAAATTTAGAAAAAAAATTTTCAAAAAAAATTTATAAAAAAAATTTCGAAAAAAATTTTTAAAAAAATTTTCGAAAAAAATCTCGAAAAAAAATTTTGGAAAAAAATTTTGAAAAAAAATTTCGAAAAAAATTTTCAAAAAAATTTCGAAAAAAAATTTTCGAAAATAATTTTCAAAAAAAATATTCGAAAGAAATTTCGAAAAAAAATTTTCGAAAAAAATTTTGAAAAGAGTTTTCGAAAAAAAATTTTCGAAAAAAATTTTGAAAAAAAATTTCGAAAAAAATTTTCAAAAAAAATTTGAAAAAAAATTTCCAAAAAAAATTTTGAAAAATATTTTCGAAAAAAATTTTGAAAAAAAATTTTGAAAAAAAATTTCAAAAATATTTTCGAAAAAATTTTTCGAAAAAAATTTTCGAAAAAAATTTTGAAAAAAAACAAATAAATTTTCAAAAAAATTTTCGAAAAAATTTTGGAAAAAAAATTTTCGAAAAAAGTTTTGGAAAAAAATTTAAAAAAAAATTTCGAAAAAAAATTTTGAAAAAAATTTTCGAAAAAAATTGCGAAAAAAAAATTTCGAAAAAAATTATGAAAAAAAATTTCGAAAAAAAATTTGAAAAAAAATTTCGAAAAAAATTTGAAAAAAATTTTCGAAAAAATTTTGGAAAAAAATTTTTCGAAAAAAATTTTGAAAAAAAATTTCGAAAAAAAATTTTTAAAAAAATTTTGAAAAAAATTTTGAAAAAAATTTTTAAAAAAATTTTTAAAAAAATTTTCGAAAAAAATTTCGAAAAAAAATTTTCGAAAAAAATTTCGAAAAAAAATTTTCGAAAATATTTTGAAAAAAATTTTCGAAGAAAAATTTTCGAAAAAAAATTTGAAAAAAAATTTCGAAAAAAATTTTGAAAAAAAATTTTGAAAAAAAATTTTCGAAAAAAATTTCAAAAACAAATTTTCGAAAAAAAATTTGAAGAAAAATTTTCGAAAAAAATTTTGAAAAAAAATTTGGAAAAAAAAATTTGAAAAAAAATTTGAAAAAAAATTTCGAAAAAAATTTTCAAAAAAATTTTCAAAAAAATTTTCAAAAAAATTTTCAAAAAAATTTTGAAAAAAAATTTCGAAAAATATTTTCAAAAAAATTTTCGAAAAAATTTTCGAAAAAATTTTTCGAAAAAAATTTCGAAAAAAAATTTTCAAAAAAAATTTTAAAAAAAGTTTTGAAAAAAAAATTTCGAAAAAAAATTTAAAAAAATTTTCGAAAAAAATCTCGAAAAAAATTTTTGGAAAAAAATTTTGGAAAAAAATTTTGAAAAAAAATTTTCAAAAAATTTTCGAAAAAAATTTCGAAAAAAAATTTAAAAAAAAAATTGAAAAAATTTTCGAAAGAAATTTCGAAAAAAAATTTTCGAAAAAAATTTTGAAAAAAATTTTCGAAAAAAAATTTTGAAAAAAAATTTCGAAAAAAATTTTCGAAAAAAATTTCGAAAAAAAATTTTCGAAAAAAATTTCGAAAAAAAATTTCCGAAAATATTTAGAAAAAAATTTTCGAAAAAAAATTTTCGAAAAAAATTTTGAAAAAAAATTTTTAAAAAAAATTTTTCGAAAAAAAATTCAAAAAAAAATTTTCGAAAAAAAATTTGAAAAAAAATTTTCGAAAAAAATTTTGAAAAAAAATTTTCGAAAAAAAATTTTGAAAAAAATTTTCGAAAAAAAATTTTCGAAAAAAATTTTGAAAAAAAATTTGGAAAAAAATTTTCAAGAAAATTTTTGAAAAAATTTTGGAAAAAAATTTTGAAAAAAAATTTCGAAAAAAATTTTCAAAAAAATTTTCGAAAAAATTTTGGAAAAAAATTTTGGAAAAAAATTTTGGAAAAAAATTTTCAAAAAAAATTTTAAAAAAAATTTTCAAAAAAATTTTCGAAAAAATTTTGAAAAAAAATTTTTCGAAAAAAAATTCGAAAAAAAATTTTCAAAAAAAATTTTGAAAAAAAATTTTGAAAAAAAAATTTCGAAAAAAATTTTCGAAAAAAATTTCGAAAAAAAATTTTCAAAAAAAAATTTGAAAAAAATTTTCGAAAGAAATTTCGAAAAAAAATTTTCGAAAAAATTTTCGAAAAAAATTTTGAAAAAAAATTTCGAAAAAAAATTTCAAAAAAATTTTCGAAAAAATTTTGGAAAAAAATTTTTCGAAAAAAATTTTCGAAAAAAATTTTGAAAAAAAATTTTGAAATAAATTTTCAAAAAAAATTTTGAAAACATTTTGGAAAAAAAATTTTCGAAAAGGAAAAAAAAATTTTGGAAAAAATTTTCAAAAAAAAGTTTCAAAAATAATTTCGAAAAAAAAATTGCAAAAAAATTATGAAAAAAATTTCGAAAAAAAATTTGAAAAAAAAATTTCGTAAAAAAATTTTCAAAAAAATTTTCGAAAAAATTTTTCGAAAAAAATTTTGAAAAAAATTTTGGAAAAAAATTTCGAAAAAATTTTCAAAAAAAAATTTTCGAAAAAAATTTAGAAAAAAAATTTCGAAAAAAAATTTCAAAAAAATTTTCGAAAAAATTTTGGAAAAAAATTTTTCGAAAAAAATTTTCTAAAAAATTTTCGAAAAAAATTTCGAAAAAAAATTTTCGAAAAAAATTTTGAAAAACATTTTCGAAAAAAAATTTTGGAAAAAAATTTTCGAAAAAAATTTTGAAAAAAAATTTTCGAAAAAAATTTCGAAAAAAAATTTAGAAAAAATTTTTGAAAAGCAATTTTCCAAAAAAAATTTTGAAAAAAAATTTTGAAAAAAAATTTTGAAAAAAAATTTCGAAAACAATTTTGAAAAAAAATTTCGAAAAAAATTTCGAAGAAAAATTTTCGAAAAAAATTTTTCGAAAAAATTTTCGAAAAAAATTTCGAAAAATATTTTCAAAAAAATTTTCGAAAAAATTTTCGAAAAAATTTTTCGAAAAAAATTTTGGAAAAAAATTTTCAAAAAAAATTTTCAAAAAAAATTTTCAAAAAAAAATTTTGAAAAAAATTTTCAAAAAAATTTCAAAAAAAATTTTTTGAAAAAAATTTGGAAAGAAAATTTCGAAAAAAAATTTTGAAAAAAAATTTCGAAAAAAATTTTCAAAAAAAATTTTCAAAAAAATATTTCGAAAAAAATTTAGAAAAAAAATTTTCAAAAAAAATTTTTAAAAAAAATTTCGAAAAAAATTTTTAAAAAAATTTTCGAAAAAAATCTCGAAAAAAAATTTTGGAAAAAAATTTTGAAAAAAAATTTCGAAAAAAATTTTCAAAAAAATTTCGAAAAAAAATTTTCGAAAATAATTTTGAAAAAAATATTCGAAAGAAATTTCGAAAAAAAATTTTCGAAAAAAATTTTGAAAAGAGTTTTCGAAAAAAAATTTTCGAAAAAAATTTTGAAAAAAAATTTCGAAAAAAATTTTCAAAAAAAATTTGAAAAAAAATTTCCAAAAAAAATTTTGAAAAATATTTTCGAAAAAAATTTTGAAAAAAAATTTCGAAAAAAAATTTCAAAAATATTTTCGAAAAAATTTTGGAAAAAAATTTTTCGAAAAAAATTTTCGAAAAAAATTTTGAAAAAAAACAAATAAATTTTCAAAAAAATTTTCGAAAAAATTTTGGAAAAAAAAAATTTTCGAAAAAGTTTTGGAAAAAAATTTAAAAAAAAATTTCGAAAAAAATTTTTGAAAAAAATTTTCGAAAAAAATTTCGAAAAAAAAATTTCGAAAAAAATTATGAAAAAAAATTTCGAAAAAAAATTTGAAAAAAAATTTCGAAAAAAATTTTCAAAAAAATTTTCGAAAAAATTTTCGAAAAAATTTTTCGAAAAAAATTTCGAAAAAAAATTTTCAAAAAAAATTTTAAAAAAAGTTTTGAAAAAAAAATTTCGAAAAAAAATTTAAAAAAATTTTCGAAAAAAATCTCGAAAAAAATTTTTGGAAAAAAATTTTGGAAAAAAATTTTGAAAAAAAATTTTCAAAAAAATTTTCGAAAAAAATTTCGAAAAAAAATTTTCAAAAAAAAAATTGAAAAAATTTTCGAAAAAAAATTTTCGAAAAAAATTTTGAAAAAAATTTTCGAAAAAAAATTTTGAAAAAAAATTTCGAAAAAAATTTTCGAAAAAAATTTCAAAAAAAAATTTTCGAAAAAAATTTCGAAAAAAAATTTCCGAAAATATTTCGAAAAAAATTTTCGAAAAAAAATTTTCGAAAAAAATTTTGAAAAAAAATTTTTAAAAAAAATTTTTCGAAAAAAATTTCAAAAAAAAAATTTTCGAAAAAAAATTTGAAAAAAAATTTTCGAAAAAAATTTTGAAAAAAAATTTTCGAAAAAAAATTTTGAAAAAAATTTTCGAAAAAAAATTTTCGAAAAAAATTTTGAAAAAATTTTGGAAAAAAATTTTGAAAAAAAATTTCGAAAAAAATTTTCAAAAAAATTTTCGAAAAAATTTTGGAAAAAAATTTTGGAAAAAAATTTTCAAAAAAAATTTTAAAAAAAATTTTCAAAAAAATTTTCGAAAAAATTTTGAAAAAAAATTTTTCGAAAAAAAATTCGAAAAAAAATTTTCAAAAAAAATTTTGAAAAAAATTTTCGAAAAAAAATTTTCGAAAAAAATTTTGAAAAAAAATTTCGAAAAAAAATTTCAAAAAAATTTTCGAAAAAATTTTGGAAAAAAATTTTTCGAAAAAAATTTTCGAAAAAAATTTTGAAAAAAAATTTTGAAATAAATTTTCAAAAAAAATTTTGAAAACATTTTGGAAAAAAAATTTTCGAAAAAAATTTTCGAAAAAAATTTCGAGAAAAAACTTTCGAAAAACATTTTCGAAAAAAATTTTGAAAAACATTTTCGAAAAAAATTTTGAAAAAAAATTTTGAAAAAAAATTTTGAAAAAAATTTCGAAAAAAATTTTGAAAAAAATATTCGAAAAAAATTTCGAAAAAAATTTTTAAAAAAAATTTTGAAAAAAAATTTCGAAAAAAATTTTCAGAAAAAATTTTGGTAAAAAATTTCAAAAAAAATTTTGAAAAATATTTTCGAAAAAAATTTTGAAAAAAAATTTTCGAAAAAAAATTTTGAAAAAAATTTTCGAAAAAAAATTTTCGAAAAAAATTTTGAAAAAATTTTGGAAAAAAATTTTGAAAAAAAATTTCGAAAAAAATTTCGAAAAAAATTTTCAAAAAAATTTTCGAAAAAATTTTGGAAAAAAATTTTGGAAAAAAATTTTAAAAAAAATTTTCAAAAAAATTTTCGAAAAAATTTTGAAAAAAAATTTTTTGAAAAAAAATTCGAAAAAAAATTTTCAAAAAAAATTTTGAAAAAAAATTTTGAAAAAAAAATTTCGAAAAAAATTTTCGAAAAAAATTTCGAAAAAAAATTTTCAAAAAAAATTTTGAAAAAAATTTTCGAAAGAAATTTCGAAAAAAAATTTTCGAAAAAAATTTTGAAAAAAAATTTTGAAAAAAAATTTCGAAAAAAAATTTTCGAAAAAAATTTTGAAAAAAAATTTCGAAAAAAAATTTCAAAAAAATTTTCGAAAAAATTTTGGAAAAAAATTTTTCGAAAAAAATTTTCGAAAAAAATTTTGAAAAAAAATTTTGAAATAAATTTTCAAAAAAAATTTTGAAAACATTTTGGAAAAAAAATTTTCGAAAAAAATTTTCGAAAAAAATTTCGAAAAAAAACTTTCGAAAAACATTTTCGAAAAAAATTTTGAAAAACATTTTCGAAAAAAATTTTGAAAAAAAATTTTGAAAAAAAATTTTAAAAAAAATTTCGAAAAAATTTTGAAAAAAATATTCGAAAAAAATTTCGAAAAAAATTTTGAAAAAAAATTTCGAAAAAAATTTTCAGAAAAAATTTGGGTAAAAAATTTCAAAAAAAATTTTGAAAAATATTTTCGAAAAAAATTTCGAAAAAAAAATTTTCGAAAAAAATTTTGAAAAAAAATTTCCAAAAAAAATTTTCAAAAAAATTTTCGAAAAAATTTTCGAAAAAAATTTTTCGAAAAAAAATTTTCGAAAAAAATTTTCGAAAAAAATTTGGAAAAAAAAATTTCGAAAAAAATTTTCGAAAAAAATTTCGAAAAAAACATTTCGAAAAAAATTATGATAAAAAATTTCGAAAAAAAAATTGAAAAAAAATTTCGAAAAAAATTTTCAAAAAAATTTTCGAAAAAATTTTGGAAAAAAATTTTTTGGAAAAAATTTTGAAAAAAAATTTCGAAAAAAAATTTTTAAAAAAATTTTCGAAAAAAATTTCAAAAAAAAATTTTCGAAAAAAAATTCTAAAAAAATTTCGAAAAAAATTTTCAAAAAAATTTTCGAAAAAAAATTTTCGAAAAAAATTTTGAAAAAAAATTTTCGAAAAAAATTTTGAAAAAATTTTGGAAAAAAATTTTGAAAAAAAATTTCGAAAAAAATTTTCAAAAAAATTTTCGAAAAAATTTTGGAAAAAAATTTTGGAAAAAAATTTTCAAAAAAAATTTTAAAAAAAATTTTCAAAAAAATTTTCGAAAAAATTTTGAAAAAAAATTTTTCGAAAAAAAATTCGAAAAAAAATTTTCAAAAAAAATTTTGAAAAAAAATTTTGAAAAAAAAATTTCGAAAAAAATTTTCGAAAAAAATTTCGAAAAAAAATTTTCAAAAAAAATTTTGAAAAAAATTTTCGAAAGAAATTTCGAAAAAAAATTTTCGAAAAAAATTTTGAAAAAAAATTTCGAAAAAAAATTTTCGAAAAATATTTTGAAAAAAAATTTCGAAAAAAAATTTCAAAAAAATTTTCGAAAAAATTTTGAAAAAAAATTTTGAAATAAATTTTCAAAAAAAATTTTGAAAACATTTTGGAAAAAAAATTTTCGAAAAAAATTTCGAAAAAAATTTTGAAAAAAAATTTTCAGAAAAAATTTGGGTAAAAAATTTCAAAAAAAATTTTGAAAAATATTTTCGAAAAAAATTTCGAAAAAAAAATTTTCGAAAAAAATTTTGAAAAAAAATTTCGAAAAAAAATTTTCAAAAAAATTTTCGAAAAAATTTTCGAAAAAAATTTTTCGAAAAAAAATTTTCGAAAAAAATTTTCGAAAAAAATTTGGAAAAAAAAATTTCGAAAAAAATTTTCGAAAAAAATTTCGAAAAAAACATTTCGAAAAAAATTATGATAAAAAATTTCGAAAAAAAAATTGAAAAAAAATTTCGAAAAAAATTTTCAAAAAAATTTTCGAAAAAATTTTGGAAAAAAATTTTTTGGAAAAAATTTTGAAAAAAAATTTCGAAAAAAAATTTTTAAAAAAATTTTCGAAAAAAATTTCAAAAAAAAATTTTCGAAAAAAAATTCTAAAAAAAATTTCGAAAAAAATTTTCAAAAAAATTTTCGAAAAAAAATTTTCGAAAAAAATTTTCAAAATAAAATTTTCGAAAAAAATTTTGAAAAAAAATTTGGAAAAAATATTTTGAAAAAAAATTTCGAAAAAAATTTTGAAAAATATTTTCGAAAAAAATATCGAAAAAAATTTTGAAAAAAAATTTCGAAAAAAAATTTCAAAAAAATTTCGAAAAAAAATTTTCGAAAAAAATTTTGAAAAAAATTTTCGAAAAAATTTTGAAAAAAATTTTCGAAAAAAAATTTTCGATAAAAATTTTGAAAAGAAATTTGGAAAAAAAATATTAAAAAAAATTTTTGGAAAAAATTTCGAAAAAAAATTTTCGAAAAAAATTTCGAAAATAAATTTTCGAAAAAAAGTTTCGCAAAAAATATTCAAAAAATTTTCGAAAAAATTTTGGAAAAAAATTTTTCGAAAAAAATTTTCAAAAAAATTTTCGAAAAAAATTTGGAAAAAAATTTTTGAAAAAAAATTTTGAAAAAAAATTTCGAAAAAAATTTACAAAAAATTTTTCGAAAAAATTTTGGAAAAAAAGTTTCGAAAAAAATTTTCGAAAAAAATTTTGAAAAAAAATTTTGAAAAAAATTTCGGAAAAAAATTTTTCGAAAAAAATTTCGAAAAAAAATTTTCAAAAAAAATTTTGAAAAAAATTTCGAAAAAAATTTCGAAAAAAAATTTTCAAAAAAAATTTTGAAAAAAAATTTCGAAAAAAATATTTAAAAAAAATTTCGAAAAAAATCTCGAAAAAACATTTTGGAAAAAAATTTTGAAAAAAAATTTCGAAAGAAATAAAAAAAAAATTTCGAAAAAAAATTTTCGAAAAAAATTTTGAAAAAAATTTTTGAAAGAAATTTCGAAAAATAAATTTCGAAAAATATTTTGAAAAAAATTTCCAAAAAAAAATTTTCGAAAAAAATTTTCAAAAAAATTTTGAAAAATATTCCGAAAAAAAATTTCAAAAAAATTTTCAAAAAAAATTTGATAAAAAATTTCCGAAAAAAATTTTGAAAAAAAATTTCGATAAAAATTTTCAAAAAAAATTTTGAAAAAAATATTTCGAAAAAAATTTAGAAAAACAATTTTCAAAAAAAATTTTTAAGAAAAATTTCGAAAAAAATTTTTAAAAAAATTTTCGAAAAAAATTTCGAAAAAAAATTTTGGAAAAAAATTTTGAAAAAAAATTTCGAAAAAAATTTTCAAAAAAATTTCGAAAAAAAAATTTCGAAAATAATTTTGAAAAAAAATATTCGAAAGAAATTTCGAAAAAAAATTTTCGAAAAAAATTTTGAAAAGAGTTTTCGAAAAAAAATTTTCGAAAAAAATTTTGAAAAAAAATTTCGAAAAAAATTTTCAAAAAAAATTTGAAAAAAAATTTCCAAAAAAAATTTTGAAAAATATTTTCGAAAAAAATTTTGAAAAAAAATTTCGAAAAAAAATTTCAAAAATATTTTCGAAAAAATTTTGGAAAAAAATTTTTCGAAAAAAATTTTCGAAAAAAATTATGAAAAAAAACAAATAAATTTTCAAAAAAATTTTCGAAAAAATTTTGGAAAAAAAATTTTCGAAAAAAGTTTTGGAAAAAAATTTAAAAGAAAATTTTGAAAAAAATTTTTAAAAAAATTTTCGAAAAAAATTTCGAAAAAAAATTTTCGAAAAAAATTTCGAAAAAAAATTTTCGAAAATATTTTGAAAAAAATTTTCGAAGAAAAATTTTCGAAAAAAAATTTGAAAAAAATTTTCGAAAAAAAATTTGAAAAAACATTTTGAAAAAAAATTTTCGAAAAAAATTTCAAAAACAAATTTTCGAAAAAAAATTTGAAGAAAAATTTTCGAAAAAAATTTTGAAAAAAAATTTGGAAAAAAAAATTTGAAAAAAAATTTGAAAAAAAATTTCGAAAAAAATTTTCAAAAAAATTTTCAAAAAAATTTTCAAAAAAATTTTCAAAAAAATTTTCAAAAAAATTTTCAAAAAAATTTTCAAAAAAATTTTCAAAAAAATTTTGAAAAAAAATTTCGAAAAAAATTTTCAAAAAAATTTTCGAAAAAATTTTCGAAAAAATTTTTCGAAAAAAATTTCGAAAAAAAATTTTCAAAAAAAATTTTAAAAAAAAGTTTTGAAAAAAAAATTTCGAAAAAAAATTTAAAAAAATTTTCGAAAAAAATCTCGAAAAAAATTTTTGGAAAAAAATTTTGGAAAAAAATTTTGAAAAAAAATTTTCAAAAAAATTTTCGAAAAAAATTTCGAAAAAAAATTTTCAAAAAAAAAATTGAAAAAATTTTCGAAAGAAATTTCGAAAAAAAATTTTCGAAAAAAATTTTGAAAAAAAATTTCGAAAAAAAATTTTGAAAAAAAATTTCGAAAAAAATTTTCGAAAAAAATTTCGAAAAAAAATTTTCGAAAAAAATTTCGAAAAAAAATTTTCGAAAAAAATTTCGAAAAAAAATTTCCGAAATATTTCGAAAAAAATTTTCGAAAAAAAATTTTCGAAAAAAATTTTGAAAAAAAATTTTAAAAAAAAATTTTGAAAAAAAATTTTAAAAAAAAATTTTTCGAAAAAAATCTCAAAAAAAAATTTTCGAAAAAAAATTTGAAAAAAAATTTTCAAAAAAAATTTTGAAAAAAAATTTTCGAAAAAAAATTTTGAAAAAAATTTTCGAAAAAAAATTTTCGAAAAAAATTTTGAAAAAATTTTGGAAAAAAATTTTGAAAAAAAATTTCGAAAAAAATTTTCAAAAAAATTTTCGAAAAAATTTTGGAAAAAAATTTTGGAAAAAAATTTTCAAAAAAAATTTTAAAAAAAATTTTCAAAAAAATTTTCGAAAAAATTTTGAAAAAACATTTTTCGAAAAAAAATTCGAAAAAAAATTTTCAAAAAAAATTTTGAAAAAAAATTTTGAAAAAAAAATTTCGAAAAAAATTTTCGAAAAAAATTTCGAAAAAAAATTTTCAAAAAAAATTTTGAAAAAAATTTTCGAAAAAAAATTTTCGAAAAAAAATTTCGAAAAAAATTTTCAAAAAAATTTCGAAAAAAAATTTTCGAAAATAATTTTCAAAAAAAATATTCGAAAGAAATTTCGAAAAAAAATTTTCGAAAAAAATTTTGAAAAGAGTTTTCGAAAAAAAATTTTCGAAAAAAATTTTGAAAAAAAATTTCGAAAAAAATTTTCAAAAAAAATTTGAAAAAAAATTTCCAAAAAAAATTTTGAAAAATATTTTCGAAAAAAATTTTGAAAAAAAATTTTGAAAAAAAATTTCAAAAATATTTTCGAAAAAATTTTGGAAAAAAATTTTTCGAAAAAAATTTTCGAAAAAAATTTTGAAAAAAAACAAATAAATTTTCAAAAAAATTTTCGAAAAAATTTTGGAAAAAAAATTTTCGAAAAAAGTTTTGGAAAAAAATTTAAAAAAAAATTTCGAAAAAAAATTTTGAAAAAAATTTTCGAAAAAAATTGCGAAAAAAAAATTTCGAAAAAAATTATGAAAAAAAATTTCGAAAAAAAATTTGAAAAAAAATTTCGAAAAAAATTTGAAAAAAATTTTCGAAAAAATTTTGGAAAAAAATTTTTCGAAAAAAATTTTGAAAAAAAATTTCGAAAAAAAATTTTTAAAAAAATTTTGAAAAAAATTTTGAAAAAAATTTTTAAAAAAATTTTTAAAAAAATTTTCGAAAAAAATTTCGAAAAAAAATTTTCGAAAAAAATTTCGAAAAAAAATTTTCGAAAATATTTTGAAAAAAATTTTCGAAGAAAAATTTTCGAAAAAAAATTTGAAAAAAAATTTCGAAAAAAATTTTGAAAAAAAATTTTGAAAAAAAATTTTCGAAAAAAATTTCAAAAACAAATTTTCGAAAAAAAATTTGAAGAAAAATTTTCGAAAAAAATTTTGAAAAAAAATTTGGAAAAAAAAATTTGAAAAAAAATTTGAAAAAAAATTTCGAAAAAAATTTTCAAAAAAATTTTCAAAAAAATTTTCAAAAAAATTTTCAAAAAAATTTTGAAAAAAAATTTCGAAAAATATTTTCAAAAAAATTTTCGAAAAAATTTTCGAAAAAATTTTTCGAAAAAAATTTCGAAAAAAAATTTTCAAAAAAAATTTTAAAAAAAGTTTTGAAAAAAAAATTTCGAAAAAAAATTTAAAAAAATTTTCGAAAAAAATCTCGAAAAAAATTTTTGGAAAAAAATTTTGGAAAAAAATTTTGAAAAAAAATTTTCAAAAAATTTTCGAAAAAAATTTCGAAAAAAAATTTAAAAAAAAAAATTGAAAAAATTTTCGAAAGAAATTTCGAAAAAAAATTTTCGAAAAAAATTTTGAAAAAAATTTTCGAAAAAAAATTTTGAAAAAAAATTTCGAAAAAAATTTTCGAAAAAAATTTCGAAAAAAAATTTTCGAAAAAAATTTCGAAAAAAAATTTCCGAAAATATTTAGAAAAAAATTTTCGAAAAAAAATTTTCGAAAAAAATTTTGAAAAAAAATTTTTAAAAAAAATTTTTCGAAAAAAATTTCAAAAAAAAATTTTCGAAAAAAAATTTGAAAAAAAATTTTCGAAAAAAATTTTGAAAAAAAATTTTCGAAAAAAAATTTTGAAAAAAATTTTCGAAAAAAAATTTTCGAAAAAAATTTTGAAAAAAAATTTGGAAAAAAATTTTCAAGAAAATTTTTGAAAAAATTTTGGAAAAAAATTTTGAAAAAAAATTTCGAAAAAAATTTTCAAAAAAATTTTCGAAAAAATTTTGGAAAAAAATTTTGGAAAAAAATTTTCAAAAAAAATTTTAAAAAAAA
This sequence comes from Uropetala carovei, assembly GCA_036926305.1. Taxonomy (NCBI): domain Eukaryota; kingdom Metazoa; phylum Arthropoda; class Insecta; order Odonata; family Petaluridae; genus Uropetala; species Uropetala carovei. The sequence continues at coordinate 760,333 of JAXCHB010000252.1, read as the reverse complement.
TTTTCAAAAAAATTTTCGAAAAAATTTTGAAAAAAAATTTTTCGAAAAAAAATTCGAAAAAAAATTTTCAAAAAAAATTTTGAAAAAAAATTTTGAAAAAAAAATTTCGAAAAAAATTTTCGAAAAAAATTTCGAAAAAAAATTTTCAAAAAAAAATTTGAAAAAAATTTTCGAAAGAAATTTCGAAAAAAAATTTTCGAAAAAATTTTCGAAAAAAATTTTGAAAAAAAATTTCGAAAAAAAATTTCAAAAAAATTTTCGAAAAAATTTTGGAAAAAAATTTTTCGAAAAAAATTTTCGAAAAAAATTTTGAAAAAAAATTTTGAAATAAATTTTCAAAAAAAATTTTGAAAACATTTTGGAAAAAAAATTTTCGAAAAGGAAAAAAAAATTTTGGAAAAAATTTTCAAAAAAAAGTTTCAAAAATAATTTCGAAAAAAAAATTGCAAAAAAATTATGAAAAAAATTTCGAAAAAAAATTTGAAAAAAAAATTTCGTAAAAAAATTTTCAAAAAAATTTTCGAAAAAATTTTTCGAAAAAAATTTTGAAAAAAATTTTGGAAAAAAATTTCGAAAAAATTTTCAAAAAAAAATTTTCGAAAAGAATTTCGGAAAAAAATTTTCGAAAAATATTTTGAAAAAAAATTTCGAAATAATTTTCGAAAAAAATTTCGACAAAAAATTTTCGAAAAAAATTTAGAAAAAAAATTTCGAAAAAAAATTTCAAAAAAATTTTCGAAAAAATTTTGGAAAAAAATTTTTCGAAAAAAATTTTCTAAAAAATTTTCGAAAAAAATTTCGAAAAAAAATTTTCGAAAAAAATTTTGAAAAACATTTTCGAAAAAAAATTTTGGAAAAAAATTTTCGAAAAAAATTTTGAAAAAAAATTTTCGAAAAAAATTTCGAAAAAAAATTTAGAAAAAAATTTTTGAAAAGCAATTTTCCAAAAAAAATTTTGAAAAAAAATTTTGAAAAAAAATTTTGAAAAAAAATTTCGAAAACAATTTTGAAAAAAAATTTCGAAAAAAATTTCGAAGAAAAATTTTCGAAAAAAATTTTTCGAAAAAATTTTCGAAAAAAATTTCGAAAAATATTTTCAAAAAAATTTTCGAAAAAATTTTCGAAAAAATTTTTCGAAAAAAATTTTGGAAAAAAATTTTCAAAAAAAATTTTCAAAAAAAATTTTCAAAAAAAAATTTTGAAAAAAATTTTCAAAAAAATTTCAAAAAAAATTTTTTGAAAAAAATTTGGAAAGAAAATTTCGAAAAAAAATTTTGAAAAAAAATTTCGAAAAAAATTTTCAAAAAAAATTTTGAAAAAAATATTTCGAAAAAAATTTAGAAAAAAAATTTTCAAAAAAAATTTTTAAAAAAAATTTCGAAAAAAATTTTTAAAAAAATTTTCGAAAAAAATCTCGAAAAAAAATTTTGGAAAAAAATTTTGAAAAAAAATTTCGAAAAAAATTTTCAAAAAAATTTCGAAAAAAAATTTTCGAAAATAATTTTGAAAAAAATATTCGAAAGAAATTTCGAAAAAAAATTTTCGAAAAAAATTTTGAAAAGAGTTTTCGAAAAAAAATTTTCGAAAAAAATTTTGAAAAAAAATTTCGAAAAAAATTTTCAAAAAAAATTTGAAAAAAAATTTCCAAAAAAAATTTTGAAAAATATTTTCGAAAAAAATTTTGAAAAAAAATTTCGAAAAAAAATTTCAAAAATATTTTCGAAAAAATTTTGGAAAAAAATTTTTCGAAAAAAATTTTCGAAAAAAATTTTGAAAAAAAACAAATAAATTTTCAAAAAAATTTTCGAAAAAATTTTGGAAAAAAAATTTTCGAAAAAGTTTTGGAAAAAAATTTAAAAAAAAATTTCGAAAAAAATTTTTGAAAAAAATTTTCGAAAAAAATTTCGAAAAAAAAATTTCGAAAAAAATTATGAAAAAAAATTTCGAAAAAAAATTTGAAAAAAAATTTCGAAAAAAATTTTCAAAAAAATTTTCGAAAAAATTTTCGAAAAAATTTTTCGAAAAAAATTTCGAAAAAAAATTTTCAAAAAAAATTTTAAAAAAAGTTTTGAAAAAAAAATTTCGAAAAAAAATTTAAAAAAATTTTCGAAAAAAATCTCGAAAAAAATTTTTGGAAAAAAATTTTGGAAAAAAATTTTGAAAAAAAATTTTCAAAAAAATTTTCGAAAAAAATTTCGAAAAAAAATTTTCAAAAAAAAAATTGAAAAAATTTTCGAAAAAAAATTTTCGAAAAAAATTTTGAAAAAAATTTTCGAAAAAAAATTTTGAAAAAAAATTTCGAAAAAAATTTTCGAAAAAAATTTCAAAAAAAAATTTTCGAAAAAAATTTCGAAAAAAAATTTCCGAAAATATTTCGAAAAAAATTTTCGAAAAAAAATTTTCGAAAAAAATTTTGAAAAAAAATTTTTAAAAAAAATTTTTCGAAAAAAATTTCAAAAAAAAAATTTTCGAAAAAAAATTTGAAAAAAAATTTTCGAAAAAAATTTTGAAAAAAAATTTTCGAAAAAAAATTTTGAAAAAAATTTTCGAAAAAAAATTTTCGAAAAAAATTTTGAAAAAATTTTGGAAAAAAATTTTGAAAAAAAATTTCGAAAAAAATTTTCAAAAAAATTTTCGAAAAAATTTTGGAAAAAAATTTTGGAAAAAAATTTTCAAAAAAAATTTTAAAAAAAATTTTCAAAAAAATTTTCGAAAAAATTTTGAAAAAAAATTTTTCGAAAAAAAATTCGAAAAAAAATTTTCAAAAAAAATTTTGAAAAAAATTTTCGAAAAAAAATTTTCGAAAAAAATTTTGAAAAAAAATTTCGAAAAAAAATTTCAAAAAAATTTTCGAAAAAATTTTGGAAAAAAATTTTTCGAAAAAAATTTTCGAAAAAAATTTTGAAAAAAAATTTTGAAATAAATTTTCAAAAAAAATTTTGAAAACATTTTGGAAAAAAAATTTTCGAAAAAAATTTTCGAAAAAAATTTCGAGAAAAAACTTTCGAAAAACATTTTCGAAAAAAATTTTGAAAAATATTTTCGAAAAAAATTTTGAAAAAAAAATTTGAAAAAAAATTTTGAAAAAAATTTCGAAAAAAATTTTGAAAAAAATATTCGAAAAAAATTTCGAAAAAAATTTTGAAAAAAAATTTTGAAAAAAAATTTCGAAAAAAATTTTCAGAAAAAATTTGGGTAAAAAATTTCAAAAAAAATTTTGAAAAATATTTTCGAAAAAAATTTTGAAAAAAAATTTTCGAAAAAAAATTTTGAAAAAAATTTTCGAAAAAAAATTTTCGAAAAAAATTTTGAAAAAATTTTGGAAAAAAATTTTGAAAAAAAATTTCGAAAAAAATTTCGAAAAAAATTTTCAAAAAAATTTTCGAAAAAATTTTGGAAAAAAATTTTGGAAAAAAATTTTAAAAAAAATTTTCAAAAAAATTTTCGAAAAAATTTTGAAAAAAAATTTTTTGAAAAAAAATTCGAAAAAAAATTTTCAAAAAAAATTTTGAAAAAAAATTTTGAAAAAAAAATTTCGAAAAAAATTTTCGAAAAAAATTTCGAAAAAAAATTTTCAAAAAAAATTTTGAAAAAAATTTTCGAAAGAAATTTCGAAAAAAAATTTTCGAAAAAAATTTTGAAAAAAAATTTCGAAAAAAAATTTTCGAAAAAAATTTTGAAAAAAAATTTCGAAAAAAAATTTCAAAAAAATTTTCGAAAAAATTTTGGAAAAAAATTTTTCGAAAAAAATTTTCGAAAAAAATTTTGAAAAAAAATTTTGAAATAAATTTTCAAAAAAAATTTTGAAAACATTTTGGAAAAAAAATTTTCGAAAAAAATTTTCGAAAAAAATTTCGAAAAAAAACTTTCGAAAAACATTTTCGAAAAAAATTTTGAAAAACATTTTCGAAAAAAATTTTGAAAAAAAATTTTGAAAAAAAATTTTTAAAAAAATTTCGAAAAAATTTTGAAAAAAATATTCGAAAAAAATTTCGAAAAAAATTTTGAAAAAAAATTTCGAAAAAAATTTTCAGAAAAAATTTGGGTAAAAAATTTCAAAAAAAATTTTGAAAAATATTTTCGAAAAAAATTTCGAAAAAAAAATTTTCGAAAAAAATTTTGAAAAAAAATTTCCAAAAAAAATTTTCAAAAAAATTTTCGAAAAAATTTTCGAAAAAAATTTGGAAAAAAAAATTTCGAAAAAAATTTTCGAAAAAAATTTCGAAAAAAACATTTCGAAAAAAATTATGATAAAAAATTTCGAAAAAAAAATTGAAAAAAAATTTCGAAAAAAATTTTCAAAAAAATTTTCGAAAAAATTTTGGAAAAAAATTTTTTGGAAAAAATTTTGAAAAAAAATTTCGAAAAAAAATTTTTAAAAAAATTTTCGAAAAAAATTTCAAAAAAAAATTTTCGAAAAAAAATTCTAAAAAAAATTTCGAAAAAAATTTTCAAAAAAATTTTCGAAAAAAAATTTTCGAAAAAAATTTTGAAAAAAAATTTTCGAAAAAAATTTTGAAAAAATTTTGGAAAAAAATTTTGAAAAAAAATTTCGAAAAAAATTTTCAAAAAAATTTTCGAAAAAATTTTGGAAAAAAATTTTGGAAAAAAATTTTCAAAAAAAATTTTAAAAAAAATTTTCAAAAAAATTTTCGAAAAAATTTTGAAAAAAAATTTTTCGAAAAAAAATTCGAAAAAAAATTTTCAAAAAAAATTTTAAAAAAAATTTTGAAAAAAAAATTTCGAAAAAAATTTTCGAAAAAAATTTCGAAAAAAAATTTTCAAAAAAAATTTTGAAAAAAATTTTCGAAAGAAATTTCGAAAAAAAATTTTCGAAAAAAATTTTGAAAAAAAATTTCGAAAAAAAATTTTCGAAAAATATTTTGAAAAAAAATTTCGAAAAAAAATTTCAAAAAAATTTTCGAAAAAATTTTGGAAAAAAATTTTTCGAAAAAAATTTTCGAAAAAAATTTTGAAAAAAAATTTTGAAATAAATTTTCAAAAAAAATTTTGAAAACATTTTGGAAAAAAAATTTTCGAAAAAAATTTCGAAAAAAATTTTGAAAAAAAATTTTCAGAAAAAATTTGGGTAAAAAATTTCAAAAAAAATTTTGAAAAATATTTTCGAAAAAAATTTCGAAAAAAAAATTTTCGAAAAAAATTTTGAAAAAAAATTTCCAAAAAAAATTTTCAAAAAAATTTTCGAAAAAATTTTCGAAAAAAATTTTTCGAAAAAAAATTTTCGAAAAAAATTTTCGAAAAAAATTTGGAAAAAAAAATTTCGAAAAAAATTTTCGAAAAAAATTTCGAAAAAAACATTTCGAAAAAAATTATGATAAAAAATTTCGAAAAAAAAATTGAAAAAAAATTTCGAAAAAAATTTTTAAAAAAATTTTCGAAAAAATTTTGGAAAAAAATTTTTTGGAAAAAATTTTGAAAAAAAATTTCGAAAAAAAATTTTTAAAAAAATTTTCGAAAAAAATTTCAAAAAAAAATTTTCGAAAAAAAATTCTAAAAAAAATTTCGAAAAAAATTTTCAAAAAAATTTTCGAAAAAAAATTTTCGAAAAAAATTTTCAAAATAAAATTTTCGAAAAAAATTTTGAAAAAAAATTTGGAAAAAATATTTTGAAAAAAAATTTCGAAAAAAATTTTGAAAAATATTTTCGAAAAAAATATCGAAAAAAATTTTGAAAAAAAATTTCGAAAAAAAATTTCAAAAAAATTTCGAAAAAAAATTTTCGAAAAAAATTTTGAAAAAAATTTTCGAAAAAATTTTGAAAAAAATTTTCGAAAAAAAATTTTCGATAAAAATTTTGAAAAGAAATTTGGAAAAAAAATATTAAAAAAAATTTTTGGAAAAAATTTCGAAAAAAAATTTTCGAAAAAAATTTCGAAAATAAATTTTCGAAAAAAAGTTTCGCAAAAAATATTCAAAAAATTTTCGAAAAAATTTTGGAAAAAAATTTTTCGAAAAAAATTTTCAAAAAAATTTTCGAAAAAAATTTGGAAAAAAATTTTTGAAAAAAAATTTTGAAAAAAAATTTCGAAAAAAATTTACAAAAAATTTTTCGAAAAAATTTTGGAAAAAAAGTTTCGAAAAAAATTTTCGAAAAAAATTTTGAAAAAAAATTTTGAAAAAAATTTCGGAAAAAAATTTTTCGAAAAAAATTTCGAAAAAAAATTTTCAAAAAAAATTTTGAAAAAAATTTCGAAAAAAATTTCGAAAAAAAATTTTCAAAAAAAATTTTGAAAAAAAATTTCGAAAAAAATATTTAAAAAAAATTTCGAAAAAAATCTCGAAAAAACATTTTGGAAAAAAATTTTGAAAAAAAATTTCGAAAGAAATAAAAAAAAAATTTCGAAAAAAAATTTTCGAAAAAAATTTTGAAAAAAATTTTTGAAAGAAATTTCGAAAAATAAATTTCGAAAAATATTTTGAAAAAAATTTCCAAAAAAAAATTTTCGAAAAAAATTTTCAAAAAAATTTTGAAAAATATTCCGAAAAAAAATTTCAAAAAAATTTTCAAAAAAAATTTGAAAAAAAATTTCCGAAAAAAATTTTGAAAAAAAATTTCGATAAAAATTTTCAAAAAAAATTTTGAAAAAAATATTTCGAAAAAAATTTAGAAAAAAAATTTTCAAAAAAAATTTTTAAGAAAAATTTCGAAAAAAATTTTTAAAAAAATTTTCGAAAAAAATTTCGAAAAAAAATTTTGGAAAAAAATTTTGAAAAAAAATTTCGAAAAAAATTTTCAAAAAAATTTCGAAAAAAAATTTTCGAAAATAATTTTGAAAAAAAATATTCGAAAGAAATTTCGAAAAAAAATTTTCGAAAAAAATTTTGAAAAGAGTTTTCAAAAAAAAATTTTCGAAAAAAATTTTGAAAAAAAATTTCGAAAAAAATTTTCAAAAAAAATTTGAAAAAAAATTTCCAAAAAAAATTTTGAAAAATATTTTCGAAAAAAATTTTGAAAAAAAATTTCGAAAAAAAATTTCAAAAATATTTTCGAAAAAATTTTGGAAAAAAATTTTTCGAAAAAAATTTTCGAAAAAAATTATGAAAAAAAACAAATAAATTTTCAAAAAAATTTTCGAAAAAATTTTGGAAAAAAAATTTTCGAAAAAAGTTTTGGAAAAAAATTTAAAAGAAAATTTTGAAAAAAATTTTTAAAAAAATTTTCGAAAAAAATTTCGAAAAAAAATTTTCGAAAAAAATTTCGAAAAAAAATTTTCGAAAATATTTTGAAAAAAATTTTCGAAGAAAAATTTTCGAAAAAAAATTTGAAAAAAATTTTCGAAAAAAAATTTGAAAAAACATTTTGAAAAAAAATTTTCGAAAAAAATTTCAAAAACAAATTTTCGAAAAAAAATTTGAAGAAAAATTTTCGAAAAAAATTTTGAAAAAAAAATTGGAAAAAAAAATTTGAAAAAAAATTTGAAAAAAAATTTCGAAAAAAATTTTCAAAAAAATTTTCAAAAAAATTTTCAAAAAAATTTTCAAAAAAATTTTCAAAAAAATTTTCAAAAAAATTTTGAAAAAAAATTTCGAAAAAAATTTTCAAAAAAATTTTCGAAAAAATTTTCGAAAAAATTTTTCGAAAAAAATTTCGAAAAAAAATTTTCAAAAAAAATTTTAAAAAAAAGTTTTGAAAAAAAAATTTCGAAAAAAAATTTAACAAAATTTTCGAAAAAAATCTCGAAAAAAATTTTTGGAAAAAAATTTTGGAAAAAAATTTTGAAAAAAAATTTTCAAAAAAATTTTCGAAAAAAATTTCGAAAAAAAATTTTCAAAAAAAAAATTGAAAAAATTTTCGAAAGAAATTTCGAAAAAAAATTTTCGAAAAAAATTTTGAAAAAAAATTTCGAAAAAAAATTTTGAAAAAAAATTTCGAAAAAAATTTTCGAAAAAAATTTCGAAAAAAAATTTTCGAAAAAAATTTCGAAAAAAAATTTTCGAAAAAAATTTCGAAAAAAAATTTCCGAAATATTTCGAAAAAAATTTTCGAAAAAAAATTTTCGAAAAAAATTTTGAAAAAAAATTTTAAAAAAAAATTTTTCGAAAAAAATCTCAAAAAAAAATTTTCGAAAAAAAATTTGAAAAAAAATTTTCGAAAAAAATTTTGAAAAAAAATTTTCGAAAAAAAATTTTGAAAAAAATTTTCGAAAAAAAATTTTCGAAAAAAATTTTGAAAAAATTTTGGAAAAAAATTTTGAAAAAAAATTTCGAAAAAAATTTTCAAAAAAATTTTCGAAAAAATTTTGGAAAAAAATTTTGGAAAAAAATTTTCAAAAAAAATTTTAAAAAAAATTTTCAAAAAAATTTTCGAAAAAATTTTGAAAAAAAATTTTTCGAAAAAAAATTCGAAAAAAAATTTTCAAAAAAAATTTTGAAAAAAAATTTTGAAAAAAAAATTTCGAAAAAAATTTTCGAAAAAAATTTCGAAAAAAAATTTTCAAAAAAAATTTTGAAAAAAATTTTCGAAAGAAATTTCGAAAAAAAATTTTCGAAAAAAATTTTGAAAAAAAATTTCGAAAAAAAATTTTCGAAAAAAATTTTGAAAAAAAATTTCGAAAAAAAATTTCAAAAAAATTTTCGAAAAAATTTTGGAAAAAACTTTTTCGAAAAAAATTTTCGAAAAAAATTTTGAAAAAAAATTTTGAAATAAATTTTCAAAAAAAATTTTGAAAACATTTTGGAAAAAAAATTTTCGGAAAAAATTTCGGAAAAAAACTTTCGAAAAACATTTTCGAAAAAAATTTTGAAAAACATTTTCGAAAAAAATTTTGAAAAAAAATTCTGAAAAAAAATTTTGAAAAAAATTTCGAAAAAAATTTTGAAAAAAATATTCGAAAAAAATTTCAAAAAAAATTTTGAAAAAAAATTTCGAAAAAAATTTTCAGAAAAAATTTGGGTAAAAAATTTCAAAAAAAATTTTGAAAAATATTTTCGAAAAAAATTTCGAAAAAAAAATTTTCGAAAAAAATTTTGAAAAAAAATTTCAAAAAAAAATTTTCAAAAAAATTTTCGAAAAAATTTTCGAAAAAAATTTTTCGAAAAAAAATTTTCGAAAAAAATTTTCGAAAAAAATTTGGAAAAAAAAATTTCGAAAAAAATTTCGAAAAAAACATTTCGAAAAAAATTATGATAAAAAATTTCGAAAAAAAAATTGAAAAAAAATTTCGAAAAAAATTTTCAAAAAAATTTTCGAAAAAATTTTGGAAAAAAATTTTTTGGAAAAAATTTTGAAAAAAAATTTCGAAAAAAAATTTTCGAAAAATATTTTGAAAAAAAATTTCGAAAAAAAATTTCAAAAAAATTTTCGAAAAAATTTTGGAAAAAAATTTTTCGAAAAAAATTTTCGAAAAAAATTTTGAAAAAAAATTTTGAAATAAATTTTCAAAAAAAATTTTGAAAACATTTTGGAAAAAAAATTTTCGAAAAAAATTTCGAAAAAAATTTTGAAAAAAAATTTTCAGAAAAAATTTGGGTAAAAAATTTCAAAAAAAATTTTGAAAAATATTTTCGAAAAAAATTTCGAAAAAAAAATTTTCGAAAAAAATTTTGAAAAAAAATTTCCAAAAAAAATTTTCAAAAAAATTTTCGAAAAAATTTTCGAAAAAAATTTTTCGAAAAAAAATTTTCGAAAAAAATTTTCGAAAAAAATTTGGAAAAAAAAATTTCGAAAAAAATTTTCGAAAAAAATTTCGAAAAAAACATTTCGAAAAAAATTATGATAAAAAATTTCGAAAAAAAAATTGAAAAAAAATTTCGAAAAAAATTTTCAAAAAAATTTTCGAAAAAATTTTGGAAAAAAATTTTTTGGAAAAAATTTTGAAAAAAAATTTCGAAAAAAAATTTTTAAAAAAATTTTCGAAAAAAATTTCAAAAAAAAATTTTCGAAAAAAAATTCTAAAAAAAATTTCGAAAAAAATTTTCAAAAAAATTTTCGAAAAAAAATTTTCGAAAAAAATTTTCAAAATAAAATTTTCGAAAAAAATTTTGAAAAAAAATTTGGAAAAAATATTTTGAAAAAAAATTTCGAAAAAAATTTTGAAAAATATTTTCGAAAAAAATATCGAAAAAAATTTTGAAAAAAAATTTCGAAAAAAAATTTCAAAAAAATTTCGAAAAAAAATTTTCGAAAAAAATTTTGAAAAAAATTTTCGAAAAAATTTTGAAAAAAATTTTCGAAAAAAAATTTTCGATAAAAATTTTGAAAAGAAATTTGGAAAAAAAATATTAAAAAAAATTTTTGGAAAAAATTTCGAAAAAAAATTTTCGAAAAAAATTTCGAAAATAAATTTTCGAAAAAAAGTTTCGCAAAAAATATTCAAAAAATTTTCGAAAAAATTTTGGAAAAAAATTTTTCGAAAAAAATTTTCAAAAAAATTTTCGAAAAAAATTTGGAAAAAAATTTTTGAAAAAAAATTTTGAAAAAAAATTTCGAAAAAAATTTACAAAAAATTTTTCGAAAAAATTTTGGAAAAAAAGTTTCGAAAAAAATTTTCGAAAAAAATTTTGAAAAAAAATTTTGAAAAAAATTTCGGAAAAAAATTTTTCGAAAAAAATTTCGAAAAAAAATTTTCAAAAAAAATTTTGAAAAAAATTTCGAAAAAAATTTCGAAAAAAAATTTTCAAAAAAAATTTTGAAAAAAAATTTCGAAAAAAATATTTAAAAAAAATTTCGAAAAAAATCTCGAAAAAACATTTTGGAAAAAAATTTTGAAAAAAAATTTCGAAAGAAATAAAAAAAAAATTTCGAAAAAAAATTTTCGAAAAAAATTTTGAAAAAAATTTTTGAAAGAAATTTCGAAAAATAAATTTCGAAAAATATTTTGAAAAAAATTTCCAAAAAAAAATTTTCGAAAAAAATTTTCAAAAAAATTTTGAAAAATATTCCGAAAAAAAATTTCAAAAAAATTTTCAAAAAAAATTTGAAAAAAAATTTCCGAAAAAAATTTTGAAAAAAAATTTCGATAAAAATTTTCAAAAAAAATTTTGAAAAAAATATTTCGAAAAAAATTTAGAAAAAAAATTTTCAAAAAAAATTTTTAAGAAAAATTTCGAAAAAAATTTTTAAAAAAATTTTCGAAAAAAATTTCGAAAAAAAATTTTGGAAAAAAATTTTGAAAAAAAATTTCGAAAAAAATTTTCAAAAAAATTTCGAAAAAAAATTTTCGAAAATAATTTTGAAAAAAAATATTCGAAAGAAATTTCGAAAAAAAATTTTCGAAAAAAATTTTGAAAAGAGTTTTCGAAAAAAAATTTTCGAAAAAAATTTTGAAAAAAAATTTCGAAAAAAATTTTCAAAAAAAATTTGAAGAAAAATTTCCAAAAAAAATTTTGAAAAATATTTTCGAAAAAAATTTTGAAAAAAAATTTCGAAAAAAAATTTCAAAAATATTTTCGAAAAAATTTTGGAAAAAAATTTTTCGAAAAAAATTTTCGAAAAAAATTATGAAAAAAAACAAATAAATTTTCAAAAAAATTTTCGAAAAAATTTTGGAAAAAAAATTTTCGAAAAAAGTTTTGGAAAAAAATTTAAAAGAAAATTTTGAAAAAAATTTTTAAAAAAATTTTCGAAAAAAATTTCGAAAAAAAATTTTCGAAAAAAATTTCGAAAAAAAATTTTCGAAAATATTTTGAAAAAAATTTTCGAAGAAAAATTTTCGAAAAAAAATTTGAAAAAAATTTTCGAAAAAAAATTTGAAAAAACATTTTGAAAAAAAATTTTCGAAAAAAATTTCAAAAACAAATTTTCGAAAAAAAATTTGAAGAAAAATTTTCGAAAAAAATTTTGAAAAAAAATTTGGAAAAAAAAATTTGAAAAAAAATTTGAAAAAAAATTTCGAAAAAAATTTTCAAAAAAATTTTCAAAAAAATTTTCAAAAAAATTTTCAAAAAAATTTTCAAAAAAATTTTCAAAAAAATTTTGAAAAAAAATTTCGAAAAAAAATTTCAAAAAAATTTTCGAAAAAATTTTCGAAAAAATTTTTCGAAAAAAATTTCGAAAAAAAATTTTCAAAAAAAATTTTAAAAAAAAGTTTTGAAAAAAAAATTTCGAAAAAAAATTTAACAAAATTTTCGAAAAAAATCTCGAAAAAAATTTTTGGAAAAAAATTTTGGAAAAAAATTTTGAAAAAAAATTTTCAAAAAAATTTTCGAAAAAAATTTCGAAAAAAAATTTTCAAAAAAAAAATTGAAAAAATTTTCGAAAGAAATTTCGAAAAAAAATTTTCGAAAAAAATTTTGAAAAAAAATTTCGAAAAAAAATTTTGAAAAAAAATTTCGAAAAAAATTTTCGAAAAAAATTTCGAAAAAAAATTTTCGAAAAAAATTTCGAAAAAAAATTTTCGAAAAAAATTTCGAAAAAAAATTTCCGAAATATTTCGAAAAAAATTTTCGAAAAAAAATTTTCGAAAAAAATTTTGAAAAAAAATTTAAAAAAAAAATTTTTCGAAAAAAATCTCAAAAAAAAATTTTCGAAAAAAAATTTGAAAAAAAATTTTCGAAAAAAATTTTGAAAAAAAATTTTCGAAAAAAAATTTTGAAAAAAATTTTCGAAAAAAAATTTTCGAAAAAAATTTTGAAAAAATTTTGAAAAAAAAATTTGAAAAAAAATTTCGAAAAAAATTTTCAAAAAAATTTTCGAAAAAATTTTGGAAAAAAATTTTGGAAAAAAATTTTCAAAAAAAATTTTAAAAAAAATTTTCAAAAAAATTTTCGAAAAAATTTTGAAAAAAAATTTTTCGAAAAAAAATTCGAAAAAAAATTTTCAAAAAAAATTTTGAAAAAAAATTTTGAAAAAAAAATTTCGAAAAAAATTTTCGAAAAAAATTTCGAAAAAAAATTTTCAAAAAAAATTTTGAAAAAAATTTTCGAAAGAAATTTCGAAAAAAAATTTTCGAAAAAAATTTTGAAAAAAAATTTCGAAAAAAAATTTTCGAAAAAAATTTTGAAAAAAAATTTCGAAAAAAAATTTCAAAAAAATTTTCGAAAAAATTTTGGAAAAAACTTTTTCGAAAAAAATTTTCGAAAAAAATTTTGAAAAAAAATTTTGAAATAAATTTTCAAAAAAAATTTTGAAAACATTTTGGAAAAAAAATTTTCGGAAAAAATTTCGGAAAAAAACTTTCGAAAAACATTTTCGAAAAAAATTTTGAAAAACATTTTCGAAAAAAATTTTGAAAAAAAATTCTGAAAAAAAATTTTGAAAAAAATTTCGAAAAAAATTTTGAAAAAAATATTCGAAAAAAATTTCAAAAAAAATTTTGAAAAAAAATTTCGAAAAAAATTTTCAGAAAAAATTTGGGTAAAAAATTTCAAAAAAAATTTTGAAAAATATTTTCGAAAAAAATTTCGAAAAAAAAATTTTCGAAAAAAATTTTGAAAAAAAATTTCAAAAAAAAATTTTCAAAAAAATTTTCGAAAAAATTTTCGAAAAAAATTTTTCGAAAAAAAATTTTCGAAAAAAATTTTCGAAAAAAATTTGGAAAAAAAAATTTCGAAAAAAATTTCGAAAAAAACATTTCGAAAAAAATTATGATAAAAAATTTCGAAAAAAAAATTGAAAAAAAATTTCGAAAAAAATTTTCAAAAAAATTTTCGAAAAAATTTTGGAAAAAAATTTTTTGGAAAAAATTTTGAAAAAAAATTTCGAAAAAAAATTTTTAAAAAAATTTTCGAAAAAAATTTCAAAAAAAAATTTTCGAAAAAAAATTCTAAAAAAAATTTCGAAAAAAATTTTCAAAAAAATTTTCGAAAAAAAATTTTCGAAAAAAATTTTGAAAAAAAATTTGGAAAAAATATTTTGAAAAAAAATTTGGAAAAAATATTTTGAAAAAAAATTTCGAAAAAAATTTTGAAAAATATTTTCGAAAAAAATATCGAAAAAAATTTTGAAAAAAAATTTCAAAAAAATTTCGAAAAAAAATTTTCGAAAAAATTTTGAAAAAAATTTTCGAAAAAAAATTTTCGATAAATATTTTGAAAAGAAATTTGGAAAAAAAATTTTAAAAAAAATTTTTGGACAAAATTTCGAAAAAAAATTTTCGAAAAAAATTTGGAAAAAAATTTTCGAAAAAAAATTTTGAAAAAAAATTTCGAAAAAAATTTACAAAAAATTTTTCGAAAAAATTTTGGAAAAAAAGGTTCGAAAAAAATTTTCGAAAAAAATTTTGAAAAAAAATTTTGAAAAAAATTTCGGAAAAAAATTTTTCGAAAAAAATTTCGAAAAAAAAATTTTCAAAAAAAATTTTGAAAAAAATTTCGAAAAAAATTTCGAAAAAAAATTTTCAAAAAAATTTTGAAAAAAAATTTCGAAAAAAATATTTTAAAAAAATTTCGAAAAAAATCTCGAAAAAACATTTTGGAAAAAAATTTTGAAAAAAAATTTCGAAAGAAATAAAAAAAAAATTTCGAAAAAAAATTTTCGAAAAAAATTTTGAAAAAAATTTTCGAAAGAAATTTCGAAAAATAAATTTCGAAAAATATTTTGAAAAAAATTTCCAAAAAAAAATTTTCGAAAAAAATTTTCAAAAAAATTTTGAAAAATATTCCGAAAAAAAATTTCAAAAAAATTTTCAAAAAAAATTTGAAAAAAAATTTCCGAAAAAAATTTTGAAAAAAAATTTCGATAAAAATTTTCAAAAAAAATTTTGAAAAAAATATTTCGAAAAAAATTTAGAAAAAAAATTTTCAAAAAAAATTTATAAAAAAAATTTCGAAAAAAATTTTTAAAAAAATTTTCGAAAAAAATCTCGAAAAAAAATTTTGGAAAAAAATTTTGAAAAAAAATTTCGAAAAAAATTTTCAAAAAAATTTCGAAAAAAAATTTTCGAAAATAATTTTCAAAAAAAATATTCGAAAGAAATTTCGAAAAAAAATTTTCGAAAAAAATTTTGAAAAGAGTTTTCGAAAAAAAATTTTCGAAAAAAATTTTGAAAAAAAATTTCGAAAAAAATTTTCAAAAAAAATTTGAAAAAAAATTTCCAAAAAAAATTTTGAAAAATATTTTCGAAAAAAATTTTGAAAAAAAATTTTGAAAAAAAATTTCAAAAATATTTTCGAAAAAATTTTGGAAAAAAATTTTTCGAAAAAAATTTTCGAAAAAAATTTTGAAAAAAAACAAATAAATTTTCAAAAAAATTTTCGAAAAAATTTTGGAAAAAAAATTTTCGAAAAAAGTTTTGGAAAAAAATTTAAAAAAAAATTTCGAAAAAAAATTTTGAAAAAAATTTTCGAAAAAAATTTCGAAAAAAAAATTTCGAAAAAAATTATGAAAAAAAATTTCGAAAAAAAATTTGAAAAAAAATTTCGAAAAAAATTTGAAAAAAATTTTCGAAAAAATTTTGGAAAAAAATTTTTCGAAAAAAATTTTGAAAAAAAATTTCGAAAAAAAATTTTTAAAAAAATTTTGAAAAAAATTTTGAAAAAAATTTTTAAAAAAATTTTCGAAAAAAATTTCGAAAAAAAATTTTCGAAAAAAATTTCGAAAAAAAATTTTCGAAAATATTTTGAAAAAAATTTTCGAAGAAAAATTTTCGAAAAAAAATTTGAAAAAAAATTTCGAAAAAAATTTTGAAAAAAAATTTTGAAAAAAAATTTTCGAAAAAAATTTCAAAAACAAATTTTCGAAAAAAAATTTGAAGAAAAATTTTCGAAAAAAATTTTGAAAAAAAATTTGGAAAAAAAAATTTGAAAAAAAATTTGAAAAAAAATTTCGAAAAAAATTTTCAAAAAAATTTTCAAAAAAATTTTCAAAAAAATTTTGAAAAAAAATTTCGAAAAAAATTTTCAGAAAAAATTTGGGTAAAAAATTTCAAAAAAAATTTTGAAAAATATTTTCGAAAAAAATTTCGAAAAAAAAATTTTCGAAAAAAATTTTGAAAAAAAATTTCAAAAAAAAATTTTCAAAAAAATTTTCGAAAAAATTTTCGAAAAAAATTTTTCGAAAAAAAATTTTCGAAAAAAATTTTCGAAAAAAATTTGGAAAAAAAAATTTCGAAAAAAATTTTCGAAAAAAATTTCAAAAAAAACATTTCGAAAAAAATTATGATAAAAAATTTCGAAAAAAAAATTGAAAAAAAATTTCGAAAAAAATTTTCAAAAAAATTTTCGAAAAAATTTTGGAAAAAAATTTATTGGAAAAAATTTTGAAAAAAAATTTCGAAAAAAAATTTTTAAAAAAATTTTCGAAAAAAATTTCAAAAAAAAATTTTCGAAAAAAAATTCTAAAAAAAATTTCGAAAAAAATTTTCAAAAAAATTTTCGAAAAAAAATTTTCGAAAAAAATTTTGAAAAAAAATTTGGAAAAAATATTTTAAAAAAAAATTTGGAAAAAATATTTTGAAAAAAAATTTCGAAAAAAATTTTGAAAAATATTTTCGAAAAAAATATCGAAAAAAATTTTGAAAAAAAATTTCGAAAAAAAATTTCAAAAAAATTTCGAAAAAAAATTTTCGAAAAAATTTTGAAAAAAATTTTCGAAAAAAAATTTTCGATAAATATTTTGAAAAGAAATTTGGAAAAAAAATTTTAAAAAAAATTTTTGGACAAAATTTCGAAAAAAAATTTTCGAAAAAAATTTGGAAAAAAATTTTCGAAAAAAAATTTTGAAAAAAAATTTCGAAAAAAATTTACAAAAAATTTTTCGAAAAAATTTTGGAAAAAAAGGTTCGAAAAAAATTTTCGAAAAAAATTTTGAAAAAAAATTTCGGAAAAAAATTTTTCGAAAAAAATTTCGAAAAAAAATTTTCAAAAAAAATTTTGAAAAAAATTTCGAAAAAAATTTCGAAAAAAAATTTTCAAAAAAAATTTTCAAAAAAATTTTCGAAAAAATTTTCGAAAAAAATTTTTCGAAAAAAAATTTTCGAAAAAAATTTTCGAAAAAAATTTGGAAAAAAAAATTTCGAAAAAAATTTTCGAAAAAAATTTCGAAAAAAACATTTCGAAAAAAATTATGATAAAAAATTTCGAAAAAAAAATTGAAAAAAAATTTCGAAAAAAATTTTCAAAAAAATTTTCGAAAAAATTTTGGAAAAAAATTTTTTGGAAAAAATTTTGAAAAAAAATTTCGAAAAAAAATTTTTAAAAAAATTTTCGAAAAAAATTTCAAAAAAAAATTTTCGAAAAAAAATTCTAAAAAAATTTCGAAAAAAATTTTCAAAAAAATTTTGAAAAAAAATTTCGAAAAAAATATTTTAAAAAAATTTCGAAAAAAATCTCGAAAAAACATTTTGGAAAAAAATTTTGAAAAAAAATTTCGAAAGAAATAAAAAAAAAATTTCGAAAAAAAATTTTCGAAAAAAATTTTGAAAAAAATTTTCGAAAGAAATTTCGAAAAATAAATTTCGAAAAATATTTTGAAAAAAATTTCCAAAAAAAAATTTTCGAAAAAAATTTTCAAAAAAATTTTGAAAAATATTCCGAAAAAAAATTTCAAAAAAATTTTCAAAAAAAATTTGAAAAAAAATTTCCGAAAAAAATTTTGAAAAAATATTTCGTAAAAATTTTCAAAAAAAATTTTGAAAAAAATATTTCGAAAAAAATTTAGAAAAAAAATTTTCAAAAAAAATTTATAAAAAAAATTTCGAAAAAAATTTTTAAAAAAATTTTCGAAAAAAATCTCGAAAAAAAATTTTGGAAAAAAATTTTGAAAAAAAATTTCGAAAAAAATTTTCAAAAAAATTTCGAAAAAAAATTTTCGAAAATAATTTTCAAAAAAAATATTCGAAAGAAATTTCGAAAAAAAATTTTCGAAAAAAATTTTGAAAAGAGTTTTCGAAAAAAAATTTTCGAAAAAAATTTTGAAAAAAAATTTCGAAAAAAATTTTCAAAAAAAATTTGAAAAAAAATTTCCAAAAAAAATTTTGAAAAATATTTTCGAAAAAAATTTTGAAAAAAAATTTTGAAAAAAAATTTCAAAAATATTTTCGAAAAAATTTTTCGAAAAAAATTTTCGAAAAAAATTTTGAAAAAAAACAAATAAATTTTCAAAAAAATTTTCGAAAAAATTTTGGAAAAAAAATTTTCGAAAAAAGTTTTGGAAAAAAATTTAAAAAAAAATTTCGAAAAAAAATTTTGAAAAAAATTTTCGAAAAAAATTGCGAAAAAAAAATTTCGAAAAAAATTATGAAAAAAAATTTCGAAAAAAAATTTGAAAAAAAATTTCAAAAAAAATTTGAAAAAAATTTTCGAAAAAATTTTGGAAAAAAATTTTTCGAAAAAAATTTTGAAAAAAAATTTCGAAAAAAAATTTTTAAAAAAATTTTGAAAAAAATTTTGAAAAAAATTTTTAAAAAAATTTTTAAAAAAATTTTCGAAAAAAATTTCGAAAAAAAATTTTCGAAAAAAATTTCGAAAAAAAATTTTCGAAAATATTTTGAAAAAAATTTTCGAAGAAAAATTTTCGAAAAAAAATTTGAAAAAAAATTTCGAAAAAAATTTTGAAAAAAAATTTTGAAAAAAAATTTTCGAAAAAAATTTCAAAAACAAATTTTCGAAAAAAAATTTGAAGAAAAATTTTCGAAAAAAATTTTGAAAAAAAATTTGGAAAAAAAAATTTGAAAAAAAATTTGAAAAAAAATTTCGAAAAAAATTTTCAAAAAAATTTTCAAAAAAATTTTCAAAAAAATTTTCAAAAAAATTTTGAAAAAAAATTTCGAAAAATATTTTCAAAAAAATTTTCGAAAAAATTTTCGAAAAAATTTTTCGAAAAAAATTTCGAAAAAAAATTTTCAAAAAAAATTTTAAAAAAAGTTTTGAAAAAAAAATTTCGAAAAAAAATTTAAAAAAATTTTCGAAAAAAATCTCGAAAAAAATTTTTGGAAAAAAATTTTGGAAAAAAATTTTGAAAAAAAATTTTCAAAAAATTTTCGAAAAAAATTTCGAAAAAAAATTTAAAAAAAAAATTGAAAAAATTTTCGAAAGAAATTTCGAAAAAAAATTTTCGAAAAAAATTTTGAAAAAAATTTTCGAAAAAAAATTTTGAAAAAAAATTTCGAAAAAAATTTTCGAAAAAAATTTCGAAAAAAAATTTTCGAAAAAAATTTCGAAAAAAAATTTCCGAAAATATTTAGAAAAAAATTTTCGAAAAAAAATTTTCGAAAAAAATTTTGAAAAAAAATTTTTAAAAAAAATTTTTCGAAAAAAAATTCAAAAAAAAATTTTCGAAAAAAAATTTGAAAAAAAATTTTCGAAAAAAATTTTGAAAAAAAATTTTCGAAAAAAAATTTTGAAAAAAATTTTCGAAAAAAAATTTTCGAAAAAAATTTTGAAAAAAAATTTGGAAAAAAATTTTCAAGAAAATTTTTGAAAAAATTTTGGAAAAAAATTTTGAAAAAAAATTTCGAAAAAAATTTTCAAAAAAATTTTCGAAAAAATTTTGGAAAAAAATTTTGGAAAAAAATTTTCAAAAAAAATTTTAAAAAAAATTTTCAAAAAAATTTTCGAAAAAATTTTGAAAAAAAATTTTTCGAAAAAAAATTCGAAAAAAAATTTTCAAAAAAAATTTTGAAAAAAAATTTTGAAAAAAAAATTTCGAAAAAAATTTTCGAAAAAAATTTCGAAAAAAAATTTTCAAAAAAAAATTTGAAAAAAATTTTCGAAAGAAATTTCGAAAAAAAATTTTCGAAAAAATTTTCGAAAAAAATTTTGAAAAAAAATTTCGAAAAAAAATTTCAAAAAAATTTTCGAAAAAATTTTGGAAAAAAATTTTTCGAAAAAAATTTTCGAAAAAAATTTTGAAAAAAAATTTTGAAATAAATTTTCAAAAAAAATTTTGAAAACATTTTGGAAAAAAAATTTTCGAAAAGGAAAAAAAAATTTTGGAAAAAATTTTCAAAAAAAAGTTTCAAAAATAATTTCGAAAAAAAAATTGCAAAAAAATTATGAAAAAAATTTCGAAAAAAAATTTGAAAAAAAAATTTCGTAAAAAAATTTTCAAAAAAATTTTCGAAAAAATTTTTCGAAAAAAATTTTGAAAAAAATTTTGGAAAAAAATTTCGAAAAAATTTTCAAAAAAAAATTTTCGAAAAAAATTTAGAAAAAAAATTTCGAAAAAAAATTTCAAAAAAATTTTCGAAAAAATTTTGGAAAAAAATTTTTCGAAAAAAATTTTCTAAAAAATTTTCGAAAAAAATTTCGAAAAAAAATTTTCGAAAAAAATTTTGAAAAACATTTTCGAAAAAAAATTTTGGAAAAAAATTTTCGAAAAAAATTTTGAAAAAAAATTTTCGAAAAAAATTTCGAAAAAAAATTTAGAAAAAAATTTTTGAAAAGCAATTTTCCAAAAAAAATTTTGAAAAAAAATTTTGAAAAAAAATTTTGAAAAAAAATTTCGAAAACAATTTTGAAAAAAAATTTCGAAAAAAATTTCGAAGAAAAATTTTCGAAAAAAATTTTTCGAAAAAATTTTCGAAAAAAATTTCGAAAAATATTTTCAAAAAAATTTTCGAAAAAATTTTCGAAAAAATTTTTCGAAAAAAATTTTGGAAAAAAATTTTCAAAAAAAATTTTCAAAAAAAATTTTCAAAAAAAAATTTTGAAAAACATTTTCAAAAAAATTTCAAAAAAAATTTTTTGAAAAAAATTTGGAAAGAAAATTTCGAAAAAAAATTTTGAAAAAAAATTTCGAAAAAAATTTTCAAAAAAAATTTTCAAAAAAATATTTCGAAAAAAATTTAGAAAAAAAATTTTCAAAAAAAATTTTTAAAAAAAATTTCGAAAAAAATTTTTAAAAAAATTTTCGAAAAAAATCTCGAAAAAAAATTTTGGAAAAAAATTTTGAAAAAAAATTTCGAAAAAAATTTTCAAAAAAATTTCGAAAAAAAATTTTCGAAAATAATTTTGAAAAAAATATTCGAAAGAAATTTCGAAAAAAAATTTTCGAAAAAAATTTTGAAAAGAGTTTTCGAAAAAAAATTTTCGAAAAAAATTTTGAAAAAAAATTTCGAAAAAAATTTTCAAAAAAAATTTGAAAAAAAATTTCCAAAAAAAATTTTGAAAAATATTTTCGAAAAAAATTTTGAAAAAAAATTTCGAAAAAAAATTTCAAAAATATTTTCGAAAAAATTTTGGAAAAAAATTTTTCGAAAAAAATTTTCGAAAAAAATTTTGAAAAAAAACAAATAAATTTTCAAAAAAATTTTCGAAAAAATTTTGGAAAAAAAATTTTCGAAAAAGTTTTGGAAAAAAATTTAAAAAAAAATTTCGAAAAAAATTTTTGAAAAAAATTTTCGAAAAAAATTTCGAAAAAAAAATTTCGAAAAAAATTATGAAAAAAAATTTCGAAAAAAAATTTGAAAAAAAATTTCGAAAAAAATTTTCAAAAAAATTTTCGAAAAAATTTTCGAAAAAATTTTTCGAAAAAAATTTCGAAAAAAAATTTTCAAAAAAAATTTTAAAAAAAGTTTTGAAAAAAAAATTTCGAAAAAAAATTTAAAAAAATTTTCGAAAAAAATCTCGAAAAAAATTTTTGGAAAAAAATTTTGGAAAAAAATTTTGAAAAAAAATTTTCAAAAAAATTTTCGAAAAAAATTTCGAAAAAAAATTTTCAAAAAAAAAATTGAAAAAATTTTCGAAAAAAAATTTTCGAAAAAAATTTTGAAAAAAATTTTCGAAAAAAAATTTTGAAAAAAAATTTCGAAAAAAATTTTCGAAAAAAATTTCAAAAAAAAATTTTCGAAAAAAATTTCGAAAAAAAATTTCCGAAAATATTTCGAAAAAAATTTTCGAAAAAAAATTTTCGAAAAAAATTTTGAAAAAAAATTTTTAAAAAAAAAATTTCGAAAAAAATTTCAAAAAAAAAATTTTCGAAAAAAAATTTGAAAAAAAATTTTCGAAAAAAATTTTGAAAAAAAATTTTCGAAAAAAAATTTTGAAAAAAATTTTCGAAAAATAATTTTCGAAAAAAATTTTGAAAAAATTTTGGAAAAAAATTTTGAAAAAAAATTTCGAAAAAAATTTTCAAAAAAATTTTCGAAAAAATTTTGGAAAAAAATTTTGGAAAAAAATTTTCAAAAAAAATTTTAAAAAAAATTTTCAAAAAAATTTTCGAAAAAATTTTGAAAAAAAATTTTTCGAAAAAAAATTCGAAAAAAAATTTTCAAAAAAAATTTTGAAAAAAATTTTCGAAAAAAAATTTTCGAAAAAAATTTTGAAAAAAAATTTCGAAAAAAAATTTCAAAAAAATTTTCGAAAAAATTTTGGAAAAAAATTTTTCGAAAAAAATTTTCGAAAAAAATTTTGAAAAAAAATTTTGAAATAAATTTTCAAAAAAAATTTTGAAAACATTTTGGAAAAAAAATTTTCGAAAAAAATTTTCGAAAAAAATTTCGAGAAAAAACTTTCGAAAAACATTTTCGAAAAAAATTTTGAAAAACATTTTCGAAAAAAATTTTGAAAAAAAATTTTGAAAAAAAATTTTGAAAAAAATTTCGAAAAAAATTTTGAAAAAAATATTCGAAAAAAATTTCGAAAAAAATTTTGAAAAAAAATTTTGAAAAAAAATTTCGAAAAAAATTTTCAGAAAAAATTTGGGTAAAAAATTTCAAAAAAAATTTTGAAAAATATTTTCGAAAAAAATTTTGAAAAAAAATTTTCGAAAAAAAATTTTGAAAAAAATTTTCGAAAAAAAATTTTCGAAAAAAATTTTGAAAAAATTTTGGAAAAAAATTTTGAAAAAAAATTTCGAAAAAAATTTCGAAAAAAATTTTCAAAAAAATTTTCGAAAAAATTTTGGAAAAAAATTTTGGAAAAAAATTTTAAAAAAAATTTTCAAAAAAATTTTCGAAAAAATTTTGAAAAAAAATTTTTTGAAAAAAAATTCGAAAAAAAATTTTCAAAAAAAATTTTGAAAAAAAATTTTGAAAAAAAAATTTCGAAAAAAATTTTCGAAAAAAATTTCGAAAAAAAATTTTCAAAAAAAATTTTGAAAAAAATTTTCGAAAGAAATTTCGAAAAAAAATTTTCGAAAAAAATTTTGAAAAAAAATTTCGAAAAAAAATTTTCGAAAAAAATTTTGAAAAAAAATTTCGAAAAAAAATTTCAAAAAAATTTTCGAAAAAATTTTGGAAAAAAATTTTTCGAAAAAAATTTTCGAAAAAAATTTTGAAAAAAAATTTTGAAATAAATTTTCAAAAAAAATTTTGAAAACATTTTGGAAAAAAAATTTTCGAAAAAAATTTTCGAAAAAAATTTCGAAAAAAAACTTTCGAAAAACATTTTCGAAAAAAATTTTGAAAAACATTTTCGAAAAAAATTTTGAAAAAAAATTTTGAAAAAAAATTTTAAAAAAAATTTCGAAAAAATTTTGAAAAAAATATTCGAAAAAAATTTCGAAAAAAATTTTGAAAAAAAATTTCGAAAAAAATTTTCAGAAAAAATTTGGGTAAAAAATTTCAAAAAAAATTTTGAAAAATATTTTCGAAAAAAATTTCGAAAAAAAAATTTTCGAAAAAAATTTTGAAAAAAAATTTCCAAAAAAAATTTTCAAAAAAATTTTCGAAAAAATTTTCGAAAAAAATTTTTCGAAAAAAAATTTTCGAAAAAAATTTTCGAAAAAAATTTGGAAAAAAAAATTTCGAAAAAAATTTTCGAAAAAAATTTCGAAAAAAACATTTCGAAAAAAATTATGATAAAAAATTTCGAAAAAAAAATTGAAAAAAAATTTCGAAAAAAATTTTCAAAAAAATTTTCGAAAAAATTTTGGAAAAAAATTTTTTGGAAAAAATTTTGAAAAAAAATTTCGAAAAAAAATTTTTAAAAAAATTTTCGAAAAAAATTTCAAAAAAAAATTTTCGAAAAAAAATTCTAAAAAAAATTTCGAAAAAAATTTTCAAAAAAATTTTCGAAAAAAAATTTTCGAAAAAAATTTTGAAAAAAAATTTTCGAAAAAAATTTTGAAAAAATTTTGGAAAAAAATTTTGAAAAAAAATTTCGAAAAAAATTTTCAAAAAAATTTTCGAAAAAATTTTGGAAAAAAATTTTGGAAAAAAATTTTCAAAAAAAATTTTAAAAAAAATTTTCAAAAAAATTTTCGAAAAAATTTTGAAAAAAAATTTTTCGAAAAAAAATTCGAAAAAAAATTTTCAAAAAAAATTTTGAAAAAAAATTTTGAAAAAAAAATTTCGAAAAAAATTTTCGAAAAAAATTTCGAAAAAAAATTTTCAAAAAAAATTTTGAAAAAAATTTTCGAAAGAAATTTCGAAAAAAAATTTTCGAAAAAAATTTTGAAAAAAAATTTCGAAAAAAAATTTTCGAAAAATATTTTGAAAAAAAATTTCGAAAAAAAATTTCAAAAAAATTTTCGAAAAAATTTTGAAAAAAAATTTTGAAATAAATTTTCAAAAAAAATTTTGAAAACATTTTGGAAAAAAAATTTTCGAAAAAAATTTCGAAAAAAATTTTGAAAAAAAATTTTCAGAAAAAATTTGGGTAAAAAATTTCAAAAAAAATTTTGAAAAATATTTTCGAAAAAAATTTCGAAAAAAAAATTTTCGAAAAAAATTTTGAAAAAAAATTTCCAAAAAAAATTTTCAAAAAAATTTTCGAAAAAATTTTCGAAAAAAATTTTTCGAAAAAAAATTTTCGAAAAAAATTTTCGAAAAAAATTTGGAAAAAAAAATTTCGAAAAAAATTTTCGAAAAAAATTTCGAAAAAAACATTTCGAAAAAAATTATGATAAAAAATTTCGAAAAAAAAATTAAAAAAAAATTTCGAAAAAAATTTTCAAAAAAATTTTCGAAAAAATTTTGGAAAAAAATTTTTTGGAAAAAATTTTGAAAAAAAATTTCGAAAAAAAATTTTTAAAAAAATTTTCGAAAAAAATTTCAAAAAAAAATTTTCGAAAAAAAATTCTAAAAAAAATTTCGAAAAAAATTTTCAAAAAAATTTTCGAAAAAAAATTTTCGAAAAAAATTTTCAAAATAAAATTTTCGAAAAAAATTTTGAAAAAAAATTTGGAAAAAATATTTTGAAAAAAAATTTCGAAAAAAATTTTGAAAAATATTTTCGAAAAAAATATCGAAAAAAATTTTGAAAAAAAATTTCGAAAAAAAATTTCAAAAAAATTTCGAAAAAAAATTTTCGAAAAAAATTTTGAAAAAAATTTTCGAAAAAATTTTGAAAAAAATTTTCGAAAAAAAATTTTCGATAAAAATTTTGAAAAGAAATTTGGAAAAAAAATATTAAAAAAAATTTTTGGAAAAAATTTCGAAAAAAAATTTTCGAAAAAAATTTCGAAAATAAATTTTCGAAAAAAAGTTTCGCAAAAAATATTCAAAAAATTTTCGAAAAAATTTTGGAAAAAAATTTTTCGAAAAAAATTTTCAAAAAAATTTTCGAAAAAAATTTGGAAAAAAATTTTTGAAAAAAAATTTTGAAAAAAAATTTCGAAAAAAATTTACAAAAAATTTTTCGAAAAAATTTTGGAAAAAAAGTTTCGAAAAAAATTTTCGAAAAAAATTTTGAAAAAAAATTTTGAAAAAAATTTCGGAAAAAAATTTTTCGAAAAAAATTTCGAAAAAAAATTTTCAAAAAAAATTTTGAAAAAAATTTCGAAAAAAATTTCGAAAAAAAATTTTCAAAAAAAATTTTGAAAAAAAATTTCGAAAAAAATATTTAAAAAAAATTTCGAAAAAAATCTCGAAAAAACATTTTGGAAAAAAATTTTGAAAAAAAATTTCGAAAGAAATAAAAAAAAAATTTCGAAAAAAAATTTTCGAAAAAAATTTTGAAAAAAATTTTTGAAAGAAATTTCGAAAAATAAATTTCGAAAAATATTTTGAAAAAAATTTCCAAAAAAAAATTTTCGAAAAAAATTTTCAAAAAAATTTTGAAAAATATTCCGAAAAAAAATTTCAAAAAAATTTTCAAAAAAAATTTGAAAAAAAATTTCCGAAAAAAATTTTGAAAAAAAATTTCGATAAAAATTTTCAAAAAAAATTTTGAAAAAAATATTTCGAAAAAAATTTAGAAAAACAATTTTCAAAAAAAATTTTTAAGAAAAATTTCGAAAAAAATTTTTAAAAAAATTTTCGAAAAAAATTTCGAAAAAAAATTTTGGAAAAAAATTTTGAAAAAAAATTTCGAAAAAAATTTTCAAAAAAATTTCGAAAAAAAAATTTCGAAAATAATTTTGAAAAAAAATATTCGAAAGAAATTTCGAAAAAAAATTTTCGAAAAAAATTTTGAAAAGAGTTTTCGAAAAAAAATTTTCGAAAAAAATTTTGAAAAAAAATTTCGAAAAAAATTTTCAAAAAAAATTTGAAAAAAAATTTCCAAAAAAAATTTTGAAAAATATTTTCGAAAAAAATTTTGAAAAAAAATTTCGAAAAAAAATTTCAAAAATATTTTCGAAAAAATTTTGGAAAAAAATTTTTCGAAAAAAATTTTCGAAAAAAATTATGAAAAAAAACAAATAAATTTTCAAAAAAATTTTCGAAAAAATTTTGGAAAAAAAATTTTCGAAAAAAGTTTTGGAAAAAAATTTAAAAGAAAATTTTGAAAAAAATTTTTAAAAAAATTTTCGAAAAAAATTTCGAAAAAAAATTTTCGAAAAAAATTTCGAAAAAAAATTTTCGAAAATATTTTGAAAAAAATTTTCGAAGAAAAATTTTCGAAAAAAAATTTGAAAAAAATTTTCGAAAAAAAATTTGAAAAAACATTTTGAAAAAAAATTTTCGAAAAAAATTTCAAAAACAAATTTTCGAAAAAAAATTTGAAGAAAAATTTTCGAAAAAAATTTTGAAAAAAAATTTGGAAAAAAAAATTTGAAAAAAAATTTGAAAAAAAATTTCGAAAAAAATTTTCAAAAAAATTTTCAAAAAAATTTTCAAAAAAATTTTCAAAAAAATTTTCAAAAAAATTTTCAAAAAAATTTTCAAAAAAATTTTGAAAAAAAATTTCGAAAAAAATTTTCAAAAAAATTTTCGAAAAAATTTTCGAAAAAATTTTTCGAAAAAAATTTCGAAAAAAAATTTTCAAAAAAAATTTTAAAAAAAAGTTTTGAAAAAAAAATTTCGAAAAAAAATTTAAAAAAATTTTCGAAAAAAATCTCGAAAAAAATTTTTGGAAAAAAATTTTGGAAAAAAATTTTGAAAAAAAATTTTCAAAAAAATTTTCGAAAAAAATTTCGAAAAAAAATTTTCAAAAAAAAAATTGAAAAAATTTTCGAAAGAAATTTCGAAAAAAAATTTTCGAAAAAAATTTTGAAAAAAAATTTCGAAAAAAAATTTTGAAAAAAAATTTCGAAAAAAATTTTCGAAAAAAATTTCGAAAAAAAATTTTCGAAAAAAATTTCGAAAAAAAAATTTCGAAAAAAATTTCGAAAAAAAATTTCCGAAATATTTCGAAAAAAATTTTCGAAAAAAAATTTTCGAAAAAAATTTTGAAAAAAAATTTTAAAAAAAAATTTTTCGAAAAAAATCTCAAAAAAAAATTTTCGAAAAAAAATTTGAAAAAAATTTTTCAAAAAAAATTTTGAAAAAAAATTTTCGAAAAAAAATTTTGAAAAAAATTTTCGAAAAAAAATTTTCGAAAAAAATTTTGAAAAAATTTTGGAAAAAAATTTTGAAAAAAAATTTCGAAAAAAATTTTCAAAAAAATTTTCGAAAAAATTTTGGAAAAAAATTTTGGAAAAAAATTTTCAAAAAAAATTTTAAAAAAAATTTTCAAAAAAATTTTCGAAAAAATTTTGAAAAAACATTTTTCGAAAAAAAAATTCGAAAAAAAATTTTCAAAAAAAATTTTGAAAAAAAATTTTGAAAAAAAAATTTCGAAAAAAATTTTCGAAAAAAATTTCGAAAAAAAATTTTCAAAAAAAATTTTGAAAAAAATTTTCGAAAAAAAATTTTCGAAAAAAAATTTCGAAAAAAATTTTCAAAAAAATTTTCGAAAATAATTTTCAAAAAAAATATTCGAAAGAAATTTCGAAAAAAAATTTTCGAAAAAAATTTTGAAAAGAGTTTTCGAAAAAAAATTTTCGAAAAAAATTTTGAAAAAAAATTTCGAAAAAAATTTTCAAAAAAAATTTGAAAAAAAATTTCCAAAAAAAATTTTGAAAAATATTTTCGAAAAAAATTTTGAAAAAAAATTTTGAAAAAAAATTTCAAAAATATTTTCGAAAAAATTTTGGAAAAAAATTTTTCGAAAAAAATTTTCGAAAAAAATTTTGAAAAAAAACAAATAAATTTTCAAAAAAATTTTCGAAAAAATTTTGGAAAAAAAATTTTCGAAAAAAGTTTTGGAAAAAAATTTAAAAAAAAATTTCGAAAAAAAATTTTGAAAAAAATTTTCGAAAAAAATTGCGAAAAAAAAATTTCGAAAAAAATTATGAAAAAAAATTTCGAAAAAAAATTTGAAAAAAAATTTCGAAAAAAATTTGAAAAAAATTTTCGAAAAAATTTTGGAAAAAAATTTTTCGAAAAAAATTTTGAAAAAAAATTTCGAAAAAAAATTTTTAAAAAAATTTTGAAAAAAATTTTGAAAAAAATTTTTAAAAAAATTTTTAAAAAAATTTTCGAAAAAAATTTCGAAAAAAAATTTTCGAAAAAAATTTCGAAAAAAAATTTTCGAAAATATTTTGAAAAACATTTTCGAAGAAAAATTTTCGAAAAAAAATTTGAAAAAAAATTTCGAAAAAAATTTTGAAAAAAAATTTTGAAAAAAAATTTTTGAAAAAAATTTCAAAAACAAATTTTCGAAAAAAAATTTGAAGAAAAATTTTCGAAAAAAATTTTGAAAAAAAATTTGGAAAAAAAAATTTGAAAAAAAATTTGAAAAAAAATTTCGAAAAAAATTTTCAAAAAAATTTTCAAAAAAATTTTCAAAAAAATTTTCAAAAAAATTTTGAAAAAAAATTTCGAAAAATATTTTCAAAAAAATTTTCGAAAAAATTTTCGAAAAAATTTTTCGAAAAAAATTTCGAAAAAAAATTTTCAAAAAAAATTTTAAAAAAAGTTTTGAAAAAAAAATTTCGAAAAAAAATTTAAAAAAATTTTCGAAAAAAATCTCGAAAAAAATTTTTGGAAAAAAATTTTGGAAAAAAATTTTGAAAAAAAATTTTCAAAAAATTTTCGAAAAAAATTTCGAAAAAAAATTTAAAAAAAAAAATTGAAAAAATTTTCGAAAGAAATTTCGAAAAAAAATTTTCGAAAAAAATTTTGAAAAAAATTTTCGAAAAAAAATTTTGAAAAAAAATTTCGAAAAAAATTTTCGAAAAAAATTTCGAAAAAAAATTTTCGAAAAAAATTTCGAAAAAAAATTTCCGAAAATATTTAGAAAAAAATTTTCGAAAAAAAATTTTCGAAAAAAATTTTGAAAAAAAATTTTTAAAAAAAATTTTTCGAAAAAAATTTCAAAAAAAAATTTTCGAAAAAAAATTTGAAAAAAAATTTTCGAAAAAAATTTTGAAAAAAAATTTTCGAAAAAAAATTTTGAAAAAAATTTTCGAAAAAAAATTTTCGAAAAAAATTTTGAAAAAAAATTTGGAAAAAAATTTTCAAGAAAATTTTTGAAAAAATTTTGGAAAAAAATTTTGAAAAAAAATTTCGAAAAAAATTTTCAAAAAAATTTTCGAAAAAATTTTGGAAAAAAATTTTGGAAAAAAATTTTCAAAAAAAATTTTAAAAAAAATTTTCAAAAAAATTTTCGAAAAAATTTTGAAAAAAAATTTTTCGAAAAAAAATTCGAAAAAAAATTTTCAAAAAAAATTTTGAAAAAAAATTTTGAAAAAAAAATTTCGAAAAAAATTTTCGAAAAAAATTTCGAAAAAAAATTTTCAAAAAAAAATTTGAAAAAAATTTTCGAAAGAAATTTCGAAAAAAAATTTTCGAAAAAATTTTCGAAAAAAATTTTGAAAAAAAATTTCGAAAAAAAATTTCAAAAAAATTTTCGAAAAAATTTTGGAAAAAAATTTTTCGAAAAAAATTTTCGAAAAAAATTTTGAAAAAAAATTTTGAAATAAATTTTCAAAAAAAATTTTGAAAACATTTTGGAAAAAAAATTTTCGAAAAGGAAAAAAAAATTTTGGAAAAAATTTTCAAAAAAAAGTTTCAAAAATAATTTCGAAAAAAAAATTGCAAAAAAATTATGAAAAAAATTTCGAAAAAAAATTTGAAAAAAAAATTTCGTAAAAAAATTTTCAAAAAAATTTTCGAAAAAATTTTTCGAAAAAAATTTTGAAAAAAATTTTGGAAAAAAATTTCGAAAAAATTTTCAAAAAAAAATTTTCGAAAAGAATTTCGGAAAAAAATTTTCGAAAAATATTTTGAAAAAAAATTTCGAAATAATTTTCGAAAAAAATTTCGACAAAAAATTTTCGAAAAAAATTTAGAAAAAAAATTTCGAAAAAAAATTTCAAAAAAATTTTCGAAAAAATTTTGGAAAAAAATTTTTCGAAAAAAATTTTCTAAAAAATTTTCGAAAAAAATTTCGAAAAAAAATTTTCGAAAAAAATTTTGAAAAACATTTTCGAAAAAAAATTTTGGAAAAAAATTTTCGAAAAAAATTTTGAAAAAAAATTTTCGAAAAAAATTTCGAAAAAAAATTTAGAAAAAAATTTTTGAAAAGCAATTTTCCAAAAAAAATTTTGAAAAAAAATTTTGAAAAAAAATTTTGAAAAAAAATTTCGAAAACAATTTTGAAAAAAAATTTCGAAAAAAATTTCGAAGAAAAATTTTCGAAAAAAATTTTTCGAAAAAATTTTCGAAAAAAATTTCGAAAAATATTTTCAAAAAAATTTTCGAAAAAATTTTCGAAAAAATTTTTCGAAAAAAATTTTGGAAAAAAATTTTCAAAAAAAATTTTCAAAAAAAATTTTCAAAAAAAATTTTGAAAAAAATTTTCAAAAAAATTTCAAAAAAAATTTTTTGAAAAAAATTTGGAAAGAAAATTTCGAAAAAAAATTTTGAAAAAAAATTTCGAAAAAAATTTTCAAAAAAAATTTTGAAAAAAATATTTCGAAAAAAATTTAGAAAAAAAATTTTCAAAAAAAAATTTTAAAAAAAATTTCGAAAAAAATTTTTAAAAAAATTTTCGAAAAAAATCTCGAAAAAAAATTTTGGAAAAAAATTTTGAAAAAAAATTTCGAAAAAAATTTTCAAAAAAATTTCGAAAAAAAATTTTCGAAAATAATTTTGAAAAAAATATTCGAAAGAAATTTCGAAAAAAAATTTTCGAAAAAAATTTTGAAAAGAGTTTTCGAAAAAAAATTTTCGAAAAAAATTTTGAAAAAAAATTTCGAAAAAAATTTTCAAAAAAAATTTGAAAAAAAATTTCCAAAAAAAATTTTGAAAAATATTTTCGAAAAAAATTTTGAAAAAAAATTTCGAAAAAAAATTTCAAAAATATTTTCGAAAAAATTTTGGAAAAAAATTTTTCGAAAAAAATTTTCGAAAAAAATTTTGAAAAAAAACAAATAAATTTTCAAAAAAATTTTCGAAAAAATTTTGGAAAAAAAATTTTCGAAAAAGTTTTGGAAAAAAATTTAAAAAAAAATTTCGAAAAAAATTTTTGAAAAAAATTTTCGAAAAAAATTTCGAAAAAAAAATTTCGAAAAAAATTATGAAAAAAAATTTCGAAAAAAAATTTGAAAAAAAATTTCGAAAAAAATTTTCAAAAAAATTTTCGAAAAAATTTTCGAAAAAATTTTTCGAAAAAAATTTCGAAAAAAAATTTTCAAAAAAAATTTTAAAAAAAGTTTTGAAAAAAAAATTTCGAAAAAAAATTTAAAAAAATTTTCGAAAAAAATCTCGAAAAAAATTTTTGGAAAAAAATTTTGGAAAAAAATTTTGAAAAAAAATTTTCAAAAAAATTTTCGAAAAAAATTTCGAAAAAAAATTTTCAAAAAAAAAATTGAAAAAATTTTCGAAAAAAAATTTTCGAAAAAAATTTTGAAAAAAATTTTCGAAAAAAAATTTTGAAAAAAAATTTCGAAAAAAATTTTCGAAAAAAATTTCAAAAAAAAATTTTCGAAAAAAATTTCGAAAAAAAATTTCCGAAAATATTTCGAAAAAAATTTTCGAAAAAAAATTTTCGAAAAAAATTTTGAAAAAAAATTTTTAAAAAAAATTTTTCGAAAAAAATTTCAAAAAAAAAATTTTCGAAAAAAAATTTGAAAAAAAATTTTCGAAAAAAATTTTGAAAAAAAATTTTCGAAAAAAAATTTTGAAAAAAATTTTCGAAAAAAAATTTTCGAAAAAAATTTTGAAAAAATTTTGGAAAAAAATTTTGAAAAAAAATTTCGAAAAAAATTTTCAAAAAAATTTTCGAAAAAATTTTGGAAAAAAATTTTGGAAAAAAATTTTCAAAAAAAATTTTAAAAAAAATTTTCAAAAAAATTTTCGAAAAAATTTTGAAAAAAAATTTTTCGAAAAAAAATTCGAAAAAAAATTTTCAAAAAAAATTTTGAAAAAAATTTTCGAAAAAAAATTTTCGAAAAAAATTTTGAAAAAAAATTTCGAAAAAAAATTTCAAAAAAATTTTCGAAAAAATTTTGGAAAAAAATTTTTCGAAAAAAATTTTCGAAAAAAATTTTGAAAAAAAATTTTGAAATAAATTTTCAAAAAAAATTTTGAAAACATTTTGGAAAAAAAATTTTCGAAAAAAATTTTCGAAAAAAATTTCGAGAAAAAACTTTCGAAAAACATTTTCGAAAAAAATTTTGAAAAATATTTTCGAAAAAAATTTTGAAAAAAAAATTTGAAAAAAAATTTTGAAAAAAATTTCGAAAAAAATTTTGAAAAAAATATTCGAAAAAAATTTCGAAAAAAATTTTGAAAAAAAATTTTGAAAAAAAATTTCGAAAAAAATTTTCAGAAAAAATTTGGGTAAAAAATTTCAAAAAAAATTTTGAAAAATATTTTCGAAAAAAATTTTGAAAAAAAATTTTCGAAAAAAAATTTTGAAAAAAATTTTCGAAAAAAAATTTTCGAAAAAAATTTTGAAAAAATTTTGGAAAAAAATTTTGAAAAAAAATTTCGAAAAAAATTTCGAAAAAAATTTTCAAAAAAATTTTGGAAAAAAATTTTGGAAAAAAATTTTGGAAAAAAATTTTCAAAAAAATTTTCGAAAAAATTTTGAAAAAAAATTTTTTGAAAAAAAATTCGAAAAAAAATTTTCAAAAAAAATTTTGAAAAAAAATTTTGAAAAAAAAATTTCGAAAAAAATTTTCGAAAAAAATTTCGAAAAAAAATTTTCAAAAAAAATTTTGAAAAAAATTTTCGAAAGAAATTTCGAAAAAAAATTTTCGAAAAAAATTTTGAAAAAAAATTTCGAAAAAAAATTTTCGAAAAAAATTTTGAAAAAAAATTTCGAAAAAAAATTTCAAAAAAATTTTCGAAAAAATTTTGGAAAAAAATTTTTCGAAAAAAATTTTCGAAAAAAATTTTGAAAAAAAATTTTGAAATAAATTTTCAAAAAAAATTTTGAAAACATTTTGGAAAAAAAATTTTCGAAAAAAATTTTCGAAAAAAATTTCGAAAAAAAACTTTCGAAAAACATTTTCGAAAAAAATTTTGAAAAACATTTTCGAAAAAAATTTTGAAAAAAAATTTTGAAAAAAAATTTTAAAAAAAATTTCGAAAAAATTTTGAAAAAAATATTCGAAAAAAATTTCGAAAAAAATTTTGAAAAAAAATTTCGAAAAAAATTTTCAGAAAAAATTTGGGTAAAAAATTTCAAAAAAAATTTTGAAAAATATTTTCGAAAAAAATTTCGAAAAAAAAATTTTCGAAAAAAATTTTGAAAAAAAATTTCCAAAAAAAATTTTCAAAAAAATTTTCGAAAAAATTTTCGAAAAAAATTTTTCGAAAAAAAATTTTCGAAAAAAATTTTCGAAAAAAATTTGGAAAAAAAAATTTCGAAAAAAATTTTCGAAAAAAATTTCGAAAAAAACATTTCGAAAAAAATTATGATAAAAAATTTCGAAAAAAAAATTGAAAAAAAATTTCGAAAAAAATTTTCAAAAAAATTTTCGAAAAAATTTTGGAAAAAAATTTTTTGGAAAAAATTTTGAAAAAAAATTTCGAAAAAAAATTTTTAAAAAAATTTTCGAAAAAAATTTCAAAAAAAAATTTTCGAAAAAAAATTCTAAAAAAAATTTCGAAAAAAATTTTCAAAAAAATTTTCGAAAAAAAATTTTCGAAAAAAATTTTGAAAAAAAATTTTCGAAAAAAATTTTGAAAAAATTTTGGAAAAAAATTTTGAAAAAAAATTTCGAAAAAAATTTTCAAAAAAATTTTCGAAAAAATTTTGGAAAAAAATTTTGGAAAAAAATTTTCAAAAAAAATTTTAAAAAAAATTTTCAAAAAAATTTTCGAAAAAATTTTGAAAAAAAATTTTTCGAAAAAAAATTCGAAAAAAAATTTTCAAAAAAAATTTTAAAAAAAATTTTGAAAAAAAAATTTCGAAAAAAATTTTCGAAAAAAATTTCGAAAAAAAATTTTCAAAAAAAATTTTGAAAAAAATTTTCGAAAGAAATTTCGAAAAAAAATTTTCGAAAAAAATTTTGAAAAAAAATTTCGAAAAAAAATTTTCGAAAAATATTTTGAAAAAAAATTTCGAAAAAAAATTTCAAAAAAATTTTCGAAAAAATTTTGGAAAAAAATTTTTCGAAAAAAATTTTCGAAAAAAATTTTGAAAAAAAATTTTGAAATAAATTTTCAAAAAAAATTTTGAAAACATTTTGGAAAAAAAATTTTCGAAAAAAATTTCGAAAAAAATTTTGAAAAAAAATTTTCAGAAAAAATTTGGGTAAAAAATTTCAAAAAAAATTTTGAAAAATATTTTCGAAAAAAATTTCGAAAAAAAAATTTTCGAAAAAAATTTTGAAAAAAAATTTCCAAAAAAAATTTTCAAAAAAATTTTCGAAAAAATTTTCGAAAAAAATTTTTCGAAAAAAAATTTTCGAAAAAAATTTTCGAAAAAAATTTGGAAAAAAAAATTTCGAAAAAAATTTTCGAAAAAAATTTCGAAAAAAACATTTCGAAAAAAATTATGATAAAAAATTTCGAAAAAAAAATTGAAAAAAAATTTCGAAAAAAATTTTTAAAAAAATTTTCGAAAAAATTTTGGAAAAAAATTTTTTGGAAAAAATTTTGAAAAAAAATTTCGAAAAAAAATTTTTAAAAAAATTTTCGAAAAAAATTTCAAAAAAAAATTTTCGAAAAAAAATTCTAAAAAAAATTTCGAAAAAAATTTTCAAAAAAATTTTCGAAAAAAAATTTTCGAAAAAAATTTTCAAAATAAAATTTTCGAAAAAAATTTTGAAAAAAAATTTGGAAAAAATATTTTGAAAAAAAATTTCGAAAAAAATTTTGAAAAATATTTTCGAAAAAAATATCGAAAAAAATTTTGAAAAAAAATTTCGAAAAAAAATTTCAAAAAAATTTCGAAAAAAAATTTTCGAAAAAAATTTTGAAAAAAATTTTCGAAAAAATTTTGAAAAAAATTTTCGAAAAAAAATTTTCGATAAAAATTTTGAAAAGAAATTTGGAAAAAAAATATTAAAAAAAATTTTTGGAAAAAATTTCGAAAAAAAATTTTCGAAAAAAATTTCGAAAATAAATTTTCGAAAAAAAGTTTCGCAAAAAATATTCAAAAAATTTTCGAAAAAATTTTGGAAAAAAATTTTTCGAAAAAAATTTTCAAAAAAATTTTCGAAAAAAATTTGGAAAAAAATTTTTGAAAAAAAATTTTGAAAAAAAATTTCGAAAAAAATTTACAAAAAATTTTTCGAAAAAATTTTGGAAAAAAAGTTTCGAAAAAAATTTTCGAAAAAAATTTTGAAAAAAAATTTTGAAAAAAATTTCGGAAAAAAATTTTTCGAAAAAAATTTCGAAAAAAAATTTTCAAAAAAAATTTTGAAAAAAATTTCGAAAAAAATTTCGAAAAAAAATTTTCAAAAAAAATTTTGAAAAAAAATTTCGAAAAAAATATTTAAAAAAAATTTCGAAAAAAATCTCGAAAAAACATTTTGGAAAAAAATTTTGAAAAAAAATTTCGAAAGAAATAAAAAAAAAATTTCGAAAAAAAATTTTCGAAAAAAATTTTGAAAAAAATTTTTGAAAGAAATTTCGAAAAATAAATTTCGAAAAATATTTTGAAAAAAATTTCCAAAAAAAAATTTTCGAAAAAAATTTTCAAAAAAATTTTGAAAAATATTCCGAAAAAAAATTTCAAAAAAATTTTCAAAAAAAATTTGAAAAAAAATTTC
The DNA here is from genome assembly GCA_036926305.1 of Uropetala carovei. Lineage (NCBI taxonomy): Eukaryota > Metazoa > Arthropoda > Insecta > Odonata > Petaluridae > Uropetala > Uropetala carovei. Next base: position 724,116 of record JAXCHB010000252.1, on the reverse strand, counting down.
CGAAAAAAATTTTGAAAAAAAATTTCGATAAAAATTTTCAAAAAAAATTTTGAAAAAAATATTTCGAAAAAAATTTAGAAAAAAAATTTTCAAAAAAAATTTTTAAGAAAAATTTCGAAAAAAATTTTTAAAAAAATTTTCGAAAAAAATTTCGAAAAAAAATTTTGGAAAAAAATTTTGAAAAAAAATTTCGAAAAAAATTTTCAAAAAAATTTCGAAAAAAAATTTTCGAAAATAATTTTGAAAAAAAATATTCGAAAGAAATTTCGAAAAAAAATTTTCGAAAAAAATTTTGAAAAGAGTTTTCGAAAAAAAATTTTCGAAAAAAATTTTGAAAAAAAATTTCGAAAAAAATTTTCAAAAAAAATTTGAAAAAAAATTTCCAAAAAAAATTTTGAAAAATATTTTCGAAAAAAATTTTGAAAAAAAATTTCGAAAAAAAATTTCAAAAATATTTTCGAAAAAATTTTGGAAAAAAATTTTTCGAAAAAAATTTTCGAAAAAAATTATGAAAAAAAACAAATAAATTTTCAAAAAAATTTTCGAAAAAATTTTGGAAAAAAAATTTTCGAAAAAAGTTTTGGAAAAAAATTTAAAAGAAAATTTTGAAAAAAATTTTTAAAAAAATTTTCGAAAAAAATTTCGAAAAAAAATTTTCGAAAAAAATTTCGAAAAAAAATTTTCGAAAATATTTTGAAAAAAATTTTCGAAGAAAAATTTTCGAAAAAAAATTTGAAAAAAATTTTCGAAAAAAAATTTGAAAAAACATTTTGAAAAAAAATTTTCGAAAAAAATTTCAAAAACAAATTTTCGAAAAAAAATTTGAAGAAAAATTTTCGAAAAAAATTTTGAAAAAAAATTTGGAAAAAAAAATTTGAAAAAAAATTTGAAAAAAAATTTCGAAAAAAATTTTCAAAAAAATTTTCAAAAAAATTTTCAAAAAAATTTTCAAAAAAATTTTCAAAAAAATTTTCAAAAAAATTTTGAAAAAAAATTTCGAAAAAAATTTTCAAAAAAATTTTCGAAAAAATTTTCGAAAAAATTTTTCGAAAAAAATTTCGAAAAAAAATTTTCAAAAAAAATTTTAAAAAAAAGTTTTGAAAAAAAAATTTCGAAAAAAAATTTAACAAAATTTTCGAAAAAAATCTCGAAAAAAATTTTTGGAAAAAAATTTTGGAAAAAAATTTTGAAAAAAAATTTTCAAAAAAATTTTCGAAAAAAATTTCGAAAAAAAATTTTCAAAAAAAAAATTGAAAAAATTTTCGAAAGAAATTTCGAAAAAAAATTTTCGAAAAAAATTTTGAAAAAAAATTTCGAAAAAAAATTTTGAAAAAAAATTTCGAAAAAAATTTTCGAAAAAAATTTCGAAAAAAAATTTTCGAAAAAAATTTCGAAAAAAAATTTTCGAAAAAAATTTCGAAAAAAAATTTCCGAAATATTTCGAAAAAAATTTTCGAAAAAAAATTTTCGAAAAAAATTTTGAAAAAAAATTTTAAAAAAAAATTTTTCGAAAAAAATCTCAAAAAAAAATTTTCGAAAAAAAATTTGAAAAAAAATTTTCGAAAAAAATTTTGAAAAAAAATTTTGGAAAAAAAATTTTGAAAAAAATTTTCGAAAAAAAATTTTCGAAAAAAATTTTGAAAAAATTTTGGAAAAAAATTTTGAAAAAAAATTTCGAAAAAAATTTTCAAAAAAATTTTCGAAAAAATTTTGGAAAAAAATTTTGGAAAAAAATTTTCAAAAAAAATTTTAAAAAAAATTTTCAAAAAAATTTTCGAAAAAATTTTGAAAAAAAATTTTTCGAAAAAAAATTCGAAAAAAAATTTTCAAAAAAAATTTTGAAAAAAAATTTTGAAAAAAAAATTTCGAAAAAAATTTTCGAAAAAAATTTCGAAAAAAAATTTTCAAAAAAAATTTTGAAAAAAATTTTCGAAAGAAATTTCGAAAAAAAATTTTCGAAAAAAATTTTGAAAAAAAATTTCGAAAAAAAATTTTCGAAAAAAATTTTGAAAAAAAATTTCGAAAAAAAATTTCAAAAAAATTTTCGAAAAAATTTTGGAAAAAACTTTTTCGAAAAAAATTTTCGAAAAAAATTTTGAAAAAAAATTTTGAAATAAATTTTCAAAAAAAATTTTGAAAACATTTTGGAAAAAAAATTTTCGGAAAAAATTTCGGAAAAAAACTTTCGAAAAACATTTTCGAAAAAAATTTTGAAAAACATTTTCGAAAAAAATTTTGAAAAAAAATTCTGAAAAAAAATTTTGAAAAAAATTTCGAAAAAAATTTTGAAAAAAATATTCGAAAAAAATTTCAAAAAAAATTTTGAAAAAAAATTTCGAAAAAAATTTTCAGAAAAAATTTGGGTAAAAAATTTCAAAAAAAATTTTGAAAAATATTTTCGAAAAAAATTTCGAAAAAAAAATTTTCGAAAAAAATTTTGAAAAAAAATTTCAAAAAAAAATTTTCAAAAAAATTTTCGAAAAAATTTTCGAAAAAAATTTTTCGAAAAAAAATTTTCGAAAAAAATTTTCGAAAAAAATTTGGAAAAAAAAATTTCGAAAAAAATTTCGAAAAAAACATTTCGAAAAAAATTATGATAAAAAATTTCGAAAAAAAAATTGAAAAAAAATTTCGAAAAAAATTTTCAAAAAAATTTTCGAAAAAATTTTGGAAAAAAATTTTTTGGAAAAAATTTTGAAAAAAAATTTCGAAAAAAAATTTTCGAAAAATATTTTGAAAAAAAATTTCGAAAAAAAATTTCAAAAAAATTTTCGAAAAAATTTTGGAAAAAAATTTTTCGAAAAAAATTTTCGAAAAAAATTTTGAAAAAAAATTTTGAAATAAATTTTCAAAAAAAATTTTGAAAACATTTTGGAAAAAAAATTTTCGAAAAAAATTTCGAAAAAAATTTTGAAAAAAAATTTTCAGAAAAAATTTGGGTAAAAAATTTCAAAAAAAATTTTGAAAAATATTTTCGAAAAAAATTTCGAAAAAAAAATTTTCGAAAAAAATTTTGAAAAAAAATTTCCAAAAAAAATTTTCAAAAAAATTTTCGAAAAAATTTTCGAAAAAAATTTTTCGAAAAAAAATTTTCGAAAAAAATTTTCGAAAAAAATTTGGAAAAAAAAATTTCGAAAAAAATTTTCGAAAAAAATTTCGAAAAAAACATTTCGAAAAAAATTATGATAAAAAATTTCGAAAAAAAAATTGAAAAAAAATTTCGAAAAAAATTTTCAAAAAAATTTTCGAAAAAATTTTGGAAAAAAATTTTTTGGAAAAAATTTTGAAAAAAAATTTCGAAAAAAAATTTTTAAAAAAATTTTCGAAAAAAATTTCAAAAAAAAATTTTCGAAAAAAAATTCTAAAAAAAATTTCGAAAAAAATTTTCAAAAAAATTTTCGAAAAAAAATTTTCGAAAAAAATTTTCAAAATAAAATTTTCGAAAAAAATTTTGAAAAAAAATTTGGAAAAAATATTTTGAAAAAAAATTTCGAAAAAAATTTTGAAAAATATTTTCGAAAAAAATATCGAAAAAAATTTTGAAAAAAAATTTCGAAAAAAAATTTCAAAAAAATTTCGAAAAAAAATTTTCGAAAAAAATTTTGAAAAAAATTTTCGAAAAAATTTTGAAAAAAATTTTCGAAAAAAAATTTTCGATAAAAATTTTGAAAAGAAATTTGGAAAAAAAATATTAAAAAAAATTTTTGGAAAAAATTTCGAAAAAAAATTTTCGAAAAAAATTTCGAAAATAAATTTTCGAAAAAAAGTTTCGCAAAAAATATTCAAAAAATTTTCGAAAAAATTTTGGAAAAAAATTTTTCGAAAAAAATTTTCAAAAAAATTTTCGAAAAAAATTTGGAAAAAAATTTTTGAAAAAAAATTTTGAAAAAAAATTTCGAAAAAAATTTACAAAAAATTTTTCGAAAAAATTTTGGAAAAAAAGTTTCGAAAAAAATTTTCGAAAAAAATTTTGAAAAAAAATTTTGAAAAAAATTTCGGAAAAAAATTTTTCGAAAAAAATTTCGAAAAAAAATTTTCAAAAAAAATTTTGAAAAAAATTTCGAAAAAAATTTCGAAAAAAAATTTTCAAAAAAAATTTTGAAAAAAAATTTCGAAAAAAATATTTAAAAAAAATTTCGAAAAAAATCTCGAAAAAACATTTTGGAAAAAAATTTTGAAAAAAAATTTCGAAAGAAATAAAAAAAAAATTTCGAAAAAAAATTTTCGAAAAAAATTTTGAAAAAAATTTTTGAAAGAAATTTCGAAAAATAAATTTCGAAAAATATTTTGAAAAAAATTTCCAAAAAAAAATTTTCGAAAAAAATTTTCAAAAAAATTTTGAAAAATATTCCGAAAAAAAATTTCAAAAAAATTTTCAAAAAAAATTTGAAAAAAAATTTCCGAAAAAAATTTTGAAAAAAAATTTCGATAAAAATTTTCAAAAAAAATTTTGAAAAAAATATTTCGAAAAAAATTTAGAAAAAAAATTTTCAAAAAAAATTTTTAAGAAAAATTTCGAAAAAAATTTTTAAAAAAATTTTCGAAAAAAATTTCGAAAAAAAATTTTGGAAAAAAATTTTGAAAAAAAATTTCGAAAAAAATTTTCAAAAAAATTTCGAAAAAAAATTTTCGAAAATAATTTTGAAAAAAAATATTCGAAAGAAATTTCGAAAAAAAATTTTCGAAAAAAATTTTGAAAAGAGTTTTCGAAAAAAAATTTTCGAAAAAAATTTTGAAAAAAAATTTCGAAAAAAATTTTCAAAAAAAATTTGAAAAAAAATTTCCAAAAAAAATTTTGAAAAATATTTTCGAAAAAAATTTTGAAAAAAAATTTCGAAAAAAAATTTCAAAAATATTTTCGAAAAAATTTTGGAAAAAAATTTTTCGAAAAAAATTTTCGAAAAAAATTATGAAAAAAAACAAATAAATTTTCAAAAAAATTTTCGAAAAAATTTTGGAAAAAAAATTTTCGAAAAAAGTTTTGGAAAAAAATTTAAAAGAAAATTTTGAAAAAAATTTTTAAAAAAATTTTCGAAAAAAATTTCGAAAAAAAATTTTCGAAAAAAATTTCGAAAAAAAATTTTCGAAAATATTTTGAAAAAAATTTTCGAAGAAAAATTTTCGAAAAAAAATTTGAAAAAAATTTTCGAAAAAAAATTTGAAAAAACATTTTGAAAAAAAATTTTCGAAAAAAATTTCAAAAACAAATTTTCGAAAAAAAATTTGAAGAAAAATTTTCGAAAAAAATTTTGAAAAAAAATTTGGAAAAAAAAATTTGAAAAAAAATTTGAAAAAAAATTTCGAAAAAAATTTTCAAAAAAATTTTCAAAAAAATTTTCAAAAAAATTTTCAAAAAAATTTTCAAAAAAATTTTCAAAAAAATTTTGAAAAAAAATTTCGAAAAAAATTTTCAAAAAAATTTTCGAAAAAATTTTCGAAAAAATTTTTCGAAAAAAATTTCGAAAAAAAATTTTCAAAAAAAATTTTAAAAAAAAGTTTTGAAAAAAAAATTTCGAAAAAAAATTTAACAAAATTTTCGAAAAAAATCTCGAAAAAAATTTTTGGAAAAAAATTTTGGAAAAAAATTTTGAAAAAAAATTTTCAAAAAAATTTTCGAAAAAAATTTCGAAAAAAAATTTTCAAAAAAAAATTGAAAAAATTTTCGAAAGAAATTTCGAAAAAAAATTTTCGAAAAAAATTTTGAAAAAAAATTTCGAAAAAAAATTTTGAAAAAAAATTTCGAAAAAAATTTTCGAAAAAAATTTCGAAAAAAAATTTTCGAAAAAAATTTCGAAAAAAAATTTTCGAAAAAAATTTCGAAAAAAAATTTCCGAAATATTTCGAAAAAAATTTTCGAAAAAAAATTTTCGAAAAAAATTTTGAAAAAAAATTTTAAAAAAAAATTTTTCGAAAAAAATCTCAAAAAAAAATTTTCGAAAAAAAATTTGAAAAAAAATTTTCGAAAAAAATTTTGAAAAAAAATTTTCGAAAAAAAATTTTGAAAAAAATTTTCGAAAAAAAATTTTCGAAAAAAATTTTGAAAAAATTTTGGAAAAAAATTTTGAAAAAAAATTTCGAAAAAAATTTTCAAAAAAATTTTCGAAAAAATTTTGGAAAAAAATTTTGGAAAAAAATTTTCAAAAAAAATTTTAAAAAAAATTTTCAAAAAAATTTTCGAAAAAATTTTGAAAAAAAATTTTTCGAAAAAAAATTCGAAAAAAAATTTTCAAAAAAAATTTTGAAAAAAAATTTTGAAAAAAAAATTTCGAAAAAAATTTTCGAAAAAAATTTCGAAAAAAAATTTTCAAAAAAAATTTTGAAAAAAATTTTCGAAAGAAATTTCGAAAAAAAATTTTCGAAAAAAATTTTGAAAAAAAATTTCGAAAAAAAATTTTCGAAAAAAATTTTGAAAAAAAATTTCGAAAAAAAATTTCAAAAAAATTTTCGAAAAAATTTTGGAAAAAACTTTTTCGAAAAAAATTTTCGAAAAAAATTTTGAAAAAAAATTTTGAAATAAATTTTCAAAAAAAATTTTGAAAACATTTTGGAAAAAAAATTTTCGGAAAAAATTTCGGAAAAAAACTTTCGAAAAACATTTTCGAAAAAAATTTTGAAAAACATTTTCGAAAAAAATTTTGAAAAAAAATTCTGAAAAAAAATTTTGAAAAAAAATTCTGAAAAAAAATTTTGAAAAAAATTTCGAAAAAAATTTTGAAAAAAATATTCGAAAAAAATTTCAAAAAAAATTTTGAAAAAAAATTTCGAAAAAAATTTTCAGAAAAAATTTGGGTAAAAAATTTCAAAAAAAATTTTGAAAAATATTTTCGAAAAAAATTTCGAAAAAAAAATTTTCGAAAAAAATTTTGAAAAAAAATTTCAAAAAAAAATTTTCAAAAAAATTTTCGAAAAAATTTTCGAAAAAAATTTTTCGAAAAAAAATTTTCGAAAAAAATTTTCGAAAAAAATTTGGAAAAAAAAATTTCGAAAAAAATTTCGAAAAAAACATTTCGAAAAAAATTATGATAAAAAATTTCGAAAAAAAAATTGAAAAAAAATTTCGAAAAAAATTTTCAAAAAAATTTTCGAAAAAATTTTGGAAAAAAATTTTTTGGAAAAAATTTTGAAAAAAAATTTCGAAAAAAAATTTTTAAAAAAATTTTCGAAAAAAATTTCAAAAAAAAATTTTCGAAAAAAAATTCTAAAAAAAATTTCGAAAAAAATTTTCAAAAAAATTTTCGAAAAAAAATTTTCGAAAAAAATTTTGAAAAAAAATTTGGAAAAAATATTTTGAAAAAAAATTTGGAAAAAATATTTTGAAAAAAAATTTCGAAAAAAATTTTGAAAAATATTTTCGAAAAAAATATCGAAAAAAATTTTGAAAAAAAATTTCAAAAAAATTTCGAAAAAAAATTTTCGAAAAAATTTTGAAAAAAATTTTCGAAAAAAAAATTTCGATAAATATTTTGAAAAGAAATTTGGAAAAAAAATTTTAAAAAAAATTTTTGGACAAAATTTCGAAAAAAAATTTTCGAAAAAAATTTGGAAAAAAATTTTCGAAAAAAAATTTTGAAAAAAAATTTCGAAAAAAATTTACAAAAAATTTTTCGAAAAAATTTTGGAAAAAAAGGTTCGAAAAAAATTTTCGAAAAAAATTTTGAAAAAAAATTTTGAAAAAAATTTCGGAAAAAAATTTTTCGAAAAAAATTTCGAAAAAAAAATTTTCAAAAAAAATTTTGAAAAAAATTTCGAAAAAAATTTCGAAAAAAAATTTTCAAAAAAATTTTGAAAAAAAATTTCGAAAAAAATATTTTAAAAAAATTTCGAAAAAAATCTCGAAAAAACATTTTGGAAAAAAATTTTGAAAAAAAATTTCGAAAGAAATAAAAAAAAAATTTCGAAAAAAAATTTTCGAAAAAAATTTTGAAAAAAATTTTCGAAAGAAATTTCGAAAAATAAATTTCGAAAAATATTTTGAAAAAAATTTCCAAAAAAAAATTTTCGAAAAAAATTTTCAAAAAAATTTTGAAAAATATTCCGAAAAAAAATTTCAAAAAAATTTTCAAAAAAAATTTGAAAAAAAATTTCCGAAAAAAATTTTGAAAAAAAATTTCGATAAAAATTTTCAAAAAAAATTTTGAAAAAAATATTTCGAAAAAAATTTAGAAAAAAAATTTTCAAAAAAAATTTATAAAAAAAATTTCGAAAAAAATTTTTAAAAAAATTTTCGAAAAAAATCTCGAAAAAAAATTTTGGAAAAAAATTTTGAAAAAAAATTTCGAAAAAAATTTTCAAAAAAATTTCGAAAAAAAATTTTCGAAAATAATTTTCAAAAAAAATATTCGAAAGAAATTTCGAAAAAAAATTTTCGAAAAAAATTTTGAAAAGAGTTTTCGAAAAAAAATTTTCGAAAAAAATTTTGAAAAAAAATTTCGAAAAAAATTTTCAAAAAAAATTTGAAAAAAAATTTCCAAAAAAAATTTTGAAAAATATTTTCGAAAAAAATTTTGAAAAAAAATTTTGAAAAAAAATTTCAAAAATATTTTCGAAAAAATTTTGGAAAAAAATTTTTCGAAAAAAATTTTCGAAAAAAATTTTGAAAAAAAACAAATAAATTTTCAAAAAAATTTTCGAAAAAATTTTGGAAAAAAAATTTTCGAAAAAAGTTTTGGAAAAAAATTTAAAAAAAAATTTCGAAAAAAAATTTTGAAAAAAATTTTCGAAAAAAATTTCGAAAAAAAAATTTCGAAAAAAATTATGAAAAAAAATTTCGAAAAAAAATTTGAAAAAAAATTTCGAAAAAAATTTGAAAAAAATTTTCGAAAAAATTTTGGAAAAAAATTTTTCGAAAAAAATTTTGAAAAAAAATTTCGAAAAAAAATTTTTAAAAAAATTTTGAAAAAAATTTTGAAAAAAATTTTTAAAAAAATTTTCGAAAAAAATTTCGAAAAAAAATTTTCGAAAAAAATTTCGAAAAAAAATTTTCGAAAATATTTTGAAAAAAATTTTCGAAGAAAAATTTTCGAAAAAAAATTTGAAAAAAAATTTCGAAAAAAATTTTGAAAAAAAATTTTGAAAAAAAATTTTCGAAAAAAATTTCAAAAACAAATTTTCGAAAAAAAATTTGAAGAAAAATTTTCGAAAAAAATTTTGAAAAAAAATTTGGAAAAAAAAATTTGAAAAAAAATTTGAAAAAAAATTTCGAAAAAAATTTTCAAAAAAATTTTCAAAAAAATTTTCAAAAAAATTTTGAAAAAAAATTTCGAAAAATATTTTCAAAAAAATTTTCGAAAAAATTTTCAAAAAATTTTTCGAAAAAAATTTCGAAAAAAAATTTTCAAAAAAAATTTTAAAAAAAGTTTTGAAAAAAAAATTTCGAAAAAAAATTTTAAAAAATTTTCGAAAAAAATCTCGAAAAAAATTTTTGGAAAAAAATTTTGGAAAAAAATTTTGAAAAAAAATTTTCAAAAAAATTTTCGAAAAAAATTTCGAAAAAAAATTTAAAAAAAAAAATTGAAAAAATTTTCGAAAGAAATTTTGAAAAAAAATTTTCGAAAAAAATTTTGAAAAAAATTTTCGAAAAAAAATTTTGAAAAAAAATTTCGAAAAAAATTTTCGAAAAAAATTTCGAAAAAAAATTTTCGAAAAAAATTTCGAAAAAAAATTTCCGAAAATATTTAGAAAAAAATTTTCGAAAAAAAATTTTCGAAAAAAATTTTGAAAAAAAATTTTTAAAAAAAATTTTTCGAAAAAAATTTCAAAAAAAAATTTTCGAAAAAAAATTTGAAAAAAAATTTTCGAAAAAAATTTTGAAAAAAAATTTTCGAAAAAAAATTTTGAAAAAAATTTTCGAAAAAAAATTTTCGAAAAAAATTTTGAAAAAAAATTTGGAAAAAAATTTTCAAGAAAATTTTTGAAAAAATTTTGGAAAAAAATTTTGAAAAAAAATTTCGAAAAAAATTTTCAAAAAAATTTTCGAAAAAATTTTGGAAAAAAATTTTGGAAAAAAATTTTCAAAAAAAATTTTAAAAAAAATTTTCAAAAAAATTTTCGAAAAAATTTTGAAAAAAAATTTTTCGAAAAAAAATTCGAAAAAAAATTTTCAAAAAAAATTTTGAAAAAAAATTTTGAAAAAAAAATTTCGAAAAAAATTTTCGAAAAAAATTTCGAAAAAAAATTTTCAAAAAAAAATTTGAAAAAAATTTTCGAAAGAAATTTCGATAAAAAATTTTCGAAAAAATTTTCGAAAAAAATTTTGAAAAAAAATTTCGAAAAAAAATTTCAAAAAAATTTTCGAAAAAATTTTGGAAAAAAATTTTTCGAAAAAAATTTTCGAAAAAAATTTTGAAAAAAAATTTTGAAATAAATTTTCAAAAAAAATTTTGAAAACATTTTGGAAAAAAAATTTTCGAAAAGGAAAAAAAAATTTTGGAAAAAATTTTCAAAAAAAAGTTTCAAAAATAATTTCGAAAAAAAAATTGCAAAAAAATTATGAAAAAAATTTCGAAAAAAAATTTGAAAAAAAAATTTCGTAAAAAAATTTTGAAAAAAATTTTGGAAAAAAATTTCGAAAAAATTTTCAAAAAAAAATTTTCGAAAAGAATTTCGGAAAAAAATTTTCGAAAAATATTTTGAAAAAAAATTTCGAAATAATTTTCGAAAAAAATTTCGACAAAAAATTTTCGAAAAAAATTTAGAAAAAAAATTTCGAAAAAAAATTTCAAAAAAATTTTCAAAAAAATTTTGGAAAAAAATTTTTCGAAAAAAATTTTCTAAAAAATTTTCGAAAAAAATTTCGAAAAAAAATTTTCGAAAAAAATTTTGAAAAACATTTTCGAAAAAAAATTTTGGAAAAAAATTTTCGAAAAAAATTTTGAAAAAAAATTTTCGAAAAAAATTTCGAAAAAAAATTTAGAAAAAAATTTTTGAATAGCAATTTTCCAAAAAAAAATTTGAAAAAAAATTTTGAAAAAAAATTTTGAAAAAAAATTTCGAAAACAATTTTGAAAAAAAATTTCGAAAAAAATTTCGAAGAAAAATTTTCGAAAAAAATTTTTCGAAAAAATTTTCGAAAAAAATTTTCAAAAAAATTTTCAAAAAAATTTTGAAAAAAAATTTCGAAAAATATTTTCAAAAAAATTTTCGAAAAAATTTTCGAAAAAATTTTTCGAAAAAAATTTCGAAAAAAAATTTTCAAAAAAAATTTTAAAAAAAGTTTTGAAAAAAAAATTTCGAAAAAAAATTTAAAAAAATTTTCGAAAAAAATCTCGAAAAAAATTTTTGGAAAAAAATTTTGGAAAAAAATTTTGAAAAAAAATTTTCAAAAAAATTTTCGAAAAAAATTTCGAAAAAAAATTTAAAAAAAAAAAATTGAAAAAATTTTCGAAAGAAATTTCGAAAAAAAATTTTCGAAAAAAATTTTGAAAAAAATTTTCGAAAAAAAATTTTGAAAAAAAATTTCGAAAAAAATTTTCGAAAAAAATTTCGAAAAAAAATTTTCGAAAAAAATTTCGAAAAAAAATTTCCGAAAATATTTAGAAAAAAATTTTCGAAAAAAAATTTTCGAAAAAAATTTTGAAAAAAAATTTTTAAAAAAAATTTTTCGAAAAAAATTTCAAAAAAAAATTTTCGAAAAAAAATTTGAAAAAAAATTTTCGAAAAAAATTTTGAAAAAAAATTTTCGAAAAAAAATTTTGAAAAAAATTTTCGAAAAAAAATTTTCGAAAAAAATTTTGAAAAAAAATTTGGAAAAAAATTTTCAAGAAAATTTTTGAAAAAATTTTGGAAAAAAATTTTGAAAAAAAATTTCGAAAAAAATTTTCAAAAAAATTTTCGAAAAAATTTTGGAAAAAAATTTTGGAAAAAAATTTTCAAAAAAAATTTTAAAAAAAATTTTCAAAAAAATTTTCGAAAAAATTTTGAAAAAAAATTTTTCGAAAAAAAATTCGAAAAAAAATTTTCAAAAAAAATTTTGAAAAAAAATTTTGAAAAAAAAATTTCGAAAAAAATTTTCGAAAAAAATTTCGAAAAAAAATTTTCAAAAAAAAATTTGAAAAAAATTTTCGAAAGAAATTTCGAAAAAAAATTTTCGAAAAAATTTTCGAAAAAAATTTTGAAAAAAAATTTCGAAAAAAAATTTCAAAAAAATTTTCGAAAAAATTTTGGAAAAAAATTTTTCGAAAAAAATTTTCGAAAAAAATTTTGAAAAAAAATTTTGAAATAAATTTTCAAAAAAAATTTTGAAAACATTTTGGAAAAAAAATTTTCGAAAAGGAAAAAAAAATTTGGAAAAAATTTTCAAAAAAAAGTTTCAAAAATAATTTCGAAAAAAAAATTGCAAAAAAATTATGAAAAAAATTTCGAAAAAAAATTTGAAAAAAAAATTTCGTAAAAAAATTTTCAAAAAAATTTTCGAAAAAATTTTTCGAAAAAAATTTTGAAAAAAATTTTGGAAAAAAATTTCGAAAAAATTTTCAAAAAAAAATTTTCGAAAAGAATTTCGGAAAAAAATTTTCGAAAAATATTTTGAAAAAAAATTTCGAAATAATTTTCGAAAAAAATTTCGACAAAAAATTTTCGAAAAAAATTTAGAAAAAAAATTTCGAAAAAAAATTTCAAAAAAATTTTCGAAAAAATTTTGGAAAAAAATTTTTCGAAAAAAATTTTCTAAAAAATTTTCGAAAAAAATTTCGAAAAAAAATTTTCGAAAAAAATTTTGATAAACATTTTCGAAAAAAAATTTTGGAAAAAAATTTTCGAAAAAAATTTTGAAAAAAAATTTTCGAAAAAAATTTCGAAAAAAAATTTAGAAAAAAATTTTTGAAAAGCAATTTTCCAAAAAAAATTTGAAAAAAAAATTTGAAAAAAAATTTTGAAAAAAAATTTCGAAAACAATTTTGAAAAAAAATTTCGAAAAAAATTTCGAAGAAAAATTTTCGAAAAAAATTTTTCGAAAAAATTTTCGAAAAAAATTTTGGAAAAAAATTTCGAAAAAAATTTTCAAAAAAATTGTCAAAAAATTTAGAAAAACATTTTTCAAAAAAAATTTTCAAAAAAATTTTCGAAATAAATTTTGAAAAAAAATTTTCGAAAAAAAATTTGAAAAAAATTTTCGAAAAAAAATTTTGGAAAAAAATTTTGGAAAAAAATTTCGAAAAAAAATTTTCGAAAAAAATTTTGAAAAAAATTCTCGAAAAAAAATTTTGAAAAAAATTTTCGAAAAAATTTTGGAAAAAAATTTTCGAAAAAAATTTTGAAAAAAAATTTTCAAAAAAAATTTCGAAAAAAATTTTGAAAAAAATTTTCGAAAAAAATTTCGAAAAAAAATTTTCGAAAAAAATTTTGAAAAAAAAGTTCGAAAAAAATTTTGAAAAAAAGTTTCGAAAAAATTTTGGAAAAAAATTTTCAAAAAAGATTTTGAAAAAAAATTTCGAAAAAAAATTTTAAAAAATTTTCGAAAAAATTTTCAGAAATAATTTTGAAAAAAATTTTCGAAAAAAAATTTTCGAAAAAAAATTTTCGAAAAAAATTTCGAAAAAAATTTTCAAAAATATTTTCGACAAAATTTTGGAAAAAAATTTTCAAAAAAATATTGAAAAAAATTTTCGAAAAAAATTTCGAAAAAAAATTTTGAAAAAATTTTTGAAAAAAAATTTTCAAAAAAATATTCGAAAAAAATTTTCGAAAAAATTTTTCGAAAAAAATTTTCAAAAAAATTTTCGAAAAAAATTTCGAAAAAAAATTTTCGAAAAAAATTTTGAAAAAAATTTTCGAAAAAAAATTTTCAAAAAAATTTTCGAAAAAATTTTGGAAAAAAATTTCTCGAAAAAAATTTTGAAAAAAATTTTCGAAAAAAATTTCGTAAAAAATTTTGAAAAAAATTTTCGAAAAAAATTTCGAAAAAAAATTTTCGAAAAAAATTTTGAAAAAAAATTTCGAAAAAAATTTTCGAAAGAAATTTCGAAAAAAAATTCGAAAAAAATTTTTGAAAAAAATTTTTGAAAAAACATTTTCGAAAAAAATTTTGAAAAAAAATTTGGAAAAAAAATTTTGAAAAAAATTTTCGAAAAAAATTTCGAAAAAAAATTTTCGAAAAAAATTTCGAAAAAAAATTTTCGAAAAAAATTTCGAAAAAAAATTTTCGAAAAAAAATTTGAAAAAAATTTTGAAAAAAAATTTTGAAAAAAATTTTGAAAAAAAATTCGAAAAAAATTTTCAAAAAAATTTTCGAAAAGAATTTTTTGAAAAAAATTTTCAAAAAAATTTTCGAAAAAATTTTGGAAAAAAATTTCTCGAAAAAAATTTTGAAAAAAATTTTCGAAAAAAATTTCGTAAAAAATTTTGAAAAAAATTTTCGAGAAAAATTTCGAAATAAAATTTTCGAAAAAAATTTTGAAAAAAAATTTAGAAAAAAATTTTCGAAAGAAATGTCGAAAAAAAATTCGAAAAAAATTTTTGAAAAAAATTTTTGAAAAAAAATTTTCGAAAAAAATTTTGAAAAAAAATTTGGAAAAAAAATTTTGAAAAAAATTTTCGAAAAAAATTTCGGAAAAAAATTTTCGAAAAAAATTTCGAAAAAAAATTTTCGAAAAAAATTTTGAAAAAAAATTTCGAGAAAAATTTTCAAAAAAATTTTCGAAAAAAATTTTCAAAAAAATTTTTCGAAAAAAATATTTCAAAAAAATTTTTGAAAAAAATTTCGAAAAAAAATTTCGAAAAAAATTTTCAAAAAAATTTTCGAAAAAATTTTGGAAAAAAATTTTTCGAAAAAAATTTTGAAAAAAATTTTCGAAAAAAATTTCGAAAAAAATTTTCGAAAAAAATTTTGAAAAAAAATTTCGAAAAAAATTTTGAAAAAAAATTTCGAAAAAGTTTTGAAAAAAATTTTCGAAAAAAATTTTGAAAAAAAATTTTCGAAAAAAATTTGGAAAAAAAATTATTGAAAAAAATTTCGAAAAAAATTTTCAAAAAAAAATTTAGAAAAAATTTTGCAAAAAAATTTTTCGAAAAAAAATTTCAAAAAAATTTTCGAAAACATTTTCGAAAAAAAATTTTCCAAAAATATTTTCGAAAGAAATTACGAAAAAAAATTTTCGAAAAAATTTTGAAAAAAAAATTTGGAAAAAAAATTTTGAAAAAAATTTTCGAAAAAAATTTCGAAAAAAAATTTTCGAAAAAAATTTCGAAAAAAAATTTTCGAAAAAAATTTTGAAAAAAAATTTCGAAAAAAATTTTCGAAAAAATTTTCGAAAAAAATTTTCCAAAAATTTTTTTCGAAAAAAATTTTCGAAAAAAATTTCAAAAAAAAAATATCGAAAAAAATTTTGAAAAAAATTTTCGAAAAAAAATTTTCGAAAAAAATTTTGAAAAAAAATTCGAAAAAAAATTTTCGAAAAAAATTTTGAAAAAAATTTGGAAAAAAAATTTTGAAAAAATTTTTCGAAAAAAATGTCGAAAAAAAATTTTCGAAAAAAAATTTCGAAAAAAAATTTTCGAAAAAAATTTTGAAAAAAATTTTCGAAAAAATTTTGGAAAAAAATTTGAAAAAAATTTTCGAAAAAAATTTCGAAAAAAAATTTTCGAAAAAAATTTTGAAAAAAAATTTCCAAAAAAATTTTCAAAAAAATTCTCGAAAAAATTTTCGAAAAAAAATTTTCGAAAAAATTTTCGAAAAAAAATTTTCGAAAAAAATTTTGAAAAAAATTTTCGAAAAAAAATTTTCAAAAAAATTTTCGAAAAAATTTTGGAAAAAAATTTTTCAAAAAAAATATTGAAAAAAATTTTGGAAAGAAATTTCGAAAAAAAATTTTAAAAAATTTTTGAAAAAAAATTTTCAAAAAAATATTCGAAAAAAATTTTCGAAAAAAATTTTCGAAAAAATTTTTCGAAAAAAATTTTCAAAAAAATTTTCGAAAAAAATTTCGAAAAAAAATTTTCGAAAAAAATTTGGAAAAAAATTTTCGAAAAAAAATTTTCAAAAAAATTTTCGAAAAAATTTTGGAAAAAAATTTCTCGAAAAAAATTTTGAAAAAAATTTTCGAAAAAAATTTCGTAAAAAATTTTGAAAAATATTTTCGAGAAAAATTTCGAAATAAAATTTTCGAAAAAAATTTTGAAAAAAAATTTCGAAAAAAATTTTCGAAAGAAATGTCGAAAAAAAATTCGAAAAAAATTTTTGAAAAAAATCTTTGAAAAAAAATTTTCGAAAAAAATTTTGAAAAAAAATTTGGAAAAAAAATTTTGAAAAAAATTTTCGAAAAAAATTTCGAAAAAAAATTTTCGAAAAAAATTTCGAAAAAAAATTTTCGAAAAAAATTTCGAAAAAAAATTTTCGAAAAAAATTTCGAAAAAAAATTTTCGAAAAAAAATTTGAAAAAAATTTTGAAAAAAAATTTTAAAAAAAATTTTGAAAAAAAATTTCGAAAAAAATTTTCGAAAGAAAATTTCCAAAAAAAATTTGAAAAAAATTTTCGAAAAAAAATTTTTGAAAAAAATTTTCGAAAAAAATTTTCGAAAAAAACTGAAAAAAAATTTCGAAAAAAAATTTGGAAAAAAAATTTTCGAAAAAAATTTTCGAAAAAAAATTTTCGAAAAAAATTTTGAAAAAAATTTTCGAAAACAATTTTCGAAAAAAAATTTTGAAAAAAAATTTTGAAAAAAATTTTCAAAAAAATTTTCGAAAATATTTTGGAAAAAAAATTCTCGAAAAAAATTTTCAAAAAAAAATTTCGAAAAAAATTTCGAAAAAAAATTTTCGAAAAAAATTTCGAAAAAATATTGGAAAAAAATTTCAAAAAAATTTCAAAAAAATTTGAAAAAAAATTTCGAAAGAAAATTTCCAAAAAAAAATTTGAAAAAAATTTTCGAAAAAAAATTTTTGAAAAAAATTTTCGAAAAAAATTTTCGAAAAAAACTGAAAAAAAATTTCGAAAAAAAATTTGGAAAAAAAATTTCCAAAAAAATTTTCGAAAAAAAAATTTTCGAAAAAAATTTTGAAAAAAATTTTCGATAAAATTTTTGAAAAAAAATTCTCGAAAAAAATTTTCAAAAAAAAATTTCGAAAAAAATTATGAAAAAAATTTTCGAAAAAAATTTCGAAAAAAAATTTTCGAAAAAAATTTCGAAAAAAATTTTCGAAAAAAATTTTCACAAAAATTTGGGAAAAAACTTTTTCGAAAAAAATTTTCAAAAATTTTGCAAAAAAAATTTTCGAAAAAATTTTCAAAAATAATTTAGAAAAAAATTTTGAAAAAAAATTTCGAAAAAAATTTTGAAAAAAAATTTTCGAAAAAAATTTCGAAAAAAAATTTTCGAAAAAAAATTTGAAAAAAAAATTTGGAAATAAAATTTAGAAAAAAAAATTTTCGAAAAAAATTTCGATAAAAAATTTTCGAAAAAAATTTTAAAAAAAATTTCGAAAAAAATTTCAAAAACATTTTCGAAAAAATATTGGAAAAAAATTTTTCAAAAAAAATTTCAAAAAAATTTGAAAAAAAATTTCCAAAAAAAAATTTGAAAAAAATTTTCGAAAAAAAATTTTTGAAAAAAATTTTCGAAAAAAATTTTCGAAAAAAACTGAAAAAAAATTTCGAAAAAAAATTTGGAAAAAAAATTTTCGAAAAAAAGTTTCGAAAAAAAAATTTTCGAAAAAAATTTTGAAAAAAATTTTCGAAAAAAATTTTCGAAAAAAAATTTTGAAAAAAAATTTTGAAAAAAATTTTCAAAAAAATTTTCGAAAAAATTTTGGAAAAAAAATTCTCGAAAAAAATTTTCAAAAAAAAATTTCGAAAAAAATTATGAAAAAAATTTTCGAAAAAAATTTCGAAAAAAATTTTCGAAAAAAATTTTCACAAAAATTTGGGAAAAAAATGTTTCGAAAAAAATTTTCAAAAATTTTGCAAAAAAAATTTTCGAAAAAATTTTCAAAAATAATTTAGAAAAAAATTTTGAAAAAAAATTTCGAAAAAAATCTTGAAAAAAATTTTCGTAAAAAATTTCGAAAAAAAATTTCGAAAAAAAATTTTCGAAAAAAATTTTGAAAAGAAATTTCCAAAAAAATTTTCAAAAAAATTCTCGAAAAAATTTTCGAAAAACAATTTTCGAAAAAATTTTCGAAAAAAATTTTCGAAAAAAAATTTTCGAAAAAAATTTTGAAAAAAATTTTCGAAAAAAAATTTTCAAAAAAATTTTCGAAAAAATTTTGGAAAAAAAATTTTCAAAAAAAATATTGAAAAAAATTTTGGAAAGAAATTTCGAAAAAAAATTTTGAAAAAATTTTTGAAAAAAAATTTTCAAAAAAATATTCGAAAAAAATTTTCGAAAAAAATTTTCGAAAAAATTTTTCGAAAAAAATTTTCAAAAAAATTTTCGAAAAAATTCCGAAAAAAAATTTTCGAAAACAATTTTGAAAAAAATTTTCGAAAAAAAATTTTCAAAAAAATTTTCGAAAAAATTTTGGAAAAAAATTTCTCGAAAAAAATTTTGAAAAAAATTTTCGAAAAAAATTTCGTAAAAAATTTTGAAAAAAATTTTCGAGAAAAATTTCGAAATAAAATTTTCGAAAAAAATTTTGAAAAAAAATTTCGAAAAAATTTTTCGAAAGAAATGTCGAAAAAAAATTCGAAAAAAATTTTTGAAAAAAAATTTTTAAAAAAAATTTTCGAAAAAAATTTTGAAAAAAAAATTGGAAAAAAAATTTTGAAAAAAATTTTCGAAAAAAATTTCGAAAAAAAATTTTCGAAAAAAATTTCGAAAAAAAATTTTCGAAAAAAATTTCGAAAAAAAATTTTCGAAAAAAATTTCGAAAAAAAATTTTCGAAAAAAAATTTGAAAAAAATTTTGAAAAAAAATTTTGAAAAAAATTTTGAAAAAAAATTTCGAAAAAAATTTTCGAAAGAAAATTTCCAAAAAAAATTTAGAAAAAAATTTTCGAAAAAAATTTCGAAAAAAAATTTTCGAAAAAAATTTCGAAAAAAAATTTTCGAAAAAAAATTTGAAAAAAAAATTTGGAAATAAAATTTAGAAAAAAAAATTTTCGAAAAAAATTTCGATAAAAATTTTCGAAAAAAATTTTGAAAAAAAATTTCGAAAAATATTTTCAAAAAAATTTTCGAAAAAATATTGGAAAAAAATTTCGAAAAAAAATTTTCGAAAAAAATTTCGAAAAAAATTTTCGAAAAAAATTTTCACAAAAATTTGGGAAAAAAATTTTTCGAAAAAAATTTTCAAAAATTTTGCAAAAAAAATTTTCGAAAAAATTTTCAAAAATAATTTAGAAAAAAATTTTGAAAAAAAATTTCGAAAAAAATTTTGAAAAAAAATTTTCGAAAAAAATTTCGAAAAAAAATTTTCGAAAAAAAATTTGAAAAAAAAATTTGGAAATAAAATTTAGAAAAAAAAATTTTCGAAAAGAATTTCGATAAAAAATTTTCGAAAAAAATTTTGAAAAAAAATTTCGAAAAAAATTTCAAAAAAATTTTCGAAAAAATATTGGAAAAAAATTTTCGAAAAAAAATTTTTGAAAAAAATTTTCGAAAAAAATTTTCGAAAAAAAAATTTTCGAAAAAAATTTTGAAAAAAATTTTCGAAAAAAATTTTCGAAAAAAAATTTTGAAAAAAAATTTTGAAAATAATTTTCAAAAAAATTTTCGAAAAATTTTTCAAAAAAATTTTTCGAAAAAAATATTTCAAAAAAATTTTTGAAAAAAATTTCGAAAAAAAATTTTCGAAAAAAATTTTCAAAAAAATTTTCGAAAAAATTTTGGAAAAAAATTTTTCGAAAAAAATTTTGAAAAAAATTTTCGAAAAAAATTTCGAAAAAAATTTTCGAAAAAAATTTTGAAAAAAAATTTCGAAAAAAATTTTGAAAAAAAATTTCGAAAAAAATTTTGAAAAAAATTTTCGAAAAAAATTTTGAAAAAAATTTTTCAAAAAAAATTTGGAAAAAAAATTATTGAAAAAAATTTTGAAAAAAATTTCGAAAAAAATTTTCAAAAAAAATTTAGAAAAAATTTTGCAAAAAAATTTTTCGAAAAAAAATTTCAAAAAAATTTTCGAAAAAATTTTCGAAAAAAAATTTTCGAAAAAAATTTTCGAAAGAAATTACGAAAAAAAATTTTCGAAAAAATTTTGAAAAAAATTTTCGAAAAAAATTTTCACAAAAATTTGGGAAAAAAATGTTTCGAAAAAAATTTTCAAAAATTTTGCAAAAAAAATTTTCGAAAAAATTTTCAAAAATAATTTAGAAAAAAATTTTGAAAAAAAATTTCGAAAAAAATTTTGAAAAAAATTTTCGTAAAAAATTTCGAAAAAAAATTTCGAAAAAAAATTTTCGAAAAAAATTTTGAAAAGAAATTTCCAAAAAAATTTTCAAAAAAATTCTCGAAAAAATTTTCGAAAAACAATTTTCGAAAAAATTTTCGAAAAAAATTTTCGAAAAAAAATTTTCGAAAAAAATTTTGAAAAAAATTTTCGAAAAAAAATTTTCAAAAAAATTTTCGAAAAAATTTTGGAAAAAAAATTTTCAAAAAAAATATTGAAAAAAATTTTGGAAAGAAATTTCGAAAAAAAATTTTGAAAAAATTTTTGAAAAAAAATTTTCAAAAAAATATTCGAAAAAAATTTTCGAAAAAAATTTTCGAAAAAATTTTTCGAAAAAAATTTTCAAAAAAATTTTCGAAAAAATTCCGAAAAAAAATTTTCGAAAAAAATTTTGAAAAAAATTTTCGAAAAAAAATTTTCAAAAAAATTTTCGAAAAAATTTTGGAAAAAAATTTCTCGAAAAAAATTTTGAAAAAAATTTTCGAAAAAAATTTCGTAAAAAATTTTGAAAAAAATTTTCCAGAAAAATTTCGAAATAAAATTTTCGAAAAAAATTTTGAAAAAAAATTTCGAAAAAATTTTTCGAAAGAAATGTCGAAAAAAAATTCTAAAAAAATTTTTGAAAAAAATTTTTGAAAAAAAAATTTCGAAAAAAATTTTGAAAAAAAAATTGGAAAAAAAATTTTGAAAAAAATTTTCGAAAAAAATTTCGAAAAAAAATTTTCGAAAAAAATTTCGAAAAAAAATTTTCGAAAAAAATTTCGAAAAAAAATTTTCGAAAAAAATTTCGAAAAAAAATTTTCGAAAAAAAATTTGAAAAAAATTTTGAAAAAAAATTTTGAAAAAAATTTTGAAAAAAAATTTCGAAAAAAATTTGAAAAAAAATTTTCGAAAGAAAATTTCCAAAAAAAATTTAGAAAAAAATTTTCGAAAAAAATTTCGAAAAAAAAATTTCGAAAAAAAATTTTCGAAAAAAAATTTGAAAAAAAAATTTGGAAATAAAATTTAGAAAAAAAAATTTTCGAAAAAAATTTCGATAAAAAATTTTCGAAAAAAATTTTGAAAAAAAATTTCGAAAAATATTTTCAAAAAAATTTTCGAAAAAATATTGGAAAAAAATTTTTCAAAAAAAATTTCAAAAAAATTTGAAAAAAAATTTCGAAAGAAAATTTCCAAAAAAAAATTTGAAAAAAATTTTCGAAAAAAAATTTTTGAAAAAAATTTTCAAAAAAAATTTTCGAAAAAAAATTTTGAAAAAAAATTTTGAAAAAAATTTTCAAAAAAATTTTCGAAAAAATTTTGGAAAAAAAATTCTCGAAAAAAATTTTCAAAAAAAAATTTCGAAAAAAATTATGAAAAAAATTTTCGAAAAAAATTTCGAAAAAAAATTTTCGAAAAAAATTTCGAAAAAAATTTTCGAAAAAAATTTTCACAAAAATTTGAAAAAAAAATTTTTCGAAAAAAATTTTCAAAAATTTTGCAAAAAAAATTTTCGAAAAAATTTTCAAAAATAATTTAGAAAAAAATTTTGAAAAAAAATTTCGAAAAAAATTTTGAAAAAAAATTTTCGAAAAAAATTTCGAAAAAAAATTTTCGAAAAAAAATTTGAAAAAAAAATTTGGAAATAAAATTTAGAAAAAAAAATTTTCGAAAAGAATTTCGATAAAAAATTTTCGAAAAAAATTTTGAAAAAAAATTTCGAAAAAAATTTCAAAAAAATTTTGGAAAAAATATTGGAAAAAAATTTTTCAAAAAAAATTTCAAAAAAATTTGAAAAAAAATTTCAAAAAAAATTTCCAAAAAAAAATTTGAAAAAAATTTTCGAAAAAAAATTTTTGAAAAAAATTTTCGAAAAAAATTTTCGAAAAAAAAATTTTCGAAAAAAATTTTGAAAAAAATTTTCGAAAAAAATTTTCGAAAAAAAATTTTGAAAAAAAATTTTGAAAATAATTTTCAAAAAAATTTTCGAAAAAATTTTCGAAAAAATTTTCAAAAAAATTTTTCGAAAAAAATATTTCAAAAAAATTTTTGAAAAAAATTTCGAAAAAAAATTTTCGAAAAAAATTTTCAAAAAAATTTTCGAAAAAATTTTGGAAAAAAATTTTTCGAAAAAAATTTTGAAAAAAATTTTCGAAAAAAATTTCGAAAAAAATTTTCGAAAAAAATTTTGAAAAAAAATTTCGAAAAAAATTTTGAAAAAAAATTTCGAAAAAAATTTTGAAAAAAATTTTCGAAAAAAATTTTGAAAAAAATTTTTCAAAAAAAATTTGGAAAAAAAATTATTGAAAAAAATTTTGAAAAAAATTTCGAAAAAAATTTTCAAAAAAAATTTAGAAAAAATTTTGCAAAAAAATTTTTCGAAAAAAAATTTCAAAAAAATTTTCGAAAAAATTTTCGAAAAAAAATTTTCGAAAAAAATTTTCGAAAGAAATTACGAAAAAAAATTTTCGAAAAAATTTTGAAAAAAAAATTTGGAAAAAAAATTTTGAAAAAAATTTTCGAAAAAAATTTCGAAAAAAAATTTTCGAAAAAAATTTTGAAAAAAATTTGGAAAAAAAATTTTGAAAAAATTTTTCGAAAAAAATGTCGAAAAAAAATTTTCGAAAAAAAATTTCGAAAAAAAATTTTCGAAAAAAATTTTGAAAAAAATTTTCGAAAAAATTTTGGAAAAAAATTTGAAAAAAATTTTCGAAAAAAATTTCGAAAAAAAATTTTCGAAAAAAATTTTGAAAAAAAATTTCCAAAAAAATTTTCAAAAAAATTCTCGAAAAAATTTTCGAAAAAAAATTTTCGAAAAAATTTTCGAAAAAAAATTTTCGAAAAAAATTTTGAAAAAAATTTTCGAAAAAAAATTTTCAAAAAAATTTTCGAAAAAATTTTGGAAAAAAATTTTTCAAAAAAAATATTGAAAAAAATTTTGGAAAGAAATTTCGAAAAAAAATTTTAAAAAATTTTCAAAAAAATATTCGAAAAAAATTTTCGAAAAAAATTTTCGAAAAAATTTTTCGAAAAAAATTTTCAAAAAAATTTTCGAAAAAAATTTCGAAAAAAAATTTTCGAAAAAAATTTGGAAAAAAATTTTCGAAAAAAAATTTTCAAAAAAATTTTCGAAAAAATTTTGGAAAAAAATTTCTCGAAAAAAATTTTGAAAAAAATTTTCGAAAAAAATTTCGTAAAAAATTTTGAAAAATATTTTCGAGAAAAATTTCGAAATAAAATTTTCGAAAAAAATTTTGAAAAAAAATTTCGAAAAAAATTTTCGAAAGAAATGTCGAAAAAAAATTCGAAAAAAATTTTTGAAAAAAATCTTTGAAAAAAAATTTTCGAAAAAAATTTTGAAAAAAAATTTGGAAAAAAAATTTTGAAAAAAATTTTCGAAAAAAATTTCGAAAAAAAATTTTCGAAAAAAATTTCGAAAAAAAATTTTCGAAAAAAATTTCGAAAAAAAATTTGAAAAAAATTTTGAAAAAAAATTTTAAAAAAAATTTTGAAAAAAAATTTCGAAAAAAATTTTCGAAAGAAAATTTCCAAAAAAAATTTGAAAAAAATTTTCGAAAAAAAATTTTTGAAAAAAATTTTCGAAAAAAATTTTCGAAAAAAATTTTCGAAAAAAACTGAAAAAAAATTTCGAAAAAAAATTTGGAAAAAAAATTTTCGAAAAAAATTTTCGAAAAAAAAATTTTCGAAAAAAATTTTGAAAAAAATTTTCGAAAAAAATTTTCGAAAAAAAATTTTGAAAAAAAATTTTGAAAAAAATTTTCAAAAAAATTTTCGAAAATATTTTGGAAAAAAAATTCTCGAAAAAAATTTTCAAAAAAAAATTTCGAAAAAAATTTCGAAAAAAAATTTTCGAAAAAAATTTCGAAAAAATATTGGAAAAAAATTTCAAAAAAATTTGAAAAAAAATTTCGAAAGAAAATTTCCAAAAAAAAATTTGAAAAAAATTTTCGAAAAAAAATTTTTGAAAAAAATTTTCGAAAAAAATTTTCGAAAAAAACTGAAAAAAAATTTCAAAAAAAAATTTCGAAAAAAAATTTTCGAAAAAAATTTTCGAAAAAAAAATTTTCGAAAAAAATTTTGAAAAAAATTTTCGAAAAAAATTTTCGAAAAAAAATTTTGAAAAAAATTTTCAAAAAAATTTTCGATAAAATTTTGGAAAAAAAATTCTCGAAAAAAATTTTCAAAAAAAAATTTCGAAAAAAATTATGAAAAAAATTTTCGAAAAAAATTTCGAAAAAAAATTTTCGAAAAAAATTTCGAAAAAAATTTTCGAAAAAAATTTTCACAAAAATTTGGGAAAAAACTTTTTCGAAAAAAATTTTCAAAAATTTTGCAAAAAAAATTTTCGAAAAAATTTTCAAAAATAATTTAGAAAAAAATTTTGAAAAAAAATTTCGAAAAAAATTTTGAAAAAAAATTTTCGAAAAAAATTTCGAAAAAAAATTTTCGAAAAAAAATTTGAAAAAAAAATTTGGAAATAAAATTTAGAAAAAAAAATTTTCGAAAAAAATTTCGATAAAAAATTTTCGAAAAAAATTTAAAAAAAAATTTCGAAAAAAATTTCAAAAACATTTTCGAAAAAATATTGGAAAAAAATTTTTCAAAAAAAATTTCAAAAAAATTTGAAAAAAAATTTCCAAAAAAAAATTTGAAAAAAATTTTCGAAAAAAAATTTTTGAAAAAAATTTTCGAAAAAAATTTTCGAAAAAAACTGAAAAAAAATTTCGAAAAAAAATTTGGAAAAAAAATTTTCGAAAAAAAGTTTCGAAAAAAAAATTTTCGAAAAAAATTTTGAAAAAAATTTTCGAAAAAAATTTTCGAAAAAAAATTTTGAAAAAAAATTTTGAAAAAAATTTTCAAAAAAATTTTCGAAAAAATTTTGGAAAAAAAATTCTCGAAAAAAATTTTCAAAAAAAAATTTCGAAAAAAATTATGAAAAAAATTTTCGAAAAAAATTTCGAAAAAAATTTTCGAAAAAAATTTTCACAAAAATTTGGGAAAAAAATGTTTCGAAAAAAATTTTCAAAAATTTTGCAAAAAAAATTTTCGAAAAAATTTTCAAAAATAATTTAGAAAAAAATTTTGAAAAAAAATTTCGAAAAAAATTTTGAAAAAAATTTTCGTAAAAAATTTCGAAAAAAAATTTCGAAAAAAAATTTTCGAAAAAAATTTTGAAAAGAAATTTCCTAAAAAATTTTCAAAAAAATTCTCGAAAAAATTTTCGAAAAACAATTTTCAAAAAAATTTTCGAAAAAAATTTTCGAAAAAAAATTTTCGAAAAAAATTTTGAAAAAAATTTTCGAAAAAAAATTTTCAAAAAAATTTTCGAAAAAATTTTGGAAAAAAAATTTTCAAAAAAAATATTGAAAAAAATTTTGGAAAGAAATTTCGAAAAAAAATTTTGAAAAAATTTTTGAAAAAAAATTTTCAAAAAAATATTCGAAAAAAATTTTCGAAAAAAATTTTCGAAAAAATTTTTCGAAAAAAATTTTCAAAAAAATTTTCGAAAAAATTCCGAAAAAAAATTTTCGAAAAAAATTTTAAAAAAAATTTTCGAAAAAAAATTTTCAAAAAAATTTTCGAAAAAATTTTGGAAAAAAATTTCTCGAAAAAAATTTTGAAAAAAATTTTCGAAAAAAATTTCGTAAAAAATTTTGAAAAAAATTTTCGAGAAAAATTTCGAAATAAAATTTTCGAAAAAAATTTTGAAAAAAAATTTCGAAAAAATTTTTCGAAAGAAATGTCGAAAAAAAATTCGAAAAAAATTTTTGAAAAAAATTTTTGAAAAAAAATTTTCGAAAAAAATTTTGAAAAAAAAATTGGAAAAAAAATTTTGAAAAAAATTTTCGAAAAAAATTTCGAAAAAAAATTTTCGAAAAAAATTTCGAAAAAAAATTTTCGAAAAAAATTTCGAAAAAAAATTTTCGAAAAAAATTTCGAAAAAAAATTTTCGAAAAAAAATTTGAAAAAAATTTTGAAAAAAAATTTTGAAAAAAATTTTGAAAAAAAATTTCGAAAAAAATTTGAAAAAAAATTTTCGAAAGAAAATTTCCAAAAAAAATTTAGAAAAAAATTTTCGAAAAAAATTTCGAAAAAAAATTTTCGAAAAAAATTTCGAAAAAAAATTTTCGAAAAAAAATTTGAAAAAAAAATTTGGAAATAAAATTTAGAAAAAAAAATTTTCGAAAAAAATTTCGATAAAAAATTTTCGAAAAAAATTTTGAAAAAAAATTTCGAAAAATATTTTCAAAAAAATTTTCGAAAAAATATTGGAAAAAAATTTTTCAAAAAAAATTTCAAAAAAATTTGAAAAAAAATTTCGAAAGAAAATTTCCAAAAAAAAATTTGAAAAAAATTTTCGAAAAAAAATTTTTGAAAAAAATTTTCAAAAAAAATTTTCGAAAAAAAATTTTGAAAAAAAATTTTGAAAAAAATTTTCAAAAAAATTTTCGAAAAAATTTTGGAAAAAAAATTCTCGAAAAAAATTTTCAAAAAAAAATTTCGAAAAAAATTATGAAAAAAATTTTCGAAAAAAATTTCGAAAAAAAATTTTCGAAAAAAATTTCGAAAAAAATTTTCGAAAAAAATTTTCACAAAAATTTGGGAAAAAAATTTTTCGAAAAAAATTTTCAAAAATTTTGCAAAAAAAATTTTCGAAAAAATTTTCAAAAATAATTTAGAAAAAAATTTTGAAAAAAAATTTCGAAAAAAATTTTGAAAAAAATTTTCGAAAAAAATTTCGAAAAAAAATTTTCGAAAAAAAATTTGAAAAAAAAATTTGGAAATAAAATTTAGAAAAAAAAATTTTCAAAAAGAATTTCGATAAAAAATTTTCGAAAAAAATATTTCAAAAAAATTTTTGAAAAAAATTTCGAAAAAAAATTTTCGAAAAAAATTTTCAAAAAAATTTTCGAAAAAATTTTGGAAAAAAATTTTTCGAAAAAAATTTTGAAAAAAATTTTCGAAAAAAATTTCGAAAAAAATTTTCGAAAAAAATTTTGAAAAAAAATTTCGAAAAAAATTTTGAAAAAAAATTTCGAAAAAAATTTTGAAAAAAATTTTCGAAAAAAATTTTGAAAAAAATTTTTCAAAAAAAATTTGGAAAAAAAATTATTGAAAAAAATTTTGAAAAAAATTTCGAAAAAAATTTTCAAAAAAAATTTAGAAAAAATTTTGCAAAAAAATTTTTCGAAAAAAAATTTCAAAAAAATTTTCGAAAAAATTTTCGAAAAAAAATTTTCGAAAAAAATTTTCGAAAGAAATTACGAAAAAAAATTTTCGAAAAAATTTTGAAAAAAAAATTTGGAAAAAAAATTTTGAAAAAAATTTTCGAAAAAAATTTCGAAAAAAAATTTTCGAAAAAAATTTTGAAAAAAATTTGGAAAAAAAATTTTGAAAAAATTTTTCGAAAAAAATGTCGAAAAAAAATTTTCGAAAAAAAATTTCGAAAAAAAATTTTCGAAAAAAATTTTGAAAAAAATTTTCGAAAAAATTTTGGAAAAAAATTTGAAAAAAATTTTCGAAAAAAATTTCGAAAAAAAATTTTCGAAAAAAATTTTGAAAAAAAATTTCCAAAAAAATTTTCAAAAAAATTCTCGAAAAAATTTTCGAAAAAAAATTTTCGAAAAAATTTTCGAAAAAAAATTTTCGAAAAAAATTTTGAAAAAAATTTTCGAAAAAAAATTTTCAAAAAAATTTTCGAAAAAATTTTGGAAAAAAATTTTTCAAAAAAAATATTGAAAAAAATTTTGGAAAGAAATTTCGAAAAAAAATTTTAAAAAATTTTCAAAAAAATATTCGAAAAAAATTTTCGAAAAAAATTTTCGAAAAAATTTTTCGAAAAAAATTTTCAAAAAAATTTTCGAAAAAAATTTCGAAAAAAAATTTTCGAAAAAAATTTGGAAAAAAATTTTCGAAAAAAAATTTTCAAAAAAATTTTCGAAAAAATTTTGGAAAAAAATTTCTCGAAAAAAATTTTGAAAAAAATTTTCGAAAAAAATTTCGTAAAAAATTTTGAAAAATATTTTCGAGAAAAATTTCGAAATAAAATTTTCGAAAAAAATTTTGAAAAAAAATTTCGAAAAAAATTTTCGAAAGAAATGTCGAAAAAAAATTCGAAAAAAATTTTTGAAAAAAATCTTTGAAAAAAAATTTTCGAAAAAAATTTTGAAAAAAAATTTGGAAAAAAAATTTTGAAAAAAATTTTCGAAAAAAATTTCGAAAAAAAATTTTCGAAAAAAATTTCGAAAAAAAATTTTCGAAAAAAATTTCGAAAAAAAATTTGAAAAAAATTTTGAAAAAAAATTTTAAAAAAAATTTTGAAAAAAAATTTCGAAAAAAATTTTCGAAAGAAAATTTCCAAAAAAAATTTGAAAAAAATTTTCGAAAAAAAATTTTTGAAAAAAATTTTCGAAAAAAATTTTCGAAAAAAATTTTCGAAAAAAACTGAAAAAAAATTTCGAAAAAAAATTTGGAAAAAAAATTTTCGAAAAAAATTTTCGAAAAAAAAATTTTCGAAAAAAATTTTGAAAAAAATTTTCGAAAAAAATTTTCGAAAAAAAATTTTGAAAAAAAATTTTGAAAAAAATTTTCAAAAAAATTTTCGAAAATATTTTGGAAAAAAAATTCTCGAAAAAAATTTTCAAAAAAAAATTTCGAAAAAAATTTCGAAAAAAAATTTTCGAAAAAAATTTCGAAAAAATATTGGAAAAAAATTTCAAAAAAATTTGAAAAAAAATTTCGAAAGAAAATTTCCAAAAAAAAATTTGAAAAAAATTTTCGAAAAAAAATTTTTGAAAAAAATTTTCGAAAAAAATTTTCGAAAAAAACTGAAAAAAAATTTCAAAAAAAAATTTGGAAAAAAAATTTTCGAAAAAAATTTTCGAAAAAAAAATTTTCGAAAAAAATTTTGAAAAAAATTTTCGAAAAAAATTTTCGAAAAAAAATTTTGAAAAAAATTTTCAAAAAAATTTTCGATAAAATTTTGGAAAAAAAATTCTCGAAAAAAATTTTCAAAAAAAAATTTCGAAAAAAATTATGAAAAAAATTTTCGAAAAAAATTTCGAAAAAAAATTTTCGAAAAAAATTTCGAAAAAAATTTTCGAAAAAAATTTTCACAAAAATTTGGGAAAAAACTTTTTCGAAAAAAATTTTCAAAAATTTTGCAAAAAAAATTTTCGAAAAAATTTTCAAAAATAATTTAGAAAAAAATTTTGAAAAAAAATTTCGAAAAAAATTTTGAAAAAAAATTTTCGAAAAAAATTTCGAAAAAAAATTTTCGAAAAAAAATTTGAAAAAAAAATTTGGAAATAAAATTTAGAAAAAAAAATTTTCGAAAAAAATTTCGATAAAAAATTTTCGAAAAAAATTTAAAAAAAAATTTCGAAAAAAATTTCAAAAACATTTTCGAAAAAATATTGGAAAAAAATTTTTCAAAAAAAATTTCAAAAAAATTTGAAAAAAAATTTCCAAAAAAAAATTTGAAAAAAATTTTCGAAAAAAAATTTTTGAAAAAAATTTTCGAAAAAAATTTTCGAAAAAAACTGAAAAAAAATTTCGAAAAAAAATTTGGAAAAAAAATTTTCGAAAAAAAGTTTCGAAAAAAAAATTTTCGAAAAAAATTTTGAAAAAAATTTTCGAAAAAAATTTTCGAAAAAAAATTTTGAAAAAAAATTTTGAAAAAAATTTTCAAAAAAATTTTCGAAAAAATTTTGGAAAAAAAATTCTCGAAAAAAATTTTCAAAAAAAAATTTCGAAAAAAATTATGAAAAAAATTTTCGAAAAAAATTTCGAAAAAAATTTTCGAAAAAAATTTTCACAAAAATTTGGGAAAAAAATGTTTCGAAAAAAATTTTCAAAAATTTTGCAAAAAAAATTTTCGAAAAAATTTTCAAAAATAATTTAGAAAAAAATTTTGAAAAAAAATTTCGAAAAAAATTTTGAAAAAAATTTTCGTAAAAAATTTCGAAAAAAAATTTCGAAAAAAAATTTTCGAAAAAAATTTTGAAAAGAAATTTCCTAAAAAATTTTCAAAAAAATTCTCGAAAAAATTTTCGAAAAACAATTTTCAAAAAAATTTTCGAAAAAAATTTTCGAAAAAAAATTTTCGAAAAAAATTTTGAAAAAAATTTTCGAAAAAAAATTTTCAAAAAAATTTTCGAAAAAATTTTGGAAAAAAAATTTTCAAAAAAAATATTGAAAAAAATTTTGGAAAGAAATTTCGAAAAAAAATTTTGAAAAAATTTTTGAAAAAAAATTTTCAAAAAAATATTCGAAAAAAATTTTCGAAAAAAATTTTCGAAAAAAATTTTCAAAAAAATTTTCGAAAAAATTCCGAAAAAAAATTTTCGAAAAAAATTTTAAAAAAAATTTTCGAAAAAAAATTTTCAAAAAAATTTTCGAAAAAATTTTGGAAAAAAATTTCTCGAAAAAAATTTTGAAAAAAATTTTCGAAAAAAATTTCGTAAAAAATTTTGAAAAAAATTTTCGAGAAAAATTTCGAAATAAAATTTTCGAAAAAAATTTTGAAAAAAAATTTCGAAAAAATTTTTCGAAAGAAATGTCGAAAAAAAATTCGAAAAAAATTTTTGAAAAAAATTTTTGAAAAAAAATTTTCGAAAAAAATTTTGAAAAAAAAATTGGAAAAAAAATTTTGAAAAAAATTTTCGAAAAAAATTTCGAAAAAAAATTTTCGAAAAAAATTTCGAAAAAAAATTTTCGAAAAAAATTTCGAAAAAAAATTTTCGAAAAAAATTTCGAAAAAAAATTTTCGAAAAAAAATTTGAAAAAAATTTTGAAAAAAAATTTTGAAAAAAATTTTGAAAAAAAATTTCGAAAAAAATTTGAAAAAAAATTTTCGAAAGAAAATTTCCAAAAAAAATTTAGAAAAAAATTTTCGAAAAAAATTTCGAAAAAAAATTTTCGAAAAAAATTTCGAAAAAAAATTTTCGAAAAAAAATTTGAAAAAAAAATTTGGAAATAAAATTTAGAAAAAAAAATTTTCGAAAAAAATTTCGATAAAAAATTTTCGAAAAAAATTTTGAAAAAAAATTTCGAAAAATATTTTCAAAAAAATTTTCGAAAAAATATTGGAAAAAAATTTTTCAAAAAAAATTTCAAAAAAATTTGAAAAAAAATTTCGAAAGAAAATTTCCAAAAAAAAATTTGAAAAAAATTTTCGAAAAAAAATTTTTGAAAAAAATTTTCAAAAAAAATTTTCGAAAAAAAATTTTGAAAAAAAATTTTGAAAAAAATTTTCAAAAAAATTTTCGAAAAAATTTTGGAAAAAAAATTCTCGAAAAAAATTTTCAAAAAAAAATTTCGAAAAAAATTATGAAAAAAATTTTCGAAAAAAATTTCGAAAAAAAATTTTCGAAAAAAATTTCGAAAAAAATTTTCGAAAAAAATTTTCACAAAAATTTGGGAAAAAAATTTTTCGAAAAAAATTTTCAAAAATTTTGCAAAAAAAATTTTCGAAAAAATTTTCAAAAATAATTTAGAAAAAAATTTTGAAAAAAAATTTCGAAAAAAATTTTGAAAAAAATTTTCGAAAAAAATTTCGAAAAAAAATTTTCGAAAAAAAATTTGAAAAAAAAATTTGGAAATAAAATTTAGAAAAAAAAATTTTCAAAAAGAATTTCGATAAAAAATTTTCGAAAAAAATTTTGAAAAAAAATTTCGAAAAAAATTTCAAAAAAATTTTCGAAAAAATATTGGAAAAAAATTTTTCAAAAAAAATTTCAAAAAAATTTGAAAAAAAATTTCAAAAAAAATTTCCAAAAAAAAATTTGAAAAAAATTTTCAAAAAAAAATTTTTGAAAAAAATTTTCGAAAAAAATTTTCGAAAAAAAAATTTTCGAAAAAAATTTTGAAAAAAATTTTCGAAAAAAATTTTCGAAAAAAAATTTTGAAAAAAAATTTTGAAAATAATTTTCAAAAAAATTTTCGAAAAAATTTTCAAAAAAATTTTTGGAAAAAAATATTTCAAAAAAATTTTTGAAAAAAATTTCGAAAAAAAATTTTCGAAAAAAATTTTCAAAAAAATTTTCGAAAAAATTTTGGAAAAAAATTTTTCGAAAAAAATTTTGAAAAAAATTTTCGAAAAAAATTTCGAAAAAAATTTTCGAAAAAAATTTTGAAAAAAAATTTCGAAAAAAATTTTGAAAAAAAATTTCGAAAAAAATTTTGAAAAAAATTTTCGAAAAAAATTTTGAAAAAAATTTTTCAAAAAAAATTTGGAAAAAAAATTATTGAAAAAAATTTTGAAAAAAATTTCGAAAAAAATTTTCAAAAAAAATTTAGAAAAAATTTTGCAAAAAAATTTTTCGAAAAAAAATTTCAAAAAAATTTTCGAAAAAATTTTCGAAAAAAAATTTTCGAAAAAAATTTTCGAAAGAAATTACGAAAAAAAATTTTCGAAAAAATTTTGAAAAAAAAATTTGGAAAAAAAATTTGGAAAAAAATTTTCGAAAAAAATTTCGAAAAAAAATTTTCGAAGAAAATTTTGAAAAAAATTTTCGAAAAAAATTTTTGAAAAAATTTTCCAAAAAAATTTTTCGAAAAAAATTTTCAAAAAAATTTTCGAAAAAAATTTCAAAAAAAAAATATCGAAAAAAAGTTTGAAAAAAATTTGGAAAAAAAATTTTGAAAAAAATTTTCGAAAAAAATGTCGAAAAAAAATTTTCGAAAAAAAATTTCGAAAAAAAATTTTCGAAAAAAATTTCGAAAAAAATTTTCGAAAAAATTTTGGAAAAAAATTTGAAAAAAATTTTCGAAAAAAATTTCGAAAAAAAATTTTCGAAAAAAATTTTGAAAAAAAATTTCCAAAAAAATTTTCAAAAAAATTCTCGAAAAAATTTTCGAAAAAAAATTTTCGAAAAAATTTTCGAAAAAAAATTTTCGAAAAAAATTTTGAAAAAAATTTTCGAAAAAAAATTTTCAAAAAAAATTTCGAAAAAATTTTGGAAAAAAATTTTTCGAAAAAAATATTGAAAAAAATTTTGGAAAGAAATTTCGAAAAAAAATTTTGAAAAAATTTTTGAAAAAAAATTTTCAAAAAAATATTCGTAAAATATTTTCGAAAAAAATTTTCGAAAAAATTTTTCGAAAAAAATTTTCAAAAAAATTTTCGAAAAAAATTTTGAAAAAAAATTTTCGAAAAAAATTTTGAAAAAAATTTTCGAAAGAAAATTTTCAAAAAAATTTTCGAAAAAATTTTGGAAAAAAATTTCTCGAAAAAAATTCTGAAAAAAATTTTCGAAAAAAATTTCGTAAAAAATTTTGAAAAAAATTTTCGAAAAAAATTTCGAAATAAAATTTTCGAAAAAAATTTTGAAAAAAAATTTCGAAAAAAATTTTCGAAAGAAATGTCGAAAAAAAATTCGAAAAAAATTTTGAAAAAAATTTTTGAAAAAAAATTTTCAAAAAAAATTTTGAAAAAAAATTTGGAAAAAAAATTTTGAAAAAAATTTTCGAAAAAAATTTCGAAAAAAAATTTTCGAAAAAAATTTCGAAAAAAAATTTTCGAAAAAAATTTCGAAAAAAAATTTTCGAAAAAAATTTCGAAAAAAAATTTTCGAAAAAAAATTTGAAAAAAATTTTGAAAAAAAATTTTGAAAAAAATTTTGAAAAAAAATTTCGAAAAAAATTTGAAAAAAAATTTTCGAAAAAAAATTTCCAAAAAAAATTAAAAAAAAAATTTTCAAAAAAAATTTAGAAAAAATTTTGCAAAAAAATTTTTCGAAAAAAAATTTCAAAAAAATTTTCGAAAAAATTTTCGAAAAAAAATTTTCGAAAAAAATTTTCGAAAGAAATTACGAAAAAAATTTTCGAAAAAATTTTGAAAAAAAAATTTGGAAAAAAAATTTTGAAAAAAATTTTCGAAAAAAATTTCGAAAAAAAATTTTCGAAGAAAATTTTGAAAAAAAATTTCGAAAAAAATTTTTGAAAAAATTTTCCAAAAAAATTTTTCGAAAAAAATTTTCAAAAAAATTTTCGAAAAAAATTTCAAAAAAAAAATATCGAAAAAAAGTTTGAAAAAAATTTGGAAAAAAAATTTTGAAAAAAATTTTCGAAAAAAATGTCGAAAAAAAATTTTCGAAAAAAAATTTCGAAAAAAAATTTTCGAAAAAAATTTCGAAAAAAATTTTCGAAAAAATTTTGGAAAAAAATTTCGAAAAAAATTTTCGAAAAAATTTTGGAAAAAAATTTGAAAAAAATTTTCGAAAAAAATTTCGAAAAAAAATTTTCGAAAAAAATTTTGAAAAAAAATTTCCAAAAAAATTTTCAAAAAAATTCTCGAAAAAATTTTCGAAAAAAAATTTTCGAAAAAATTTTCGAAAAAAAATTTTCGAAAAAAATTTTGAAAAAAATTTTCGAAAAAAAATTTTCAAAAAAAATTTCGAAAAAATTTTGGAAAAAAATTTTTCGAAAAAAATATTGAAAAAAATTTTGGAAAGAAATTTCGAAAAAAAATTTTGAAAAAATTTTTGAAAAAAAATTTTCAAAAAAATATTCGTAAAATATTTTCGAAAAAAATTTTCGAAAAAATTTTTCGAAAAAAATTTTCAAAAAAATTTTCGAAAAAAATTTTGAAAAAAAATTTTCGAAAAAAATTTTGAAAAAAATTTTCGAAAGAAAATTTTCAAAAAAATTTTCGAAAAAATTTTGGAAAAAAATTTCTCGAAAAAAATTCTGAAAAAAATTTTCGAAAAAAATTTCGTAAAAAATTTTGAAAAAAATTTTCGAAAAAAATTTCGAAATAAAATTTTCGAAAAAAATTTTGAAAAAAAATTTCGAAAAAAATTTTCGAAAGAAATGTCGAAAAAAAATTCGAAAAAAATTTTGAAAAAAATTTTTGAAAAAAAATTTTCAAAAAAAATTTTGAAAAAAAATTTGGAAAAAAAATTTTGAAAAAAATTTTCGAAAAAAATTTCGAAAAAAAATTTTCGAAAAAAATTTCGAAAAAAAATTTTCGAAAAAAATTTCGAAAAAAAATTTTCGAAAAAAATTTCGAAAAAAAATTTTCGAAAAAAAATTTGAAAAAAATTTTGAAAAAAAATTTTGAAAAAAATTTTGAAAAAAAATTTCGAAAAAAATTTGAAAAAAAATTTTCGAAAAAAAATTTCCAAAAAAAATTAAAAAAAAAATTTTCGAAAAAAATTTCGAAAAAAAATTTTCGAAAAAAATTTCGAAAAAAAATTTTCGAAAAAAAATTTGAAAAAAAAAATTTGGAAATAAAATTTAGAAAAAAAAAATTTTCAAAAAAAATTTCGATAAAAAATTTTCAAAAAAAATTTTGAAAAAAAATTTCGAAAAAAATTTTCAAAAAAATTTTCGAAAAAATATTGGAAAAAAATTTTTCAAAAAAAATTTCAAAAAAATTTGAAAAAAAATTTCGAAAGAAAATTTCCAAAAAAAATTTTGAAAAAAATTTTCGAAAAAAATTTTGAAAAAAATTTTCGAAAAAAAATTTTCAAAAAAATTTTCGAAAAAATTTTGGAAAAAAATTTCTCGAAAAAAATTTTGAAAAAAATTTTCGAAAAAAATTTCGTAAAAAATTTTGAAAAAAATTTTCGAGAAAAATTTCGAAAAAAAATTTTCGAAAAAAATTTCGAAAAAAAATTTTCGAAAAAAATTTCGAAAAAAAATTTTCGAAAAAAATTTCGAAAAAAAATTTTCGAAAAAAATTTGAAAAAAATTTTGAAAAAAAATTTTGAAAAAAATTTTGAAAAAAAATTTCGAAAAAAATTTGAAAAAAAATTTTCGAAAAAAAATTTCCAAAAAAAATTTAAAAAAAAATTTTCGAAAAAAATTTCGAAAAAAATTTCGAAAAAAAATTTTCGAAAAAAATTTTCGAAAAAAATTTTCACAAAAATTTGGGAAAAAAATTTTTCGAAAAAAATTTTCAAAAATTTTGCAAAAAAAATTTTCGAAAAAATTTTCAAAAATAATTTAGAAAAAAATTTTGAAAAAAAATTTCGAAAAAAATTTTGAAAAAAAATTTTCGAAAAAAATTTCGAAAAAAAATTTTCGAAAAAAAATTTGAAAAAAAAATTTGGAAATAAAATTTAGAAAAAAAAATTTTCAAAAAGAATTTCGATAAAAAATTTTCGAAAAAAATTTTGAAAAAAAATTTCGAAAAAAATTTCAAAAAAATTTTCGAAAAAATATTGGAAAAAAATTTTTCAAAAAAAATTTCAAAAAAATTTGAAAAAAAATTTCAAAAAAAATTTCCAAAAAAAAATTTGAAAAAAATTTTCGAAAAAAAATTTTTGAAAAAAATTTTCGAAAAAAATTTTCGAAAAAAAAATTTTCGAAAAAAATTTTGAAAAAAATTTTCGAAAAAAATTTTCGAAAAAAAATTTTGAAAAAAAATTTTGAAAATAATTTTCAAAAAAATTTTCGAAAAAATTTTCAAAAAAATTTTTCGAAAAAAATATTTCAAAAAAATTTTTGAAAAAAATTTCGAAAAAAAATTTTCGAAAAAAATTTTCAAAAAAATTTTCGAAAAAATTTTGGAAAAAAATTTTTCGAAAAAAATTTTGAAAAAAATTTTCGAAAAAAATTTCGAAAAAAATTTTCGAAAAAAATTTTGAAAAAAAATTTCGAAAAAAATTTTGAAAAAAAATTTCGAAAAAAATTTTGAAAAAAATTTTCGAAAAAAATTTTGAAAAAAATTTTTCAAAAAAAATTTGGAAAAAAAATTATTGAAAAAAATTTTGAAAAAAATTTCGAAAAAAATTTTCAAAAAAAATTTAGAAAAAATTTTGCAAAAAAATTTTTCGAAAAAAAATTTCAAAAAAATTTTCGAAAAAATTTTCGAAAAAAAATTTTCGAAAAAAATTTTCGAAAGAAATTACGAAAAAAAATTTTCGAAAAAATTTTGAAAAAAAAATTTGGAAAAAAAATTTTGAAAAAAATTTTCGAAAAAAATTTCGAAAAAAAATTTTCGAAAAAAATTTTGAAAAAAATTTGGAAAAAAAAATTTGAAAAAATTTTTCGAAAAAAATGTCGAAAAAAAATTTTCGAAAAAAAATTTCGAAAAAAAATTTTCGAAAAAAATTTTGAAAAAAATTTTCGAAAAAATTTTCGAAAAAAATTTCGAAAAAAAATTTTCGAAAAAAATTTTGAAAAAAAATTTCCAAAAAAATTTTCAAAAAAATTCTCGAAAAAATTTTCGAAAAAAAATTTTCGAAAAAATTTTCGAAAAAAAATTTTCGAAAAAAATTTTGAAAAAAATTTTCGAAAAAAAATTTTCAAAAAAATTTTCGAAAAAATTTTGGAAAAAAATTTTTCAAAAAAAATATTGAAAAAAATTTTGGAAAGAAATTTCGAAAAAAAATTTTAAAAAATTTTCAAAAAAATATTCGAAAAAAATTTTCGAAAAAAATTTTCGATAAAATTTTTTGAAAAAAATTTTCAAAAAAATTTTCGAAAAAAATTTCGAAAAAAAATTTTCGAAAAAAATTTGGAAAAAAATTTTCGAAAAAAAATTTTCAAAAAAATTTTCGAAAAAATTTTGGAAAAAAATTTCTCGAAAAAAATTTTGAAAAAAATTTTCGAAAAAAATTTCGTAAAAAATTTTGAAAAATATTTTCGAGAAAAATTTCGAAATAAAATTTTCGAAAAAAATTTTGAAAAAAAATTTCGAAAAAAATTTTCGAAAGAAATGTCGAAAAAAAATTCGAAAAAAATTTTTGAAAAAAATCTTTGAAAAAAAATTTTCGAAAAAAATTTTGAAAAAAAATTTGGAAAAAAAATTTTGAAAAAAATTTTCGAAAAAAATTTCGAAAAAAAATTTTCGAAAAAAATTTCGAAAAAAAATTTTCGAAAAAAATTTCGAAAAAAAATTTGAAAAAAATTTTGAAAAAAAATTTTAAAAAAAATTTTGAAAAAAAATTTCGAAAAAAATTTTCGAAAGAAAATTTCCAAAAAAAATTTGAAAAAAATTTTCGAAAAAAAATTTTTGAAAAAAATTTTCGAAAAAAATTTTCGAAAAAAACTGAAAAAAAATTTCGAAAAAAAATTTGGAAAAAAAATTTTCGAAAAAAATTTTCGAAAAAAAAATTTTCGAAAAAAATTTTGAAAAAAATTTTCGAAAAAAATTTTCGAAAAAAAATTTTGAAAAAAAATTTTGAAAAAAATTTTCAAAAAAATTTTCGAAAATATTTTGGAAAAAAAATTCTCGAAAAAAATTTTCAAAAAAAAATTTCGAAAAAAATTTCGAAAAAAAATTTTCGAAAAAAATTTCGAAAAAATATTGGAAAAAAATTTCAAAAAAATTTGAAAAAAAATTTCGAAAGAAAATTTCCAAAAAAAAATTTGAAAAAAATTTTCGAAAAAAAATTTTTGAAAAAAATTTTCGAAAAAAATTTTCGAAAAAAACTGAAAAAAAATTTGGAAAAAAAATTTTCGAAAAAAATTTTCGAAAAAAAAATTTTCGAAAAAAATTTTGAAAAAAATTTTCGAAAAAAATTTTCGAAAAAAAATTTTGAAAAAAATTTT
Organism: Uropetala carovei; assembly: GCA_036926305.1. Taxonomy (NCBI): domain Eukaryota; kingdom Metazoa; phylum Arthropoda; class Insecta; order Odonata; family Petaluridae; genus Uropetala; species Uropetala carovei. Next base: position 685,296 of record JAXCHB010000252.1, on the reverse strand, counting down.
CAAAAAAATTTTCGATAAAATTTTGGAAAAAAAATTCTCGAAAAAAATTTTCAAAAAAAAATTTCGAAAAAAATTATGAAAAAAATTTTCGAAAAAAATTTCGAAAAAAAATTTTCGAAAAAAATTTCGAAAAAAATTTTCGAAAAAAATTTTCACAAAAATTTGGGAAAAAACTTTTTCGAAAAAAATTTTCAAAAATTTTGCAAAAAAAATTTTCGAAAAAATTTTCAAAAATAATTTAGAAAAAAATTTTGAAAAAAAATTTCGAAAAAAATTTTGAAAAAAAATTTTCGAAAAAAATTTCGAAAAAAAATTTTCGAAAAAAAATTTGAAAAAAAAATTTGGAAATAAAATTTAGAAAAAAAAATTTTCGAAAAAAATTTCGATAAAAAATTTTCGAAAAAAATTTAAAAAAAAATTTCGAAAAAAATTTCAAAAACATTTTCGAAAAAATATTGGAAAAAAATTTTTCAAAAAAAATTTCAAAAAAATTTGAAAAAAAATTTCCAAAAAAAAATTTGAAAAAAATTTTCGAAAAAAAATTTTTGAAAAAAATTTTCGAAAAAAATTTTCGAAAAAAACTGAAAAAAAATTTCGAAAAAAAATTTGGAAAAAAAATTTTCGAAAAAAAGTTTCGAAAAAAAAATTTTCGAAAAAAATTTTGAAAAAAATTTTCGAAAAAAATTTTCGAAAAAAAATTTTGAAAAAAAATTTTGAAAAAAATTTTCAAAAAAATTTTCGAAAAAATTTTGGAAAAAAAATTCTCGAAAAAAATTTTCAAAAAAAAATTTCGAAAAAAATTATGAAAAAAATTTTCGAAAAAAATTTCGAAAAAAATTTTCGAAAAAAATTTTCACAAAAATTTGGGAAAAAAATGTTTCGAAAAAAATTTTCAAAAATTTTGCAAAAAAAATTTTCGAAAAAATTTTCAAAAATAATTTAGAAAAAAATTTTGAAAAAAAATTTCGAAAAAAATTTTGAAAAAAATTTTCGTAAAAAATTTCGAAAAAAAATTTCGAAAAAAAATTTTCGAAAAAAATTTTGAAAAGAAATTTCCAAAAAAATTTTCAAAAAAATTCTCGAAAAAATTTTCGAAAAACAATTTTCAAAAAAATTTTCGAAAAAAATTTTCGAAAAAAAATTTTCGAAAAAAATTTTGAAAAAAATTTTCGAAAAAAAATTTTCAAAAAAATTTTCGAAAAAATTTTGGAAAAAAAATTTTCAAAAAAAATATTGAAAAAAATTTTGGAAAGAAATTTCGAAAAAAAATTTTGAAAAAATTTTTGAAAAAAAATTTTCAAAAAAATATTCGAAAAAAATTTTCGAAAAAAATTTTCGAAAAAATTTTTCGAAAAAAATTTTCAAAAAAATTTTCGAAAAAATTCCGAAAAAAAATTTTCGAAAAAAATTTTAAAAAAAATTTTCGAAAAAAATTTTCGAAAAAAAATTTTCAAAAAAATTTTCGAAAAAATTTTGGAAAAAAATTTTTCAAAAAAAATATTGAAAAAAATTTTGGAAAGAAATTTCGAAAAAAAATTTTAAAAAATTTTCAAAAAAATATTCGAAAAAAATTTTCGAAAAAAATTTTCGAAAAAATTTTTTGAAAAAAATTTTCAAAAAAATTTTCGAAAAAAATTTCGAAAAAAAATTTTCGAAAAAAATTTGGAAAAAAATTTTCGAAAAAAAATTTTCAAAAAAATTTTCGAAAAAATTTTGGAAAAAAATTTCTCGAAAAAAATTTTGAAAAAAATTTTCGAAAAAAATTTCGTAAAAAATTTTGAAAAATATTTTCGAGAAAAATTTCGAAATAAAATTTTCGAAAAAAATTTTGAAAAAAAATTTCGAAAAAAATTTTCGAAAGAAATGTCGAAAAAAAATTCGAAAAAAATTTTTGAAAAAAATCTTTGAAAAAAAATTTTCGAAAAAAATTTTGAAAAAAAATTTGGAAAAAAAATTTTGAAAAAAATTTAGAAAAAAAAATTTTCGAAAAAAATTTCGATAAAAAATTTTCGAAAAAAATTTTGAAAAAAAATTTCGAAAAATATTTTCAAAAAAATTTTCGAAAAAATATTGGAAAAAAATTTTTCAAAAAAAATTTCAAAAAAATTTGAAAAAAAATTTCGAAAGAAAATTTCCAAAAAAAAATTTGAAAAAAATTTTCGAAAAAAAATTTTTGAAAAAAATGTTCAAAAAAAATTTTCGAAAAAAAATTTTGAAAAAAAATTTTGAAAAAAATTTTCAAAAAAATTTTCGAAAAAATTTTGGAAAAAAAATTCTCGAAAAAAATTTTCAAAAAAAAATTTCGAAAAAAATTATGAAAAAAATTTTCGAAAAAAATTTCGAAAAAAAATTTTCGAAAAAAATTTCGAAAAAAATTTTCGAAAAAAATTTTCACAAAAATTTGGGAAAAAAATTTTTCGAAAAAAATTTTCAAAAATTTTGCAAAAAAAATTTTCGAAAAAATTTTCAAAAATAATTTAGAAAAAAATTTTGAAAAAAAATTTCGAAAAAAATTTTGAAAAAAATTTTCGAAAAAAATTTCGAAAAAAAATTTTCGAAAAAAAATTTGAAAAAAAAATTTGGAAATAAAATTTAGAAAAAAAAATTTTCAAAAAGAATTTCGATAAAAAATTTTCGAAAAAAATTTTGAAAAAAAATTTCGAAAAAAATTTCAAAAAAATTTTCGAAAAAATATTGGAAAAAAATTTTTCAAAAAAAATTTCAAAAAAATTTGAAAAAAAATTTCAAAAAAAATTTCCAAAAAAAAATTTGAAAAAAATTTCCGAAAAAAAATTTTTGAAAAAAATTTTCGAAAAAAATTTTCGAAAAAAAAATTTTCGAAAAAAATTTTGAAAAAAATTTTCGAAAAAAATTTTCGAAAAAAAATTTTGAAAAAAAATTTTGAAAATAATTTTCAAAAAAATTTTCGAAAAAATTTTCAAAAAAATTTTTGGAAAAAAATATTTCAAAAAAATTTTTGAAAAAAATTTCGAAAAAAAATTTTCGAAAAAATTTTCGAAAAAAAATTTTCGAAAAAAATTTTGAAAAAAATTTTCGAAAAAAAATTTTCAAAAAAAATTTCGAAAAAATTTTGGAAAAAAATTTTTCGAAAAAAATATTGAAAAAAATTTTGGAAAGAAATTTCGAAAAAAAATTTTGAAAAAATTTTTGAAAAAAAATTTTCAAAAAAATATTCGTAAAATATTTTCGAAAAAAATTTTCGAAAAAATTTTTCGAAAAAAATTTTCAAAAAAATTTTCGAAAAAAATTTTGAAAAAAAATTTTCGAAAAAAATTTTGAAAAAAATTTTCGAAAGAAAATTTTCAAAAAAATTTTCGAAAAAATTTTGGAAAAAAATTTCTCGAAAAAAATTCTGAAAAAAATTTTCGAAAAAAATTTCGTAAAAAATTTTGAAAAAAATTTTCGAAAAAAATTTCGAAATAAAATTTTCGAAAAAAATTTTGAAAAAAAATTTCGAAAAAAATTTTCGAAAGAAATGTCGAAAAAAAATTCGAAAAAAATTTTGAAAAAAATTTTTGAAAAAAAATTTTCAAAAAAAATTTTGAAAAAAAATTTGGAAAAAAAATTTTGAAAAAAATTTTCGAAAAAAATTTCGAAAAAAAATTTTCGAAAAAAATTTCGAAAAAAAATTTTCGAAAAAAATTTCGAAAAAAAATTTTCGAAAAAAATTTCGAAATAAAATTTTCGAAAAAAAATTTGAAAAAAATTTTGAAAAAAAATTTTGAAAAAAATTTTGAAAAAAAATTTCGAAAAAAATTTGAAAAAAAATTTTCGAAAAAAAATTTCCAAAAAAAATTAAAAAAAAAATTTTCAAAAAAAATTTAGAAAAAATTTTGCAAAAAAATTTTTCGAAAAAAAATTTCAAAAAAATTTTCGAAAAAATTTTCGAAAAAAAATTTTCGAAAAAAATTTTCGAAAGAAATTACGAAAAAAATTTTCGAAAAAATTTTGAAAAAAAAATTTGGAAAAAAAATTTTGAAAAAAATTTTCGAAAAAAATTTCGAAAAAAAATTTTCGAAGAAAATTTTGAAAAAAAATTTCGAAAAAAATTTTTGAAAAAATTTTCCAAAAAAATTTTTCGAAAAAAATTTTCAAAAAAATTTTCGAAAAAAATTTCAAAAAAAAAATATCGAAAAAAAGTTTGAAAAAAATTTGGAAAAAAAATTTTGAAAAAAATTTTCGAAAAAAATGTCGAAAAAAAATTTTCGAAAAAAAATTTCGAAAAAAAATTTTCGAAAAAAATTTGGAAAAAAATTTTCGAAAAAATTTTGGAAAAAAATTTGAAAAAAATTTCCAAAAAAAATTTCGAAAAAAAATTTTCGAAAAAAATTTTGAAAAAAAATTTCCAAAAAAATTTTCAAAAAAATTCTCGAAAAAATTTTCGAAAAAAAATTTTCGAAAAAATTTTCGAAAAAAAATTTTCGAAAAAAATTTTGAAAAAAATTTTCGAAAAAAAATTTTCAAAAAAAATTTCGAAAAAATTTTGGAAAAAAATTTTTCGAAAAAAATATTGAAAAAAATTTTGGAAAGAAATTTCGAAAAAAAATTTTGAAAAAATTTTTTAAAAAAAAATTTTCAAAAAAATATTCGTAAAATATTTTCGAAAAAAATTTTCGAAAAAATTTTTCGAAAAAAATTTTCAAAAAAATTTTCGAAAAAAATTTTGAAAAAAAATTTTCGAAAAAAATTTTGAAAAAAATTTTCGAAAGAAAATTTTCAAAAAAATTTTCGAAAAAATTTTGGAAAAAAATTTCTCGAAAAAAATTCTGAAAAAAATTTTCGAAAAAAATTTCGTAAAAAATTTTGAAAAAAATTTTCGAAAAAAATTTCGAAATAAAATTTTCGAAAAAAATTTAAAAAAAAATTTCGAAAAAAATTTTCGAAAGAAATGTCGAAAAAAAATTCGAAAAAAATTTTGAAAAAAATTTTTGAAAAAAAATTTTCAAAAAAAATTTTGAAAAAAAATTTGGAAAAAAAATTTTGAAAAAAATTTTCGAAAAAAATTTCGAAAAAAAATTTTCGAAAAAAATTTCGAAAAAAAATTTTCGAAAAAAATTTCGAAAAAAAATTTTCGAAAAAAATTTCGAAAAAAAATTTTCGAAAAAAAATTTGAAAAAAATTTTGAAAAAAAAATTTTGAAAAAAATTTTGAAAAAAAATTTCGAAAAAAATTTGAAAAAAAATTTTCGAAAAAAAATTTCCAAAAAAAATTAAAAAAAAAATTTTCGAAAAAAATTTCGAAAAAAAATTTTCGAAAAAAATTTCGAAAAAAAATTTTCGAAAAAAAATTTGAAAAAAAAAATTTGGAAATAAAATTTAGAAAAAAAAATTTTCAAAAAAAATTTCGATAAAAAATTTTCAAAAAAAATTTTGAAAAAAAATTTCGAAAAAAATTTTCAAAAAAATTTTCGAAAAAATATTGGAAAAAAATTTTTCAAAAAAAATTTCAAAAAAATTTGAAAAAAAATTTCGAAAGAAAATTTCCAAAAAAAATTTTGAAAAAAATTTTCGAAAAAAATTTTGAAAAAAATTTTCGAAAAAAATTTTGAAAAAAATTTTCGAAAAAAAATTTTCAAAAAAATTTTCGAAAAAATTTTGGAAAAAAATTTCTCGAAAAAAATTTTGAAAAAAATTTTCGAAAAAAATTTCGTAAAAAATTTTGAAAAAAATTTTCGAGAAAAATTTCGAAAAAAAATTTTCGAAAAAAATTTCGAAAAAAAATTTTCGAAAAAAATTTCGAAAAAAAATTTTCGAAAAAAATTTCGAAAAAAAATTTTCGAAAAAAATTTGAAAAAAATTTTGAAAAAAAATTTTGAAAAAAATTTTGAAAAAAAATTTCGAAAAAAATTTGAAAAAAAATTTTCGAAAAAAAATTTCCAAAAAAAATTAAAAAAAAAATTTTCGAAAAAAATTTCGAAAAAAAATTTTCGAAAAAAATTTCGAAAAAAAATTTTCGAAAAAAAATTTGGAAATAAAATTTAGAAAAAAAAATTTTCAAAAAAAATTTCGATAAAAAATTTTCAAAAAAAATTTTGAAAAAAAATTTCGAAAAAAATTTTCAAAAAAATTTTCGAAAAAATATTGGAAAAAAATTTTTCAAAAAAAATTTCAAAAAAATTTGAAAAAAAATTTCGAAAGTAAATTTCCAAAAAAAATTTTGAAAAAAATTTTCGAAAAAAATTTTGAAAAAAATTTTCGAAAAAAAATTTTCAAAAAAATTTTCGAAAAAATTTTGGAAAAAAATTTCTCGAAAAAAATTTTGAAAAAAATTTTCGAAAAAAATTTCGTAAAAAATTTTGAAAAAAATTTTCGAGAAAAATTTCGAAATAAAATTTTCGAAAAAAATTTTGAAAAAAAATTTCGAAAAAATTTTTCGAAAGAAATGTCGAAAAAAAATTCGAAAAAAATTTTTGAAAAAAATTTTTGAAAAAAAATTTTCGAAAAAAATTTTGAAAAAAAATTTGGAAAAAAAATTTTGAAAAAAATTTTCGAAAAAAATTTCGAAAAAAAATTTTCGAAAAAAATTTCGAAAAAAAATTTTCGAAAAAAATTTCGAAAAAAAATTTTCGAAAAAAATTTCGAAAAAAAATTTTCGAAAAAAAATTTGAAAAAAATTTTGAAAAAAAATTTTGAAAAAAATTTTGAAAAAAAATTTCGAAAAAAATTTGAAAAAAAATTTTCGAAAGAAAATTTCCAAAAAAAATTTCGAAAAAAATTTTCGAAAAAAATTTCGAAAAAAAATATTCGAAAAAAATTTCGAAAAAAAATTTTCGAAAAAAAATTTGAAAAAAAAATTTGGAAATAAAATTTAGAAAAAAAAATTTTCGAAAAAAATTTCGATAAAAAATTTTCGAAAAAAATTTTGAAAAAAAATTTCGAAAAAAATTTTCAAAAAAATTTTCGAAAAAATATTGGAAAAAAATTTTTCTAAAAAAATTTCAAAAAAATTTGAAAAAAAATTTCGAAAGAAAATTTCCAAAAAAAAATTTGAAAAAAATTTTCGAAAAAAAATTTTTGAAAAAAATTTTCGAAAAAAATTTTCGAAAAAAACTGAAAAAAAATTTCGAAAAAAAATTTGGAAAAAAAATTTTCGAAAAAAATTTTGAAAAAAATTTTCAAAAAAATTTTCGAAAAAATTTTGGAAAAAAAATTCTCGAAAAAAATTTTCAAAAAAAAATTTCGAAAAAAATTATGAAAAAAATTTTCGAAAAAAATTTCGAAAAAAAATTTTCGAAAAAAATTTCGAAAAAAATTTTCGAAAAAAATTTTCACAAAAATTTGGGAAAAAAATTTTTCGAAAAAAATTTTCAAAAATTTTGCAAAAAAAATTTCGGAAAAATTTTCAAAAATAATTTAGAAAAAAATTTTGAAAAAAAATTTCGAAAAAAATTTTGAAAAAAAATTTTCGAAAAAAATTTCGAAAAAAAATTTTCGAAAAAAAAATTTGAAAAAAAAATTTGGAAATAAAATTTAGAAAAAAAAATTTTCGAAAAAAATTTAGATAAAAAATTTTCGAAAAAAATTTTGAAAAAAAATTTCGAAAAAAATTTCAAAAAAATTTCGAAAAAAATTTCAAAAAAATTTTCGAAAAAATATTGAAAAAAAATTTTTCAAAAAAAATTTCAAAAAAATTTGAAAAAAAATTTCAAAAAAAATTTCCAAAAAAAAATTTGAAAAAAATTTTCGAAAAAAAATTTTTGAAAAAAATTTTCGAAAAAAATTTTCGAAAAAAACTGAAAAAAAATTTCGAAAAAAAATTTGGAAAAAAAATTTTCGAAAAAAAGTTTCGAAAAAAAAATTTTCGAAAAAAATTTTGAAAAAAATTTTCGAAAAAAAATTTTGAAAAAAAATTTTGAAAAAAATTTTCAAAAAAATTTTCGAAAAAATTTTGGAAAAAAAATTCTCGAAAAAAATTTTCAAAAAAAAATTTCGAAAAAAATTATGAAAAAAATTTTCGAAAAAAATTTCGAAAAAAATTTTCACAAAAATTTGGGAAAAAAATGTTTCGAAAAAAATTTTCAAAAATTTTGCAAAAAAAATTTTCGAAAAAATTTTCAAAAATAATTTAGAAAAAAATTTTGAAAAAAAATTTCGAAAAAAAGTTTGAAAAAAATTTTCGTAAAAAATTTCGAAAAAAAATTTCGAAAAAAAATTTTTGAAAAAAATTTTGAAAAGAAATTTCCAAAAAAATTTTCAAAAAAATTCTCGAAAAAATTTTCGAAAAACAATTTTCGAAAAAATTTTCGAAAAAAAATTTTCGAAAAAAAATTTTCGAAAAAAATTTTGAAAAAAATTTTCGAAAAAAAATTTTCAAAAAAATTTTCGAAAAAATTTTGGAAAAAAATTTTTCAAAAAAAATATTGAAAAAAATTTTGGTAAGAAATTTCGAAAAAAAATTTTGAAAAAATTTTTGAAAAAAAATTTTCAAAAAAATATTCGAAAAAAATTTTCGAAAAAAATTTTCGAAAAAATTTTTCGAAAAAAATTTTCAAAAAAATTTTCGAAAAAATTCCGAAAAAAAATTTTCGAAAAAAATTTTGAAAAAAATTTTCGAAAAAAAATTTTCAAAAAAATTTTCGAAAAAATTTTGGAAAAAAATTTCTTGAAAAAAATTTTGAAAAAAATTTTCGAAAAAAATTTCGTAAAAAATTTTGAAAAAAATTTTCGAGAAAAATTTCGAAATAAAATTTTCGAAAAAAATTTTGAAAAAAAATTTCGAAAAAATTTTTCGAAAGAAATGTCGAAAAAAAATTCGAAAAAAATTTTTGAAAAAAATTTTTGAAAAAAAATTTTCGAAAAAAATTTTGAAAAAAAAATTGGAAAAAAAATTTTGAAAAAAATTTTCGAAAAAAATTTCGAAAAAAAATTTTCGAAAAAAATTTCGAAAAAAAATTTTCGAAAAAAATTTCGAAAAAAAATTTTCGAAAAAAATTTCGAAAAAAAATTTTCGAAAAAAAATTTGAAAAAAATTTTGAAAAAAAATTTTGAAAAAAATTTTGAAAAAAAATTTCGAAAAAAATTTGAAAAAAAATTTTCGAAAGAAAATTTCCAAAAAAAATTTAGAAAAAAATTTTCGAAAAAAATTTCGAAAAAAAATTTTCGAAAAAAATTTCGAAAAAAAATTTTCGAAAAAAAATTTGAAAAAAAAATTTGGAAATAAAATTTAGAAAAAAAAATTTTCGAAAAAAATTTCGATAAAAAATTTTCGAAAAAAATTTTGAAAAAAAATTTCGAAAAATATTTTCAAAAATATTTTCGAAAAAATATTGGAAAAAAATTTTTCAAAAAAAATTTCAAAAAAATTTGAAAAAAAATTTCGAAAGAAAATTTCCAAAAAAAAATTTGAAAAAAATTTTCGAAAAAAAATTTTTGAAAAAAATTTTCAAAAAAAATTTTCGAAAAAAAATTTTGAAAAAAAATTTTGAAAAAAATTTTCAAAAAAATTTTCGAAAAAATTTTGGAAAAAAAATTCTCGAAAAAAATTTTCAAAAAAAAATTTCGAAAAAAATTATGAAAAAAATTTTCGAAAAAAATTTCGAAAAAAAATTTTCGAAAAAAATTTCGAAAAAAATTTTCGAAAAAAATTTTCACAAAAATTTGGGAAAAAAATTTTTCGAAAAAAATTTTCAAAAATTTTGCAAAAAAAATTTTCGAAAAAATTTTCAAAAATAATTTAGAAAAAAATTTTGAAAAAAAATTTCGAAAAAAATTTTTAAAAAAAATTTTCGAAAAAAATTTCGAAAAAAAATTTTCGAAAAAAAATTTGAAAAAAAATTTTGGAATTAAAATTTAGAAAAAAAAATTTTCGAAAAGAATTTCGATAAAAAATTTTCGAAAAAAATTTTGAAAAAAAATTTCGAAAAAAATTTCAAAAAAATTTTCGAAAAAATATTGGAAAAAAATTTTTCAAAAAAAATTTCAAAAAAATTTGAAAAAAAATTTCAAAAAAAATTTCCAAAAAAAAATTTGAAAAAAATTTTCGAAAAAAAATTTTTGAAAAAAATTTTCGAAAAAAATTTTCGAAAAAAAAATTTTCGAAAAAAATTTTGAAAAAAATTTTCGAAAAAAATTTTCGAAAAAAAATTTTGAAAAAAAATTTTGAAAATAATTTTCAAAAAAATTTTCGAAAAAATTTTCAAAAAAATTTTTCGAAAAAAATATTTCAAAAAAATTTTTGAAAAAAATTTCGAAAAAAAATTTTCGAAAAAAATTTTCAAAAAAATTTTCGAAAAAATTTTGGAAAAAAATTTTGAAAAAAATTTTCGAAAAAAATTTCGAAAAAAATTTTCGAAAAAAATTTTGAAAAAAAATTTCGAAAAAAATTTTGAAAAAAAAATTCGAAAAAAATTTTGAAAAAAATTTTCGAAAAAAATTTTGAAAAAAATTTTTCAAAAAAAATTTGGAAAAAAAATTATTGAAAAAAATTTTGAAAAAAATTTCGAAAAAAATTTTCAAAAAAAATTTAGAAAAAATTTTGCAAAAAAATTTTTCGAAAAAAAATTTCAAAAAAATTTTCGAAAAAATTTTCGAAAAAAAATTTTCGAAAAAAATTTTCGAAAGAAATTACGAAAAAAAATTTTCGAAAAAATTTTGAAAAAAAAATTTGGAAAAAAAATTTTGAAAAAAATTTTCGAAAAAAATTTCGAAAAAAAATTTTCGAAGAAAATTTTGAAAAAAAATTTCGAAAAAAATTTTTGAAAAAATTTTCCAAAAAAATTTTTCGAAAAAAATTTTCAAAAAAATTTTCGAAAAAAATTTCAAAAAAAAAATATCGAAAAAAAGTTTGAAAAAAATTTGGAAAAAAAATTTTGAAAAAAATTTTCGAAAAAAATGTCGAAAAAAAATTTTCGAAAAAAAATTTCGAAAAAAAATTTTCGAAAAAAATTTCGAAAAAAATTTTCGAAAAAATTTTGGAAAAAAATTTGAAAAAAATTTTCGAAAAAAATTTCGAAAAAAAATTTTCGAAAAAAATTTTGAAAAAAAATTTCCAAAAAAATTTTCAAAAAAATTCTCGAAAAAATTTTCGAAAAAAAATTTTCGAAAAAATTTTCGAAAAAAAATTTTCGAAAAAAATTTTGAAAAAAATTTTCGAAAAAAAATTTTCAAAAAAAATTTCGAAAAAATTTTGGAAAAAAATTTTTCGAAAAAAATATTGAAAAAAATTTTGGAAAGAAATTTCGAAAAAAAATTTTGAAAAAATTTTTGAAAAAAAATTTTCAAAAAAATATTCGTAAAATATTTTCGAAAAAAATTTTCGAAAAAATTTTTCGAAAAAAAATTTCAAAAAAATTTTCGAAAAAAATTTCGAAAAAAAATTTTCGAAAAAAATTTTGAAAAAAATTTTCGAAAGAAAATTTTCAAAAAAATTTTCGAAAAAATTTTGGAAAAAAATTTCTCGAAAAAAAATCTGAAAAAAATTTTCGAAAAAAATTTCGTAAAAAATTTTGAAAAAAATTTTCGAAAAAAATTTCGAAATAAAATTTTCGAAAAAAATTTTGAAAAAAAATTTCGAAAAAAATTTTCGAAAGAAATGTCGAAAAAAAATTCGAAAAAAATTTTGAAAAAAATTTTTGAAAAAAAATTTTCAAAAAAAATTTTGAAAAAAAATTTGGAAAAAAAATTTTAAAAAAAATTTTCGAAAAAAATTTCGAAAAAAAATTTTCGAAAAAAATTTCGAAAAAAAATTTTCGAAAAAAATTTCGAAAAAAAATTTTCGAAAAAAAATTTGAAAAAAATTTTCGAAAAAAAATTTTCAAAAAAAATTTCGAAAAAATTTTGGAAAAAAATTTTTCGAAAAAAATATTGAAAAAAATTTTGGAAAGAAATTTCGAAAAAAAATTTTGAAAAAATTTTTGAAAAAAAATTTTCAAAAAAATATTCGTAAAATATTTTCGAAAAAAATTTTCGAAAAAATTTTTCGAAAAAAATTTTCAAAAAAATTTTCGAAAAAAATTTTGAAAAAAAATTTTCGAAAAAAATTTTGAAAAAAATTTTCGAAAGAAAATTTTCAAAAAAATTTTCGAAAAAATTTTGGAAAAAAATTTCTCGAAAAAAATTCTGAAAAAAATTTTCGAAAAAAATTTCGTAAAAAATTTTGAAAAAAATTTTCGAAAAAAATTTCGAAATAAAATTTTCGAAAAAAATTTTGAAAAAAAATTTCGAAAAAAATTTTCGAAAGAAATGTCGAAAAAAAATTCGAAAAAAATTTTGAAAAAAATTTTTGAAAAAAAATTTTCAAAAAAAATTTTGAAAAAAAATTTGGAAAAAAAATTTTGAAAAAAATTTTCGAAAAAAATTTCGAAAAAAAATTTTCGAAAAAAATTTCGAAAAAAAATTTTCGAAAAAAATTTCGAAAAAAAATTTTCGAAAAAAATTTCGAAAAAAAATTTTCGAAAAAAAATTTGAAAAAAATTTTGAAAAAAAAATTTTGAAAAAAATTTTGAAAAAAAATTTCGAAAAAAATTTGAAAAAAAATTTTCGAAAAAAAATTTCCAAAAAAAATTAAAAAAAAAATTTTCGAAAAAAATTTCGAAAAAAAATTTTCGAAAAAAATTTCGAAAAAAAATTTTCGAAAAAAAATTTGAAAAAAAAAATTTGGAAATAAAATTTAGAAAAAAAAATTTTCAAAAAAAATTTCGATAAAAAATTTTCAAAAAAAATTTTGAAAAAAAATTTCGAAAAAAATTTTCAAAAAAATTTTCGAAAAAATATTGGAAAAAAATTTTTCAAAAAAAATTTCAAAAAAATTTGAAAAAAAATTTCGAAAGAAAATTTCCAAAAAAAATTTTGAAAAAAATTTTCGAAAAAAATTTTGAAAAAAATTTTCGAAAAAAAATTTTCAAAAAAATTTTCGAAAAAATTTTGGAAAAAAATTTCTCGAAAAAAATTTTGAAAAAAATTTTCGAAAAAAATTTCGTAAAAAATTTTGAAAAAAATTTTCGAGAAAAATTTCGAAAAAAAATTTTCGAAAAAAATTTCGAAAAAAAATTTTCGAAAAAAATTTCGAAAAAAAATTTTCGAAAAAAATTTCGAAAAAAAATTTTCGAAAAAAATTTGAAAAAAATTTTGAAAAAAAATTTTGAAAAAAATTTTGAAAAAAAATTTCGAAAAAAATTTGAAAAAAAATTTTCGAAAAAAAATTTCCAAAAAAAATTAAAAAAAAAATTTTCGAAAAAAATTTCGAAAAAAAATTTTCGAAAAAAATTTCGAAAAAAAATTTTCGAAAAAAAATTTGGAAATAAAATTTAGAAAAAAAAATTTTCAAAAAAAATTTCGATAAAAAATTTTCAAAAAAAATTTTGAAAAAAAATTTCGAAAAAAATTTTCAAAAAAATTTTCGAAAAAATATTGGAAAAAAATTTTTCAAAAAAAATTTCAAAAAAATTTGAAAAAAAATTTCGAAAGTAAATTTCCAAAAAAAATTTTGAAAAAAATTTTCGAAAAAAATTTTGAAAAAAATTTTCGAAAAAAAATTTTCAAAAAAATTTTCGAAAAAATTTTGGAAAAAAATTTCTCGAAAAAAATTTTGAAAAAAATTTTCGAAAAAAATTTCGTAAAAAATTTTGAAAAAAATTTTCGAGAAAAATTTCGAAATAAAATTTTCGAAAAAAATTTTGAAAAAAAATTTCGAAAAAATTTTTCGAAAGAAATGTCGAAAAAAAATTCGAAAAAAATTTTTGAAAAAAATTTTTGAAAAAAAATTTTCGAAAAAAATTTTGAAAAAAAATTTGGAAAAAAAATTTTGAAAAAAATTTTCGAAAAAAATTTCGAAAAAAAATTTTCGAAAAAAATTTCGAAAAAAAATTTTCGAAAAAAATTTCGAAAAAAAATTTTCGAAAAAAATTTCGAAAAAAAATTTTCGAAAAAAAATTTGAAAAAAATTTTGAAAAAAAATTTTGAAAAAAATTTTGAAAAAAAATTTCGAAAAAAATTTGAAAAAAAATTTTCGAAAGAAAATTTCCAAAAAAAATTTCGAAAAAAATTTTCGAAAAAAATTTCGAAAAAAAATATTCGAAAAAAATTTCGAAAAAAAATTTTCGAAAAAAAATTTGAAAAAAAAATTTGGAAATAAAATTTAGAAAAAAAAATTTTCGAAAAAAATTTCGATAAAAAATTTTCGAAAAAAATTTTGAAAAAAAATTTCGAAAAAAATTTTCAAAAAAATTTTCGAAAAAATATTGGAAAAAAATTTTTCTAAAAAAATTTCAAAAAAATTTGAAAAAAAATTTCGAAAGAAAATTTCCAAAAAAAAATTTGAAAAAAATTTTCGAAAAAAAATTTTTGAAAAAAATTTTCGAAAAAAATTTTCGAAAAAAACTGAAAAAAAATTTCGAAAAAAAATTTGGAAAAAAAATTTTCGAAAAAAATTTTGAAAAAAATTTTCAAAAAAATTTTCGAAAAAATTTTGGAAAAAAAATTCTCGAAAAAAATTTTCAAAAAAAAATTTCGAAAAAAATTATGAAAAAAATTTTCGAAAAAAATTTCGAAAAAAAATTTTCGAAAAAAATTTCGAAAAAAATTTTCGAAAAAAATTTTCACAAAAATTTGGGAAAAACATTTTTCGAAAAAAATTTTCAAAAATTTTGCAAAAAAAATTTCGGAAAAATTTTCAAAAATAATTTAGAAAAAAATTTTGAAAAAAAATTTCGAAAAAAATTTTGAAAAAAAATTTTCGAAAAAAATTTCGAAAAAAAATTTTCGAAAAAAAAATTTGAAAAAAAAATTTGGAAATAAAATTTAGAAAAAAAAATTTTCGAAAAAAATTTAGATAAAAAATTTTCGAAAAAAATTTTGAAAAAAAATTTCGAAAAAAATTTCAGAAAAATTTCGAAAAAAATTTCAAAAAAATTTTCGAAAAAATATTGGAAAAAAATTTTTCAAAAAAAATTTCAAAAAAATTTGAAAAAAAATTTCAAAAAAAATTTCCAAAAAAAAATTTGAAAAAAATTTTCGAAAAAAAATTTTTGAAAAAAATTTTCGAAAAAAATTTTCGAAAAAAACTGAAAAAAAATTTCGAAAAAAAATTTGGAAAAAAAATTTTCGAAAAAAAGTTTCAAAAAAAAAATTTTCGAAAAAAATTTTGAAAAAAATTTTCGAAAAAAAATTTTGAAAAAAAATTTTGAAAAAAATTTTCAAAAAAATTTTCGAAAAAATTTTGGAAAAAAAATTCTCGAAAAAAATTTTCAAAAAAAAATTTCGAAAAAAATTATGAAAAAAATTTTCGAAAAAAATTTCGAAAAAAATTTTCACAAAAATTTGGGAAAAAAATGTTTCGAAAAAAATTTTCAAAAATTTTGCAAAAAAAATTTTCGAAAAAATTTTCAAAAATAATTTAGAAAAAAATTTTGAAAAAAAATTTCGAAAAAAAGTTTGAAAAAAATTTTCGTAAAAAATTTCGAAAAAAAATTTCGAAAAAAAATTTTTGAAAAAAATTTTGAAAAGAAATTTCCAAAAAAATTTTCAAAAAAATTCTCGAAAAAATTTTCGAAAAACAATTTTCGAAAAAATTTTCGAAAAAAAATTTTCGAAAAAAAATTTTCGAAAAAAATTTTGAAAAAAATTTTCGAAAAAAAATTTTCAAAAAAATTTTCGAAAAAATTTTGGAAAAAAATTTTTCAAAAAAAATATTGAAAAAAATTTTGGAAAGAAATTTCGAAAAAAAATTTTGAAAAAATTTTTGAAAAAAAATTTTCAAAAAAATATTCGAAAAAAATTTTCGAAAAAAATTTTCGAAAAAATTTTTCGAAAAAAATTTTCAAAAAAATTTTCGAAAAAATTCCGAAAAAAAATTTTCGAAAAAAATTTTGAAAAAAATTTTCGAAAAAAAATTTTCAAAAAAATTTTCGAAAAAATTTTGCAAAAAAATTTCTCGAAAAAAATTTTGAAAAAAATTTTCGAAAAAAATTTCGTAAAAAATTTTGAAAAAAATTTTCGAGAAAAATTTCGAAATAAAATTTTCGAAAAAAATTTTGAAAAAAAATTTCGAAAAAATTTTTCGAAAGAAATGTCGAAAAAAAATTCGAAAAAAATTTTTGAAAAAAATTTTTGAAAAAAAATTTTCGAAAAAAATTTTGAAAAAAAAATTGGAAAAAAAATTTTGAAAAAAATTTTCGAAAAAAATTTCGAAAAAAAATTTTCGAAAAAAATTTCGAAAAAAAATTTTCGAAAAAAATTTCGAAAAAAAATTTTCGAAAAAAATTTCGAAAAAAAATTTTCGAAAAAAAATTTGAAAAAAATTTTGAAAAAAAATTTTGAAAAAAATTTTGAAAAAAAATTTCGAAAAAAATTTGAAAAAAAATTTTCGAAAGAAAATTTCCAAAAAAAATTTAGAAAAAAATTTTCGAAAAAAATTTCGAAAAAAAATTTTCGAAAAAAATTTCGAAAAAAAATTTTCGAAAAAAAATTTGAAAAAAAAATTTGGAAATAAAATTTAGAAAAAAAAATTTTCGAAAAAAATTTCGATAAAAAATTTTCGAAAAAAATTTTGAAAAAAAATTTCGAAAAATATTTTCAAAAATATTTTCGAAAAAATATTGGAAAAAAATTTTTCAAAAAAAATTTCAAAAAAATTTGAAAAAAAATTTCGAAAGAAAATTTCCAAAAAAAAATTTGAAAAAAATTTTCGAAAAAAAATTTTTGAAAAAAATTTTCAAAAAAAATTTTCGAAAAAAAATTTTGAAAAAAAATTTTGAAAAAAATTTTCAAAAAAATTTTCGAAAAAATTTTGGAAAAAAAATTCTCGAAAAAAATTTTCAAAAAAAAATTTCGAAAAAAATTATGAAAAAAATTTTCGAAAAAAATTTCGAAAAAAAATTTTCGAAAAAAATTTCGAAAAAAATTTTCGAAAAAAATTTTCACAAAAATTTGGGAAAAAAATTTTTCGAAAAAAATTTTCAAAAATTTTGCAAAAAAAATTTTCGAAAAAATTTTCAAAAATAATTTAGAAAAAAATTTTGAAAAAAAATTTCGAAAAAAATTTTTAAAAAAAATTTTCGAAAAAAATTTCGAAAAAAAATTTTCGAAAAAAAATTTGAAAAAAAATTTTGGAAATAAAATTTAGAAAAAAAAATTTTCGAAAAGAATTTCGATAAAAAATTTTCGAAAAAAATTTTGAAAAAAAATTTCGAAAAAAATTTCAAAAAAATTTTCGAAAAAATATTGGAAAAAAATTTTTCAAAAAAAATTTCAAAAAAATTTGAAAAAAAATTTCAAAAAAAATTTCCAAAAAAAAATTTGAAAAAAATTTTCGAAAAAAAATTTTTGAAAAAAATTTTCGAAAAAAATTTTCGAAAAAAAAATTTTCGAAAAAAATTTTGAAAAAAATTTTCGAAAAAAATTTTCGAAAAAAAATTTTGAAAAAAAATTTTGAAAATAATTTTCAAAAAAATTTTCGAAAAAATTTTCAAAAAAATTTTTCGAAAAAAATATTTCAAAAAAATTTTTGAAAAAAATTTCGAAAAAAAATTTTCGAAAAAAATTTTCAAAAAAATTTTCGAAAAAATTTTGGAAAAAAATTTTTCGAAAAAAATTTTGAAAAAAATTTTCGAAAAAAATTTCGAAAAAAATTTTCGAAAAAAATTTTGAAAAAAAATTTCGAAAAAAATTTTGAAAAAAAATTTCGAAAAAAATTTTGAAAAAAATTTTCGAAAAAAATTTTGAAAAAAATTTTTCAAAAAAAATTTGGAAAAAAAATTATTGAAAAAAATTTTGAAAAAAATTTCGAAAAAAATTTTCAAAAAAAATTTAGAAAAAATTTTGCAAAAAAATTTTTCGAAAAAAAATTTCAAAAAAATTTTCGAAAAAATTTTCGAAAAAAAATTTTCGAAAAAAATTTTCGAAAGAAATTACGAAAAAAAATTTTCGAAAAAATTTTGAAAAAAAAATTTGGAAAAAAAATTTTGAAAAAAATTTTCGAAAAAAATTTCGAAAAAAAATTTTCGAAGAAAATTTTGAAAAAAAATTTCGAAAAAAATTTTTGAAAAAATTTTCCAAAAAAATTTTTCGAAAAAAATTTTCAATAAAATTTTCGAAAAAAATTTCAAAAAAAAAATATCGAAAAAAAGTTTGAAAAAAATTTGGAAAAAAAATTTTGAAAAAAATTTTCGAAAAAAATGTCGAAAAAAAATTTTCGAAAAAAAATTTCGAAAAAAAATTTTAAAAAAAATTTTCGAAAAAAATTTCGAAAAAAAATTTTCGAAAAAAATTTCGAAAAAAAATTTTCGAAAAAAATTTCGAAAAAAAATTTTCGAAAAAAAATTTGAAAAAAATTTTCGAAAAAAAATTTTCAAAAAAAATTTCGAAAAAATTTTGGAAAAAAATTTTTCGAAAAAAATATTGAAAAAAATTTTGGAAAGAAATTTCGAAAAAAAATTTTGAAAAAATTTTTGAAAAAAAATTTTCAAAAAAATATTCGTAAAATATTTTCGAAAAAAATTTTCGAAAAAATTTTTCGAAAAAAATTTTCAAAAAAATTTTCGAAAAAAATTTTGAAAAAAAATTTTCGAAAAAAATTTTGAAAAAAATTTTCGAAAGAAAATTTTCAAAAAAATTTTCGAAAAAATTTTGGAAAAAAATTTCTCGAAAAAAATTCTGAAAAAAATTTTCGAAAAAAATTTCGTAAAAAATTTTGAAAAAAATTTTCGAAAAAAATTTCGAAATAAAATTTTCGAAAAAAATTTTGAAAAAAAATTTCGAAAAAAATTTTCGAAAGAAATGTCGAAAAAAAATTCGAAAAAAATTTTGAAAAAAATTTTTGAAAAAAAATTTTCAAAAAAAATTTTGAAAAAAAATTTGGAAAAAAAATTTTGAAAAAAATTTTCGAAAAAAATTTCGAAAAAAAATTTTCGAAAAAAATTTCGAAAAAAAATTTTCGAAAAAAATTTCGAAAAAAAATTTTCGAAAAAAATTTCGAAAAAAAATTTTCGAAAAAAAATTTGAAAAAAATTTTGAAAAAAAAATTTTGAAAAAAATTTTGAAAAAAAATTTCGAAAAAAAATTGAAAAAAAATTTTCGAAAAAAAATTTCCAAAAAAAATTAAAAAAAAAATTTTCGAAAAAAATTTCGGAAAAAAATTTTCGAAAAAAATTTCGAAAAAAAATTTTCGAAAAAAAATTTGAAAAAAAAAATTTGGAAATAAAATTTAGAAAAAAAAATTTTCAAAAAAAATTTCGATAAAAAATTTTCAAAAAAAATTTTGAAAAAAAATTTCGAAAAAAATTTTCAAAAAAATTTTCGAAAAAATATTGGAAAAAAATTTTTCAAAAAAAATTTCAAAAAAATTTGAAAAAAAATTTCGAAAGAAAATTTCCAAAAAAAATTTTGAAAAAAATTTTCGAAAAAAATTTTGAAAAAAATTTTCGAAAAAAAATTTTCAAAAAAATTTTCGAAAAAATTTTGGAAAAAAATTTCTCGAAAAAAATTTTGAAAAAAATTTTCGAAAAAAATTTCGTAAAAAATTTTGAAAAAAATTTTCGAGAAAAATTTCGAAAAAAAATTTTCGAAAAAAATTTCGAAAAAAAATTTTCGAAAAAAATTTCGAAAAAAAATTTTCGAAAAAAATTTCGAAAAAAAATTTTCGAAAAAAATTTGAAAAAAATTTTGAAAAAAAATTTTGAAAAAAATTTTGAAAAAAAATTTCGAAAAAAATTTGAAAAAAAATTTTCGAAAAAAAATTTCCAAAAAAAATTTAAAAAAAAATTTTCGAAAAAAATTTCGAAAAAAAATTTTCGAAAAAAATTTCGAAAAAAAATTTTCGAAAAAAAATTTGGAAATAAAATTTAGAAAAAAAAATTTTCAAAAAAAATTTCGATAAAAAATTTTCAAAAAAAATTTTGAAAAAAAATTTCGAAAAAAATTTTCAAAAAAATTTTCGAAAAAATATTGGAAAAAAATTTTTCAAAAAAAATTTCAAAAAAATTTGAAAAAAAATTTCGAAAGTAAATTTCCAAAAAAAATTTTGAAAAAAATTTTCGAAAAAAATTTTGAAAAAAATTTTCGAAAAAAAATTTTCAAAAAAATTTTCGAAAAAATTTTGGAAAAAAATTTCTCGAAAAAAATTTTGAAAAAAATTTTCGAAAAAAATTTCGTAAAAAATTTTGAAAAAAATTTTCGAGAAAAATTTCGAAATAAAATTTTCGAAAAAAATTTTGAAAAAAAATTTCGAAAAAATTTTTCGAAAGAAATGTCGAAAAAAAATTCGAAAAAAATTTTTGAAAAAAATTTTTGAAAAAAAATTTTCGAAAAAAATTTTGAAAAAAAATTTGGAAAAAAAATTTTGAAAAAAATTTTCGAAAAAAATTTCGAAAAAAAATTTTCGAAAAAAATTTCGAAAAAAAATTTTCGAAAAAAATTTCGAAAAAAAATTTTCGAAAAAAATTTCGAAAAAAAATTTTCGAAAAAAAATTTGAAAAAAATTTTGAAAAAAAAATTTTGAAAAAAATTTTGAAAAAAAATTTCGAAAAAAATTTGAAAAAAAATTTTCGAAAAAAAATTTCCAAAAAAAATTAAAAAAAAAATTTTCGAAAAAAATTTCGAAAAAAAATTTTCGAAAAAAATTTCGAAAAAAAATTTTCGAAAAAAAATTTGAAAAAAAAAATTTGGAAATAAAATTTAGAAAAACAAATTTTCAAAAAAAATTTCGATAAAAAATTTTCAAAAAAAATTTTGAAAAAAAATTTCGAAAAAAATTTTCAAAAAAATTTTCGAAAAAATATTGGAAAAAAATTTTTCAAAAAAAATTTCAAAAAAATTTGAAAAAAAATTTCGAAAGAAAATTTCCAAAAAAAATTTTGAAAAAAATTTTCGAAAAAAATTTTGAAAAAAATTTTCGAAAAAAAATTTTCAAAAAAATTTTCGAAAAAATTTTGGAAAAAAATTTCTCGAAAAAAATTTTGAAAAAAATTTTCGAAAAAAATTTCGTAAAAAATTTTGAAAAAAATTTTCGAGAAAAATTTCGAAAAAAAATTTTCGAAAAAAATTTCGAAAAAAAATTTTCGAAAAAAATTTCGAAAAAAAATTTTCGAAAAAAATTTCGAAAAAAAATTTTCGAAAAAAATTTGAAAAAAATTTTGAAAAAAAATTTTGAAAAAAATTTTGAAAAAAAATTTCGAAAAAAATTTGAAAAAAAATTTTCGAAAAAAAATTTCCAAAAAAAATTTAAAAAAAAATTTTCGAAAAAAATTTCGAAAAAAAATTTTCGAAAAAAATTTCGAAAAAAAATTTTCGAAAAAAAATTTGGAAATAAAATTTAGAAAAAAAAATTTTCAAAAAAAATTTCGATAAAAAATTTTCAAAAAAAATTTTGAAAAAAAATTTCGAAAAAAATTTTCAAAAAAATTTTCGAAAAAATATTGGAAAAAAATTTTTCAAAAAAAATTTCAAAAAAATTTGAAAAAAAATTTCGAAAGTAAATTTCCAAAAAAAATTTTGAAAAAAATTTTCGAAAAAAATTTTGAAAAAAATTTTCGAAAAAAAATTTTCAAAAAAATTTTCGAAAAAATTTTGGAAAAAAATTTCTCGAAAAAAATTTTGAAAAAAATTTTCGAAAAAAATTTCGTAAAAAATTTTGAAAAAAATTTTCGAGAAAAATTTCGAAATAAAATTTTCGAAAAAAATTTTGAAAAAAAATTTCGAAAAAATTTTTCGAAAGAAATGTCGAAAAAAAATTCGAAAAAAATTTTTGAAAAAAATTTTTGAAAAAAAATTTTCGAAAAAAATTTTGAAAAAAAATTTGGAAAAAAAATTTTGAAAAAAATTTTCGAAAAAAATTTCGAAAAAAAATTTTCGAAAAAAATTTCGAAAAAAAATTTTCGAAAAAAATTTCGAAAAAAAATTTTCGAAAAAAATTTCGAAAAAAAATTTTCGAAAAAAAATTTGAAAAAAATTTTGAAAAAAAATTTTGAAAAAAATTTTGAAAAAAAATTTCGAAAAAAATTTGAAAAAAAATTTTCGAAAGAAAATTTCCAAAAAAAATTTCGAAAAAAATTTTCGAAAAAAATTTCGAAAAAAAATATTCGAAAAAAATTTCGAAAAAAAATTTTCGAAAAAAAATTTGAAAAAAAAATTTGGAAATAAAATTTAGAAAAAAAAATTTTCGAAAAAAATTTCGATAAAAAATTTTCGAAAAAAATTTTGAAAAAAAATTTCGAAAAAAATTTTCAAAAAAATTTTCGAAAAAATATTGGAAAAAAATTTTTCTAAAAAAATTTCAAAAAAATTTGAAAAAAAATTTCGAAAGAAAATTTCCAAAAAAAAATTTGAAAAAAATTTTCGAAAAAAAATTTTTGAAAAAAATTTTCGAAAAAAATTTTCGAAAAAAACTGAAAAAAAATTTCGAAAAAAAATTTGGAAAAAAAATTTTCGAAAAAAATTTTGAAAAAAATTTTCAAAAAAATTTTCGAAAAAATTTTGGAAAAAAAATTCTCGAAAAAAATTTTCAAAAAAAAATTTCGAAAAAAATTATGAAAAAAATTTTCGAAAAAAATTTCGAAAAAAAATTTTCGAAAAAAATTTCGAAAAAAATTTTCGAAAAAAATTTTCACAAAAATTTGGGAAAAACATTTTTCGAAAAAAATTTTCAAAAATTTTGCAAAAAAAATTTCGGAAAAATTTTCAAAAATAATTTAGAAAAAAATTTTGAAAAAAAATTTCGAAAAAAATTTTGAAAAAAAATTTTCGAAAAAAATTTCGAAAAAAAATTTTCGAAAAAAAAATTTGAAAAAAAAATTTGGAAATAAAATTTAGAAAAAAAAATTTTCGAAAAAAATTTAGATAAAAAATTTTCGAAAAAAATTTTGAAAAAAAATTTCGAAAAAAATTTCAAAAAAATTTCGAAAAAAATTTCAAAAAAATTTTCGAAAAAATATTGGAAAAAAATTTTTCAAAAAAAATTTCAAAAAAATTTGAAAAAAAATTTCAAAAAAAATTTCCAAAAAAAAATTTGAAAAAAATTTTCGAAAAAAAATTTTTGAAAAAAATTTTCGAAAAAAATTTTCGAAAAAAACTGAAAAAAAATTTCGAAAAAAAATTTGGAAAAAAAATTTTCGAAAAAAAGTTTCAAAAAAAAAATTTTCGAAAAAAATTTTGAAAAAAATTTTCGAAAAAAAATTTTGAAAAAAAATTTTGAAAAAAATTTTCAAAAAAATTTTCGAAAAAATTTTGGAAAAAAAATTCTCGAAAAAAATTTTCAAAAAAAAATTTCGAAAAAAATTATGAAAAAAATTTTCGAAAAAAATTTCGAAAAAAATTTTCACAAAAATTTGGGAAAAAAATGTTTCGAAAAAAATTTTCAAAAATTTTGCAAAAAAAATTTTCGAAAAAATTTTCAAAAATAATTTAGAAAAAAATTTTGAAAAAAAATTTCGAAAAAAAGTTTGAAAAAAATTTTCGTAAAAAATTTCGAAAAAAAATTTCGAAAAAAAATTTTTGAAAAAAATTTTGAAAAGAAATTTCCAAAAAAATTTTCAAAAAAATTCTCGAAAAAATTTTCGAAAAACAATTTTCGAAAAAATTTTCGAAAAAAAATTTTCGAAAAAAAATTTTCGAAAAAAATTTTGAAAAAAATTTTCGAAAAAAAATTTTCAAAAAAATTTTCGAAAAAATTTTGGAAAAAAATTTTTCAAAAAAAATATTGAAAAAAATTTTGGAAAGAAATTTCGAAAAAAAATTTTGAAAAAATTTTTGAAAAAAAATTTTCAAAAAAATATTCGAAAAAAATTTTCGAAAAAAATTTTCGAAAAAATTTTTCGAAAAAAATTTTCAAAAAAATTTTCGAAAAAATTCCGAAAAAAAATTTTCGAAAAAAATTTTGAAAAAAATTTTCGAAAAAAAATTTTCAAAAAAATTTTCGAAAAAATTTTGGAAAAAAATTTCTCGAAAAAAATTTTGAAAAAAATTTTCGAAAAAAATTTCGTAAAAAATTTTGAAAAAAATTTTCGAGAAAAATTTCGAAATAAAATTTTCGAAAAAAATTTTGAAAAAAAATTTCGAAAAAATTTTTCGAAAGAAATGTCGAAAAAAAATTCGAAAAAAATTTTTGAAAAAAATTTTTGAAAAAAAATTTTCGAAAAAAATTTTGAAAAAAAAATTGGAAAAAAAATTTTGAAAAAAATTTTCGAAAAAAATTTCGAAAAAAAATTTTCGAAAAAAATTTCGAAAAAAAATTTTCGAAAAAAATTTCGAAAAAAAATTTTCGAAAAAAATTTCGAAAAAAAATTTTCGAAAAAAAATTTGAAAAAAATTTTGAAAAAAAATTTTGAAAAAAATTTTGAAAAAAAATTTCGAAAAAAATTTGAAAAAAAATTTTCGAAAGAAAATTTCCAAAAAAAATTTAGAAAAAAATTTTCGAAAAAAATTTCGAAAAAAAATTTTCGAAAAAAATTTCGAAAAAAAATTTTCGAAAAAAAATTTGAAAAAAAAATTTGGAAATAAAATTTAGAAAAAAAAATTTTCGAAAAAAATTTCGATAAAAAATTTTCGAAAAAAATTTTGAAAAAAAATTTCGAAAAATATTTTCAAAAATATTTTCGAAAAAATATTGGAAAAAAATTTTTCAAAAAAAATTTCAAAAAAATTTGAAAAAAAATTTCGAAAGAAAATTTCCAAAAAAAAATTTGAAAAAAATTTTCGAAAAAAAATTTTTGAAAAAAATTTTCAAAAAAAATTTTCGAAAAAAAATTTTGAAAAAAAATTTTGAAAAAAATTTTCAAAAAAATTTTCGAAAAAATTTTGGAAAAAAAATTCTCGAAAAAAATTTTCAAAAAAAAATTTCGAAAAAAATTATGAAAAAAATTTTCGAAAAAAATTTCGAAAAAAAATTTTCGAAAAAAATTTCGAAAAAAATTTTCGAAAAAAATTTTCACAAAAATTTGGGAAAAAAATTTTTCGAAAAAAATTTTCAAAAATTTTGCAAAAAAAATTTTCGAAAAAATTTTCAAAAATAATTTAGAAAAAAATTTTGAAAAAAAATTTCGAAAAAAATTTTTAAAAAAAATTTTCGAAAAAAATTTCGAAAAAAAATTTTCGAAAAAAAATTTGAAAAAAAATTTTGGAAATAAAATTTAGAAAAAAAAATTTTCGAAAAGAATTTCGATAAAAAATTTTCGAAAAAAATTTTGAAAAAAAATTTCGAAAAAAATTTCAAAAAAATTTTCGAAAAAATATTGGAAAAAAATTTTTCAAAAAAAATTTCAAAAAAATTTGAAAAAAAATTTCAAAAAAAATTTCCAAAAAAAAATTTGAAAAAAATTTTCGAAAAAAAATTTTTGAAAAAAATTTTCGAAAAAAATTTTCGAAAAAAAAATTTTCGAAAAAAATTTTGAAAAAAATTTTCGAAAAAAATTTTCGAAAAAAAATTTTGAAAAAAAATTTTGAAAATAATTTTCAAAAAAATTTTCGAAAAAATTTTCAAAAAAATTTTTCGAAAAAAATATTTCAAAAAAATTTTTGAAAAAAATTTCGAAAAAAAATTTTCGAAAAAAATTTTCAAAAAAATTTTCGAAAAAATTTTGGAAAAAAATTTTTCGAAAAAAATTTTGAAAAAAATTTTCGAAAAAAATTTCGAAAAAAATTTTCGAAAAAAATTTTGAAAAAAAATTTCGAAAAAAATTTTGAAAAAAAATTTCGAAAAAAATTTTGAAAAAAATTTTCGAAAAAAATTTTGAAAAAAATTTTTCAAAAAAAATTTGGAAAAAAAATTATTGAAAAAAATTTTGAAAAAAATTTCGAAAAAAATTTTCAAAAAAAATTTAGAAAAAATTTTGCAAAAAAATTTTTCGAAAAAAAATTTCAAAAAAATTTTCGAAAAAATTTTCGAAAAAAAATTTTCGAAAAAAATTTTCGAAAGAAATTACGAAAAAAAATTTTCGAAAAAATTTTGAAAAAAAAATTTGGAAAAAAAATTTTGAAAAAAATTTTCGAAAAAAATTTCGAAAAAAAATTTTCGAAGAAAATTTTGAAAAAAAATTTCGAAAAAAATTTTTGAAAAAATTTTCCAAAAAAATTTTTCGAAAAAAATTTTCAAAAAAATTTTCGAAAAAAATTTCAAAAAAAAAATATCGAAAAAAAGTTTGAAAAAAATTTGGAAAAAAAATTTTGAAAAAAATTTTCGAAAAAAATGTCGAAAAAAAATTTTCGAAAAAAAATTTCGAAAAAAAATTTTCGAAAAAATTTTCGAAAAAAATTTTCGAAAAAATTTTGGAAAAAAATTTGAAAAAAATTTTCGAAAAAAATTTCGAAAAAAAATTTTCGAAAAAAATTTTGAAAAAAAATTTCCAAAAAAATTTTCAAAAAAATTCTCGAAAAAATTTTCGAAAAAAAATTTTCGAAAAAATTTTCGAAAAAAAATTTTCGAAAAAAATTTTGAAAAAAATTTTCGAAAAAAAATTTTCAAAAAAAATTTCGAAAAAATTTTGGAAAAAAATTTTTCGAAAAAAATATTGAAAAAAATTTTGGAAAGAAATTTCGAAAAAAAATTTTGAAAAAATTTTTGAAAAAAAATTTTCAAAAAAATATTCGTAAAATATTTTCGAAAAAAATTTTCGAAAAAATTTTTCGAAAAAAATTTTCAAAAAAATTTTCGAAAAAAATTTCGAAAAAAAATTTTCGAAAAAAATTTTGAAAAAAATTTTCGAAAGAAAATTTTCAAAAAAATTTTCGAAAAAATTTTGGAAAAAAATTTCTCGAAAAAAATTCTGAAAAAAATTTTCGAAAAAAATTTCGTAAAAAATTTTGAAAAAAATTTTCGAAAAAAATTTCGAAATAAAATTTTCGAAAAAAATTTTGAAAAAAAATTTCGAAAAAAATTTTCGAAAGAAATGTCGAAAAAAAATTCGAAAAAAATTTTGAAAAAAATTTTTGAAAAAAAATTTTCAAAAAAAATTTTGAAAAAAAATTTGGAAAAAAAATTTTAAAAAAAATTTTCGAAAAAAATTTCGAAAAAAAATTTTCGAAAAAAATTTCGAAAAAAAATTTTCGAAAAAAATTTCGAAAAAAAATTTTCGAAAAAAAAATTGAAAAAAATTTTGAAAAAAAATTTTGAAAAAAATTTTGAAAAAAAATTTCGAAAAAAATTTGAAAAAAAATTTTCGAAAAAAAATTTCCAAAAAAAATTAAAAAAAAAATTTTCGAAAAAAATTTCGAAAAAAAATTTTCGAAAAAAATTTCGAAAAAAAATTTTCGAAAAAAAATTTGAAAAAAAAAATTTGGAAATAAAATTTAGAAAAAAAAATTTTCAAAAAAAATTTCGAAAAAAAATTTTCAAAAAAAATTTTGAAAAAAAATTTCGAAAAAAATTTTCAAAAAAATTTTCGAAAAAATATTGGAAAAAAATTTTTCAAAAAAAATTTCAAAAAAATTTGAAAAAAAATTTCGAAAGAAAATTTCCAAAAAAAATTTTGAAAAAAATTTTCGAAAAAAATTTTGAAAAAAATTTTCGAAAAAAAATTTTCAAAAAAATTTTCGAAAAAATTTTGGAAAAAAATTTCTCGAAAAAAATTTTGAAAAAAATTTTCGAAAAAAATTTCGTAAAAAATTTTGAAAAAAATTTTCGAGAAAAATTTCGAAAAAAAATTTTCGAAAAAAATTTCGAAAAAAAATTTTCGAAAAAAATTTCGAAAAAAAATTTTCGAAAAAAATTTCGAAAAAAAATTTTCGAAAAAAAATTTGAAAAAAATTTTGAAAAAAAATTTTGAAAAAAATTTTGAAAAAAAATTTCGAAAAAAATTTGAAAAAAAATTTTCGAAAAAAAATTTCCAAAAAAAATTAAAAAAAAAATTTTCGAAAAAAATTTCGAAAAAAAATTTTCGAAAAAAATTTCGAAAAAAAATTTTCGAAAAAAAATTTGAAAAAAAAAATTTGGAAATAAAATTTAGAAAAAAAAATTTTCAAAAAAAATTTCGATAAAAAATTTTCAAAAAAAATTTTGAAAAAAAATTTTGAAAAAAATTTTCAAAAAAATTTTCGAAAAAATATTGGAAAAAAATTTTTCAAAAAAAATTTCAAAAAAATTTGAAAAAAAATTTCGAAAGAAAATTTCCAAAAAAAAATTTTGAAAAAAATTTTCGAAAAAAATTTTGAAAAAAATTTTCGAAAAAAAATTTTCAAAAAAACTTTCGAAAAAATTTTGGAAAAAAATTTCTCGAAAAAAATTTTGAAAAAAATTTTCGAAAAAAATTTCGTAAAAAATTTTGAAAAAAAATTTCGAGAAAAATTTCGAAATAAAATTTTCGAAAAAAATTTTGAAAAAAAATTTCGAAAAAATTTTTCGAAAGAAATGTCGAAAAAAAATTCGAAAAAAATTTTTGAAAAAAATTTTTGAAAAAAAATTTTCGAAAAAAATTTTGAAAAAAAATTTGGAAAAAAAATTTTGAAAAAAATTTTCGAAAAAAATTTCGAAAAAAAATTTTCGAAAAAAATTTCGAAAAAAAATTTTCGAAAAAAATTTCGAAAAAAAATTTTCGAAAAAAATTTCGAAAAAAAATTTTCGAAAAAAAATTTGAAAAAAATTTTGAAAAAAAATTTTGAAAAAAATTTTGAAAAAAAATTTTGAAAAAAATTTGAAAAAAAATTTTCGAAAGAAAATTTCCAAAAAAAATTTCGAAAAAAATTTTCGAAAAAAATTTCGAAAAAAAATATTCGAAAAAAATTTCGAAAAAAAATTTTCGAAAAAAAATTTGAAAAAAAAATTTGGAAATAAAATTTAGAAAAAAAAATTTTCGAAAAAAATTTCGATAAAAAATTTTCGAAAAAAATTTTGAAAAAAAATTTCGAAAAAAATTTTCAAAAAAATTTTCGAAAAAATATTGGAAAAAAATTTTTCTAAAAAAATTTCAAAAAAATTTGAAAAAAAATTTCGAAAGAAAATTTCCAAAAAAAAATTTGAAAAAAATTTTCGAAAAAAAATTTTTGAAAAAAATTTTCGAAAAAAATTTTCGAAAAAAACTGAAAAAAAATTTCGAAAAAAAATTTGGAAAAAAAATTTTCGAAAAAAATTTTGAAAAAAATTTTCAA
Organism: Uropetala carovei; assembly: GCA_036926305.1. Lineage (NCBI taxonomy): Eukaryota > Metazoa > Arthropoda > Insecta > Odonata > Petaluridae > Uropetala > Uropetala carovei. The sequence goes on along the minus strand of JAXCHB010000252.1, from coordinate 656,272 downwards.
AAAAATTTTCGAAAAAATTTTGGAAAAAAAATTCTCGAAAAAAATTTTCAAAAAAAAATTTCGAAAAAAATTATGAAAAAAATTTTCGAAAAAAATTTCGAAAAAAAATTTTCGAAAAAAATTTCGAAAAAAATTTTCGAAAAAAATTTTCACAAAAATTTGGGAAAAAAATTTTTCGAAAAAAATTTTCAAAAATTTTGCAAAAAAAATTTCGGAAAAATTTTCAAAAATAATTTAGAAAAAAATTTTGAAAAAAAATTTCGAAAAAAATTTTGAAAAAAAATTTTCGAAAAAAATTTCGAAAAAAAATTTTCGAAAAAAAAATTTGAAAAAAAAATTTGGAAATAAAATTTAGAAAAAAAAATTTTCGAAAAAAATTTAGATAAAAAATTTTCGAAAAAAATTTTGAAAAAAAATTTCGAAAAAAATTTCAAAAAAATTTCGAAAAAAATTTCAAAAAAATTTTCGAAAAAATATTGGAAAAAAATTTTTCAAAAAAAATTTCAAAAAAATTTGAAAAAAAATTTTAAAAAAAACTTCCAAAAAAAAATTTGAAAAAAATTTTCGAAAAAAAATTTTTGAAAAAAATTTTCGAAAAAAATTTTCGAAAAAAAAATTTTCGAAAAAAATTTTGAAAAAAATTTTCGAAAAAAATTTTCGAAAAAAAATTTTGAAAAAAAATTTTGAAAAAAATTTTCAAAAGAATTTTCGAAAAAATTTTGGAAAAAAAATTCTCGAAAAAAATTTTCAAAAAAAAATTTCGAAAAAAATTATGAAAAAAATTTTCGAAAAAAATTTCGAAAAAAAATTTTCGAAAAAAATTTCGAAAAAAATTTTCGAAAAAAATTTTCACAAAAATTTGGGAAAAAAATTTTTCGAAAAAAATTTTCAAAAATTTTGCAAAAAAAATTTTCGAAAAAATTTTCAAAAATAATTTAGAAAAAAATTTTGAAAAAAAATTTCGAAAAAAATTTTGAAAAAAATTTTCGTAAAAAATTTCGAAAAAAAATTTCGAAAAAAAATTTTCGAAAAAAATTTCGAAAAAAAATTTTCGAAAAAAATTTTGAAAAAAAATTTCGAAAAAAATTTTCAAAAAAATTTTCGAAAAAAATTTTCAAAAAAATTTTTCGAAAAAAATATTTCAAAAAAATTTTTGAAAAAAATTTCGAAAAAAAATTTTCGAAAAAAATTTTCAAAAAAATTTTCGAAAAAATTTTGGAAAAAAATTTTTCGAAAAAAATTTTGAAAAAAATTTTCGGAAAAAATTTCGAAAAAAATTTTCGAAAAAAATTTTGAAAAAAAATTTCGAAAAAAATTTTGAAAAAAAATTTCGAAAAAAATTTTGAAAAAAATTTTCGAAAAAAATTTTGAAAAAAATTTTTCAAAAAAAAATTGGAAAAAAAATTATTGAAAAAAATTTTGAAAAAAATTTCGAAAAAAATTTTCAAAAAAAATTTAGAAAAAATTTTGCAAAAAAATTTTTCGAAAAAAAATTTCAAAAAAATTTTCGAAAAAATTTTCGAAAAAAAATTTTCGAAAAAAATTTTCGAAAGAAATTACGAAAAAAAATTTTCGAAAAAATTTTGAAAAAAAAATTTGGAAAAAAAATTTTGAAAAAAATTTTCGAAAAAAATTTCGAAAAAAAATTTTCGAAAAAAATTTCGAAAAAAAATTTTCGAAGAAAATTTTGAAAAAAAATTTCGAAAAAAATTTTTGAAAAAATTTTCGAAAAAAATTTTCCAAAAAAATTTTTCGAAAAAAATTTTCAAAAAAATTTTCGAAAAAAATTTCAAAAAAAAAATATCGAAAAAAAATTTGAAAAAAAAATTTGGAAATAAAATTTAGAAAAAAAAATTTTCGAAAAAAATTTCGATAAAAAATTTTCGAAAAAAATTTTGAAAAAAAATTTCGAAAAAAATTTTCAAAAAAATTTTCGAAAAAATATTGGAAAAAAATTTTTCAAAAAAAATTTCAAAAAAATTTGAAAAAAAATTTCGAAAGAAAATTTCCAAAAAAAAATTTGAAAAAAATTTTCGAAAAAAAATTTTTGAAAAAAATTTTCAAAAAAAATTTTCGAAAAAAAATTTTGAAAAAAAATTTTGAAAAAAATTTTCAAAAAAATTTTCGAAAAAATTTTGGAAAAAAAATTCTCGAAAAAAATTTTCAAAAAAAAATTTCGAAAAAAATTATGAAAAAAATTTTCGAAAAAAATTTCGAAAAAAAATTTTCACAAAAATTTGGGAAAAAAATTTTTCGAAAAAAATTTTCAAAAATTTTGCAAAAAAAATTTTCGAAAAAATTTTCAAAAATAATTTAGAAAAAAATTTTCAAAAAAAATTTTGAAAAAAAATTTGGAAAAAAAATTTTGAAAAAAATTTTCGAAAAAAATTTCGAAAAAAAATTTTCGAAAAAAATTTCGAAAAAAAATTTTCGAAAAAAATTTCGAAAAAAAATTTTCGAAAAAAAATTTGAAAAAAATTTTGAAAAAAAATTTTGAAAAAAATTTTGAAAAAAAATTTCGAAAAAAATTTGAAAAAAAATTTTCGAAAAAAAATTTCCAAAAAAAATTAAAAAAAAAATTTTCGAAAAAAATTTCGAAAAAAAATTTTCGAAAAAAATTTCGAAAAAAAATTTTCGAAAAAAAATTTGAAAAAAAAAATTTGGAAATAAAATTTAGAAAAAAAAATTTTCAAAAAAAATTTCGATAAAAAATTTTCAAAAAAAATTTTGAAAAAAAATTTCGAAAAAAATTTTCAAAAAAATTTTCGAAAAAATATTGGAAAAAAATTTTTCAAAAAAAATTTCAAAAAAATTTGAAAAAAAATTTCGAAAGAAAATTTCCAAAAAAAATTTTGAAAAAAATTTTCGAAAAAAATTTTGAAAAAAATTTTCGAAAAAAAATTTTCAAAAAAATTTTCGAAAAAATTTTGGAAAAAAATTTCTCGAAAAAAATTTTGAAAAAAATTTTCGAAAAAAATTTCGTAAAAAATTTTGAAAAAAATTTTCGAGAAAAATTTCGAAAAAAAATTTTCGAAAAAAATTTCGAAAAAAAATTTTCGAAAAAAATTTCGAAAAAAAATTTTCGAAAAAAATTTCGAAAAAAAATTTTCGAAAAAAAATTTGAAAAAAATTTTGAAAAAAAATTTTGAAAAAAATTTTGAAAAAAAATTTCGAAAAAAATTTGAAAAAAAATTTTCGAAAAAAAATTTCCAAAAAAAATTAAAAAAAAAATTTTCGAAAAAAATTTCGAAAAAAAATTTTCGAAAAAAATTTCGAAAAAAAATTTTCGAAAAAAAATTTGAAAAAAAAAATTTGGAAATAAAATTTAGAAAAAAAAATTTTCAAAAAAAATTTCGATAAAAAATTTTCAAAAAAAATTTTGAAAAAAAATTTTGAAAAAAATTTTCAAAAAAATTTTCGAAAAAATATTGGAAAAAAATTTTTCAAAAAAAATTTCAAAAAAATTTGAAAAAAAATTTCGAAAGAAAATTTCCAAAAAAAATTTTAAAAAAAATTTTCGAAAAAAATTTTGAAAAAAATTTTCGAAAAAAAATTTTCAAATAATTTTCGAAAAAATTTTGGAAAAAAATTTCTCGAAAAAAATTTTGAAAAAAATTTTCGAAAAAAATTTCGTAAAAAATTTTGAAAAAAATTTTCGAGAAAAATTTCGAAATAAAATTTTCGAAAAAAATTTTGAAAAAAAATTTCGAAAAAATTTTTCGAAAGAAATGTCGAAAAAAAATTCGAAAAAAATTTTTGAAAAAAATTTTTGAAAAAAAATTTTCGAAAAAAATTTTGAAAAAAAATTTGGAAAAAAAATTTTGAAAAAGATTTTCGAAAAAAATTTCGAAAAAAAATTTTCGAAAAAAATTTCGAAAAAAAATTTTCGAAAAAAATTTCGAAAAAAAATTTTCGAAAAAAATTTCGAAAAAAAATTTTCGAAAAAAATTTCGAAAAAAAATTTTCGAAAAAAATTTCGAAAAAAAATATTCGAAAAAAATTTCGAAAAAAAATTTTCGAAAAAAAATTTGAAAAAAAAATTTGGAAATAAAATTTAGAAAAAAAAATTTTCGAAAAAAATTTCGATAAAAAATTTTCGAAAAAAATTTTGAAAAAAAATTTCGAAAAAAATTTTCAAAAAAATTTTCGAAAAAATATTGGAAAAAAATTTTTCTAAAAAAATTTCAAAAAAATTTGAAAAAAAATTTCGAAAGAAAATTTCCAAAAAAAAATTTGAAAAAAATTTTCGAAAAAAAATTTTTGAAAAAAATTTTCGAAAAAAATTTTCGAAAAAAACTGAAAAAAAATTTCGAAAAAAAATTTGGAAAAAAAATTTTCGAAAAAAATTTTGAAAAAAATTTTCAAAAAAATTTTCGAAAAAATTTTGGAAAAAAAATTCTCGAAAAAAATTTTCAAAAAAAAATTTCGAAAAAAATTATGAAAAAAATTTTCGAAAAAAATTTCGAAAAAAAATTTTCGAAAAAAAAATTTGAAAAAAAAATTTGGAAATAAAATTTAGAAAAAAAAATTTTCGAAAAAAATTTAGATAAAAAATTTTCGAAAAAAATTTTGAAAAAAAATTTCGAAAAAAATTTCAAAAAAATTTCGAAAAAAATTTCAAAAAAATTTTCGAAAAAATATTGGAAAAAAATTTTTCAAAAAAAATTTCAAAAAAATTTGAAAAAAAATTTCAAAAAAAACTTCCAAAAAAAAATTTGAAAAAAATTTTCGAAAAAAAATTTTTGAAAAAAATTTTCGAAAAAAATTTTCGAAAAAAAAATTTTCGAAAAAAATTTTGAAAAAAATTTTCGAAAAAAATTTTCGAAAAAAAATTTTGAAAAAAAATTTTCAAAAAAATTTTCGAAAAAATTTTGGAAAAAAAATTCTCGAAAAAAATTTTCAAAAAAAAATTTCGAAAAAAATTATGAAAAAAATTTTCGAAAAAAATTTCGAAAAAAAATTTTCGAAAAAAATTTCGAAAAAAATTTTCGAAAAAAATTTTCACAGAAATTTGAAAAAAAAATTTTTCGAAAAAAATTTTCAAAAATTTTGCAAAAAAAATTTTCGAAAAAATTTTCAAAAATAATTTAGAAAAAAATTTTGAAAAAAAATTTCGAAAAAAATTTTGAAAAAAAATTTTCGAAAAAAATTTCGAAAAAAAATTTTCGAAAAAAAATTTGAAAAAAAAATTTGGAAATAAAATTTAGAAAAAAAAATTTTCGAAAAGAATTTCGATAAAAAATTTTCGAAAAAAATTTTGAAAAAAAATTTCGAAAAAAATTTCAAAAAAATTTTCGAAAAAATATTGGAAAAAAATTTTTCAAAAAAAATTTCAGAAAAATTTGAAAAAAAATTTCAAAAAAAATTTCCAAAAAAAAATTTGAAAAAAATTTTCGAAAAAAAATTTTTGAAAAAAATTTTCGAAAAAAATTTTCGAAAAAAAAATTTTCGAAAAAAATTTTGAAAAAAATTTTCGAAAAAAATTTTCGAAAAAAAATTTTGAAAAAAAATTTTGAAAATAATTTTCAAAAAAATTTTCGAAAAAATTTTCAAAAAAATTTTTCGAAAAAAATATTTCAAAAAAATTTTTGAAAAAAATTTCGAAAAAAAATTTTCGAAAAAAATTTTCAAAAAAATTTTCGAAAAAATTTTGGAAAAAAATTTTTCGAAAAAAATTTTGAAAAAAATTTTCGAAAAAAATTTCGAAAAAAATTTTCGAAAAAAATTTTGAAAAAAAATTTCGAAAAAAATTTTGAAAAATAATTTCGAAAAAAATTTTGAAAAAAATTTTCGAAAAAAATTTTGAAAAAAATTTTTCAAAAAAAATTTGGAAAAAAAATTATTGAAAAAAATTTTGAAAAAAATTTCGAAAAAAATTTTCAAAAAAAATTTAGAAAAAATTTTGCAAAAAAATTTTTCGAAAAAAAATTTCAAAAAAATTTTCGAAAAAATTTTCGAAAAAAAATTTTCGAAAAAAATTTTCGAAAGAAATTACGAAAAAAAATTTTCGAAAAAATTTTGAAAAAAAAATTTGGAAAAAAAATTTTGAAAAAAATTTTCGAAAAAAATTTCGAAAAAAAATTTTCGAAGAAATTTTGAAAAAAAATTTCGAAAAAAATTTTTGAAAAAATTTTCCAAAAAAATTTTTCGAAAAAAATTTTCAAAAAAATTTTCGAAAAAAATTTCAAAAAAAAAATATCGAAAAAAAGTTTGAAAAAAATTTGGAAAAAAAATTTTGAAAAAAATTTTCGAAAAAAATGTCGAAAAAAAATTTTCGAAAAAAAATTTCGAAAAAAAATTTTCGAAAAAAATTTCGAAAAAAATTTTCGAAAAAATTTTGGAAAAAAATTTGAAAAAAATTTTCGAAAAAAATTTCGAAAAAAAATTTTCGAAAAAAATTTTGAAAAAAAATTTCCAAAAAAATTTTCAAAAAAATTCTCGAAAAAATTTTCGAAAAAAAATTTTCGAAAAAATTTTCGAAAAAAAATTTTCGAAAAAAATTTTGAAAAAAATTTTCGAAAAAAAATTTTCAAAAAAAATTTCGAAAAAATTTTGGAAAAAAATTTTTCGAAAAAAATATTGAAAAAAATTTTGGAAAGAAATTTCGAAAAAAAATTTTGAAAAAATTTTTGAAAAAAAATTTTCAAAAAAATATTCGTAAAATATTTTCGAAAAAAATTTTCGAAAAAATTTTTCGAAAAAAATTTTCAAAAAAATTTTCGAAAAAAATTTCGAAAAAAAATTTTCAAAAAAATTTTCGAAAAAATTTTGGAAAAAAATTTCTCGAAAAAAATTCTGAAAAAAATTTTCGAAAAAAATTTCGTAAAAAATTTTGAAAAAAATTTTCGAAAAAAATTTCGAAATAAAATTTTCGAAAAAAATTTTGAAAAAAAATTTCGAAAAAAATTTTCGAAAGAAATGTCGAAAAAAAATTCGAAAAAAATTTTGAAAAAAATTTTTGAAAAAAAATTTTCAAAAAAAATTTTGAAAAAAAATTTGGAAAAAAAATTTTGAAAAAAATTTTCGAAAAAAATTTCGAAAAAAAATTTTCGAAAAAAATTTCGAAAAAAAAGTTTCGAAAAAAATTTCGAAAAAAAATTTTCGAAAAAAATTTCGAAAAAAAATTTTCGAAAAAAAATTTGAAAAAAATTTTGAAAAAAAATTTTGAAAAAAATTTTGAAAAAAAATTTCGAAAAAAATTTGAAAAAAAATTTTCGAAAAAAAATTTCCAAAAAAAATTAAAAAAAAATTTTCGAAAAAAATTTCGAAAAAAAATTTTCGAAAAAAATTTCGAAAAAAAATTTTCGAAAAAAAATTTGAAAAAAAAAATTTGGAAATAAAATTTAGAAAAAAAAATTTTCAAAAAAAATTTCGATAAAAAATTTTCAAAAAAAATTTTGAAAAAAAATTTCGAAAAAAATTTTCAAAAAAATTTTCGAAAAAATATTGGAAAAAAATTTTTCAAAAAAAATTTCAAAAAAATTTGAAAAAAAATTTCGAAAGAAAATTTCCAAAAAAAATTTTGAAAAAAATTTTCGAAAAAAATTTTGAAAAAAATTTTCGAAAAAAAATTTTCAAAAAAATTTTCGAAAAAATTTTGGAAAAAAATTTCTCGAAAAAAATTTTGAAAAAAATTTTCGAAAAAAATTTCGTAAAAAATTTTGAAAAAAATTTTCGAGAAAAATTTCGAAAAAAAATTTTCGAAAAAAATTTCGAAAAAAAATTTTCGAAAAAAATTTCGAAAAAAAATTTTCGAAAAAAATTTCGAAAAAAAATTTTCGAAAAAAAATTTGAAAAAAATTTTGAAAAAAAATTTTGAAAAAAATTTTGAAAAAAAATTTCGAAAAAAATTTGAAAAAAAATTTTCGAAAAAAAATTTCCAAAAAAAATTAAAAAAAAAATTTTCGAAAAAAATTTCGAAAAAAAATTTTCGAAAAAAATTTCGAAAAAAAATTTTCGAAAAAAAATTTGAAAAAAAAAATTTGGAAATAAAATTTAGAAAAAAAAATTTTCAAAAAAAATTTCGATAAAAAATTTTCAAAAAAAATTTTGAAAAAAAATTTCGAAAAAAATTTTCAAAAAAATTTTCGAAAAAATATTGGAAAAAAATTTCAAAAAAATTTGAAAAAAAATTTCGAAAGAAAATTTCCAAAAAAAATTTTGAAAAAAATTTTCGAAAAAAATTTTGAAAAAAATTTTCGAAAAAAAATTTTCAAAAAAATTTTCGAAAAAATTTTGGAAAAAAATTTCTCGAAAAAAATTTTGAAAAAAATTTTCGAAAAAAATTTCGTAAAAAATTTTGAAAAAAATTTTCGAGAAAAATTTCGAAATAAAATTTTCGAAAAAAATTTTGAAAAAAAATTTCGAAAAAATTTTTCGAAAGAAATGTCGAAAAAAAAATCGAAAAAAATTTTTGAAAAAAATTTTTGAAAAAAAATTTTCGAAAAAAATTTTGAAAAAAAATTTGGAAAAAAAATTTTGAAAAAAATTTTCGAAAAAAATTTCGAAAAAAAATTTTCGAAAAAAATTTCGAAAAAAAATTTTCGAAAAAAATTTCGAAAAAAAATTTTCGAAAAAAATTTCGAAAAAAAATTTTCGAAAAAAATTTTCAAAAAAATTTTCGAAAAAATTTTGGAAAAAAATTTTTCGAAAAAAATTTTGAAAAAAATTTTCGAAAAAAATTTCGAAAAAAATTTTCGAAAAAAATTTTGAAAAAAAATTTCGAAAAAAATTTTGAAAAAAAATTTCGAAAAAAATTTTGAAAAAAATTTTCGAAAAAAATTTTGAAAAAAATTTTTCAAAAAAAATTTGGAAAAAAAATTATTGAAAAAAATTTTGAAAAAAATTTCGAAAAAAATTTTCAAAAAAAATTTAGAAAAAATTTTGCAAAAAAATTTTTCGAAAAAAAATTTCAAAAAAATTTTCGAAAAAATTTTCGAAAAAAAATTTTCGAAAAAAATTTTCGAAAGAAATTACGAAAAAAAAATTTCGAAAAAATTTTGAAAAAAAAATTTGGAAAAAAAATTTTGAAAAAAATTTTCGAAAAAAATTTCGAAAAAAAATTTTCGAAGAAAATTTTGAAAAAAAATTTCGAAAAAAATTTTTGAAAAAATTTTCCAAAAAAATTTTTCGAAAAAAATTTTCAAAAAAATTTTCGAAAAAAATTTCAAAAAAAAAATATCGAAAAGAAGTTTGAAAAAAATTTGGAAAAAAAATTTTGAAAAAAATTTTCGAAAAAAATGTCGAAAAAAAATTTTCGAAAAAAAATTTCGAAAAAAAATTTTCGAAAAAAATTTCGAAAAAAATTTTCGAAAAAATTTTGGAAAAAAATTTGAAAAAAATTTTCGAAAAAAATTTCGAAAAAAAATTTTCGAAAAAATTTGGAAAAAAAATTTCCAAAAAAATTTTCAAAAAAATTCTCGAAAAAATTTTCGAAAAAAAATTTTCGAAAAAATTTTCGAAAAAAAATTTTCGAAAAAAATTTTGAAAAAAATTTTCGAAAAAAAATTTTCAAAAAAAATTTCGAAAAAATTTTGGAAAAAAATTTTTCGAAAAAAATATTGAAAAAAATTTTGGAAAGAAATTTCGAAAAAAAATTTTGAAAAAATTTTTGAAAAAAAATTTTCAAAAAAATATTCGTAAAATATTTCGAAAAAAAATATTCGAAAAAAATTTCGAAAAAAAATTTTCGAAAAAAAATTTGAAAAAAAAATTTGGAAATAAAATTTAGAAAAAAAAATTTTCGAAAAAAATTTCGATAAAAAATTTTCGAAAAAAATTTTGAAAAAAAATTTCGAAAAAAATTTTCAAAAAAATTTTCGAAAAAATATTGGAAAAAAATTTTTCTAAAAAAATTTCAAAAAAATTTGAAAAAAAATTTCGAAAGAAAATTTCCAAAAAAAAATTTGAAAAAAATTTTCGAAAAAAAATTTTTGAAAAAAATTTTCGAAAAAAATTTTCGAAAAAAACTGAAAAAAAATTTCGAAAAAAAATTTGGAAAAAAAATTTTCGAAAAAAATTTTGAAAAAAATTTTCAAAAAAATTTTCGAAAAAATTTTGGAAAAAAAATACTCGAAAAAAATTTTCAAAAAAAAATTTCGAAAAAAATTATGAAAAAAATTTTCAAAAAAAATTTCGAAAAAAAATTTTCGAAAAAAATTTCGAAAAAAATTTTCGAAAAAAATTTTCACAAAAATTTGGGAAAAAAATTTTTCGAAAAAAATTTTCAAAAATTTTGCAAAAAAAATTTCGGAAAAATTTTCAAAAATAATTTAGAAAAAAATTTTGAAAAAAAATTTAGAAAAAAATTTTGAAAAAAAATTTTCGAAAAAAATTTCGAAAAAAAATTTTCGAAAAAAAAATTTGAAAAAAAAATTTGGAAATAAAATTTAGAAAAAAAAATTTTCGAAAAAAATTTAGATAAAAAATTTTCGAAAAAAATTTTGAAAAAAAATTTCGAAAAAAATTTCAAAAAAATTTCGAAAAAAATTTCAAAAAAATTTTCGAAAAAATATTGGAAAAAAATTTTTCAAAAAAAATTTCAAAAAAATTTGAAAAAAAATTTCAAAAAAAATTTCCAAAAAAAAAATTTGAAAAAAAATTTCGAAAAAAAATTTTTGAAAAAAATTTTCGAAAAAAATTTTCGAAAAAAAAATTTTCGAAAAAAATTTTGAAAAAAATTTTCGAAAAAAATTTTCGAAAAAAAATTTTGAAAAAAAATTTTGGAAAAAATTTTCAAAAAAATTTTCGAAAAAATTTTGGAAAAAAAATTCTCGAAAAAAATTTTCAAAAAAAAATTTCGAAAAAAATTATGAAAAAAATTTTCGAAAAAAATTTCGAAAAAAAATTTTCGAAAAAAATTTCGAAAAAAATTTTCGAAAAAAATTTTCGAAAAAAATTTTCACAAAAATTTTCACAAAAATTTGGGAAAAAAATTTTTCGAAAAAAATTTTCAAAAATTTTGCAAAAAAAATTTTCGAAAAAATTTTCAAAAATAATTTAGAAAAAAATTTTGAAAAAAAATTTCGAAAAAAATTTTGAAAAAAATTTTCGTAAAAAATTTCGAAAAAAAATTTCGAAAAAAAATTTTCGAAAAAAATTTCGAAAAAAAATTTTCGAAAAAAATTTTGAAAAAAAATTTCGAAAAAAATTTTCAAAAAAATTTTCGAAAAAAATTTTCAAAAAAATTTTTCGAAAAAAATATTTCAAAAAAATTTTTGAAAAAAATTTCGAAAAAAAATTTTCGAAAAAAATTTTCAAAAAAATTTTCGAAAAAATTTTGGAAAAAAATTTTTCGAAAAAAATTTTGAAAAAAATTTTCGGAAAAAATTTCGAAAAAAATTTTCGAAAAAAATTTTGAAAAAGAATTTCGAAAAAAATTTTGAAAAAAAATTTCGAAAAAAATTTTGAAAAAAATTTTCGAAAAAAATTTTGAAAAAAATTTTTCAAAAAAAAATTGGAAAAAAAATTATTGAAAAAAATTTTGAAAAAAATTTCGAAAAAAATTTTCAAAAAAAATTTAGAAAAAATTTTGCAAAAAAATTTTTCCAAAAAAAAATTTCAAAAAAATTTTCGAAAAAATTTTCGAAAAAAAATTTTCGAAAAAAATTTTCGAAAGAAATTACGAAAAAAAATTTTCGAAAAAATTTTGAAAAAAAAATTTGGAAAAAAAATTTTGAAAAAAATTTTCGAAAAAAATTTCGAAAAAAAATTTTCGAAAAAAATTTCGAAAAAAAATTTTCGAAGAAAATTTTGAAAAAAAATTTCGAAAAAAATTTTTGAAAAAATTTTCGAAAAAAATTTTCCAAAAAAATTTTTCGAAAAAAATTTTCAAAAAAATTTTCGAAAAAAATTTCAAAAAAAAATATCGAAAAAAAGTTTGAAAAAAATTTTCGAAAAAAAATTTTCGAAAAAAATTTTGAAAAAAAATTCGAAAAAAAATTTTCGAAAAAAATTTTGAAAAAAATTTGGAAAAAAAATTTTGAAAAAAATTTTCGAAAAAAAATTTTCGAAAAAAATTTCGAAAAAAATTTTCGAAAAAATTTTGGAAAAAAATTTGAAAAAAATTTTCGAAAAAAATTTCGAAAAAAAATTTTCGAAAAAAATTTTGAAAAAAAATTTCCAAAAAAATTTTCAAAAAAATTCTCGAAAAAATTTTCGAAAAAAAATTTTCGAAAAAATTTTCGAAAAAAAATTTTCGAAAAAAATTTTGAAAAAAATTTTCGAAAAAAAATTTTCAAAAAAATTTTCGAAAAAAATTTGGAAAAAAATTTTTCGAAAAAAATATTGAAAAAAATTTTGGAAAGAAATTTCGAAAAAAAATTTTGAAAAAATTTTTGAAAAAAAATTTTCAAAAAAATATTCGAAAAAAATTTTCGAAAAAAATTTTCGAAAAAATTTTTCGAAAAAAATTTTCAAAAAATTTTCGAAAAAAATTTCGAAAAAAAAATTTCGAAAAAAATTTTGAAAAAAATTTTCGAAAGAAAATTTTCGAAAAAATTTTGGAAAAAAATTTCTCGAAAAAAATTCTGAAAAAAATTTTCGAAAAAAATTTCGTAAAAAATTTTGAAAAAAATTTTCGAAAAAAATTTTGAAATAAAATTTTCGAAAAAAATTTTGAAAAAAAATTTCGAAAAAAATTTTCGAAAGAAATGTCGAAAAAAAATTCGAAAAAAATTTTTGAAAAAAATTTTTGAAAAAAAATTTTCAAAAAAAATTTTGAAAAAAAATTTGGAAAAAAAATTTTGAAAAAAATTTTCGAAAAAAATTTCGAAAAGAAATTTTCGAAAAAAATTTCGAAAAAAAATTTTCGAAAAAAATTTCGAAAAAAAATTTTCGAAAAAAATTTCGAAAAAAAATTTTCGAAAAAAAATTTGAAAAAAATTTTGAAAAAAAAATTTTGAAAAAAATTTTGAAAAAAAATTTCGAAAAAAATTTGAAAAAAAATTTTCGAAAAAAAATTTCCAAAAAAAATTTAAAAAAAAATTTTCGAAAAAAATTTCGAAAAAAAATTTTCGAAAAAAATTTCGAAAAAAACTTTTCGAAAAAAAATTTGAAAAAAAAATTTGGAAATAAAATTTAGAAAAAAAAATTTTCAAAAAAAATTTCGATAAAAAATTTTCGAAAAAAATTTTGAAAAAAAATTTCGAAAAAAATTTTCAAAAAAATTTTCGAAAAAATATTGGAAAAAAATTTTTCAAAAAAAATTTCAAAAAAATTTGAAAAAAAATTTCGATAGAAAATTTCCAAAAAAAATTTTGAAAAAAATTTTCGAAAAAAAATTTTTGAAAAAAATTTTCGAAAAAAATTTTCGAAAAAAACTGAAAAAAAATTTCGAAAAAAAATTTGGAAAAAAAATTTTCGAAAAAAATTTTCGAAAAAAAAATTTTCGAAAAAAATTTTGAAAAAAATTTTCGAAAAAAATTTTCGAAAAAAAATTTTGAAAAAAAATTTTGAAAAAAATTTTCAAAAAAATTTTCGAAAAAATTTTGGAAAAAAAATTCTCGAAAAAAATTTTGAAAAAAAATTTCGAAAAAAATTTTGAAAAAAATTTTCGTAAAAAATTTCGAAAATAAATTTTAGTTTTTCTAAAATTTCGAAAAAAAATCTTTGAAATAAATTTCGAAAAAAAATTTCGAGAAAAATTTTCGAAAAAATTTTCGAAAAAATTTTGAAAAATTTTTTTAAAAAACTTTCGAAAAAATTTTGGAAAAAAAAATTTTGGAAAAAATTTTCAAAAAAAAGTTTCGAAAATAATTTCGAAAAAAAAATTGCGAAAAAAATTATGAAAAAAATTTCGAAAAAAAATTTGAAAAAAAAATTTCGTAAAAAAATTTTCAAAAAAATTTTCGAAAAAATTTTGAAAAAAAATTTTTCGAAAAAAATTTTGAAAAAAATTTTGGAAAAAAATTTCGAAAAAATTTTCAAAAAAAAATTTTCGAAAAGAATTTCGGAAAAAAATTTTCGAAAAATATTTTGAAAAAAAATTTCGAAAAAATTTAAAAAAAAAATTTTGAAAAAAAATTTCGAAAAAAATTTTTAAAATAATTTTCGAAAAAAATTTCGACAAAAAATTTTCGAAAAAAATTTAGAAAAATAATTTCGAAAAAAATTTTCAAAAAAATTTTCGAAAAAATTTTGGAAAAAAATTTTTCGAAAAAAATTTTCTAAAAAATTTTCGAAAAAAATTTCGAAAAAAAATTTTCGAAAAAAATTTTGAAAAACATTTTCGAAAAAAAATTTTGGAAAAAAATTTTCGAAAAAAATTTCGAAAAAAAATTTAGAAAAAAATTTATGAAATACAATTTTCGAAAAAAATTTTGAAAAAAAATTTCGAAAAAAATTTTCAAAAAAATTGTCAAAAAATTTAGAAAAAAATTTTTCAAAAAAAATTTTCAAAAAAATTTTCGAAATAAATTTCGAAAAAAAATTTTCGAAAAAAATTTTGAAAAAAATTTTCGAAAAAAAATTTTCGAAAAAAATTTTGAAAAAAATTCTCGAAAAAAAATTTTGAAAAAAATTTTCGAAAAAATTTTGGAAAAAAATTTTCGAAAAAAATTTTGAAAAAAAATTTTCGAAAAAATTTTGGAAAAAAATTTTTTGAAAAAAATTTTGAAAAAAATTTTCGAAAAAAATTTCGAAAAAAAATTTTCGAAAAAAATTTTCAAAAAAATTTTCGAAAAAATTTTGGAAAAAAAATTTTCGAAAAAAATTTTCGAAAAAAATTTTGAAAAAAATTTTCGAAAAAAAATTTTGAAAAAAAAATTTAGAAAAAAATTTTGAAAAAAAATTTCGAAAACAATTTGGAAAAAAATTTCGAAAAAAATTTTTAAAAAAAATTTCGTAAAAAATTTCGAAAAAAAATTTTAGAAAAAAATTTCGAAAAAAAATTTTAGAAAAAAATTTCAAAAAAAAATTTTAGAAAAAAATTTCGAAAAAACATTTTCAAAAAAAATTTTTAAAAAAAGTTTCGAAAAAAATTTCAAATAAAATTTTCGAAAAAAATTTTGAAAAAAATTTTCAAAAAAAAATTTTCGAAAAAAATTTTCGAAAAAAATTTTGAAAAAAAATTTTTCGAAAAAAATTTTGAAAATAACTTTTAAAAAAAATTTCGAAAAAATTTTGAAAAAAATTTTCGAAAAGAATTTCGGAAAAAAGTTTTCGAAAAAAATTTTGAAAAAAAATTTCGAAAAAATTTTCAAAAAAAATTTTGAAAAAAATTTCGAAAAAAATTTTTAAAATAATTTTCGAAAGAAATTTCGACAAAAAATTTTCGAAAAAAATTTAGAAAAAAAATTTCGAAAAAAATTTTCAAAAAAATTTTCGAAAAAATTTTGGAAAAAAATTTTTCGAAAAAACGTTTCTAAAAAATTTTCGAAAAAAATTTCGAAAAAAATTTTCGAAAAAAATTTTGAAAAAAATTTTCGAAAAAAAATTTTGGAAAAAAATTTTCGAAAAAAAATTTGAAAAAAAATTTTCGAAAAAAATTTTGAAAAAAAATTTTCGAAAAAAAATTTTGAAAAAAATTTTCGAAAAAAAATTTTCGAAAAAAATTTTGAAAAAAAATTTGGAAAAAAAAATTGGAAAAAAAATTTGAAAAAAAATTTCGAAAAAAATTTTCAAAAAAATTTTTGAAAAAATTTTGGAAAAAAATTTTGAAAAAAAATTTCGAAAAAAATTTTCAAAAAAATTTTCGAAAAAATTTTGGAAAAAAATTTTGGAAAAAAATTTTCAAGAAAAATTTTCAAAAAAAAATTTGAAAAAATTTTTAAAAAAATTTTCGAAAAAATATTGAAAAAAAATTTTGCGAAAAAAAATTCGAAAAAAAATTTTCAAAAAAAATTTTGAAAAAAAATTTTGAAAAAAAAATTTCGAAAAAAAATTTTCCGAAAAAAAATTTTCGAAAAAAATTTCGAAAAAAAATTTTCAAAAAAAAGTTTGAAAAAAATTTTCGAAAGAAATTTCGAAAAAAAATTTTGAAATAAGTTTTCAAAAAAAATTTCGAAAACATTTTGGAAAAAAAATTTTCGAAAAACATTTTAGAAAAAAATTTCGAAAAAAAAATTTCGAAAAACATTTTCGAAAAAAATTTTGAAAAACATTTTCGAAAAAAATTTTGAAAAAAAATTTTGAAAAAAAATTTTGAAAAAAATTTCGAAAAAAATTTTGATAAAAATTTTCGAAAAAAATTTCGAAAAAAATTTTGAAAAAAAATTTCGAAAAAAATTTTCAGAAAAAATTTGGGTAAAAAATTTCGAAAAAAATTTTGAAAAATATTTTCGAAAAAAATTTCGAAAAAAAAATTTTCGAAAAAAATTTTGAAAAAAAATTTCAAAAAAAAATTTTCAAAAAAATTTTCGAAAAAATTTTCGAAAAAAATTTGGAAAAAAAATTTTCGAAAAAAATTTTCGAAAAAAATTTGGAAAAAAAAATTTCGAAAAAAATTTTCGAAAAAAATTTCGAAAAAAACATTTCGAAAAAAATTATGAAAAAAAATTTCGAAAAAAAAATTGAAAAAAAATTTTGAAAAAAATTTTCAAAAAAATTTTCGAAAAAATTTTGGAAAAAAATTTTTTGGAAAAAATTTTGAAAAAAAATTTCGAAAAAAATTTTCAAAATAATTGTCAAAAAATTTAGAAAAAAATTTTTCAAAAAAAATTTTCAAAAAAATTTTCGAAATAAATTTCGAAAAAAAATTTTCGAAACTAATTTTGAAAAAAATTTTCGAAAAAAAATTTTGGAAAAAAATTTTGGAAAAAAATTTCGAAAAAAAATTTTCGAAAAAAATTTTGAAAAAAATTCTCGAAAAAAAATTTTGAAAAAAAATTTCGAAAAAATTTTGGAAAAAAATTTTCGAAAAAAATTTTGTAAATATATTTTGAAAAAAAATTTTCAAAAAAAATTTCGAAAAAAAAATTCGAAAAAAAATTTCGCAAAAAATTTTCAAAAAAATTTTCGAAAAAAATTTGGAAAAAAAATTTTCGAAAAAATTTTGGAAAAAAATTTTTTGAAAAAAATTTTGAAAAAAATTTTCAAAAAAAATTTTGAAAAAAATTTTCAAAAAAAATTTTGAAAAAAAATTTTCGAAAAAAATTTTCAAAAAAATTTTCGAAAAAATTTTGGAAAAAAAATTTTCGAAAAAAATTTTCGAAAAAAATTTTGAAAAAAATTTTCGAAAAAAAATTTAGAAAAAAAATTTTGAAAAAAATTTTCAAAAAAATTTTCGAAAAAATTTTAGAAAAAAATTCTCGAAAAAAATTTTCAAAAAAAAATTTCGAAAAAAATTATGAAAAAAATTTTCGAAAAAAATTTCGAAAAAAAATTTTCGAAAAAAATTTCGAAAAAAAATTTTAGAAAAAAATTTCGAAAAAAATTTTCAAAAAAAATTTTTAAAAAAAGTTTCGAAAAAAATTTCAAATAAAATTTTCGAAAAAAATTTTGAAAAAAATTTTCGAAAAAAAATTTTCGAAAAAAATTTTCGAAAAAAATTTTTAAAAAAACTTTCGAAAAAATTCTGGAAAAAAAAATTTTGGAAAAAATTTTCAAAAAAATTTTCGAAAAAAATTTCGAAAAAAAAATTTCAAATAAAATTTTCAAAAAAATTTTCGAAAAAATTTAAAAAAAAATTTTTCGAAAAAAATTTTGAAAAAAACTTAAAAAAAATTTCGAAAAAATTTTGAAAAAAATTTTCGAAAAGAATTTCGGAAAAAAGTTTTCGAAAAAAATTTTGAAAAAAAATTTCGAAAAAATTTTCAAAAAAAATTTTGAAAAAAATTCGAAAAAAATTTTTAAAATAATTTTCGAAAAAAATTTCGACAAAAAATTTTCGAAAAAAATTTAGAAAAAAAATTTCGAAAAAAATTTTGAAAAAAATTTTCGAAAAAAAAATTTCGAAAAAAATTTCGAAAAAAAATTTTCGAAAAAAATTTTGAAAAAGATTTTCGATAAAAAATTTCCGAAAAAAATTTTGAAAAAAAATTTTCTTTAAAAATTTCCGAAAAAAATTTTAAAAAAAAATTTTCGAAAATAATTTAGAAAAAAATTTTTGAAAAAAAATTTTCGAAAAAAATTTTGAAAAAAAATTTTGAAAAAAAATTTCGAAAAAAATTTTGAAAAAAAATTTTGAAAAAAATTTCGAAGAAAAATTTTCGAAAAAATTTTGGAAAAAAATTTTTTGGAAAAAATTTTGAAAAAAAATTCCAAAAAAAAAATTTTAAAAAAATATTCGAAAAAAATTTCAAAAAAAAATTTTCGAAAAAAAATTTTAAAAAAAATTTCGAAAAAAATTTTCAAAAAAATTTTCGAAAAAAAATTTTCGAAAAAAATTTTGAAAAAAAATTTGGAAAAAAAATTTTGAAAAAAAATTTCGAAAAAAATTTTGAAAAATATTTTCGAAAAAAATATCGAAAAAAATTTCGAAAAAAAATTTTCGAAAAAAATTTTGAAAAAAAATTTTCGAAAAAATTTTGAAAAAAATTTTCGATAAAAATTTTGAAAAGAAATTTGGAAAAAAAATTTTTAAAAAAATTTTCGAAAAAATATTGAAAAAAAATTTTGCGAAAAAAAATTCGAAAAAAAATTTTCAAAAAAAATTTTGAAAAAAAATTTTGAAAAAAAAATTTCGAAAAAAAATTTTCCGAAAAAAAATTTTCGAAAAAAATTTCGAAAAAAAATTTTCAAAAAAAAGTTTGAAAAAAATTTTCGAAAGAAATTTCGAAAAAAAATTTTGAAATAAGTTTTCAAAAAAAATTTCGAAAACATTTTGGAAAAAAAATTTTCGAAAAACATTTTAGAAAAAAATTTCGAAAAAAAAATTTCGAAAAACATTTTCGAAAAAAATTTTGAAAAACATTTTCGAAAAAAATTTTGAAAAAAAATTTTGAAAAAAAATTTTGAAAAAAATTTCGAAAAAAATTTTGATAAAAATTTTCGAAAAAAATTTCGAAAAAAATTTTGAAAAAAAATTTCGAAAAAAATTTTCAGAAAAAATTTGGGTAAAAAATTTCGAAAAAAATTTTGAAAAATATTTTCGAAAAAAATTTCGAAAAAAAAATTTTCGAAAAAAATTTTGAAAAAAAATTTCAAAAAAAAATTTTCAAAAAAATTTTCGAAAAAATTTTCGAAAAAAATTTGGAAAAAAAATTTTCGAAAAAAATTTTCGAAAAAAATTTGGAAAAAAAAATTTCGAAAAAAATTTTCGAAAAAAATTTCGAAAAAAACATTTCGAAAAAAATTATGAAAAAAAATTTCGAAAAAAAAATTGAAAAAAAATTTTGAAAAAAATTTTCAAAAAAATTTTCGAAAAAATTTTGGAAAAAAATTTTTTGGAAAAAATTTTGAAAAAAAATTTCGAAAAAAATTTTCAAAATAATTGTCAAAAAATTTAGAAAAAAATTTTTCAAAAAAAATTTTCAAAAAAATTTTCGAAATAAATTTCGAAAAAAAATTTTCGAAACTAATTTTGAAAAAAATTTTCGAAAAAAAATTTTGGAAAAAAATTTTGGAAAAAAATTTCGAAAAAAAATTTTCGAAAAAAATTTTGAAAAAAATTCTCGAAAAAAAATTTTGAAAAAAAATTTCGAAAAAATTTTGGAAAAAAATTTTCGAAAAAAATTTTGTAAATATATTTTGAAAAAAAATTTTCAAAAAAAATTTCGAAAAAAAAATTCGAAAAAAAATTTCGCAAAAAATTTTCAAAAAAATTTTCGAAAAAAATTTGGAAAAAAAATTTTCGAAAAAATTTTGGAAAAAAATTTTTTGAAAAAAATTTTGAAAAAAATTTTCAAAAAAAATTTTGAAAAAAATTTTCAAAAAAAATTTTGAAAAAAAATTTTCGAAAAAAATTTTCAAAAAAATTTTCGAAAAAATTTTGGAAAAAAAATTTTCGAAAAAAATTTTCGAAAAAAATTTTGAAAAAAATTTTCGAAAAAAAATTTAGAAAAAAAATTTTGAAAAAAATTTTCAAAAAAATTTTCGAAAAAATTTTAGAAAAAAATTCTCGAAAAAAATTTTCAAAAAAAAATTTCGAAAAAAATTATGAAAAAAATTTTCGAAAAAAATTTCGAAAAAAAATTTTCGAAAAAAATTTCGAAAAAAAATTTTAGAAAAAAATTTCGAAAAAAATTTTCAAAAAAAATTTTTAAAAAAAGTTTCGAAAAAAATTTCAAATAAAATTTTCGAAAAAAATTTTGAAAAAAATTTTCGAAAAAAAATTTTCGAAAAAAATTTTCGAAAAAAATTTTTAAAAAAACTTTCGAAAAAATTCTGGAAAAAAAAATTTTGGAAAAAATTTTCAAAAAAATTTTCGAAAAAAATTTCGAAAAAAAAATTTCAAATAAAATTTTCAAAAAAATTTTCGAAAAAATTTTGAAAAAAAATTTTTCGAAAAAAATTTTGAAAAAAACTTAAAAAAAATTTCGAAAAAATTTTGAAAAAAATTTTCGAAAAGAATTTCGGAAAAAAGTTTTCGAAAAAAATTTTGAAAAAAAATTTCGAAAAAATTTTCAAAAAAAATTTTGAAAAAAATTCGAAAAAAATTTTTAAAATAATTTTCGAAAAAAATTTCGACAAAAAATTTTCGAAAAAAATTTAGAAAAAAAATTTCGAAAAAAATTTTGAAAAAAATTTTCGAAAAAAAAATTTCGAAAAAAATTTCGAAAAAAAATTTTCGAAAAAAATTTTGAAAAAGATTTTCGATAAAAAATTTCCGAAAAAAATTTTGAAAAAAAATTTTCTTTAAAAATTTCCGAAAAAAATTTTAAAAAAAAATTTTCGAAAATAATTTAGAAAAAAATTTTTGAAAAAAAATTTTCGAAAAAAATTTTGAAAAAAAATTTTGAAAAAAAATTTCGAAAAAAATTTTGAAAAAAAATTTTGAAAAAAATTTCGAAGAAAAATTTTCGAAAAAATTTTGGAAAAAAATTTTTTGGAAAAAATTTTGAAAAAAAATTCCAAAAAAAAAATTTTAAAAAAATATTCGAAAAAAATTTCAAAAAAAAATTTTCGAAAAAAAATTTTAAAAAAAATTTCGAAAAAAATTTTCAAAAAAATTTTCGAAAAAAAATTTTCGAAAAAAATTTTGAAAAAAAATTTGGAAAAAAAATTTTGAAAAAAAATTTCGAAAAAAATTTTGAAAAATATTTTCGAAAAAAATATCGAAAAAAATTTCGAAAAAAAATTTTCGAAAAAAATTTTGAAAAAAAATTTTCGAAAAAATTTTGAAAAAAATTTTCGATAAAAATTTTGAAAAGAAATTTGGAAAAAAAATTTTGAAAAAAATTTTTGGAAAAAATTTCGAAAAAAAATTTTCGAAAAAAAATTCGAAAAAAAATTTTCGAAAAAAATTTTGAAAAAAAGTTTCGCAAAAAATTTTCAAAAAAATTTTCGAAAAAATTTTGGAAAAAAATTTTTCGAAAAAAATTTTCAAAAAAATTTTCGAAAAAAATTTGGAAAAAAATTTTCGAAAAAATATTTTGAAAAAAAATTTTGAAAAAAAATTTCGAAAAAAATTTACAAAAAATTTTTCGAAAAAATTTTGGAAAAAAAGTTTCGAAAAAAATTTTCGAAAAAAATTTTTAAAAAAAATTTTGAAAAAAATTTCGGAAGAAAATTTTTCGAAAAAAATTTCGAAAAAAAATTTTCAAAAAAAATTTTGAAAAAAATTTCGAAAAAAATTTCCAAAAAAAAATTTTCAAAAAAAATTTTGAAAAAAAATTTCGAAAAAAATATTTAAAAAAAATTTCGAAAATAATCTCGAAAAAACATTTTGGAAAAAAATTTTGAAAAAAAATTTCGAAAGAAATAAAAAAAAAATTCCAAAAAAAATTTTCGAAAAAAATTTTGAAAAATATTTTCGAAAAAAATTTCGAAAAAAATTTTCGAAAAAAATTTTGGAAAAAAATTTCGAAAAAAATTTTGAAAAAAAATTCCAAAAAAAATTTTGAAAAAAAATTTCGAAAAACATTTCGAAAAAAAATTTCAAAAAAATTTTCGAAAAAATTTTGGAAAAAAATTTTTCGAAAAAAATTTTGAAAAAAATTTTCGAAAAAAATTTCGAAAAAAATTTTCGAAAAAAATTTTGGAAAAAAATTTCGAAAAAAATTTTGAAAAAAAATTCCAAAAAAAATTTTGAAAAAAATTTTCGAAAAAAATTTTGAAAAAAAATTTTCAAAAAAAATTTGGAAAAAAAATTATTGAAAAAAATTTTGAAAAAAATTTCGAAAAAAATTTTCAAAAAAAATTTAGAAAAAATTTTGCAAAAAAATTTTTCGAAAAAAAATTTCAAAAAAATTTTCGAAAAAATTTTCGAAAAAAAATTTTCGAAAAAAATTTTCGATAGAAATTACGAAAAAAAATTTTCGAAAAAATTTTGAAAAAAAAATTTGGAAAAAAAATTTTGAAAAAAATTTTCGAAAAAAATTTCGAAAAAAAATTTTCGAAAAAAATTTCGAAAAAAAATTTTCGAAAAAAATTTTGAAAAAAAATTTCTAAAAAAATTTTCGAAAAAATTTTCGAAAAAAATTTTCCAAAAAAATTTTTCGAAAAAAATTTTCAAAAAAATTTTCGAAAAAAATTTCAAAAAAAAATATCGAAAAAAATTTTGAAAAAAATTTTCGAAAAAAAATTTTCGAAAAAAATTTTGAAAAAAAATTCGAAAAAAAATTTTCGAAAAAAATTTTGAAAAAAATTTGGAAAAAAAATTTTGAAAAAAATTTTCGAAAAAAATGTCGAAAAAAAATTTTCGAAAAAAAATTTCGAAAAAAAATTTTCGAAAAAAATTTTGAAAAAAATTTTCGAAAAAAGTTTGGAAAAAAATATGAAAAAAATTTTCGAAAAATATTTCGAAAAAAAATTTTCGAAAAAAATTTTGAAAAAAAAATTCCAAAAAAATTTTCAAAAAAATTCTCGAAAAAATTTTCGAAAAAAAATTTTCAAAAAAAAATTTGAAAAAAAATTTTGAAAAAAAAATTTCGAAAAAAAATTTAAAAAAATTTTCGAAAAAAATTTCGAAAAAAATTTTTGGAAAAAAATTTTGAAAAAAAATTTTCAAAAAAAATTTCGAAAAAATTTTCGAAAAAAATTTCGAAAAAAATTTTCAAAAAAAACTTCGAAAAAAAATTTTCGAAAAAAATTTCGAAAAAAAATTTCCGAAAATATTTTGAAAAAAATTTTCGAAAAAAAATTTTCGAAAAAAAATTTAAAAAAATTTTCGAAAAAAATTTCGAAAAAAATTTTTGGAAAAAAATTTTGAAAAAAAATTTTCAAAAAAAATTTCGAAAAAATTTTCGAAAAAAATTCCAAAAAAATTTTCGAAAAAAACTTCGAAAAAAAATTTTCGAAAAAAATTTCGAAAAAAAATTTCCGAAAATATTTTGAAAAAAATTTTCGAAAAAAAAATTTCGAAAAAAAATTTTCGAAAAAAATTTTGAAAAAAAATTTTGAAAAAAAATTTTCGAAAAAAATTTCAAAAAAAAATTTTCCAAAAAAAATTTGAAAAAAAATTTTCGAAAAAAATTTTGAAAAAAAATTTTCGAAAAAACATTTTGAAAAAAATTTTCGAAAAAAAATTTTCGAAAAAAATTTTGAAGAAAAATTTCGAAAAAAATATTTAAAAAAAATTTCGAATAAAATTTTCGAAAAAAATTTTCGAAAAAAATTTTCGAAAAAAATTTTGAAAAAAATTTTGAAAAAAAATTTTCGAAAAAAATTTTGAAAAAAAATTTGGAAAAAAAATTTTGAAAAAAAATTTCGAAAAAAAAATTTCGAAAAAAAATTTCGAAAAAAAATTTTCGAAAAAAATTTAGAAAAAATTTTGCAAAAAAATTTTTCGAAAAAAAATTTCAAAAAAATTTTCGAAAAAATTTTCGAAAAAAAATTTTCGAAAAAAATTTTCGCAAAAAATTTTGAAAAAAAATTTGGAAAAAAAATTTTGAAAAAAATTTTCGAAAAAAATTTCGAAAAAAAATTTTCGAAAAAAATTTCGAAAAAAAATTTTCGAAAAAAATTTTGAAAAAAATTGTCGAAAAAATTTTGGAAAAAATTTTCGAAAAAAATTTCGAAAAAAAATTTGAAAAAAAATTTCGAAAAAAATTTCGAAAAAAAAATTTCGAAAAAAATTTTGAAAAAAAATTTCCAAAAAAAATTTTCAAAAAAATTTTCAAAAAAATTTTGGATAAAAATTTTTCGAAAAAAATATTGAAACAAATTTTCGAAAAAAATTTCGAAAAAAAATTTTCGAAAAAAATTTTGAAAGAAAATTTTGGAAACAAAAAATTTCGAAGAAAATTTTCGAAAAAAATTTCGAAAAAAAATTTTCGAAAAAATTTGAAAAAAAAAATTTCTCAAAAAATATTTTCAAAAAAAATTCCAAAAAAAATTTCCAAAAAAAATTTTGAAAAAAAAATTTCGAAAAAAATTTTGAAAAAAATTTTGTAAAAAAAATTTCAAAAAAAAATTTCGAAAAAAATTTCTAAAAAAATTTTGAAAAAAATTTCGAAAAAATTTTGAAAAAAAATTTCCAAAAAAATTTTGAAAAAAATTTTCGAAAAAAAATTTTAAAAAAAATTTTCGAAAAAAATTTCGAAAAAAATTTTTAAAAAAATTTTCGAAAAAAATTTGGAAAAAAAATTTTTGAGAAAAATTTTTAAAAAAAATTTCGAAAAAAATTTTCGAAAAAAATTTTGAAAAAAAATTTGGAAAAAAAATTTGGAAAAAAATTTTTGAAAAAAATTTCGAAAAAAAATTTTGAAAAAATTTTGGAAAAAAAAATTTCGAAAAAAATTTTGAAAAAAAATTTGGAAAAAAATTTTGAAAAAAAATTTGGAAAAAAATTTTCGAAAAAAATTTCCAAAAAAAATTTTGAAAAAAATTTCGAAAAAAATTTTCAAAAAAAATTTAGAAAAAATTTTGCAAAAAACTTTTTCGAAAAAAAATTTCAAAAAAATTTTCGAAAAAATTTTCGAGAAAAAATTTTCGAAAAAAAATTTTCGAAAAAAATTTTCGAAAAAAATTTCGAAAAAAAATTTTCGAAAAAAATTTCGAAAAGAAATTTTCGAAAAAAATTTTGAAAAAAAATTTCGAAAAAATTTTGAAAAAAAATTTCGAAAAAAATATTCGAAAAAAATTTTGAAAAAAAATTTTAAAAAAATTTTCGAAAAAAATTTGGAAAAAAAATTTTAAAAAAATTTTCGAAAAAAATTTGGAAAAAAAATTTTTGAAAAAAATTTTGAAAAAAAATTTCGAAAAAAATTTTCGAAAAACTTTTTGAAAAAAAATTTGGAAAAAAAATTTTGAAAAAAATTTTTGAAAAAAATTTCGAAAAAAAACTTTCGAAAAAAATTTCCAAAAAAAAATTTTCAAAAAAAATTTTGAAAAAAAATTTCGAAAAAAATTTTCAAAAAAATTTTCGAAAAAAATTTTCAAAAAAATTTTTCAAAAAAAATTTTCAAAAAAATTTTCGAAAAAAATATCGAAAAAAAATTTTCGAAAAAAATATCGAAAAAAAATTTTCGAAAAAAATTTTGAAAAACATTTTCGAAAAAAAATTTTCGAAAAAAATTTTCAGAAAAATTTTCGAAAAAATTTTGGAAAAAAATTTTTCGAAAAAAATTTTGAAAAAAATTTCGAAAAAAATTTTGAAAAAAATTTTCGAAAAAAATTTCGAAAAAAAATTTTAGAAAAAAATTTTGAAAAAAAATTTCGAAAAAAAATTTAAAAAAAAATTCGAAAACATTTTCAGAAATAATTTTGAAAAAAATTTTCGAAAAAAAATTTTCGAAAAAAAATTTTCGAAAACAATTTCGAAAAAAATTTTTAAAAAAATTTTCGACAAAATTTTGGAAAAAAATTTTTCGAAAAAAATATTGAAAAAAATTTTCGAAAATAATTTCGAAAAAAAATTTTGAAAAAATTTTGGAAAAAAAATTTTCAAAAAAATATTCAAAAAAAATTTTGAAAAAGATTTTCGAAAAAAAATTTTCAAAAGAATTTTCGAAAAAATTTTGGAAAAAAATTTTTCGAAAAAAATTTTGAAAAAAATTTCCGAAAAAAATTTCGTAAAAAATTTTGAAAAAAATTTTTGAAAAAAATTTCGAAAAAAAATTTTCGAAAAAAATTTTGAAAAAAAATTTTCGAAAAAAATTTTGAAAAAAATTTTGAAAAAAAATTTTGAAAAAAATTTTGAAAAAAAAATTCGAAAAAAATTTTCAAAAAAATTTTCGAAAAAAATTTTTAAAAAAATTTTCGAAAACAAATTTTCAAAAAAATTTTTGAAAAAATTTGGGAAAAAAATTTTTCGAAAAAAATTTTGAAAAAAATTTCGAAAAAAATTTTTGAAAGAAATTTCGAAAAAAAATTTCGAAAAAAATTTTAAAAAAAATTTTCGAAAAAAAATTTTCGAAAAAAATTTTGATAAAAAATTTGGAAAAAAAATTTTGAAAAAAATTTGGAAAAAAAATTTTGAAAAAAATTTTCGAAAGAAATTTCGAAAAAAAATTTTCGAAAAAAATTTTGAAAAAAAAATTCGAAAACAATTTTCAAAAAAATTTTCGAAAAAAATTTTCAAAAAAATTTTTCGAAAAAAATTTTCAAAAAAATTTTCGAAAAAAATATCAAAAAAAAATTTTCGAAAAAAATTTTGAAAAAAATTTTCGAAAAAAAATTTTCGAAAAAAATTTTCAGAAAAATTTTCGAAAAAATTTTGAAAAAAATTTTCGAAAAAAATTTCGAAAAAAATTTTGAAAAAAATTTTCGAAAAAAATTTCGAAAAAAAATTTTCGAAAAAAAATTTTCGAAAAAAATTTCGAAAAAAAATTTTCGAAAAAAATTTTGAAAAAAAATTTCGAAAAAAAAATTTGAAAAAATTTTGGAAAAAAAATTTTCAAAAAAATATTCGAAAAAAATTTTGAAAAAGATTTTCGAAAAAAAATTTTCAAAAAAATTTTCGAAAAAATTTTGGAAAAAAATTTTTCGAAAAGAATTTTGAAAAAAATTTTCGAAAAAAATTTCGTAAAAAATTTTGAAAAAAATTTTCGAAAAAAATTTCGAAAAAAAATTTTCGAAATAAATTTTAAAAAAAAATTTCGAAAAAAATTTTCGAAAGAAATTTCGAAAAAAAATTCGATAAAAATTTTTGAAAAAAATTTTTGAAAAAAAATTTTCGAAAAAAATTTTGAAAAAAAATTTGGAAAAAAAATTTTCGAAAACAATTTCGAAAAAAAATTTTGAAAAAAATTTTGAAAAAAAATTTTGAAAAAAATTTTGAAAAAAAATGTCGAAAAAAATTTTCAAAAAAATTTTCGAAAAAAATTTTTAAAAAAATTTTTTGAAAAAAATTTTCAAAAAAATTTTCGAAAAAAATTTCGAAAAAAAAATTTTCGAAAAAAATTTTGAAAACAATTTTCGAAAAAAAATTTTCGAAAAAAATTTTCAAAAAAAATTTCGAAAAAATTTCGAAAAAAAATTTTCGAAAAAAATTTCGAAAAAAAAATTTTCGAAAAAAATTTCGAAAAAAAATTTTCGAAAAAAATTTCGAAAAAAATTTTTTAAAAAATTTTCGAAAAAAATTTTGAAAAAAAATTATTGAAAAAAATTTTGAAAAAAAAATTGGAAAAAAAATTTCGAAAAAAATTTTCGAAAAAAATTTCGAAAAACATTTTGAAAAAAATTTTCGAAAAAAATTTCGAAAAAAAATTTTCGAAAAAAATTTGGAAAAAAAATTTCGAAAAAATTTTGAAAAAAAATTTCGAAAAAAATTTTGGAAAAAAATTTTGAAAAACAATTTGGAAAAAAAATTTTGAAAAAAATTTTTGAAAAAAATTTTTGAAAAAAATTTTCGAAAAAAATTTCAAAAAAAAAATTTTCGAAAAAAATTTTGAAAAAAATTTTTGAAAAAAATTTCGAAAAAAAATTTTCGAAAAAAATTTTCAAAAAAAATTTCGAAAAAATTTCGAAAAAAAATTTTCGAAAAAAATTTCGAAAAAAAAATTTTCGAAAAAAATTTCGAAAAAAAATTTTCGAAAAAAATTTCGAAAAAAATTTTTTAAAAAATTTTCGAAAAAAATTTTGAAAAAAAATTATTGAAAAAAATTTTGAAAAAAAAATTGGAAAAAAAATTTCGAAAAAAATTTTCGAAAAAAATTTCGAAAAACATTTTGAAAAAAATTTTCGAAAAAAATTTCGAAAAAAAATTTTCGAAAAAAATTTGGAAAAAAAATTTCGAAAAAATTTTGAAAAAAAATTTCGAAAAAAATTTTGGAAAAAAATTTTGAAAAACAATTTGGAAAAAAAATTTTGAAAAAAATTTTTGAAAAAAATTTTTGAAAAAAATTTTCGAAAAAAATTTCAAAAAAAAAATTTTCGAAAAAAATTTTGAAAAAAATTTTTGAAAAAAATTTCGAAAAAAAATTTTCGAAAAAAATTTCCAAAAAAAAATTTTCAAAAAAAATTTTGAAAAAAATTTTCGAAAAAAATTTTGAAAAAAAATTTCGAAAAAAATTTTGAAAAAAATTTTCGAAAAAAATTTCGAAAAAATTTTGAAAAAAAATTTCGAAAAAAATTTTGAAAAAAATTTTCAAAAAAAATTTAGAAAAAATTTTGCAAAAAAATTTTTCGAAAAAAAATTTCAAAAAAATTTTCGAAAAAATTTTCGAAAAAAAATTTTCGAAAAAAATTTTCGAAAAAAATTTTCGAAAAAAATTTTCGCAAAAAATTTTGAAAAAAAATTTGAAAAAAAAATTTTGAAAAAAATTTTCGAAAAAAATTTCGAAAAAAAATTTTCGAAAAAAATTTCGAAAAAAAATTTGAAAAAAAATTTCGAAAAAAAAATTTCGAAAAAAATTTTGAAAAAAATATTTTCAAAAAAAATTCCAAAAAAAATTTCCAAAAAAAATTTTGAAAAAAAAATTTCGAAAAAAATTTTGAAAAAAATTTTGTAAAAAAAATTTCAAAAAAAAATTTCGAAAAAAATTTCTAAAAAAATTTTGAAAAAAATTTCGAAAAAATTTTGAAAAAAAATTTCCAAAAAAATTTTGAAAAAAATTTTCGAAAAAAAATTTTAAAAAAAATTTTCGAAAAAAATTTCGAAAAAAATTTTTAAAAAAATTTTCGAAAAAAATTTGGAAAAAAAATTTTTGAGAAAAATTTTTAAAAAAAATTTCGAAAAAAATTTTCGAAAAAAATTTTGAAAAAAAATTTGGAAAAAAAATTTGGAAAAAAATTTTTGAAAAAAATTTCGAAAAAAAATTTTGAAAAAATTTTGGAAAAAAAAATTTCGAAAAAAATTTTGAAAAAAAATTTGGAAAAAAATTTTGAAAAAAAATTTGGAAAAAAATTTTCGAAAAAAATTTCCAAAAAAAATTTTGAAAAAAATTTCGAAAAAAATTTTCAAAAAAAATTTAGAAAAAATTTTGCAAAAAACTTTTTCGAAAAAAAATTTCAAAAAAATTTTCGAAAAAATTTTCGAGAAAAAATTTTCGAAAAAAAATTTTCGAAAAAAATTTTCGAAAAAAATTTCGAAAAAAAATTTTCGAAAAAAATTTCGAAAAGAAATTTTCGAAAAAAATTTTGAAAAAAAATTTCGAAAAAATTTTGAAAAAAAATTTCGAAAAAAATATTCGAAAAAAATTTTGAAAAAAAATTTTAAAAAAATTTTCGAAAAAAATTTGGAAAAAAAATTTTAAAAAAATTTTCGAAAAAAATTTGGAAAAAAAATTTTTGAAAAAAATTTTGAAAAAAAATTTCGAAAAAAATTTTCGAAAAACTTTTTGAAAAAAAATTTGGAAAAAAAATTTTGAAAAAAATTTTTGAAAAAAATTTCGAAAAAAAACTTTCGAAAAAAATTTCCAAAAAAAAATTTTCAAAAAAAATTTTGAAAAAAAATTTCGAAAAAAATTTTCAAAAAAATTTTCGAAAAAAATTTTCAAAAAAATTTTTCAAAAAAAATTTTCAAAAAAATTTTCGAAAAAAATATCGAAAAAAAATTTTCGAAAAAAATATCGAAAAAAAATTTTCGAAAAAAATTTTGAAAAACATTTTCGAAAAAAAATTTTCGAAAAAAATTTTCAGAAAAATTTTCGAAAAAATTTTGGAAAAAAATTTTTCGAAAAAAATTTTGAAAAAAATTTCGAAAAAAATTTTGAAAAAAATTTTCGAAAAAAATTTCGAAAAAAAATTTTAGAAAAAAATTTTGAAAAAAAATTTCGAAAAAAAATTTAAAAAAAAATTCGAAAACATTTTCAGAAATAATTTTGAAAAAAATTTTCGAAAAAAAATTTTCGAAAAAAAATTTTCGAAAACAATTTCGAAAAAAATTTTTAAAAAAATTTTCGACAAAATTTTGGAAAAAAATTTTTCGAAAAAAATATTGAAAAAAATTTTCGAAAATAATTTCGAAAAAAAATTTTGAAAAAATTTTGGAAAAAAAATTTTCAAAAAAATATTCAAAAAAAATTTTGAAAAAGATTTTCGAAAAAAAATTTTCAAAAGAATTTTCGAAAAAATTTTGGAAAAAAATTTTTCGAAAAAAATTTTGAAAAAAATTTCCGAAAAAAATTTCGTAAAAAATTTTGAAAAAAATTTTTGAAAAAAATTTCGAAAAAAAATTTTCGAAAAAAATTTTGAAAAAAAATTTTCGAAAAAAATTTTGAAAAAAATTTTGAAAAAAAATTTTGAAAAAAATTTTGAAAAAAAAATTCGAAAAAAATTTTCAAAAAAATTTTCGAAAAAAATTTTTAAAAAAATTTTCGAAAACAAATTTTCAAAAAAATTTTTGAAAAAATTTGGGAAAAAAATTTTTCGAAAAAAATTTTGAAAAAAATTTCGAAAAAAATTTTTGAAAGAAATTTCGAAAAAAAATTTCGAAAAAAATTTTAAAAAAAATTTTCGAAAAAAAATTTTCGAAAAAAATTTTGATAAAAAATTTGGAAAAAAAATTTTGAAAAAAATTTGGAAAAAAAATTTTGAAAAAAATTTTCGAAAGAAATTTCGAAAAAAAATTTTCGAAAAAAATTTTGAAAAAAAAATTCGAAAACAATTTTCAAAAAAATTTTCGAAAAAAATTTTCAAAAAAATTTTTCGAAAAAAATTTTCAAAAAAATTTTCGAAAAAAATATCAAAAAAAAATTTTCGAAAAAAATTTTGAAAAAAATTTTCGAAAAAAAATTTTCGAAAAAAATTTTCAGAAAAATTTTCGAAAAAATTTTGAAAAAAATTTTCGAAAAAAATTTCGAAAAAAATTTTGAAAAAAATTTTCGAAAAAAATTTCGAAAAAAAATTTTCGAAAAAAAATTTTCGAAAAAAATTTCGAAAAAAAATTTTCGAAAAAAATTTTGAAAAAAAATTTCGAAAAAAAAATTTGAAAAAATTTTGGAAAAAAAATTTTCAAAAAAATATTCGAAAAAAATTTTGAAAAAGATTTTCGAAAAAAAATTTTCAAAAAAATTTTCGAAAAAATTTTGGAAAAAAATTTTTCGAAAAGAATTTTGAAAAAAATTTTCGAAAAAAATTTCGTAAAAAATTTTGAAAAAAATTTTCGAAAAAAATTTCGAAAAAAAATTTTCGAAATAAATTTTAAAAAAAAATTTCGAAAAAAATTTTCGAAAGAAATTTCGAAAAAAAATTCGATAAAAATTTTTGAAAAAAATTTTTGAAAAAAAATTTTCGAAAAAAATTTTGAAAAAAAATTTGGAAAAAAAATTTTCGAAAACAATTTCGAAAAAAAATTTTGAAAAAAATTTTGAAAAAAAATTTTGAAAAAAATTTTGAAAAAAAATGTCGAAAAAAATTTTCAAAAAAATTTTCGAAAAAAATTTTTAAAAAAATTTTTTGAAAAAAATTTTCAAAAAAATTTTCGAAAAAAATTTCGAAAAAAAAATTTTCGAAAAAAATTTTGAAAACAATTTTCGAAAAAAAATTTTCGAAAAAAATTTTCAAAAAAAATTTCGAAAAAATTTCGAAAAAAAATTTTCGAAAAAAATTTCGAAAAAAAAATTTTCGAAAAAAATTTCGAAAAAAAATTTTCGAAAAAAATTTCGAAAAAAATTTTTTAAAAAATTTTCGAAAAAAATTTTGAAAAAAAATTATTGAAAAAAATTTTGAAAAAAAAATTGGAAAAAAAATTTCGAAAAAAATTTTCGAAAAAAATTTCGAAAAACATTTTGAAAAAAATTTTCGAAAAAAATTTCGAAAAAAAATTTTCGAAAAAAATTTGGAAAAAAAATTTCGAAAAAATTTTGAAAAAAAATTTCGAAAAAAATTTTGGAAAAAAATTTTGAAAAACAATTTGGAAAAAAAATTTTGAAAAAAATTTTTGAAAAAAATTTTTGAAAAAAATTTTCGAAAAAAATTTCAAAAAAAAAATTTTCGAAAAAAATTTTGAAAAAAATTTTTGAAAAAAATTTCGAAAAAAAATTTTCGAAAAAAATTTTCAAAAAAAATTTCGAAAAAATTTCGAAAAAAAATTTTCGAAAAAAATTTCGAAAAAAAAATTTTCGAAAAAAATTTCGAAAAAAAATTTTCGAAAAAAATTTCGAAAAAAATTTTTTAAAAAATTTTCGAAAAAAATTTTGAAAAAAAATTATTGAAAAAAATTTTGAAAAAAAAATTGGAAAAAAAATTTCGAAAAAAATTTTCGAAAAAAATTTCGAAAAACATTTTGAAAAAAATTTTCGAAAAAAATTTCGAAAAAAAATTTTCGAAAAAAATTTGGAAAAAAAATTTCGAAAAAATTTTGAAAAAAAATTTCGAAAAAAATTTTGGAAAAAAATTTTGAAAAACAATTTGGAAAAAAAATTTTGAAAAAAATTTTTGAAAAAAATTTTTGAAAAAAATTTTCGAAAAAAATTTCAAAAAAAAAATTTTCGAAAAAAATTTTGAAAAAAATTTTTGAAAAAAATTTCGAAAAAAAATTTTCGAAAAAAATTTCCAAAAAAAAATTTTCAAAAAAAATTTTGAAAAAAATTTTCGAAAAAAATTTTGAAAAAAAATTTCGAAAAAAATTTTGAAAAAAATTTTCGAAAAAAATTTCGAAAAAATTTTGAAAAAAAATTTCGAAAAAAATTTTGAAAAAAATTTTCAAAAAAAATTTAGAAAAAATTTTGCAAAAAAATTTTTCGAAAAAAAATTTCAAAAAAATTTTCGAAAAAATTTTCGAAAAAAAATTTTCGAAAAAAATTTTCGAAAAAAATTTTCGAAAAAAATTTTCGCAAAAAATTTTGAAAAAAAATTTGAAAAAAAAATTTTGAAAAAAATTTTCGAAAAAAATTTCGAAAAAAAATTTTCGAAAAAAATTTCGAAAAAAAATTTGAAAAAAAATTTCGAAAAAAAAATTTCGAAAAAAATTTTGAAAAAAAAATTTCCAAAAAAAATTTTCAAAAAAATTTTCGAAAAAATTTTGGATAAAAATTTTTCGAAAAAAATATTGAAACAAATTTTCGAAAAAAATTTCGAAAAAAAATTTTCGAAAAAAATTTTGAAAGAAAATTTTGGAAAAAAAAAATTTCGAAGAAAATTTTCGAAAAAAATTTCGAAAAAAAATTTTCGAAAAAATTTGAAAAAAAAAATTTCTCAAAAAATATTTTCAAAAAAAATTCGAAAAAAAATTTTAAAAAAAAATTTTGAAAAAAAATTTCGAAAAAAATTTTCAAAAAAATTTTGGAAAAAAATTTTTCGAAAAAAATATTGAAAAAAATTTTCGAAAAAAATTTCGAAAAAAAATTTTGAAAAAATTTTGGAAAAAAAATTTTCGAAAAAAATTTTGAAAAAAAATTTGTAAAAAAAATTTCGAAAAAAATTTTCGAAAAAAATTTCTAAAAAAATTTTGAAAAAAATTTGGAAAAAATTTTGAAAAAAGATTTCGAAAAAAATTTTGAAAAAAATTTTCGAAAAAAAATTTTGAAAAAAAATTTTCGAAAAAAATTTCGAAAAAAAATTTTAAAAAAATTTTCGAAGAAAATTTGGAAAAAAAAATTTTGAAAAAAATTTTTAAAAAAAATTTCGAAAAAACTTTTCGAAAAAAATTTTGAAAAAAAATTTGGAAAAAAAATTTGGAAAAAAATTTTTGAAAAAAATTTCGAAAAAAAAATTTGAAAAAATTTTGGAAAAAAAAATTTCGAAAAAAATTTTGAAAAAAAATTTGGAAAAAAATTTTGAAAAAAAATTTGGAAAAAAATTTCGAAAAAAAATTTCGAAAAAAATTTCGAAAAAATTTGAAAAAAATTTTCGAAAAAAATTTCGAAAAAAAATTTTCGAAAAAAATTTCGAAAAGAATTTTCGAAAAAAATTTTGAAAAAAATTTTCGAAAAAAATTTTCGAAAAAAATTTCGAAAAAAAATTTTCGAAAAAAATTTCGAAAAAAATTTTTGAAAAAAATTTTGAAAAAAAATTTTCGAAAAAAATTTTTAAAAAAATTTTCGAAAAAAATTTGGAAAAAAAATTATTGAAAAAAATTTTGAAAAAAATTTCGAAAAAAATTTTCAAAAAAAATTTAGAAAAAATTTTGCAAAAAACTTTTTCGAAAAAAAATTTCAAAAAAATTTTCGAAAAAATTTTCGAGAAAAAATTTTCGAAAAAAAATTTTCGAAAACAATTTCGAAAAAAATTTTCAAAAAAATTTTCGACAAAATTTTGGAAAAAAATTTTTCTAAAAAAATATTGAAAAAAATTTTCGAAAAAAATTTTTGAAAGAAATTTCGAAAAAAAATTTCGAAAAAAATTTTTAAAAAAATTTTCGAAAAAAAATTTTGGAAAAAAATTTTGATAAAAAATTTGGAAAAAAAATTTTCGAAAGAAATTTCGAAAAAAAATTTTCGAAAGAAAATTCGAAAAAAAATTTTTGGAAAAAAATTTTGAAAAAAAAATTCGAAAACAATTTTCTAAAAAATTTTCGAAAAAAATTTTCAAAAAAATTTTTCGAAAAAAATTTTCCAAAAAAATTTTCGAAAAAAATATCAAAAAAAAATTTTCGAAAAAAATTTTGAAAAAAATTTTCGAAAAAAAATTTTCGAAAAAAATTTCGAAAAAAAATTTTCGAAAAAAAATTCGAAAAAAAATTTTCGAAAAAAATTTTGAAAAAAAGGTTCGCAAAAAATTTTCAAAAACATTTTCGAAAAAATTTTGGAAAAAAATTTTTCGAAAAAAATTTTCAAAAAAATTTTCGAAAAAAAATTTTCGAAAAAAATTTTGAAGAAAAATTTCGAAAAAAATATTTAAAAAAAATTTCGAATAAAATTTTCGAAAAAAATTTTCGAAAAAAATTTTCGAAAAAAATTTTGAAAAAAATTTTGAAAAAAAATTTTCGAAAAAAATTTTGAAAAAAAATTTGGAAAAAAAATTTTGAAAAAAAATTTCGAAAAAAAAATTTCGAAAAAAAATTTCGAAAAAAAATTTTCGAAAAAAATTTAGAAAAAATTTTGCAAAAAAATTTTTCGAAAAAAAATTTCAAAAAAATTTTCGAAAAAATTTTCGAAAAAAATTTTCGAAAAAAATTTGGATAAAAATTTTTCGAAAAAAATATTGAAACAAATTTTCGAAAAAAATTTCGAAAAAAAATTTTCGAAAAAAATTTTGAAAGAAAATTTTGGAAAAAAAAAATTTCGAAGAAAATTTTCGAAAAAAATTTCGAAAAAAAATTTTCGAAAAAATTTGAAAAAAAAAATTTCTCAAAAAATATTTTCAAAAAAAATTCGAAAAAAAATTTTCAAAAAAAATTTTGAAAAAAAATTTCGAAAAAAATTTTCAAAAAAATTTTGGAAAAAAATTTTTCGAAAAAAATATTGAAAAAAATTTTCGAAAAAAATTTCGAAAAAAAATTTTGAAAAAATTTTGGAAAAAAAATTTTCGAAAAAAATTTTGAAAAAAAATTTGTAAAAAAAATTTCGAAAAAAATTTTCGAAAAAAATTTCTAAAAAAATTTTGAAAAAAATTTGGAAAAAATTTTGAAAAAAGATTTCGAAAAAAATTTTGAAAAAAATTTTCGAAAAAAAATTTTGAAAAAAAATTTTCGAAAAAAATTTCGAAAAAAAATTTTAAAAAAATTTTCGAAGAAAATTTGGAAAAAAAATTTTTGAAAAAAATTTTTAAAAAAAATTTCGAAAAAACTTTTCGAAAAAAATTTTGAAAAAAAATTTGGAAAAAAAATTTTTGAAAAAAATTTCGAAAAAAAAATTTGAAAAAATTTTGGAAAAAAAAATTTCGAAAAAAATTTTGAAAAAAAATTTGGAAAAAAATTTTGAAAAAAAATTTGGAAAAAAATTTCGAAAAAAAATTTCGAAAAAAATTTCGAAAAAATTTGAAAAAAATTTTCGAAAAAAATTTCGAAAAAAAATTTTCGAAAAAAATTTCGAAAAGAATTTTCGAAAAAAATTTTGAAAAAAATTTTCGAAAAAAATTTTCGAAAAAAATTTCGAAAAAAAATTTTCGAAAAAAATTTCGAGAAAAATTTTTGAAAAAAATTTTGAAAAAAAATTTTCGAAAAAAATTTTTAAAAAAATTTTCGAAAAAAATTTGGAAAAAAAATTATTGAAAAAAATTTTGAAAAAAATTTCGAAAAAAATTTTCAAAAAAAATTTAGAAAAAATTTTGCAAAAAACTTTTTCGAAAAAAAATTTCAAAAAAATTTTCGAAAAAATTTTCGAGAAAAAATTTTCGAAAAAAAATTTTCGAAAACAATTTCGAAAAAAATTTTCAAAAAAATTTTCGACAAAATTTTGGAAAAAAATTTTTCTAAAAAAATATTGAAAAAAATTTTCGAAAAAAATTTTTGAAAGAAATTTCGAAAAAAAATTTCGAAAAAAATTTTCAAAAAAATTTTCGAAAAAAAATTTTGGAAAAAAATTTTGATAAAAAATTTGGAAAAAAAATTTTCGAAAGAAATTTCGAAAAAAAATTTTCGAAAGAAAATTCGAAAAAAAATTTTCGAAAAAAATTTTGAAAAAAAAATTCGAAAACAATTTTCTAAAAAATTTTCGAAAAAAATTTTCAAAAAAATTTTTCGAAAAAAATTTTCAAAAAAATTTTCGAAAAAAATATCAAAAAAAATTTTTCGAAAAAAATTTTGAAAAAAATTTTCGAAAAAAAATTTTCGAAAAAAATTTCGAAAAAAAATTTTCGAAAAAAAATTCGAAAAAAAATTTTCGAAAAAAATTTTGAAAAAAAGGTTCGCAAAAAATTTTCAAAAACATTTTCGAAAAAATTTTGGAAAAAAAGTTTTCGAAAAAAATTTTCAAAAAAATTTTCGAAAAAAAATTTTCGAAAAAAATTTTGAAGAAAAATTTCGAAAAAAATATTTAAAAAAAATTTCGAATAAAATTTTCGAAAAAAATTTTCGAAAAAAATTTTCGAAAAAAATTTTGAAAAAAATTTTGAAAAAAAATTTTCGAAAAAAATTTTGAAAAAAAATTTGGAAAAAAAATTTTGAAAAAAAATTTCGAAAAAAAAATTTCGAAAAAAAATTTCGAAAAAAA
Source organism: Uropetala carovei (assembly GCA_036926305.1). Taxonomy (NCBI): domain Eukaryota; kingdom Metazoa; phylum Arthropoda; class Insecta; order Odonata; family Petaluridae; genus Uropetala; species Uropetala carovei. The sequence goes on along the minus strand of JAXCHB010000252.1, from coordinate 618,818 downwards.
ATTTTCGAAAAAAATTTAGAAAAAATTTTGCAAAAAAATTTTTCGAAAAAAAATTTCAAAAAAATTTTCGAAAAAATTTTCGAAAAAAAATTTTCGAAAAAAATTTTCGCAAAAAATTTTCAAAAAAAATTTGGAAAAAAAATTTTGAAAAAAATTTTCGAAAAAAATTTCGAAAAAAAATTTTCGAAAAAAATTTCGAAAAAAAATTTTCGAAAAAAATTTTGAAAAAAATTTTCGAAAAAATTTTGGAAAAAATTTTCGAAAAAAATTTCGAAAAAAAATTTGAAAAAAAATTTCGAAAAAAATTTCGAAAAAAAAATTTCGAAAAAAATTTTGAAAAAAAATTTCCAAAAAAAATTTTCAAAAAAATTTTCAAAAAAATTTTGGATAAAAATTTTTCGAAAAAAATATTGAAACAAATTTTCGAAAAAAATTTCGAAAAAAAATTTTCGAAAAAAATTTTGAAAGAAAATTTTGGAAACAAAAAATTTCGAAGAAAATTTTCGAAAAAAATTTCGAAAAAAAATTTTCGAAAAAATTTGAAAAAAAAAATTTCTCAAAAAATATTTTCAAAAAAAATTCGAAAAAAAATTTCCAAAAAAAATTTTGAAAAAAAAATTTCGAAAAAAATTTTGAAAAAAATTTTGTAAAAAAAATTTCAAAAAAAATTTTCGAAAAAAATTTCTAAAAAAATTTTGAAAAAAATTTCGAAAAAATTTTGAAAAAAAATTTCCAAAAAAATTTTGAAAAAAATTTTCGAAAAAAAATTTTAAAAAAAATTTTCGAAAAAAATTTCGAAAAAAATTTTTAAAAAAATTTTCGAAAAAAATTTGGAAAAAAAATTTTTGAGAAAAATTTTTAAAAAAAATTTCGAAAAAAATTTTCGAAAAAAATTTTGAAAAAAAATTTGGAAAAAAAATTTGGAAAAAAATTTTTGAAAAAAATTTCGAAAAAAAATTTTGAAAAAATTTTGGAAAAAAAAATTTCGAAAAAAATTTTGAAAAAAAATTTGGAAAAAAATTTTGAAAAAAAATTTGGAAAAAAATTTTCGAAAAAAATTTCCAAAAAAAATTTTGAAAAAAATTTCGAAAAAAATTTTCAAAAAAAATTTAGGAAAAATTTTGCAAAAAACTTTTTCGAAAAAAAATTTCAAAAAAATTTTCGAAAAAATTTTCGAGAAAAAATTTTCGAAAAAAAATTTTCGAAAAAAATTTTCGAAAGAAATTACGAAAAAAAATTTTCGAAAAAAATTTTTAAAAAATTTTCGAAAAAATATTTTCGAAAAAAAATTTGAAAAAAAATTCAGAAAAAAATTTTGAAAAAAATTTTCGAAAAAAATTTCGAAAAAAAATTTCGAAAAAAAATTTTCGAAAAAAATTTCGAAAAAAAATTTTCGAAAAAAATTTCGAAAAGAAATTTTCGAAAAAAATTTTGAAAAAAAATTTCGAAAAAATTTTGAAAAAAAATTTCGAAAAAAATTTTGAAAAAAATATTCGAAAAAAATTTTGAAAAAAAATTTTAAAAAAATTTTCGAAAAAAATTTGGAAAAAAAATTTTAAAAAAATTTTTGAAAAAAATTTGGAAAAAAAATTTTTGAAAAAAATTTTGAAAAAAAATTTCGAAAAAAATTTTCGAAAAACTTTTTGAAAAAAAATTTGGAAAAAAAATTTTGAAAAAAATTTTTGAAAAAAATTTCGAAAAAAAACTTTCGAAAAAAATTTCCAAAAAAAAATTTTCAAAAAAAATTTTGAAAAAAAATTTCGAAAAAAATTTTCAAAAAAATTTTCGAAAAAAATTTTCAAAAAAATTTTTCAAAAAAAATTTTCAAAAAAATTTTCGAAAAAAATATCGAAAAAAAATTTTCGAAAAAAATATCGAAAAAAAATTTTCGAAAAAAATTTTGAAAAACATTTTCGAAAAAAAATTTTCGAAAAAAATTTTCAGAAAAATTTTCGAAAAAATTTTGGAAAAAAATTTTTCGAAAAAAATTTTGAAAAAAATTTTCGAAAAAAATTTCGAAAAAAATTTTGAAAAAAATTTTCGAAAAAAATTTCGAAAAAAAATTTTAGAAAAAAATTTTGAAAAAAAATTTCGAAAAAAAATTTAAAAAAAAATTCGAAAACATTTTCAGAAATAATTTTGAAAAAAATTTTCGAAAAAAAATTTTCGAAAAAAAATTTTCGAAAACAATTTCGAAAAAAATTTTTAAAAAAATTTTCGACAAAATTTTGGAAAAAAATTTTTCTAAAAAAATATTGAAAAAAATTTTCGAAAATAATTTCGAAAAAAAATTTTGAAAAAATTTTGGAAAAAAAATTTTCAAAAAAATATTCAAAAAAAATTTTGAAAAAGATTTTCGAAAAAAAATTTTCAAAAGAATTTTCGAAAAAATTTTGGAAAAAAATTTTTCGAAAAAAATTTTGAAAAAAATTTCCGAAAAAAATTTCGTAAAAAATTTTGAAAAAAATTTTCGAAAAAAATTTCGAAAAAAAATTTTCGAAAAAAATTTTGAAAAAAAATTTTCGAAAAAAATTTTGAAAAAAATTTTGAAAAAAAATTTTGAAAAAAATTTTGAAAAAAAATTTCGAAAAAAATTTTCAAAAAAATTTTCGAAAAAAATTTTTAAAAAAATTTTCGAAAACAAATTTTCAAAAAAATTTTTGAAAAAATTTGGGAAAAAAATTTTTCGAAAAAAATTTTGAAAAAAATTTCGAAAAAAATTTTTGAAAGAAATTTCGAAAAAAAATTTCGAAAAAAATTTTTAAAAAAATTTTCGAAAAAAAATTTTCGAAAAAAATTTTGATAAAAAATTTGGAAAAAAAATTTTGAAAAAAATTTGGAAAAAAAATTTTGAAAAAAATTTTCGAAAGAAATTTCGAAAAAAAATTTTCGAAAAAAATTTTGAAAAAAAAATTCGAAAACAATTTTCAAAAAAATTTTCGAAAAAAATTTTAAAAAAATTTTTCGAAAAAAATTTTCAAAAAAATTTTCGAAAAAAATATCAAAAAAAATTTTCGAAAAAAATTTTGAAAAAAATTTTCGAAAAAAAATTTTCGAAAAAAATTTTCAGAAAAATTTTCGAAAAAATTTTGAAAAAAATTTTCGAAAAAAATTTCGAAAAAAATTTTGAAAAAAATTTTCGAAAAAAATTTCGAAAAAAAATTTTCGAAAAAAAATTTTCGAAAAAAATTTCGAAAAAAAATTTTCGAAAAAAATTTTGAAAAAAAATTTCGAAAAAAAAATTTGAAAAAATTTTGGAAAAAAAATTTTCAAAAAAATATTCGAAAAAAATTTTGAAAAAGATTTTCGAAAAAAAATTTTCAAAAAAATTTTCGAAAAAATTTTGGAAAAAAATTTTTCGAAAAGAATTTTGAAAAAAATTTTCGAAAAAAATTTCGTAAAAAATTTTGAAAAAAATTTTCGAAAAAAATTTCGAAAAAAAATTTTCGAAATAAATTTTTAAAAAAAATTTCGAAAAAAATTTTCGAAAGAAATTTCGAAAAAAAATTCGATAAAAATTTTTGAAAAAAATTTTTGAAAAAAAATTTTCGAAAAAAATTTTGAAAAAAAATTTGGAAAAAAAATTTCGAAAACAATTTCGAAAAAAAATTTTGAAAAAAATTTTGAAAAAAAATTTTGAAAAAAATTTTGAAAAAAAATGTCGAAAAAAATTTTCAAAAAAATTTTCGAAAAAAATTTTTAAAAAAATTTTTTGAAAAAAATTTTCAAAAAAATTTTCGAAAAAAATTTCGAAAAAAAAATTTTCGAAAAAAATTTTGAAAACAATTTTCGAAAAAAAATTTTCGAAAAAAATTTTCAAAAAAAATTTCGAAAAAATTTCGAAAAAAAATTTTCGAAAAAAATTTCGAAAAAAAAATTTTCGAAAAAAATTTCGAAAAAAAATTTTCGAAAAAAATTTCGAAAAAAATTTTTTAAAAAATTTTCGAAAAAAATTTTGAAAAAAAATTATTGAAAAAAATTTTGAAAAAAAAATTGGAAAAAAAATTTCGAAAAAAATTTTCGAAAAAAATTTCGAAAAACATTTTGAAAAAAATTTTCGAAAAAAATTTCGAAAAAAAATTTTCGAAAAAAATTTGGAAAAAAAATTTCGAAAAAATTTTGAAAAAAAATTTCGAAAAAAATTTTGGAAAAAAATTTTGAAAAACAATTTGGAAAAAAAATTTTGAAAAAAATTTTTGAAAAAAATTTTCGAAAAAAATTTCAAAAAAAAAATTTTCGAAAAAAATTTTGAAAAAAATTTTTGAAAAAAATTTCGAAAAAAAATTTTCGAAAAAAATTTCAAAAAAAAAATTTTCAAAAAAAATTTTGAAAAAAATTTTCGAAAAAAATTTTGAAAAAAAATTTCGAAAAAAATTTTGAAAAAAATTTTCGAAAAAAATTTCGAAAAAATTTTGAAAAAAAATTTCGAAAAAAATTTTGAAAAAAATTTTCAAAAAAAATTTAGAAAAAATTTTGCAAAAAAATTTTTCGAAAAAAAATTTCAATAAAATTTTCGAAAAAATTTTCGAAAAAAAATTTTCGAAAAAAATTTTCGAAAAAAATTTTCGAAAAAAATTTTCGCAAAAAATTTTGAAAAAAAATTTGAAAAAAAAATTTTGAAAAAATTTTCGAAAAAAATTTCGAAAAAAAATTTTCGAAAAAAATTTCGAAAAAAAATTTGAAAAAAAAATTCGAAAAAAATTTCTAAAAAAAAATTTCGAAAAAAATTTTGAAAAAAAAATTTCCAAAAAAAATTTTCAAAAAAATTTTCGAAAAAATTTTGGATAAAAATTTTTCGAAAAAAATATTGAAACAAATTTTCGAAAAAAATTTCGAAAAAAAATTTTCGAAAAAAATTTTGAAAGAAAATTTTGGAAAAAAAAAATTTCGAAGAAAATTTTCGAAAAAAATTTCGAAAAAAAATTTTCGAAAAAATTTGAAAAAAAAAATTTCTCAAAAAATATTTTCAAAAAAAATTCGAAAAAAAATTTTCAAAAAAAATTTTGAAAAAAAATTTCGAAAAAAATTTTCAAAAAAATTTTGGAAAAAAATTTTTCGAAAAAAATATTGAAAAAAATTTTCGAAAAAAATTTCGAAAAAAAATTTTGAAAAAATTTTGGAAAAAAAATTTTCGAAAAAAATTTTGAAAAAAAATTTGTAAAAAAAATTTCGAAAAAAATTTTCGAAAAAAATTTCTAAAAAAATTTTGAAAAAAATTTGGAAAAAATTTTGAAAAAAGATTTCGAAAAAAATTTTGAAAAAAATTTTCGAAAAAAAATTTTGAAAAAAAATTTTCGAAAAAAATTTCGAAAAAAAATTTTAAAAAAATTTTCGAAGAAAATTTGGAAAAAAAATTTTTGAAAAAAATTTTTAAAAAAAATTTCGAAAAAACTTTTCGAAAAAAATTTTGAAAAAAAATTTGGAAAAAAAAATTGGAAAAAAAATTTGAAAAAAAATTTCGAAAAAAATTTTCAAAAAAATTTTTGAAAAAATTTTGGAAAAAAATTTTGAAAAAAAATTTCGAAAAAAATTTTCAAAAAAATTTTCGAAAAAATTTTGGAAAAAAATTTTGGAAAAAAATTTTCAAGAAAAATTTTCAAAAAAAAATTTGAAAAAAATTTTTAAAAAAATTTTCGAAAAAATATTGAAAAAAAATTTTGCGAAAAAAAATTCGAAAAAAAATTTTCAAAAAAAATTTTGAAAAAAAATTTTGAAAAAAAAATTTCGAAAAAAAATTTTCGAAAAAAAATTTTCGAAAAAAATTTCGAAAAAAAATTTTCAAAAAAAAGTTTGAAAAAAATTTTCGAAAGAAATTTCGAAAAAAAATTTTGAAATAAGTTTTCAAAAAAAATTTCGAAAACATTTTGGAAAAAAAATTTTCGAAAAACATTTTAGAAAAAAATTTCGAAAAAAAAATTTCGAAAAACATTTTCGAAAAAAATTTTGAAAAACATTTTCGAAAAAAATTTTGAAAAAAAATTTTGAAAAAAAATTTTGAAAAAAATTTCGAAAAAAATTTTGATAAAAATTTTCGAAAAAAATTTCGAAAAAAATTTTGAAAAAAAATTTCGAAAAAAATTTTCAGAAAAAATTTGGGTAAAAAATTTCGAAAAAAATTTTGAAAAATATTTTCGAAAAAAATTTCGAAAAAAAAATTTTCGAAAAAAATTTTGAAAAAAAATTTCAAAAAAAAATTTTCAAAAAAATTTTCGAAAAAATTTTCGAAAAAAATTTGGAAAAAAAATTTTCGAAAAAAATTTTCGAAAAAAATTTGGAAAAAAAAATTTCGAAAAAAATTTTCGAAAAAAATTTCGAAAAAAACATTTCGAAAAAAATTATGAAAAAAAATTTCGAAAAAAAAATTGAAAAAAAATTTTGAAAAAAATTTTCAAAAAAATTTTCGAAAAAATTTTGGAAAAAAATTTTTTGGAAAAAATTTTGAAAAAAAATTTCGAAAAAAATTTTCAAAATAATTGTCAAAAAATTTAGAAAAAAATTTTTCAAAAAAAATTTTCAAAAAAATTTTCGAAATAAATTTCGAAAAAAAATTTTCGAAACTAATTTTGAAAAAAATTTTCGAAAAAAAATTTTGGAAAAAAATTTTGGAAAAAAATTTCGAAAAAAAATTTTCGAAAAAAATTTTGAAAAAAATTCTCGAAAAAAAATTTTGAAAAAAAATTTCGAAAAAATTTTGGAAAAAAATTTTCGAAAAAAATTTTGTAAATATATTTTGAAAAAAAATTTTCAAAAAAAATTTCGAAAAAAAAATTCGAAAAAAAATTTCGCAAAAAATTTTCAAAAAAATTTTCGAAAAAAATTTGGAAAAAAAATTTTCGAAAAAATTTTGGAAAAAAATTTTTTGAAAAAAATTTTGAAAAAAATTTTCAAAAAAAATTTTGAAAAAAATTTTCAAAAAAAATTTTGAAAAAAAATTTTCGAAAAAAATTTTCAAAAAAATTTTCGAAAAAATTTTGGAAAAAAAATTTTCGAAAAAAATTTTCGAAAAAAATTTTGAAAAAAATTTTCGAAAAAAAATTTAGAAAAAAAATTTTGAAAAAAATTTTCAAAAAAATTTTCGAAAAAATTTTAGAAAAAAATTCTCGAAAAAAATTTTCAAAAAAAAATTTCGAAAAAAATTATGAAAAAAATTTTCGAAAAAAATTTCGAAAAAAAATTTTCGAAAAAAATTTCGAAAAAAAATTTTAGAAAAAAATTTCGAAAAAAATTTTCAAAAAAAATTTTTAAAAAAAGTTTCGAAAAAAATTTCAAATAAAATTTTCGAAAAAAATTTTGAAAAAAATTTTCGAAAAAAAATTTTCGAAAAAAATTTTCGAAAAAAATTTTTAAAAAAACTTTCGAAAAAATTTTGGAAAAAAAAATTTTGGAAAAAATTTTCAAAAAAATTTTCGAAAAAAATTTCGAAAAAAAAATTTCAAATAAAATTTTCAAAAAAATTTTCGAAAAAATTTTGAAAAAAAATTTTTCGAAAAAAATTTTGAAAAAAACTTAAAAAAAATTTCGAAAAAATTTTGAAAAAAATTTTCGAAAAGAATTTCGGAAAAAAGTTTTCGAAAAAAATTTTGAAAAAAAATTTCGAAAAAATTTTCAAAAAAAATTTTGAAAAAAATTCGAAAAAAATTTTTAAAATAATTTTCGAAAAAAATTTCGACAAAAAATTTTCGAAAAAAATTTAGAAAAAAAATTTCGAAAAAAATTTTGAAAAAAATTTTCGAAAAAAAAATTTCGAAAAAAATTTCGAAAAAAAATTTTCGAAAAAAATTTTGAAAAAGATTTTCGATAAAAAATTTCCGAAAAAAATTTTGAAAAAAAATTTTCTTTAAAAATTTCCGAAAAAAATTTTAAAAAAAAATTTTCGAAAATAATTTAGAAAAAAATTTTTGAAAAAAAATTTTCGAAAAAAATTTTGAAAAAAAATTTTGAAAAAAAATTTCGAAAAAAATTTTGAAAAAAAATTTTGAAAAAAATTTCGAAGAAAAATTTTCGAAAAAATTTTGGAAAAAAATTTTTTGGAAAAAATTTTGAAAAAAAATTCCAAAAAAAAAATTTTAAAAAAATATTCGAAAAAAATTTCAAAAAAAAATTTTCGAAAAAAAATTTAAAAAAAAATTTCGAAAAAAATTTTCAAAAAAATTTTCGAAAAAAAATTTTCGAAAAAAATTTTGAAAAAAAATTTGGAAAAAAAATTTTGAAAAAAAATTTCGAAAAAAATTTTGAAAAATATTTTCGAAAAAAATATCGAAAAAAATTTCGAAAAAAAATTTTCGAAAAAAATTTTGAAAAAAAATTTTCGAAAAAATTTTGAAAAAAATTTTCGATAAAAATTTTGAAAAAAAATTTGGAAAAAAAATTTTGAAAAAAATTTTTGGAAAAAATTTCGAAAAAAAATTTTCGAAAAAAAATTCGAAAAAAAATTTTCGAAAAAAATTTTGAAAAAAAGTTTCGCAAAAAATTTTCAAAAAAATTTTCGAAAAAATTTTGGAAAAAAATTTTTCGAAAAAAATTTTCAAAAAAATTTTCGAAAAAAATTTGGAAAAAAATTTTCGAAAAAATATTTTGAAAAAAAATTTTGAAAAAAAATTTCGAAAAAAATTTACAAAAAATTTTTCGAAAAAATTTTGGAAAAAAAGTTTCGAAAAAAATTTTCGAAAAAAATTTTTAAAAAAAATTTTGAAAAAAATTTCGGAAGAAAATTTTTCGAAAAAAATTTCGAAAAAAAATTTTCAAAAAAAATTTTGAAAAAAATTTCGAAAAAAATTTCCAAAAAAAAATTTTCAAAAAAAATTTTGAAAAAAAATTTCGAAAAAAATATTTAAAAAAAATTTCGAAAATAATCTCGAAAAAACATTTTGGAAAAAAATTTTGAAAAAAAATTTCGAAAGAAATAAAAAAAAAATTCCAAAAAAAATTTTCGAAAAAAATTTTGAAAAAAATTTTCGAAATAAATTTCGAAAAATAAATTTCGAAAAATATTTTGAAAAAAATCTCCAAAAAAAAATTTTCGAAAAAAATTTTCAAAAAAATTTTGAAAAATATTTCGAAAAAAATTTTCAAAAAAATTTTCAAAAAAAATTTCCAAAAAAATTTCCAAAAAAAATTTTGAAAAATATTTTCGAAAAAAATTTCGAAAAAAATTTTTGAAAAAAATTTTGGAAAAAAATTTCGAAAAAAATTTTGAAAAAAAATTCCAAAAAAAATTTTGAAAAAAAATTTCGAAAAACATTTCGAAAAAAAATTTCAAAAAAATTTTCGAAAAAATTTTGGAAAAAAATTTTTCGAAAAAAATTTTGAAAAAAATTTTCGAAAAAAATTTCGAAAAAAATTTTCGAAAAAAATTTTGGAAAAAAATTTCGAAAAAAATTTTGAAAAAAAATTCCAAAAAAAATTTTGAAAAAAATTTTCGAAAAAAATTTTGAAAAAAAATTTTCAAAAAAAATTTGGAAAAAAAATTATTGAAAAAAATTTTGAAAAAAATTTCGAAAAAAATTTTCAAAAAAAATTTAGAAAAAATTTTGCAAAAAAATTTTTCGAAAAAAAATTTCAAAAAAATTTTCGAAAAAATTTTCGAAAAAAAATTTTCGAAAAAAATTTTCGATAGAAATTACGAAAAAAAATTTTCGAAAAAATTTTGAAAAAAAAATTTGGAAAAAAAATTTTGAAAAAAATTTTCGAAAAAAATTTCGACAAAAAATTTTCGAAAAAAATTTCGAAAAAAAATTTTCGAAAAAAATTTTGAAAAAAAATTTCTAAAAAAATTTTCGAAAAAATTTTCGAAAAAAATTTTCCAAAAAAATTTTTCGAAAAAAATTTTCAAAAAAATTTTCGAAAAAAATTTCAAAAAAAAATATCGAAAAAAATTTTGAAAAAAATTTTCGAAAAAAAATTTTCGAAAAAAATTTTGAAAAAAAATTCGAAAAAAAATTTTCGAAAAAAATTTTGAAAAAAATTTGGAAAAAAAATTTTGAAAAAAATTTTCGAAAAAAATGTCGAAAAAAAATTTTCGAAAAAAAATTTCGAAAAAAAATTTTCGAAAAAAATTTTGAAAAAAATTTTCGAAAAAAGTTTGGAAAAAAATATGAAAAAAATTTTCGAAAAATATTTCGAAAAAAAATTTTCGAAAAAAATTTTGAAAAAAAAATTCCAAAAAAATTTTCAAAAAAATTCTCGAAAAAATTTTCGAAAAAAAATTTTCAAAAAAAAATTTGAAAAAAAATTTTAAAAAAAAAATTTCGAAAAAAAATTTAAAAAAATTTTCGAAAAAAATTTCGAAAAAAATTTTTGGAAAAAAATTTTGAAAAAAAATTTTCAAAAAAAATTTCGAAAAAATTTTCGAAAAAAATTTCGAAAAAAATTTTCAAAAAAAACTTCGAAAAAAAATTTTCGAAAAAAATTTCGAAAAAAAATTTCCGAAAATATTTTGAAAAAAATTTTCGAAAAAAAATTTTCGAAAAAAAATTTTCGAAAAAAAATTTAAAAAAATTTTCGAAAAAAATTTCGAAAAAAATTTTTGGAAAAAAATTTTGAAAAAAAATTTTCAAAAAAAATTTCGAAAAAATTTTCGAAAAAAATTCCAAAAAAATTTTCGAAAAAAACTTCGAAAAAAAATTTTCGAAAAAAATTTCGAAAAAAAATTTCCGAAAATATTTTGAAAAAAATTTTCGAAAAAAAATTTTCGAAAAAAAATTTTCGAAAAAAATTTTGAAAAAAAATTTTGAAAAAAAATTTTCGAAAAAAATTTCAAAAAAAAATTTTCCAAAAAAAATTTGAAAAAAAATTTTCGAAAAAAATTTTGAAAAAAAATTTTCGAAAAAACATTTTGAAAAAAATTTTCGAAAAAAAATTTTCGAAAAAAATTTTGAAGAAAAATTTCGAAAAAAATATTTAAAAAAAATTTCGAATAAAATTTTCGAAAAAAATTTTCGAAAAAAATTTTCGAAAAAAATTTTGAAAAAAATTTTGAAAAAAAATTTTCGAAAAAAATTTTGAAAAAAAATTTGGAAAAAAAATTTTGAAAAAAAATTTTGAAAAAAAAATTTCGAAAAAAAATTTCGAAAAAAAATTTTCGAAAAAAATTTAGAAAAAATTTTGCAAAAAAATTTTTCGAAAAAAAATTTCAAAAAAATTTTCGAAAAAATTTTCGAAAAAAAATTTTCGAAAAAAATTTTCGCAAAAAATTTTGAAAAAAAATTTGGAAAAAAAATTTTGAAAAAAATTTTCGAAAAAAATTTCGAAAAAAAATTTTCGAAAAAAATTTCGAAAAAAAATTTTCGAAAAAAATTTTGAAAAAAATTGTCGAAAAAATTTTGGAAAAAATTTTCGAAAAAAATTTCGAAAAAAAATTTGAAAAAAAATTTCGAAAAAAATTTCGAAAAAAAAATTTCGAAAAAAATTTTGAAAAAATATTTCCAAAAAAAATTTTCAAAAAAATTTTCAAAAAAATTTTGGATAAAAATTTTTCGAAAAAAATATTGAAACAAATTTTCGAAAAAAATTTCGAAAAAAAATTTTCGAAAAAAATTTTGAAAGAAAATTTTGGAAACAAAAAATTTCGAAGAAAATTTTCGAAAAAAATTTCGAAAAAAAATTTTCGAAAAAATTTGAAAAAAAAAATTTCTCAAAAAATATTTTCAAAAAAAATTCGAAAAAAAATTTCCAAAAAAAATTTTGAAAAAAAAATTTCGAAAAAAATTTTGAAAAAAATTTTGTAAAAAAAATTTCAAAAAAAAATTTCGAAAAAAATTTCTAAAAAAATTTTGAAAAAAATTTCGAAAAAATTTTGAAAAAAAATTTCCAAAAAAATTTTGAAAAAAATTTTCGAAAAAAAATTTTAAAAAAAATTTTCGAAAAAAATTTCGAAAAAAATTTTTAAAAAAATTTTCGAAAAAAATTTGGAAAAAAAATTTTTGAGAAAAATTTTTAAAAAAAATTTCGAAAAAAATTTTCGAAAAAAATTTTGAAAAAAAATTTGGAAAAAAAATTTGGAAAAAAATTTTTGAAAAAAATTTCGAAAAAAAATTTTGAAAAAATTTTGGAAAAAAAAATTTCGAAAAAAATTTTGAAAAAAAATTTGGAAAAAAATTTTGAAAAAAAATTTGGAAAAAAATTTTCGAAAAAAATTTCCAAAAAAAATTTTGAAAAAAATTTCGAAAAAAATTTTCAAAAAAAATTTAGAAAAAATTTTGCAAAAAACTTTTTCGAAAAAAAATTTCAAAAAAATTTTCGAAAAAATTTTCGAGAAAAAATTTTCGAAAAAAAATTTTCGAAAAAAATTTTCGAAAGAAATTACGAAAAAAAATTTTCGAAAAAAATTTTTAAAAAATTTTCGAAAAAATATTTTCGAAAAAAAATTTGAAAAAAAATTCAGAAAAAAATTTTGAAAAAAATTTTCGAAAAAAATTTCGAAAAAAAATTTCGAAAAAAAATTTTCGAAAAAAATTTCGAAAAAAAATTTTCGAAAAAAATTTCGAAAAGAAATTTTCGAAAAAAATTTTGAAAAAAAATTTCGAAAAAATTTTGAAAAAAAATTTCGAAAAAAATATTCGAAAAAAATTTTGAAAAAAAATTTTAAAAAAATTTTCGAAAAAAATTTGGAAAAAAAATTTTAAAAAAATTTTCGAAAAAAATTTGGAAAAAAAATTTTTGAAAAAAATTTTGAAAAAAAATTTCGAAAAAAATTTTCGAAAAACTTTTTGAAAAAAAATTTGGAAAAAAAATTTTGAAAAAAATTTTTGAAAAAAATTTCGAAAAAAAACTTTCGAAAAAAATTTCCAAAAAAAAATTTTCAAAAAAAATTTTGAAAAAAAATTTCGAAAAAAATTTTCAAAAAAATTTTCGAAAAAAATTTTCAAAAAAATTTTTCAAAAAAAATTTTCAAAAAAATTTTCGAAAAAAATATCGAAAAAAAATTTTCGAAAAAAATATCGAAAAAAAATTTTCGAAAAAAATTTTGAAAAACATTTTCGAAAAAAAATTTTCGAAAAAAATTTTCAGAAAAATTTTCGAAAAAATTTTGGAAAAAAATTTTTCGAAAAAAATTTTGAAAAAAATTTTCGAAAAAAATTTCGAAAAAAATTTTGAAAAAAATTTTCGAAAAAAATTTCGAAAAAAAATTTTAGAAAAAAATTTTGAAAAAAAATTTCGAAAAAAAATTTAAAAAAAAATTCGAAAACATTTTCAGAAATAATTTTGAAAAAAATTTTCGAAAAAAAATTTTCGAAAAAAAATTTTCGAAAACAATTTCGAAAAAAATTTTTAAAAAAATTTTCGACAAAATTTTGGAAAAAAATTTTTCGAAAAAAATATTGAAAAAAATTTTCGAAAATAATTTCGAAAAAAAATTTTGAAAAAATTTTGGAAAAAAAATTTTCAAAAAAATATTCAAAAAAAATTTTGAAAAAGATTTTCGAAAAAAAATTTTCAAAAGAATTTTCGAAAAAATTTTGGAAAAAAATTTTTCGAAAAAAATTTTGAAAAAAATTTCCGAAAAAAATTTCGTAAAAAATTTTGAAAAAAATTTTCGAAAAAAATTTCGAAAAAAAATTTTCGAAAAAAATTTTCGAAAAAAATTTTGAAAAAAATTTTGAAAAAAAATTTTGAAAAAAATTTTGAAAAAAAAATTCGAAAAAAATTTTCAAAAAAATTTTCGAAAAAAATTTTTAAAAAAATTTTCGAAAACAAATTTTCAAAAAAATTTTTGAAAAAATTTGGGAAAAAAATTTTTCGAAAAAAATTTTGAAAAAAATTTCGAAAAAAATTTTTGAAAGAAATTTCGAAAAAAAATTTCGAAAAAAATTTTAAAAAAAATTTTCGAAAAAAAATTTTCGAAAAAAATTTTGATAAAAAATTTGGAAAAAAAATTTTGAAAAAAATTTGGAAAAAAAATTTTGAAAAAAATTTTCGAAAGAAATTTCGAAAAAAAATTTTCGAAAAAAATTTTGAAAAAAAAATTCGAAAACAATTTTCAAAAAAATTTTCGAAAAAAATTTTCAAAAAAATTTTTCGAAAAAAATTTTCAAAAAAATTTTCGAAAAAAATATCAAAAAAAAATTTTCGAAAAAAATTTTGAAAAAAATTTTCGAAAAAAAATTTTCGAAAAAAATTTTCAGAAAAATTTTCGAAAAAATTTTGAAAAAAATTTTCGAAAAAAATTTCGAAAAAAATTTTGAAAAAAATTTTCGAAAAAAATTTCGAAAAAAAATTTTCGAAAAAAAATTTTCGAAAAAAATTTCGAAAAAAAATTTTCGAAAAAAATTTTGAAAAAAAATTTCGAAAAAAAAATTTGAAAAAATTTTGGAAAAAAAATTTTCAAAAAAATATTCGAAAAAAATTTTGAAAAAGATTTTCGAAAAAAAATTTTCAAAAAAATTTTCGAAAAAATTTTGGAAAAAAATTTTTCGAAAAGAATTTTGAAAAAAATTTTCGAAAAAAATTTCGTAAAAAATTTTGAAAAAAATTTTCGAAAAAAATTTCGAAAAAAAATTTTCGAAATAAATTTTTAAAAAAAATTTCGAAAAAAATTTTCGAAAGAAATTTCGAAAAAAAATTCGATAAAAATTTTTGAAAAAAATTTTTGAAAAAAAATTTTCGAAAAAAATTTTGAAAAAAAATTTGGAAAAAAAATTTTCGAAAACAATTTCGAAAAAAAATTTTGAAAAAAATTTTGAAAAAAAATTTTGAAAAAAATTTTGAAAAAAAATGTCGAAAAAAATTTTCAAAAAAATTTTCGAAAAAAATTTTTAAAAAAATTTTTTGAAAAAAATTTTCAAAAAAATTTTCGAAAAAAATTTCGAAAAAAAAATTTTCGAAAAAAATTTTGAAAACAATTTTCAAAAAAAAATTTTCGAAAAAAATTTTCAAAAAAAATTTCGAAAAAATTTCGAAAAAAAATTTTCGAAAAAAATTTCGAAAAAAAAATTTTCGAAAAAAATTTCGAAAAAAAATTTTCGAAATTTTTTTCGAAAAAAATTTTTTAAAAAATTTTCGAAAAAAATTTTGAAAAAAAATTATTGAAAAAAATTTTGAAAAAAAAATTGGAAAAAAAATTTCGAAAAAAATTTTCGAAAAAAATTTCGAAAAACATTTTGAAAAAAATTTTCGAAAAAAATTTCGAAAAAAAATTTTCGAAAAAAATTTGGAAAAAAAATTTCGAAAAAATTTTGAAAAAAAATTTCGAAAAAAATTTTGGAAAAAAATTTTGAAAAACAATTTGGAAAAAAAATTTTGAAAAAAATTTTTGAAAAAAAAGTTTTGAAAAAAATTTTCGAAAAAAATTTCAAAAAAAAAATTTTCGAAAAAAATTTTGAAAAAAATTTTTGAAAAAAATTTCGAAAAAAAATTTTCGAAAAAAATTTTCAAAAAAAATTTCGAAAAAATTTCGAAAAAAAATTTTCGAAAAAAATTTCGAAAAAAAAATTTTCGAAAAAAATTTCGAAAAAAAATTTTCGAAAAAAATTTCGAAAAAAATTTTTTAAAAAATTTTCGAAAAAAATTTTGAAAAAAAATTATTGAAAAAAATTTTGAAAAAAAAATTGGAAAAAAAATTTCGAAAAAAATTTTCGAAAAAAATTTCGAAAAACATTTTGAAAAAAATTTTCGAAAAAAATTTCGAAAAAAAATTTTCGAAAAAAATTTGGAAAAAAAATTTCGAAAAAATTTTGAAAAAAAATTTCGAAAAAAATTTTGGAAAAAAATTTTGAAAAACAATTTGGAAAAAAAATTTTGAAAAAAATTTTTGAAAAAAATTTTTGAAAAAAATTTTCGAAAAAAATTTCAAAAAAAAAATTTTCGAAAAAAATTTTGAAAAAAATTTTTGAAAAAAATTTCGAAAAAAAATTTTCGAAAAAAATTTCCAAAAAAAAATTTTCAAAAAAAATTTTGAAAAAAATTTTCGAAAAAAATTTTGAAAAAAAATTTCGAAAAAAATTTTGAAAAAAATTTTCGAAAAAAATTTCGAAAAAATTTTGAAAAAAAATTTCGAAAAAAATTTTGAAAAAAATTTTCAAAAAAAATTTAGAAAAAATTTTGCAAAACAATTTTTCGAAAAAAAATTTCAAAAAAATTTTCGAAAAAATTTTCGAAAAAAAATTTTCGAAAAAAATTTTCGCAAAAAATTTTGAAAAAAAATTTGAAAAAAAAATTTTGAAAAAAATTTTCGAAAAAAATTTCGAAAAAAAATTTTCGAAAAAAATTTCGAAAAAAAATTTGAAAAAAAATTTCGAAAAAAAAATTTCGAAAAAAATTTTGAAAAAAAAATTTCCAAAAAAAATTTTCAAAAAAATTTTCGAAAAAATTTTGGATAAAAATTTTTCGAAAAAAATATTGAAACAAATTTTCGAAAAAAATTTCGAAAAAAAATTTTCGAAAAAAATTTTGAAAGAAAATTTTGGAAAAAAAAAATTTCGAAGAAAATTTTCGAAAAAAATTTCGAAAAAAAATTTTCGAAAAAATTTGAAAAAAAAAATTTCTCAAAAAATATTTTCAAAAAAAATTCGAAAAAAAATTTTCAAAAAAAATTTTGAAAAAAAATTTCGAAAAAAATTTTCAAAAAAATTTTGGAAAAAAATTTTTCGAAAAAAATATTGAAAAAAATTTTCGAAAAAAATTTCGAAAAAAAATTTTGAAAAAATTTTGGAAAAAAAATTTTCGAAAAAAATTTTGAAAAAAAATTTGTAAAAAAAATTTCGAAAAAAATTTTCGAAAAAAATTTCTAAAAAAATTTTGAAAAAAATTTGGAAAAAATTTTGAAAAAAGATTTCGAAAAAAATTTTGAAAAAAATTTTCGAAAAAAAATTTTGAAAAAAAATTTTCGAAAAAAATTTCGAAAAAAAATTTTAAAAAAATTTTCGAAGAAAATTTGGAAAAAAAATTTTTGAAAAAAATTTTTAAAAAAAATTTCGAAAAAACTTTTCGAAAAAAATTTTGAAAAAAAATTTGGAAAAAAAATTTGGAAAAAAATTTTTGAAAAAAATTTCGAAAAAAAAATTTGAAAAAATTTTGGAAAAAAAAATTTCGAAAAAAATTTTGAAAAAAAATTTGGAAAAAAATTTTGAAAAAAAATTTGGAAAAAAATTTCGAAAAAAAATTTCGAAAAAAATTTCGAAAAAATTTGAAAAAAATTTTCGAAAAAAATTTCGAAAAAAAATTTTCGAAAAAAATTTCGAAAAGAATTTTCGAAAAAAATTTTGAAAAAAATTTTCGAAAAAAATTTTCGAAAAAAATTTCGAAAAAAAATTTTCGAAAAAAATTTCGAAAAAAATTTTTGAAAAAAATTTTGAAAAAAAATTTTCGAAAAAAATTTTTAAAAAAATTTTCGAAAAAAATTTGGAAAAAAAATTATTGAAAAAAATTTTGAAAAAAATTTCGAAAAAAATTTTCAAAAAAAATTTAGAAAAAATTTTGCAAAAAACTTTTTCGAAAAAAAATTTCAAAAAAATTTTCGAAAAAATTTTCGAGAAAAAATTTTCGAAAAAAAATTTTCGAAAACAATTTCGAAAAAAATTTTCAAAAAAATTTTCGACAAAATTTTGGAAAAAAATTTTTCTAAAAAAATATTGAAAAAAATTTTCGAAAAAAATTTTTGAAAGAAATTTCGAAAAAAAATTTCGAAAAAAATTTTTAAAAAAATTTTCGAAAAAAAATTTTGGAAAAAAATTTCGAAAAAAAATTTTCGAAAAAAAATTCGAAAAAAAATTTTCGAAAAAAATTTTGAAAAAAAGGTTCGCAAAAAATTTTCAAAAACATTTTCGAAAAAATTTTGGAAAAAAATTTTTCGAAAAAAATTTTCAAAAAAATTTTCGAAAAAAAATTTTCGAAAAAAATTTTGAAGAAAAATTTCGAAAAAAATATTTAAAAAAAATTTCGAATAAAATTTTCGAAAAAAATTTTCGAAAAAAATTTTCGAAAAAAATTTTGAAAAAAATTTTGAAAAAAAATTTTCGAAAAAAATTTTGAAAAAAAATTTGGAAAAAAAATTTTGAAAAAAAATTTCGAAAAAAAAATTTCGAAAAAAAATTTCGAAAAAAAATTTTCGAAAAAAATTTAGAAAAAATTTTGCAAAAAAATTTTTCGAAAAAAAATTTCAAAAAAATTTTCGAAAAAATTTTCGAAAAAAAATTTTCGAAAAAAATTTGGATAAAAATTTTTCGAAAAAAATATTGAAACAAATTTTCGAAAAAAATTTCGAAAAAAAATTTTCGAAAAAAATTTTGAAAGAAAATTTTGGAAAAAAAAAATTTCGAAGAAAATTTTCGAAAAAAATTTCGAAAAAAAATTTTCGAAAAAATTTGAAAAAAAAATTTCTCAAAAAATATTTTCAAAAAAAATTCGAAAAAAAATTTTCAAAAAAAATTTTGAAAAAAAATTTCGAAAAAAATTTTCAAAAAAATTTTGGAAAAAAATTTTTCGAAAAAAATATTGAAAAAAATTTTCGAAAAAAATTTCGAAAAAAAATTTTGAAAAAATTTTGGAAAAAAAATTTTCGAAAAAAATTTTGAAAAAAAATTTGTAAAAAAAATTTCGAAAAAAATTTTCGAAAAAAATTTCTAAAAAAATTTTGAAAAAAATTTGGAAAAAATTTTGAAAAAAGATTTCGAAAAAAATTTTGAAAAAAATTTTCGAAAAAAAATTTTGAAAAAAAATTTTCGAAAAAAATTTCGAAAAAAAATTTTAAAAAAATTTTCGAAGAAAATTTGGAAAAAAAATTTTTGAAAAAAATTTTTAAAAAAAATTTCGAAAAAACTTTTCGAAAAAAATTTTGAAAAAAAATTTGGAAAAAAAATTTGGAAAAAAATTTTTGAAAAAAATTTCGAAAAAAAAATTTGAAAAAATTTTGGAAAAAAAAATTTCGAAAAAAATTTTGAAAAAAAATTTGGAAAAAAATTTTGAAAAAAAATTTGGAAAAAAATTTCGAAAAAAAATTTCGAAAAAAATTTCGAAAAAATTTGAAAAAAATTTTCGAAAAAAATTTCGAAAAAAAATTTTCGAAAAAAATTTCGAAAAGAATTTTCGAAAAAAATTTTGAAAAAAATTTTCGAAAAAAATTTTCGAAAAAAATTTCGAAAAAAAATTATTGAAAAAAATTTTGAAAAAAATTTCGAAAAAAATTTTCAAAAAAATTTAGAAAAAATTTTGCAAAAAACTTTTTCGAAAAAAAATTTCAAAAAAATTTTCGAAAAAATTTTCGAGAAAAAATTTTCGAAAAAAAATTTTCGAAAACAATTTCGAAAAAAATTTTCAAAAAAATTTTCGACAAAATTTTGGAAAAAAATTTTTCTAAAAAAATATTGAAAAAAATTTTCGAAAAAAATTTTTGAAAGAAATTTCGAAAAAAAATTTCGAAAAAAATTTTTAAAAAAATTTTCGAAAAAAAATTTTGGAAAAAAATTTTGATAAAAAATTTGGAAAAAAAATTTTCGAAAGAAATTTCGAAAAAAAATTTTCGAAAGAAAATTCGAAAAAAAATTTTCGAAAAAAATTTTGAAAAAAAAATTCGAAAACAATTTTCTAAAAAATTTTCGAAAAAAATTTTCAAAAAAATTTTTCGAAAAAAATTTTCAAAAAAATTTTCGAAAAAAATATCAAAAAAAAATTTTCGAAAAAAATTTTGAAAAAAATTTTCGAAAAAAAATTTTCGAAAAAAATTTCGAAAAAAAATTTTCGAAAAAAAATTCGAAAAAAAATTTTCGAAAAAAATTTTGAAAAAAAGGTTCGCAAAAAATTTTCAAAAACATTTTCGAAAAAATTTTGGAAAAAAAGTTTTCGAAAAAAATTTTCAAAAAAATTTTCGAAAAAAAATTTTCGAAAAAAATTTTGAAGAAAAATTTCGAAAAAAATATTTAAAAAAAATTTCGAATAAAATTTTCGAAAAAAATTTTCGAAAAAAATTTTCGAAAAAAATTTTGAAAAAAATTTTGAAAAAAAATTTTCGAAAAAAATTTTGAAAAAAAATTTGGAAAAAAAATTTTGAAAAAAAATTTCGAAAAAAAAATTTCGAAAAAAAATTTCGAAAAAAAATTTTCGAAAAAAATTTAGAAAAAATTTTGCAAAAAAATTTTTCGAAAAAAAATTTCAAAAAAATTTTCGAAAAAATTTTCGAAAAAAAATTTTCGAAAAAAATTTTCGCAAAAAATTTTCAAAAAAAATTTGGAAAAAAAATTTTGAAAAAAATTTTCGAAAAAAATTTCGAAAAAAAATTTTCGAAAAAAATTTCGAAAAAAAATTTTCGAAAAAAATTTTGAAAAAAATTTTCGAAAAAATTTTGGAAAAAATTTTCGAAAAAAATTTCGAAAAAAAATTTGAAAAAAAATTTCGAAAAAAATTTCGAAAAAAAAATTTCGAAAAAAATTTTGAAAAAAAATTTCCAAAAAAAATTTTCAAAAAAATTTTCAAAAAAATTTTGGATAAAAATTTTTCGAAAAAAATATTGAAACAAATTTTCGAAAAAAATTTCGAAAAAAAATTTTCGAAAAAAATTTTGAAAGAAAATTTTGGAAACAAAAAATTTCGAAGAAAATTTTCGAAAAAAATTTCGAAAAAAAATTTTCGAAAAAATTTGAAAAAAAAAATTTCTCAAAAAATATTTTCAAAAAAAATTCGAAAAAAAATTTCCAAAAAAAATTTTGAAA
The DNA here is from genome assembly GCA_036926305.1 of Uropetala carovei. Lineage (NCBI taxonomy): Eukaryota > Metazoa > Arthropoda > Insecta > Odonata > Petaluridae > Uropetala > Uropetala carovei. Next base: position 598,179 of record JAXCHB010000252.1, on the reverse strand, counting down.
AAAAAATTTCGAAAAAAATTTTGAAAAAAATTTTGTAAAAAAAATTTCAAAAAAAATTTTCGAAAAAAATTTCTAAAAAAATTTTGAAAAAAATTTCGAAAAAATTTTGAAAAAAAATTTCCAAAAAAATTTTGAAAAAAATTTTCGAAAAAAAATTTTAAAAAAAATTTTCGAAAAAAATTTCGAAAAAAATTTTTAAAAAAATTTTCGAAAAAAATTTGGAAAAAAAATTTTTGAGAAAAATTTTTAAAAAAAATTTCGAAAAAAATTTTCGAAAAAAATTTTGAAAAAAAATTTGGAAAAAAAATTTGGAAAAAAATTTTTGAAAAAAATTTCGAAAAAAAATTTTGAAAAAATTTTGGAAAAAAAAATTTCGAAAAAAATTTTGAAAAAAAATTTGGAAAAAAATTTTGAAAAAAAATTTGGAAAAAAATTTTCGAAAAAAATTTCCAAAAAAAATTTTGAAAAAAATTTCGAAAAAAATTTTCAAAAAAAATTTAGAAAAAATTTTGCAAAAAACTTTTTCGAAAAAAAATTTCAAAAAAATTTTCGAAAAAATTTTCGAGAAAAAATTTTCGAAAAAAAATTTTCGAAAAAAATTTTCGAAAGAAATTACGAAAAAAAATTTTCGAAAAAAATTTTTAAAAAATTTTCGAAAAAATATTTTCGAAAAAAAATTTGAAAAAAAATTCAGAAAAAAATTTTGAAAAAAATTTTCGAAAAAAATTTCGAAAAAAAATTTCGAAAAAAAATTTTCGAAAAAAATTTCGAAAAAAAATTTTCGAAAAAAATTTCGAAAAGAAATTTTCGAAAAAAATTTTGAAAAAAAATTTCGAAAAAATTTTGAAAAAAAATTTCGAAAAAAATTTTGAAAAAAATATTCGAAAAAAATTTTGAAAAAAAATTTTAAAAAAATTTTCGAAAAAAATTTGGAAAAAAAATTTTAAAAAAATTTGGAAAAAAAATTTTTGAAAAAAATTTTGAAAAAAAATTTCGAAAAAAATTTTCGAAAAACTTTTTGAAAAAAAATTTGGAAAAAAAATTTTGAAAAAAATTTTTGAAAAAAATTTCGAAAAAAAACTTTCGAAAAAAATTTCCAAAAAAAAATTTTCAAAAAAAATTTTCAAAAAAAATTTTGAAAAAAAATTTCGAAAAAAATTTTCAAAAAAATTTTCGAAAAAAATTTTCAAAAAAATTTTTCAAAAAAAATTTTCAAAAAAATTTTCGAAAAAAATATCGAAAAAAAATTTTCGAAAAAAATATCGAAAAAAAATTTTCGAAAAAAATTTTGAAAAACATTTTCGAAAAAAAATTTTCGAAAAAAATTTTCAGAAAAATTTTCGAAAAAATTTTGGAAAAAAATTTTTCGAAAAAAATTTTGAAAAAAATTTTCGAAAAAAATTTCGAAAAAAATTTTGAAAAAAATTTTCGAAAAAAATTTCGAAAAAAAATTTTAGAAAAAAATTTTGAAAAAAAATTTCGAAAAAAAATTTAAAAAAAAATTCGAAAACATTTTCAGAAATAATTTTGAAAAAAATTTTCGAAAAAAAATTTTCGAAAAAAAATTTTCGAAAACAATTTCGAAAAAAATTTTTAAAAAAATTTTCGACAAAATTTTGGAAAAAAATTTTTCTAAAAAAATATTGAAAAAAATTTTCGAAAATAATTTCGAAAAAAAATTTTGAAAAAATTTTGGAAAAAAAATTTTCAAAAAAATATTCAAAAAAAATTTTGAAAAAGATTTTCGAAAAAAAATTTTCAAAAGAATTTTCGAAAAAATTTTGGAAAAAAATTTTGAAAAAAATTTCCGAAAAAAATTTCGTAAAAAATTTTGAAAAAAATTTTCGAAAAAAATTTCGAAAAAAAATTTTCGAAAAAAATTTTGAAAAAAAATTTTCGAAAAAAATTTTGAAAAAAATTTTGAAAAAAAATTTTGAAAAAAATTTTGAAAAAAAATTTCGAAAAAAATTTTCAAAAAAATTTTCGAAAAAAATTTTTAAAAAAATTTTCGAAAACAAATTTTCAAAAAAATTTTTGAAAAAATTTGGGAAAAAAATTTTTCGAAAAAAATTTTGAAAAAAATTTCGAAAAAAATTTTTGAAAGAAATTTCGAAAAAAAATTTCGAAAAAAATTTTTAAAAAAATTTTCGAAAAAAAATTTTCGAAAAAAATTTTGATAAAAAATTTGGAAAAAAAATTTTGAAAAAAATTTGGAAAAAAAATTTTGAAAAAAATTTTCGAAAGAAATTTCGAAAAAAAATTTTCGAAAAAAATTTTGAAAAAAAAATTCGAAAACAATTTTCAAAAAAATTTTCGAAAAAAATTTTAAAAAAATTTTTCGAAAAAAATTTTCAAAAAAATTTTCGAAAAAAATATCAAAAAAAATTTTCGAAAAAAATTTTGAAAAAAATTTTCGAAAAAAAATTTTCGAAAAAAATTTTCAGAAAAATTTTCGAAAAAATTTTGAAAAAAATTTTCGAAAAAAATTTCGAAAAAAATTTTGAAAAAAATTTTCGAAAAAAATTTCGAAAAAAAATTTTCGAAAAAAAATTTTCGAAAAAAATTTCGAAAAAAAATTTTCGAAAAAAATTTTGAAAAAAAATTTCGAAAAAAAAATTTGAAAAAATTTTGGAAAAAAAATTTTCAAAAAAATATTCGAAAAAAATTTTGAAAAAGATTTTCGAAAAAAAATTTTCAAAAAAAGTTTCGAAAAAATTTTGGAAAAAAATTTTTCGAAAAGAATTTTGAAAAAAATTTTCGAAAAAAATTTCGTAAAAAATTTTGAAAAAAATTTTCGAAAAAAATTTCGAAAAAAAATTTTCGAAATAAATTTTTAAAAAAAATTTCGAAAAAAATTTTCGAAAGAAATTTCGAAAAAAAATTCGATAAAAATTTTTGAAAAAAATTTTTGAAAAAAAATTTTCGAAAAAAATTTTGAAAAAAAATTTGGAAAAAAAATTTTCGAAAACAATTTCGAAAAAAAATTTTGAAAAAAATTTTGAAAAAAAATTTTGAAAAAAATTTTGAAAAAAAATGTCGAAAAAAATTTTCAAAAAAATTTTCGAAAAAAATTTTTAAAAAAATTTTTTGAAAAAAATTTTCAAAAAAATTTTCGAAAAAAATTTCGAAAAAAAAATTTTCGAAAAAAATTTTGAAAACAATTTTCGAAAAAAAATTTTCGAAAAAAATTTTCAAAAAAAATTTCGAAAAAATTTCGAAAAAAAATTTTCGAAAAAAATTTCGAAAAAAAAATTTTCGAAAAAAATTTCGAAAAAAAATTTTCGAAAAAAATTTCGAAAAAAATTTTTTAAAAAATTTTCGAAAAAAATTTTGAAAAAAAATTATTGAAAAAAATTTTGAAAAAAAAATTGGAAAAAAAATTTCGAAAAATATTTTCGAAAAAAATTTCGAAAAACATTTTGAAAAAAATTTTCGAAAAAAATTTCGAAAAAAAATTTTCGAAAAAAATTTGGAAAAAAAATTTCGAAAAAATTTTGAAAAAAAATTTCGAAAAAAATTTTGGAAAAAAATTTTGAAAAACAATTTGGAAAAAAAATTTTGAAAAAAATTTTTGAAAAAAATTTTCGAAAAAAATTTCAAAAAAAAAATTTTCGAAAAAAATTTTGAAAAAAATTTTTGAAAAAAATTTCGAAAAAAAATTTTCGAAAAAAATTTCCAAAAAAAAATTTTCAAAAAAAATTTTGAAAAAAATTTTCGAAAAAAATTTTGAAAAAAAATTTCGAAAAAAATTTTGAAAAAAATTTTCGAAAAAAATTTCGAAAAAATTTTGAAAAAAAATTTCGAAAAAAATTTTGAAAAAAATTTTCAAAAAAAATTTAGAAAAAATTTTGCAAAAAAATTTTTCGAAAAAAAATTTCAAAAAAATTTTCGAAAAAATTTTCGAAAAAAAATTTTCGAAAAAAATTTTCGAAAAAAATTTTCGAAAAAAATTTTCGCAAAAAATTTTGAAAAAAAATTTGAAAAAAAAATTTTGAAAAAAATTTTCGAAAAAAATTTCGAAAAAAAATTTTCGAAAAAAATTTCGAAAAAAAATTTGAAAAAAAAATTCGAAAAAAATTTCTAAAAAAAAATTTCGAAAAAAATTTTGAAAAAAAAATTTCCAAAAAAAATTTTCAAAAAAATTTTCGAAAAAATTTTGGATAAAAATTTTTCGAAAAAAATATTGAAACAAATTTTCGAAAAAAATTTCGAAAAAAAATTTTCGAAAAAAATTTTGAAAGAAAATTTTGGAAAAAAAAAATTTCGAAGAAAATTTTCGAAAAAAATTTCGAAAAAAAATTTTCGAAAAAATTTGAAAAAAAAAATTTCTCAAAAAATATTTTCAAAAAAAATTCGAAAAAAAATTTTCAAAAAAAATTTTGAAAAAAAATTTCGAAAAAAATTTTCAAAAAAATTTTGGAAAAAAATTTTTCGAAAAAAATATTGAAAAAAATTTTCGAAAAAAATTTCGAAAAAAAATTTTGAAAAAATTTTGGAAAAAAAATTTTCGAAAAAAATTTTGAAAAAAAATTTGTAAAAAAAATTTCGAAAAAAATTTTCGAAAAAAATTTCTAAAAAAATTTTGAAAAAAATTTGGAAAAAATTTTGAAAAAAGATTTCGAAAAAAATTTTGAAAAAAATTTTCGAAAAAAAATTTTGAAAAAAAATTTTCGAAAAAAATTTCGAAAAAAAATTTTAAAAAAATTTTCGAAGAAAATTTGGAAAAAAAATTTTTGAAAAAAATTTTTAAAAAAAATTTCGAAAAAACTTTTCGAAAAAAATTTTGAAAAAAAATTTGGAAAAAAAATTTGGAAAAAAATTTTTGAAAAAAATTTCGAAAAAAAAATTTGAAAAAATTTTGGAAAAAAAAATTTCGAAAAAAATTTTGAAAAAAAATTTGGAAAAAAATTTTGAAAAAAAATTTGGAAAAAAATTTCGAAAAAAAATTTCGAAAAAAATTTCGAAAAAATTTGAAAAAAATTTTCGAAAAAAATTTCGAAAAAAAATTTTCGAAAAAAATTTCGAAAAGAATTTTCGAAAAAAATTTTGAAAAAAATTTTCGAAAAAAATTTTCGAAAAAAATTTCGAAAAAAAATTTTCGAAAAAAATTTCGAAAAAAATTTTTGAAAAAAATTTTGAAAAAAAATTTTCGAAAAAAATTTTTAAAAAAATTTTCGAAAAAAATTTGGAAAAAAAATTATTGAAAAAAATTTTGAAAAAAATTTCGAAAAAAATTTTCAAAAAAAATTTAGAAAAAATTTTGCAAAAAACTTTTTCGAAAAAAAATTTCAAAAAAATTTTCGAAAAGATTTTCGAGAAAAAATTTTCGAAAAAAAATTTTCGAAAACAATTTCGAAAAAAATTTTCAAAAAAATTTTCGACAAAATTTTGGAAAAAAATTTTTCTAAAAAAATATTGAAAAAAATTTTCGAAAAAAATTTTTGAAAGAAATTTCGAAAAAAAATTTCGAAAAAAATTTTTAAAAAAATTTTCGAAAAAAAATTTTGGAAAAAAATTTTGATAAAAAATTTGGAAAAAAAATTTTCGAAAGAAATTTCGAAAAAAAATTTTCGAAAGAAAATTCGAAAAAAAATTTTCGAAAAAAATTTTGAAAAAAAAATTCGAAAACAATTTTCTAAAAAATTTTCAAAAAAATTTTTCGAAAAAAATTTTCAAAAAAATTTTCGAAAAAAATATCAAAAAAAAATTTTCGAAAAAAATTTTGAAAAAAATTTTCGAAAAAAAATTTTCGAAAAAAATTTCGAAAAAGAATTTTCGAAAAAAAATTCGAAAAAAAATTTTCGAAAAAAATTTTGAAAAAAAGGTTCGCAAAAAATTTTCAAAAACATTTTCGAAAAAATTTTGGAAAAAAATTTTTCGAAAAAAATTTTCAAAAAAATTTTCGAAAAAAATTTGGAAAAAAATTTTCGAAAAAATATTTTGAAAAAAAATTTTGAAAAAAAATTTCGAAAAAAATTTACAAAAAATTTTTCGAAAAAATTTTGGAAAAAAAGTTTCGAAAAAAATTTTCGAAAAAAATTTTGAAAAAAAATTTTGAAAAAAATTTCGAAAGAAAATTTTTCGAAAAAAATTTTGAAAAAAAATTTCGAAAAAATTTCAAAAAATTTTTGAAAAAATTTTGGAAAAAAAATTTTTGAAAAAAATATTTAAAAAAATTTCAAAAAAAAATTTGAAAAAAAATTTCAAAAAAAATTTCGAAAAAAAATTCTCGAAAAAAATTTTGAAAAATATTTTCGAAAAAATTTTGGAAAAAAATCTTTTGAAAAAATTTTTCGAAAAAAATTTCGAAAAAAATTTAAAAAAAATTTCGAAGAAAATTTGGAAAAAAAATTTTGGAAAAAAATTTCGAAAAAAAATTTTCGGAAAAAATTTTCGAAAAAAATTTTGAAAAAAAATTTCGAAAAAAATTTTCCAAAAAAATTTCGAAAAAATTTCGGAAAAAAAATATTCGAAAAACATTATGAAAAACATTTTCGAAAAAAATTTCGAAAAACAATTTTGGAAAAAATTTTGAAAAAAAATTTCGAAAAAGTTTCAAAAAATTTTTGAAAAAATTTTGGAAAAAAAATTTTCGAAAAAATTTTCAAAAAAAAATTTTCGATAAAAATTTTTTAAAAAATTTCGAAAAAAAAGTGAAAAACATTTTGAAAAAAAATTTCGAAAAAAATTTCGAAAAAAATTTTCAGAAGAATTTTGAAAAAAAATTTCGAAAAAAATTTCGAAAAAAAGTTTCCAAAAAATTTTCGAAAAAATTTTGGAAAAAAATTTTCGAAAAACTTTTTCGAAAAAAATTTCGAAAAAAAATTTGAAAAAAAATTTCGAAAAAAGTTTGAAAAAAATTTTGAAAAAAAATTTCGAAAAAAAATTTTGAGAAAAATTTTCGAAAAAAATGTCGAAAAAAATTTGAAAAAAAATTTCGAAGAAAATTTCGAAAAATAATTTTCGAAAAAAATTTTGAAAAAAAATTTCGAAAAAAATTTCGAAAAAAAATTTCAAAAAAAAATTTGAAAAGAAATTTCAAAAAAAATTTCGAAAAAAAATTTCGAAAAAAATTTCGAAAAAAAATTTCAAAAAAAAATTTGAAAAAAAATTTCAAAAAAAATTTCGAAAAAAAAATTTCGAAAAAAATTTTGAAAAAAATTTTCGAAAAAATTTTGGAAAAAAATCTTTTGAAAAAATTTTTTGAAAATAATTTCGAAAAAAATTTGAGAAATAATGTCGAAGAAAATTTGGAAAAAAAATTTTCGAAAAGAATTTTTTTAAAAAATTTCGAAAAAAATTTCGAAAAATATTTTCAAAAAAAATTTGAAAAAGAATTTCAAAAAAAATTTCGAAAAAAAATTTTCGAAAAAAATTTTGAAGAAATTTTTGGAAAAAAATTTCGAAAAAAAATTTTCTAAAAAAATTTTGAAAAAAAATTTCGAAAAAAAATTTCCAAAAAAATTTCGAAAAAATTTCGGAAAAAAAATATTCGAAAAAAATTTTGAAAAAAATTTTCGAAAAAAATTTCGAAAAAAAATTTTGGAAAATATTTCAAAAAATTTTGGAAAAACAAATTTTGAAAAAAATATATAAAAACTTTTTCGAAAAAATTTTCAAAAAAAAATTATCGAAAAAAAATTTTAAAAAAATTTCGAAAAAAAAGTGAAAAAAATTTTGAAAAAAAATTTCGAAAAAAATTTTCAAAAGAATTTTGAAAAAAAATTCCGAAAAAAATTTTCAAAAAAATTTTCGAAAATATTTTTAAAAAAAAATTTCGAAAAACTTTTTCGAAAAAAATTTCGAAAAAAAATTTGAAAAAAAATTTCAAAAGAATTTTGAAAAAAAATTTCGAAAAAAATTTCGAAAAAAAGTTTCAAAAAAATTTTCGAAAAAATTTTGGAAAAAAATTTTCGAAAAACTTTTTCGAAAAAAATGTCGAAAAAAATTTGAAAAAAAATTTCGAAGAAAATTTCGAAAAATAATTTTCGAAAAAAATTTTGAAAAAAAATTTCGAAAAAAATTTCGAAAAAAAATTTCAAAAAAAAATTTGAAAAGAAATTTCAAAAAAAATTTCGAAAAAAAATTTCGAAAAAAATTTCGAAAAAAAATTTCAAAAAAAAATTTGAAAAAAAATTTCAAAAAAAATTTCGAAAAAAAAATTTCGAAAAAAATTTTGAAAAAAATTTTCGAAAAAATTTTGGAAAAAAATCTTTTGAAAAAATTTTTTGAAAATAATTTCGAAAAAAATTTGAGAAAAAATGTCGAAGAAAATTTGGAAAAAAAAATTTCGAAAAGAATTTTTTTAAAAAATTTCGAAAAAAATTTCGAAAAATATTTTCAAAAAAAATTTGAAAAAGAATTTCAAAAAAAATTTCGAAAAAAAATTTTCGAAAAAAATTTTGAAGACATTTTTGGAAAAAAATTTCGAAAAAAAATTTTCTAAAAAAATTTTGAAAAAAAATTTCGAAAAAAAATTTCTAAAAAAATTTCGAAAAAATTTCGGAAAAAAAATATTCGAAAAAAATTTTGAAAAAAATTTTCGAAAAAAATTTCGAAAAAAAATTTTGGAAAATATTTCAAAAAATTTTGGAAAAACAAATTTTGAAAAAAATTTATAAAAAATTTTTCGAAAAAATTTTCAAAAAAAAAAAATCGAAAAAAAATTTTAAAACAATTTCGAAAAAAAAGTGAAAAAAATTTTGAAAAAAAATTTCGAAAAAAATTTTCAAAAGAATTTTGAAAAAAAATTCCGAAAAAAATTTTCAAAAAAATTTTCGAAAATATTTTTAAAAAAAATTTTCGAAAAACTTTTTCGAAAAAAATTTCGAAAAAAAATTTCGAAAAAAGTTTTCAAATAAAATTTTGAAAAAAAATTTCAAAAAAAATTTTGAAAGAAAATGTCGGAAAAAATTTTCAAAAACATTTTCGAAAAAATTTTGGAAAAAAATCTTTTGAATAAATTTTTCGAAAAAACGAAAAAAATTTGAAAATAAATTTTCGAAAAAAAATTTTTAAAAAAATTTCGAAAAAAATTTCGAAAAAATTTTCGAAAAAAATTTTCAAAAAAAATTTGAAAAAAAATTTCAAAAAAAAATTCAAAAAAAAATTTTCGAAAAAAATTTCGAAAAAAATTTTGGAAAAAAATTTCGAAAAAAAATTTCGAAAAAAATTTTGAAAAAAAATTTCGAAAAAAAATTTCCAAAAAAATTTCGAAAAAATTTCGGAAAAAAAATATTCGAAAACAATTCTGAAAAAAATTTTCGAAAAAAATTTCGAAAAAAAATTTTGGAAAAAAATTTGAAAAAAAATTTCGAAAAAATTTCAAAAAATTTTTGAAAAAATTTTGGAAAAAAAATTTTCGAAAAAAATATAAAAAAAAATTTTCGAAAAAATTTTCAAAAAAAAATTATCGAAAAAAATTTCGAAAAAAAGTGAAAAAAATTTTGAAAAAAAAATTTCGAAAAAAATTTCGAGAAAAATTTTCAAAAGAATTTTGAAAAAAAATTTCGAAAAAAACTTTCAAAAACATTTTCGAAAAAATTTTGGAAAAAAATTTTCGAAAAACTTTTTCGAAAAAAATTTCGAAAAAAAATTTGAAAAAAAATTTCGAAAAAAATTTTCAAATAAAATTTTGAAAAAAAATTTCAAAAAAAATTTTGAAAAAAAATTTCAAAAAAAATTTTGAAAAAAAATGTCGGAAAAAATTTTCAAAAAAATTTTCGAAAAAATTTTGGAAAAAAATCTTTTGAAAAAATTTTTCGAAAAAAATTTCGAAAAATATTTGAAAAAAAATTTTCGAAAAAATTTTGAAAAAATTTTGGAAGAAAATTTTTGAAAAAAATTTTGTTAAAAAAAATTTTGAAAAAAATTTCGAAAAAAAATTTTTGAAAAAAATTTTTAAAATTAATTTCGAAAAAAACTTTCAAAAACATTTTCGAAAAAATTTTGGAAAAAAATTTTCAAAAAACTTTTTCGAAAAAAATTTCGAAAAAAAATTTGAAAAAAAATTTCGAAAAAAATTTTCAAATAAAATTTTGAAAAAAAATTTCAAAAAAAATTTTGAAAAAAAATGTCGGAAAAAATTTTCAAAAAAATTTTCGAAAAAATTTTGGAAAAAAATCTTTTGAAAAAATTTTTCGAAAAAAATTTCGAAAAAAATTTGAAAAAAAATTTTCGAAAAAATTTTGAAAAAAATTTTCGAAAAAATTTCGAAAAAAAAATTTTGAAAAAATTTTGGAAGAAAATTTTCGAAAAAAATTTTGTTAAAAAAAATTTTGAAAAAAATTTCGAAAAAAAATTTTTGAAAAAAATTTTTAAAATTAATTTTGAATAAATTTTGAAAAAAATTTTCGAAAAAAAATTTTTAAAAAATTTGGAAAAAAAATTTTCGAAAAAAATTTTCGAAAAAAATTTTGAAAAAAATTTTCGAAAATAATTCCGTAAAAAAATTTTCAAAAAAAATTTTGAAAAAAAATTTCGAAAAAAATTTCGAAAAAAATTTTCAAAAAATTTTTCGAAAAAATTTTGGGAAAAAAAATTTCAAAAAAAATATTGAAAAAAATTTTCGAAAAAAATTTCGAAAAAAAATTTTGAAAAAAATTTTGAAAAAAAATTTCGAAAAAATTTCGAAAAAAATTTTCAAAAAAAATTTTGAAAAGATTTTGAAAAAAAATTTTCGGAAAAAATAAAAAAAATTCGAAAAAAATTTCGAAAAAAAATTTCGAAAGAATAATTTTCGAAAAAAAATTTCCGAAGAAAAGTTTCAAAAGAAAATTTCCGAAAAAAAATTTTCGAAAAGAAATTTTCGATATAAAATTTTCGAAAAAATTTTCTGAAAAAAATTTTTGAAAAGAAATTTTCTGAAAAAAATTTTTGAAAAGAAATTTTGAAAAAATAGTAACAGATCCAGTGAACAGAGAACACCTCAATCACCATACTTTTAGAAGTCTCTAGCTCTGATCCTATGTTGGTAAATTCATCTCTTGCATGTCAGCAACTTCCCATAAATGTTGAGTATGAAGTTACCTAAATGGCACAAGATCAATTAGAATTCCCAATATCTATTATCTGATAATTTTAATTACTGAATATTACTCATTGACTGGGAAAAAACAACAAAAAAAGTAATGTCAAATGTAAATAAACTGCTAAAAGAACTTCAGTTTTAAATTTATGTGTTATATACATATTAATATTCCTAGCAAACACCTACAAGTATCAACTACCAGATTACAGCAGTTGAGACAAAAACTGTACATAATTTCTTTTTTGATGTTTAATATTCATGTTTACTGAATATATAAGTGTAAAACCTTAATTTACCCATAAAATAAAACTGGATGTCTCAAGGTAATAAAAAACAATTTTGTAAAATTCACAGAACACATAATACATTAAACTCCCAGTTACCCAGAATGTCCAGGGAAATGGGTTTCCTGGTTAAGTGAATATTCCGGTTGCTTGAGAGTTTTATTGGGTGGTCTTCAATAAAGAATTTGGATACGAAAATAATAACATTCACCTTGGAATTACTAACCTTTAGACTAGATCCATATTTGTGTATTATCAAATAATAAAGAAAGAAATGTATTATGATATAGAAGATGTACCCATAACCATCTGGTGCCCTAGGCCAGGGGTGGGCAACTTTTTCTGTATGGTGGGCCACATTGGTGAAAGTGAATCCTTCAGTGGTCCACATTGAAAATTGTCAATGTTTTGGTTGAATGGTTTAAAGTTAAATCCAAAGTTACCTAGGGATTCTTAACCCTTAACTAAGCACGTCCACTTTTAGGACGTAACTACGCGCGTGGTGCACAGTGTGCTGCTTTGATGCTTGTCATTAATGAAATATTTAAAAAAATAATTTCAGTGTTTATTTCGATAAAAGAAATGATCAGTACATTTGTACATGTTAGTAATTATTATAAAAATGGTACAGGTATTTATTAGAAAAATTACAATATTAAAAATTAGATGATTTACTAATATTTCTAAAGAAATATCTTTGTTCAGTGCTGATTTTAGTTTAATGAGCATCTTTCACCCGTGTATGTTATTATTGCCAAATGTTTCTTACACGTATAATTTGAACAAACCTTAGGTTTATACATTTTTCTACTTCAAAATCAACATATTGAAGATTTATCTGATTGTGAACAGGCACAAAAAAGATTCTGTTATGGAATTGAGTACAGTAATCCCTCGCCAACTGCGGTTTTTCCAACCGCAGTTTTGAGTATACGCGTTTTGTGAAATGTATACAGTTCTACCAAACGCGGTATGAGGTCTCGAGTATACGCGGTTTGAGGTGCATATTTTTATTTTTTCCGAAATTGTTTTTCTTAAGCCTGACTTATGTAATCTTTACGTATTTTAACTAAGAACACAAGTAATTTAGTAGTTTTGCAATCTTACTACATGTATGTACATAGTTTTTCACGTCATCAGACAAACGCTATCTATAATGATGGCATCTTCCATTTCAGTATGCAATTATGTATAAAGGTGCCTGGTTGAAGTAGTGAGTCATGTCGAAAAATGTTCATTTTGAATTCGCTTGCGATCTGTTTCAATTTGTATTTCTCACTGTCTTCTAAAATACAATGTAACGATAACAGAATGATGAAATACTCCACTTCGACATACAGTGTAGTATATCTGCTTACGCTTCACCCTCTCAATGACGCACTCGTCAGTACCAATCGAACTGTGTTGCTCAGTGGACATTTTCCTATTTCTCTGGAGAACTTTGTGTTTTTTGACTTTAATTTTTCCCTAAAGTATTTTTGACTTGTTTTCGTAACAATTTGAAGATTACCGTGTTATAAATAAATATTTATTTTACCCATTAATATGGCCACTAAATGTTCAAAAAGTGCTACAAGTGAATGTGTAAAAAGAGCAAGGAAGGTTATGACATTGGAGAAGAAAATAGAAGTGCTTAATAGAGTTGCACGTGGAGAGAGTGCAGCAACGGTGGCGCGGGTTTTAGGGGTGAATGAATCAACCATTCGAACAATCAAGAAGAATGATGCTACTATAAGGGCAAGTGTTGCATGTGGAACATCAAAAAGTTCTAAAGTGTCTTACATGCCTCGTGACCATAATGTAGAGAAGACGGAAAAGGTACTTAATATATGGATAAAAGATCAGGCCCAGAAAAAGCACCGCAATTATTTGTGAAAAGGCCAGGTGTTTACACAAGCATTTTACCGAGACTTGGGAAAAAGAAACAGGAGGGAATGCAAGTGCAAAATACATTCAATTTAAGGCCAGTAAGGGCTGGTTCGAAAACTTTATAAAGAGGTATAACCTGCATAACATAAAACTTGTGGGAAGATCTGCCTCAGCAGATCATGACGCCGCAGCAATGTTTCCTGAACAATTGAAAAATGTGATCAAGAGAATGGTTACTTACTGGAGCAGGTTTTTAATGCCGACGAATCTGGTTTGTTTTGGAAGCGGATGCCTTCTAGAACTTTTATTTCGAAGGATGAGTAAGCTGCTCTCAGATTCAAAGTAGCCAAGGACAGATTGACTCTTCTCCTTTGCAGCAACGCTTCTGGAGATTGCTTCATCAAGCCTATGCTTGTTTACAGGTCGCTTAACCCCCGTGCGCTAAAGGGCAAGAATAAGGACCATCTCCCTGTCTTTTGGAGGTCTAACCGCAAGGCATTGGTTACTGCAGCCTTATTCACAGACTGGTTCAACAGCTGTTTTGTCCCCGAGGTTGAGTGATATTTTTCGAGAAAACAACTACAATTTAAGGCGTTACTCCTCATCGACAATGCACCCGGTCATCCTGAGACACTCCAATTCGCTCATCCAAACATTGAGGTTATGTTTCTTCCTCCCAACACAACATCACTTCTTCAGCCCATGGACCAAGGCGTGATAGCAGCAATGAAGAGTTATTATAATCGCCATACTTTTAAACACATCTTGGATGCCATGGCAGGGACTCAACACTAACAGTGCCACAGTGTTGGAAAAATTACAACATCGTGGATTGCATAAGCTTATAAAAGATTCGATTGGAGAGATAAAGGCATCTACGTTGAACGCCTGTTGGAGAAAAATTTGGAAGGATGCAGTGAAGGACTTCAGGGACATTCCTCCGGTTGCTGTTGAGGTGCAGCGCATTTTAGAGGTAGCGAGATGTTTGGAAGGTGAGGGGCTCACCGACATGGAGCCTACTTATGTTGAGGAGCTCCTTCAGTCTCAGGCCGAGGAGTTAACAGAAGGGGACCTTGAAGAAATTGCTATTCAATCTTCCAGTAGCGAAGGACGATGTTATAGAGAAACGAATTTTGACTCTCAATAACCTTAGCAAGGGAATGCTGATGGCATTTAACCTTGCTGACTATTTTATGGAAATTGATCCAGTTACAGAGCATAACTTAAACTTTAAGCGAGGGCTGGAAGAATTGTTGATGCCCTATAAGGAGGTGCAGAGGGATTTGAGAAGTAAAATGACCCAGTCATCCATTCTGAGTTTTTTTTTTGAGAACAAAACTACCACTGATGCTCAAGCTAACCAAGATATCGTCGTACTAAATGAAGATGCGAACTAGAATGATAGTCTTTTTTTTTGGAGATAAGTAAATCTTGTTCTATCACCTTGTTCCTAAATTTTTTTCATATTGTTTTGTCAACCTTACAATCGGTTTTAGTAATTTTATCGCGGATTAAACAGAAAATAAAGTCTACTTTGTTTTTATACACGTATTTAATGCCATTTTTATTGTCATTCCCCTAACCCCGTATTTTCTATGGAACTTTGGTCTTGCCAAGCGCGGTTTTGCCAACCACGGCACTTTTCAGGAACGTAACCCCCGTGGTTGGCGAGGGATTACTGTACACAGTTTCACTTTATAGAGTGAAGCATTAAGGAGGCTTGCCTTGTCATTCATATATCTCATTCGGAAATATGCGATGGATATAACAAATAATGGTACACCACATTTGAAACCAAATTTATTTCTCACTTTCTGTTTCCAATAATTTTAATCAACAGAAATATATTAAACTGTAATTCCAAAATTCATTCAATTACTTCTATAGCTTCAACTAACTGTAGGATTTCTGGCTTGAACAATCTCCTTTTATGTTGCAAAATCTTGATAATTTCATCAATATTTTTTTATTACAGTGTTCATTATCCCCACACATTTTTATAATAAAAAGAAAATAATGTTTAATAAAAGAAAGTACAGTAAAAGCTCATTTTAGCGGCACCCATTCTAGTAGCAAACTCGCTCTAACTGCATCTTCGGTGAACTTACATTTTCCAATTGTCTAATAGATGTCGCCACAGGCATATTAACCACATATTGTGAATAATTCCTCTTCTGTTTCAAGGTGTCAACAGTGGTGACATACTGCGTAATAATTTTATGTTATTAACCTCATTTTATAAACATTTAAAGAAATCCGAAAAACATGAGTAGTGGCAGCAGTAGTAGAAAACAAGAGAAGCGAATGGTGCTTACTTTACAACAGAAAATTTACATTTGCCAACGTCTGGATAATGGGGTAAATAGACATATATTAATGAATGAGTACAATATAAGCTCATCTACAATATATGGTATTAAAGCAAGAAAACGGCAACTTCTAAAAATTATTGCTGGATCTGAGACAAATAAAAATACCAAAAACATAAAAATTTAAGGAAGCCAAAGCTAGAACAATTGGATGCAATATTATACGAGTGGTTTAAAGTGAAATGTTCTGAAGGTTTCCCATCACAGATCCACTATTAATTGAAAAGGTAAAATACTTTTATCAGCGATGTATTTTTTCTGATGGGTGGCTATCTCGTTTGAAACGTCGTCATGGGATACGAAAACTGGATATCTCAGGTGAACTTGATAGTGAATATACAAATTGTTGATATTTACTTTCAAAGAAAAAAGCAAAATAATCTGTTAATTGTGAATAATAAATGATGGGTGTAGTAATAATGTTATTTTTGATGGACCCTTTTGGTTCCCAGAATGAGCATTACAAAAATTAATAAAGTTACTAGGACAGTCCCAGATCTCCGATCCTCAACGCAATTTAAGTAAACTGAAGGTTTAGTGAAAATATTTTTATTGAATACTTAATGAAATAAATGAAATGCAAATAATCTAAATAGTTCGGCCCTAGGTTAGATCATCTTTGTTACCTATTCATTTGACGTGTTTCCCTATTTCTTTGTCTTTCTTGTACTCTCTCCTCATCTTCACGGGAAATCCTATGAGCTTCCACATCTCTTTCTCTCTCTTTCCTACAATACTCTTCCTTTGATCTCTGGCTCCTCTTCCTTTCTCTGGCAGCTGTAGCTGGGCTAATAGCTCTCCTTTTCATTGGTCTACCACTTGGCATTTTTAAATTTTCTGTGATTTAACAGCAATATATTAAAGCAATTACATGATCAAAATGTCACAGAGTTACTCAATGCTAGTTTAATATCGCGGTTTATTCAGAGGGGAAAATTTTTTAATTCTACCTTACCTTAGTTCCAATGATTATCGTTGCACCATTATAGACGAACTCACAAACAGTTGCTTTCCTTCAAGTGCTAATTTCTTACAGGACCTACTATAAAGGCGACATCAATGCAACCGTTTATTTAGATTATCAATGAAGAGAAGATAACCATATAATGCGTTTACAAAATAACGTGCGTTCCTTTTCTCATCCAATTTTTAATTTATGCGTGAGCCTACTTGCGTTAATTAGGATTACAGATTTGTAATATGATGGTTCTACTTACAAAAAAGTAAGATTGCAGCATTCAAACGATGAAATGAAGATTCAACTGCTTCGACTAAATCGTTAGAAACGCTTCCCAGTCAACAGAATAATTGTCCTTAAATATTTACCTTGCTATGATTCATTAATTTCGATGCTTAAACAACAGGTCATTGTGAATAACACTTTTATTTTGTCTATTTGAAGGTTTAATTGGCATTAATTGAATTGGAGGCGACAATGAGTCTCTCCTTGGCAACGCCCGGAATAAGTACAAAAAATCTGCAAAATTTCAAAAAAGAATATGTATTTCTGAAAATGTCAACCGTGTAACATGTAAACATCGCAAGAATAAAATAGTATAGAGTTTTAACCGACAAATAATGCCAAAACGAAGAAAATCGGTCCATATTTACTTATTTTGGTGAATGAAGGAAAAAAACCTTGCACTCTGAAAAATCGAAAATCCCGTGTAAATGTGTGGGAAAATAGAATTGTCTCCTGGATTCCAACTGGGACACTATAGCAAACAAAAATATTTTTCCAGGGACCTTATAGCAAGTAGAAACAAAATGCCATTTACCGCATATCTTTACGACGAACGGTTCTCGAGAAATACGCCGATATAAATTATACACAAATAGATAGATTTATTACACCGTAATAAATATGGCAAAAAAAGTAAATTAGATAACGAAGAACAACATATTCAATATCTTATAGGTAAGAAGAACGTTAAAAGATACAAAATATGCTCTCCAAGTAATTGGAATGTGATTTTGCGGCACCATTCGTTATAGCGGCACATTCATTTTAGCAGCATGCCTTTGATCCCGTGGCTGCCGTTAGAATGGGCTTTTACTGTACCAATGAAGTGCAACAAAAATAAACACTTTATAAACCATGTGAAGACCACAAAACAACTAAACAAAGATATCTCTAAAAATATGTAAAACCAAATTTCTCCGATAGATGGACACAATGCAGTATTTTCATGTCACCAGCAGTCGAAATTTTCCATGGTACTGAGAAGCAGTTCAAATTCTGCTTACTTCCTCTCCAATTGGCACACATAGGCCCTCCCCTCTTTTGCTTTGTTTCCACGTGTATACCCACCAGAGAAGCAGATCTGAAACTGCTTCTCTAGGCCCACTCAATAACAACTGAGTAATATGAAGTGCAATCAAGTTAGTAGAAATTCATTCAAATAACGAAAATACTAAATACCTATATTTCTATCAATTTATAATAGTAACTAAAGTTGCTTGCATTGCTTGCATAGACTAACCGCCCCTGAATTATAATACAGTAAACCCTCCATTTAACGGACCTCGGTTTAGCAGACTTCGGATTTAACAGACAAAATCTGCTGGATCCGAGTTTTGTGTGAATTTGAGGCAATAACAGACTTCGCCCCAAACAACGGGGCACTGTTTGGCGAATCAGTCCGGACAATGTAGTACACTGTAGTGTACAGTGTATGCAATACAGCTGACTCAAACAAAGTGGCTATCTCAGTCTCTTTGTTTGAGTTCTCTCTGTGCGTAAAGCTTCATTAGTTTTGATGCTCAAGCTATAGTTTGAAGTGAATAACACCATTCTTTCATCTATTTGAAGGTTTAATTGGCATTTAAAGGCAACAATGAGTCTCCTTGGCAACGCCCAGAATGAGTACGAAAAATCTGCAAAATTTCAAAAAAGAATGCGTATTTCTGAAAACTTCAACCATATAAAATGTAAACATCACAAGAATAATTAGTATAAAGTTTTAGTTGTCAAATAAAGCAAAAACAAAGAAAATCGGTCCATATTTACGTATTTTGATGAATGAAGGAAAAAACCTTGCACTCTGAAAAATCAAAAATGCCGTGTAAACTTATGGGAAAATATAACTGCCTCCTTGATTCGAACCCGAGGTACTTTAGCAAAAGAAAATATTTTTCCAGGGACCTAATAGCTAATAAAAACAAAATGCCATTTACTGCATATCTTTACGACAAACAGTTCTCGAGAAATTTCTCAAGCACCGTTTGTCGTAAAGATATGCCACTGTAAAGCTTCACGTATGTACGATAAGAATTTTAATATTGTTGTTGTTGTTACTACAGTAAAGTATTATTTTAGACAGTAATTATCATTACGTACTAGCAATAAAGTAGGTTTTCTCATGTACAAGTGTGTTTTTGGGCACAAAAAATCCCATTCTCCATTTAACAGACATTCGGCTTTAACAAACACCCCTTCCTCCTATTAGTCCTTTAATTGAGGAAATACTGTATTGGCAGGGCCAGTCCAAGGCGTGGGCAACGTGGGCAAAAGCCGCAGGCGGCTGGTCGAAGGGGCGGCCATCCAGCGCCTTATTTGCGAGTATGGAAAGGGAACGGTGCAGAAATTCCGTTTCCCAAAATTTTTCCATCTGTCCAACCGCCGACATGGTTTTTCCCATGTCACTGGATTCTTGTTTTGGAAAGGGCGTAGAAGAAAACGGTTTGAGGATGCAATTATGTGCGAGAGCAAGAAAGTGGCATCATCCTTTGGCGTCTGTTCCGCGTGCCATCTGCTAAGTTATGACCCATTGAGGGCTGATATTCTATGATGCTTCTATCCCGCTGACATGGTTTTTTTTTCTGAATTGTTCTATACTTCTCGGATGTTGGAGACATCATGGCTCTTGTAAACAAAGGACTTATCTTTCGGTTCCTTTATAAATGTCAATGGCACCAAAGGGAAGAAGTACCCAGGTTGAGATTACTCATACCCAATGTCGACTCCTCGTCTGCTACCATTCTCAGCTTCTCTAACGACCTTTCCAACAGTAGGACAATGGCAAACACGCATCACTACGCCTCTGGGGAGCTGCGCATTCTTTGAAAAGTAACGTCCATCATCTCCGCAATTTCGGAACGGGTTTTCCCTAAAATAACTGAAAGTTCCTCCCTCTCACTCCTATACGACATTTTCGATACTTTCCGCCGGTCTTTCATTGTCAGTTGTGGAAGAATTATCTTAATATTTTTGTGCTCTGGACGATTTTCTTCACTCCACTGAATTACAGATTGGTTTCTTATTATTTTACTATTTATATATAGACCCAGCTCTCAATTTACGCGGATTTCATTTACGTGTTTTTGGAATAACGCAGAAGTGATATTACTACTATTTTCAAATTTACGCGGTTATTAGTTTAGAATTATGTGGCTAAAATTACGTACCAACGAAAGGAATCTTCTTCTGTTCTCGCGCAACTGTTGTCGTAGTGGGAGTGATATTTTTACTTTCTCATACGAAGTATCGAGAAAGTATTGTTATCGCGAAAAAATTCGACCTCGAGATTTTTACGGAAATATACATTTTAGGTGTCGCCAAATTCGAAAAAGTGATTTTCGCAAAGCTGTCTGTCTGTCTGTTACTGGCTCTGGAGCCTAGATGGTAGAGTGAAAATGAATGAAATCTCGTACTTAGGCATTTTATCATGCTGAGCAGAGTATATATAGAAATGGTTGACATTGCTCTATAATCAAGAGTAGTTTATTCTACGCATTTTTAAAAACAATCCGATTTTTTCAAAAACGGCTCTAACGATTTTGATCAAATTTCGTACAGTTACTTGAGTTTACATCTTCAATAATACTACATAGTTCATATTTCTCAAAAAATGAATATAAGGCTAGTTTATTCTAGGCAACTTTAACAACAATTCGATTTTCTCAAACATGGCTCTAATGATTTTGATCAAATTTCATACAGTTACTTAAGTATACATCTACAATAATACTACGTATTTCATTTTTCTCAATGAATGAATATAAGGCTAGTTTATTCTTGGGCAACTTTAACAAATTGGATTTTCTAAAAACAGGCTCATACGATTTTCATTTTCTAAAGATAACTAAACGACGCATTAGTACCTATATATGAGAAAGTTTGTACAATGTATGTTGTACCGATTTTTCTCTTGTGATTATTCGTGTGGTTTTTGTTTGTTGTGAACTTTTTACCCATATTATGACTAGAAAACGCCCATCTACATCGAATCGAAAATTGTTTGATTTTCGAGGCCATTTTCAAGAACAATCGAGAGCTGGATGTATTGTATCACCCTGAATATAACAAGATTACGAAAAGCGCAATATTTATTTATATGTATGTAATTTGGTAAGCTATTTCTGAAAAAGCGATTGGTAGAAAACTTTAATATTTTTTAAATCATTACATCAGGAATAATTTGTTGTTTGCATATACAATAATCAAATAATTTTGCTGGCCAGTATTAGAAGCGTATTTCTATGAAATGA
Source organism: Uropetala carovei (assembly GCA_036926305.1). Lineage (NCBI taxonomy): Eukaryota > Metazoa > Arthropoda > Insecta > Odonata > Petaluridae > Uropetala > Uropetala carovei. The sequence continues at coordinate 577,138 of JAXCHB010000252.1, read as the reverse complement.
GGAAAATACCGATCATCCAATGCGGAAGAAGTAAATCTCATACTTATCTAATATGTAGGTGTCGAGTTAATTTTAAGATCTTATTGTTAGTCCAACGCAAAGTTTGTTACTACTAGTATGAACTTCACTAACCAAGAGTTTCCTTCCAAGAAAACAGCGCTCTCGGGAAAATTTAGTAAAATATTACATAATATATTAAAGAATTCCTTTATTAGGGACGGCCAAATAAATTCTTGCCCACACTCGTAAAAAGGCTTGGGCCGGCACTGTGTATTGGTATTTTTATTAAAAAACACTGGAAAGGTGCATTTGCTCAAAATGAATATAGGGCTTGCCAGCAAAAACACATAAGCAATGAATAAAATTCCTATACCTAATATAAATAAGTGAAGTTTAAACTAATACGTAACACAGCAGTTCATTTTGCTGCTAGCGATGGCTGGTTTTGTCATTTTAAAAAACATAATGCGTTCCACAATATTAAAATGACGAGAGAAGCTGCTGGAGAGGATTTGATTGCTGCACACAAATTTCCAATGCTTCTCAAAACACTGACTGACAAATGGGGCTGAACACCACAACAGGTTTTTAAGGTTTACAAAAAAGGCCTGTTTTGGAAATGGATGCCAAACCGAATGTACATTTCCATGGAAGAAAAGTCAGCACAGGGATTCAAAGCAGCAAAGGATCGTTGCACACTGTTCCTTGGTGGAAATGTTTCAGGTAATTGCAAGATCAAGCCTTTAATGGTTTATCACTCAGAAAAACCTCGAGCATTGAAGGGCTACGCAAAACAGCATTTACCTGTCATTTGGCACTCCAATAGGAAGGCCTGGATTACTTCGACCATTTTCACTGATTATTTTCTGTCCCAAATTGAACAGGAATTGAAGGCCTACTGCAAAAGGGAAAAATCTGATGTAGTCAACACATGACTTTCTCCATATTTGGGGTATAGATATTTAAATTATTATGAATAGCATTATGAGGAAAAATTATCATTTTGTATTGTATTATTGCAGTAAATTACGTATATTTTGAATATGTTTACAGAATTCACCGCTACATGGTGGTGGCACTGTATACTGGTATTAAGAAAAAGCAAAATATCTCCGAAATGGATGGTTCTACGAAAATTTGTTTCAAACAAAACTTGGAATAAATATTATTCTCTACAACTTTGGTCCTTACGAAGATGACCAATTACAATGTTTTTTAAGGAGATATTTGACAGAAACCGAAAAAACCAATTATTTATAAATAATTCCTAAACAATAACTGCTATGGAAAATTGTTTCAAATGAAAGTTGTAGAAAATTACATTCTCTATAACCTTTGTATAGAATTGTATATACAATAACGATGTTTTAACGGAGAAATATCACAAAAACCGAATCGGGTTTTGAATAAACCTCGACTTCCGGTTAATCGGTATTGTCCAAAAATTAATCAGTTCTTTGTGCTCATGCTAAAGTGTTATATATGAAGTTTGGTAACAATATGGCAAGTACTTTTTGAGTTAGAGCGCCCACAATCACATACACACATCCACACACACACATCATTCCGAAAATAGTCTAATCGTGTTCTAGGGACCTCAAAACGTGTATATCCGTTGAAATCTCGAAGTCGATTTTTTCATGATCACAATACTTTCCCATTACTACGTATGGAGAAAGTAAAAATTGCCATTCAAGATTCTCCTTCTCCTTGACAATGCTCCTGGTCACCCTTCTAACCTTACTGACCCCAGTAATAATAACATTAAAGTGGTGTTTCTACTACCAAACATCACTTCCCTGATTCAACCTATGGATCAGGGCACCAATGCAGCAATCAAGACATACTATCTTCGCTGAATCTTGGTCAAACATCTAATAGACACTGATGGAGCAGACAAACCAGATATAAAAGACTTCTGGCAGAGTTATATCATTAAGATGGCTATTGATATCAATGGTGATTTCTGGGCAGAAGTCTCACAGAAATGCGTGACTAGAGTATGGAGAAAGATCTTTCCTGAGCCATCAACTTAAGGGGCTTTTATGCTCAGGATTTGGATAGTGAGAGCCATGTCATCGTCGAGATGGCCCACCAAGCTGGCTTTGTGGAGGTTGATGGAGATGATGTCGAGGATAACATGGAATAACTTACAAATGAGGGATGAATATGAAAGGAATCTGAGTCTCATCCTGATGAGCTGGAACATAATAGAACCCTGTTGATCTCCTGCCCAAGCGCCCACAGTCAGTCAGATTGGGAGTGCAGACACAGTTTTCTGCAATTATGCTCGGGTTTCCTTTTTCAGACTGCAACTTAGGTTGCCCATTTCCCTATGTCTTGGGGACCCTAAATTTTATTTCTCACTGAAGGCCAGCCCTGAGTGTGTTATTTTGGATAGTTGCATATATCATCTAAAATGAAAACCAGATGATTTATGTAGAAAATCCTCACAATGCTCATAATCAGAAGGAAGCCTATGCACTCAACAAATTCACTGGTATTCATCATTTTTCTTCTATTATATACATTTGAATCTCTTTGCCAATTATATTTCAGTGTATTTAAAACATATTGCACAAAACTAAACTAAAAAATCGTAGGTGTAATTTCTCCAAGTTTGGGTATGGAACTCTCTTGATTTACATGTATCCTATGAGAAAATTAATTGCCAATTCAATTTATGCCATAATCCTCAGGAACATATCTATGGTGTAAACTGAGTGTCACCTGTATGTATAAAACAACATATAGTGAGGAATTGCTGTACTTTTAAACAAAATTTTCAAGTTGAAAATGTTACTGATTTTATGGATACCTCAGAAAACACATACAAGCATTACTAAAACAATGTTTTACTTTAAAAACTAAAGAAATTGTTGCAGGTCAGGAGAATCCCATATCCGAAAAGTAAACAGAGCAGTGGAAACCCTCTAAACCTCGACTCGAGGCAGAGAAGTGTTGCTATCTCCTCTCATAGCAGTTTTTTATTGTGTCACGGTGAGAAATATGCATTACATGTATGCTCTGTGAGTTTTTAAAATTATTAGTTCTTCATATTAGAAAGTAATTCGACTTTCAATGTCTTCAAAAAGACCATCATCTTCAACTCCTTTAGCTGCTAAGAGGAAAAGTATTAATTTAGAAGAGAAACCTTAAGTGCTTAAGTGCCATGGGCAAGGTGATCGTGTGATTGATGTTGCTAATTCAATGGGGTAGGTAAAATCTACAGTGCATAATATAAGAAAAAAGAAAGACAAAATAAAGATATGCAGTCATATCATAACGCCATTATGAACTACGAAATCACAGCATTTATATACTGTATTTACTCGTGTAAGCCGCACCCCCGTGTATCCCACGCACCCTGGTTTTTGGGTCGGCTATAGGGGAAAAAATTTATTTGAGCCGAAAGAGGGTTTTTTAAATCACCAATTCCTATTTCTCAAAAATGCTACGCTCAAGTTAAGCATCTTCACACTCCTACGTGATGAATTTATTGGGTGATCTCTTTATATCGGTACTAGAAGAAATCTCCTTGATAGTCCTCTTTTGTTAAACACTTAACTGTTTTTGTCATCATATTGGTCACGTCTAGCAGAAATCGCTCCAGAAGCAATCACCGATCATTCTGCTGTACGTAATTTTCCAGCCATATGGTCACTGATCGCTACCATAGCGGTCGTCATTTTTTTGGCGAACTAAAATTATGATCAGTGATCATTCAATGATCACCATGGCAGCCATGACTTTCATAGATGGTATCAGTGAATAAAGGAAGCATGCCGTATCTGAACATGGTAGGCGTCATCTGCCGTGAGCACAAAACCCCCACCAACCCAAACTGGTCACGCATGCGCCGTGGCCTCGGTGACAATTGCAGCAGAAGACTTAGTCGAGTTTGGGGAGCACCCATTAATAAACTTAAAACTCATTTAAAATTTTTATATAATGAATGAAAATGATTAAATACACCGAAATTTGGAAATAGAATAATAGATGCAGCATGGGTGCTAGCTTAACGTATATTTGTTTACTGACACGACATTTTAGGAAAAAAGGTGCGTGGCAAATAAAAGAATTCGTGTAAGATGCGCACCCCCTTTTTTCCCCGGCGTTTCGGGAAAAAATGTGCGCGGGGTACACGAGTAAATACAGTAGTTTGGTATTGGAGAAAATAAAGGCCTTGTTAATGAGTCGGGAATGCATCTTATCATTATTACATGTATTCTTATGGAAAACTGATTTTTGTTTAGTGTGTTTTCAGGAACAGCATTACACGAGGGATAAGTGTACTTATATAAATTCAGATGAAACATCAAAATATCTCTTAAACTATCAAGTTCATGAAAAAATGTTTCAAACAAAACTTGTAGAAGAAGAAAACAGAGTCCACCAGGACATGAAATTTATTTTACACTTGAAAAATTTGCAATAAATTGCGAGGTTTAAACAAAACAGGAACAGATAACTGGAACACAATAAAATATTTTTGTAACTGTCAGAGGCAAAAGAACTCATTTAATTGTAAAACAAATTTCTAGTACAATATATTTTATTTGTATTTATCCATGTTTTCTACACTACATATGCCAGGATTTATTTTACATTATGGCCTATAAAATATGCACACTGTGTAAAAGCATGACCTCTGCATATAACAACACATGTAGTTCTTTCAGAATTTGAACATTGGCCTTGTTTTCACATTTCCCCTGAGGCCTCCTCCGTCTTCTGTGCACAGAGATCATTATTATGACATTTCAGGGAACCATGGAGACCACTTTCTCACCACTAACAAAAGGACAAAAAAGCCAATTCTCAATTTCCAATTTATACCTCTGCACGCATGCAAATCCGTTGTTGTTAGTCTGTTTCACTGAACACTATCAGAGGTGACAGGCAGGCCAGTTGATCAGCATGTATTTTTTTTTTGAGAGCCAAAAACTACTGATGTAAATGAAGAGTGAAGCCTCTAGATACTTCCAAACATACAACTGTACTCGCTAGACTGGACTTTGGCTGGCTTCTTTATGACAGCCATTCAAAAGGCATATCAAATCTGGCAATCTAATTCAATGAGAACTGCACACAATTTCACCTTTGATGAATGGAACGGATTAGTCTCAAATTATTGCCAGCATCAAACATACAAAAGAGAAGAACAGAATCTGTGCAAATAGTCTCTCTCTTCATATTTACATGAGCATTAGTTTTAATGGACAGCTTGCACACATCAGTCTGGAGGGAATACTCTTAAAGTAAGCAAAGCACAAGATGATGCATGACTAGATTATCAATTTATATATTTTCTGTTAACTTGGTCAACAATCATTAGAAATATTGATGTATTGCCTGGTTTACGATAAAGTTCTGACAAAAATTATTTAGTCAATGCACAATTGTTTGCATTTCATTAACATTTCTTTTTTTAATAATCAGTATTGTATCAATTACTCTTCACTAGATTAAATGGTAGAAAAAATTTGTCTAGATTGGTATTACTAGAAATAACTTTTAAATATGAACATATGAAATAATAGTATTTCACAAAGGCCAATATCTATTTAGCTACAATTATAAATAAATAACTCACACCACATACCTTAAAAATTGCATCTAATTTTACTTTATATTGAGAAAATAATAATTTGCTTACTTAACTTCGTGAGCACAAGACTTTTTGAAATTTTTTTGGGCCTTTTTTCAGTTTTTTCCCAATTCATTTTAATTCAGCATACAATGATTCATTAACACTTTTTTTCAGCAGACAATTTTTAAAATATTTTCCATTTCTCTCCAAACTTTAATGCAACCACAGCTACACAGATCTTAGAAATCCACCAGTTCTTCTCTTACACAGCCATTTAAGCTGGCAATGCATACACGAAAGTGGCAACAATTGGCATTTTGAAATATTGCCGAGCACAATGCAATAAGCTTCACAAATTACTAGAAACAAATCAATCAAAGTTAATCCTGTCTTTATACCGTTTCAATCTCACACCTCTTAAGTACAATAAAATACTTCAAATTTTCTCATACAAACTAACCTGGAATGGAAGTTTTTACCTCATATAACATGATGGAATGCAATGAATACGCTCATTGATTATAAAATTACAACTAAATAGTTCAAACCAACCTGGTAACAAGGATAACATCATAGTTAGAGAGATTTTCCCTTTTTTTACAAAAACCTGCTAGAAACCCTGCACTTAATTAAAATCTGCACTGTACAATTACTTACAAAACCAACTTCATTTAAGTTGAAACAACAATCTTCATGAAAGGACTTCAATAACTCTGCTGTTTGAAGTCATGATGCCATTTGTTGAAATTTATGTGAAACACAACAATAGACCCTGTTGCCAAACCAGCCAGTAGAAACCTAAAAAAAAGGCAAAAAGATGCTTTAAAAACGGACCAATCTCTTTAAATAATGATCTAAGAAATCCAGTCACGGACTATGGACTTAGATGGGAGAATAAGGAAAACCACCCATAACTCAAAAGCTTTTCAATCTATTTCAATCAAACTTTCAGGAATCACTTGGAATTTCAACTTTTCAATGGACGAGCAAGTCTTTACTCTTTAGCATTTTAAATATCTTTAAAATGAGATATCAATGCAAGATTTTTACAGTTATGCCGAGAAAACTATGGAAATAAATTTGCATATCATAGAAGTTCAAATCTCATTCAAAAAAGGCCAAAAATTACATTTAATGACTATTTTTTCGTGAGTTTTACGCATTTATTCAATTCATCACCATGACAACTGCTATTGTTGGTTCTATCCTAATACATAAATAAAATTTATAAAAATTGTGTTAAAACAATTTTTGGAGATTTTTGGACGATATTTGGATTTCTACAATATGGAAATTAATCTTCATAATTTTCTCTGCATGAGTCAAAATCGTATTTTTGAGATATTTTTAAATGTTAACAAAATAATGTCCACATCAAAAAGGTCAATTTATACGCTTTATCTTATGAGAAAACCCCAAGAGTTGAAAGGAAATGCTTATAAAAATTAACAATTTCACGAGAAATCTACAATGCCAAAAGGATACTTCCATCAGTGCTGCCAATATATGGGCTTTACAATTTTAAATGCTTAGCATGTATAATCACAGATATTCTATTATATAAAACTAATTCTGAACAATGATAGCCATAAACAGGGCCGGCCCGAGGTGCTTACTTGCAAGTAAATAAATACTGGATGCCAATTTATATCGCAGGGTAGGTAGGAATCTATATAAAATTCATTTTACCTTTCATTATCAATCATTTTATGAGGCAATGAATAAATTAACAAGCTCTTTTTAATATATCTTAACGAAAATTTACAGAGGGGGGCACTGAGCGAATTCTTGCCCAGGGCGCCAAGTATCTTAGGCTGCCATATTTTTACTGTTATCCTTTAATTAATACAGTTCATAATCATGGAAAGTAATGAAACTCAAGAAGACTTAACAGCAGAGCACAAACTCATTGGAGATCTCACCAAATGGAAACATTGCTGAGGCTAGGTGAAGAAAAATGGAACAGGATAGACAGAAAAGATTGAACTGTCAGAACAAATGTAAAGCGAGGCACAGAGCTAAAGAGTCACCAGAAGCAACAGTAAATCAATTGACAGGCAACAGATTTATAGATGTAAGAAAATGAGCACATGAAAGTTCATTACAATCTGAATAGCAATTATTGTGGATTAAGTTATTTATATTTATGTAATAAAATTCATATAGAATTATTTAGTATGTTTAACATATAAATATTCATTAACATAAATCTTTGCCAAACAACTTTTATATGCCCATGACTATTGTTACTTTCTGAAACATCTGGTTATGTAGAGTTTATAATAATCTTTTACGTTTCAGTGCACATAAAAGTTGGCTTCGTTAATTTTTATTTTAACGTAATACTTGATTCATGCATACCCATCATATCTGAGGGGCAATTACACTAGTAAGATTAATAAACTACATACTAATACAATCCAAAATAATTTTTTTAGCTTTTATATTTTTGTTATGATATCATGCCAATATTTGCTTCACTAAATTTTCCTCGACTCATCAATTACAAAATCATAAAATAAACATTTTAATTTGATTTTGCTGTCACAGTTGAAATATTTTTGTAAGTCAAAGGAATCAAAGTTATTCATAATGTATACAGGTTTTTGAGTCAGTCCGCAATATTTTCAGATGCTCCTAAGAGTGAAAATAAATTTTTTAGATTGCATTCTCATTCTAAAACCAAAATCATAACAATTCTAATATTTCTTGAAATGCAACTGACATCTTTCTTTGGGAATAAATTAACGTGCCTAGACTCCTCCTTTTGCTCTCCGGAGTAGAATTAAAAAAAACATTGTCTAGGCTGGATTTGGAAACACCAGCATATATCTGATGCAATATCTTGAAAAGTTGCTTTCACCAAAAATATATTCCAATGAAATCAAAGCAAAAGTTTTTAGAAATGAAATGACAGTGGTTAATATAATATAATATTTCATAGTTATATTATATTAAAAATGTAAAAACACACATCCAGCATAAATACTGAATAGTTTTTCTAGCAATAGTTCAGCATAATGACTTACTTCTGGTCATGGGATAAGGCAAGAGATCTAATGCCACTGTCACATGTTGGATAGGCATAGAGGTGTGCCAAGTTGAAGGTACGCCACACTTCCACAACCCCAGCATCTCCTCCTGTCATCACGTACTCTCCATCTCGGCTCAGAAGAAGACACTATTATCCAATGTAAAAGGAAAATAGAGGCACTGCATTAAATAATGCCACAAGTTACATCACCTGTATTGATATACTGTATTTACTCATGTAACCCACGCCCTTGTGTACCACATGCACTGCACCCCTATTTTTGGGCCAGTTTGGAGGGAAAAAATAAATTCGTCCTGGAATAAGTTGAAATCTAGGATTTAAAAAAACTGATTTCCCCTTCCTAAAACAAGACCTGCCCACATTAAGCATTTTCTCTCTCCTACCTGCACGATGCAATTTATTGGGTTATCTCTTTATGCCGATACTAGCAGAAATCTCCTTAGTAGTTGCCACTCTTATGTTAAAGGAGCATCAGCGGCTCACGATGAATTCGGCGAACATAGATACCAGATACCAACTTATTCCAGCAAAAGTATAGGTAAAAATTGTTAGTAAATTTTTAATGACAGAAATGCTTATTTTGAGTAACAATAACAAACTTAAAACTCATTTAAAAGGTACAGCTTTAATATTATAAAAATATTACATCATCTCAATCATCAAAATGACCATTGTGATCTTGAAGATCAACTAATGGCAGTGTAAACCGCAAATTTAAACCCTAAACACTTGCTTGGTCATATAGATATGCATACACTTCATAGAATTCTTCATCTTCTGCAAGCATAAACGTAAATGGAAGCGTGTTGCAGTAAATTTACTAATGAGATTCACAATTTATATAACCTGTTCTGAAATCTTCATGCAGTCCCTATTTTTACCGACATTTTGGGAAAAAAGGTGCACGGGGCACACAAGTAAATACAGTATATGTAACTTCATTAACAGATGAATCAAGATGCCCAAAGCCAAATACAAGCATCCCTCACTTAGTGCTCTTATTGGTTCCTGGAAAACAGAGCACTAACTGAAACTGCACTAAACGAGGGAATTTTTTCCATAAGGATCAATGTTAATAGGTTTAATTCATGACACCGACCTACCCTAAATGGTAATGAATTTTTAAAATGAGGTACATTTTCGTATTACCAGTACAGAAACAATAGAAAACATAAAAAGACATACAATATACAAAGATATGAATAAAAGCAATATACTTAAGTTTCTTCTTATACAACAATGCTGATTTACTAAACTTTATTAAGAACATTTGTAAAAGTTATATGGCACTTCACATTACACTTTCAATTATCTTGCTTAATTTGACATAAGTGTACATGTAGTGAGTTCGACTTTCCACTGAATTTTAAGTACCCCTTTGTGGGTATAAACTTAAAGTGAAATAAAACTTACTTTCAGTTATATATTATAGATATAAGATATCGAGTGAGGTTAATGTAAAAGTTATTTAATAAAGTATTTGAAACTATCTTATTTAATACATATTTTAATCAGAAAAACAAAATGTAGAACTTAATAGCAAATAGCAAATACATACCGTGAAACGGTAGTCTATTATAATGAAGCGAGTGAATGAACTTAAATTATGAACTGCTCAGCATGAAGGATGAGATTTAAAGGGTAATTTTTCAAGTGTTCAGAAATTCTAGGGGTTAATTACCCCTTGAATCCGCCCATTGGTAGAGGGTAAGGTAAAATGCTAAAAATGGAAATTGAAATAAAATAATTGTTATAATAATTGTCATAATACTTGGTTTAGATTTTGCTGAAGAGTATTAGTTGATTTTCAATTAGTTGAATAACATGAGACATCCAACTCGCGGCCCATTGTGCATGCAACCTGTGTTGTTCTTGCATTATTGGGGGAAAGCAAGAGACATTCGTAAAAGGTGTTTATCATTCTATGAAAAATTAAACAAGTTAGGAAAGTGTACAACGTATCAGAAAGAAATTATATACCTGTACATAAGGGAAATTGCATTTTAAAGTTTTTTTCTTCATCATAAATAATCCATTTTCTTCCTATTTAATAATACTGTATGCACACTTAAGGAAATTAAACGTTTGTCTGTGAGATTGTTTATGTTAGCAACAATGAAGAAGTAACCATGCAGTAAATTTTCTAATTGTGTTCAACTCGATTTAAGACATTTTTGTTTGATTTTCTCGATAACGGCTAATCCTACGATAAAAATGTATAGGAAAGGAAATACTCTTCTTTACCAGTTCTACAACTTTTATTTGAAAAATATTTTGATATGAGCAATACTTTACGAGATATGACGAAAATTTAATTTTTTGTCACCAGTAAAGTGGTACCCCTGATTGGGTTACGTGATTCATTTATGCGATTTTCTTATTATATTTTATTGGAAGTCCTTAATATAAAATTTCATGAAGTAGAAGCCGAGAACGAACATACGGACGGACAGACAGACCGCCGATAATAGGCGCTCACGCTGGAAGCAAAACGGCCTAAAAATGAAAAAAGTGCTAAAGTTGCTAGGTTAAATGCAAAAAGAGTTTTCACATTTTGTAAAGATTGTGATGGAGAACCAACTATTATGTGTTTGGACTGCTTTAATGAAAAGCATAGATGAACAATTTGAAAGGAAACTTTTTAACTTCTAATTTTTAATATTTCTTATTGTAATTTTCTATATTCTAATTCCTTCTTAGAGCTGAAGAAAGAATCCAGAGACATTTTTACTTTTTCTTTCTTATCCTCCTTATAAAGAAGCCTGTAGCAGTTGGCAACATTGTAATTTTCTATATTCTAATTCCTTCTTAGAGCTTAAGAAAGAATCCAGAGACATTTTTACTTTTTCTTTCTACTTCTTATAAAGATGCCAGTAGCAGTTGGCAGCATTCTCCACAGTTCTTACTGTGAGCTTCTTTCCATGTCTGGGCCATTCTCATTAAAGTAGGAAAGGAAACTTTCAAGATGTTAGAAAGCTTTTGGTTTTTAAGAACCTGGCAGATACTTCATTCTCTTTGACACATTTATCCTCCCTCTCCTCAACAGCTCTCTCCTGTTCCATTTCCATAAGCTCCTCATTGGTCAGTAAGCTCCTGAATGTCATGAGACTCAAGTTCATCGAAGCCAATTTGCTTTCCAAGCTCAACAATGTTTTCCTGAATTGTCTCAACTGGTTCATCAACGCCTTTAAAATCCTGAACACAGTCTTCCTAAAGCTTTCTTCATATCCCATTCATTTCTTAGGTTTCACTTTATCCCAAGCATTAGATATGTTATCAATTGCCTCTCTTATATTGTAAGACTTCCAAACTTCTTTGAGGGTTGGTGTTCCTTCTCCAGCACTGGTGATCTTCACAGCTTGGGCAAATGTTTTCCTAATGTAATAAGTCTTAAAAGTGGCTATCACACCTTGATCCATTGGTTGCAAGATAGAGGTGGTATTTGGGGGCAGGAAGACAACTTTAACATTGTCACTGACAATGAGATCATCTAGGGTGGTTGGATGTCCTGGTGCAATGTCCAAAATGAGAAGTGCCTTGTTGGACAGATGATATGCTGCACAACTCTCAATTGCTGAACAAAAATATGCAGTAAGCCCACCACTTTTTTGTGCATCTACATAATGCATTCTTCAAATTCAACTCGCCCTAGAATGACCCCAAACAAAAATCACTTTGCAAGCTAAAATGCGCATGGACATCTCTGTCACAGAAGTTGTAACTAACTAAAATAGTTAACATACTACAAGGAATGATGAGCTGGAAAAAAAATTAAGAACAGACTCGAAAAAATTAAGGAAATTTGAACAAGGGTGACAGGAGGCCTACATGCCAGGGGCACCAGATCGCTCTAGTTTAGTAATGCCGTTCCACTAGCTTAACAAGTGTTCAATTCGCAATATATTTCATTTCATGCACTGTCGGTAATTGAATGTTGGATAGGGTAAAATGTACTTGAAAGGACAAAATCAATAAATTTTTATATTTTCTAAAAATTTAACAACCGGCTCGCAAATTCAAAGAAAAATTAATGAGCCGACAGGAGCCGATTTCAGCTCATCACTGACTACAAATTAAGGGTACATGCCACAGCGACATCAGTTAAGTAATACCTAATATCGTTGACATTCTATTTTTTCAGATTAGCTTCAATCGAAATAACATCCAAAAAACTTAGGAGAGAACAATCTTTTGCAAATTGGATTATTTAACGATATTTAATTTTAGATAAAAAGAGCATGACAGCAAAACAACACTAAGTGAAGCGCATTATAGTAAGGAATGCCTGTGCTGATTTTTTTCATGATATATTGCATATCTACTTCTATTAAGTTGCAGATATCATGAAAAGAAAAAATAACACACAGTATCATTAAATCAGGGGTTGACTGTATGTATTTATTCCTCTAAGAGTATGTTCTTTGTAATTGTGAATTATGTTAAATAGTTTCATTTAAAAAAGAAAAGAATAACTATTATGTATCCAGAGCTGCAAACCGAACCGAACCAAACCGCTGAACCAAACTGCAGCCATTTTGCTGAACCGCGAACCGAACCGAAACCACTGATTAATTTTTCAATGAACCAAAAACCGAACTGTAATTTTTTGCAAAAGTGGTTCAGTTTCGGTTTGATCTCAATCCACAAAGTACGGACCAATAAAAAGACCAGGAATGTCCATTGGAAAAACCAGCGGGTTTGCTTCAAAGGAAAGAGTGCTTAACTCTTTCCTCTCTGATACTATTGTTATCCACATAAAAATCATGTTAGGATCAGAAAAACCATTTTTTAAATATAAATAAATGAAGATGATGATGGGATTGTAATATATTTAAAATATAAATTTTTCCTTTCTTTAAATAAATTCTTCTTTCATTTAAATTAATAATAACTGCTGATTGATTTACTTACAGATTGATACTGAATGTGTAATGTTTGTATTGGATAAATTATTTCTGGATAGTATTTCAAATGATTAATTTAGTTGAACCGAACCACAAACCGAACCGAACCACTTGTCAAAATTCCCGTCTGAACCGAACCACTTCCAAAAATTTAGAACCGAACTGCGAACCGAACCACTTCCAAATTTTGAAGTGGTTTGCAGCTCTGTATGTATCACATTTTTATTAAGAAATTCACAACCAGGGTTTCAACTTTTGACATCAAAACACATGCTATATATAGACCGAGGCGGAAGAGAAGGTGAAAGGGGTAAAGCCCTATGTATAGCACCAGTTTTGTTTACATATACAGTAGACCCTCATAAATCTGGCATTTAAAAACCTGGCATTCTCAAAAACTCGGCACTTTTTTGAAAGTTATATGTAAAAAATCCTAATACTCTAGAAATTACTTTAAAAGATGTACACTTATCTATTAACATTGTTTAGTTTACCTCATTAGAACGATATGTTTAGATTCGTGGTGATAGCAACTGTTTTTCGTTAATGTAATTAGTACTTTGGTTAAATTTTATTTTGACACGGCTTCAAAGATAAGAAGACACCCATAAGTGGTGTTACGAAACGTAAACAGGAAAGTCTCACTATTGAAAAATAGCGGACTTACTAAGAAAATTTGAAAAAGGTACTTCAATGAAGAGACTTTGTGAAGAATGTGGTATTTGTAATTCCACTGTGTATTACTTAAAGAAGAAAAAAAATGGAAATATTGAAATTTTATGCAGAAAGTGATACACCTAAAGCTATGTGTAGTAGACCGGGTCGAATTTCCACTTTTTCAAGATACGGCTATGGGCTAGGTCTCAAAAGTTGTGGTCTTACATCTGTATAAAAATATCAAAATTTTGACATTTTCAGTAAAAATCTGCGAATATCGAATTTTTCGCAGGGTTATTTTCAACATATATGCAAAACATTTTAACTTTATCAGGCATAAAATGATGCGTGAAAGGTCATTTAATTATTTTCTAATCATTCTAGGGCCACAGAAAGCCAGCGAAAGGTGGGGAAAGAAACCTAACGTTGAGTAATTCTTACGATGTTTTGCAGTTTTGCAGATCTTAATTGATCTCTTATGATACATTTATAATGACTTTGTATGTTGAAACTGATCGGCATGTGACTGTTAAAGACTGCGAAATATTACAAAGTCATTTCTCTTCATCTAACACAGAGGTCCCCAAACTTTTTGGAGTCACGACCCCTCCATAAAATCCTTTATCCTTCATCGACCCCTAAGCATTTAATAAAAAAATAACTAAATAAAAAAATAATATATGAGAGAAAAACTTCATAAATAATATAGAAAATATTAAACATATTAAAAATAAGTTAACATACTCTTTATTGAATTTGTTGACATCATTAATGGGAAGGATGTGGTTGATGAGCATTAACAAGGGCATTGATATTTGGTTGGAGATAGGTGAGTTTTAGTATTAACTCACCACGCTTTTACAGGTTCAGTCTGTTCCTTTGCTTTGTTAAAACTGCATTTATGTGGCTAAAACCAGCTTCAACCATGTATGTACTTGAGAATGAAAGTAAAAATGGCTCAACCACTGCACAAAGCTTGGGGTATTTTATAGCAGTATTTACATTGCTCCAATAATCATTGAGGCTTTTACTCTTGAACAAGGATTTAGCTTCGAGATCCACACACATATCAATGAGTTCATCTTGTAAGTGAGATTCAATGATTGCATTTTCTAATTCTAAATCAAACGGCATAACAATCCAGTCAGGTATGTGCATTTTCTCCAGGTCCTCGAAACGTACTTTAAAGTCTTCCCTTAATTTTTCAAGGTGTTTTATGTATATCTCCAAGTCACCATCCATAAGGTTTTGATCTTCTCCTTCTTCCAGTTGCTTTAAGTTTGAAAAATACTGAAAATCTCTGCGTGCCAATGCAGATTTAAGGCCTATCTTGACTTGGAAGCCTAATACGATTGTACGGGCTTGAATGATGGTAACATCTTTACCTTGCAGACGGTTCTGTACTTCATTAAATTTTGAATACAAGTCTGACAAATAGAACAGATGGTTCTTACACTTTACCAACTCATCACATAGTGATGGATCCACATCCGTAAGATACTCCACAGTTGAGTCGTACAAGTCGGCAAGTCTTTGCAAGCTATCACCTCTTGACAGCCACCTTACCTCAGTGTGCAAAAGTAATTGGTTGAACGTTTCATTATTTTTTTCACATAACATGGCAAACAGTTGCGAATTAAGTGGATGTGCTTTAATTTTGTTAATTGATCTTATATACACTTTTAGGACATCAAGCAATTCGCCACTGAGTTTCTTGGCTACAAGATGGTGTCTGTGAAAAACACAATGAATAGTACGCACATCAGGAACCTTTTCCTTGAAAAAGGCGGCAAAAATCCTCTGTAACGGCCAACCATTACTGGTGCACCATCGGTAGCCACTGCAGTTATATTGCCGAGGGGAACATTGTGTTTCTTGAAATACTCTTCCAAACATCGAAAAATTGTCTCACCTTTTCCATCAACTTTCATATACTTGGCAAAAAAACTCGTCAACAATACATTTTTGGCTTTGGCTACAATACCTCACATAGGCCATGAGAATAACTGAAGTGCCGAAAGTTGACTCATCAAGTTGGATTGAGAAATTGCAATTTTGAAGCTCAGATGCCAAGGTTTTCTCCACATCATTGGCCATCTCATCAATGCGTCGTTGCACTGTATTTGCACTTAATGGCATGCATTTTAAAACAGGATGAGAGACTTTTTTCATAACAGTTTCAATCACTTCTTTAATTGCTGGTGTCAACGGTGCGTAAAGGAGGTGACAGAAGCTTCGACCACAGTTTGCGAACCATACGCATGAGATGGCTTTGTAAGAGCAAGGCTGCTTGACAGAAAAATCACGTCAAGCTTTGAAAGCAAAAAAGAATTTAAAGCAAACTGAAAACCATTTGTGGTAGGGTGGATGGGATGGGTATGGGAGGCACTCAACTTGCAGCCACCTCCACGTGGTGAGTGCTGGATGGTTTTGTAAATGACCAACTAAGAGCTGCAAAACTGCAAAAAATCGTAAGAATTACTCGAAGTTGGGTGTTTTCCCCATCTTCCGCTGGCTTTCTGTGACCCTAGAACGATTAGAAAATAATTAAATGACCTTTCACGCATCATTTTATGTCTGATAAAGTTAAAATGTTTCGTATATATGTTGGAAAATAACCCTGCAAAAAATTCGATATTCGCAAGTTTTTACTGAAAATGTCAAAATTTTGAATCAAATCCGCAGACTGAAGATATGATGGCAGGATCTTGGGATTTTTCTCTGTTTATACAGATGTAAGACCACAACTTTTGTGACCTAGCCCATAGCTGTATCTTGAAAAAGTGGAAATTTGACCCGGTCTAATGTGTAGCCATAAAACACTACACGTCCTGGGTAAATATTGTTGATAAGATATTGTTTGAGTGGTTTCATCAGCGAAGAAGTGAAGGTCATGGGCGGATTCAAGGGGTAATTATCCCCATAGAATTTCTGAACACTCGAAAAATTACCCTTTAAGTCTCATCCTTCGTGTTGAGCAGTTCATAATTTAAGTTCTTTCACTTGCTTCACTATATGTATTCGCTATTTGCTATTAAGTTCTACATTTTGTTTTTCTGATTAAAATATGTATTAAATAAGATAGTTTCAAATACCGTATCTGCCCGAATAGAAGCTGACCCCAGATTTAAGCGACCCCCCAAAAATTTCCATAATTTTTTGGCAAAAACGTAAATTTCGTAGATTTTATGCTGAAGTGTGCCGGGCATTCATGCACATCTTAGAATACATTATTCGAGATCGGAGAAATGTGTGGGAAATGGTTTAGTTGTTGACATTTTGAAATATTATTCCAATTAATAATTTTGCATTGCTGAATAATGTTCCACATTCAGTGGCAATAATTTTATTCATCTTCATTTTCACAAAAGGTCAAATATAGTAACAGCGATCTCGCCAAGATATTTTTTCATCCAAGTCTATTTCCAATGAAATTAGCATTTACATTGCCTTAAGAAACTGCATTTTTATAATTATACATGTTCCATGTAAAGTTTTACCGAAATTCAAACTGTTGAGCATTCAAAGCCGTCAACGCATTTTATGTAATCATCAATTTACGCAAGCGATCTCGCCAAGATATCTTTATATATATTCATCGTAGGTCAAATAGTTACTTTACGAAAAATATAGTACTATCATTTGAACGCGAAGGCAATGAGAGACTTCGAGATTTAACCATAACCCAAATTTTCCTCGGACTCGCATTTAAGCAGACGGGTGATTTTTTCATGATAAATTCTGACAAAAAACCGACTTGTATTCGGACAGATACGGTACTTTATTAAATAACTTTTATATTAACCTCACTAGATATATTATATCTATAATATATATCTGAAAGTAAGTTTTACTTCACTTTGTGTTTGTACCCACAAAGGGGTACTTAAAATTCAGTGGAAAGTTGAACTCACTACATGTACACTTATGTAAAACTAGCAGAATTTCCCGTTGAATTTCAACAGATTTAGTGAAGCTACTACAGCACAACATACAAACTCTTTAAAATATATAGTAGATACTTACAATTAGTTTTTCTTAACAATTAATCATATTTGGTTGTAACAATCCATTTCCGAACATATTGCATTCAAATATAATGATAATTGTATTTCCTATCATATCACTTACGCCAAATCCAGCTTCATTTCTTGTGTAATTATGCCTCACTGAAATGTTTACTTTTATGTCTTGTAAGCAAGATACCCATGAAAAAGCAACGTACAGTTGTCCAAGATTGAACACTGACTGGTAAATGTACACCAGATACGTGAGCCCATTTATGTTAATAAACATTATAATGTAGAATATAATGATTCTACTTACAAAAAATGTAAGACTGCAATATTCAACAGACGAAAGAAGGTTCAATTACTTTCATCAATAAACACTTCCTGAATAATAATCAGTATCTATTTACGTTGCTATCCATAAACATCGATCGTTTCGTTGCTTAAACAAAAGTGCAAATTGAATAACACTAAACGTTCGTCTATTTATAAGCTTCATTGAAGCTAATTGAATCAGAGGTAACAATGACAGCCACCTTGGCAACGCCTGGAAAGAGTACGAAAAATCCACAAAATTTCGAAACAAGTAGCATGTATTTCTGAAAACTTCGACCATGTAACATGTAAACTTTGCAGGAATAAGATAGTATAGAGTTTTATTTGTCGAATAAAGCAAAATCAAAAAAAATCTGTCTATATTTACATATTTTTATGCTTGAAGGAAGAATACCTTGCAAGTCAAGAAATGGATTCATACGTGTTATCTTATGGAAAAATGTTAATCCCCTATATTGGCAGCAGTGATTAATCCCAGTTGATCAATCCTTGACCATTCACTAAGTTAGGGTGTAAGGAAGAATCGTACCAAATTTGGTTATTCTAGCTTTTATCGTTTAGGAGTTCCATGAACAAACACACGCTTCAAAATATATTATAGTAGATTAAGCAAGATAATTGAAAGTGTAATGTGAAGCGCCATATAACTTTTACAAATGTTCTTAATAAGCTTTAGTAAAGCAGCATTACTGTGTAAGAAGAAACTTATTCTACTGAAACTGTCGCGAATTTTGGTTTTCCTTACCAACAGAACTCACAATTGTAGTAAATCAAAATTTATTTTATTTTTTTAGTGCATAATACAAGTTATTTTTATTAATTTATTTTTTCACTCATACCCCCCCCCCCCCCCCGGATGAAGTCTGGGTCCACCCATGGTGAAGGTGTACCTATTTCAGACCTAATGCAGCCAGTGAAAATTTTTCACAATATCAAAAATAGTGGTAGAAAATGACACTGAAAAATGGGTTGATATCAACAATGATACGTCTGTCGTATTTCAGCTGATGTGAAATAGTGGACATGGTTTTGAAAACTGAGCATGAAAAAGATGAAAATGAAAGTGATGATGATTAAGAGATAGTTAAGGGCAAACCTTCAATAGATTGCTGTATACAGTTGGTCACAGATATAATATCTGCTTTAGAACAATGCTCTTGCATTGCTTTTCAAGAGATTATGTGTTTGTATTAAATAAACTTATAAAGGAAAAATCAAAATGCATGAAGCAAGCTAGTTTGCCTGATCTGTTTAAAAAAAATTCTTAGAATAATGTGTGATGAAAATAATGTTGTAAATGCGTATTAGATATATGCTTTATTTCATATTCGTTATTTAGTTTTTAATGGTTCTTATATAATTCCTTGCTTTACTGCATGTATAATCAATAGTCTTTATTGATAATGGGTTCCCTTTTAATTGTTATTCATCATTTGAATTATATAATCAGTTATCAAAAATGTACATTACTTAAGCATTTTTTCAAAAACCCGGCAAATGCTAGGCCTCAAGGTTGCCAGGTTTGAGGTTCTACTGTATTCATTAAAGAGAGAAGAAAAATCATGTGAAAGCATTCAACTTTGATTTCAACACAAACAATAAATTTTATTTTAAAATTACAATAATAATAGTTCATTATTCTTACCTGCAAATTATCATTATATGATTCGTGTCTTAACCTCTTTCCATTTATGGTGTAGGCTGCAACATTTCCCCTTTCATAGTTGACCACAATGACACCTTCCCGAGACATTGCAATATTCTCAGGAGAGAAGAACCCACTAGGGGGCTCCAAAGACCTTAAAAGATCACCAAATGTTGTGTGCACAAGCACTGGTCCATCTGAAAATTAAATCCATTGATTGGATTAAGTGTACAAAGATAAGCGATTTCAAATAGGATGATCACTTTTTTTCATTTAAATGAAAAATAAGTTCAGAAAGTGAATGTCAACTCCATGACTGCTTGACAATTTTCTAAATAAACATAATATTGTGCACAAGATTTAAGACAACATTACTTGAGGTTAGATTATTTTTAGGAAAATAAAATAATAGAATTAAAAATAAGATGACATAATACAGGTTTAAAAAATTTTAAGGAATAGTTTTTGGAAGTAGATCAAATGATATTGTTTATATGTACAATGGAAAGCAAATGGTTTTACATGATTCATATTTCTATTTGGTCGAGCAGGATCACATGAATCTATAGATATCTATAAAGCAAAGTGTTTGTACGATATGTATGTTATTCTATAACTCAGCAACTACAGCACATGGGAACAAGAGAAATGTGTCATTTTGACCGGAATAATGAGTTAAGTGAAGTAGTCAGGTGTTTAAACCAATTTGATTAACATTTCTAATTCTTAAAAATAATTTCTTTTTTTCATTTTCTCCATTTGAGTAACATAGGCACGAGTGCAGCTTATTTTTCATTTGAATTTTAAAATTACTTAGCAACGTGGTACAACCTTGAGACTTGGATGGTTCTATGTAGGAAAGAAGTTTTTTGTTATTGAAGACAATACGAATACTAATCAAATTAGCATAAAAATGAGGTTAGAATCAGAAAAAAGGTGTGATTTTATCAGTTTTATAACAATACTAGCAGATGCACCCGTTGAATTTCAACGGATTTAGTGAATCTAAAACTTCGACCATGTAACATGTAAACATTGCAAGAATAACACAGTACACAGTTTTAACCGTCGAATAAAACAAAAATGAAGAAAACTGCTCCGCATTCACCTATTTAGATGAACGAAGGAAGAAAATTTTGCACTGTGAAAAATCAAAAATGATGTGTAAACTTATGGGAAAATAATTATTGAATTAAGCTCTCCCTCCCCAAAATTTTTATCGCTATATAGCCTATGTTACCCGCAGGGTAAAACTGTATATGTACCTATGCTCAGGGCCGGCTTCAGATGGTAAGCAAGAGAGACAGCCACCTCAGGGCGCACAGTCAAGGGGGCGGCGGCGCTAAGTCCCTAACTCATGTAGGATTCTGCCTAAGCAGAGTCGCCCCAAGAGGGGCGGCCGAAGGAGAGGGCGACATAAGACCGCTATTAACCTTTTATCTGCCGAATGGCATGCTGGCGTGCCAGCAAATATGTGGGGCTATCTGCCGAACGGGCCAACGGTGGCATGCTTACTTCCAACGCTGTTCACAGATGTCGTTTTTGTCATAGAATCGAGAGGGATAGATGAGACGAAATACTAGACACCCCCTTTTAATTCTCCTCCTCACCTAAAGCAACCTTCCACTACTATAGTTATTTTTTGATCACGTAAACTACTATCGTGGGGTCTAATATGACCTGATTTTCAAAGTTGAAAAAAATAGAAAATTTTAATTTTTGGGTTTCAATTTATGGTCATTCATTAGAACAGACACTCAAAAATGTGAGAAAGTTTCATTTATAGGAAAACGAATAAAAATGTATACTGCAAAAAAGAAAAACCGAAAAAACTCAAAAGTGACTAAGAATTTAGACTATTTTCTCATGCCCTGAAAATTCTTATTTTTTCTTTATCCTTCCAGGTTCCTACTGCGATCAAATTAGGAATCTACCGAATAATTTTTAAAAATATTGGTTGTAAACTGTAAAAAATGACGATGTTTTTCACACACCTGCATTTCAGTTTATTTCACTGATAATTGTAAAATGAAAATTGTTAGTAGATTGCATTTATCATTTATTTTTACTATGATTATATTCTTGACAGCATTTTGATGTTATATTCTTAATACCTATATATTATTTAGATATATATCTTCCCATCAAGTACTTGTATTTATCATGTAAATAAAAATAACCTGCAATATATTTTCTGAGTACAAATTTCAAAAAATCCTTATATAAACTTTACACATCAAATTCCTAGATAATGATGAATTTGTGACCCACAAAGCTTGCGGGGAGGGGGGGGGGAAGAAAGGGGGGGCAGCATTTTTCCCGCCTCAGGTCAGCCAAACGTCTGAAGCCAGCCCTGCCTATGCGAAGTTTTGCAACAATATCTTCAAAACAAAAACTGTAAGCAAAACCAGCAAGAACACAATAATCAACAGAAAATAGATGAACAATGAAACAAACAATTAATTTAATGAAAGACAAAAAAGTAAGTAGAGAACGTTTAAAAATCACAGAGTGAATATTATCCCCCGACTATTAGAGAAAATTGTTTATATCAACAATACTTTGGAAACAATGAAACAATTTATCCAATTACAATTTGTGGAAAATCTGTCTAATTATTTAAGTTACATAATTTTAAAAACAGTTTGCTTTGGAGTACTCTACGCCACACGAAAAAATCATTAAAAACCATTTATCTTCTATATATATATTTCTCTTACTCCGTCTGCAACAACTTCATTTTTCACTCAACAGATGGCGATACTAACTAATCATTAATGTTCTTTGTATGTAAGACATTCAACAGCATAAGTATTACAGAATTTACTACAAGCATATACTCAACTATAATTAGTGCTATATATTGTATGAGTTACAAAGAAGCTATGTTCAATTATGATATTAAATGAAGAAGTTTATTTATTTACTGATTGTTGATAGCAACCCTATAATGAGGTATTTCTTTGTTTATGAAAAGGCATATCATTTCAATCGATATATTTGGTGGGTAAAACTTTGATTCGTAATAGTTATATTACTATGTATGATTATAAGATCGGAAACTTTGTGATATTATTAATGTTAATCAAAATATTAAGTTAATGCGCTTCTATACGTGTTTTCAAAAGTAAGGCATCCAAATGCATTCAAAATTATGTTAAGACATTTACTCAAGCATAAGCGCTAACTATTGCAAATGAACTTCTTTATAATTTATGCAATACGTCACTGATTATACTTGAGTGCCGCAATCTTGCGTCACTCAATATATGTAGTACCGCCCTGGTAATATTTTAAATTTCAACTTTGTGAAATTGACATTTTCAAAATAAATAATGTTTATTAACATAAATGGGCTCACGTATCTGGTGTACATTTACCGGAGTCAGTGTTCAATCATGGACAACTGTACGTTGCTTTTTCAAGGGTTTCTTGCTTACAAGACATAAAAGTAAATATTTCAGCGAGGCATAATTACACAAGAAATGAAGCTGGATTTGGTGAAAGTGATATATGTGATAGGAAATACAATTATCATTATATTTGAATGCAATACGTTCGGAAATGGATTGTTACATGCAAATATGATTAATTGTTAAGAAAAGCTAATTGTAATTTAAAAAGTATCTACTATATATTTTAAAGAGTTTGTATGTTGTGCTGTAGTAGCTTCACTAAATCCATTGAAATTCAACGGGAAATTCTGCTGGTTAGTAATATTTCATTTAAAATCAACAAATGTTTTGTTGCCATGTCAACAAAGCAAAATCCCACACAGAAATTGAAAAACGATACCACGTTAAAATTTTTCCTATATACATGTATTGGACTCTCAACTTCAGGAACAATGGGAGTTGTCATGGTAGCTTATAATTGTTATTGTCATAAAACTGATAAAATCATGTATTTTCTGATTCTAAATGCATTTTTATGCTAATTCTATCAGGATTCAGATTCTGTCCTCAATAAAAATAAACTTTGTTCTTTCCTTCATAGAAACATCTATATCTCAAGTTCCTACCATGTTTGTAAGTAATTTAAAAATCCAAATGAAAAATAAGCTGCACTCATCCTTATGTTATTCAAATGGAGAATATGAAAAAAGAAAATATTTTTTAAAATTAGAAAGGTTACTCAAATCTGTATAAAAATCTGACTACACCACTTAAATCTTTATTGCAATTAAAATGACACCTTTCCCTTGTTTATACGTGCTGTAATTGCTGAGTTATAAAAAAACATATATCAGGGGCATATATTCTGGGTGTGATTGGTGTGCGCCTCATGCCCAACGAATATCACAATATATACGTATATGCAGAGCCGTAGTGAGGGCGGGGCAACCGGGGCACATGGCCAGGGCTCAGAAGTCTTATTATACACTTGATAAAATGTGGTTACAGTTTTGTTTTTACGATCTCTTTGAAACTTATAACAGCCAAACTGAGGTTCAGCTGAAAGGCCATGACTGCACAAAGTCATGGTGAACGTTTACAAACTTAATTGGCCACTTTTAGGCTGCCTCTACTCTTTACACTCTGAATGTACTTTCTTTTATTTACCCCTGTCCCCAAAAATGTGTGCACCCTATAGCATTGCATTAGCCAAGCAGAGTTTTTGCCCAAGTTGTCGATAAAAAAGTAATTACTGAGGAGGCCTTTTTTGATTTTATTGCTGTCAAATCGAAAAAGAGAGACGATATCACGTCAGAAATAATCCAAAAGTTGGAACAGAATGGACTAGATTTACAAAACATAAGAGCTCAATCGTATGAAAATGCTCCTAATATGACCGGTAAATTAAACGGTTGCAAACATAACCCTTTTGCACGTATCATACCACGTACAGAGTATCCACTTAATTTAGCTTATCATCATTCCACTGAAAAACTAACCATCAAATTAGAGAATTTTTTGCAAAGGTATAGAAACTGTTCCTTTATTTCCCTGGTTCCACATCGAGATGGGTTGTATATACTAACAGAGGTCACAAAGGTGACGTTGGAAAACATGGCACAACACGATGGTCATCAAGAGAAAATTCTGTGAATTCATTGGGGTTACAATTGAAGGATGTTTATACGGTCGTAATAAAATTAAAGAATGAACATAAATGCAGAAATGCTGAAAGTTTGCTAAAACAGATATTTATATTTTTCTTGTTATTTTGGGACGATTGTCTCCAGAAGATCAACCACCGCAATAAAACTCTTCAGGGTGCCAAAGTAACTGTGCATAGAGCCGCTGACATGATCTGCGATTTGGTACAAAACATAAAAAGTTCAACATCAAGACTGGAAGAGTATATGGAAGAGGCAAAGAAATTTTGCGATGAAAAAGAAAAAGGAAATCTCATGACACGATGGAAACTGAAGCACCCTCAATACCTGAAACAACAGAAAATTTTAAGTTGTGCTTTATATGATATGACCGAAGATAAAATGATAAATTCCTGTGAAAATGCTGCTAGTAGGTAAGAAAAACAATGTGGATGAACACGAGTTAATGAAAGAAGTTTGCAGTTTGAAACACCACCAGTCTTCGAAAAAAGTGTAAAAATTACGCAGAAAGAAATATTGGAATTTATGCCAAATGTGGAAAATTTTATTGACAGTCGTCACAACAATTTCAGCGTTCTTTTAGTAAATTGAAATTGATCAAAAATTACATACGCTCATCATTGAACTAAGAAAGACTTTTTGGTCTAGCCATCTTTTATATTGAATAAACTGTTAAAAATATAGATATCAATGACATAATCAATGTTTGCCACAAGTAAAGCCTGAAAAATAACTCTTAAAAGAAATGTTGTTTATATCAGTTAAATACCTCTTTAAAAATATGCACATCATTTTATTAGAACATTTTGGGGTGCCAAAAAATCCTCTACCCAGGGCGCCAAAAGTGGTCACTACAGCCCTGCATATGTGTAATATTATCAAAACTATGGCAACTATGAAATTCGGTTGTGCAGAAAAATTTACACACACAAAAATACGCTCACTGGAAGAGCTCTAGTAAAGTCATGCTATCGGACATTGCTCTATATATAAAGCGTTTAACTAAATAGTGGAGCGGACTGGGGTTATGCATAGTAGACTACTGCATGGACTTAGGGCAAGCGGCCTGTCTCATGAACACCCATGTATGGCGACGCAGTGGAGAGAAAGTAGAAGTTCTTAAGTCAACACTCCAGATGGTGCTATTAGGTCACCGCACAACTTTACGTCCTGTACCGCCTTGCGCAGTAGACAAGCACAGTGGAGAGATATTTGGGTTAAGCATGATAGAAGATAGCCATTGGGGCGTGCTGACATTTTAGCACACCCAAGTTGCAGTCTTCGGGAATATCGACTGCGTTATCGATAACATGGTCGATAATCCAGCAGAAACTACAGACCAGCTCTTAGGAGTGAATTGGGTGTTTAGTAAGCAGCAGCAGCTTGAAGTGAATAAGGCATTGTGTTACCAAGGGCTTACTCTATTGTGGTTTCTATTATATTAGTTTTTTGTGCAAGTTTCTTTAAAATTTTCTGTTAAAAATATTTCCCCTTCTTATACAATGGGAAATAGTGTTGAAGATTTGTTGAGTGCACAATTTTCAACTCGAACCTTTGCTGATCGTATGAACATTGTGGAAGAAGGTAAGCCTTGTCCAGCTCTTCCAAATCTACTTTGTAAGCATAAAGATGCAAAAACTGAATATACGAGACATTTTTCCATTTCACCATATGAAACAGTGGAATTGTTGACTGGCTGAGAAATGCTATCTACACTTTTTTGCTGGCCATGTTTAATGTTCTCAAAAGAGAATGGTGTGTGGAATAAGCATGGATTTTCTGATTTTAACCATTTAGCAGCAGCACAGCAAAAACATGAAAGATCTCAGGCACATGTTGTCTTTTCTTAATCTTAAACTTTTTGGAAAACAAAGAATCCACACTTTACTTGACAACCAACAAAAAACTGAAATAAGTCAGCATAATGAAAAAGTTAATAAAAATAGAGATATTTTGAAAAGGTTCATTGATGCAATATGTTATTTATCTAAACAATAACTTCCTTTGCGAGGTCATGATGAGTCTAAAAATTCAATGAATAGAGATAATTATATAGAATTCCTAAATGTACTTCACGACTTTTACTTTTAGATAATCATTTAAATACATAAACTGTGTTTGAAGGAATTTCTTCCACTGTTCATAATGATCTTATCAAGTCTATATCTAATGTCGTTAAAGATGCAATAAAAATGAAATTGATTCAGCAACTTTTATAGCCATTGTACTGGACGAAACTTTGAATGTCATGTCAAAATCAAAGCTCTCAACAGTTTTGCATTTTGTGCATGATGGGGAAATACAAGAAAGGTTGATTGGATTTACAGACATAAGTGCTGATAGAACCTGAAATTCGGCAAAAACTTGTGTGATTACCAATTTGAAATTTGTAGATATCGGAAATTTTCACGATCTTGAAAAAGCAACAATAATTGTGCTGCTGTATTATCATTGTTGTTTTGTTAGAATATGCTGTTTCACGAATTTAAAATCTTTGTTGTCCTCTTTTTATAAAAATGTCGAAAAGATCAGTGGAAAAACCTGTGGTTATCATAAATGCAAAGAAACACTTATTGTTAGTATTAAGAAGAAAGTGAAATTGCTACAGCATTTAGAGAAAGGTGCTTCGGTGAAAACGTGCAATGAGTTTGGTGCTAGTTCATTGACTGTTTATGACTTAAAGATGCAAAAGAGTCAATTAATGAAATTTTACTCAGAATGTGATGTTCCGAAAATTAACGAACAACAGAAAAACACTCCATCAATCAAAGACAATCGGCAAGGATAAAGTGTTACTAAAGAAATGAGGCAGCTGATCATGAAGCCACAGAGGAATACATGAAAGAATTTTCTTCAATGATATAGAATGAGGGTTTAACAACAGAACAGGTGTACAATGCAGACGAGTCGGCATTATTTTTGCGATATATTCCCAGAAAAATCGGTACAACATACATTGTACAAACTATCTAGAATTATTATAAACATCAACTTTAATAACTATACAAAATTTGATGAAAATTGTATGAACCGTTTTTTAGAAAGTCCAATTGTTGTTAAAGATGCCCAAGAATAAACTAGCCTTATATTCATTTTTAGGCGCGTTTCGCTTACAGCGTGAGCGCCTATTATCGTCGGTTTGTTCTCGGCTTCTACCGAACGGATTTTCATGAAATTTGATATCAAGAACTTTCAATCAAATATAATAAGAAAATCGCAAAAATGAATCACGTACGCCAATCAGGGGTACCACTTTACTAGAGACAAAAAATTAAATTTTCGTCATATCTCGTAAAGTATTGCTCGTATCAAAATATTTTTCAAATAAAACTTGTAGAACTGGTAAAGTAGAGTATTTTCTTTCCTATACATTTTTATCGTAGGAGTAGCCATTATCGAGAAAATCAAACAAGAATGTCTTATATCGAGTTGAACTTAGAAAATTTCTTGCATGGTTACTTCATTGTTGCTAACATAAACAATCTCCCAAACAAACGTTTAATTTCCTTACGTGTGCATGCAGCATTATTAAATAGGAAGAAAATTGATTATTTATGATGAAGAAAAGAACTTTAAAACGCTATTTCCCTTACGTACAGGTATATAATTTCTTTCTAATACTCCAATGCACGAAACACGCCCATTTGTGATATGTTGTACACTTTCCTAACTTGTTTGAGAAATATGTACCATAATTTTCCGATTATAATATGCAACCTATATAATACGCACTCATATTTTCAAGGGTGAATTGTGAAAATTCTCTTATCACTATGTACAATATTTTTCTGTAAAAGATCAATGTAATTTTACTTGACTATGTGTAGTATCGGGGCAGTTCTCGCCTTGCCGCCAAACAAGATACCTGTGAGAGAGTTTACAAGAATATCACGTTATGTTCTTACTCTCCCATTAAAGATTGCTATGCTATATAAAAAAACATTTTGTCTCAATGTCGCCTTTTGTATTAATCTGGTTGGTTGGAATAGGAGTTAGTCCTTCGCTGTCAAACTAGATATTTGTGAGAAAGTTTACCAAAATATCACGTTACGTTCTGACTCCTGTTAAAGACCGATACAATGTATAAAAACCTCAGTCTCAATGTTGCCTTTTGTATTAATCTGGTCGGTTGGAATAAGAGTTCGTCCTTTGCTGCCCAGTGACATCGTTCATACAAGGCAAACAAGGTGTGTAAAATGTTCTCGACGACGCAGTTTACGTAGACGATGAGAGAGAACACAAGATCGCCGAGGAACTGTTTGAGGACAGTGATGGGAGTGGTAATGAATTCCTAGGATTTAGTAATTCTGACAGCTAAAGTAAATAAATAAATATTCTTATTTTTTGTTTTGAAAAACAATATTTAAAAGAATGCTTTCGAAATGCATTGAAATGTATGTACGATTTATTGGTAAAAACATGTTCAAAAATATAAATTATTTCCGTAATGAAAAAAGTTGTATGCATTTATCACCATATATAATATGCACCCTAACTTTATGTCAACTATTTCGAGAAAAAATGCATATTATAATCGGAAAATTGCAGTATGTAGTATTATTAAAGATGTAAACTCAAGTAACTGTATGAAATTTTATCAAAATAGTTGGAGCCATTTTTGAGAAAATCAAATTGTTAAAAATGCATAGAATAAACTTCCCTTAATTATTGAGCAATGTCAACCATTTCTTCATAGCTTCTACTCTGTATGATAAGATGCCTAAGTACGAGATTTTATTTTCGTTCTACCATTTAGGCTCTAGAGCCAATAGCAGACAGACAGGTGGCATTGTGAAAACCACTTTTTCGGACTCAGGTAGACCTAAAACGTATATTTCCATCAAAATCTCGAAGTCGTGTTTTTTCGCGATAACAATACTTTCTCAATATACCTCGTGTATGAGAAAGTAAAAAACGTGTAACGGCAGGTGAGTCAGCACCAACGGGATTCAAAGACTCCAAGGAATGGCTTGCAATATTGGGGTGTTCAAATACAGCAGGAACTCATAAGTGTAAAATGCTCATTATTGGAAAGAGCCAGAATCCTAGGCCTTGCAAGGGGATCAGGCTATTTCCAGTTGTTTATAAGGCTAACAAGCATTCATGGATGACAAAGCAAATTTTTCTTGATTGGTTCGAGAACCATTTTGTCCCCAAAGCCAGGTCTCACTGTCAGTCTGTAAGTCTTCCTGAGGAGTGCAAAATTATATTACTTCTTGATAATTGTGCTGCACACTCTGATGTTGAATTGCTCATTAAAGACAATGTTTATGGTATTTATTTACCTCCTAACTGTACATCGCTTATCCAACCAATGGACAAAGGCATTCTTCAGGTATTGACAACTAGATACAAGGCTGAATTCATGCAAAAAATGCTTATAGCGTGTAACAAAGGAATAAGAATGAACCAATTCCAAAAAGAATTTAACATAAAGGATGCTATTTCGAGTATTGCAAAGGCTTGAGACAATGTTTCCCAGATTGCTTTGTTGAATGGATGGCACAATTTATGACCATCCACCATTCTAAATGATGATGATGAAACTGAACCCAATTTTGAAAGTTTTCCTTCTTCTGAAGAGAGTGAAATTGTTGAAGACTTATTGACATTTGCAAAAATGCTGTCATGTGATACAGCAAAATTGGTAAATAAAGAAGCTATTGAAGATTATTTAAACATTGACAATGGAGCTCCAGTTTACCTCCAACTTACAGATAGTGAAATTTGCAATATGGTTATGAATCATAATAAAATGAATGAGAGTGATACTGTAGGGGATGATGAGGTGTTGAATGAAAAGGAAAAGTATCCATTGATAGGTGTATATAATTAGCAGAAGAACTAATTCGTGGAATGGAATAGGAGAGTTTTATTACAGAGCGGCATATTATGTGGGTTTACAAAATACTAGAAGTGTTCCAAAAAGAGAGACCAAAACATGAAACGACAGACTCTGAAGGACATGTTCAAGAAGGTTTCAACAGAGCCTTAACCTTCAACTTCTTCAGCCTGTGCCTATACAACAGCTACCACTTCGCATATCCATTCTGATGATAACTGTTCTTCGGATGAATTTACAGAATCACTATCCCAGCAAAATTTCTTGGTTTTGCCGCAGTTTATGATTGAAACCTTGAGATGAAAAATTATTTCTGTTTTCAAAGTTTTATTTGTGAAATTTTTATATTTAAATAAAATAAAGTCTGAAAATATTTTGAGGATTTTTAATTAAAATAAATATTGGATGTTGTTGGTTCATTTTCTAGGTAGTATGTGAGATCAGTTCTCATTTAAAAGCACTGAAATCTATATAAGACTGAAATGAAAATGATAATACAAAAGTAAGAATGAGCTAATACAAAGAATAGATAATTAAAAAAGGTTGGAGACTACGGCGAGATGGATTAATTAAAACCTAAGTACTCCTTAACCATACAAAGTGAGAATATTTAGAGACAAAATAAACAATGAAAAAAAGGAGGGAAAAAAGGGGGGGGGGGTGTAAACCAAAACCGGGTAAGGAAGGAATCGATGGAAAGAAAAACAAAAGTAACACTTACAGGTTTATGGGGAAAAAACCCTCGCTGGTGGCCTGGTGTCACACGTTCATGCACTCATTTCCTCCCCAAAGGAAAAAAATTTTTTCCGTCAGGAGAACAATCACTCAAACGCACTCAAACAACAGAAAGAAAATAATAAAAAAGAACGGGAAACCTAGTACACATTCACTCCTAAAGAAACCAAGGTTTTTAGAAAACTCATATATACACACACTCTCACAAAACCAGGAATCTCTAAATATTCAAGGGATCCTAATACGTATTTCGGACGCGAAGTGACCATCCTCAGAGGGAGATGTGGAATGAAGGTCTGGCATGTGGTTTGAAAGTGTTAATGGAGAAGTGTTTATGTGAAAGTGAAAGGAGGGGGAAGCACTGACTGTTAGACTATAAAGAGGAGAATGGAGAAGAGGACCAGAATCGTTGATCATAACGGTTCCTTTGTATTTTGCGATGAGCATACTTACGTAGGCATCCAGTTTAAAATCGTTATGTACAGATTTCAAGAGTGATAAATTATCAGTGGTAATGGGATGATTATTTTCATCAATGCAACATGTAAAAATCGCAAGAATAAAATTGTGCACTGTTTTAACCATCGAATATTTCTATATTATAAGTCTGTTTTAATTAATTAACTACAATCTCACAGAAATTCCTTGTGAATAAAATAGTACCCTTCTTTCTAATAAAATAGCCATTGTTATTAGTTTTAAATTGATTATAGCATTAGGATTTCAATTTCATTAAATAAGCAGGATTCCGTTTCAAAAAATTGGTTCAATCTTCAATTGCCTCTGATAACTTCAATTTCATGAAATAAGCAGAATTCTGGTAACAAAAAAATATGTTCAATCTTCAATTGCCTCTGATAATACTTTAAATAGATTTTGGAATAAAATGTACCTTAATATCATTTAGCATCCGCTCACCACTCAGGACTTCTCACTTTCCGAAACAACTTTCAATAGTTTTAAATTGATTTTTGCTTTGAAATATACTTGAGTCAATTCAGTACAATTTCCCCTTTACATACTGTAAATTCCAAAGTAACTCCTTTTATAATAGGCAATGCTAGCCTAAAATTAATTCATTCTGTAAAGTGAATAAATAAAGTTCTTTCTTTATACTATAATAGCCACTGTTATTAGATTTAAATGGATTATAAGCCTTAGAAGTTACTCTGTATTAAATAAACACCAAAATTCCTTTTATAAAAAACAAATCAATTCATTAAAAGATCCACTGTTGTTTCTTTGAAAATTGCATGATAACAGTTTTAAATGTCCTTTTAATTTTAACTGAATTTTAATTTATATTCGTTTCCAAACTTCGGCCATTGTTACGAAATTAATTCGAGGAATAACAAAATAAATTCGTAAGCACGTATGGTTTACAAAGAATTTCATTTAAGAATGCTTTTTATTTCCAATTTTTCTAAAATGACACTGTTGATACTTAAATTTTTTTATGTTTACGTTAATATACTTATTTTCCACAAAACACGCCAATCTTTCCCCTTCCTTCCCCTCTCTCTCGTATTGAAGCACTCAAGGCACGCTTATTCCCAGAAGGATGTATACAATAATAGTAATTTGAGGTGTAACAATGATAATGGTCGACATAGCAACATCACGTTAAAATGGTGAGATTTTCACGAAATATGCAAATTAAACGTTTAACATGGAATATTTCAGACTGTGGGCAAAAAAAGACAAACGGAATAAGAAACTATAAATTTTTCTTCAAAATGGTTCAAATTCGAAGGTCGTATGTTAATATTTTCTAATTTTAATTTCCAAATGAATAAGAGGCTGCACGTCAAAAAATTGCGTTTTACATGTTAAGTAATGGGAAATGGAAATGCCTCTCTTGGAGATGAACCTAGGAATTTTTTCGCGATTTAAATTTGTCATTCTCTGAATAAGTGTTAATCAAGCATCCCTACCAAATTTCGAGTTTCTATCATTATTATTTCTCGAGTTATTAGTATCTGCATAGCGTGACCAACCAACCAACCAACAGACGACGGCTATTATTATATAAAATTAAAACGCATAAAAAATTATATCCTACATAACCAAAGTGTTTCCTAAAATTTTGCCATAGGCACCATATCGCCTAGGTACGACTCTGATTTATGGAATAAATGCCAGGACACATTGAAGGAGTAGATATAATGCGCTCAATACCTGCAAGATGCGATTTTGCTTTGTTTACATGGCAACCAAATATTTGTTGATTTTAATTGAAATACAGTATAGAACCTTTTATCTGGATTCCAGTTTACCAGAAAACCAGTTAACCAGCTATTTTAAAAAAATAATGCATTTTTCCAAAATTTTCTAGGAGAAAGAAACTTATCCAGCTCGCGCGAGTCATTTGTAACAAACGACTCGCGCGATCCGGGCTGTCTGTAAAGCATATTGCATACATTTATCTTTGAAGTTCGAAACACAAATTTATTTTTTCCTTTTTAGTGCAAAAAATAAGTTATACATTTAAAATATTTATTATATAATTTATTCATAATTTAATATTGTTGTATTAACATAGTAATGTTATTTTACCTTTATAGAACATGAGGGGAGACTTTTTCCCGAGAAGCGGGAACGTATCCCCCGATTATAACATGCAAGTATATGGAAAAACGGCATTCGACACTCGAATATTTGAGATTCGAACACGTTTTCAGGAACGCATCCCCAACGAGACTCAGGAGTCGTCTGTATTCCATTTCACGCACTGTCGGTAATTCAATGTCAGATAGGGCAAAATGTACTCGAAAAGACAAAATCAACAAATTTTCATATTTTCTAAAAATTTAACAGTTGACTTGCAAATTCAGAGAAAAATTAACAACCAACTCACATGAGCCAGCTTTAGCTCATCACTGACATGAGTATAGGTATATATTATAATAGTGCTCAAAATAAAAATAAATAATACTATCAGTAATAAAGCCGCTATTAGAAATGAGGGATGCACCTTCCAAATCGCTGAAAAAATTCCGAAGCGGCAAATAAGTGGCTCCCTAAAAATTTTAACTCTAAATTGCCGGAGTATCAGGAATAAGGCTGCGGAACTTCAGAATTTACTAGAACAAACAGAGGCAGATATAGTGATAGGCACAGAGAGTTGGCTAACCTCGGATATTCACGACCGTGAAATTTTCCCCTTACGATATATTATTCATAGACGGGGTAGGACAAATAGGAGCGGTGGAGGGGTATTTATAGCAGTGAATAATACACTAATAAGTTTTCCGGTCAAGTTTGCTGAAAACAATATTGAAAGCACTTGGTGTACTATAAACAGTATGTGCATATTATAGGCCGCCAGCTTCAAACGCAGAAGAAATATACGATCTAGAGGCTCAAATAAACACACTAAAGAAGGAGAATAGTAAAAGCATTATCATAGTAGGAGGAGACTTCAATCTACCCTCGATAAATTGGCAGAGTTGTAGCTTCATACCATCCGGTAGGAATCGCGAGTCATGCGAAGCGCTAATAGACATCTTCAATAAACATTCCCTTATCCAAGTATTCAGAAAACCTATGAGAGCGAACAATATATTAGATTTACTAGCAGTTAACATCCCCGAGTGTGTTTCTGAAGTAACTGTCGAAGAAGGAATCAGTGATCACCAAGCAGTTCGAGTACTTTTGGATATAGCTGTCGCAAAATATCACAAGCCTAAGCAAAAAGTGTACATGTATAAAAATGTTAACTTTGAGGATTTCAAAGAGAAACTCATCAAGGATTACGGCGATTTCAGCAAATCGACATGCACAAAAAACGTTGAGGAAACTTGGAAAGCATTTCTATCAGAAATTAGAATGGGTATTAATACAGTAAAACTCGTTTATAACGATCATGTCTAAAACGAAGAAATGTCTCGGTCCCTTGAACTTCTCCATAACGGCATTGGTTAAATTTCTCGGATGTAACGAACACGCATTTTACGAATTCTCGGCTGTAACGAACAAATGTTTGGTCCCGTGGCAAAAAAAGCCCCATATATAACAAATTTTGGCGAGCAGAGCGATAAGTAATGAATAGTTTCTGCCCGTTTACCGCGCACTTGTTCATAGAGGTCCCCTTCCTCCATCTACCCCTTCCATACGAATTTCCACGCTCTCTTTGTTTTGAAATTGATATTAAAAATGTGAAATGTTTATGTAAATTAATGACCATAATAATAATATTAATTGACCATTTAAAAAATCGTATGTAATAGCAATCGAACATTTTACATGCCGCGAAGTAGATAAGCATCTCTTTGCATATGTAAGTACGGCATTGAAGTCGACTCACTGCAAATACAGTAAAAGCTGTGTTATCCGGCTATCTTGGGGATTATGGAAAGCTGATTAGGAGAAATAGCCGGTTAGGGGAGCGATATTCGATTTTGACATCGCAAATTTAGCAATAACCAAACAAAATTGGGTTTAGGTTCACTATCGTACTCCCCAAACATAACTATGCATGGGGTTTGCATTTTCCATTTTAATTCTTCCACACCTAGTTAGATATAGACACTATTTACCCATTCTTATTTAATACGTTGCTACGCTTACATGCAAAACAAAAAGACTATTGAAAAGTTTTGGGCGTCCAGAAAGTTTGCGGAGTACGGCAGTGAACCTGTTCCCAAAATTGAATTTATTGGATTATATCTTTCTTATTTATCTTTATTTACTCTATTAGAAAAGGATGAAATTATTTAAATCTTCTGAACATTTCTGTGAAAACCAGCCATATAATATTTTTTCCAGTTCCTCAATTTTTGGATTATGAAGCGTATGATGTTTATTAATTGATTTACTCGTCTCAGAAGATGACACAAATTTCATTTATTTTGCCTTATGAGCCTTGATATCATAGAGCGTGGAAGATCCGATGTTGAATTCTTTTGCTATGGCTGCTCTATTTTTTCCTTTTTCAATTCGTTTGATCAGCTCCAGCTTATGTGTTAGCGTTAAACCAACCTTTTCTCTCCTGTTCCTTGCTTTTAGGTATTTATTTTTATGCCATATTCAATGGATGAGTAATTTTTTAAATAATAAAAAGAGATAAAACTGGAAATTGTAGAAGTACACCAAAACATCTAGACAATGCAAATGGCTTACGTAACCAAAAACGCCATGCTTACTCAGCAGCCACAGAAGTATACGGAGTAAATACATAATATATACATCTTATATTTTAAGAAATTTTAAAGTGGAAGTTGTGGTATTACACATATACTATTCACACAAAAATTCATAAAAAAAGAAAAAGAAATACAAAATTAATTGTATTTGTGTAATTGCCAGTATCTAAGGCTGGTTGATCCTAAATGGCCGGGTAGCACAGCTTTTACTGTTTGTTTATACATGTTATATGGGATGTATAGGCCAAAAACCATGTTTCTCGTATATAACGTAGTCACACTTATAATGAAGCAATGAGTCGGTCCCCTCAAATACATATTAAACAAGTTTTACTGTACGTATATATCAAGTAAATTTATTAGCGAAAATGGAGAACCAAGGTGGTATAATCAGCAGGTTAGGTGTGCCCTCAGACACCAAAGAAAGCTTCACTCCAAATTTAAACGCATCAATAACTGTAAGTCACAGGAGGAAGTAATTTCACTTAAGTACAGAGATTGTCGGACTAAGATCAAAAAGGTTATGCGCAAAGCACTAACGGACTTCAAGAAAAAGACTCTTAGTGAACATCTAAGTGAAAACCCCAAATGCTTTTGGTCATATGTTAGAGAAGTTCAAGGTCGACGCCCAACCGTAGCCCCATTAATAAACGACAAATGAGAGGTAGTTAGTGATAGCACAGATAAAGGAAATTTGTTAAACTTATTTTTTCAGAGCGTATTTACTACCGAAGACGTGAGAGCGAAGGTCGTGGCG
Source organism: Uropetala carovei (assembly GCA_036926305.1). Classification (NCBI taxonomy): domain Eukaryota; kingdom Metazoa; phylum Arthropoda; class Insecta; order Odonata; family Petaluridae; genus Uropetala; species Uropetala carovei. The sequence continues at coordinate 539,401 of JAXCHB010000252.1, read as the reverse complement.
CCCGAACCAGGCAAGGAAAAAATGAATGATATAGTCATATTAGCGAAAGGGATAGCTCAACAGCTTAAAAATATCAAGTCAAATAAATCTCCGGGTCCAGAAGAGATATCAGCTAGAGTATTCAAAGAGTAAGCACTGGAAATAGCACCTTACCTCGAAATAGTTTTCAGTAAGTCACTTAGTCATGGCATTGTACCTAAGGAATGGAAATTAGCCTTTATAACGCCGTTACACAAAGGTGAGAAAAAAGATGACAGAGAAAATTACAGGCCAATTTTGCTTACCTCCCTATCTTGCAAGGTTCACGAGCACATTGTCGTTAGCTCCGTGATGGACTTCTTAGATAGTCAGAACTTGCTAAGTAAATATCAGCATGGCTTCAGGAAGACGAGATCTTGTGAAACACAACTCGCTCTGTTCGTTCACGATATACTAAGATCAGGAGACCGTAAGACTCAGTTAGATGCGGTTTTCCTCGACTTCAAGAAGGCTTTCGATAAAGTTCCGCACAGTAAGTTAGTGAAGAAATTAAATGACTGTGGGATTAATCGAAAGATAATCGAGTGGATCAGGGACTTTCTTAATGACCGTGAACAAATAGTAGTTATAGATGGATTTAAATCAGATTCAGTCAGCGTAGCCTCAGGCGTTCCACAGGGAAGTGTAATCGGCCCCCTACTATTCCTTTTATATATAAACAACTTAGATAAGGTTATTAAAAGTAAAATCAAGTTATTCGCGGATGATACAGTAGTTTACAGAGAGAATAACAGTCCTAATGATCAATTATTACTTTCTGACGACTTAAATGCAATTCTCGAGTGGTGTAAAGAGTGGCAGTTAAAATTGAACTTAGGAAAGTGTTCCTTTATGAGATTCTGGGGAAACAAAAACATTGACACGACGAATTACACTGTTGAAGGTGTCCAGCTAAAACTAGCAGATTCCGTCAAATACTTAGGCGTTACTTTAACAAGCAACCTCTCATGGGATATGCACATATGAAATATATGCGGGAAGGCTAAACAGAAACTAGGATTCATCAAACGCATAGTAGGTAAAAGTGAGGAAAAAGTCAAAGAGACATGTTACTTCTCGTTAGTAAGACCGCTATTAGAGTACGCGTCGAGCATATGGGATCCGTACGTGAAAGGATCAATCTCAGAGTTAGAAAGAGTGCAGCGAAAAGCCGCTAGATTCGTCAAAAATTGTTACGATAGAAACAAAAGTGTTACAGGCTTGATACAGGACTTAGGATGGGAATCACTACCCGAGCGCCGATCACGCTCTAAGTTAAAACTTCTTGAAAGATTTAGAACGCATATATTCTCCAGCAATGTTGAAGAAATAATAAGAGCGCCAACTTATATTGGTAGAATGGACCATCCTCGTAAAATAAGAGAGATAGCCTATAAGATATAAAGGCTCGTTTTTCCCTAGAACGATAGCTGAGCAGAACAGAAGTTACGAAAAGAAATCAGCCGACGTAGAGTGATACTATTCATTAATATGCACTTTCCCTTGGTGCTATTGCACCCCCTGCCACACACCATTGCAGTGGCTTGCAGGGTGAACTGTAGATAAAATGGAAAAATATTACAAAACGGAGCGCACGTTCTAGTAGTGGAGCTGAAAGTAGTGGGCGTGAAATAACTGATAGAACATTTACAATCGAGTTAAATTTTGATTTTTTCCTTACGTACTAAGATGAAGAAAAGTAAAGAAATATTTTAAAAATATTTTCATTAAATGAAGTTAACAAAATGGTATTACTAAATGTCTGACGAGACGGGATGATATTATCTACACATGCGATGGAAAAGAACATCGTTCCAGTGAGTTCGTGCTCTTTCCGAGCATTGTTTATGAGTTTATTCCAGATAACTGGAAATTCCAGATAATTGGCAATCCCCATATCTCACGCTTGCCAGATAAAAGGTTCTAATACTGTATTACTAATAAATGGTTTTTAATGATATTTTTGTGTGACGAAGAGTTCTTGAAAGCAAACTTTTTAAAACTATATAAGTTACTTAAATAATTAGACGGTTAGAGATTAGCTCTAAAATAAATGTATTATGGAAGCATTAACAGAATCAGTATTGAAAAGCACACTTCCTAAAAAAATATATTGATTTCTCTATCAATTACACCACACAATAAAAACACAAAATCTTCAGTTAAGAAATCCCAAATACTCACTTTTGGAACCAGATACAACAAGACCTAACTCAGCAGAAATGACTACGGCAGCAACAGGTTGGTCGTGGCCTGTGAGGGTAGCCCTTGGTGTGGGAACCTCTCCTTCACCAACAATTGATTGTGTTCTTGCATTCCAGTGCCACAGGAGGACAGTGCAATCAACAGAACCTGATGCTACATAGCAATCTGAAGTGATGTTACACTCAGATCGGCTAAGACATGTCACTACTCCATAGTGGCCAAATATTATCTGCACAATTTTGGCTGAAAATGCAAAAACACAATAAAATGAAATGATAAAAATAACTAAAGATATTACAGTCATGCCTCGTTTAGTGCAAAGGATATGTTCCGAAGTCTTTGCGCTAACCAAATTTTCGCTAAACAAACCCATTATAACATGTACTTAGTAGTGAAATTGCAAGGTTCGCTAATGTTACTTTTTTATTTATTTAATATTAATTATCATTAAAAATCAATATTAATACAACTTTTAATCTTTCGCAACGGTGCTCACATTTATGCATAGATCGCTAGGTTCCGCGAGTTATTTTCGTCATTGCAGTGCTCAAATCTACGGGTAAATTACTTATTGTATGTATGTGTGGGGGTATTCACCATTTTCAATAATTGCTTGAAATTCGTCAGGAAACTTTATAGCTGCATCTTTATCAGCACTTGCTGATTCACCTGTAAATCAAACGCTATGTACATTTGCACAGCGTTTAAAGTTTTGAAACCAACCAGAACTGGCATGAAATATTTCTAAAGAATCTCCATCCTCTTCTTGCTTTACACAATCAAACAGGGAAAGTGCTTTACTGCAAATTATTGCTTGACTAAGGGGCACGTGTTCATTAGAATGCTTAGAATCAATCCACAACACTAGCAGTTTCTCCATTTTTTCAAGCATATTACTACGTGATCGCATGAGTTTCTTCGCAGTTACTGCACTGGCTGCTTCAATGGAACTTTTTATTTTGTCTTTATTTAAGAAAATTGTATTAATTGTAGAAGTTGTGAAGTTAATCTTACATGCAATATTGCTTTGACGATCACCTTGTTCAAAACACTGAATCACTTTAAGTTTTTCCTCAAGATTTTTCCTTGATAATTTAGGATTATTTTCTACTTTCATTGCCTTTACTCAATTTTCTTCTTTCTGCCATGATCGCCATGATTTATTGAAATTATTTCCCTGTTTAATGTTTAAAATGTTTGCTATATATACCGTATTTACTCATGTACCCTGCACACATTTTTTCCCAAAACGTTGGGAGAAAAAAGGGAGTGCGCATCTTACACGAGGATTTCTGAACAGGTTATATAAATTGTGAGTACCGATAGTAAATTCTCTGCAATATGCTTGTGTCTACGTTTATATTCATAAAAAACGTCAAATTCTACAAAATACACGCGTATTTATGCAACCAAGCAAACGTGTAAGTTACGTCCATGCTGCAGGCAAAAACTCGCAAAAGTAGGCAGAAAGAATATGCCAACTAACTGATAACTATAGTTCAATGACTACTGAGGGTTTGCTTACTTGAAAATAGGTAGGTTACATGAGTAAATACGGTATTAAACAAAACACCACAAATATGTCATTGGAACTGGTTATGTGAAAACAGCTAAATATGTCATTGGAACTGGTTACATGAAAACAGCTTTCCTTTATGTTTTTAAGCAAACAAAAGCCAGCAAAAATGTGCACCGTGAACAGTATTTTCATTTTGCAGTACGTACCATACATACAGTATTTATTTTATTAAAAAATAAATAAAAATGTATACCATGGGATTCCAATTGTGCTAAACAAACATGCGCTAAACGAGGCATGACCGTAGTCATAAATGATATCACTGCACATAATATAAAATGTTACTCAAATTATCTCTAGCACACTAATCTAATTAAATGATACAACTTGTCATGTGTTATTTTCATTTTAATGAGAAATTGGAAATTTATCTCAGTTCATCTAATATTGCCATATTAATTAACTTTTAAATTCAATATTCAGTATCATAGGCCATTTTTATAAATAAATTAAATAAACTATCTGGTTATTAATACAATGTAAAATAATTGATTATTAAAAGTTATCTTTACCTAACATTTTCAATATCTAGCCAGTAATAAACAAGACTTTTTCACCCTTATTATGTACCTGTTTCTGTTGAAAAGACTCGAAAACTATTGTCCCAGAAGCCACATGCAACAAGAAATCGGCTGTCCACTGTAGTAACAAAGCAATTGGATCGAATGCGTATTTTCTGGCTGAAGTTATCACCAAGATGGCGCCGCTGGGCAGGGCTAGTACTGCTAGCCATTTGGGCTGAAAGTAGGAGATGAAAACATTTTGAAAAATAACCAATTACAAAATATACAAAAACATTTATGGAAATTCAACTTGAATTCTTACAAAGCACTGGATCCATTGTAAGTGGTAGGTTAGCACTCTGTGTTTGAGGAGCATCGGCATAGCTGGGTGACTGCACTGATGCTGAAAAAATACAAGAAATGAATTATATGTAAGCCTATAGAAAATTCCTTTGGAAAAGAATAGCTTCTCTCAACAACTTCGGGTCTTCAAATGGAACAAAATGTATTCTGACCATCTATATCAGTAGATTGTGGAAATAAATATCATTGTCTAAATATTAATCAAAGTTAATGATAATTTTCTAGGATTTTCTACAAAACACTTGCATTTTGGTGAAATGAGATAGGTACCTGCATAGCTAGGATTCCACCTATTCACTGCAAACTGTTGGCTGGCTGTAATAGTTACAACAGATGGAAGTGGGAGCTGAGGATAAGTGTTAGCTGAGATGTGAACTATCGGAGAGTTGGACGGGAATTTCATTGTCATGCAAACATCTTCAACAACAGCATGGAACATTGAGGGAGACTATGAAAGTATAACAAGAAACAGTATAATTAACTTAAGAGTTAAATTTAACATGATATAGTCATTGTTATGTGATATATTTCAATCTTCAAATCAATTTCTTTAAACTCTATGAAAAATATATGACTCACCACTTGCATGAGTGTACCCCTCTGGGAATGAGGTTCCATGAGCAACTGGGACGGAGTTTGACCAAAGTTCCTGATTTGATTCTCGATTGCCTTGGACGAATGATAAGAAATGAAAGAAAAAATTTTAATTCAACATGATGTCTCATAAATAATGTGCTGCAACAATAATTTTACAGAAATTAGCATGCTTCCATTGGAAAATAAACATTTCATTTTAAATAGAATGAGAATTAAGGAATAAATTAATTAAAGGTTTTTTAAAAAATAACTTTTATATAATGCACCAAAAAGGAAAAAATAAATTTTGATTTATTGATCGTGAGTTCTGTTGATAAGGAGGAACAAAATTTAGGAAGTTTTCAGAGGAATAAATTCCTTCTTGTTCAACATTGTTACTAAACTTTATTAAGAACTTCTGTAAAAGTTATATGACACAAGATAATTAAATGTTTAAGGTGCCATATAACTTTTGCAAAAGTTCTTAATAAAGTTTATGTGTATACCTACACATCGAGTGAGGTTAATATAAAAGTTATTAAAATGGGCATATCTCACATAAGTAAACTTTGGATATTGAAATCATAAAATTGTACTACAGCAATGGACTATAAGATTATTTTATGCTGCCTAAAACAAACAATAACAAGATCTCACCTCTCTCATAACTGGATCAGTAATACTATCAAGGTCCACACTTCCCTCATATGTTAGGTAGTAGAACACATTCGTCAAGCGCACAGCTTCAGGACCTAGAGAAATTACAGTGAGAATTGCTTGTATTCCAAATGTTACACAGTAACAGCTGTATTCATAATTAATATTTTGCAAATAAAAAAGCCCATCTAAACAGGTAAAATATTTTTTTAGCAAAGGAATTACACACTAACCATGTTTTTCTACGTCAACTTTAGGATTTCTTAATGAAAATGGAAACATTTTTATATGAAGTGAACCGATACAGCTTATTAAAAGTAAAAATAGCAATAACACGTTAAAAATAATATACAAAGTTCCGTTGTCACAATGAAACTCACCTTAGCACCACTTGAAAGAATAGCCGTATTAGAGAAATTTTCAAATATTATGACGTTTAACATAATTATTTTTGTTCTTATCCGGCAAACGACGGCAGCAATAGATTATGTTTATATCAGTAGACTGCAACATATCTTCAATACAATAGTAAATTAAGGCACTTATGCAGTTTACGCCCCCCCCCCCTCTTATGCCTAATGCTATGCACGTCCCGATTTTCGCTATTCTTTTGTTTCGCGTTTCGCTAGAGGTACTACCACGGTCTTAGAATATATATAATATTCTAAGACCGTGGGTACTACCATAGGTTGAAATACATAATACGAAATGTTCCAAAATTAAATATATGAACAATTATTATTTTTTGGTACTGGTCGGTTATACGCCCACACGCAATTTATTAATTTTATTTATAGTTGCTAACGAAACGTAATTATTTATTAGTTTTATTAATAGTTACCATTTCTAATAATAAAGGATTAACCTTTTGAATCCAAATCTAATGAAAATGAATTTAATTAAGTTAATTGAAAGTATTCATGACGAGGAAAATGCAATACAATTTTTGCAAGAGAAACGTTTGTTACACAGTAAGCGATTCTGTGAAAAACGGCATAAGATGAATTTAAAGATTACTGGAAGAATCCGCTGGAGATGTAGTAAGAAGGAATGTCGTAAAGATGTTTGGGCACTTCTTTACATGGGTACTCCCCTACTACAAAATGTAAACAAAATGACAAAAAACAAACGGCATTACTGTAGTTGGGTCCCCCCCCCCTCTTGCTCGGGGGTGTGGGGGCGGAGCCCCCATAAAATAAATAATAATAATAATTATCTGATTGGCCGGTCTCGACATTTACAAACCCAATCTCCGGACAACGTGGATGGTTTCTTTGGTTCCGGGCGAGGCGAAGGGCGCGGTAGCGCCCGGAGACGACTACCCATTACAACAAAGCGAGCCGAAAGCTCGTCAATATATCCTTTCAATGTGGGAGAACGATGAAACTTAAAAAACCGCAACATGGACATACTTACGGGAATTAAAGTTTTTTAACTCATCCATTATTCTATGGGTTAATTCCGTTGCTATTTACTACGTTACTATTTACCCGAGTTGGGTTGCATGGTTTTCCATCTCCCCTTCTATTTTACCTTGTTTTTCTATGTATATACCATGTGGGCGTATAACCGACCAGTACCTATTTTTTTATTCAAGTTTTAATGAACTCGTTTATCATAGTTAAAGTTACCAGATCTCATTAGACCAGTGTTTCCAAACTTAAAAAAATCTTGTGTCCAGCACATGACTTTCTCCATACTGATTATGAATATTATTGCTCTCGACCTAAGCGTGCTCGAGAATAATTATCGCCAATTACACTCGTGAATAGCTTTTAAGCACTTTGAATAATTTCCACAGTTAAAAATACTTTGAGTCGCTTTCCACATTGAAAAAACAATAAGTAAACACAATTGTCATCGCTATCAACAATTATAAAATTGTATCAGAGCGAGGGAAACTAAGGCATCACTTAGCGACGTACTTAACCAAAATGAAGACGAATAATGCAAATATCTCTTAACAATCCGTTCTATGAAAAAATGTGTCAAATTACATTTTCTACAACTCTGATAATAACAAATATTCACATAGATTTAGTTTTAAAGATGTTTCGAAAAAACGGAAAAATGTAAAGAATAAAGCTCCACTTTCAGCTGACCAGCAAAGTAAAAATGTAATATCGACGGCAAATGTAAATGATGACGGCAACTTTAACACTCACAAAACAACGAGATAACTTCATCATTCTAAACTATATAGTATAGCTTATTGCTGAATTTGGAAGACTTGCACACCATCAGCAAACGCAAAAGTGAAAGTATGACTTCTTGTCAATTTTCCTTTATCGATGGTCACAGATTGCAAACTCCTTTTCACGACGTATATCCTAAATAAATGTGGTATTTCTGCTGGTATCAACCTCATGAATCGATTAGTCTTTCCAAAATTCGAATGTATGCAACATAAGGATGAACATAATAACTTTATTCGCCCGTTTTAACGAAACAAAACGCAACAGATTGGCGAGGTTTTTGTCTAGCGAGCGGCTATCATCAGTTTCGTAGCATCGCTTTGACGATATCGTAACCGTCCAAAAGAATATATTTTAATTTTTCAGTAGTCGTCAAAGGTTTCGAATATGTCAACAGGAATCAAACACTCGTTATAAACGAAGGATAATGAGTAATTTTATAAATATTCTTCCGGAAAGAAAGTCAGGAAATAGACGAAAGAACGGTGAAAGATGGGCAATTCGATGGGGGGGCGTTGAAAGGGAGACGAATGTTTAGGAGAGGATGTTCCGTTGAAAGAGTGTCTGAATCGGTCCTTCGTCATCGCCCTGCTAATTGGGGGGAGGAGTGGGGAGGGGAAAGAGGGGGAGGGAGGGAGAGAGGGAAGAGGATGGGAGAGAGGGAAGAGGATGGGAGTGAATGGAAGAGAAGAAATATAAAAGCACCGCCAACATGTTTCTATGTATTTCGCTCAAAGAAAGCGTGCCGGCAGAACCAGTGTTCTAGGGGTGGAATTCGAATCACATTTTTCCGAATTACAATACCATACACCAAACCGATACGTGTATTCTCAGTGAAGCTTACGACTCAAAAAGCAAGAATATCTATAAAGGATTCGTAAAGATCGATGTGTCAGACAAACTGCTCCTAAAGTAAACGAGTTCCCCGAATGAAAACAAACGAATCATAATCCACGGGAATTGCGAGATTCGCTGGAGTTTCTTAGGAATAATATAAAAATGTGCCACTATTCTGTTCAAAAAAAGAACAATTTTCCAAATTTTCCAGGATTTAAAGTTTTTCCAAAGAGGAAACCTGTTTTTTACATGAAAATCTATAAATATCTTGTTTAATATTGCTTATTCAACCGTTATCTCTACTAGAGCAAATTAGAGAGGAGTGAAAAGGCTTGGATTATCGCACTTTCGGAATTCTTGTATTTTCAAATCGACTTTAAATAACAAAACTCAAAATTCATTTAGTAATTTTTATGACAAAATGCAATTCTCTAGAGAATTTACAACAAATTAGAAAGCCAATAGTTAATTGCGGACTGGATGAGTAGGCGGGTAAGATTTCGTAATGGATGTGTTGGTGCGAAAGCGTTAACTCTCCCGTTAGAGGGAACTCTTTCTTCACGACGCTTGAGTGAAAGGCAATGACTGGTTTCAGTCGATGACGGAGCGATGAGATTTAATGGCGAAGGAAGGGGATGCTGTTGAAAGGGAAAGACTGATTTATTAAGTCTTCCAAAAGGCCTGCGCCGAGATACCTTGCATTATAGGATTTATAAAAATATTCAACAGTGTACATTTCGACAGAAATATCTAGCGTTATATGACACGAGGGAGATAAAAATAAAAATCCATTTCGAACACCGTTTCTTTTCAAATGGCTAACAGTCTACAGGATAAGGAAAAAATTATTCGTAATAATTTTGTTTCCATGCGACGTCAGAAGATCGAAATTATTTTTCGCATAATTGGACTTTATTCGCTGAAAACCAAATTCATCGCTGTATGCGAAAGAGAAATTATGTAAATTAAATCATTATATGCACACAACCACAGCAAAAAATCGGTACAACATACATTGTACAAACTTTCTCATATACTAATGCGTCGCTGAGTTATCTTTAGAAAATGAAAATCGTATGAGCCTGTTATTAGAAAATCCAATTTTTGTTAAAGTTGCCCAAGAATAAACTAGCCTTATATTCATTCATTGAGAAAAATAAAATACGTAGTATTATTGTAGATGTATACTCAAGTAACTGTACGAAATTTGATCAAAATCATTTGAGCCGTTTCTGAGAAAATCGAATTATTGTTAAAGTTGCCTAGAATAAACTAGCCTTATATTCATTTTTTGAGAAATATGAACTATACAGTATTATTGAAGACGTAAACTCAAGTAACTGTACGAAATTTGATCAAAATCGTTAGAGCCGTTTTTGAGAAAATGCGAAGAATAAACTACTCTTAATTATTCATCAATGTCAACCATTTCTACGTATACTCTGCTCAGTATGATGGAATACCTAAGTACGAGATTTCATTCATTTTCGTTCTACCGTCTAGGCTCCAACGCCAGTAACAGACAGACAGACGGCATTGCGAAAACCACTTTTTCGGATTCAGCGACACCTAAAACGTGTATTTAGGTGAAAATCTCGAGGTCGAATTTTTTCGCGAAAACAATACTTTCTCGATACTTCGTATGAGAAAGTAAAAAGAAAAATTCCACGGGACACCGTCACACAACCTCGCGTATTTACTCCCCATTTTGGCCTAAGAAGGGGAAAATCACGACGATTATTTTTCTAACGAATGTGAGAATAACGGTGTCGTTGGTAGTAAAATTTTTGGAATACAAAACTTTAATTTATCAAATCGTAAGTTGATGTGGAAGATTTCTTTTTCGTCAATAGCCCATAGAAAAATCTTGACCACAAAACGGGTAGGTCGCGTCGAAGAGAAAACGGGCAAATTATGCTGGGAAAAAGTTGATTCTCCTCGAAGAAGGGGAATACTATTAAAAAGATTTCTTTTCACTACAGAATGAGGATAAGGCAAAGAGGAAAGGGTGGATCGTAAGAAAGGAGTAAAGCAGGGGTTAATTAGAACCTGATTGGGTGAGAGAGGTGAGGGAGTGGGTGGTCGGAAAAGGGACCGCTTCTCTCTCTCTCTCTCTCTCTTTCTGCCTCCGAGACGGAGGAAGAAGGCGTGTCGGAGGATTAAAGCGAGGCGCCGTCAACACACACATCCGGTCTAAGGAGCCGTGACGATGTCCAGGAGAGAGGCTGCGAATCTCCTCGTGGAGTTCTCATGTTGGTGTCGAGGAGTTATGGTTTTAGGAGGGGGAGGGGGTGAGATGCGCAGTGAGAGGGAACTCGCCCTTTTCAGGAGGATAACATTTTTGGTACGGAGACGTTGAGTTGGGAAATACGCCATCTTAAAGCGACATCGCTCCGTTCTTTACCTCCGAAAGAGATTATTTTTAATGAGTCTCTCTCACGCACCCTGCACCAGGAGTACACAAACTTTTCACAACCGCGGGCCGCATTTGATGGTTTATACTTATCTGTGGGTCGCACTTAAATAAAAGCCGACTAATGTAAATTAAACAAGAATAAAATTTTAGATAACAAGTTAAAGCATTTTAACTTATCAATAATCAAACGCAAAATTATCAGAAATATAAGTACACAATGGAGTGCGAGTTTGAAAAGGTGTACACCTCTTTTGAAAGGAGTAAAGTTTTTCAGGAGTACAAATTTGCTAAAAGCAGTGCGTTTGGTTAACTTTTGCACTCTCTTATAATTTTCACTTTATGATTTACCAAAATAACCTACAATAAACATGTTCAATATTAACCTTATATGATTCATTATCAACGGAGGGCCGCATGTAGCCCGCGGGCCGCACTTTGTGCACCCCTGCCCTACACAAATACCACTGCTACACAATCACTGCGCTTGTTGTTGGAGGAAAATGATCGATCCCCCAGCAAACGAACCTCGTTTATATCGATGAATCCCACGACGATTCGATTCAGTCAACACACATGCAGTGGCGTAGCCAGGGGGAGGGGGGGGGGGGGTGTGCAAGGGTGCATGTGCATCCCCAAAACTGATCCAGATAATTTGAAAATTTCAGTGCCTTAACCAACGCAGTAATAATGTTAATCAAAACGCGGCTGTAATGCATGTATTTTATGGTTGTTACATTGTTAATAAAATTAGAAAATGCTTAATTGTGATAGTGGACTGCAAAGAATAGTATGGTGCACCCCCCAAACCAAATTTCTGGCTACGCCACTGCTCACATCCTATAGTGTGAGATGAAGCTAAAAATTTGTTGTTCACTCATCCCTTCTCATAATTTAGTCGAAGGTCTGATTCCGGCAGAGGAATCTTTGAGTGCGCCAATGTTAATATAAATCAACTTGCTAAAATTCCCATTGTTTTTATGATTCAGTTAAATGAAATTTATACCCGCCTCGATGACTCGTATTCTTCGTTCCGATGTTGTCTGAAAGAGCGAGAAGATAGAAAATTCATCGACGCTTCGTAACTATAGAGAAACATACCTGCTGCATCAGCATTATCTATGAATGCGTAATGAGAAGATTCGTACATAAACTTCTTATATTTTTTTGGAAACGATCGATAGAAGATTTTGATCGAAAGACAAATCCAATTACGTATGCTGGACAAAAAAAATCTCTCCCGACGAACGCATTTCCCACGACGGCGACAAACAATAGGTTTCGGGCCGAGTCCAAAACAATGGATTGGTCGAATCAAAAGCCGCGACCCGCTCATCCATCTTGTGGAAGAAGCAATGAGACGCGATGTGCGACGCGGCTCCATTTAAGGCGATCCGCCATAATTCCGTATATTCTGCGTTATTGTTTCGCAGAGATGATTTCGCTCGTCAGCTGGATTTCAATCGCGGACGCGACGGGACGATAAACATCCCGCCGAAACAAAAGCGGATCGGGCAACGTCGGCACGTGCGTTCGTGACCATCGGTCCCTTTATTCCTTTTCCGTGCGATTTCGCGACCGCAACGTGACAGCTATGGCTGACTAGCTGGATACCAATCTTTAAAAAAAATCGAGCGGAATCCCGAAAGAAATGTCTCGTGTGAACTAAGCAATTCATTTTCATTTTAAACATGGAGGATTTTTTTCTAAAATGCGAACATTCCGATAAAGATGACAGCTGCGTCTGAAAGACAAATACGCGCAGTTAAGTTTACGAAATTGCAAACTCACCTCTTTGTTTGAATCCGAAAATGAGATCGATCCAATGGTTGAGCTGAGAGGACACAAACTCGGACTCGAGCGCCTGCGAAGGGATAAAGACGAATACATATATTTTAACGACGAGAACGATCATCATCAAGAAATAATTGAAATTGTCATTTTTTAAATTTCTTCCTTACTAACTGACCACTTCGCTGCCAAATTTCATTGAATGTTCATGACTTTTTATTGCTATCACAATTAACAACATGACCTAGATCAGGGGTGGACAATTATTTTGGCTGACGGGCCATACATCTTTAGCGATGTAAAATTGTAAATGTTCAATTTACGTCTCCCATTTGTACATAGAGGAAATTAAGGGGATCCAATTAATATGAGTTAAAAACGGCTTATGAACACCAAATCATATAGCACGAGTTTATTGATTAATTAATAAAAAAGAAACCGATTATGAAGAACATTACGATACATAACATGAATATTCAAAGTGTTGATGAAAGCATGGGAAGTTAATTCAATTAATGAGAAGAATGATAACGCAGATATGCGTTAACCAATGTATTGAAGTCTGAACAAAACGTTGTCCAAACATGTTCTTTTTCACAACATTATTGTAAAGTGTAATTGGGCCGGATTGAAAGTATTGCCCGCCCCTGATCTAGATCATGGGTGGGCAAATTTTCTTAGATGGCGGACCGCATTGATGGTTGCAAACCCTTCGGCGGGCCGCATTGGAAGATGCTTCCGTGGATAAATCGTAAGGCATCTAAAAATTCTGAGGTATCACATGAGTGAAAATCAGGTATAAATTGTTTTTTTAGGGTTAATATTTCAATATTAAATGTTTTATCATCATAATTTGAATTTAAAAATAAGAGTCTGTGTGTTAATTTTACGGATATCTTTTTCATGAAATATTCGAATAAAACGATCTCGGGAGCCTCATGCAAAACTGATCTAGATTATCTATGTAACCTATACCGAAAATGGCGTTGAATAAAAATAGGGGAAGCCAATTTCATTTCGAAGCAAGGGATGGAGGGAGGAATAAAATACCTACAGAAATCATTTATAAGTGGACGAATGATATTTGCAGAACAATAGGGTGACACTTGAGTCACTTTACTCACTCTTAGAGATTTAGAAATTAATTCGTCCGATTGGTATAAGATGTTAAAAAGGAGGCCAATAACTTCAGCGCGATGGAAATATTTCAGACTAACTAAATAAATAAATCAAGGCATGACATCCACTCCGGAAACCACAAACCATTCTGTTTATCCGGATGAATTCTTCGGGAGAGGATGCCCAGGGTGGAAGTTCGACGTCGCTGATCACGTTACCATCTTCCAATGTGCCAAGACGATAGTTGTTGGAGTTGACGAGCATTTCTGGCAAGAAGAAGAACTCTGGAATGAGTTCCTGAAAATTAAGATTGGAAAGTCATTAGGAACTTCGTAGAGACGATTTTTTATTTATTTATCAATAATATTCCCTTTGATATAACAGCAGTTTAAATATATTCTTTTGAACTATATAGGCACGCAATGGTAAGGAGTTCCAGGAGGACGGGGAAACATTTCTCTCTTTGAAAAAGATTTTCACTGCCGATAAACAACGAGGCGATTTCCTCAGACACCCATTAAATGGAATAATTCCAATTCGAACATCATTGCTTAAACAATGTCCTGTAACGAATTATGCGGCGACTTGCTTCAGTATGTGCTGCTTTTTTATATTTCAGAATATTCTTTAATTTACTTTACCAAATTATTTTTCACATTTCTCGAAATATCTTGTTTGGTCCAAAACCGATAAGCATGTGAGAAGAAAAAAGCTTCACTCTATTATGAAAAATAAAAGCAACTTAGATAATTACGTTTTCCATGAACGTGTATGTTGATTAGCATTTAACCAAATGGCTGGTCACATTTATTTCCACCAGTACATTCAATTACGAAAATATACGAGTTTTTAGAGCATCCAAGAAAAGAATGTCTTCGTGAGCAATTTAATGCAAAAAATTGTTTCCGATAGAAAAGAATGAAAAATATCGTGTTTTTCTGAGCTATAAAAATGACAGAACTGCGTCGCATTTCGAAATCAAGCGCTCGTGTTTAAGACGTACGCAACAAATGAACTGCGTTTACGAATCATATATGGACCGGGGCTACATTTTGTGACGAATAGCACGGGACGCATTTCGTGGACAAGAAAGTCAATCGGCCAAACCTCGAATCGTCGACCTTCCATCTCCCATGAAACTGCAGGCAATGGCAGATTAAATCATTCGATCATTCAACGAGCGACTTCATCCCTCAATCAGCAAACGCGCGAATACACAATGGCGGCGATATTTCGCAACGCCTTCGCCTCTTGGCATAGGAAACTCACTTTCACATCCGAGGTGTCCCTTTGGCAGTTCTTCCACGAGTTGGCGATGGATGAGAAGAGACGGTTAGGATGGTCGAACTTCCCTCCTTGAAGCGCGAGGAACATCGTGGTGAGAGGCTCCTGCAACAGATAACGGCGCCACGTTATTAATTACTCCATGATGACATGGGAATGAAAAATAGGACGAATGCAGTGAAATGTTATCGCGCTTTGAAGAAATCTGCCTAGGAAAACGGTCGCGAGAGAATCTGCCCATCGACTCACGTTACCTCTGTCTTCGAGGAATGTTTAGAAACAATTAAATGACTAAAATTTCACGAGGCGTACCGAAATTTTAATGAGGAAACTATTCACCTTTCTTTTCGTTTTATTTCAAAAGAAATAAACGCTTCTTTTTTCTAAAGTTAAAAGAAATAAATAATTAAATGAGTGCAAACTCCGGACGTCCTAACATTTAAATTGTATATAAATTCGCTCGAATAAAGTGACCGGCTGAAGTTACTCTGATTGTGAAAGAGAGACGGAGGGTGATGACACCGAATATGAGAGACAGAGAGAGAGAGAGAGAAGGAATCGAAAGTTAGAAAAAGACGAAAATGAGGCAAACGAGCGACTTTTTCTGACGACTGTCCATAAGTGAACGTTTTAATTGTCACGCAAGATGAAAATAATAAATAATAATAATTTTTTCTTGCTATTTCCCTGCAGAGAGAACCAGGAATCTCGAGCACATGAGAACTCCCGACAAAAGGATACATTCAAATGCGGAAACCACTTCGGCAGAACATTATGTATGCCATCGTGGCTCGGGTGTCGTTCACGATTGATGAAAATTTTGTATTTACAATAAAAACGAGGTAGATTGGAATTAATATCCAATACAAGACTAATTTTAAAAAATAATGATTGAATTTTTATTCAAAAAACAATTACACCTAAAAGGAATCATATTTTCGGCGCGCATTAGGAAATAGTTGTTAATAATAACACTTAAAGTGGATAACATATGCTCTAATCAAGTTAAATACTTAATGAATAGCTGTATTCGAGGTAAATCACTGCCACACAGGTACTAATAAACGGATGTCATATTTTAAATATTTTAAAATAAAGATAAGAAAAATACTTTTTATAACATCTTATGAAACTTTTTAAACTTTCAAAATCTAGTTTATTTTTGGTATTATTATTATTAATGTATTAATACTCGCTAGAATATAACATCATGAGCCTGCAAAATACTATCCATAAATTTCATAATTCATTTTCGGAAATTATTAAATAAATCATTATTAAATTATCATTTAAAACATTAAGATATGACGATTATTTTGGTGAAAACCAGATAAAATGTTTCAAAAATTTTAGTCTTGCACTTCCGTGGCTGTTTTCTCCCGCCAGGAAGTTTAATTGACTTGTCTTATGATATTCATCATCATAGGTAGTCTGTCCGTTGACAGGTTCGTGATTATTCATGGTTAAACTTGGTTCTCCATATACTCCTATTTTCCGCAGTTTTCTTCATGTCTTTATAGCTCTCTTTCCCTTTCAAGTCGTCTACCAGCTGAAACCTTTTCCTACCTCTTTCTCTTTTTCCATCCAGTTTTCCTTCTAGCACTTCATTAATCATGCACTCTCTCCTCAGGTAATGCCCAATCCAGTTCGCCTTCCTCTTTATGATAGTCTGTATAATCGCTCGTTTCTCTCCTATTCTTCGTAGTACTTCCTCATTTTTCACCCTATCTGTCCATTTTATCTTCAGCATTCTTCTCCATGTCCACATTTCGAAGCTTTCCGAGTATTTTATATCATTTGTCCTTAGCGTCCATGTTTCTGCTCCGTACAAAGCTATACTCCATACATAGCACTTTATCAACCTCTTGCGGATTTCCTGCTTTATATTTCCCGTTAGCAGGAGTTTCTTTCTTCTGAATGCGGCTTTTGCTTTTGTTATTCTAGTTCTGATTTCATCTGTACATTTTGCTTCTCTCGTTATGATGCTTCCAAGGTATTTATAATCTCAAACTTGTTCTAATGGCTTTCCTCCAATACTTATGTTCAAATTTTCCTCTTCTTTACTTGATATTCGCATAACCTTGGATTTTTCTGTATTAATTTCCAAACCGTATTTTCTACCTGTTATCACTAGTCTATTTATCATTTTCTGGAGTTACTTTTCCTTTCTTGCTAGAAGTACCTGATCATCCGCGTATTTCACTGTTCTTATAATTCTTCCTCCGATTTTGAAATCTCCCGTGCCTTCTAACGCTTCCTGCATTAGCCTCTCTCCATATATATTGAATAGAATCGGCGATAGACAGCAGCCCTGCCTTACTCCTCTACCGATATGTACTCCGCTGGTGTCCGTATTCTCCAACCTGACCTTTACAACTTGATTCACATATAGATTCCTGATCAGTCTCCTGTCTTTCCAGTCTACACCTATATCCTTTAATATCCT
Source organism: Uropetala carovei (assembly GCA_036926305.1). Classification (NCBI taxonomy): domain Eukaryota; kingdom Metazoa; phylum Arthropoda; class Insecta; order Odonata; family Petaluridae; genus Uropetala; species Uropetala carovei. Next base: position 521,415 of record JAXCHB010000252.1, on the reverse strand, counting down.
CATCAGCAATACCAAATTTACTCTATCAAAGGCCTTCTGCCAGTCGACGAAACATACGCAGCAATAGTGAATGTACTCTATTGCCCTTTCTGATATGATTCTCACTACACCGATAGCATCTCTGGTTCCTCGTCCTTTTCTGAAGCCGAATTGATCTTCCCCTAGCATTTCTTCGGCCTTTTTCTCTAGTCTTTTATTAAGAATCCTCGTGATGATCTTCGAAGAGTGTGATCTTCGAATGAATGACATTATAAATTTAAAATTACGACGTCGAAGCGCTTCAACTCGCTCAACTATAAAATTCCGGGAAAAAGGACGCGACGAGGAACGGAAATACAGGACAAGTGAAACGGAAAGTCAAAAACGTGATACATACAATTCAGTTTTCTCACGTTTACGCTCCAGTTCCGAGAAAGTTGATTTGTCGCAGCTAAAGACTTTTCAATTTCTTTTGTGAAAAATGTCCTCGGCGACATAGGAAGCTCCGCAGAGCGCACAATTTATCATTACTCACCACTCGAACGAGCCAATTAAGTACAAATGCGGCCGTGGAATAGTGTGTCCCACAGTGGAATGGAGGTATGCTTTCATGGTCCCATTGGTTGTAGCGCTCTTCGAAGTACGCTCTCCTGCTTGGGTTCAGGGCTCCGATGGGCTGGAATGGGAGAGTTTCATTTCATTTATAGCACAATCACCTGGTTTAATTAGACGTCTCGTAATCGTGGTGTTCTGCCGCACAATTTAAGAAGCAAATGTTAATGCTTATGTGAATTCCATATTTATTGATGTAACTCATTTATAAATATGATTAAATCATCGACTTTACATTATATGCTCGTGCATTCATTCGTAACTTAACGGACTTGAAGCTGTGGTTCTAATGAGAATCCACGAAACAAATGTTTCACTTTGACATTGGATAAATCGGCGAGTTTAAAGATAATACTTTACCAGTGTGAGGTCACGATAATTCCTCGCTTGACCAAGGTCGAGTTCTTTGTCTTCGTAATTGGTTAGGACCCAGGGGAACACGGGGTACTGGTTCAGGTCATTGTAGGTCCGACCTAAGTAAAGAAGAAAAGTTCGCTTAAAAAATTATGCGGTTTGGACTTTGGTCCGAAGATTTTTTTAGGGAAATTTAAATAAATTAATAAACGCTGCCGGTCGCTTAGCCTTTATCCTCCGCGCGCACCGCCTCGCTTTTATTTAAAACGGGATATTCCTTAAGCATAAAGCGAAACGAAACGACGAGTTTGTATTTATTCTAAAACCACACATCTTCGAATAAGACTCGCACTTCATTTTTTTTTAGTTGAGGGAATGTAAAAGTAATAAATTTTCAACTTGAGGAGCTCAATGATAAAACGTAGATTTCACTTATAAAAGAATATTTTTGAAGTAGGTATTCACCTGAATATAATTTGTATTGGCAATTGTCGTTTTGCATAATACTCGTCGTCCAAGACATTGACGGAAATATGACACTATTTCTTTTACTGAGGCGGCAGACAAACTCTACCTCGAAACAAAAGAAATCCCACCAGTTTCCTCTTTTTACAGCCGTCTTATCAACAAAACTAACTTTCTTCGTGCGTAAAAAATTGACTCGATCATTCACTTAATTTGGAGAATTAGTTGCACATGTTGATTAATGCAACACTTTCCACGGCGTGGCTGCTATGGATGTATTCGAGAGAGGCGGCGTTGTTTCACGTCGTGTTCCTATACGTCGTACGTCATGGGGCAATACGACCGACGTCTCCGCCCTACAAGACGCGAGAGAAAAATCTCGGAGACGAATCGAAATTTGGGCTAAATATAGAAGACCAAGGAGCGGAGGTAATCATTTACGTCTCCACGATGAGTAACTGTGCGAAGCGTCGGTACATCTATTTAAATTATTGCGTCTTATTTAAGAGTATCTCTAGGCATGTGCGGAAAATCCGAGAAAAATATTTGCTTTTCTCTCTCGACGATCAAAGGGTTCTCGAAGATAAGCCAGTTAATCAAAACCAAGTCTTTCGAAAGCTTTTCTTGCATCTTTTCGAGGAATACTCAACACGTGAACGTTGTAAATAAAGACCTCACGGAAAATTAGACTCGTCGACGCGAAATTTGTGGATTCGTATATCTCCCACTATAGCATCTCGAGTCTAAAAAGAAGTGGCGCTAAAAAAATAAACGTCTTCCTTTTTATCAACTTAGGTGACAGTGCTGCGCGCGGTCAAGAGAAATAGCATCTGGAAACGTGCGCCGCGAGCTCTACGAGCATAATTAAAAGACAAACACAGGCGCCTTTAACATGACCTTTGAAGTAAGCCTTCGTTTGCATACTCTTTGGTCGTGCAATAAGTACATGCAATGCTTATAATACGCACACGCAATTAATAATCTATTAAGAGAATAAATATGGGAAGCAAAAAGTAATATACCTATATATATATATATACATGATTCCGGATTTATGACAAACTAACGGATGATTTCATTTTAAAAATAAGAAATTTTGTCTCCGTACTTATAAACGAACACTAAGAACCAATGGATAGTAAATTTGGGAGAGATTGTGCCGAATAAGTGAGTCCTAATACGAAATTACTGTTGTCTAAATTTCAATTAAGTTTCAGCAATGAGTACGACACCTTGCTTATCTTCTCGTAAAGATGGTGCAAAATAACATTTAAAAAATTCGCCGTGGATCCTTCCATGATCGACAAGTCGATTTATACCGTTTGTGCGCGAATTTTGCAATATATTTAAACATATCGAAAGAATAATCATTCATTTGGTAGTAACATTATTTTATTGAATATAAGCACAAAATATGATAACTACAGACGTAACATTTAAGACAGCCGCTCATTACACGAGCGGCAGTGAATGCGATAAGCAAGGCTTTGAAAAAAATAGTTATCGTGGAAAACATTTTTGTTAGGACGCTTAATAGTTGACAAGATTCCTACCCGAGACATCTCCAGCTTTCCTCTAAACCGCAAGAGGCTATCTCTCATATTCAAAATACGCAAAAAAAAACTCTAAAAACGTGATCGGCATTAAGCAAACGCCCCTCCCAAAGTGACCGAGGATAATCGATTTACGTCCCACAAAAATCACACTCGCCCTCCCAAAACCCTTCTGAAACTGTCAATTAAAGCGAACTTTATGCATCCCCTCGGAAGACCCCCTTATAGCGGCCGCGGTCTATAGGAAACATTTCAAAACCACTTCTCACCTTTCCCCCCCTTACCTCTTCCCCCCTCACCCCCATTCCTGCCAGAAAACCCATGCCAAAATAAATCTGACACGAGAAGTTAAAATAAAAAAAAACTCTCCCTCTCTCGAGAATGGTAAACATGGGGGTGGTGGTGGATGCCTCTCGAACGGGCAAAACCCTCTCCGCCTCCACTCATTAAGATGAAGAGAGAGGTGGGCGTGGGGTGGAAGGGGAAAAGGGTGGCAAGGGTAAGGACTCCGACAAGGAGGCGAGGGAAAGTTAAAGGAGGAGGAGGAGAGATGAAGGGGGAGAGGTGTCGGAAAGGAAAGAATGGGAGGGGAGGAAGAGCTTGAGGAAGGAGGGGGAGGGAAGAAGAGAGGGAAGAGGGGGAGGGGGTTGTGGTTCAGATGCGTGTAGGAGAAACGCAAAAAGAATGAAACGAGTCTGTGAGAGAAGGCTATTTTTACAAGCGATGAGAAGGGGCGCATTGAGATGCTTTAAATGGAGAGAGGTGGGGGTGGGCACGGCGGAGTTTACGCGTTCGAAGACTGCCAGAGGATGTCCACAATGCGTAAAAAAAAAAGACGGAAAGAAGGTTGAAGAGGGAGGAAGGTGGCGTTCCCATCGAGCTCTGCGTAGGAGTTTGGAAGGGGATGTGCGACCCGAAAACTTAATGCGCTGCCGGAGATGCAACGCCTAACGATGCAATGCCTAACGATGCAACGGGCGCCGTTTAGTATTGACAGGCAAGGAATTGAACGGCCACCGATGCGCACGCAACTTAGGAAAAAGATAAATGTTGACAAGAAATAGTAATTTGATTACTGGAAGTTAATCGACTGCATAAAAGAATATTTCATTGGTTATGCTATAAAAATTCATCAATAAAATACTGCACTGCTTGCTTACGTATTGGGTGATATTGGATAGAATCTGATTCATTTTGGTAAGACCTAAATGAAATCCAAGTTGTACTAAGTAAACGCGCCGTAGTTACTCGTCTTGGATGCCACTTTTCGACTGAACCACACGTTTGAAAATTACCGACTTCTTCTCATTCATATATTGTGACAAACCTTCGCGTTTCTTGCTATAAAATCACGCGAAATAAATTAGAACACTCCATTCTGCATAATTAGGTATCTCCGTTATTCTTTATGGTCATTTATTCTCCAGCGCTCTTTTTATAACTCGATATCTGTCCGTTTTATTCTCAGCACACATACGAACAATTTTAATGCGATTGAAAGTTCAATGCATGAAGTTGGTGTAATAGAAGAGGCGGGAGCGTGCTCACTAAAGTTTTAGATCTAATTCTGACTGTTCAAAAGTTAAAAAGAAATCTGTCCTCCGAGCAAGAACATTGGTTATTTAATTGAAAAATTTTGTCCAATAAATTGTCGAGTGTTTTTTGTTTCTCGACTCAAATTCAACTGCATCTTTTCCCATTCGAATGCCACGCGAATCCGACCGACGATTAGTCAATCCGTACATCTCCATAACATCCAAGGCGCTCCACGCGAAAAATAAACCCACAGAAAAGAGAAAAAACCCTCAAAAGTTATACGACACAGAGAAAGGGAAGTGTAGACAGTAAGAGAGTGGGAGAAAATTTCGACGGCGAAGAGAGAAAAAAAGTGTAAAACGAGACCAAAAGAAGCCAGACACCTCCAAAAAGGACCCGCCAAAGTTTTCTCTAAACGTCATTCCCACGATCCCTTCCTCCCCCTCCTCCCCCCTAACCCCCTTCCGCTTCCCTCTCGAGGCACTCCCACCAAGTTACGAGAGGCGAAGGAAAAGCGGGCGAGCGAGCGAGAGCACGGGCGTGTACGACTCGTGCCTCAAGGGTAGACAGAGAGAGAAAACGGAATGACACTCCTCTGGACCAACTAAAACCTCCCACAACGGGGGACTGCAACAGACGCCTCCATTCATGCATCCTTCCCAGGGAAAGACGAGGTTGGAAGTGAAAAGGGAGGAGAATACGGAGAGGAGAGGAAGAGGACGCGAAATTGACCCCTCCAGACCTTAGAGGCGCCTACCGTGTCCGTCCGACCGTCTGAGCGACGCCGCTTAAATCATTCGCGGCTGGGGAGCGTTTTTGGAAGGACCCCATTGGCTGGGTCAGGCTACGTTTGGGAGGAGACAAGCGTATCCTGAAAATATCACTCCATTTTCCTCGAGATGGTTAAGAGAATGCCTCATTTCGGGACTTTTTTTATTTGGCTTTGACCTCATTAACCGCTTGTCATCGCTTCGACCTCCGGCAGCAGCTATGGAGACTATTGTAGAGGAGGGAAAAATGGGAGTGTCGTACGGAGAGCGTGAAAGATGGATTTTACTCGCTTGCTTAATCAACGACTCATTCAAAAGTTCTTGTACGTAAATGCCTTAAACGAACCTAAGGAATTAACGCTTGCAGTTGGACACTCGGGAAATATTCAACAGGTCTGTACAAACGAAAGAGGATTTTCACCGAGAGTCAATTTTGCAACGTTTTGACCGAGACCAATTTTAAAATGCACGATCCTACCTACCAAGACAATTTTTTTGAGATTACTCAAACACTTCACAGAAATTCTAGACTGGTTATCCGTCAGATTATCCTGATTATATTTTACTAATTGAAAAATTTCCTTCATGTATATTATTTCCACAGCGAAAAATTGAATATCCTTTCTGACAAAACAAAAACAGGAACTGCATTACTTCTGCACGCGAATCAGCACTTATTCGTCACCCATTTGGCGTTTTCTGTCTTTTCTTGACAATCACCTCCTTTCCTTATTCTACACTGCACTGGACCGTCACGGTGAGAATTCAAAAGGAAAAGACTGCCATGTATAGGATTCGAATTATGTGTTCCCAGGGCGAAAGGGGGGGGAGGGGGGAGGGGGGGGGGAAGGGGAACAGAGGGATCCATCGCATTCACGTCCCATTTCTCACGAAGAACATCTTCCTCAGAGAGCCCACGACTCAGGAAACGGGGCGGATGCAACTGGAAGCGAAAACCCGGGAGGTAAGGCACGGACTATTTCCTAAAGGGTATCCCTTTGAGAGGTATCCGCGGAAGGAATTAGTGCAGAAATTGGGCGCGGCGGAATAAATGAGGAGACAGGGAGGTCCCATAAAGCAAGGGAAGTGAGTCCAGGAACCTGCCCCATCGGGCGCAGAGAGAGAGGGAGAGGAGGGGTTTCTAGAGAGAGAGGCGCACTTTACACCTCATCTACGAAGCCATCAATCCAATCCCTTTCCCTCGGCTCTTCCCCATTAACTCCACCCCGTCAACACTCCGCCTTTCTCCTCTCCCTTTTCCACTCTTCGAGAGCCTTTGAGGACGAGGACGTGAAAAAATCCCGAGAGGTGATGGAAGACACTTAAATTGGGAGCACCTGCTGATGGTTTAAGTTAATTTTTGATAATCGAGTTGTTCCTCAAAGACTTGAGAAAGGTTTCTTCCGGGAATTTTTAATTCGAATGCTTTACTTCACCGATAATTTTCTTATTTCGGATAATCACACATCCTTATTATCGATATATTAATAACGAATTTTCATGCTTTAGAAAGGCGGCCGAGTTATTAGCGAAGAAACACGTTAAGTTAACAAAAATAATAATGGAGTCCAAACGCAATGTAAACTGAAACATAGAGCCAATACATTTTCTAAGATTTATAGCACAATATCCTTCAGAAAATATTTTCTTTATCTCGCAAATGCGGTAATTTCAAATTCAAACGAACGCGGTTTTCAAGAATTTACATAAAAAATTATTTCAGAAGAAGAAAATAAATCGTAATGTGGCTGACACAGGGGCGGATCAAGAAACTTCTCAAGGGGAGGGGGCGATCGCCTCTCCACCTATCGAATCCGCCCCTGCCAACTGCCCTATATTTTGAAAATCCCTACCCCTATCAGAATCCTTCTTTCCCTTGCTATACAGACCTAATCTGCGGCGTATAATTGAGGATTTTTGCGCGGAATGAATTTAAGAAAGCGCCCAATGGAGTGCAATGGGATTATCCAAGGAGAGGGCGATCACCCCCATTACCCCCTCTCCCCTTGGATTCGCCACTGGCCTGACACGAGATTGTTTAAGCATAAAATACCCGTAAATTTTATAAGCAATCAGACAAATGCTAAGAGTAAAGAGAACATAATAAATATATAAACATTTAGGCACTGCGGTCGTGGAAATTTCACGTTTTTAATTCATTCGTTTCATCCATAACGGCCGACGCACTATCGAAGATAAAATGAATGCGCCTGTGATCTAGTCTCGGCAATGGCACTGATAACCTTTCGAGAGAGAAAGTGAATCCCTGAAACCGGAATGCAGAGGGTTAGATGGCCTGCGAGAGCGGGAACGTCTATTTCCGTACACGGGGGAAATGTTCAGACATAAGACACAAGAGTAGCTACGAAAAAGTACTCTCAGCGGCGCTTTTTTGACGGGCAAAAGGAGTATCTGAAACTAAAAATCAGTGATTTGCAAGGAACATTTCGAAACTAGAAAGTTGAAGGAGTTGTATTATATATATATATATATATATATATATATATATATATATATATATATATATATATATATATTTATTTATTTATTTATTTATTTGTGGCTAACGGAATATTAATGCAACCCGTAGAGTGTGTAATCAGAAAAGAAAAGGAATTGTTTTGTAATTATATTAGCCGATCGGAAGGCAGAAATGTAATGAGATAAAATTCTCGAAGATAACGGTCTCGGTTTAGCAACTATAGACTTAAATGACTACAAGGCGGGAACAAAATATCTGCGTCCAAGTCACACACTACAGAGTAAAAAAGCACTCGGTGAATTGGCGAAGGTCTCGACGAAAACAAGGAGCGATTCCAATAAACAAAAGGGAAAACATGGAAGAGTAAAGATGGATAATTAGACTTCAACAAATAGTATAAAAGTTAGAACTGTTGAGATCATTTTTGGACTTAGTAGCGTTTACGAGTGAACTAATAAGCGCAATACGCAAAACACCATTGATACGTATAGTGCCTTTTAACGACTCTTTTTAAGTATGTTATTCGAATTGATTAAAACAAAAATAAGCGATGAGCGAGACGGACTTTAATATAAGTCATAAATCGCAAACATAATTGAAAGTTAAATTGACATAATATCGCTCAACTTACATTTGATAGACGATAACGTTTTCTTTTGCAATTAAAGAGTGCTATTATGGTAAACTGTGATCTATTCATTAAATGCGTTAATTTTAGTACCATAAAATGCAGCGATAAGGTGTAAAATGAATTTTTATGGCCTCCGACCCCACTAAAAGTGGTCGCTCCTCCCTCAACGCCACTCATAATGTCGTCCTAACTCCATAATTTGAAACTTGTTTCCATACTTACTAACTTGCTCTTAAAAATCTTTTTAACTTAATACATTAAGCTAATATTTACTCTTTTATAACTACTTATAGGAAGTTCAAGAAAGAAGATTATTCGAGAGGCTTATTCAATACTAAAAATTTAGAGGCATAATTAATATAACGAGAGGTTTTTATGAAAGTTTATGTGTTAACTCTCAGAAGCGGCGTTTTCGAGTGGTATTAAGTTTCTGACTATATCGAATGCTATGGAATATCACAAAGAAAAGATAAAAGGAATTTCGCCCAAAAACACAGCTACTCTCTTTGATGAATCGCGAGCAGAGTAAGCAGACGATCGTCTTTCCCGCCATGCCCCTCTCATAATCAGTGAATTAAGTACATTCTTAGAGATGAACCGATGGCATCAAATTAACATTATTTATGCAGAAATAACCTTAATTTTCGACTATAACCTGGCTGAATCACTAACACGGACAATGGGTCATCGACAACCTCGTACAGATTACGTCGAATCCAATAGATTATGGGTTTACCAACTTTTCAAAGTAACGAGCGATTATAATGATATATTTACTGTTGCTTTCGACCATAAATAATGATTGAAATAATAACGAAGACAAAAATTAAGAAATTCCATCTAGATGCACGTCTGTCCTGTGATATCTAATGCTAACAACTAACATAAATATAAAACTCCGAAGACACTGGCACACTTAACAGCCACCCATCTATAATGTACATATCTAGGATCGACTCTCGCAACGAGCACCAAATTATATTTTAGAACATCAAGCGAGAATCTCTACGCCTTTGCAAAAAAGTGAATAATCATAAACAAATGGAAACTAAATAAAATTAATTTCTAATGCGTAGGAATAAAATAATCGAACAAAGTCTTGATAGCCGAGAGCGAGAGTGTAAGCACGGTAGCAACCCCATCGATAGGTGGATAAAACGGCCCTCCAGACGACTTCCCTCAGGATGGACGCGTCCTTCCGTCTCTGCGATGCTTTAAGGAAGCGACGCAGGTGCCGTCATCGTCTAACCCCACGAGACTCATCCGCCCGGGGCCACCAGCTGCCTCCCCAGGTCGCCACCGGCAACTCATCTCTCTCTCTCTCCACCCTCTCCTCCCCCCCCCCCCATAGCCTATTCCCCACCTCACCCTCTACAACAGAACCAAAGCAACCCTTCCCCTTAAGACTTGAATTGTCCCTTCCGGAAATGGATCTTGAAAACCTCCCTCTCCACCTTGTTTTGACTCGGGAGCAAACCGAAGGACGCAAAACACCGCCTATGCGTCGCCCTCAGCGCCATCACTTGACGCAAAATGATATCTCACGCTCCTAAGCCTCCCACCTCTCTCTCTCTCTCTCTCTATATATATATATATATATCTCTCTCCCTCTTTATCTCCGGATTTCTCTCTCCGCCTCGTTATAAAACCGTGCCTCAGGAGTAAACTTGTCCAAATTCCCTCCATAGGGCGTATTTCTCGTGACTTTATTGTCGGCGCGGGTTTAACGGGTTGGCTCTGAATTTTCATTTTTTGTGGAAAGGTTTATATTTGTTTCTTGGCTGAGTAAATACTGCCATGGGAAAGGAGGGAAAGAATTGTTTTCACTCCCGCGGTGTGGACAAAATATATATCTCCTCGAACTGAGCTCGCTCCCCTTAATGCCTCACAATATCCTTTCGAAAAGGAGCACCGATGAATCGTGAAATTTACAGAACAAAACAAAATATTAACGATTTCTCGGTGAAAATCTCCTTTAGATTAATCGAATGACCTTCTTTTATTCAATTTTTAAAAAAGAAACGTACAATATGAGTGTTTTACTATGATAAAATTATCGGCGACGATTTCCAGACAATTGAAATATTAAAATATGTTTTTCGACGAATCACCGAACCACAATGTGATATACTTGTTGAAGCGATAGCTCAAGAATAGCATTAATCGGTTATATGAATTTAAAATTTAAAAACGAATAATTCAGTGATAATTTTTAAAACGCAACATACTTAAAATATTTTCGTACGTCAACGGTGCTTATTTGTAACATACGATACAAGAAAATTGAACTTAGATATTAAAATTTCATACGTACGCTTCCTCTCAGTTTTGACCGTTATTTATGGCTGCCACGGATTCATTCGTAGTTTTATGCTTCGGCTTACGTTCAGCATTAATGAAACGAAGGAAACGTCCGACAAAATTTATACTTTTCGTCAGCACTTATTCAAAACCTTCCGAAACTAAATTTTTATGCTTACGGTCACGTAATGACTCAGAGATACCAGAATAAAGATCCACTGACTCATACTTTGCTCAAACGAGAGAAACTAGGAGAACCGAGGAGCAGAGCGGATTACTGCATAAGTCAATTAAAATGTTTACGGAGGCGGCAGAAAATTCCCCAATCGAAACAAAACAAACGCGACCGTCTTCCTTCTCGGAAATCCTTCGTAATGACTTCTTTTTTCTCTTCTCGTCGAGACGAAAATCAGAGATTTTACACGTAATTTGTTTCGTCACATTCTGGAGGCCAATCAAAGAGGTTTCATTCTTCAAAAGGTGTCGACTGAAGCCAAAGATGAGTTCGGTGAGGAGAGAACGGGAGGGGGGTAGGGCGGGGGAAGAGAGAGAGAGGGACGGTAGAGATAGAGCGAGGGAAGGGGAGACGGCGGAAAAGGGAAACCGAAAAAGAAACTATAAAAAGGAATGAAAAAACGCGAGCGCCTCCTTTCAAAGAGGCGACCCGTTCTCCACGTCACCTCCTGTCGGAATTTCATCCCCGGCCGCCCCCCTACCGCACCTGTTCCTCTCAAAAAATGTTTCCCTTCGCAGGGGACAGAGAGAGGGGGGGAGGGGGAGGATGATATCGGCGGAGAATAAGTGAAAAGGACACAGACCGCAAAAAAAAGACCGAAAGTGAAAAACCGAACAAGAAAGCGACTCGTCCGATTTTTTTGTTCCGCTCGCCCGAAATAGGTCCTGGAATACGAAATAAGGAGCCGAAAATTCTTCTCGCGTAAAAAAATAAAAAAAAGACGAGCTCGTAGTTTGCGGAGAGCGCGAGAGGGCGTGATGGGGGGTGCGAGTGGAAGGTGTGCGTCTCAGCAGGGGACGCCATCTCCTCCTCTTGTTTTATATATTTCGATGGAAGCGAAGGGATGAGGGGGGGGGGAAGAGAGGGGAGGGGAGGGGAGGGGAGGTGAGAAGCGGAGGAAACATCTCCGGGGTGCGGGGAGGTTTTTTTTCCTTCCGGAGTCTGCGGAATGGCGAAACAATGGGGGCGGAGGGAAGGGAAAGAGGGGAGAACAAAGGAGCCATCCATCAATGAGAATAGGGATCCAGCGTAGGCGAGACCATCAGTCACATCGAATGGGCCCACCGGATGTCCTCTCTCCCAAAGGCCCCTCTATCCGCCCACACTCCTTCAAACACCACCGAATCCCACTCTCGCAAACATCGCTGCCTCAATTACCATTATTATTTTTCTCATTCGACCATCGAATACCCGCTCCATTCGGGTCGAGTGTGCCCTCCGAAGGGTCACTCGGAACGACGATCACGAAGCGGCAATTCGTCACACTTGTTAGAATGATAATGTAATAAAATAACCGGATTTAATGCCGTAACATTGATTTCAGAAGGATTAAGAACCAAATTTTACACTAGTTTCGATTTAAATTACATTTTTAGAGTGATCTGAAGGAAATTTATAATTCAAGTAAAGGACGAAAAAATAACCTGAAATCGCCTGTCATCGCAGAGAATTTCACGCGTTCTTACCACGACTATTATACGTCGACTTATAGGGAACAAGACCATTTTCATCCAGTTGGTGGTTTCATTTCCTAGGCAGCATCATTTTTTTCTATCGCGATTCTTTTCACCTCACTACATAATTTCAAGACGTGATTATTACAACTTAAATTTCTCGAACGACTTAATTCAATCTTCCAAGTCTCTGCTGCGATCTGCACAATCGTAAAATAATCGGTGCAGGCTACAAGAAATTGGCCTTCATAAGCACAATGGTACAGAATAGTACCTAAAAAGTATGAGAGACGTGTTCCCTGTCTATAGTTAGGCCAAAGATCGAATACAAAATATATAACATTTGGGATTCATATGAGGAAGGCCACATGCTTCAGTAGAGAAGTTCGGTGCAGAGCAGCTAGATTAGTAAAATCAATTTAAGAGTCAAAGCTTTAATGAATAAATTTCATCGGGAATCGCTTAGTGTAGTAGTTCCCAACCTTTTTCAAAGCAACTCTCCCCTTTGCCAAAAAAATTGCCACTGCCCTCTTTGTGGATACTAATTCCGCACAGCAAAAAAAAACGTTAAGGAAAGCTCTTATAGGAGTAAATGGGAAAAATAAAAATCATTCTTTACAAACAGATCACACCGACATTCTTAATATAGCAAAACTATTGCCATTTCAATGGGAACCCTGAGGTTGATGCTTTGTAATTAGTCTGATGATGTCAAGCTCTATGTTGAATAAATTCAATCTTTAACTTCCTCTCTCATTTAATTCTGATCTAATTCTCTGCTAGTTGGCAGCTGGACTATTACACTGAAACCCTTTTCCTCGAAATATGATGTTGGAAATGCAAAGATCAATAATATAACTTCTTGTCAAACATGACGGTATGTATTTCGTTGCTTGACCCAAAATTCTACGTAACCAGTTTGTTTGAATCGGGAACCGGCCTCGAAGTAATTTTGAAAATCGGTCAATTCATCCTGCAAATCTTGATGAACACTTTATTAATCGGCCAAAAACGGCTTAATAACAAAATCAGGTACTACAAGTTCATTCAAAACCTTACATCTAATCAAGGTGGATACAGAATAAATTTCCAACTCACTATTCAAAGTTTTCTCTCTGCCCAGTTGCTGCAACGGTGGAAATTGGTCAAGTTTTCGACAGCCAAGGTTATTTTTAATCAAATCCAATTTGCTGATAGTTCGGATAACAAGCATATGCGTACTGAATTTTTGCTCCCAGATATACGAAAGGCAACCTGACATCATAGCAGAAGAGTCAAATGTTAGAGACATTAACGTACCTGGCACTCCCTCCCAACCACCAGTCTTATAAACTGCAAAATAGTGAGTAGACGCCGATGAAAGCTTTTATTCGAGGGTTTTAATGACAGCGACGCTTCCTTAGTCCGAATAAAGACGGGTAGGAAAGAAGCGGTGCACCGAAGCCTTCATTCGACCCATTTATCTCTCTGTACTCACCCGCTATAGTGTTGAGAAACATGAGGTACTCGAAGTTTGAAACTTCTCTCCTCTGCCACTTCTGCGTCATGTTGGACGCCCTCATCAGCTGACGAGGAGACATCATCGATGCTCTCCTGCAAAGAAAACAAGTTAGGAAAGTGTACAGCGTATCACCAACGGGAGTGTTTCGTGCAATGAAGTATTAGAAAGAAATGATATACCTGTACGTATAGGAAATAGCATTTTAAAGTTATTTCTTCGTCATAAATAATCCATTCTCTTCCTATTTGAAAATATTGCATGCACATATAAGGAAATTAAACGTTTGTTTGTGAGATTGTTTATGTTAACAACAATGAAGAAGTAACCATGCAAGAAATTTTCAAGAAAAATTCAACTCGAATTAAGACATTCTTCTTTGATTTCATTGATAACGGCTACTCCTACGATAAAAATGTATGGAAAAAGAAATACTCTAATTTACCAGTTCTACAAGTTTTATTTGAAAAATATTTTGGTATGAGCAATACTTTACGAAATATGACGGAAAGTTCATTTTCTGTCACCAGTAAAGTGGTACCCCTAACTGGTTTACGTGATTCATTTTTACAATTTTCTTATTAACTTTGATCGTAAGCCGTTAATATTAAGTTGCATGGTAGAAGCCGACAACGAATATGCGGAAAGGGTCATTTGGCTCACGTTTTATGAGTTTTTGGATCAAGTCGCGTTATGACCTACGGACGCGCGGGATATAGTCTCGCTTACTCCCTCCTTAAACAGAAAGCTGTTTCAAAAATAATATAAATTAAGATTTATGCGAGAGTATATCCACGCGATAGTCTGTTTATGGCAAAATTAATTATGAGTAAATAATGCAAACGATAATATACTAGAGAAAAATGGTAAGCTTATGAGTTAAAGCGAATATACACAATTCAGGTAAAAATGCTATATTCATCAAACAATTCATTAAACTTTATCATCCTAGTAAACCAACTCAAGGAGAATAAATAATAACGTAAGAAAAGTCTTTGACGGATATTCCCCAATTCCAGGAGTTTTCACTTGAAGAAAGTGCCTTTCAGGCTATATGTACAGCGAAACCTCGACATAACGAGATTTTATAAAATTCATAAAAATACTCGCTTTAACGAGTACTCGTAATACCCATAAATTAACTCGTCCTATCGAGGTAACGCGTTAGTTTGGTAGCCACCATGTTGAAAACAGTACCTGATGGGAGATTAGTATGCTCCACAAGAGGATGTCGATGCTTCCAACTAACATTCGAGCCGATCTCACGCGAAAAACGAAACACATTTTTCACGACGCGCTCGCAGGCTACTTCACATTCGATACGATATTCCAAAATAGGAATAACAAAACGGAAAGACTCCTCACGATATTCCGCCGAAATGCTCTCTCCGCCATCGCGTGGGAATGATCGAGCAAAAATTTACGATAAAGGGAAAAGGCCAGGAGAAATACGAAACGGCGCTCGATTCAACTGTCGAGTAATAAACCAGAAAGGCGAGATAAGGGGAACCTCCTCCACAAACACTCGACTCAAAAAGCGTGCTTCCTCCAAACAAGGGCTTAAGTTACGACCAGTCTACGACAAAAACTGTCAGCGCCATCACACACACACATATATATATATATATATATATATATATATATATATATATATATATATATATATATATATAATGAATAATTGTGTGTACACACAATTATTCATAGAGAATTCACGAGGGCTGCGTGATATTAGCGTGTGTTTAGCGAATTCCACGAAGGAAAGGAGAAAGTCTCTTCCTAATATACACCCACACACCAGGCGCGCACCCAGGATTTTCTCTTGTGAGGGGGGGGCTCAATTCTAACGAATAATATTCTAACAAAAAATATTCCACCACATATTTGGACAATTTGGTGTCCCCTCAACTACAGGCAGGAGCAGAGGCAAGTACCTATATATCTGGTGAATACAAAGTTTAAGGTTCATAAGTCAGAAAATTTATCGTTTTGGGGGAGGGGGGGCTAAGTCCGTCAGCCTCCCCTCTGGTTGCGCGCCTGCCACACGCACTTCCTATCTTCACTGTCCTTCCGCCATCTTTACTTCCTTTCTTACGATTCATCTTGGAGTTGTCGGAGGGATGGAGGTATTACATCAAATGCGCGGCGGAACGTACTCTAACGAGCGAAAAATGCGAATCGCCATCACGTATTTGCGAAAGAAGATTCGCTCGAGGATCAGACGACGGAATGTGAGTAAAACGCACACCCCAGGCCGAAAATCCTTTGGTGCAGATTTTGATTTCTCTAGAGGAATTTTAAAAGAAATGTCACACCCTGTGAAGCAAATAAATGTTCGTGGGAGACGATCAAACTCTCTTTTCGCTTTTGAACTCTAATCTATATTTAAGAGTGAATAAATTTTTCATCGCCAGTGCCTGAATAACGCCCTTCACGAAAAATGCATGTTAAAACACAAATAATGCTCCTGTGAAGACATCCTAAAGCCACATTTGATTCATGAAGGCAGGTTTCTAAAGCACCGCACCCAGGGGTAGTATGCTTAGCTTTCTCTGATTATTTTGTACTTAATGCAGTATAACAGCATAGCCCTATGTATTCGAAAAGTTTTATTCCAGACGTGAATGTTTTAAAAGAGGCCTATGGTTCACGACGCGTGCAGTAGTGTCATCCATGTCACGCATCTACGGTGATCTCCCGAGATTAGGTTTCCGCCGATCCATCGGCCGCAAAATGAAATCTATACAAGGAATTTTGAATGGAAAACTATTAATCGAAGGTCGTAAACCATCAGCTCAATCGAAACATATTTGAAATCAAAAATAGTATTCGCTAAAAGAATGGACAACAAGGAATGAAGGACGAACAGAAGAAATGTAAAATGGAATAAGACAGAAAAAGAGGATACTGGAGAGGAGAAAGACGAAGAAAGGAAGGAGACAGAAAAGATTGGGAATACAAAGTTGGAAAAATAGAGGGCGAAATAAACAAAGAGAGCGCGATAGCAAGAAAGTAATAAAGAAAAATACACGAAAAAACAGCGCGAAAGGGAGAGAGAGGAAATATTATTTATTAATCGAGCAAAAAAGAGTTCCACGTCACCCAGGACAAATTATGCTCTACCAAGGAAGAGACAAACGGCGAGAGGACGACGAAGAGAAGGGTGGGAGGAGGTAGGGGAGAAAGGCGGGGAGATAAGAGGGGGAGGGAGGAGAATTGGGAGAAATAGAGGGAAAGGAGGGGAGGGAGGAGGATGAGGGAGAAGAGGGAAGGGAGATAAGAGGGGGAGGGAGGAGGAGGGGGGGAGGAGGTAGGGGAGAAAGGCGGGGGAGGAGGGGAGGGAGGAGGATGAGGGAGAAGAGGGGAGATAAGAGGGGGAGGGAGGAGGAGGGGGGAGGAGGAGGGGGGAGGAGAATTGGGAGAAAGAGAGGGAGAGGAGAGCAGGGAGAGAGAGAGAGGAAGGAGAAAAGGGAGAGAGGAAGGAGAAAAGGGAGAAATGGAGGGAGAGGATAGAAGGGAAGGAAGGGGAAATACTGGGAAACTCTCATCTGACGTGGCGACTGATTGATATGGACGCACGGCGCGGATGAAATCTGCAGAGGGTGGAACACACGAGCGGGGGAGGATGACACACCGGAGAGCCTCTCTCTCTCTCGCGCAATCGCTCCGGGGCTCACGCAAACAAAGCGGAGGAGGAAAGGGGGAGGAGGTAAAAGGGGAGGAAAGGGGGGGGTTGCCCCTCGAAGCGATGGCGGCGCAAACGGGTCTCCTCTAGAGGCCGTGGATGTCCGATCCTCTGGTACGTGGTGGATGGTTATCTTCGGGTCGAGACGGGAATGCCGCAATCGTAAAGTAGCTCTCTCGGTGGTCCTCTCGAGATAGGGAGAGAGAGAGACAGGGAGAGAGAGAGAGAGAGAAAGAGAGATAGAGGAGTAAAGGGATAAAGGGTGGGGGTGGATAAAGAGAGATGGAGGAAGGAGATGGAAACCAAAGAGTCCGAAAAGAATTTCGCGGTCCTTGTCGCCATGCAGCAAGCGAATAAAAGACAAGGAGCAGGTGACAAGAAAATTACCCAGAATACCACAAGGAAACAAGAACCTCGGATGCGTGGAAGACGAACACTTTTACTTTATAGCTTTGGAATAACGAGTGTCGATGGGTGACCTGTCACGAAAACGCTATAATAAAAGAATTTTAGGGTTAACCCAGGAAAAGGACGGAGGTGAATAGCGGAGGTGGTAAATGGATTTGGGAGATAAAGAAAGGTAGGCAGGTGGAGGAGAGGAAGGTGAGAATGAGGAGAGCGCCAAATTTGGTGAAAACATGTTCGCTACAGCAACGGATTGACTATTTACCTATTTTTTATTACGGGATTTACCGAAACGTCATTTAAAGTAGGACAGAAACACTTAGAAGTCTCATTTAATCGTCGAAACAAGTTCAGTATTTAGCCATGGTTCAAGGCGCATTTAGTTGATTTATTTTATAAAATTTTCTCTAAAATGTTATATTTAATTATAATTTAATAGGGGATCCGATTTGTGATTATTATTTATTTCTTAAAGTATTCATTGAATAGAAGCTGAATTTTCACGGAGGGAATAAAACCAAATGCATGAAAAGAAAAACTTTGGCCAATTTCCTTTGCTCCACAACATAATAATATCGCGTTTGAAGTATTAAATGTGGCGCAATTTCCTCATAAACCAAAAAGTTAATCGGCGTGGGAGTAAAATGAAAAACGCATATTTTCTCACTTTTTAAAACTTCGCTGGTTGGAAAATAATCATACGACCTGTAATGAAGAAAAGGAAGAATAAAATTTATCGAATGAATAAAAATGTCGGAGAAACAGAAGTTCCGAGAATTGATGGCAATCCAAATTCTACATTACTGCGGGAATAGATACGTCACAAGTTTATCCAAACTAAACACATTTTCAAGAGAACCGAAAGACCTATTGATTTCTGAAAGGGATGAAGCATGCTTATGTATTTCCGCCCCGAGTTCTTAATCCTTCTCATCTTCCGAATCTTGGCGCAAACTCTTCAACGGGGCATAACTCAAACCAAGAGATAGAACCATTAAATGGCCGCTTCCCCTTCCGGGAGGAACCATCGCTTCTGCCGGGCGAAAACCGAAGGGGTCGAAGGGTAACGCCGCTCCCGCACCTGCCCATCGCCCTCCGTCCGACAGCATCCCCGGACGACGGCCCTCGGAGGTCCTCGTGTGGCGCAATCGACGTGGCTCATTAATTCAAGGGGTCTCGGGGCGAATTACCGATCGGAAGAAGGGAAAAGATTTATCACTCGAGCTCGAAGGATGGCACTCGAGAGAAGAGCGGAGCTGGGCGTGGAGCGGGGAGTGGCGGCGCAGATGGGCGTGGCGGGCTTGGAGATTTTCCCCGAAGGGAACGACCGCCTCCAAGGAAGTACGACGCTGTCGTTACATTCGACAATTGCGAGATGGGAAAAAGAAGAGTCGGGTGTGCTCTGCCATGCGATCGAGTGAGGAGGAGATCGAAAGGTGATAAGGAGACTGTCCACGAGAAGATTTATTCTTTAAAGTTACGACAGAGAGAGAGAGCGCTTAGACTACACAATGAAGAAGGTTTAGTTTCTCAGTTATCTGAGATGCGAACACACGCTGACGTATTGATGAATTTGTTTTCGATCGATAATGGGAATTAAATAAGGAACTTTGAAAGTGAAAGTATTCATTTTTGACATGTGCTGACCACGCAAGCTTTGAGGCCGTTTCTCCATAATCGCATTTTCAAAATAATGATTCGGTTCACACAATAATTGGTTTGATTAAAGGAAAAGTTGATTCAATCTCTGTTTTTGTACATCAAATGAGTGCTTACTCGTAAATGGGTTTAACCGTTTATATAACTTTAGGACCTATCGGTGACAGAGAAGGCCTAAGAACATGTATGATAGAGTAATTAATAAACTTACCGTGTCTGAGGAATGCCATATTTGATGCCCACTCCTACTCGTGGAAGAGCCTTTATAACTTTCCTCACGGTGGCTTGGTCCGGGAAAGCGAACAAAATTGATGCTGAAAAGATAAATTGAACAACATTTTACACTTGGATGCATTTATTTGAAAGTGGTTTTAAAACACATCAAATTATCTCTTGAACGTTGAGCTTTAATAATAATATATAATCAATGGTAGAAGCTTTCATGTGGTGGAACTGCGTCATATTTAATAAAATCCGTAAAACCGTAAAACAGTAAAACCATAAAAACAGTAAAATCATAAAACGGTAAACTTTTACCAATTGTTTTTATAGTTTCTACCGTTTTATGGCTTTACCGTTTTTATGGTTTTACTGTTTTACGGATTTTATTAAATATTTAATAATAATGTTAACATGGGATTTATAAATTAGTAGCTCCGCGTTGTTTCGATCAACAGATTTATCAACATGAGTAGGTATGTCATTAAGTGCACCAATGATCTTATTACTACTATACAATATAGATGAATTTTTTCAATATAGATGTATGCTCGATTTTTTAGGATAATGGAAAGACTAAGGAATGAAAATGAAGGAGAAAGGCGTGATCGAGAATGGCGAAGAGGTGACACCTCGTGAACTGGAAAAACGTAAGATAAGAAGTGGCGACAGTTACTAACACGGCTTTGAGCATGAATAAAAGTAACAATCAAAATCATTTGCTGACACGATCGACGGTAAACGTTGAATTATTCAAATATTAGTTTGACTAACAAGGTAAATGACGGGAAAATAAATTAATTTACGGCGTAAAGTTTTCACAGGAAGAAATTAATACGAAGATCAGAAATGCGAGTAGCTAATAAAATTAACTTCTGTTCATTACTTACATTGAAACCAATGATAATCTATCCTTTTAATTAATATTTCAGCGTAATTTAAAATACGCCCGAGTTCCTTCACTTCATAAAACACCTGAAATTTGAACTTGTTATCACTGGTTGCAAGCGCATTATAGTACTTTGTTTCCAATGATATAAATATTCCTTAAGGAATATCGCCAAATCAATCGCCTAGCGAGTCTTATGTTAGTGTATTTACACCTGTCGCCGTAACAAGGGCCCTAGTCCAAATAGAACGCACATTAAGCCATGCTCTATACACCTCTTCACTGGAACTAGTATATAAAACCCAAAAGCCTCATCAACAAATTGGGTTTATTTACCCTTGCACACGACATAATCGCGTACAAAAACGCCGCAACAAATCGCATAGCGAGGGCCGCGAGGAGCAATTACAGACATAAAAGGCTCTCGAGGCGCGATTTAGAGCGAATTAACGAGGTCCGGTAAGAGAAAAAGAACGACCAATCCGAACACTCGATTAACGTTAAAACATTTCCTTCTCTCTTGGCAACGACGCTCTTCGCAGCGGAATTCAAATGGATCTAAAAAAAGAAATAGATAAACGAAACAGCCGGAAGAAGGACGAGCCATCAACACGCCATTAGCAAATGGATCTCTTTTACACTTTCCCACGGCTTTTAGCTCGGTGCGTTCCAAGGTTTCGTCGCGGGTCGCGGAATAGTTTCTGCGATTATATACCACATATATAAAACATCGGGAGAGACGCGTGGTCTGTGTTCTTCCACGAGCTGCGTTCCACGGCGAGCAAGAGATGGCGGAGCAGGCGGTCGACACCAAAGTGATGCCATATCCATTAAGAATGGGGCGAGAGAGGGAGATAGAGAGCTTATTTATGGGTGACATTAGAGGCCGCGAAAAAGTATACATTGGCTGCGGTGGCCGCTCACTCAATCTCCGGTTGAGGAGGTCTAACCCACTCCTAGAGCGGAGGATCTAATGGACGTTTAGGTGTCCACGAACGGTAGGGACGATTAGGCGATCCAAATGCCATTGCATTCAATCCAAAGAATAGAAGCTATCGTGGCTGCGGTTTTTTGAGTGCACTAAAAACCCATGATGCTGTTAATCAGAACCGGAACAAGATACATTTGCGCCCTAGGCAAGGTTTGAAAATTACACACCCCTCCTAATGAAAATATACAGCACACATTTTATCTCTCAAAAACAGTAGTTCATTGACAATGCATAAACAAATAAAATATATTTTATAATATAAAACAAAGTTAAAATCGTCAATCGATGCGCCCTCGTCTATCCCTTGTCTCGAGTCTGTTGATAATAAAGAGGTTTTCGTAATTTCTTTAAGTCTAGGAAGTACTACTACCGCGTCGATTACAAATTTACTGAAACTTGCACATTTATATGTAGAAGTAGGGAAAATGATGAGAAACACGTGTCCTTTTTACCATCTCTTGTTTCCTGATTAAAAAAATAACTACAGCGACAAAGTCCTATTTATCGCACAAATTCATTAGTTATGGTAACGTGGATAGAATCACATTTCTCAAAGACTTAAAAAAGAAATGATTGAGACGATTTTAGATTCGTGTCGCGCAACACTACTACGGGACAAGAAGACAATAGAAAATATACATTTCATAGGTGCTAATATATAATGACCAGATTCTGAGGAAGGAAAACAGGGACATACAGTGTTCTGGGGAAGAAAAACTGGGACGAAATAAGATTTTTAATTTTTTTGTCGCTTGCATTTAAAACAGACAAATTGTGCGTAGATTGGTCACGATTTTGTTAAAAAATCTACCCATAATTTTACAAATTTTAACAATATGCACACAAAATTAATACAGAATCGATCAGAGAATTAACGAGAACAAATGCTTTAGAGCCACATTTAATTCAAATTACCGAGATAATATTACCACGCAATGATTTCGATTGAAAAATTACGTGCGAGTATTAACAAGTTAGGAAAGTGTACAACGTATCACAAATGGGCGCGTTTCGTGCAATGGAGTATTAGAAACCAATTATATACCTGTACGCAGGGCCACCGAGAGGGTGGGGATACCGGGGATAAGTCCCCGGGGCCCGGTATTAGAATCGGTCGTGTGGTTTTCCTACCGCAATACGCGGGTGCATGGCACGCCGGCAACCAATACCAACGGCCGGCGTTTTCTCCATTTCCCATTTCCATTTCTCAGATTTGGATTTACGCTTTCCCAGCTCAACCCACTGCTTTTCTATCATCCCTTAGCACCCTGAAACTCCTCCCCACTACTCTCATTTTCTCACCTTCGGGAAATTCCGTCTTTGGGCCCGAGTGCGGACCCACAAGCACTCGGAGTGTCGTCGTACGGTCATTTATAAAGAAAAATATTGTTTACTCCCAATTTTTTAGAGATATCTTTATTGACCATATTTTATAATGTTGAACTTGGAATATTTTAGTACATTTAATATCGCATATAAGGCTGACACGACGACAGCTTCCATCGAATTAAAATTTACTAAAAGCGCACAAATAGGTGACTTACTTCGTTGTATCGTACTATTACGAAATCGCGACCATTCAATAACAAACTTAATTTTATGCTATTATAATATACAACCAAATTTATATGTAAATATTATGAAGGAAAAAGTTGCGATGTTGGTAAAAAATAAGGAGGAATCTACAAAAATGCCTAGAACGCAAACACGGAACGATTATGATGGGAAACTCTCCTTCGGAGGATGGATTATCGGTATGGCCCCTATAAATTTAAATTTTATGAGAATTTATTAGTTAAAGTACTATAGGGAAATCTGGCGATCGGTATTCATTCATACTAATTGTAAGATCTACTCTCATGTAATTCGCACTTTTGGTCTCTGTTGCAGCGCAAGATATGCAGTTACTTAAAAATGTCACGGGGGACCTCACAATGCAAAGTGTAGGAAATTCCGATTCAAATGTGGTCGTCAGTTATGACAAGTACCGATTTTTTTATGCGTTGATTTTTTAGTACTAAAATACATTTTAGGTGTTAATTTGGAAAATCATATTTAAAAATCATGACGTAATTTCGCAAAAAATTTAGTGATGAAAAACCTACACTTATCGACGGCAATTAAATTTCGTTGAATATTTTATTTTTACAAATTCGTCTTTATCGACATTAACCGAATCATACAAAGTCTAATTATGATGTGATACATATAGTACCAACATATTTTATAGGTAATTTTGATAAAAAATTTTAATTGGATGGAATTTGACAATTTCTGTTTATAATACTGAGAGCCAATACCGTAGAGAAAGGAGGAGGGGGATTCGGCTGTCCTGGGCCTGCTGAGCAGCCCGGTTCCCTTTTTTAACTTAAAACAAAGAAAAGGGGCCCGGCGATGATATTTGCCCCAGGGCCCGCGCTGGCTCTTGGCGGCCCTACCTGTACGCAGGGCCGGATTAAGCGGTTCATGGGCCCCACGCAAAGCACACGTTCTGGGCACCGGCCTAAGATTTGGACGTATTAATTTAGAGACCCATTCATTCACAGCACATTTCTTATTCGTCCTTTTTTATTTCCCCCCCCCCCCCCCCACCTTTCTCTCCCGCAGTTCGTTCCTCCACCTTAATCTTTCCACGAAGTCTTAGAAAGTAAGAAATGAAATTCCCGTGTTATAAAATCCAATGCAATGTCTGCAATTTCGCTTAACAGCAACATAATGGTTACCATTGACGACGAAAGGATTTCAGCTAAACAAACGTTAAAGTTTCGCTCCAAAAACCAAATTGTAGACGGATTCGAACCATATTCGAAAATCGACGATAAAAAGTTTATTAATTTTCCAATGAAATAGTCCAGATTCGAAGATTCTCTGTGTAGTTTTTCCAATTAAAATTGCAAAAGAACAAAAACTTGCACGTCGAAAAACTTATTTTTACGCCTTATGTTATGGGAAATGTAAATTATCCTCTGGAATCGAACCCTGGACGTTACTTTACAGGTTAACTCTCCAAAATTGCCCCAATGCGTCACGATTACGAAACACTGAAAGAATGGTCGAAATCAAATCATCCGTTATTGATATTTTCGTATTCAGTTCGAGACGAACATTCCATCTCTCCCTCCCTCTTCCCATTTCCCTCTTTTTACGACGAGACATGAAAATGGACTTGTAGGTGCACCAAGTTGTTTAAACAGTAGCTTGTAGGCGGATTTACACAAAGTGAATTACAATCAGTCCTCGACTTACGACGCTCCGGACTTAGGACGTTTACTAATTAAGGAACGTGCTCCGGCCTTAAGGCGCCGCTCCATGGTTACGACGGTCGGCCGCCAACCAGGTTGAAACGACGTTTAACGTCTTAAGGTAGATTTAGGCTACAATATACATATGCGGCAAGCAACGAAAATGGAATTTAACGCGATTTCCCATAAAAATCTGCGAAGTCATTGTCTACTTAAATCCCTTCTACACGAGATATTAGATTTCAGACAAAGAAGGAAATTTAGAGTGATTTCGTGTATGATTTAAACTTACGGAGGTAGAAGGGAAAGAAGTAGCATCGGTGAAATGTTTTTTATGCACGTGGGGCAAATCCGATTTCGGCAGCTAAATGGTTAAATCCCTGGAAAACGAAATAAGAAAGGTTATTTTTAGAGTGTCGGTCCTCGATTTACCAGTCATTAAGTCTATTGTGCTTGTGGAAAGCTGTATACCGTTTGCATTACTTTTTAAAACTTTAGTTACCCTTAAAAATGTCTGATAAGAGAAATTCAAGTGCTGGAGGTGTTTCTGGTTCTAAGAAACGTAGAACCATAACAATGGAAACGAAGATTGACGTAATTTCGCGCTCATAAAAAAGTGAGGCCCCTGCCAACATCGGTCGGGCCTGTGATATCCCTTGTACGTCGGTGGTGACAATCACCTAAAACGGCAACATTATAAGCTCCAATTTTTATAAGTGCATACTTTATTCCTTCGGTAAAGTTTTTACGAGTCATTATTGTACCCCGATTAAAATAAAAAGATTTGTCTAGTCTAGAACAAGTTATATTTATGTTTATCTTTGCCTGAGTACAATATTATGGGTCATTTTATAGAAATATATTATCTGGCCGTTGGGACAGGAACGTAACTCAAATTTTTAACATTGCCCATATGGGAAAATGTGCTTCGGCCTACGACGCGACTTTCAGAAACCAATTATGTCGTAAGTGCGAGGACTGCCTGTACTTGGAATTACTGATAAAGTAAGAAAGCGTTCTGCTAAGAAAAGCGTAGCATTTGATACAAACGAATAAAGGGAAACAAGTAACAGATTTCTGTCCACTGTGGGCCCCCTTGTCCTCTGGGCCCCACGCACTTGCGTGTTTTGCGTACCGCTTAATCCGGCCCTGTTTGTACGTAAGGGAAATAGCGTTTTAAAGTTCTTATCTTCATCATAATCTATTTTCTTCCTGTTTAATAATATTACATGCACACGTAAGGAAATTAAACGTTTGTTTGGGAGATTGTTTATGTTAGCAACAATGAAGTAACCATGCAAGAAATTTTCTTAGTTCAACTCGATATAAGACATTCTTGTTTGATTTTCTCGATAACGGCTACTCCTACGATAAAAATTTATAGGAAAGGAAATACTCTACTTTACCAGTTCTACAACTTTTATTTGAAAACTATTTTGATATGAGCAATACTTTACGAGATATGACGAAAATTTAATTTTTTGTCCCCTGTAAAGTGGTACCCCTGATTGGCGTACGTGATTCATTTTTGCG
Organism: Uropetala carovei; assembly: GCA_036926305.1. NCBI lineage: Eukaryota > Metazoa > Arthropoda > Insecta > Odonata > Petaluridae > Uropetala > Uropetala carovei. The sequence goes on along the minus strand of JAXCHB010000252.1, from coordinate 494,922 downwards.
ATTTTTTTATTATAATTGATTGAAAGTCCTTAATATCAAATTTCATGAAAATCCGTTAGGTAGAAGCCGAGAACGAACATGCGGGCGGACGGACGGACGGACAGACCGACGATAATAGGCGCTCACGCTGTAAGCGAAACGAGCCTAAAAAATATACGGTGCACAAAAAAAGTCGTTCCGAACCCCGACTTACGAACATTCAAGTTACGATCAATTCGTACTTCGAACATTCCACATATGAACTACCAAATTGTGACTCCATATTCAGTTAACGAACCTCCTCTATTCGGGGGCGGAGGATGAAACCGTGCGTAATGTTAATCTTATTTTACTGGGTGTGAGAATGGAGAATCTCCCCGAATTTGTTTACATATGCCTTTCCGCAATTAGGATTTTCATTATCTTCATGTGTATATCGACCGGCTTTCACTCAGCTATTTTCTGTTCTATCTAACTGGTTTTAACCGTAACCTTGCCTATTCCTTGACTCATCCAAAAAAAGGGTAAAAATCGCTTTTCCAGGAGTGGATCATTTGGTCCCAGCAGCCAATACATAAGGTAGTGAGAATAATTTAGCTTTTAAAATGTTATTGGTCCTTGATAATGCTCCAGAACATCCTTCAACATTAGCTAACATGGATTAAAACATGCTAGTTGTCTTCTTACCCCCAACACAGGGGTTCCCAACCTTGTCGATGTGGCGAGCACCAAGCGTTTCCTAGAATATCAAGCAAGCACCAAGTTGTATCTTAGAATATCGAAAGAGCATCACTACACTTCCGCAAGAGTAGTAATTATAATGAATAAAATCAAACCAAATCATTCTTAATGATCTTGTATACGGTTAGAAATAAATCAAGCGAGCAATTTTTAATTATTGGTTCTAAGAGTTGGGATATTAACCACCGTAGAAGAGCAAAGTCAAAGAGGACCATCAGGGTTCCAAAGAGCACAGCGGTGCTCGCGAGCACCAGGTTGAGAACACTTGCCCCAACACCACTTCTTTACTGCAACCAATAGATCACACGGTAATAGCAACCTTCAGAAGGTTTTATTTACGTCGAACAATTGCTCCAAGCTATTGCAGCTACCGAAGCAGATGAAACTGTAACACTAAAAGATTTTTGGAAAAGGTACAACGCCCTAGAAACAGTTAAAAACATTAAGCACAGTTGAAAATAAATCAAACAGATAACTACGAATCGCTGTTGAAAAAAGCTGTGCCCACAGTATGTTGCTGATTCACAGGATTGTGAACAAACTCGTGAGCAGGTTACCCAGGAAGTTGTAGAAATGGGCCAAAGAATCAATTTGAAAACGGATGCTATAGATTTGGGGTAGTTATTGGACTCCCATTCGACTGAATTTATGATTTAAATGATGAGCTCATTGAAATGCAGAAGGAAGGAAGTCATTGAACGGAAAAATAATGAGAACGGCGATGATGACACTTCCCCTCTCAGCCTCCCACAAAAGGTTTTGTCTATAAAAGTTCCTGGCGAATCATTCAAGAAAATTGACGAAGCTTTAAAGGCATTAGAAGACAATTACGCGAATGTTGAAAGAAGCTCTAGCATTTATAGAGGTGTCCAGTGCCGTAACTAGGGCGGGGCATCTGCCCCGGGCGCAACTAAGCAAGGGTCGCAAATAATGCAAACTGTAACTAAATAAACTAGAGAAAATAATTTCTTGAAGAGAGAGAGAGGTAGTAGTTTGCCGCGGGCCCTAAAATATCTAGTTACGGGGCTGGGGATGTCCATCGAGAGCTTGCCAGCTACAAACTTCTTCATGAGGAGAAAATCTTCTCATCAACCGTCGTTGAACAGTTTCTTCAAGAGAGAAGAACCAACGAATAAACTGTAAGTTACCGACTATCTGTATAACAATGTAAAACATTTCGTTGAAAAAATTTAAGAAATTATTCTGTGCATTTTTTTCGCCCCCTTACAGAAGGAAAATTGATTTTTGATAATTCAGGAAAGCATTAATGAATTTAACATTATGTCTTATGAAAAAAGTCAATTCAACTTTAGAACAAATTTCGAGGAACGCATTGTTCGTATGATGGGGTCCTATACTGACGTCTGGTCACCCTATGCTAAGAGGATGTTTTTTGTCCGATGAAAATTATTACAGCTATATTTATGTAGAAAATATTACCTCTAGATGCAATTTCTTAACAACCTATGCGTAAATTCACTATGATAAACACGTTGGATAAGTAACATTAACGCATGCATGTTTTTCCAAATTAAGAAGTACGAATAATAGCATTTTCGGATACAAAAATACAGAAATTTTGTGATATGACCCTAGCAAATTAAAAATTTTGAAAAAAGGTTTTAAATTTCAGATAGTAGTTTCACCAATGGCTAACAAATGTCAATAAGAGCACCACTACATTTTCAAAATTTTATTCAAAGCCATCCAGCTACGCTAAGAGCTTTTTTTTCAATTCGAAAATGTTGTTTTATATATAAATAATATATCTATTATTTGTTAGGAAAAATATTTGTATATGGTACTATCTCATTTTTTACTACGAATAAACGAACTGTATAAAACGAATACTTAACGTTAACAGCATATCTTATTTAATAGTATAGTTAATAATGGATATCAGGGCAACTTCTACGAAGTAATAAATGATAACAGTCTGACAAAGAGACACGATAGACTAATGTTCGATATAAGTCCATTGAAAATATTATCTCTGAATCTTAAAATGTGGAATCGCAATCGAGCGAACACGCGAATACTCGGCACTATGTTTTAGTTCAAAATAAAACTTAAAGGTTCGGTAGAAAAAGATATGAAATGCTGAAGTATCTCGCAAAAAACGGGCCTTCTCTTAGATCAGGGATGCTCAAACTACGGCGAATGCGCCAATTTTGGCGCATCCGCGTTTCCTAAGTGGTGCATTGTGCTTCACACGATTTATATAAACATTTATTTTTCCACAATTAAAACATTTCCGGGATTGAAAACGATGATAATAAAATTTCATTACGGCTTCGTGACTAAACGGTATGAATTATTATTATGACATATAGGTTTATTGAACGCAGGGCCAGCTCAATGTACCGTATATGTCCAAATACAAGGCGAGGTTTTGTCCAAAATTGTCCCTCAGACAAGGGGATGTCGCCTTATATTCGGACTCTCGAACTTTGATTATTGAAGTTTTTGTCAAATAATCTTTTTCCAGTTTTCTCGGTGGGAAAATGGGGGGTCGCCCTACATTCAGAGTCGCCTTATATTCGGGCATATACTGTAATTAGGTGCCAAAGGCAAGAGGCTTAAATGGTGCCCTTCGAAATAAAACATGTAAATTTCACGGGAAATATTGTATTTAGATTCTGATTGTAATAATAAGTTAATTTTACCTTTTTTCAGATAATAGAGAAAATAAAAAAATGCTACAATTTTAAAGGCGGCTCTCTAAACCATACCACGTCCAAGGTAATTGCCTATATAATGGCCTTTATTAACACGCCAAATATTAAGTAAGGCATCGAAAAGGGAAAACGATAGGTAAAGGGTTAAGCATCACTGTCTTAACCCCTCAACGCCGAGCGACGTGTCCTGCACGCGAGGTAGTACTTGCTTTCTTTACTGTTTAACTCACTTAATATATCATACATCTATAAAACCATAATATATTTTGAAATAGGAAACTTTGGGCTTTCCTGTAATGCATGTCAAATAATTTTACTATTGTTTCTATATTTTATAATCTACGTGAAAGTTTGCGATGAAATTTTCATTTTTGCGCAGAAAATACGGAGCGTCACCACCTTTTATTGTCTATTGGCGCAAGGGATATTCGTAAATCTTAATAACCTTTACACATTTTGAAAGAGGAAGCTTTGACCTTTCTAGTAATGCATATATTGTAATTTTCATATAGTTTTTATAATCTACGTGAAAGTATGCGGTGAAATTTTTGTTTTTGCCCCGAAAATTTGCTAATTACTTAAGGGAGATTCGTCAATCTGAATAAGGTATGTATTTTGATAGAGGAAGCTTAGGCCTTTTCAGTAATGCATGAATTGTAATTTTGCTATTGTTCTAACGTTTTATAATCAACGTGAAAGTTTGCGGTGAAATTTTCGTTTCTGCGCCGAAAATACGGAAGGCATATTCGTCGATCTGAATAAGCTATACGTAGTTTGATAGAGGAAGCTTTGGCCTCTTCAGTAATGCACGACCTGTAATTTTACTATTGTTCTAACGTTTTATAATCAACGTGAAAGGTTGCGGTGAAATTTTCGTTTCTGCGCCGAGAAGTTGGAGCGCAACCATATACTTTTGTCTAAATACGGAAGGCATATTCGTCGATCCGAATAATCTATGTGTATGTAGTTTGATAGAGGAAGCTTTGGCCTCTTCAGTAATGCACGACCTGTAATTTTACTATTGTTCTAACGTTTTATAATCAACGTGAAAGTTTGCAATGAAATTCTTATTTTCCCTTTTAAAAGTTTTCCGTATTCTGTGTCTGAAATCTCATGATGAATACAACTCCATATCTTCGCTTCTAATGAACGAAATGTAACCAGTTTTTCTATTTGACTTATGTAATGATTAAGAATGATGACTGCGTAACTAAAACGTTTATATTATTAATGAAACGCCTTTAAAAAATCATAAATACAACACTTAGTTAAAAATATTCAGCCAAGACATGGAAAAGTTGACATGCAACAAACTTTTTACCTAATTGGTTTAGATAGGTACATTCAGCGAATGATGTTTACTAATGTTTAGATGTTTCTTTGAATAAGATTTCATGTCAATATCTTTCATAGTTCACGCTATGCTGAAAGTTATATAAACCGCGAACGCGCACCGTAACAATAAGCGATTACTGTTCATTCGCTTCTATGTAGCAATGTTTGTGTTTGACGTATTATATTTTAAATTGTCCAGTTTTAAAATTTCCTCTTTTATGTAACTACATAAAAAATTGCATCAAAAAACATTGAAAACATCAAAAGTTATGATTTTTTAAAGTTTTTCGTAACTTTTTCGTGGTTTTTCAAAAAACTCCTTCGTCCGCTGAGGAGGGAATGCTTAAAAACTCCTCCGTCGTAGAGGGGTTAAGGGAAAGGCGGAAAATAAACGAGTATTTCTTCGAGATAGAAAAGGTATGGGGACATAGGAGAACAAAAAGATGATTAAAAAGATAAACGGCGATTCTCGGTGCCTCTCACAATGTCACCTTTCATCCCTCTCATTCTCCGGGAGTACAGGCGGCGCCCCAATGGCCGAGCGGTCAAATTCCTCAGACGAACGAGGGAGAGAGAAACAGAAAACGTCGTCATGTATGCATACGTTCGTGGCGAAGACGGAAGTGGAAGACTAAAAGCTGAGAAACAAAAGTATTGTATTTGGGAGGCAGAGAGGGTTGAGTTCTGTAGGGATCCTCACGTAGCAAGTCATCATTATTTATTTTCCGCAGGTCTGATTTTTTTTAGGGAATTGCCCTTCCGCGGTCGACCCCGTGGGATGGATGCGGGGGCGGAGAGGGTCGGGGGGCAGAGGAGGCGCTGCCGCCCTCGGAATCCGGTCCTATCCGACGCCGTGCCCTTCTCTAATGTACATTTATAAACGTCGCTTGCCTTAGCACCGAAAGAGGAGGCTTCTCGGAGTGCCGTTTTAGGTGTTTTGAATCCCTACATCCGCTCTGTCCCACGGACGACGAATAGAAAAAAAAGCAAAAATATTCCTATGCCGGGAAAAAAAATCTAAACGAACCGCGTTTTTGCGAGAATGGGATCCAAAATGTCTTTTCACGGCACATGCGAGCGATGTTGAAGCAAAAATAACGTCCGCGCTTTTCCTCGTAGAAGCCTTGTTTTTCTTGCCTCTTTAGATTTTCTCTACCATTTCTCGCCTCTTACTCTCTCCTCCATTATTAACCGGCTGCGAATCTCATCGCGACCTCATCTATTATTTGTGTGGGCGATGGATGGGAGGCAGGGATGGATGGATGGATGGACGGGGGCGAGGGCGGGAGAGAGGTAAAGGAGGGAAGGGTGAGCGAGTTGCTCATCCTATTCCGCTCGACTTTCCTTGGAATATCCTTCTAGACAGGATCCAGAGACGCTTAAAGTTGCTCCCGTAAAAACTAAGAGGCATATTGTTTCTAATAGATATGTTTTTGTACTGAAATAACGTGTCTAAGGAATCAGCATATCGTATGTGCATGGAAACTTTTGTAGCTCCGTTGTTGACACTCACGTCTGAGTGAAGATACAAAAACACTAACTAAAACTTGGAATAATGGATTGTAGCAACATTTGCGTGTGTCGCTGAATTTCTTGAAACTTAGAAGAAACTTAATTTCGGCTTCCAATAAAAGCTGTCGGCCATGTGAAGGCAATCGAATTTGTGAGCGCGGTAATAATAGCTACTTTTTTTGAGTTTACTAAGAATTTTCCGTGTACAAATCGGCATCGCTGCATATCAGTATAAATACTGCAGCAGTAATTAATTTAAAAAAGGAACGTTTACAATAAAATTCACGGTCTGATGTTTTTCCGTGGATTGAGGCAATCATTAAAAATTAAATGGAGTTAATTTCATAATATAATACTTGGAGCGTTGCAACTCAGTTTTCAAGAAAAGATAAAAAAGAAAAAACGAGTTAGGAAATAAAAGAAAAACACGTTCTTACGAAAATGGTTAGAGCGTGTTCCTCTTTTGTTTGCGTCGGCAGCGAAGAAAATTGTCTTGCTGAACAACAATTAAAAACATTTTATTCTCAACGCAGTCCTTATGTTCGATTTAAGACCTTGGAATTCATATTTATTTTCAATTAATGGCTAATTACTTTTCATTGAAATTATTTCTGATTCCGAAAACTTATTCCTCCGCGAAATACTTTAAGCATAATTTAATGAGTTAAATGCAAAAAAAAAGTCAATATTAAATCCTTATAGTAAGTATTAGTTGGCATAAATTAATTTTTCTCGTTCATTATATAATTTCATTTCACGTAAAAAAATCCATTGTCCAACAAATATCATTCGCCATATCGAAGGATCTTTAAACGAATGGTTAAATGATATTGGGATGCAGATACCTACCAAACTTAATTATTGACTTAATTTCCGTTCAAAGGTTTGATAGTATATTTCTTAACCGACCATAAATGTTTACAGCAGGAATAAGCTCGATAGAAAAGCAATGATTTATTCGATACTAATGTCAAATGTCAGGTCATCAAAGGTTGTAAATAAGGTCGCATATTATTATCCTTGGATAAAGATATCCCTAATTTGGTCGTAATTGCATCGGTTCTAAACAGCGTGGTCTATTTTTGTAGAGAGCGTGATGCGAAAAAAACCTTTGTGTGTTGAAATGTTAAAAAATAGGTCTTATTGGGATTATGAAATAAAACTGATTGACGACAAATACATTTACTTGAGAAAAACATTTACTTGATTTTGCACAGCTTTATATAAACTCGATCCAATAAAGTGTATTTTCACAGTGTTCGGAATATTCTAAAAATTAAATTATTTTAAATAAAAAAATTATGTTTTTGCAAGCATTCATCGAGAGAAATTCGAAATAGTTAAAATTACGGTTTTTAAGAATATATATTAAAACCATTTTTGTACAAATGAAGAATACTGGAAAATAAATCGAAACGTTTAGTACAATCGATTTAGGTTTTCTGCACCGTACAAAATATGTTAAACTTATCTCACTCCGATATTAATTTTGATTTTTCAATGAAGTTTCTTTCGACGCTTGGCGATTTAGAATTAAACCGCGTGAGCCTAACTTCCAATCTGAAGTTGTTAAGGAAACTCGTAAACAGGGAAAAGAAAGTCTTCTCGAGAGAGAACGAGACCTTTGTTGTTTTGAGTTTATCAAGTGCGTTCGGCGGATTATAAAGCAGAGAGAATAAAAACTGATTTTCTGTAAAAGGAACTTCTAGTATTCCGACTCAAAGAAAAAATTAATTATGAGCCCTATGGTCAATCAGTGAAGATGAATGGAAACTCGTTTGAATTTTCCCTCGCACTATCTTGCAATTCGCCTGTGTCCTACTCACTACACCACTGCTTGATTGGCAATAAATGAGAGCAAGAAGACTACTTTGTAAAAATAAAATTCCCGCGTGTAATCTTTCGGAAAATAACAACATTCTATGAATAATGAAACCCAATGAAACAAAGGCAGTTTGAGAGACAGAGAATTTTGTTTAGGGCGTTATGTAACATTAGTATTTTCTTTACTTAACTATTTCGTGTTTTATAATTTCTGTATTCGGAAAAGAGCGATGAAGTGCGGCAACTTTTCTTCGCCCTTCAAGCATGGATTGTCCGTGCGTATTTTTAGACGTACATTGCATTTACATAGTAGACAGTGACGCTAATGTACGTTTAATTAAGTTATCCAAATCAGCTTAGTTAGCACTTTAATAGAACCGAAGAAAACGACCGAATCAGCAGATTAAGTTACCTTTTATAACATTAGCAATTAATTGCTGTATTATTTAGGTGGGCGTATATGTGGCGCCAGCGGCGTTTCCAAAGCCCCGGGAAAAGGCATCGCATCTCTCAAATCCCAGAGGAGAGAGAGAGAGCAGAGAGCAGAGAGGATGCGTGGGAGGGATTCGGTAGGTGGAAGAGAGGGAGTAATTCAGACGCGAACTGGGTGATGTACGAGTCTTTCCGTTGAGCCCCGGGAAAGGCAAAGGCGTGGGCCAATGGGAAAGCAGAGCCGAAGCCGAGGGGATGGGGCAGAAGGGAGTGGGAGGGGGGGGGGGTAGCGATTGTTAGTGCATTCGAGGGAAGAGGGGTGCGATCGAGACCGGAGGGGGGTCCTTCTTCGGTCGACGCAGACGCCGATGACGCCGGCTCCACTGCGCAAACGCCGAACCCCGCGACTCCTCTCACCAGGAGCATTTCCATCCACCATCCCCTCCCCTCGCTTCTATTCCATCCCCGCCTGCTCCCCATCCAAATATTAAATTCCTAGAACGACACCGTGGATCAATTAAAATATCCAGTTTCGAAGTGCGAGTCTACAGATCTAAGGAACAATTTAAATGATAAAACAGAACCGGAAACTTTATTAATGGGAAGCAATAAAACCGAGCGAGACGAAAGAATCGCACCTGGGTGAGAAAGCTTTAACTCCAGAATGGTCGTGCTGAGTCACAATGACACGGTTCGTTATGTATTACTTGGTGATATCTAAACCTAAACCTATTGATTCATAACGTTATCTCTTCATTTCCTGTTTTTCGTTGTTTCATAAAGATGCTTGTGGGTCACAGTGATCCAGTGCGACCATTTACGTAGTCAATGTTTTCCATTTTGTGTTTTAATGTGACTATTTAAAGGCAATAGTTGTGTGAAACGTAGCTTTTATTATTATTACCAGCTGCCATTGTGTGAATTAAGTTCTATAGTGAGATATTCTGCTCCTGATAGCGATAGACGAAAAAAAGAGACGATGGATTAAAAATATATTGAATTATTTTGATGGAGACGGAGAAGTAGGCTGCGCTTTTAATTTTTTTTCAGTATTTACGGTATAAATTCACACATTACTTTTGGTTAAATACCATCAAAAGTTTGTTAGACTACATGACCGGAAAGCACTTGGCAGGGAACTGATCATAAATGAGCAGATTAGCAATTCAATCCTTGCCCCGACAGATGCCTGTGAAGATTTTTAAAAAATAATTCGAGACAGTTCCTAAAACATTTCAGACGGTTCCAAAAACATTCAAGACTAGACACTAAGTGTCTAACAACTTAAAAAAAGTAACAAAGACACCAAGACCTACTATTCGTGCTCAATTACTCAAAAGCATGTATGCGGTAATCACGGCAAACTTATATGTGTTTAAAGCAAGAATTGTAAACACACTAATTACATGAGTGTATAATGCAAGTATAAAATACAAGGTTTTGCGGTAAATTTTGAGATTAAAATCGTTTTTTATTTTAAATTTACAGCACTGTTTTCATTCTCTTTTATCACAATTGTTTTAATTATTTTTGTCATGAAATAACTTTTTCGGTAGTTAATATTGTGCTCAGAGGAGCAGATTATAAACCTTGGATGAGAAAATTTATAAATCAGAAAATATTCCTGAGAAATTTATGGGTTTTCATTGTAGGGAGATAGTGAACCGGCGCGACCAAAACCATTGGTCTAATACGCGACCATTATAGGATTTAAATAATGGGACGGGGGCTATAGGGGCGAAAAAAGAACAAAGTGCGAGAGTGTCGAAAGAGATGTAGAGAGAGGGGGGAGGGGGGGGGAAGGAGTCCCGATTGGAGCAATGCGTTTAAAAGAGGCGGAAGACTCACTTCTGCTTGCAAGGAAGATCTCGAGGGCGACATTCTGGAGGAGGTATCGGCGGGCGAAGATGGCACGGACTTCGGAGAAGTACCACTTTCCATGGAGATGATCACAGTACTTGAGGACCTGAAAAAGGAAAGTAATTCACCCTGAATAGCTTGATAACATTAACAAACACGTATAATTAGTATAACAATTTACCTATGCATAAATGCTGAGACTGTTGGGTAAGTTTCGCATAAAGATTGCATTTTAAAAGGGAATTATTGATAAAGAAACGGCCGGTCAATTAGTACTAGTAACGGATGCTTTGCAGAAATAAGCGTATCTGATTAACCCTGCAGTTCAATGACTATAGAAGTTACTCCGCAACCAAAGGGGAGTCATTGTAGCACCGCTGATAAATTTCTCATAAATGAACACGCAGAGCTGGAATGTTCGTTCGATAAGCGAAGTGAAATTTCTCCAAGAAGAAAACTCGAATGCTTTGCCAGTTTTCCACAAATCTATGAAAATAACAGTCAAATGAGAGAGAGAGGGATGGGAGACAAGAGGTATGAGAGAGAGAGAGAGGAAATGAGGTAAGAGAGGGTGGATGGGTGGGGTCGTGAGGAAAGAAAGACGGAGAGGGTCGGAGAGGGGAGGGAAGCTGTAGACAGCCGACCCTCAAGTCGTTTGGTCGCATTCCTGGCTGCGATCTCTGCGTCTGATACGACGGAAAAGAAGAACCGTCATAAAAAAGCGAAGAAAGGAGGAGAAAGGGAGGAAGGAGGTGGGGGAGGAGAGAGAGAGGATCCTGATGGGACAGCGAGGGCGAACGAAAGAAACGCCGAGATGGATAGGGAAGGAAGAGATTTAATTGGGTACGATGGGAATCGGGATGGAAGGGGATACTATGGCGTGGGATGGTGAAGAGAGGGTCTCTAGAAAGGGGAAACGGATCGTAGGGAAATAAGGACCCTTTTTTTAATCAGGTCTCGGCGTGTATCCGATAAGTAAGCCATTACTCGCTTAAGGTTGCTGGTATTTTTCGGTAACGAGTGACGAAAGGTTTCCTCAAATATTGAAAAGAAAACAGCAGCGAAAAACAAGTATAGTAAACTCCCGATTTACGAACATTCGGTTTACGAACTTCCGGTCTTGCGAACAAGAATTTTTACGCCACAAATTTGACTTACGACCTCAAAATTCGATCGTAAGAACTTACGAAATTCAGTCAACTTCAATTACTACCATCATTTTAAAACATTGTATGAAAAAGTAACATTTATTTCTGGGGTACCTAAATAAAGTTGCTGGACTCTTTCAAGGTCGTTTAAAAGATTTTTTCATTGCTTTGTGTAGTCAGACTTCCTTGGATGCGTTTTTCGTTCTTTTGCAGCACCACTCTTGCTGAAAGTTGTGCACCTTCTTCCACATCATCACCCCTGCTAATCTCCCCTCACACCCGTAAGAGCTCTACCCCAAACCTCCGCTTAATGTGGAAAACGACGCCAAATTCAACGAATGAATAAGTTATGACTAAGGTGCATTTGTTAAAATCTATTATAATTTGTTCCACTCTCCTTTTTCTTGCACGTGTAGGAGGAAGAGTTGGTTTTAGAACACATCCCATGATTTTAACATCGCATTAATGGGAAAATGTCTCCCGATTTACTTTTCAGGAACGCATGGTGTTCGTAAATCGGGAGTTTACTATAGAAGGACACGATAAAATCATAGGAAATTGAACAAACCGCACAAGCAGACGATAATTAATCCCCAACAGTTTTGCATCACAAACTTCTCTGCATTTCATTTAAAGTGATCCTTCCTATTAAAATATTATCCACTGATTGTTTAGAATAAATCAATTAGGTAATTAACCTTGCTTGATTTTTCAAAGTATTTCGATATTAAAATACACCATTCGAGAATTACAGAATTTGGCTACGGTTTCTTTTATGACATTATTCAATATAATTTCGTTGAACAGTAGGCGTGGAAAATCTTTAGTATGATAAATTTTTTTAAAAATTTACATCGCATTATTTAAGCACTTTAATCTCCATCGAAATTCTCCGCACCTCATCTAACATAAGAAGCGATGACATTGCGACAGCTAATCTAGAAACAAGTGACGAATCCCAGACAATCGTGGAGACGCCGGGAGAATGCACATCAGTTCATTCCCCCGTCACCTTTCACGAATTGCAAAATAAAGGAATCATCGGTACTTATACGGCGGAATGAAATCTAGACGTTAAGGAAACACGTAGTCGATTCAGTCGGAACTCTTTAATGGTAGAATGCACGCGCATCTTAGTCTATCCAGGACAAATTGCGACAAAATTATTTAATATATGTGAACGATTTCCACACAATAACCGAATGACAAGAGCAGTTTACAAGGAGTTGTCTCCAACTATGGTGACCTCGTTGGCTTCATTGAATCACAATTTCTAAGGTTCCAAAGCTTTATTTATTAAATAAAACAATTAAACTCATGTAATTCTATATGTCGAATTACCACTATTTTAAAACCTTATCAATGTAATTCAATTTTTGCTTGTAATAATTCCGATACACTATGATTATACTTACTTTGGCTTCATTTTTCGTCACTATCTCGTAAGTTACACAATACAGGCTGCTTTAAATGTAATCATGGAGCACGAACTGAAAAACACAGTGAATCGACAGAAAAAGGAACGTAATATAGGTAGTACTCACTATTTCTAGTAAATAATGGATTCAGACGTATACCTAGCTCTGCCGAAGCGAAATACTAAAAAGGTATTTCTGGAAGAGCGAGGAGAATTGGGAGTGAAGGAAAAAAGTTCGAACGTGAGGTTGTGAAGGAGAAGAAAAGGGTTCAACGGAGCGGCGGTCAACAGGTCGTCAGAATTCGGCAATAAACCATGGTCCTGAGGAACCGTCATTCAGTCAACTCCAAGACGGACGACCAGGATATGTTTTACGGTCCGGAGAGCGATGGCATGCTAATTGGGCACGAGAGGGAGAGGATTGGGGTTAAAGAGTAGAGCAGTGGTATGGGGTAAGGAGGAGGAGGCGCCATGCGACGCCGCCCTCCATCACGTTATTCCCACGCCGCACTCAGATTCTGAAGAAACTACGAAGGAAAGAGATAGGGAGAGGGAGAGAGAGGACAGCAAATAATTGGGGACATTTATTCTGAGATTTTCGGGCCGATGACTAACGAATCGGACGAAGGACCCTCGAAGGTTAACAAACACAACCGTCCCTATTTAATTTTCGAATTCGGTTTACGATGAAATTTATTTTACTTTCAGATCGCAGAGACAGTTTGATGCGTTGAAACGAAGCAGGAAAGGGAAAGATCCTTCGGAAGAAATCGCTCCCATCTTCCTCGTTTCCAACGGAATTTCGACGGTCTGTGGACTCTTGATTTATAATTCCTCCACTGGTCGAAGAGTCTTCAAAGTAAAGCAGATCAAAAGATCAGAAACGCCTAAGACGTGGTTGTCGTTGAGTGCGGGATTTCGCAAATTCCCTTGGGTGGTTCACGCGTCTGATTACAATTTCTAGGTTCGCGGGTTCGAATCCTGCCGTGGCATGGTCGTATATTGTTCTTGATATTTCCATATATGAAAGCAATTACTGAATCAAATAAAAAATATACAATCCATCCCGCTAGAGTTCAGTCCCACTCTATTTATTGACATTTCGAAAATTGATAGGTCAGAGCCTGAAGCGCAGTCTATTGCACTCATATTAAAAATTTCCAAATGAAAGAATTGGAACAAAAACCAGACGTAGATGAAGGTGACAAGACGGAAAATAAATGACAATCACCGTCTGTACATTTGCTGTCGGAATGTCGACAATTAAGAGGAAAAACGACTGAGGCAGGAAACTCGATTTCCTACGTGGCTCTCTTTAAAAAACAAAAAGGAGCAGAACGTGTCTAAAGTATGACTCCATCCCTGGAAGACACGTAACACGATAACCCCCTAAGGTCCAATACCGAAGCAAAAACCACCGAGCGCCGTGAAAGCCACGCCGCGTGAAATCACCCGCGCAATTAAACAAATGGCGCTTTCCCGTCGTTAAACGCTTTTGGGCGTCGGCTACCTTCACAAGCAGACCGCCCCAGGGTATTTCCAAAACATCCCTGCCTCCAAACGCATTTTCAACCGTTTGCCGTATTATTACGACCACGTTGCTCAGCGGTTTTTTGTGGAGTCTCGGAGAGTTTTCACGATCGCCCAAACTAAAAATTCCGGAGCAAAAAGCGAAGCAAAACAGAATTCGAGGCTGTTCCTCATCCTTCCTGTTCCTATTCTCTTTCTCTCTCGTTAAAGGCGAATTCAACGAGCGGTCGAAAGAATAGAGACGATATCACACCTGCGAGAAAGAAAGAGAGACCATTGGGGCTCGACAGCGCCCCAAAGAGAAACATCCGACAGTCTAGGGGCGAAACTTTAACAGCCCGCACTAAACTGCTTCTTCCACACGTCCATCACAATCGGTTTTATTCCTTACTCCATATTCGTGAAATTGGCCGACATTCATTCGCACCTAACAATATGTCTCTATTCGAACGGTACTTGAAGCGAATTGTAAAATCGCTCTCGGATTAGACCGTCGTAAAAGTCAGCATACTTGGTTTTCACAAAAGAAAAAACGTTTGCGCAACCGGAAATGAATTCCTGAGCGTTGTTAGTTTTTTCTGTCAATTCTTTGTAAAGTTTATCTTTCAAAAATTTAACCTCGAGCTTTATCGCCAAAGAAAACCATCAAAATCTGGATGGACGAAAAAGTTTTCGTAAAGCGGCAAAATTCGAAGAGATTGCGAATTTTACAATTAACCTTCTACTATTATCGTTATTTTTCGAACACGTAACTACAATTGTGGAGTCAGACATGACCTCATTTTTCAAAATTGAAAAACAGAAAATTTTAATTTTTGGGTTTCAATTTCTGGCCATTAATTTCGACAGACACACGACAATGTGAGAGTTTTATTCATAGAAAAATGAATACAAATGTATACTGCAAAAAAGAAAAACTGACAAAACTCAAAATTGACTAAAGGTTTAGAATATTTTTTTCCAAGGCCTGAAAATTATTATTTTTTATTCATCCTTACAGGTTCCTACTGCAACTGTACTGTAAAAAAAATGACGATGATGTCTTCCAACCATATTCCCATACCCGAATTTCAGTTTATTTCACTCTCATGACTCGGTTGTGGCACTTGCTCTTCTTCTTCGTTATCACTTGCACTGTTCAAGTACTCGCTGAAATCAGCACAGTGCCGCCCATCCACAACAAAACTCTCACCTGGCATTTTTATTGTCCAAATAACGAGAAGAAAAAAGTACGACACAACTACTATAGTGGGGTCAAAAGTGACCCAAACGGCTATAACTTGAAATCAATTACGCTGCACGTTAAAGCTTCAACGTCAACTGAAAGGGAACATTGAAGTAGGGGATTAGATGGACTAACAAAGCCACTGCGCGTGTCATAATCGAGTAACCAAAGAAAATGTTTTCTCCCGGGTCACTTTCGACCTCACGATAATAGTAGAAGGTTAAGTGAGAACAATATTTGAAATACTTTCAGGTTCGCAAGGAGAGGCAACATGTTATATACGCTACTGCAGTTCTAAAAATAAACGATTTATAAATATGCACTTTATTAATTACTAATCATTTGTCATTTAGCCGAATGACGCAACTTACCGCCATGACACTTTAAAAGCGCCAGGCATGCAGACATTAACATTTTACGCTTAAAAGGTTCGTGTCGCTTCAGACCAATGCATTTATCGCAATTTATTTTTCTGATAATGGTAAGAAAATACCGTAATTGTCTGCAAAAATGGCCGACCAGAAGGACCGATCTGCAATCTGTATCTCTCCGAACATCATTTAAATCCTATTACATTACAGCTGTAAGTCAATTGATTAATACTGTAGTTTTTTCTAACCTTCATGATTATTAAATAAATAACCGCACAACACTCAGTAACATCAAGAGCATTTGAATCGTGCGTACGAATTCCACTGGATGCATGAGTGATTTTATGATACCTAAGACACAGCTACCTTATAATTCCCCAAAAGGATGACTTAAACGTAGCCGATAGAGCAAAATATACACCTCTTGAACCTGGAGAAAAAGAGAGAGAGAGAGAGCGAAGAGCGGAAGGGAGAAGGAGAGGGGTGAAACATGGCGCCATGTTTGTGAGAAGATCGATTTTGCGGGAGCAGCAATATCCCTATATCAAACCCCAAGCTGAGCACTACTTGATGGGGGAGAGGAGGAGAGGGGAGGGGGGAAGTAATCCGAGGAAGGGGAGGGGGGAAGTAATCCGAGGAAGGGGGGAGCTGAGCTGGAGAGAAGAAAATCCAAAAATGCGGAGAAACGTAGAAGGCGACTCACAGCGGAAAGAAAAAGATTTTTCCTGAACTCTGAGGGAAACAACGCAAACTTAGGTGCTATTATGAGATATCGTTGAGTAAGAAAAATAGTAAGGGCGAAATGTTTTAATCCGAATGAAATGTGCTACATATTATTTATTAGTGCAGCGTTATCAACAAACTCTTCTGGGGACAGAGTAACACCCTAAAAATTCAAATGATGGTTTCAAGTTTTTAAGATACAAACTTCGCATGAATTTTCCTCCAGAAAATTGTAATTTCTTCCAGTTGCACTTGTGTGAATGTATGTATGTATGAGTTCGATTAGAAGGAACCCATTTTAGTATTCCAGCAAAAAATGTAAACGGTATTCGAATAGTTCAGAGAGTGCCGTAACTAGCGCATGGCGAATGTGGCATTTTGCTTCAAAAGGCTCCAAATGTTCCCACAAAGCGTGCCAAAGTTTATCCTCTGTTAAATAAGTATAAATTTAATACTCAAATGTTGAAGTCATCGTTAATAAAATGCTACTATTCCCTTCTAAAAGCACGAAAAATCACATTCTACGTAACTAAGGCGGCTCCTAAAATGATGCCAGGTACGTCTCTTGAGTTCAGATATATCAAATGAAAGTGAGGGAAAGAAAAATAACCATTTGTAAAAGGACGACCGGCGCAACTCCGCCCCTTTAACTAGACCGAATCAATCGCCGGGTTTTATCGATTGCTAAAAGCGTGGTTCCAGAAAATGGCAGAATTTTCTAAAATGAGAACGCGTAAATGAGAAAAATGTATTCTCTCTCTCTCTCTCTCTCTCTCTCTCTCTATTGTTAGAAACTCATTTCATCGGTTTTGGGGAAGACAGGATGGCCCGTGGAGGTGTAGGAGAGATTGTGTGCGGTCGAAGAGGAGGTGTAGGAGTAAAGTGGAGGAGGGATGTGTAGGAGGGCGGTGGAGGAGGGAGCGGGTGAGAGATTCCTATGGCTCCACCCTTTAGGCGCAGAATGCAATCGCGCCGTTTCTCCCGACATGCCTCTTTCTCTCTCTCTCTCCACTTCCCAGCATCCTCCGAGAGAACGGCGGCCATGTTGGATTCGGAGATAACACAACTCAATAAATACTAGTTTCCTCAGATTTTGGAGAAAGGATATTGACCAAATCTCCAATAATTCCGGTCGATAACCAACTGTAAACGTTTTGTCGGAGACTGTTTCACGATTGTGAATTCTGAATTGCAGGTAAGTGCACTGAAGACAAATCAATGTTTGCAAATTTAATTTACAACATTTCATTATATATATATTAGGGTTATGAATTCTGTGGACGTCTTTAGATTTCCTCTGAATCAAGACTTCAATCTGTCCCTACTACGGATGTTAAGCTTGAGCGTTTGACAAGAGGTTGGGTACCGAGTCGAAAAATTTGGTTACGAGAAAACCAACGAAAAAATTTATTGCATTAACATAATACATCGACATCCAACACTTAATTTTAATTTTCATTTAAAAATCAACCTATTAAGAATTACACAATTAATGTAAAATAATCTGGTAAGAGTTTTGAAAAAATCAAGCGGTTTCTTAGAATTGATAAATATAGAATCTTATTTAGGAGTTTTTCAATTTGATATACTACTGTATTTGGAGAGAAATTTCTCACTTCTTAATAGGCCCATGTGGATAACGATTTATGTGACAAAAGTAAACCAAGTATAATTATGTTCTCCATTTCTCTAGATTTGTCAGAATTACCTAACGAATATGCGAGCCTGCCGCACTGCAGCATCAACCAATAATGAGACTGAAATATCCCGAAATGTAGCAAACACTATTCCAGCGCAATGTTACGTCATTTCGTCTGTTATAACTGATACTTGCTACCTCGAGGAAGACCTTCTTCTCCATGCTATTATTTCAGAATACGATACAATTTACATATTAAATAAAACTACCAACGGCAAGAATTCCTTTCACCCCGTAAAATTCTCTATACGCGACGTGTATGAGCACAACAAAACTTGCATTTTTACATTGGAAAGATAATGACGCTATAATTCCCCTGATGGGGGATGAGAAATTTCTAATGTATCCAATTACTTTCTCCGATCGCGCGGTTTGCAAGGGATAATACGAAAACGAACGAAAAACTAAACCTAAAGCCCTTCTACGTTTATCATCGTTAGCCGCTGGCGAAGGGTAAATAACACCCTTTTACGGATGAGGCGTCGCTCGTGATTCGACGCTCCAAATCTCAACGCAACGAACGCGGTTTTACTTCCCATTCGGAGAGAGCAGTCGACATAAATACATACGATTTCCACGGAGACCTCGCCAGAGAAAGAAGCGACGACGTTAAACGAAAAGACAAACTACGGAATTTGACGGTCGATCGGTGGCACCTCCGAACGCCCAGGACGCGCGGTGCCTCCTGCATCCATCCGATGGTCCCGACGACGGCCGTAAAAGCAAGCGTCGAATATCGAGAGGAATTCCGTCCACGCACCGGATGCGTTCGACAAGGCGATTACACGCAGTCGAATCGGACGTTTTACAAATGACATTCCTGACTCTGCCGAAAGGGGTATTCTGGTCGGAGTGAGTGGGTGGATGGGAGGGAGGGGGTGCTTCTCGCGGCGAATACTAAGTCTAATTCGTTCCCACGGTAACGGTGAAGAGGACCACGCTCGAAAAATTCCCACGGAATTATGGAAAGCGAGGGATAAATTTCAGGAGAAAATCCTGAAAAAATTCCCACGAAAGAGCTGATGAAATTCGATACTGTAATGCGCCGAAAGGTGATATTGAGTGAAGGCGATGGATAAGCGAGGAGAGGAGTGAGGTCTCCAAATCCACCTTTAAGTATCGAATTTTATAATTCAATTTTCCGCAATATTTTGCATTTTGGGTCGAACCCACCAGTCTGGTGATTTGCAGGGTATCATGTAGATATAGAATTAAGGAGGATTGAAAGTACGTATTATAGAACGACAGATTTCCTCGAAAACTACTCAGACAAATAACTCCATTGATTAACCCAACTTGCTTAAAACAAATATAAAAAAGCGATAAAAGCTAAAAGGAGCATTTTATTCATATATTCTCTTGCATTTCTCATTAACGAAGCTTAATTGAAGCAAAATTAGATATTCTTACGATAGACGACATGACATCCAGAAAAGGGTAAATAGACGATTAAAGCAATTATATAGTACTTATATATAATATAATACGTTATAAATCTGATAAGTATTAATAAGTAAAAAATATAATTTTTGTTGGATGAAAGGTCGCAATATCACATTTTAATTACATTATATCAACATTAACATCGCAATTACGATAAACAATTCAGAAAATCCACAACCAATTTTATCTTTCGTTCGCCAATCCCCAAGACTAAACCCAGATGTAAATCCCCAACAGCTCCATATTAAGAAAAGTTTTACATAGGAAACGTGTAAAATTGACGACTTAATAATAATTCTCCTCGTCGTGGTAAATAGCAGCACACGAATTATACTTCCGACCCATCACGCCCGGGCACTCAAAAGTGTCATCGAGGAGGAAGTGCCAATCGCATGCAAAAAAGAGGGAACAATTGGCGAGAGATAGAGAGAAATACAGTGAACGGAAGAGCAGGAGGAAAAGAGAGAGAGAGAGGGATGGAAGGAAGAAGACGTATAGATCGGAGGTTGGGTTCACACCACAGCGCACACGAAATCCGTATTCATGCCGTGAAGCAGAGGAGCATAAAGGAGAGAGACTTCCCTCTTTCTCTCTTTCTTCCTGTCCTCATCCTCGATGCGATGGCTTCGCCGAAAAGGACACTTGCCGCCTGGAGAGTTCTCCAGAATGGGTTACGCGAGCGGCATTCGGTAACGACGGCCAGGCCATCCGAGGGGGTCGCCACGAATGGACAAACAAACGACGCACGAATTTCGAACGTCTCTCGTCCGGACAGGTGGAGAATCTCTCGAGAGAGGGCGAGGGAGAGACGTTTAAAATTCAGAGCGTTCGGGAGGACGATATAAAATGGCGAAAAGAGGAAGGGGGAGAGAGACACCTTGGACTGATGCGACTATGGCAATGGGATTAACCTTGGGACATAAGGACGACGATTGACAGGCGCGGCTGAAACGATTTAAAAGGCGAAGCTCGGAATAATTTGCGCAAAGAAAAAGACTTCGAATCGAAAGCTTCGCAGATGTAAGTGTACGGCCCGAACGCTATATAAAATTTGGCTTCGTAGTTTGCTCACGGACGAATTCGGATAAATCAAAGGATCAATCTTTTACATTCCCTCAGAGGTAAGTAATGATGTATTCATCTCCTTAAATGATTTGAAATTGTTATTCGCATCTCGATGGAGGAAAGTCTGACATTAAATATAGAAAAGCAAAATAATAACGAAGTTTATATAATGCGATTAACTCGCAGGTGTTTGCAATCAAAACGAGCCGTTGAAAAGCCGGAAAACGGTAAAGGTGTTCAAGTACGAGTAAAACTATTATTGCTGGAATTTTCTAAAGAAAATCCTCCTCGATGACACTTTTGAGTGCCCGGGCGTGATGGGTCGGAAGTATAATTCGTGCGCTGCTATTTACCACGACGAGGAGAATTATTATTAATTAATTAAGTCTACACGATTCCTATATAAAACTCTTTTTAATATGGAACTGTTTCCTGCGTTTAAGGAATAGTGTTAGGAATTTACAATTCTAACAAATGAATAAATAGATAAACCAACTAAAACTTAAAAAAAAACAAAAAAATTGAAAATGATTTTAAATGAAAAGAATAGTTTCCAAATTGGGATTAGGGAAGCCAGGAAGAAGTTTATGACAGTTTTCAACTGGGGGAAATGCGGAAAGCGGATTGGCAACGCAAAATGGCCTCCACTAATTCCCATTCGACGCATGCTAATGAGGATAAGTTTCCTCGAGTCCCTCAGCGAAGCCTTTGACGCCGGAGAGTTTTGAAAAGTAAGATAAAGACGAGACTTATGCAAAACATCCCACAGCTTGCAGGGCAATGCGTCGAAAGCCATCTCTCACCATTGCAACGGGAGGGAAGGCATTGTTTCCCCGCATAATATATTCGACTCTGCGGTATCTACGGCGACAAGACAATGTAAAGACATAGGACGACCCGAAACGGAGTCAAGAGCTACACAACTAAGCAAGTTACTATGTACGGCTTGTTCTATGAGTACCGAGGGGCGGAAATGGCGAAATTTCACTAGGGCGACGTAATAACTCAAGATGCAGGGTCGCGGTGCATATAAAATAGGATAGAGAGCTGCTCATTACAAACGTGAACCTTTGCTCGCAGAAGACATTCGGAAAACCGCAATCGCAGTAACCCCTTCACCAGCCACGATACTAGGAAAGGAAAAACATCGAAAAGAGGAGAAAGGGAGAAAAGAGAGAGTAAGGAAGAGGGTGAAATGGACCGAGAGAGTATCAGACGAGGGCAAAGGGGGGGAGGCAAAAGATGAAAAGAAAAAAGTGTAGAATGGAAGATGTAAAATGCGGCGAAAGAGGAAGAATGAGAGGGGCATAAGATAAAAAGAGAAATAAGAGGGGGAGGAGGGAGGGAGGGAGACGTTTCCGCGTCCACTCGCAGACGACGACGACGAGTGCCTGTCTCAGAGGCATCGCTTTTTCGGCTCTCGTGACTAGAGCGACAAACAGAAGATGCGTGCTAGGCTTTTAATGCATCGGGAGGGGAAGAGGACGCGAGACACGGGCGTGAGACACGGGATGGTGAAGGGAAGGAGAGACAGTTGTATATACCCATGTCCATCTGTCTAAACTCCCCATCCTCTCTTGCGAGGAGGAGGAGGGAGGGGGCGCAGGACATGAGGAAAGGGCTTAATCAAAGTAATAGATGCGAAGACGAGCCAAAGGAATATAGTAATGGCTGTGAGGCAGGAAAAAACACGTTGAATGGAAGAATATTTTCCCGTTTACTCCAAATTAGGAGGATAATAGCTGGATTTTTCTAAACAGTTGTTAACTTCCAGATAATTTTCTTCGTTGAAATATCTATAATTCAGTCACAGTTCCAATGAACGTGTTCACTATTTGAGCGCTTATGGATTTGCTGCTCTGAATTAATACCGGGAATTTCATGCTTCTTAAACACGAAAGAAATTATTTACATACGCAGCATAGTGTGCAATAGCTTTGGTAAGAAAAAATATAATTCATTAAAAATAGCTGTGAATTAATAACATCAACGACATGACATTCTACATTTATAGAATGTTAAAACTCTACAGTTGAAGTTCGTTTACTATCTTTTCACATAACAAAAACGTAACAGCTCCCATAAAAATATTTAAACACGACTCATTTTCAATTACATCGTTTTTTCATTTAATCATTATTTCGGGGAACTTCTCAAACAGCTCTAAATAAATTAAAACATATATACCGAATTGCACTTGAAAATTTTCATTATAAAAGTGAAAGAACTCGTAAAAATATTGAGGGACAATATATCGGAAGGCAGATTAAAGTAAACCAGTGAAATAAAGAAAAGATCACCAAACCCAAACACTCAAGATAACCGGATCATAAACTCCTTCCCCCAGTCCACTCCTTAATCACCCCTTGTCCATTCCGCATTCAGGCAGATGGACCTCTTCATATGCGTTGGCACAGGAGACCAAACAACTAGCCTTGTGGGACTCGTGTGCAAGTTCGAGAGAAGGCCGAGAGATCGCGTTGGTGAGGAAAGCGTGGGAGAGACGATAAGAATGGAGGGAGAAAGGGAGAGAAGAGAATGCTCCACGCGATCGTAAATCACGTTCCGAGTTCCCATCCATTGTGATTCTCAGGTGATGGAGGGATGCTGAGAGTTTGTAGCGAGTGAAAACGTTTAAACTTTTGGAGTACTGATGAGGGATTATAGAGAAAAGGATGCGGCGTGACCGCCAATGCTGAATGGGTAGGGTGAGAAAAAAATCTTCCATTCATCTTGAGATCTAACTGTAAGCACCTCCGACGCTTTTTAAATCTGACAAGAGGTGAAGTTCTATCGTCATGATCGTCGAAATAAAACTTCATATCAACACACAGCGTTACTGTGCATAAATAGTATTTATCTTCCCAAAATCGATGATAATTGTAATTTTATAGGATACTTACGATCAACTTACGATATTAAATTAATATTCGTCTACTTCGTAAGCCTTCTGTCTGACACGCCACATATTGAACCAAAACATTTTCAGGTTTTGGACGGTGCTTCCATGGAATGTGGTTGAAGATAAAAATGGCAGAAAAAAGAAGTTATTATAGGTGTGTTTAGTATCCTTATTTTTCAAAGAAAATATTCAAGTGTAGATTTTATCATCGTTTAAGCAAAAACCTTTGAATTTTATATGTATAGATACCATAGAAAAGCTGTCATTTATATTAGGCATATCTACTCCTGATTAAAGATCTTTTAAAAGAATAATTAATTTAAGTTAGCATGTTACAAATGAAAAGATAGAGACGAACTTTTTACGTTAATAATCAATTTAATTTCAGTTTATTAAAACGATATGCAGTCCCTGCATTATATATTGATAAGGGTATTTGATAAGAGCATATATATATATATATATATATGTATATGTATTTTTTTTTCAGCTAATCATTTAAGTGACAAAGAAACATAACTTTAAGTGTACTCGGATCAAAACACCATCGTAATTGGTAATCTATCAGACAGGTCAGTAATTACCACTTCTAAAACCTATTTCTCCAGATACTCCTCCTTCTTCTTAATTGTTTATATCCCTCTTTCCCATTCAAGTTGTCTAATAGCTGAAACCTTTTCCTACCCGTTTACTTTTTTCCTTCTAACACGTCTTTCATTATGCTCTCTCTCCTCAGGTAATTCCAATTCAGTTCGTCTTCCTCTACTTATAGTCTGTAAAATCATTCGCTTTTCACCTTGGTATTTCCTTGTTTTACATCCTAACTATGGATGGACCAAACATACAATAGAAATACAGCGAATCTACTTATAAATTCCTTCATTATCTTAATTACTAAAAGTAAAAGCAACCTTATAAATTAATTGCTGAATATACAGAACTACCTGCCGCATGTTAGATAATATAATAGATAATTCTTTTCACATACTAAATTTTTTTCAAAAATAAGAAACAAAAAATATGGCTATAAAAATCAAATGTTCCATTTAAAAATGCAGGTACGTACGTATGAATCGATCGTGACGTATTTTAAACGAGGAAGCGATAATGAAAGAAATGCGGGGTGGATGCTTCCTCCCTTGTCATCACCAATAAGGGATCATAGGCTAATGCGTTACACCTGCACCTTCCCACGAGCCGTAATCATTAATCTGCAGCCGTATAAGACAAGGAGGGGGGGATGGTTGAAGGGAAGGGATGGATCGCACGATGAGGAGGGTTAAGGTGGGGTTGGGAAGTGGCCCACCTACCGGGCAGGTGCAAGTAAGCATCCGGTTTCCCAGCGACTCCTACGCCTATTAGCAGAGACACAGCAGAATGCATAGTATGCTCCATATGGAGATAGCCATTAACCATAGGGCTACCGTAAATGATTTGAGCTAAGATTTAATGCTGGTCTACTGATTTGTTAGTTCGTTAGGGGAGGCCATCGTTTGAGGCGAGAATCAGATCAATTTCGCTTATCCGGTTGCATCAAACTGGTAGAGGAGGAAAGGAAGAGATTACATTCCCACCGAGAGTAATAATAAGACATTCAAAATAAGGAGGAGGATTCTGAGACCGTGGATCGATAGAAAGACAAGTTATTTCAGGGAAGATACTTGCACTGTGATATTTAGAATTGCAAATCCGACAGAAGCCATGCCGTGTGTAGGAATTTTGAATATTGATTCTAAAACATGAAATTATTATGATTCTAAAAGCATACAAAGCTGATTATGCTACATTTTAATATGTGATAATGAAATTAGGCATACTTTCCTACTCTTTTAAGAATGATTAAATTTCCTCAACAGATGGTAGTTCGTCAATTAATTTTCGGGTAGTCAAATACTCCAAAACAATTTTTCTACTTTCATGTATTATACATAGTATTATATGATACTCAATAAACAAATTATCAGACAAACCAATACAGAGGTAAATAAAAGCGAGACTGTCAAAATCTAGCATTAGAAATGACATAAATCACCGAATATTATAGGAGACTTAACTTAAATCGTTAATACAAACTACCGACTCATAACGATAAATAAACAAGGCCAAAGAAAGAAATCTAATTAACTTAGCGAGCAATGCGAAAATAACAACGGATTAGACACGTATAATTTAAATATGAAAATATTTTACAGAGACGAAATGCGTACATAACAGATCGTTAAATAACTTTCAACATCAAGATTCAAGATATTTTGATCAGCTTTCTATCGTCATTTATAAATACACTCCCGTGCACGAAAATGTTGGCGGTGGCACAGCGAGAAAGGTCGACATTCCTCCGCGGATTTCCGGATTGCGGCAACAAAAATGAAAGCACCAATCGATCGTTTGTAAAAAATACGGCAGCTTAACGTTTGACACCAAGAGTCCGCACATAACCGCTATGTTCTCTTCGAACCTGGTAACCGTAAAAAAAACGACGAGTAAACCATCGAATGCGACGCTAACACTTAAAAGACATTTTAGTTCCCAACAGTATCGCGACCAAACGATCGCCATGAAGACATTGAACCGCCGTTTGGATAAATGTTCACATAAAAATGCAGGAGTCTCACCTGAGCGACCCATCCATATTCACGGATTTTTAAGGATATATAAGAGGCGACTTCGCCAAACCGATAGTGTAAGCGAAGAAAAAATTTTAATATGTCCACCGAAATGAAACAAAAAAAAACAGTGAGATGCATGCTTAAGCAAAAATGCGCACTACTTCATTCTCCCGCGACCAAAAGTAAATAGGAGTGAGGCACACCTGGTACCATTCTAACAGACCAAAGGACCGTCCCTCCCTCACCTTCCCTCCCTCCCTCCCCCACACCCTTTCCCTCCCCCCCCTCCCACTTCGCACGCACCGCCTACACTTCCGCCGCCACCGTGAAATATTACGTTCCGCGACTCCACAGATGGACAGCTTCCCAGGGGATTGTGCTACCATCGTAAATCTCTCTCTCGATCCTGAAGAGGAAGAGGGGGAGGGAGGAGGGGGAGGGAAGAGGGGAGTGCGCCCACGCAACCGAGGGAGAGAGAGAAGAGAGCACCGTGCAATCCGCCCACCTACCTCGTTTGGACATCCCTCCGTCACGGCGTGCCCGAGATTGGTAATATGACCCGCTGTGATGGACCGCGTGGAGGATTCCGAGTATAAACGATTCCATCAATTACGACGTGACGCCCACCGAACTTTACCTTCTACAGGAAGAACTGATCAAAAAAGGTTACATCACTGCGAAATGTTATGCGGAGTTTTTTGCGTCCCCGCGGGCATAAAATAGGGCGGAGGAAGAAGATATATTAAGGAGGCAAGGAGAATCGGTGAGACAGACGGCTGCCTGTATTACTTGGCGGTGCGCGGGTACGGCGTCGGCGAAAACTTTCGATGGATAGAGGGAGGGAGAAAGAGGGGGAGGGGATAAAGAGGATGGAGAGAGAATGAAGGTGGAGGGGAAAATATGAGGGGGGGGGGAAGAGGAGAGAGAGATAAAGAGGGGGAGGGAATAAGAGAGGGGTTTTCGTTTCAATGTAGCGATATATCGTGACGCGACCGAACGAGGAAACGTAGATTTCCGAAGGCAAAATTTCCCCTTTCTGACGATTAATATCGAATAACTTTCGGGACAGATCCTATGATTTGGAAAAGTGAATATTTCATATTACTGAGTTCAATAGTACGTAGGAAATCCACAATCTACTGCTTAACTAAGTATACATCAGTATTACATTGTTCATTGTTTTATTTTTGTTTTCATTACGATGAAAGATTAAAACTTGGACATTAAGGCAACATAATTAAAGTAGACCGAAGCATATAGATTTTAGGGGACTTCTAAAAGATTTCGTCCGTTAAATATCCAGGAACCGTCATTCACCACGATCTCTCTTGGAATGTGCATACATTTACATTGACATTTACATCAATACCCTGCAAGCCGCTAGAAGCGTTTGGCAGGGGGTGTCACAACACCAAGTGAAGTCTAGCTAATTCCTCTGTTGGACTGTCTTATCGCGTCTGGGAAAAAGGATCGGTAGTATTTCTCTGTTCTAGCGGTAATTTCGACATATTTTCTCCTGCACTGTGATCTAACATTACGTTCACTAACACCGATGGGGACGACTATGCCGCGTACGTCTTCAACGAATTCGGAGCTTTCAAATTTTTCAAATAGTTTCCTTTAGTATTCAATTCTTCTACTCTTCAACGTCTGCCATTTCAGATCTCTCAATAACTCTGATACACTCGCATCATACCGATATTCTCCTTTTACAAATCTAGCCGCTCTACGCTGAACTATTTCGAGCTCTCTAGTTAGGCCCTCCTCGAAAGGGTCCCAGACGGCGCAACATTGGCAGAGTGGTCGGCGCAGCCTATAAGAAATCGACTTTCGTTGGAAGGATGATGCGATATACCACCAAAACGTGCGAGAAACGCGTCATCTTGTTTAGATCAAAAGTCGAACACGCATAACGAGTGTGAGATCCACTAGAAAAGGGCCAGATTCTCGAGTTAGAAAGGTTCCGCGGAGGACATCTAGACTGGCAAAACAAATTCACGATTCAAAGCAAAACGTTACTTCGTTATTGAAGAACTTTCATAACGCCGACGGAACGATACATTGAAGCTTCAAGAGAGACACGAGGAGGAAGATTTATTTGAGGTTTTAGGAAGAACTGAAACCTCCACCAACATCCGATGACGCGATCATGGTTATAACATTCGCAAGGAAAAAATATTTAGAGAAAATCGTGAGTGACGGTTACGTTCTTTGTAGCTATCTCCACACGATTATCAGGCAAACTGCATGATAAGATGTCACTGTAGCCGTACATTAAATTTTCATAGCTTAAGTAAACAAAAAGATTGCCTCGAAACAGATTTAGTAAAGCAAATAAAAACAATAACAACTTGGAAAGACGAGCCATTATGGTGTCTTGTTAACTTGCCCCCTACCAGTAACCACATGGAGTGTTTATAGATATTCTATCTCAGCCCAAACACGCCTCAGCCATACACCCATACACGACGTTTTTTTAAATAACTCCAAAAGAAAACCATGTAGTGATTTTCTGGACATTATGCACGAATAAAATACAGCGAGACAAAAAGAATTTCATTATCCAATGCCACAGAGTACGGATAAAGGAAAACATGCCGCGATAATTATTTATGCATAATTATGAAAGTATGGCGACCATTTCCACTGAGGTCATTACTTCGCACTCCAATAAAATTTCATCATAAACTCATAAAGTGGATGGTTTTGAGTGGCTGTAAAGAATCTACCCCATAAACAGGATTTATAGTAGGCTAATCCCAAGACCGTTGAGCTTCAAAGGTACCGGATTGCCCTAAACATAAATTAATGAGTCTAAGTTTATATTCTAATAAACTTTATTATCAAGCGAGAATAATTTTCAAACAAATAGAGTGATGTTGTGAATGTGTGATCGTTCGATTCTAACATAGAAATATTTAAGGAGAGAGAAAATTTCGCCCTCCCACATAAATCAATCGATATATCCTATTATTAGACTTTACCGTTTGAAAAAGAAAATCCAAATATTATGGCTACTAAAACTGCGATCGTTGATCCATTTCATTTTTAATTTTGTGAAAAAAACTTTCAAAATCTCTATAAAAGTCTTAAAAATGCTTCCTCTTGTTAGACGTTTGTGGCAGTAAAGGAAGGCTAGTGGCGATCGAACTCCTAAAACCCCGAGAAACAAGGGGGCAGAGGGGGGAAGGAGGGAGGACGGATCGGGGGGGGGAGGGGGGGGAGGAGGGAGGGGTGAACGGATCGGCGGGACTGCTTTACCCGTGATTTATCCGCCACGGAGGCATCAGAAGTTAAAGGAGAGAGGAAGGGAGAGGCTACATGCGGAGGGATGGTCATTAACGTCAGGGTGCGGGGGAGAAAGGGGGAAGAAGATTTAGTCGGCGGGCGGGGGTTTTAGGAGCAGAATGGGATTTGGGGTGCGGGAGGGGAGTCACGCAGGGGCGAACACGGCGAGCAAAAAATACGCAGCATAGGGGGTGCAGATCCAAACGGCTCTCTCCCTCCCATTTAATCTCTCCCCCTCCCTCCCTCCCTCCCAAGCCGTGTTTTCTAATTTCACGTCCGGGCGAACGCGAGGAGTGGAGGTGGGAGAGAGAGAGACAGGGAAGAGAGGGAGAGAGAGAGAGAGAGGAAAGAGCGGTCTGAAGAGGTGACGGGAGAAGGAGAGAGATTTTTCTCTCCATCCGTAACTCCTGAGAGGGAAAATAATCAAAGTGATCTTTAATCTCCCCTTTGGTGTGTTTAATTTTCGTTAATTCGCTTAGTATAGTTCCTTTATGAATGCCATCAGTCGAAACGACGCTATGCAAGACACTCGGAAGCTATTATAAATTTTAGAGGACGTTTTGCAGTATTCATCGACGAAAATGGATGGTCAGAAAAATGATTTGTTTCGATATTTCTATAGTTGTACGTATAATTTAGAACGGTTAATGATTTTTAATTCCGAAAAAGGAGCAAAATTTGCATCTCGTTCCAATAATTTGTAAAACTTACAAGATAATATTTATCTTAACACTAGGCGAAAAGTGTTTTACTCGAAAATCGCTATCAGGCAACTACATTTTCAACTATTATATTTCACTGGGCGGCAATTATGGCATTATGAAATTCCTACTTAAAATATTTTATAATATAGAATTTTGGTGGGCCGAATAACGTACATCTTTTATTATTATTGGGCCGCGGAGAAAAAAATTTTGAAAACCTCTGTCAAGCGATCACCACTATATTTCTAGAAAAATATAAATGATTATGAATAAAATCAAAACAACATCAGAGTTAATCTAAATGGTCTTGAATACGTTTGGAAATAAATCAACCGAGCAAATTAAATTAATGGTTCCAAGAAATGGGATATTAAGCACCGTAGAAGAGAGCACAGTCAAGCTGTTAAAGAGCACCATCAGACTTCCAAAGAGCACAGCGGTGCTCGCGAGCAGCAGTTTGGTGATCGACTTCCTAAGGATTATTTTGTTTTGAGGCAAGTAAACGGAACAAAAATCATGTTCCTTTTCGCGACGACGGCCAGAGGAACCACATAATAACCCTTTCACTAGGAGTTTCATAATTTTGATTTGATTTCCTTCCAAAATTTTCAATTTTCTAGCGATTAAAAGTACGCAGAAGTATAACTGCTTAAAATTACAAAATTTTATAAATCGAAACTCAAGTGCAGCTCTTGAAATAACTTTGGAAAACGTAAACATGTTTATTTGGTTAATCTGCCCAAATGAAACCTTCAAACATCTAGTAGTGAAAAGGTTAAAGCGATAAAAACCATTTCCCTCTCACCCCAACGAGTTTCCCACTCCTCCAAATGGGCCGCCATCCAAAGACCCTCTCTCTCTCTCGCCCCTTTCTCCATTCTCTCTTCGCCTTTCTTGCCATCGTCCTCGCGGCGCCTTACAATATATAATAACACAAAAAACATCCCTTTATTTGGGAAAATATTCGAAATCACTTACTGTGTGACGCGCGATGTGTATAAATGTGTCCTTTATGAGGAAAATACGAGCCGTCCTTCGTGTTGCTGGCGGCTTTCGAAGCGTTCGAATGAATGGGAATATTTCAGATGTTTTGGACGGTAGCATTCCTGTTATGAATATGGAGTCGGAGTTCATCGGATTTTTAATCGGCCATTAATTATAGAACCATGTTCGAAAGACTTTTTATCGGATAATCTCCTATTCAAGACGACTTCTACGGATATTATAAGCGCGTATACATCTCAAACGACAATTGTTTCTTCAAAAACTTGAAAACTTGTTCATTCGAGTTCTAACCAACTTATGACTGGACTCTAAATAGCACAATGCCGAGAATATCTGACTTTCAGCTATTAACTGTCCTATTTACGAGACACAAAACCCCAGAAAATCTTTAACACTAAGGGTAAATATAATATTTCATGATCCAAGCATTTGGGATAGTAGTGGCTATGACGATTTCAAACTTTAAATAATATACGTGGATTTGGAATTTTGGGGCAGTATGCAGAACCACGTGAATTTTCGAGCTTATTATGTCGTCAACTAACCATTGGAGTTCTAAATACTATTAAGTGGGGTTGTGTGGGATAAGCAATGATCAAAACTACGCGCTCCCCATTTTGGTCGTACATTGCGTATGCGGAAGGATCTCTTCCACATTTAATTACTTTAACCTTAATTACTTGTACAACGACAAACGCGAATTATTACACATACACACACACCACCATCCCCTTTTTTCTTTCAAATGATATCCTCCATTATTTCCGTATAGCGTGTAATCGGTTAAAATAAATTATGTACTTCAATGGCCAACCTTATTGTTGATAACAATTACAAGAAAAATTTCATGGGATATATCTGAAAATTTTTCTCTATTTTATTTAATGTTGTCTAATACAGTAATACCCCGCTATACGTCGGAGATCCGTTCCTGAAAAATGCGACTTATAACGAAACAACGTATAGCGAAACAAAGATTCCTATAAGAACTATGATAAAAGTAGGGGTTACGTTCCTGGCGGATATTTTGTGACACATTTGTGTCCCAAATAATATATATCAATACAGTACATTAGACATCCATTTAATCGTAACAACAAGTAACCAACTGCAATGAGAAAATCAGAAATCACCGAAAATAATTGTCTATAGCAGCTGTCCCAGCAGGTATTCTGCTGCTTTTCACTCTGCTCGCGTACCAATGGCAAAAGCTTCACGTACCACTAGTGGTACGCGTACCATACTTTGGGAACCGCTGGTCTATAGTGTGATGGAGCACAAAAATTTCTTATTTACTTACACGTACACTGATACGCACTTTAGAGTACTTTTCACGCAGATGTCGCAATCCAAATTAAATCCAATACCTCATGAGATATCAACGCAAACGTAAACCGTGATGAAAGGACACACAAAATGTTAGACAAAACTGTTCACAAAGATCTCTTATAGCTGAATGTCGCTCAGAAATAGGCTTTTACAGATCGTCATAAAAATTGGGATAGTCCCTTTTATCCCGTGTGACTTGTGAACCACCTAACCCATAGTGATCTCTCAAACACATGGCCAGCAAATGTTTATTCTGAGTATGATTTTAAAACGAATTGATAAACACGAAATTAAATTAATTCATATAAATAATAATAAAGATTAAATTAAAAGCCGAATAGAGGGTTTTTTTGGTTATAATTTATGCACCGCAATTGGAATTCTGAAATTTTGCTTTTAGCATTTCACAAACGACGTATATGCGAAGCGGCACAACTTATAACGAAACATGTTCCTTAATTGATTGGCGACGTATATGCGAAACAACGTATAGCGGGGTTTTACTGTATATTTCGCCAAATCATTTTCAACGTAAATTTTGTGCCATGTATTCCGAACTGATGATATCTTACGTAAAAATGAGCAAATATGAAATATATGAGCATGCTGTCTGATAATTCGGACCAATTTAACTTTGGCTCTGTGGGTAGCAGTAAACGTGGAAATGTTTTTTCCAAGGTAACTTTTCGCAAGAGAATCAAGTAAATGCCACAATCGGTACAACGACAGCAGAAATGTTAAATGCAACATGCTATTATTAGTTTTTCTCCAATTTGTGAAACGCAGACGCAATGTAGAAAGACAGAAAAAATACTAATGTATGTGTGATAGTTTTAAAATAAAATTCTACCAAGTGAAAGATCGACAGGGCAGATTGTTATCACTAATAATGGATGGTTGTAGCCAATTTTAAAGACTTGTCGACAGAAAAGATTTTACCGTCTTATAAAATGTGATTATAAAACAATGTATAACTTTTGTCCGTCAGTTTTGAGAGAAAAAATAACTCAAAATTGAAAAAATACGCTCTGCGCGTATTAAACCCAACATTTTTTCGCGCATATTCTCTGCAAAATAATCGATCACTACTTCACATTCTCGACGCCCTACACCATGGGTGGAGAACCTCCGGCCCGCGGGCCCCGAGAGCGTTTTGTGTGGCCCGTGAAACAGTGATAAAAAGAGATCCGTAAAATTTAACGTATAAACTCATACTTTTCAATCCAAACAATGATAATAAAGCATTTAATACTGAAATGTAAATCCAAAATACTCTAATCTAGAATCGATTTCCACTTATATGATACCTTATAATCTCTCAGTAACTTCAATTTAAACTAATCAGGCCCGCCAAAGCATTGGTAACTTCCAATACAGCCCCCCGAAGGATTCGTCACCACTTATGCGGCCCGCCATGTGGAAAAGGTTCCCCACCCTTGCCATACACCAGGGGTTTTCAAACTTTTTTCTCCGCGGTCCAATATTAATAGAAAATATGTTATATGGCCCATCAAAATTCTGCCTTGTAAAATATTGACAAGTAAGAATTTCTAAGCGTGTATTTAAAATCAAAACGGTACAATTAAATTACCTTTAAATCCCAATGACATAGCTGATTTTGATTATCTTGGCAACATCTTAGCCTAAATATTGTGTTAAAATATCTTGGATTGACCTTTCTTTGAGGCCCTTACTGAACGTTTTGAAGCCCATACTTTGAAAAAACCTGCCCTACACCATTCAATTGTCCTCAAACCTTTTGTCTGGCACCACCAATAAAATAGAAAAAATTGCGCACCAAACATATTACGTATACAGCAATATTAGGACCATCTATAACTTCTAACGCCACCACTTTGATGCATGCCACCCAGTTCGAGTACCGCCACAACAAAAGGGGCCGCCTTCCCTCACTCGCGCTGTGCGGAGGCATATCCGAACCACTTCCAGATCAATCGGTAAAATCGCTCAATCCGCTCCGCTCGCCCACGGTCCAAGGGGTGTGCCTTCGATGCGATATGGCCGTGGGGGACACGATAGGTAGGATGGATGGAGTTACTGGTGCGGTGCAAGTACTCCTCCTCTCTTCCCCTTTTAAAATCCGATTCCATTATGTAGCGGGGGGGCGTTCGGGGCTTTGGGGGGAGAGAGTTGATGAGGGCGAGGTTGTTGTTTCCAGTGGCTGGACTGATATTCGAAAGGGCGTGCGGGAGAATTTTGGCTGCCTCATTCCGGGAGTTTTTTTATAGGCGCTATGTTTGTTGGCGAAATTTATGGATAAGTTCGTCGGCGGAGTGGATTTTGCCTTTGATAGCGGTTTCTCATCGGCGGTTACGGCCTCTAGACGAGTTTGCGCGCACTTCGCCCGATATAGCCGGACGATAGGTCCAAAGGATACACTACATTTACATAAACATCGGTATCCTTTACGCCACCATAAACACACCGAATGGAAGCAGGAAATGTGTTATTCGAAGAAACGATTCGTTAACGCGAATAACTTGGTCGAATTTAAGGTTCCGAGAAACCCGTCGCTCCTAACGTCGGAATATTCTGAATCTGAATAAATACCCTGTAAGCCATCGCAATTGGTGTGTGGCAGGGGAAAAATTCTATTACTTCCGAGTACAGAAAGGCGCGATCCTATCTACAGCGCCGAAAATATAAGTTCGCCTCTACTAATCCGAACGCCTGCGTGACTCGACATCTTTGACGCCATTTCCTTGGGAAACCGAGGTCTACCTTCGCGCATTGAGATACGCCATCTTATTGTTAGATCGAGTCCCAGAGGAACTGCATACTATACGCTTTGACAAATAAAAAAATAATACATTTATTTCAAAGATGAAGGACAAACATTTGAAGTTTCCATTTCTACACCCATCTCTTTCTCATGACGCCTCGTTCATTAAATATATTCATCGATTATTCAAACAAAAATTCAATTACCCAAGTACGGACATATTTGCTATACCTCTGAAATGCAATGCGACAAATGGAGACTCATTTTCTTCGCCGCAATTGAAATACAGTACTGAACACATTTTACTACTAATTATTTCTTAAAATCATTGTAAGACTTTAAATATTTTCAATCTCTTACGTACAATAGGAAAAAGAAAGATTAGGGTGCTGTATTAGAGTATTTCCTTCGTTGAAATTAAACTTTAGCTGTAGCGAATTACAGAAAATTGTATTTTACACAGAAAATAAAATACAATTTTTCTGTAATTCATTATGGAATCATTCCACAAATTTGAGCCTAAACAAGTAAAACTTTAGTCGCATGAGATAGAAACGGGGTGGCATATTTTACTAAATTTATTGTAGTTACGGGCATATTTTGTCCAAATGCACTAGATAGTAAGCTTGCATCTCCTCTAATTATTATGAAAATTAAATTCGGTTTATTTTGTCAATTATGGGTATAGAGCGGGTTAAAATATAAATTTATTGCGTTCCAAGGTAAGAAGTTATTCTACTAGATTTCGCAACGTGAAAAAATCGCCAACTGGCGATCTCCATGACGCCTAAAAAGCTACCAAAGGCGGTTAAGACGCAAAACGCGCGTTAAACTCATTTCAACCCATAAAAACATTAACTAAACTCGGCATAAACCTTTCGAAAAGTATCACACGGTCACACAAAACATCGCAAACAAAAGACGGTTGCGATGCGAAGAAACCCGAGAGGAATGGTACGCCACATCTGATGGGGGAGAGATGGAAGGAAATCAGAGTCGCACCCATCAAAGCCCAGAGGGACGGCGTCGAGGAGAGGGGCGGGGGAGGTGGCCGCATCATCCCTCCCCACTCCCTACGAAATCTAATTCCGTGCAGCGAGGGGGCCGTGAGGGAGGCGTCGTTGGCGGAAGGAGACTCACAAAGGGCGAGCACCACAGACAGTCGCCGCGGCGACACACACCAGCGACACCACCATGACGGCACCCGCGTCTCAAAAATCTTCCCTCGGTCCGCCAGGCGATGACATTGAGTTGCAGGAGCCGTTTCATTTCAATGTATAATTCAGGGAGAAGGGTGCGGGGGCAGAGGGAAGGGGGACTCTGAGAGGAAGAGGAGCAGAGGGAAGGAGTGGAAATAAGAGGGAATGCGCCATCTTCCTTCCGGCTACGAATTATTTGACACGCCACATCCTCTCTTTCTATCCTCCTCGACCCCAACTCGGCATAATAATATCGCGACCTATTAGGATTCGGATGTGTTTGTTAAACAAGGGGATGAGGAAGGGTGGGGAGGAGGGTGGGGAGTGAGTGACGGAAGGAACGGACTAACCAGGATTATGGATAGGAAACTGGGGTGACAGGGGACACTGTTGTGAAACGGAACGCCAACCATTTCATGCTGTAATAGACCCATCGACGAGGTCTCTACTTAAGAAGGGGTGTAGTAAAAAAATTCCGATTTCGATTAAAAACGTTGAAATTTTCGCCACGTGAGTTTAAATCTTGGTTCGGAGAGACACCACATACATATAACACACGGCGAAAAAAAATTCTATGTAACGAACATACTCCCAATTCTATACAAATGTCTATATCCAATTCAGTGGACGACTATTTTGGCGTTTTACTGGTTATGTTATTAATTTCAAATATGAAATTAAGCCCGATCGAAGTGAAACATGCTACAATTACGTAAAATATAATGGTATTTATGAAGATAAATAATGGCTCCTTTGAAATAATTTGAAGAAATTGTCATTATTACGATTTTTCGGTACAATGATATGATATGCGCATTTTCATGACGAATACTTTCTAATTCCCAGGTCGTGAAACGTGGAAATTAGTGTCAAAAAAGTAGGATCGTCGCAAAGTTATCTAAAAATTTAATCGGGTAAAAGCAGCACACGGAAAAGGAAAACATTTCTGATGCGAAAAAACTCACATCAAAATAAATTTATGATTTTAAGATATGGAGGAGTAAAAATGAAACTACATTCCAAAAAACAGAAGCGACAATAATTAAAAGGCTATAGCTAATTCGGAATGGAATGAGAAAGAGAAGAATCATCCAGCCACGCCCATCATTTATACGAGAGAGATAGCAACGCTCTGGGTAGGAAAGTCGCGAAGGCGGAACAGAGATAGCGTAAACCAAGAAAATATGAATACCGCGGGGCGAGACAATAAATACATTTACACTTCGAATTCATCGAAGCGGCTCCGCGAATTTACTAAATAAAAAAGGAGTATAGAGAACCATTATCTCTATTTATTTTACCGAACAAAAAAATCAGAAAACCTTTTCGGACTTAATGACTGACTTACACATATACTTGACTTTACTATTGACGAAAAAATAAGGGTAAGCATTTCCTCCAGTTAAAGAATATTCGATAAGAAATGTGTTTTCTGTCCAGATAATAAAATCAAAAGTCTCTTTAAAACACCAGGAAACTCTATCATATCAACGAAGCATCGAACTGGCCGTTCCCGGTTCTATTCCCGCATTCGAATTCTCGGGTCCACGACGCAGTGACGCAAAATAGTAACTATCGTTCGGTCTCCGGACACGCCACAACATCGGACAACGAACCTCCGAATCTCACTCGACGTAATGCTTAGTTACACAAACAACTGCAACGACGACAACCGATCTCCTCACTTAAAAAAAAACAACAACGCGAGGCGACAACTCCTGAGAGAGGACAGCAGCCGTATTCCATTCCAATCGCCGAGAATAAAGGTCCTCCGCTGCGGAGAGTGAAAGAAGACACGCCGCGCTTTTGGAAGAGAAAGAGAATGCAAGGGAACAAAGAGAGAGACGGAGAGAGGGGAAGAGGGATAGAGAGAGAAAGAGAGAGGGAGGGAGGGAGGGAGAGGGAGGTTAATAGAGACGGGCGAGTGGATTGGTGATCCGAAATGAGGGTCGGGAGGGGGGGGCAGGAGGATTACCTTCCCAGGGGTTTGAAGTGGAGATGGGAAAGACAAGAGACTTCCACGAAGGGGAAAAAGCTTATGCAAGGCGGTGCGCGGGGGGAGGAAGGGAGGGGGGGGGGGGGGGTTAGTAGGTCCAAAGAGAGGCAAGGAAACCAACCCTAAATACTAATCCCTTCCATGAGCTGCTCCTATTACAACCGGAGCGCCTTGCTCTCTTGGTCGGCGGTGCGTGTCGCGGCCGGCTGCTCTCTGTGAGAGGTGTTGCCCACTCCGAGGGGATTACGCTCCGCATTTCCTCTCCCCCCCGACCCTCCCCTCCCCCACCCCCTCCTGCCTCTCCTCCTCATCTGAATGCCCGCTGAGAAGCACTCTCTTTTCGTTAACCTCTCCTCCTCTCCTCCACCTCCTCTCTTTTCTCGTACCGCCATTTTCCTTAATCTCTAAAAGCATTCCGAAATTTGGAGAATAAGTGAAAAAGGAACGACGATGTTAACTAGAAAATTGTGTTTTATGAGACTTCCGGGTATGGCAGGGAAGAATCGGTACATACATCCTTTCAAGCTTACCATCGCTTGCTCGCTACGTGAATGGTTAAATTTAAATAAAAATTGAAAGAAGAATACTCGGTACCCCGAAATGAAAAATACAAACCAAATGTAAGACCATGTTATCATCTGAATCGTAAGATATTTCCTATATTTTACGAAATCTGGCGGATATAGCAAAATGTTACACACAGAGGCCCGGCAAGGGCTAGGCGAGCGAGGCAACCTCCTAGGGCAGTGATTCCCAACCTGTGGGCCGCGAAGTTATTCCAAGGGGTCCGCGAAGTTATACCAAGGGGGCCGCGAAGTTATTCCAAGGGGGCCGCGAAGTTATTCCAAGGGGGCCGCGAGGTTATTTATAGAAATCGGCGACTTTTTCTTGGAATTATATTATCAATTGCAAATGAAATTGCCATGTCATAACCCCTCATTAATATCTTAAATATTAAGGTACTTTAATAATTATAATCCGTAAAAGCTTACCAGATACCCAATTACCAGATAGATGCTATTTTTTGCTACTTTAAATTTGCAGTTAGTTTTTGCTAGATAATAGAAAATATAGCTAATGCTTGTAAATATTTTGGTTCTCTCCATTTCGATACTTATTCAAAACTGTAAAATGTTTCATTAAAATATTTAATTAGTTTATTTAAAAAAATCAATGGATTATTAAAAATATTTACTTCATGCTATGGTTTCCACCTTTATTGGTAAAAGTTGTAGATATTATTTACAACTCTTGTTTGAAATAAATTTTCATATCAGGAATATTACAGGAGATATTCAATTTCTTTGAAATTTACGGTTAGTGGGCAGATCGCGCGCGTGGTAGTGACGGCAAAGGTGAATTTACTACACAATTGAATCGCTAGCGCTGAAGCGTGTAAGTTGAGCTATTCCCATTGCCGTATTTATTTGATTTTAGTTGACAACTTACGTATGGAGAAATTCATGTGTTGGACACATCAATTTATTTGTTATTATGTATTTCCATAATTACCGAAGCCTATTACCATGTGGGGGGCCGCGAAATTTTTTTAAGTTAAGAAGAGGGCCGCGAAAATTTTTTAGGTTAAGAAGGGGGCCTTATACTAAAAAAGGTTGGGAACCACTGGGCTAGGGCAGTGATGGCGAACCTTCTATTGCCCGCGTGCCAATATTGCTGACATTGTCGAATTTTTTCCGCCTCCCGTACCACAGAAAAGTCCATGAATTTTTTTGCGTGCCAACTAAATTAAATTCGTGATCAAGACATAAGAGATTGACATTTTAAACCGTAAAACTAATATTTACAATAGTTAACTAAACACAAATGTTTTTGCAGCACTAAATCAGTACGATAAATGCTTTCATTGGTTTTCGCCTTTCTTTGGCGTGCCAATCAAAATCCTCTTGCGTGTCACTTATGGCACGCGTGCCATAGGTTCACCATCACTGGCCTAGGGCGTAGCACACTTATGGGCGCGACAAATAAAAGTGTGTACTGTATATTTTCATTAGGGTACATGATTTTCAAACCTTGCCTAAGGCGCTAAAATGACTTGTCCCGACCCTGGTTACATTCCAATTCCATAAAATTACGGTAATATCCCCAAATGTAATGACAGCGATAAGATACGGATTATATGTTAATTTAAAAAACTTCTTGCATCCAACTAATTACTGAAAATCTTGTATGCACTTTAATAAATGTTACAACGAGGGATAAAATTTTCAAAGATATGGAATTACAAGTAAACCTTCGCCTCTACAACAATAACACTTCCAAGTAACACTTGTAAAGTTGTTCAAATTCAAACTAAAAGCACGTATGTTGATTTTGAAGAGATAAAAACGTCGCAAAAACAGAATGACGCGACATTTCGCGATCACCCAGTCACCGCAGGGAATCAACAAGGATTTTTTATGACGATGGAATATAAATCAAGGTGGAATAAGAGACGATTTCAATAATGCGATCTAAAACAGAAAGATACCTTCAGACAAGTTTCAACAGCATAAAATGATTTAAAAAATGAGACTCGATAGAAAGGCGGAAAGCTAGGAATGGAGTATATTATCCAGCATTTACAGCCTCCTAAAGATTTGGTCCTCTGTTTAGGATTCGGAAACATTAACTTTTCAAATGATTCGACATATAAAATTCTCTATAACTTAACCCAACTTTCTCACAAAATTTTACTACCGTCGTAAATCTTTCAGGCGAAAATAAAATTTGATGAAGTCCTACACATTTTACGACCGCGTTGCCTTAATGCGAAATTTAATGCTTCGAAAGGCAATAAAGAGAATATTTAACATTTCCGCGGCAGATGTAAAAGGATAGGAAAACACGCGGGATTCCCCGACGATACAGGCGACGCTCTTTTGCCATCTCGATCAGTTAAAATCATTGTCGCCGGTATTTCGTCCCCTCTCTCGACTGCAGGGGGCAGCGGCGAGGGGCAGAAGAGGGTGCGGGGAGAGTGGTATCCTGGAGGGAAGGCGATTTGATTACGAGAAAAGGGGGATTGAATTAACCCAGGGTTGTTTCCCCCAACACAGACCCTCCCATCTAAAGGCACAACTCCAGAACTCCTGCATAAACAAAATTAATGTATCCCAGAGGAACTGGAGTTCTAGTGCCACCAGAGAGAGAGAGAGAGAGAGAGAGAGAGAGGAGGCAGAAGTGGGGGAGGGGGAGAGCACTTAGGTCCTTTTTTTCTATGCAACACTTCCAAAATTAGAGGGTGGGTAAAATGCCACTGGGAGAATAATTGAGGAAAGTACTCTTTTGGGATCCATCC
Organism: Uropetala carovei; assembly: GCA_036926305.1. Lineage (NCBI taxonomy): Eukaryota > Metazoa > Arthropoda > Insecta > Odonata > Petaluridae > Uropetala > Uropetala carovei. The sequence continues at coordinate 452,867 of JAXCHB010000252.1, read as the reverse complement.
ACGGTGACATGCGAAATACTGCAGACAACAGACGAGATTATAACGGACATTAATGCGAAGGCGCAATAAGTCAACGTCAAAGAGAACTGAATTAACAAATTATTTTCAAATTCATGATCCATTCTTGCAAATTTGGAAATTAAAACGAGAGTACAAACGCCCAAATTGAACTTGTATCGCTATAGAATAGGGTAAATAGGGATTCATGAGAAAAATCCGATTTCACGTGTTAAGTTTGTGAGGGTATGTGCTACTAATTAAATTTAAAAAAAACAACTAACATTAGAAAATTTGAGCAATGTTTAGTACTGGGTGATAGAATCAAGAGACCTACTCAAATATACGAAACCGTACAAAAAAGATGGGCAATGTGCGTATTGTGAAAGCGAGCATAACTTTAGAGGCAATGTGAATCTCATTATTTTTATTAATTTATAATGTTGCGGCAGTTATAAAAATAGTGTAATGGCACATACCACCAAATAATTTTTAATGTAATTTAAACATTTAAAACATTAACAGCACACAAAGATTTCAAGCGCAAAAAATTGAAAATACAAAATCTCAAACACTAAAAATTGGAATGTTCTCGATCAAAGTTACTTTTGCAACATAAATCTTACAGATGAGATTATTTTGAGGTTTCAAATTTAAATAAAGAATTTCTAGACTTTACTGCATTCAAACTTAGAATCGGAAATGAAGACCATTGTAATGAGGGACAATCGTTGCTGTAAGATGCACATTGAAAGGCCAACGCTGTTTTGCGAGATAGAAATTACAATAAGTTAATAAACAATTACTATACAAGCACAATATATTTTGGCAAATATATGGAAAACAATTACTTCATTATTTGAAATTAAATATCAAACAAAGACCTCCAAGTGCATTTCAGCTGATAATTTCGAATGTGATTACGCAGATAAGCGAAGAGTGAAAATTACGAAAAAAGCCTGATCAAATTTTTCTTCGAATTAAAAAGGGTTCTCAGAAACCGTTGACAGGAAAAATGCGGCAACATCTCATCAATTAAGTCTGGTTTCCACGAAATATTCCATGAGACAAATGAGCTCCGTAAATTAAATGGCTTCTGACGTGAGTGACCCTTAATTTTATCAGACTGACTAGTTAAAAATACAATTCCTCTTTCTTAAATAACTTCATTAAAAAATAGGAAGAAAGCGATAAAACTTCCAATCTCAATTAATTACTGCTAATGAAATTTCTAATGCAATAATCATACACTTTTGGTTGATCCATAAATCCATATATTAGAGCTTCCTAAGAAGCAATTTTTTCCCATGTTAAAACGAGCTTGATTGCCGAAGATGTTGCTTCCCTAATGAATTAGATTGCAGGCTTCAGAATAACTACAGTCGGGATAGGAATACGAAAAAATGGTACTTACAGGACAGGAAACATGTTAACTCAAATCGCTCAACCAACATACCGTCTGCCCGCGAACAAAACTCACCTGAAATCAATAAAACACAATAATTAAAAATTGCAGTTAAATATGAAACTACGTCAATTACATAAAAATTGCAAGCAAGAACGTAACAAGTTTGTAATGGATTGATTTAAAAAATCATGAATATAGGAATTGTGGTGACAATTAAATTAGAAACTAGAAGAGGGTTTTAGGTCATAAAAAAGACAGAACTTTAATTTAAACGACACTTGATGCTATTTTATTAACCAAAACGATCCCAGCAAAACTGTCGCCTACCTTGAGCCTATTTTAGGCGAAACGATGTATTTTACTTTAAAATGCTACAATCAGAGAGATAAACGATACTCGTTTAAAACTCCACGCAGCGCAGTAAATAGCTTAATTGGCCCATGCAGTACGCCGTTGCAAAAAAATCCATTCTGACGCAGACATGCGACAGGTTTGATACACGTTCTTTAAAAGTGAAAAATATCACTCCTTTAACGATACTATTACAACTTGTTATTCTCCAACTTTAAAATATCAACACATTTTTCTTTTTACCTGTTGTGTTAGCATAGAAATATTTCCGTAAATTTCTCGGGCCAAAAGATTTCTAGATTCCAATTATAATGGAAACCGAGCCACTTTATTCATCATATAGCGAGATTCATAGAAAGGAAACATTCTTAAATGAGGAACTTGATGAATATTAATTCCTCGATGGTATGCGCGTCGTCATGAACATACAGATTGAGCGAAATATAGAAGAAACACGAGAGACAAAAGACACCAGCCATTGTCAGTTAAGTCATGGGATAGTAAACGAATGGATTAGAATTGGGCAGAAAGGTTCTATTTTATAAATTTATTTCATATTTCTATTTTATCTTTAAATAACAATACAACGTTCTTATTTTTCGAACTAAATAAAGGTGTTAATAGGAACTCTTGTCTAAACCCGTAAAATACATCCTTTGATCCCTTAACTCCCAGTTTATTTTAGTTGGAATTCGTCAATTCTATTTGGATCGAATTTCATACCCCTTTCCGAAACTGAATATCTTTTGCATTCCGAAGCAACAATTTCTCGCAGACCGCTCTCCATGAAGGCAGACTGAACAAAAGCAACCAACTCCTACGCCGCATTTTCGATTTTCCGGAAAAATTTTCTCCCTCGCATCCCTAGAGCCTACAGAATCCCCAAAAACACTCCCTAGGATCTGTCGCCATGGAAACAACGTGGAAGGGCGCCACACCCATGCTTTCATTACTCGCAGGGCGCACCCTTAAAAACAACTCCCCCTCATCCTTTTCCCCTGGCTCTCTCTCTCCTTCACCCCATCCTGGAGTCATCATCCCCCTGATCCCCTCCCTCCCCCCACTCAGGGTCCTGCGAGTTGTGGAGGCGAAGATGCGACCTGACAGTTAATTCGGAAGAGGGCCGAAGGGGATGAGAGGGTGGGAGAGCGTGGCGGGGGAGGGGAGGGGAGGGGTGGGGGCAGGAAGGGAGTGGATGATGGAGGAGAAAGAGGAGCGGTAGGGTTCGATCGCGTCCTACGCCGAAGGGGAGAAATGCGTGCGCAGGGCTTATGGGAGCGGGATCGCAATTCGGGAATGAAATATACGAAGGGACTGTCTTCTCTTAATGCTAACCTAAGAGATACCAAATGTTCAGGAAGAAAAGGATGGAAAAATAATGGAGGATGGAAGCAGAAACGTGGACATGAACGAAGGAAGACAGAAAATGCAGCCGGTTTGCTCAAAGAAAGCTACGTAGGGATGAATTACAGGAACAACCTAAATAACGGACAAATGAGGAGGAGCAACCGGGAATTTCCCTCCCCAATATTGCAAATAATATGAGCTGAGAGACCGCTTTCGCATTAATTTCAATTTTAACTCGAAAATAAGTAGATTCACTAAATAACTGCAATTATCATTTTATTTTACAGCGATGTTTATAGGATATTATTGGGAATTAATAAAGAAAAATAAGAGGTTAATCTCCTCATGAAAAAATGTCCGTTATTATTCGCCACCCCAAAGTAAATTCCCGTCTGCTCCACTTCTAGATATACTTACATATACGTGAAACATTGGAAACGTCATATACTAATCATAAACCTCACAACAAAACAATGCGCGTATGGTACACACATACAAATCTTAAGATTAAACTATTAATTACTAAGTGAATATTTTCAAGAATACATGTTGTTTCCACAAGAGGCAACACAAATGACGAAAACTAAGAAGTGATAAAAGGATCATTACAAAGTAATAAAGACGAAACTATTGTTGCAATTGTCTCACGTATCGCTCAAAGCGGAAGTTAGCATCTCTATAAAAACGGCAATTGATATCGGTCGCCATTTTGTTAAGGGAGTAATAATATGGACGGACGGAGCAATCTTTTCTTAAATTACGCTTTCTCTACAACTCTCCGAGCAGCTCTCAAAGAAAATGATAACCATTCCCTCTTTTCACCGACCGCCTCTCCTCCTCCCGAATGTCTCCTAGCTTCGAGTACCGCAATCCATCGTGTTCACAGTGGGTATCGAGGCCGGCGACGAGCTGCTTATCCCTCGGAACAACTAAACCTCCCAGGAGACATTCCGACCTCCAACTCCATTCGGCGCCATTACTAGCATCGGCGTGATAATGAGATGAGACCGTCGCCTTCGCTCGCTCCAGCGGGAGGAGCGTAGCACACGGCGTTTAATTGGGAGATCCGAGCGACGATATATCAATGGACTACGCTACATTTTCAACGAGAATCCGTCACGAGAAACGCAAAACATTTCTCAGTGGGGGAAAGAAATCGAGACATATCTGATGTCACGGCGACAATAATTTCGACGAGATTCTTCTTAAATCGAGCCTCGCCCCAGAATTCCTCCCTCCCTCTCTCTCTCCCCCTCCCCTCACCCCCTTCCTCTTGCGGAAAAAACCTTCTAAAGGGACGGCCATCCATCTCCCGTGCCGCCCAACTCACTTTTTTCCGATAAAAAGAGTTCGTGTTCTCGCGTCGCGAATCCCAAAGACGGACGAAATATCTCAACGGCGGGGAAATTAAGCACTCTAGGTCCGGAGAGGGGTTTGGGGTGTGGGGGGGGGGCGTCGGGGGCGGAGGGGAAGAGACACGGGTCTAAATACATTCCTCGGCGACTGTCGCATCCATGCGCCGTTAATCATAGTAACCCGACCTCTCTCTCATCTCGCTCCGTCCCCCTCGAGTCGAGAGAACCTTCCTCCCCCTCCCCCTGCCGTGGGCGCCTTTGAGATGGGCCGACGCGAGCGAGAGAGACGACGTACGATCCAGCGACGCGAGAGGGCTTCGTTAATTATTCAAAGCGTAATCCTGCGTGCCACCTCCTATGCGTCCTCGGAGGACTCGTGTTACGGCCAAGGGAAGGAGAGTTGAAAATGGTAGGGCTAAGGAAGGAAAGGGAGAAGATGGAAGGGGGGGAGGGAGGGAAGGAAGGTGCGCCCAGATAGCGTCGTCATCATTCTCACCTATGTGGTGGGCGGGGCCAAAAGAGGGAGAGAGGAAGAAAAAGAGAGCTCGACCGGGATTGGCGAGGACGGGCAGGAGAGAGGGGAGTTAATGGACGGGGTGGAGGAAGGGGGCGTGGTCCCAGCCGAGGAGAGGAGTGAGGGAGAGAGAGAGAGAGAGGAGAAAAAATACTCGCATCTCTCAGAATGGGAGAATTTCCATGCGGTGGTAAATCATGAGGAGGGGGAGGGAGTAGTCGGCTGCATTTATATATTTTACCCCGCGACGGCCACTATCCTCTCTCTCTCCCTCCCTCCGAGGTTACTCTCTCAGGAGTTCGATATCTGCGGTAGGTACACTGTGAAAACCGCTCGCCGTTCGCAAAAAAAAAGCCATCTGGTTGGCAGAATGAGGAGGTGGTTATTTCTCTCGATCGGAAATGTCGCGCGTGTATGTGCGGCGTATCCAATTAAACGAGGTCACTCCTCTTCCTCTTTGAACCCGCCCACACGGCAGAGGAGAAATAATTGGCGAGAATCCCTTTGGATGGATTGACACGGCTTCAAAATTCAGTTAAACAAGAATCGTAAATACGCTAACCAACCTGAAAAATTTGCATTTAAAAAACCTTTTGAGGTGGAATGGGGAAAGAGAGAGAGAGAGAGGACACGACGGGTGATGTTTGGTAAGGATGTAAGCAACGTGCGAAGTTGTAGGGACCCGAGAAACAGATCGGTTATGCGAAGGAAATAAAAAAAAAGAATCGACTGCCAAGGATTCCTTCGATTTGAGGCAAATTCGAGAGACGAGATAAGAAAGTCTCTTTATTACTTGTACGGAATATAAGCTTTACGGCTCACTCCTGCTTCGAGTGACGTACCCAGTTATACGACATTGTTAGGTGCAAAGAGAGATACATAAATTTAAATTTATTTTAAGAACATCGCGTGAGTTTTCGTATTTCCAAAAACTATTTGAAAGTAAAAAGTTTCGGTATGATAATGACTTAAACTCTGGATGTGGCGATTTCATTTATTTTCTTTTGTCACAAATAGGACACAATTTTAAGATAAGCGTGCATCTACGTCACGGAATGATACAAGCACCACCGTATCAACTGCAAGAAACATCTATCGATAACTTGTCATTTTTCGCTTGCTGATTTTATGAAACGCAGAGCGTAATAAAGCACTATTAATAAATATCGTACGCATTAACGTGATTAAGTAAGTTGTGGTGGGGGACGATGTGTACATTTTGAGGCAAACGAAGCGTTTAAAAGTCGAATTCAGATATAAAACATTGAATTCGACCAGAAATCCTGTTTCCTTATTTGTAAGTGATAGTGGATGGAGATAATGTAAAAATTAGCCTTCAAAAATCCCTCGAAAGCACAGCAGCGTGAATGTTACTTTCGTTGGCGATTAGCCACTTCCTGCCTCGTGCCGTTTAACGAAAACTTGATCGCGTACGGAGATCCGTACGCTGCCTCATATCGGCGAGTTATTTGGCTAAGTTCGCTATGTGTGAGCGAAAGGCATTCGGAGTAACTGAAAACAGAAGTAATATGACACGCGAAATGAGCAAAGGTCAAACAAAAGGCCTTGACTATTGTTTCTATTATCTCTGAAAATAATGTGGCACTTGGCGGTTTTCGACTAATTAACATATACTACACCTGAATCCTAAGACATAAGGCTCAATTAAAAAGTAATCTTGAAGTGGCAAATGCTGAAAATTTAAATATGTATGTGGCAAATAATGAATGCTACCAAATGTCAAAGGTTAGCTCGTTTAAAACACCCGCTAATGACGCAACTATAATTAGAAAAAGTTATTTATAAAATGAATATTATTTTGAAGGCAAAAATTATCTGTTATAGGAAATCAAACATACACGTAAATCAAATTTTAACCAAAATTTAATTAGGGATACCTTAACTCACGATATTTACTATTAAAATTATATTATTTCTTTAATCATTGAAAAATCACTAACGGTAATAACGAAAAAAATTACGTTGGGTCCTTGCACAGGCATGTCATTTTTTCTACACGGAGGCCGTAAATCATTTAGTTTTCCGTATAATGGGTAAAAACAAAACAACGCCGCTAAAGATATTCGCCGAAGGAATCGAAGAACTTCAACGGAAACTTTTCACTCGGCCTAATGTTTTTAAAAAATTACCGGAAACCGTAAATTTTTGCCGCTCACCACCAAACCACCGAAAAATCCTTCTTATCATTCTCCACTCCAAAAGAGGATCGTTGGGGGGTGGGAAGAGGGAGGGAATGCTTGGCCGCTTTTCCCATGGAAAGAGGCCATCCATCGTGGGACCGCTCCTCTAAGCGCCGCCTCCGTCAGACTCGTATCATGCATCACTCTTAGCCGTCCGTCCCGGAGTGAGGGAGGAGATGGCAGATGGCCCATGAGAGAGAGAGGGAGAGGCGAAGAGGGACCACCGTCGGACGGGAGCGAAGAAGGAGGAGCGCGTGAGAGGACGGGGCCATCCGGGGAGGAACGCGCGCTAACCGCCGACGGCTGCCCCACTGCCTCCGCCCGCTTATCTCGCGGCTTGCCTCTCGGGGTCCGTTCAGGCGGCTCTGCCCTCCGACCCACCCCACCTGCTTCCTCTCCCCCGCTTCCCCTCCCCCCCACCCCCCTCTTCCAGCTTCCTTTTCCACACGCATGCAATATTCAACAGACGCGACGTCAACTTTAATTAGGGGAGCGTACGAAAGGTAATTGATATGCACGTTCTTCGGCAGCCATTACGCAGCGCATCCAGTCTTACGAATCCATTTCCCTTCCGTCTCCACCTCCTCCCACGTTGGGCGCGGTTCTTGAACTTTTCTCCTTTCTACGGTTGCATTTCTTTTCCTTAAAACCATTTTTTCTGGATCTGAAACTCGTGTTCTTTTCTTATTTTTACGTTTCCCTATTATATTTCCCCCCTCCTCCTAACTCCGACCTCCTTTTTATCTCGGCTCACCATCTGCCAAAAACATCGTCCCGTATCTTTCAAATCGGAAACTATCTGTCCGCTCCGACTCGCCTCGGCCCCCATTCGACGCCGAATATAAAAAACCACGGCATAGGGCGAAGAGAGAGAAAGGGAGATGTAGATATAGAGGGAAAGAGGAAGAGGGAGATGGGTTCATCAATCTTACCTTAACCGCCACAACATCGAACGAATATTCCTCCCAGATGGACCTCGTTTACCGACTAAACATTCCCGCGGCCAAAGCGTTTTTTTTCTTCGACGCGGGCGATGCGTTCCTTATCTCGTGGGAATATCTAATCGGGTTATTCTCCGCAACGCGGCTTAAGGATAATTCGCCGGTTATTTTTTATAACTTCTTACGCTTCTCTCTTTAAATGGTTTCGTTGAAAATTAGAAAGCAAACCGTTCATAATCTCGCTAAATTGCTAAATCTGAAATTAGATAGCGGATTTAAAACCCGGGAAATTAAAGAACGTGTACGTATTATGTGAAATAAAGCGCTGCGTGTTGCCTTGTGGAAGATCTATGGAAGAGGCTAGATTTAACCAAATGAACATTTCTACATGTCCCAAAGATATTCTAAGAATAGCACCTGGGTTTCGTTTGGTAAAGTCTGTTCACTATCTAAAGTCTCTGGCCTTCATAGAGCAAGTAGCCAATCACGAACGTTTCCCATTCCATCGCCCCTCACAACTTCCGCGCGGGAGGACAGATACCCAATCACGAACAGCAACAGCAAAGGAACGGCGGTAGAAATGCCAACGCAGACCGATGTGAACGCTTCGAAATCAAGAGTAACACTGAGTTCCCCCCACTACCTTCCCAAACGAACCGTCTCCTATTGGCTGCTGCCAAGAGACTTTAGATAGTGAACAGACTATAACATTATAACATTTCGTAATTTTAGAGTTAAACTTCTAAGCACTTTTCATTGACAGATAATAGAAAAAACTGATGTGTGCACGCAAAGTAATGAATATGATTATATGATCGCTCTGAACGTCAGCGTCCTCAAGAATAATTATCAGCAATTACACCCGTGAATAGTTTTTAAACACCGAATAATTTTCATAGTGAAAAAAAAACTTGGAATTATTTTCACACTGAAAAAAACTTGGAATTACTTTTCACACTGAAAAAACATAAGTAAACGAAATTGTTAGCTCTTGATGGATATCAAAATTACCCCTGCCAGTGCAGGCATCGATATTAACAATCAGAAAATGTTATCATAGCAACGGAAACAATGGTATCACTTAGCGACGTACTTAACGTAAGTTCGGACGAATTATCGAAATATCTCTTAAATAATCGGTTTTACTAAAAAATGTTTCAAACGAAACTTGTACAACATTACATAGTCTACAACTCTGATAATAACAGATAGTTACATTAATCAAGCTATAAAGGAAGTATTTTGAAAAACCGGCAAAATGACAGAACTAAACCTCCACTTCCGGTGGAACAGTTTCAGCCAAAACCTTTTCAGATCTCGAATTAGTAATAAAAATCTTAAATATAAAGTTTTGTGCCGATTTGATCATTAACTTTTGAGTTAGAGTGCCCAAACAATTCTTGTCACACACAAATCGCCCAGAAAATAGCCAAACCGTACTAAGGGGTCCTCAAAACGTGTATTTACGTCGACATCCCGAATTCGAATTTTTCAATAGCCTGAATACAATACTTTCTTCTATGCTACGTATAGAGAAAATAAAAATAACGCCACTTAAATTGCAGTCTTTATATTACGCCTTATATCAATATACGTATATCTTTTTGACAGTAGTGTTTTGAGGTGAGCGGCGGTAATGACAAGTTAGCCAACTTCTCATCTTTTTATAAGTATTTTGCAAATATTTCGAATGGACATCGGTCATATCATACCTATTCATCAGAAACTGTAAAATAAATAATCGATTCAAGTCTTTCTCTAAAGCGTCTCGCATCATCCATACGACAAACAAATCTCCAAATCCCGAAAATAAATCGTCGTTCCGTGGAGGAGGACCACTTTCGTCACCTCGGCTAAGCCGTATAAGGCGCCGCTAATAAAGTTGGGCGTGCAGCACAATGGACACGCCATTCCTCAAACGATACCATCAAATTATCTCCTCCGATAGAGACGCCAACTGCCTCGGGAAAAAAAATCGAAAGACGTCGATCCCTTTCGAAAGGATGGAATTATTCCATCGACGAGTGAGCTGTCGCGCAATATGACAGATAACTTTTTCTCGACAGATATTTTACGCACCTGGATCGCGGGGGGGGGGGGGGGGGGGGGGGAGAAAAAGAAACGGAAAAAATCGGCGAAGATAAACTAAGGTGGTGTGGCGCGAATAAACGCGGCCAGTGGAGAAGGGGGGAGTGTGAGGGAGGGAGAGGAGGGAGTGAGAGGGGAGGAAGAGGAGAGAGAGATGGTAGAGGGATATTTGGCTGGATTTACGATCCCGACGATGAGCGTCTTCCCTCGACCACAGACGTATATTAGGAGGGGTGAGGCAACTAGTTAAAATGGAGGGCCTCTCCGGAGACAATGGCTTTCGACCTTATCGCATGGGTCCCATCTCCGCGAACGGGGCCACAGTCAGCTCGGAGACAACATCAGTGTGTGTGGTGAAGAAGAGAGAGAGAGAGAACGCTTTATAAGATATGTCCTTGGAATGGCGGGACAGACTATCTCACCACTTAAAGAGCCTTCCTTCTCGTTCTTTTATGCTATGCACGAGAATAGAGTATTTGAAAACATTTAAAATGCGCACACCCGCGGTGCGAATTTCTAAATCGGATTTAACTCTCTAGATAAATATCTAGCTTTGATGTACATAAGGAGAAATTTACGAAATTATCCTAAAGAAATTTTTGCATAACAAATTAACTGATCGTGTATGAGATACATTTGGTTGTTTATGAGCCCAAGCGTCCATTACGTGCCTTATCATAAAATCATAAAACACCAAAACTAAAAACAGTCCAACACAGAAAAAGATGGGTTCGCTGACACATTTGAACGGTCTTCGATTGAAAAATGAATGTTGAGCAGGCGAGAGATAAAAATAATCTGAACACAAACATTCGATGAAAATTTTTATCCGAGAATCTATTTCGAGAGAAATTTTCAATTCCGTCACGTTGCATAACACGCCATTCGTATGCACGTCGCATATTGGAACCGATCCCTCTCGAACATTCTTCATGTAACGCGTCTGTTTGCCTTCGGGATCACGAGCAAGTCAAAGCACGCCTCACAGCCCCTCCTCCGGCCCGCGAGAGCCCTCCGCCCCCTCCCCGCCGCCCTCTCGGATCGCATCCGCGCCCCCCGCACGCCCCTCTCCCTTTGAAATCCACTCGATATTCAGCAGTCGCGCTTAACACCTCGAGTACTTGGCCATAATGTATAAATAAAGCCACAGATCATCACCATACATGCACGCAGCACAATGGGCAGCGCTCCTAAGACTCAACTGAATCAGCTGCGGAACACGAGGACACGCATATTTCCACGCGACCGAGTTCGAATACCGACGAGGAAGTGAATGGTTAGGAATTGCCGGTTGCCATTCGCTACGGTACCGAGCTTAGTTATCGGACGAAGATTAAATCGCGATTTATTCATGCTGCGACGTATTCGTATAGGCCAGTGTTTCTCAAATTGCGGCCCGCGACTCCCCACGGGGCAGCAAAATTATTTTAGACGTTAGGTGAAATGCCAAAATATAAAATATTCACGAATAATAAAATTTCAGAAGGAAATTTTAGGAAATACGATGTGATAAAAATTATTATATAAGGGAATTTGCATTAAAGTTTATAATTCTTACTATTTTCAATTCAACGGTAACATTCAAGGGGGCCCTGACAGTTGAGAGTTTGAAAACCACTGGTATAGGACACCGGTTTCGCGAAAATAAATGTACGATTCCTTCGGAAAGTTACAACGTCGACTGCTTACTCCGACCTCTCAGGGGGTCGCGTAAAATTTTCGGGAAAATTGGAAGACTAAAAAAAAAAGCCCGAAGCATTTTTATGTGAGCTGTGCGGTGGATGAGTTGGTATGAAGACACGAGACGTAAAGACTAGAAGAGCCTTCGGGTCAGAAATAGGTTAAAAGAACCTCATTAGCCAATGTGGTAGTAGGAATGGATTGATAGTAAAGAAAGTGTCACAAGAAGACGTACAAGGGCTAAACAGCATAGCCTAGCATTATTCATTAATTCGAAAGACTCCAGCTGAATGCGTTAAAAACTAATTGTAAGGCTTGGCGCATGAGAGTGATAAAACAATTGCATGTTATATTTTACAGCAAAAAACTGTGGAATAGTCGAAAACATTAGAATAATAATCCCATGACAATAAATCAGTTATGTAAGAAACCGACCATGAGCTTTGTTTGATAAAATCATCAATTAAATTGTGGTTCTCATGTGTTAAGATATTACTGCTACAAAATACGCTAAAGTCCAAATAATCAAAATGGTAATTAAAAGCTTAAAATGAAATTTTTATAAGAATACCAATAGTCCTTATAAATATACAGGTCTTTATTTGGGAGAGATTGAGACTAGACAATCCCTTCTTCAATCTAACCCACTTTGCATATGCATACTAAACTTTCAAGTTTTACTACAATATTAATCAATGAGTAAGTTTACCATTTAAAACCAACTATAACAAGAATTTTAAAGTCCTGAATTCTACTAGAAACCCAGCCTTTTGATTGAATTAAATATGATTATTACTATTATAAACGGCCGATAAAATATAGTTTAAGTTAATTATAACGACGAGGAATTAAACTTTACTACCAATAACAACGAAGAGGGAATATATAATCCTCCTATTCAAAGGATAATCGTATAAAATTTAGCAGGTGATCAGCCGAAGAAAGCCAAAAACAACCTTTCCGAGGGATCCTTCACACTGCTTTCTTTGTAAACATTTTTAATGGGCGAAGCATAAAGGAAACTCGGAATTGGCCCTTAAGCGGCCTAAGAACCGAAAACCGGCGTCCTGCAGATACTCGGCACTTTAAGAGATACAACGACCAACTCTTAGCACACACTTGAAAGGCATTAAAAAGTCACTTTATAACCATTTTGCGAGATACCGCGCACTTCTGCCTCGGCCTCAAAACAAAACAGACCTCCACTTAAAGACGGGACTTGCATTTTTTTCCCCAAGTCAGAGGAAGTTCAAGAAAAATGAGTTATTTTTATTGACATCCGTTCGCGGACGCGTTTCCGGAACCACTCGAAAAAAAATACGAATGCAGAAATATACTACATGCGCAACAATTGGAGGGATTATGAACCGACCTGACTCTAATAGATAGGCCGACAAAAAAAGGCACGGTTTTTGTGAGCGGCTGTCACCTATGCGAGCGGAGCGTAACCAACTGGCCGTGCCAGATCCTTCGGCGGAGGAGTAAACACGGAGACAGTTCTCGGCTGTGGGAAAACTCCGACTCGCCCCTAAACATTCGCCTTTCTCTTCTGAACACCCACCCCCTCTCCTAAACAGACAATTAGCCCCCCCCCCCCGTCCCTCTCTCAAGCGCCCAGCAGGACACGTGTCTAGGGCCATCACGCCAACAAACCCCTCCACGCCGCGACATCGCTTAGCACTCACTGACCTCATCTCACGTCCCGCTTCTCTCTCCTCCCGCACGCCAATAAATAAATGATTTTGGGGGAGGGGCGTGTTATGCGGGTGGGGTGCGAAAAGAAGATAAGGGCCTTTCATTTCTCACGCCCAAGGGCCTTAATGCCGACGGGGTGATGAGAACCGATGGGATAAAATGGTTATATAATTATCTCTGCACTTTACATACAACGAGAGATACGCGGGTGTTACTCTTGGAATTACTAAACAGGTTTAGAGTGATCATAAATTTAAATAATGACGAGGTTTTGGGAATTTTTGTGGTTCTTTTCTCATTTTAAAATAATTTTTTACATCGCGGTTTATCAGTGAGCAAACAGGCTCTTGTTATCATGCATTATATGTTTTAAATAAAGAGCTTATTAACCCTCCAGCGGGCGCGCCAACTTTAGTCACACAAGCAGGCGCGCGTTGCACTCAGTGCAACACTTGGTTTTTCCTATATTATTTTCCAGGTTTATGTTCAAAGTAATACTTTTTACAGATAAATTATCATACGAGATCTAGGAATGATAAACATACATTACTATGTCCGTACAAATAAATTTATTAGCGTAAAAAATAATTATTTAAAATTTTGTGCATACATAGTTAAATCGTACAGTAAATACTTAACATTTTTATCATCCAACTAAAGAACTTATACAATAAATTTAGTGTGCAATATAATAATATGAACAAGAACCATGGTTTATTTTTAATTTTAAAGTTCGTTGTTTTTACGTTTGACAAGTGATGACCGCTTCTGTATGATTTTTGCATACGAATTTACTGCATTTTCCACATTTTATATTGGTAGTGGTATTTTTAGACCGCCCACATAACACATTTTCCACGTTTCTTCCGCGCTTTTACTACGTTTTTGTTCTTCTTCGCTGTACGCTGAAAGAAACAAAGATATGTCTGTGGGGAGATTGTCCACCAGCGTCCTAATCTTCAAATGCCTCTCCATCAAACCAAATGCTAGTGATTTCAAAAACAATCTTCTACATTGGTCGATTTCCGGAAATTTTGCTCGGTATAATATCTGAGCATTTATACCTGCAATATCCAAAAATCGAAAAAACAAAGGGAGAGGCCATCTTCTTGTGATTCGCGCGACTGTATACGTATTGCACAGCTGATCTACTGTATCAATGCCTCCTTTTGTAGCGTTGTACTGTAAAATGATCTCCGGTTTTTTAGTCTCCTCATCAATGATTCCGCTGCCATGCATTGAGGAAAGCAATATCTCAGCTTTGTTTTTTTCGGTACGAAAGACACTAAAGTCATGTTATCCCTAAATTCAAATATCGATGGCTCAACAGCTCTTTTCCTGCTTTGCAGGAATTCGGAGGGAATCTGCACTTTAATTTTTTTCTGAGAATTAAATATGCTGAAGTGTACACAAATTTTCGCAAAGTAAATCATTAGGACGGGAGAAAAACCGGACGGATTTTGTAGGTAAAGAAAATATGACTCACAGGACCAGGCGCGCTATGCATAGAGTGCAACATTGTGACGCTTTCGTACTTAAAGATTTTTCTCAGTATTATTTGTGCCGATGTCTACTTGAATTGAGATAAAACATAAAGTAAATATACCGATAGAAGAATACAAAAAAGGGGAACCACCATCTCAGGCGCTGGGAAGATATATTTTGAAAAGAAGTTGAATGTTGCACTTTGTGCAACAGCGCGCCCGCTCGAGGGTTAAAGAAAAACTCTTAATTAAGATGACCTGAAATAATAAAATTTAAGAAAAGATATTACATGCAATGCCATGTGTTTTATTTCCAAACCAAAAATTATATTATGTATCAATAGCGTAGTATACTCAGCGATGAACACAAATAGCTCACTGACGAGAGGATGTTACAGTCACACCGTTTTAAATTATTTGCATTGCGGAAAACAGAAATACAGAATTACATGCAATTGGTTTCTGCGCGTGACTTATTTTTCAGCTAATAGACCTCAAAATATTATTTTAAATTATCAATTAGCTCTCAAGTAGAATTTCGCAAAGAGCTTATGAAAACTAACAAACGCTATCGTTTATAACCAAGACCAGGGCATAAATGATAGCCTGCGACCTTAGTATAGTTGCTCCACCAAGAAGTGGTGGAGTCTTATCTGGATGTGCGCAGAAACCATAACTGCGAAGCAACTGACAATGAGTAGGTGAAAACATTGTAATTATTTATCTATTCTCTTAAGCTATCAAATATGGCTCTATAGTCATAGGTTGTGATGTTACAATTATGAATACATTTACAAAGCGTCTTGGTTAACTTTGAGTTTGTGGTAAAAATAGAGTAAAGCAAAACGTTAACGCAATATTTTAATCACCTACATTTATAAACGCTTACTGCTTATTTTTAAAGAGGCATCTCTCGTTTAATTCATCTATATCGATGTAAATTGCAATTGCGACATTACGAACGCAATTTCCCAACAAGAAGTAATGCATACAATAAAGAGACGCGTTTCTGTCATAGATTCAGAGTCGAACTTTCTGTAAATTTTGACCGTAAGGTGGAGGCCCTGAGTTAAATACTGTACGATATAACATATATTAAAAATTTAAAAATAACAAGTGATATGCCATTTTCAACTTACATTTATACAAAAGCCTCAAATACTAAAGCCAAAATGGATCAGTAGATATCCAATAGGAATTTTTTAATCCCGATGCTCTAATGAAAATGAAAATATCTATTTACGTTTCACTCCTACATCCGAAAATAAAGTTCCATTTCGAATATTTTTCGAAAGGTAAATGTATTTGTTTCTGTTCACATTAAAGTGGCAGCCCTGATCAAGTGATTTGACCCGAATATGGCACTTGCGTGCTCTACTTTGATTTTAAACCTAAATGCAAAATGTCATCGATATTCGTTGAGCGATACAGTGCACATACGGATGGGCAAAGAAAATTCAATAATTCGAAGAAAAGCGTATAAAAAGAGCAGAAAGAGATACGTCGATAATTAAGACCGAAGTCCACCTTTAAATGCTAACTTTATAAATATCGACTGAAGGCAGACACGCCAAATTTCTCCGAGCGCAAAAATATAGCGGCGCTGTTCCGTGGAGATAGGGAAAGGGGTGGGAGGCGATAGAGAGTATAGTATATACGTATGCACGGCCACGCCCGCGCCGTTGACACGCCGAGTTGCGGGACCCGGCGACCTCTATGCGGGGACACGCACACACGGATCGATTCTCGGAGCGACGCTGCTGCGGGCGAGTGTTTATCGCCACGGCACGCGTGCTCCGCAAACAGATATCCCCCTCAACGCGCAGTAAGTAATACGCACGGAGGATTCGAATGTCCGCGTCGCGCGGCGTATGGCCAGAATAAAACGTTCGGGAGATAAAGAGGCGACGCTAGCCTTATCACCGTCGAGAAAAACTGATAATCCAGACGAAATAGGGGCTGTGACGTCAGAGGGTGAAGTGAAAAAGGCGAAGAATGGGAGAAAAAATGAATCAATAAGATTGGAACGAATAAAACTAATTGATATCGTTAACGCCACATTATTACCGTATATATTACTATAATTTCCCTATTCCAATATTCACCCAAATATAATGGGCAGGTTTTCATGAGTGAAAAGTTAAAAATTTCTTATCAATATTTATAATACGTACCTAGAATATTTTATGATACATTAAGCGTTAAGTTTTCCCTGCAATTTGAGCTGCTTCATTCGGAGTTGATGGTATTCCTATGACCATAGTGCGACAAATGCCCACAAAAAACCATTTGAAAAATAAAATAAGTCAGGCAGCTGATTATTTCGGTTTCATTAGCCGCAAAACCATTTAAGCGAATTACGCAGTCTACACGGTGCGTGGTGGGCCACCGGCTAGTACGTGAATTTTTTTCACTATCTCTAAAGCGTTAATTCTTTATTTTTCGTTCCAGATAGGTCCACATTGACGTATCTATTTTACAGGAATCATAGATCTTTAATTTAATATTTGATAATATTTAATATTATGTAGATGGGGCGGAATTCGATGAGTATGATGAATACATTTCTATAATCTCCCAGAAGGAAATTATTTCGGTAATTATAAAACTAAGACAACACTTGAAGGGAAGAAGTTTTTCAAAAATCGTTCAAATTTCTAAAAAAAACAGGAATTAAATAAGCAGAAACAATGTAAAAACTTAGATATTTAAGAATTAGTCATATAATTGAGAATTTGTAAAAGGTTTTTTTCCTTGAACTGGATGCGAGGTTTACCTGCATTTTCAGATATAAAGCAAATAGTCCTAATTATTTCCTGTATAGTCCCTACACATGAGGTTTTAGTTGTTAAAAATAGTTCTATTTTGTTTCATTAAATAGCATTAACGCAATAATAATTTGCAGCTACATACATACATATATATATATATATACATATATATATATCTATATAAAGTATATAGTAAATTATACCTCATTAACTAATTTCTCGGTTTGAATTTTTTGTGTAAATAAATGTTTTCTTTGGTTTCACGTACGTGGGTATATTTATGTATCAACACACCCACATATAGTGGTGCGAGGGGAGGAAAAGGTCGAGGCTAATTTGTAGAGCACGGTCCGTTTCCCCCTTGAGGACAATCCGACGCGCACGCCAGACAGTTTCCGCAGAGGAAGAGAGAGAGAAATAGAGAAAGAGAGAGAGAGGAGGAGGGTGTGGGAAGGGGGGGGGGGGAGAGGGAAAGAGGATGCTCTACAAAATGAGCGTGTCGGAAGAGGAGAGAGGGATGAGAGACATTTTATGACAGCCTCCGCTTCGTTTGAGGCTTAATTACTTACAGATATACTTGGAAGGGAAATACGAGATCTGTGAACTATGAGATGAAATTTTTGATGTTGGCACTGCCTTCTCTTTCGCTCGTTTTCAAGAGTCCGAAGGGTACGATAACGAACCCTTGGGACTAACACGTCCTTTTTAATACGCACCTAACTTTTAACGTTCTCTCTTTATCGAGGAGGAAAGTAAAGTTAACATTTTAAGAGGATAAAAAAATCTTTTTCCTATGAAGCTAAAAAGGAAGAATTAGACCGACCTTGCCTTGTGATTAGCATATATACCTATGAATAAACCTCCAAGTGACATCAGAATTGGAAATAAATATGTCAAAACATCTGAGAAGATAAAAATATATACGTAGGATAAGTTTACACAAATGCGGTTTGTAAATAGAAACGGACTTAATTAGCAATTAATTCAAGAAATATCACATCACAAAATTTAGAAAATGCAAGCAGTCCCCGCTTATTCGTCAGGTTACGTTCCTGAAAACTGCGACGAAAAGCGGATCGACGAAAGCAGATCATTATTTCCATAGGCACAACATTAAACTGGGGGATAAAATTCACTGTTCCTGGGATAACTATGGAAAATATTTCCATTAAAAAAAATGAAACAACGTTGTCTGTCAATTAGGCACTTACATATGAGCGAAACAACAAAAAATAACGGCAAAAAGCGTCAATATGTCGAATAAACGGATCACGAGGACGGAAGAATGAAACAATGTTGCTAATTAGGAACTGACGTATAAGCGGAACGACGAATAACGGAGACTGCCTGTAACGAATTCAGTCGCCATTATTTCAGTAGATCTAAATACATATTAACATACTTCAGAAAAACTAAAATTAACAGCCATGAATTTTTAAAATAAAAATTTTACTTTCTGGCCTGATATCTACATTGATACTCTTAATGTAGAATAATGTTAAAATTGGGCATATCTTGTACCTAACTGTTTCCATTACATCACGAACCTCAAGAATGAAACTGAAATGACAGGTGTTGCGCAAAAAGAAGGCTTGATATTTAATTTCTTCAAATGATAAATATTATTTATATCTACATCTACATGATACCCTGCAAATCACCAGATTGGTGGGTGGCAGGGGGTGCAGCACACCAAACCCTACCTAATAACATCCCTCGTGGGAATCACTCTCCTGTTATGATCCCGTATGGTCCTTGGGAAAAACGAACCCTGATATCGCTAGGTCCTACAGTCGATCTCTCGTATTTTATTCTCGTGATCGTGCCTGCCCATGTACGTAGGTGTCTCTAATATTCCTGAGACCTCCTCTAAGAGAACTTCCGACCTAAATTTCTCCAGAAGCCTTAACCTAGCGCTAATTCTGCGATCCTCTAGCGATATCCAATTCAACTCCTTCAAGAGTGATGTGACGCTTAATTTTTGCTCATATTTTTGCTTTACGAATCTGGCTGCTCTGCGTTGGATTCTTTCTAACTCAAGTATCTGTCCCTTTTCGTACGGATCCCATATGCTGGAAGCGTATTCGACCTGAGATCTGACCAATGATAAATAACACGTTTCTCGTACCTGTTCTGTGCTACTTCTTATTATTCTGCCTACGAAGCCCAATTTCTTATTAGCTGCGCCTACGATCCTTCGAATATGCATATTCCAGGATAGATCACGACAAATGGTGACTCCTAAATATTTAACGTACTCTGCAGATTGGATATTCAATCTATCAATTCTGTACTCCGAGTCTAATTCATTGTTCTTACTCTTCCAGAAACTCAATAGGGACATTTGCTGTGATTAACTTCGATTTTCCAATCTTGACACCATGCTGAAAGGGCGTTTAAATCTTCCTGGAGCGATTTTTGGTCATCCTGACTCATTATCTCCTTATATAAAACGGTGTCATCTGCGAAGAGTCTTATTCTGCAGCGAAATACCGAGCAGATATCGTTTATATATATATCAGGAATAGTAGTGGGCCTATGACACTTCCCTGTGGAACACCCGATGCGACTTTTACCGGGTATGAACATTTCCCATCAATAACTACTATCTGTTTTCTGTTGGAGAGGAAGTCTTTTACCCAACTCACGATATTAGGGTTTATGCCGTACTTTCCTAGTTTTCCTATTAATTTATTATGGGGTACTTTATCAAACGCTTTTTTAAAATCAATGAAAATGGCATCAACCTGAGTGTTTTTCTCTCCGCATTGCAACAAATCGTTTACGAACAGGGCGAGCTGCGTTTCGCATGATCTACCTTTCCGAAACCCGTGTTGGTTTTTGCTTAGCGAAGAACGACCATCTAAATAACGCAGAACAGAGCTAACGATTATATGTTCTAGAATCTTACACGATAATGACGTCAAGGTCCGCGCTATAGTTCCCAGTCTTTTGGTACGGTACCATGTGTAACGGATTTTTCGAATATTATTTTCAAGTAAGGTGCGATTACCTAGGCTAGCTCTTTTAACACACGCGCGGGTATGCCCTCCGGCCCGGGAGACTTATTTTGCTTAATCGACTCTAGCTGGTGCGCGATACCTGTTTCAGAGAATATCAAATCTTCCATCGAATTTCCCTCATCATTCAAAGATGGTTCCTCAAATTCGTTGCCCACCGAAGTAAACGCTTTCTGAAAGTGTTCATTTAACATGTTCGCTTTTTCCGCGCTATCGTGTATTACATCACCTGCCTCCGTTCTCAATGACGCTATGGTGGGGCCTCTACCATGAACCTCCCTAACGTACGACCAAAATGCTTTCGGATTTTCTTTCAAATTATTATGCAAATATATATCATCAAAGCAAAAAAGATTTAACTTGAAAGAAGCATATTCGATGGACAGTAAGAACAGCTGTTAAAAGACTAGGCTTTGTCCGTAGAATATCAGGGGTATGTGATGAGAAGATACCTAAGATTTATTTTTTCTGGTTATACTGCTGAGTATGCATGTAGCGTATGCTATGCGTATGAGATAGGCCTTATTCATGAGTGAGACAAAATACAAGGTGAGGGAGCGCGTTTCGTGAAACGTCGATATGGTAGTCAAGCAAGCATTACGAGTCTAATAGACGAGCAAGGTTGCGGGTCTCTAGAGAAACGGCGTTCAAGTTCAGGCATAGACTATTGGAGAGATTAAGAGCAGAATAACTGAAAGATGAATTATCAGACCTAACTAAGAGACCATCTTAGGTAGGACGCCGTGACCACACTGACAAGATACGAGAAATTGATTGTAGGACGGATAGATGCAAGGGAATATTTTTTTCCAAGACAATAAGGGAGCATATCGTGAGAATAACATGACAGATCGGCGATATTCTCCTCCTGCCACAAATCAATTGCGGTGGCTTTCAGGGTACTATTTATTCAGATTCAGAGACAACTATAACCATATCAAGCACGCTTTAGCTACGACTGTTTCAGTTTCGAAAACAGGCAGACAGTGCCTGTAACTGTTTCCCGAAACTGCTGGAGATTTTTTCAGATTCACTCTATCCTGCCGGTCGTCTACGTCGGTACCGAATGGAACCATAAAAGCACAATTGCTTCTGAAAATATTCTCTGCCAACATTATCCCCTTATCTTCCGAGGAAGCCGCATCAGAATAATATTACTGGAAAGTCATACGAAGATTTTTAGAAACTCTTCTCTGATTTGGTATGACCTTTGAGCGCATTCATAGAACTCCTTCGTAAATATCAGCATTTATTTATGGATCGACCAAATACCCGCGGGTCTCGAAAAGAGATCTCAATTTTCTCTCGAGTTTGTTCGACAATAGATGTCGTTCCTGAAACGCCTCTTTCTCTCGCTGTTTTCACGACCTCGTTGTCTCCATCACCAAGAGGGGATGTACGACAAAAGAACGGAACACAACACCGGTAGGAGGATTAACAAGAGGAAATGGGACACTACAATATTCTCGGCCAACCACGTGTTCATCTCTCTTCAGAGGCCTCTCTCTCTCTCTTCGCAAAATGGCACCCTCCTATGAGGGTAATGATACTGGAGGGGAGAGGACAAAAGCTTCACGGTCTGCCACCTCTATCACCACGCGGCGGCCATCTCGACAATGGGGCGATGGGAAGGGGCGATATGCCATCGAGGTGTCCTTAAGCTCAATTGCGAGTGAAAAGGAGAGGAGGAGACGAGGAGGTACGGCAGATATCATTTCTCCTAACAAGCACAACAACTAAAACATGGAACAATAACGCAAATACCAAGAGGACAATATACGAATTAATTTATCATGTTATTATATATTCCCAATCAATTGCTTCTACCAAGTATAAATCAATGAAATGATATTTCTCCGACTAGTATCTGTAATTCATCTGAAGGCGTTACAAAATTGCAGCATGTTATGAACTGAAAATAAATTAAAAACAGCTACTATACGTTGCCTTTCCTCATTCGGCACATCCATACCAAATAATGCAAAACTTTTTAAAAATCCTCAGTATTGTAACTACACAATATTATTTCGAGTAACATTTTTTGAAATTATTTCGATGTTGACGGAAGCATAAACACAACGTGAGAATCTTTGCAGAGAAATTTGAAGACCAATGTCTATATTTTTCCTGCTCATCTCCTGCATTGTCTTTTCTATTGCTAGCAAAGCGTGAAATATAAAGAAGAGGATGGACTCCTACACTCTCTACTACCACGAAATAAATTAATATCATTGACAAGGAAGAATATTAAAAAAATTGCGGTAACCACGTCGAATAGATAAAGAAACGCCACGAAATGAGTAAATAATTAAGACAAAACTAAATATGCTACCTCCGCTGAAATATCATCAAAGAAGATCAGTCTGCGGTTAGAGGTAGACGTGATACTTTCTTTCTGTAATATGATTCAAAGAGTTGAAAGTCTTATATATGAAAAATAAGCATAGGTCTCTCACTTAATGCCTTTTAGTAAAAAGTGAACACAATTCTCCTTACATTTCTTTACTTTTAACTTCGATGCTGCATTATTATTAGTGTAGCATTCAAACGGAAAGAAAATCTATGTAGAACTTCCGACAATAATAAAATTGGTTTTACAAAGTGTTACGAATATCTCGGGATACTGCATATGTACATTATGATATGTGACACGTCATAAAATATATGACGTGCTACATAACATAATAATTAGCTGAAGGACTTTGTTAAAACATACTAAATACGACACCAAGAACTGCGCATGTTGTAATAAAACAAACTATCGTACGATTCCTGAATATTCAACACATTTCTATAATTCATTATTCCAAAGCATCGCCGACGCTGTTTTCCAACCTCTTAAAGTTAAATGAAAGCAGTGAGATTATAGAACTTTTTTCAAAAGGCGAGCCGCGCGATTAAGATCCCAGCCACGGACATGTAACTTAAGTTTAGATAATTGCTGAAAAAGATAGAAAATGTTGATCGTAGTATCACAATCTAAACCATTATTCCATTGTTTAATTCCTCCAAAATCTTTATAAAACAAGTTATTCTCATAAACTAACCTAGTATCGCCTTATTTCATTTGTCTCTGCTCTAGCCTTTGCAGCAGCATAAGATCGATAATACATTTTCCCTCGACATCAAAGCGTTTTCCTCAGAAAGATTCCGAACCCGAAAAGACGAACGATCTGACCTCCCGCACACAATCGACATTCCCTCGAGGAAAATAAGCGATCGCGTCCCTCAGCATTGGCGCGGCCATATTTCGATGCCTTTCATCGCAGGAGAGAAAGAGAGGGGAGTGAAAGGAAGATGTGAAAGGTGGCCCATTGTTGGTGCTGAGGGGCTGGATGAGGAGAGAAAGAGAGAGAGAGATAACATTTCCCGACGAGTAAGGGAAGAAAAGAGGGGGAGATAGAACAATGGGCTTAGGGAGAGAGTCTAAGAGAGAGAACACTTTGATCAGGAACCGCCGAAGCCATCTTTCTTATCCTTTGAGAGCTCTTACAAGGGATATCTCCACATGGACTCCATTCCACGGCCTCCTTGCACTCACCCTTACGGAGCGGAGGTGAAAAGGTTGGATCGAGGCGGGGAGGAGAGAGAAGGAGGAAGAGGGGAATGGAGCACGGAGGGAAGAAAATGCGTGGAGAGAGGCATTCGCCACCGACCATCGAAGAGCTATTGCAGCATATAATCCAGGAAGACATCCGATATGAAAGAAAGGATAGGTAATACATTTTGGAGATCGCAAATTTCTTTCATTTAAATGGATTCAAACAATTCCGACCGATGAAATAATCGACAAGTGATGGAAAGTATCCGATGCTCGTCTTTATGAGAATAAATCAAGATCATCGATGAATCTTTTTCATAAAAGAGGACAGGAAGCGGTCGTTGCATGAACGAGTTATTTAAGTTTGTCAAAAAATGTGAAAATTAGCGAGCGAAACGTTAAAAAAAAGTTCGCTCCCCAGGTAAAAATCTAATAATATCGAATGTTCCGATCTCGGACCAATCAGAAGCACACTTGCCAGGCAATACGAAACGAACAAAGAGAAGAACTAACCGAACACGGGCATTGTGTTAGTTCCATGCCCTTATCGAAAGGTCCGTCGTCAAAGCGCCATTCGGACCAACCCTTTTTCTCCTCGGGAGATTCCAACCGCTAAACCTTGCGGGAACTCTCTCTCTCATCCATCGTCAACGGGCGTGCAAAAGACACTTTAAAAGACTCTCGAAAAAGTAAAACCCCTTCGCGCAAAACACAAATACACCCCTCATTTGAATAAGTAGACTACTTAAGACCTCGCCACGTTTTATTCTCTTACGAAAATCGGGGGAAAAAATCCGACCCCTATAGACACAACAAGTTGGGGATTCGAACCCTCGAGACAGTGAAGAAGGTATTCGAACAGATACCTCTTATTCCTCTCCCTCCTCCCTCCCTCCCTCCCTTCCTTCCTTCCTTCCTTCCCCTAGCTATCTCTCTCTGCTCTTTCCGTGCACATCCCAGCGAGGGGTCGGCGTGGCTGGAAAAGCCGCCTTAAAAAGAACATGCTTCTTAAAAACCCCTCGAGAGTTGCCGACGGCCCAGAGAGAGAGAGGGAGAATGATGTGCAGAGAGAGGGAGTGAGAGGAGAGAAAGAGATAAGAAGAGCTAGAGAGAGAGAGAGGGAGAGTGGCTCTTTGCCCGTTCCCTCTTTTTCCGCCTACTCGCACAAGAAAAAGAGCGATGGCGGTGTAAAAGCTGTTGCGTTTGTGGCGGCATCCACAGAATCACACGGAGCGGAAGAGACTAGGGAAGGAGAGAGGGATGAGTGGAGAGAGAGAGAGGCTTAAGAGGGAGGCGGAATCCGAAAGAGGTTGACAGAGAGAGAGGGGGGAGGGGGGTGGGGATGGGGGAAAGGGAGTCAAACAGTTAAATACACCCGAGCACACCGAACAAAAGTTTCAAAAACCTTCGACATGGCAACGCCGAAAAACGAATAACCACATTCGCAGTTATTTGGTCGTTAATCTCACTCGCCTTCGGCTGTTTATCTGCCCCTTTCGAGCACTCGCAAACATCGAAAGTAGGTATTACTACTCTGAGACATATCACTCACGAAGGGTTATGATAACGCCGTTGAATTGCATCGACATTACCGATGACATTTTTTTGGCTGACCACTTTCACGTTTCATTTTTAATTATGTACCTTTAGAATTATTATTTTTTAAATTACGAATCAATCTTCTTGTACGTTAAATTTCCTCGCGATTGATATTCAAATTCGTCTGAATAGCACGGAGTGTGAGAATTATGAATACATTGCTCATTCATTCGACTTTTGTCAGACTTCTTTATCCACGTTCTTCAAGAATGCATAGTTTATAAATCTATACCAGCCAAGAGCGAATTAAACTTTCATACATAACAAATTACGACCGAGAAGTAACGAAGGCTGGATAGCAAACATTCAGCTAATTAGAAGTATAACTTAAAATATTTTCATTCTCCCTAACTATATTATATTTTCCTGACATAGTTATCACTGACATCCGCATACATAAATCTCAGCTATGTGAAATTCTGAAAACAAAATCCAGGACGGGCCGAACGCTATTAGTCCTGTGAAGCCGACTCCGGTCCGAAGTCAGTCAGCATTAAATCAAAGAATGTCAACGAGGTTTAGTGTATTTATGAAAAATCTGTGATTGCCAACCCTATTCCACAATTTCACATTTTACTGATTGATTGGATCTTTTAGTATTATCGATTATACGCGATACTAACGCGTTAAGAAGTAAACTAAAAATATATTATTATTACCCAGAGTAAGTATCCATCTCCTGATGACAATAACCACGCGTCCTAATATGGTTTAAACGGAGTGCGGAGACTTGTTATTGGTGGACTAAAGGAAGGAAGGAAGAAAGGAGAGCGGCTCGCTGTCGTGTGAGGAGAGTGCAAAATGGACTCCTCCTGAGGAGAGAGGGTATCCAGCCGATAAGGAGTAACACGGCAATCCACTTTCCCTCTCCCCCACTCCCTTCCGAAGAGAAAGAAGAACGCTTCCATATTATCTCCGGGAGGCTGCTGGCCATTCGCCGCTAAGTACGTACCGGACACGAGAGACGGGCCGAAGAGAAGGGAAAGATAGAACCCAACGAGAAGCCGCATTAGTTGGCCTGAGTGGATCCACCCAGCTATGCATTACTCCGAAGGCGAAAGAGACGGGTTTGTGTCTCTCCCACGGATAGAACGTGTTGATCCTCCCTAGCGCGGAATACTTGAGGATTGTTTGGCTTTTACACGAAATAATGGTTACAAATTATAATTATCTATGAACTTATTTGATGAATTTCCCATTTGGCAAAGTGATACCAATGCAAAAACAAAAGAGAAAATACTTTATATGAGTTTAACATAATTACCAACGTATCGAAATGTAATTAATGTTTAGAAAGGGTTCTTCTGCACATTAATAGAAACACAGCCATATTGCTGTCACAGGTAACCGAGTCCACTTAGCAAGAACGTAATCCAATATTCCTCTATGCCAGGAGTACGCCAAGAGTTATGAAGGGGTACGCGAAAGTGTTAAAAATTACAATTTTTTCATCTTTGTCTTCCGTGCATCACATTGTAATCAAAAGTTGCAATGCGACCACTAAGAATACCTAACGTCATAAAACAGAAAAATACGCCAAAACTGTGAATTTTAACGTTATAAGCTTGAATTATCTATCTTAATGCAAGTGTCACTCGTTTCATAATAACTTTGAATGTACTTGGGAGTACAGGATCATGAAAAACTGCTCTAAGGGGTACACGACCATTAAAAAAAAGCTCTTAAGGGGTACGCGAGTAAAACAGGGTTACATTTGCATACACGTGACTGCTAATTTTTTCTTGACCTCATTATTCTAATATTCTTCTGATTCCAGTTCATTGTTCCTTACATGTTCCAAAAATTTAAAAGCCGATAGTACTCATTTTATCTAGTAAAAAACGTCCAGGTTATAAGCACGATGTTATAATAAACAAGATAAAATACGTTTGACTTTTCTTCGATTTATCACTACAGACATGACATTTCAGCGGAAAAAGGCCATTACAGCGCCACATTGAACGCATCCCAATTATGAACGGCACGTAATTAAATACAGAACCCTAAATTAAATTGCTCTCGAATAATTTATGCGAGTTTGAAATTATTACTTATACATTTGCGTGTGTTTTACGAATAATGAACTCATATCACAATATAATAAATTCATGGTGCATCCACATTGTCATCGGAGGTTAGCGAGTCTATCCATTGTTTTTTAGTTATTTGTTTACCTATAAATTAAAGAAACACATCTAGGAGTCATAAATTGGCCGTTAAATACACTGAATAACAGATGGTTGCGACGAGAGTTACGAATATACTTTTAGAGAGCTAAGAAATTTTGCAGTCTTTGAAGAACTTTATATTTTTAGAAATCGTTATTTTCACAACGGCTTATTTACGGTCACGGAATCGATCATTAGTGAATGAATACAATGTAGCACCTGAATAGGGTAATATAATGGAATGAAGAGTTTAATTATGCAATTTTACTATGGAGGAACACGAAAATAAGTGGACTCGGCGATATATCCCTCGAGTCTCCGGAGACATAACGATCCATCGCCTCTCTCGAGTGCCATCTTATCTGGCAAGTGTAGAGCGACGGCCAAATGAGTCCCACTTCTAAAGCAATCCACGCTATACTATGCTAAGCGCCATTACGAGGCACGAGGAGGATATTCTCATCTCGGCGATCGAGGCGCTTTGACAGAGACGCAGCGACGCGATGCATCGGTTATGAGGTCGGCAGAGGGAGCCACGATATGCGGTCTCGCCTCGCGATGCAAATCACTCGATCGTCCCTTGTTTTTATCGAAAGCGATGGATGGATGCTCGCGGCGATGTGGCGACCGTTGCACCCTCGGTAGGAAGCGAGAGAAATGGATACGGAGCGAATGCCACCGCGGCACTTGATAAATTAATTTCGCTTTCGAGAGACACCTGCCATAGCGCCGAAGGCTATCTCTCGCTCTCGTTTACAACCTATTACTTCTTCTCTTTCGCAATTCGCTCTCTTCCCACCCACTCATCCCTCTCAAATCTCCGACAACTTTTATCTTTCGCCTTTACACCACAGCGTCTCTTCGTGACTTAAGAAAAATATATTTACAATTAGTACCTTATTTTTAACGTACTACGAAACCTTCAGAAAGATGCATGCGATGATTTTTTTATAGCTCTATAAACTATTCAATATTTCGAATGATGCTAAGAGTCGGAAAGCATAAGACTTTCAAAATGCGTTCTTCGAGATTTGGCAAAGAGGACATTTTAACACATCTACGTGAAATTAAATTTCCTCGACAACTTTTGGTGTATATCTCATAAATAAATGGTTAACAAGAAGAAAGATTCGGACAGGCGAATGGAAGAACAGATAGGACCTATCATGAAAGCCTGCGTTGCACGCAAAGCAAAATTAAGGATAAAACAGCTGTTTTTTTTGCCGTTACCCCGAAGAATAATTTTTTTCGTAAAAATGAATAACTCGGTTCCCATAAATAGTCTCCCACGGAAAAAAGCCACATTAACCGGCCACACGCAACGGGCCTGGTGTATCCTTTACATCACAAGGGAAACGAGAACATCATCGACTCCCAAACAAGAGCGACGCAACAATGGGAGGCCTAACTTCCAATGAAAACGACCGAGAGAGGTCGGGATGGGACGTGGAGGAAGAAATAGGCGTCTTTTCAGCGAAATAAATAGAGTGACGTGTAGCAAAGGACACAATGGAAGAAGTGAGTGAGAGGAAGGATGGGAGGAGCAGGGGCGGGCGTTCTAAGGGACCGCGGGCCTTCGAAAAGGATCTCGGAGCTGAAAAGCGGGATGTTCGCCCACCAAGCTGTCGACGTCTGTATAAAAAGGGCCACACCCCTCCAAAGTGGCAGAACAAAATGACGCCGCGGTCGGATGAAGACTCGAGGGCGATCTTCCAGCTGTTAGGTGGGATTCGGTCCTTCGGTGGTATGTTACATACCTGAAATCGGACGTTATTAACCTACGTTTGTCATTATTGGTCCCATTTCTTGCGATTTGAAGGCGTGGCGTTGGAGGCGTATCTTGTAATGCACTCCTTAATTTGGAGAGACTACAGTTTAGGCAGCCGGATGAAGTCTTCCGGTGTCAGTTCAAAATGTCACTCGACACCCATGTACTGGCCCTAACTGAGCGAGAATACTCTTTAATGTAGGCCATGCATTAAGTGTATCCATAAAGGGTGTTAAAAAGGTAGCGCCAGTGCATCACTGCTTCCTCAATGATTTGAAAATTACAGACGCTTTACTAGGAATTATTCCTCACAGAGCAACATGGCCATAAAAACGCAACAAGCACCATTGTCAAAATAATTCTAATTGACAATAGTTCATTGGTAATTAAGTTTTTAAAAATATATCCTTTTTAATGGCAAAATCGAACGGAAAATTGACGAAATCGGGCGTTGAAAGACGGCCGCTTACTTTACGACGAGGGGACTATGCAATGCACGAGACGTTCACAGAAGATGCTTTGATCAGCCATTGGGCGAGATATTTTTAGGCCTTCGAAGAGGACGGATCGGCAAAAATGAAAAGAGAGATGGAGAGAGAAAGAGACCTGTTGACTCTCTCACTTCATCGCGCTTTCTCCTCTCCTCTCTCCCGACAGAAATAAAGATGAGCGAGAGAGAGAGGGAGAGAGTTTTCCTCGTCGTTGTTGAAGAGGCCCTCTCTTGAAAGCCCCTCTAACAGTCCCTTTCATTTCCTCTTTTTTTCCCCCTAAGAGGAGTCTTTTGCCGGGAGTGGAGTGTGAACAAGCCGTCGGCGGCTCGGAAGATGACGAATGGTCGACTCGATTAATGGACCACGGGACTACTCGGCCTACACACGCACGACTCTCGCCCACGCGCCCTCTCTCCTCCGCCCTCCATTCCCCGCCTCTCACAAAACTCGCGTACACTCGACTTGTGAGGCGGCTTCGGCCGCGTGACACTCGCGAAATGAGAGCGAATTAAATACAAACCCGGATGAACTTCTTTTCGCCAAATTGTGACGATTAATGAGGCAGAATGTTAAGCGAGACGCGACGAGCCTTCGGTGACACGATATGCGCCTATACTGCGTGAATCTTAAGAAATATACTGCCACGAAGATATATTGTTTTTAAATACACTTCTCTTGGATCACGACTAAATGTTTTTAATGGGAATTTCATATCTTAAAAGGCACCCACTAAACGCTACGATAAATACTCTCCGCGAATGTATTCGCTCAAATTTTCTCTGGCTTCTTTACTATAACTAACCATGTTATAAGAAACTTTTCACATAAAACGATATCGGACGTGACTTCGTACGGCTTGTACTATAGTTTAATGAGTATTTTACAAAGGGGTCACTTTATTCCACGACAGCTAAAATACCATCGCCAAATCATTCGAAATACGAACTAACAATTCAATTTTGAAGATTATCATAAAGAAAGGGCAATAGGTATATTAGGTGGTATGTTTTTCATATTAAGATATGCACCGACTTCCAATTGAGTCTCTTGCCACAAGCGATTTTCAGCCAGACGACCGGCGATGCGACATCCTTATCGAATCGATATTTCGCGTTTGTACATTGCGAAGCTCCAGAGCGCAACGAATCATTAGCAACGGCGAGAATCGACAAAAACAGTTATTCGGTAGAATAAAAATATTTAAAACCCTGTC
The DNA here is from genome assembly GCA_036926305.1 of Uropetala carovei. NCBI lineage: Eukaryota > Metazoa > Arthropoda > Insecta > Odonata > Petaluridae > Uropetala > Uropetala carovei. The sequence goes on along the minus strand of JAXCHB010000252.1, from coordinate 421,235 downwards.
GAATAAAACAGCCCTTAAAGAACACCTCCGTAAGCATATTTTTTTCTCGGAGGACATTATTTCCTCATACCAAAGCTACTAGATCAAAACGAAGACTATAAACTCAAACAACAAGACCACATAACGTCGAAAAACCATCGCGATGCTAAGAAAACATTGACTTGCTAAAAAAAAACGGAAACAAAAACCAATCTCCGAGGAATCCTCCGAATGAAAAACTCGCAAAAACCTCTTAGCGGACGTCCGCGGAAAAAGCCGCACCGTCGGAGCACCAACTAGAGAGGGGAAAAAAAAGGACGACGACCTCGGACGTTTTTATCGCGCCAAACGCCCGTCCGGCAAACAGCATCGCCCCCTTCCCCGCCTCCAACGAACCAATCGCCGTCGGGAGAGGGATCCCCGCGGCGTCAGCGGCGGCGGCCGATGGCAAAGGAATAATCGCGTATTTTTATGCGGGCCGCGGGAGATAAATCACGAGGCAGAGCCACCTCCCCCAGAACTCTCGAAGGGGAGAGGAAAGAGAGGGAGAGGAGGGAGAGAAAGGGAGGGAGGAGGAGAACTCCTTCTGGGCGCCCGCGTCGCTCGTAGCCGCTCTGGTGTCGTCCGCGTCCGGGGAGAGCCACGCCCTCGACGGAAAATGTGATGAATGTCCTCTGTGGGAGGGGAGTGAGAAAGGGAGGGAGAGAGGAGGGAAGGAGAGAGGAGGGAGGCGGGGGGACCGCGAACTCAAGAAGGCACCACGGGAAGGAGTGTTTCGCAGGAGAGGACTTGTGAAGATTTTGGATTTGGTGACGTCTTCACGCCAATAGAGTCGTTATTGAGTAAACCTCGAAGTGGCGACACATGAAATGCCTTGCTAATGTGTCATTATGCCATCGTTTTGAAGCCAGTATAACGCTAACGAGAGATGTTAAAATCGCGGAACGATAACCCCATCGGAGAACTAGAAAAGTTTTCATATTTCTGAATTCGTGAATAAGGCGTAAACATATTTCCAAGGAACGTTAATTAGTAGGCTTAACCGGAAATAATTAGCTCAGAGCCGCGACTAGGTATTTTGGCGCCCGGGACAAAAGACGTGAATCGCGCCCCTAGCCCAAATCCTGTATTTTATGTCATGTAAAAAATAATAATTATAATTAGCCTCTGCCAATCTCACTTTATCACGCCATTTCAATAAACTTTATGGTTCTAAATATGTATGTTTATATAAAATACATATACATATAATCACAATTTGGCAAAAGCCCCGCTCGACCCACCCTCGTCCCAGCCCTGAATTAGCTCCCGTAATTCAATGAAATAACTAAGTAACCGCAACATAACGTCTAAAATTCAGAGAAATAAACGCACGGAATGATCAATTTTACACAGGAAGGCGTTCTTCCCAAGTCCTATATTAGTGAATAATCACTCTAAAATCCGTAAATTGGCAATGCATAATTCACATTGGATAGCTGCAAATAGGCAAACACATCGACAACATTTTAAAAAATTAGCTAGGCTACCACAAACAAACACTTTACTAAAATGATATGTAGATTCAGAGGTGATTCATGTTAAACTTTCAAATTCGTTATATAATCTAAAAAATAACCGCATTCAACATTACCGTTACATGAGCAAATAATTAACACGGATAGTATTATCCGCTCTATTTTTTTTCAATTCACACGCTCGCTGTCAAATGATTAAAGCGATTTAAGGATTGAAGTCCGCGTAAATAGCAAGAGAGAGAAGATACCTCCCATTTACTTTCTACAATATCAAATAATCAATTCGAAAAGTCAAATATAAATTATTCCGCTTCATTTTCTAATTCTTAATAACAAATCTGCGATGATTTAGAGAAATTGTAGAAACAAATAGAGCCAAGTGGGATGGTGAAACAACATTTTTACGGATTACTGGGGAAAAAATTAGATGAGATTAACGACACGTCTTTGCGGTGCTGATTCATACCTTTCCTACGATTTTTTATTTATTAAATTAATAGCTACAGCGTAATTATAATTCATTTTATTCACAAGACGGACCGAAGAATTTCGCAAAGCAATTTTGGATTTTTAACGAACCTTCTCATGACTAACGCAAAAACGAATATGGATATATGCGCGTTTTTTTTTATTTTAATTTTGTGGTAAGCCTCATGAGCAGGATATTTACTGACCTCATATTAGCATTTTACGTGCTTCTAAGTGAATTTCTTGACAAGTTATGATGAGTTATGAGCAGATTTTATCAAATTAAGAAGGGGAAGGCCTCATTTAAGAGAAGCTTTCTTCAGCCACACACAAGCGGAATGAGTAATGAGGACGTGATGAAAGAATTTAGAAATGACCGGTGTGACGGATCCCGCTCGCTAATTTTAATTTCTGAACGCGAGAGAAATATCACCTTGGAAATTGTTCCTTAACTAAATTCAACACTGGATTTTTTGACATAGACCTGTCAATTGTAAGTTCTTTCTATGTTATCAATTTACGGACAAATCATGAAGTATCAAGAATTCCTTGAAGCCAATTTTGGACGTACTTTATCTAACCCCTCGACACTCAGGTTTTAGTCAAAATGAATCGCTTTCTATTCCAACGACCGTCGTCCCGCGTCGCTCAACACCTCTGATGACATCTCCCAACTTGGGTTTAGGACAGTTCGGCACGACCGTTTCGGCGACGGAACCATTCGGCGATGGGATTATTCGGGACCGGACAGTTCGACGCCAGTCGTGTTCCGCACGGCACAATTCCAATATATTTAGGAGAGAATGGTGTCATGATAATATTAATATTGCAACTATTAATTTACCGAATCTATTACGTAGAAATAAAAATTACTATATTTAAAGGAAAATAATTTAAATTAACTTTCGTGAGAAAAAGTACACGATAAAACTTATACGACGAAAAATCACCGGATGATATGCATAATGATTTTTCACAATCAATTAATTATATTAATTTAAATTTAATACAAATGTTACTGTTAAGTTAAATTAGCTGACTTGATTTCATCGAACCAATACTCTTGAAGTAAAAATTATTATTTTTTTAAAGAATTAACTTTCAAATTTACTTTCGTGGGAAAACGTTCACAATATACAACAATGAAGTTAACGCGGCTGATTTGACTTCATTGACCAATAACGTTTGAATAAACATGGCTATATTTAAAACAGCTTACCTTTTAAATCAATTTACGTGAGGAGCTTTGTAATGCATTAAGTTAAACAATAGTATTTCTATAAATGACAACATTTTAAAGTAATTTTCAACATATAATAATAATAAAATACAATCAAAAACGATAAAAATATTTAAATACCGTATACACCCAAAGTTAAACTTGCAGCTACGAAATCTAACTTTACATTTAATGTCCTCTGTAGATCTTTATAATTTTATATAAAACTTTAAATATGAACTATCCCTTTTTATAAGGCATAAAAATCTCCTTACAGAAAAGAAGCTGAGATATGCGGAGCTTCTCCGACTGAAGTTGAGAGAAAATATTTTATTAAAAAATAGCAGCCGATGGTTCTTAGATGACTATATTTAAATATAGCTATATTTAAAAAAGTACATTATAAAAAATTTCATGACAAAATATGTACACGATGAAAAATCATATGATAATATAGTATTCTTTACAGCAAAACAAAGCCCATGATGAAATAGTAAACAATTAAAAAAGTGCACAATGAAAAGTACACAGTAAAAGTTATACAATAAAATAATATAAACATTTAATAAAACAAAACGATTAGAACACAAAAAGTGGAGGAATAAAAGTGCACTATAGAAATTATATGATAAAAGTACTTTAAAATTACATTCGCTGAAAAAATAATATTAAAATAAAAATGAAAATATTTTAAAACAAATTTTAAACTAACTAACATGAGAAAATGCACAATAAAATAAATACATGATAAAAGTACACACCATAAGAAAGTACACAATTTTTTTAGACAAAACAAAGCTTATAATAAATCAGTACATAGAAAAAAGGGCAGTGTGAAATTTTAACTTAACAGTACCATTTGTATTAAATTAAAATTAATATAATTAATTAATTGTGAAAAATCATTAAGCATATCATCCGATGATTTTTCGTCGTATAATTTTTATCGTTACTTTTTCTCACAAAAGTTAATTTAAATTATTTTCCTTTAAATATAGCCACTTTTATTTCTACGTAATAGATTCGGTAAATTAATAGTTGCAATATTAATATTATCATGACGCCTTTCCCTCCAAAATATATTGGAATTGTGCCGTGCGGAACACGGCTGGCGTCGAACTGTCCGATGCCGAATAATCCCATCGCCGAATGGTCCCGTCGCCGAACCGGTAGTGCCGAACTGTCCCTTTCCGTCCCAACTTACATTAGTGCGGTTCCCACTTTAGAAGTGGTGAATGAGATGAAGACACCTTCATGATGGGAAATTTTCTACATTTAATGACTCTCCTTTTCAGTTTATACACATAGCCCATGATGCTTTATCAGATTGTTACCAAGATATCCGTTATTAACGACCTAGGTAGTAATAAAAAAATTCGATGGTCTGACAGCGAAACTTCCTTGATGACGAATAATTCGTGAATCATCTACATCCGCACGAAGCACTGCACACCGCAAGGTTAGTGCTCTTTGGAGAGCGATAAACTTTATTCCAAAACCAAATATCCTTGTTATCTTCGCGAATCTGCTTAATGTGCATCCATAAACTACTTAGTTTTCATCCGACTGCCAACTCACCCTAACAAGGGCAAACGAGATACTAAGCTTCTTAATGATTAACTACTTTTAAAGCACTCCCTTATAATTTCTTAAAATTGTTCCACTCGATAGAAAAGTGTCAAATAACAGCGTACTTCATTCATTCAATTTTTATAGCATTCCTCCGACGAAACCGCTTCTAACGCTCTTAACCTAAAACTCGGCGAGTAACCTTTCCCCGGATCTTCAATCTGAGGCTATGAGTTAGTTCTCTTGTTTATGATCTTCCCAGCAACATTCGTTTAGGGCATAATGAATTCCTTAAACAATTTCTCGACGTAAAGTGCAAAAATATTCATATTTATTGGATTAAATTGGTAACAAATTAAGAATGGAAACCGAATAAAACAAGTTTCAATTAGAAAGTTTGTGCAAATCGAATTTAAAACAGTATTATTAACCTGTAGACAAGGTCGGCTTTAGCGAATATATGTTATCATAATGTCCCTAGGATAATCGTCAGCCAAAAATGACGGTTATTAAGAAGTGTATGCGATCAAATATACTACTCTAGATTTCAACTCCCAAAAGACGCTTCCTTAGGTAAAAGCTCTGACTCTGAACAGGATTATCACTGAAAATCTGCTGAAACTCAGCTGTTATACTCTTAAATTACAAGAATCTATGGATATGTGGAAACAGGTGAAAACATCTGCTATGACCGGGAATCGAACCCGAAGTGGTTCATTACAGCTTATGCCTGTCGCATAAGGATCTTCAGATCATTCATTCCATCAATTTATACTAGTGTCTTGTTACATTAACAATTCTAGCAAATAATATAAATGGCTCATTGTCATGATTTATCAATATTTAACGAGTCATTCGAAATAAACGTTTATAATATGGTTAGTAACGTAATTTCATGATTTTAAACGTTGAATTAAGAAAATAAAATCGCTTTCAAGACCCATTCCGAAAATCAACAACTAATCACATGCTATGTAAACAAAACAAAAGTAAAATTGCATATCGAAATAGAAAAGCTGAATTATGACCACACATTAAATAACCATCGGGCTTGGAAAAGTGACGAATTGGGTGACAAAGCGAGTTGTTATTATGGTAACAATTTCTAAGTGTTAAAAACTCAAAAAATCCTACCTATATCGGGAAGCACGACAATACACGAGGTTTACTGAAGACAGCGATAGACCGGTTCGTTATCGATAGAACTACCAGTGGCCGTAATAGGATAGCCAAAATTAGGTCCGATAGGCGCTATTTAATAAATCGCTATGAAAGGAAAGTATGAAAATACATATATCGATTTAGTGAGATAGATATTAAATTAAACTGATCTGAAACAACGCATGAAAGTTTTATCTTTGACAAAGCGTAGTCTACGCCTTCCAAGGAAGGACAAACTCTTTATTTGGAAACTTTATACCATATAAAAAAATAAACCACTTAAGAGTTTCAGAAAACGCTAAGAGATGAAACAAATGCAATTTAAGATTTTAAAAATTATTTGGAAAAATTAATATTAATGTTTTTAGAAATTTCTCCAGTTCACCAAATAGTATCAGATAAAATTTACATGTTAAGCAACAGATAAAATCCCATTGTAACTCTAGCACATTTGGTGTTATATTAGCTATTGAGATAAGAAGAGAAGACGTACAACCAACGCACGGTTCCTTTCCCATACTCCTCCCCTTCATACCTACATAAAGAGCAGGATAATTTCCTAAATAGACTTAATACAGCGACGGCAGGAATGGCAAAAGAGATGGGAGAACGTAAATATTAAGGTTTGACGCTTTTCTCGAAGCATAACAAGACTACGCGTCGCGCAAGCGAAATTATTTTAGCGAAGGGCCCCGAAAAGGACCTTTGATCAATCTAAATGATCGCAGAATATTGAATCCCTTACCTTAGGATCGGGTGGACCTCCCCATTCGATCGATGATTGATCGGTCTAGTTTCGATTCCCGTGCACGTACGAGAGAGAACACGGGAGGGAGGAGATGGCAAACGGCGGCAGGTAGAGCGGAATTCCTTCGCGGCGGGCGGAGAAAGCCGCTGGCCGTGCGGCGATGGCTCTCGGCGAGAGGGGGCGGTAGAGAGGAGGAGGGGGCGGGGTGGGCGGGGGTGTTGACACAAACACAATCACACGCACTCACACGAGGGGGTAAAAACAACGCCGAAAAAAGTACCACGGCGGTGGGCGGAGCGTGATCCGCCGTCTACCCCCACTCTTCGCACCCCAAGGCCCCTCCTATTGGTCGCGGCAGGATAGCCCCTCCTGCGGAAGGCGTGGCTCGAGACGGCCAACCAGCGGGACCCGGGAGATAGATGACGCGACGGTCGCGCGAGTGGCGTGTGGGCGGAGAAGGAGGAGGAGGAAAGAGAAGGAGGGGGATGTGGAGGAGTAGGAAGGGGAGAGGAGTGGAAGAGCGGTAGCGCCCCGTAGTCTTGGCGGAGAAGTCTCGAGAGACGGCCGGGTCCCTAAAAAGAGCTTTTTCGAGTCGTAGGGCGAAAGTGGAGCTTAATAAGCGCGTCTGGTGCGGCAGAGAGACGCCGATAGTGTGCGTCGAGATGAAGGGAATCGGGGGAGGAGGCGTGCGAGAGGGGGCGGGGCACCGCGCCGTTCATTGAAGACACTCCCCCACACCCCCCTCCACGCCCGTACCCACATCGCGACACGACCACGCCCCTTTCCGTTCCTCCTCCCGAGGACGCCGCACATCCAGCACCGCATTCGACTCCAGGAACCGCACCTTCGGATATATCCAGCACGGGACCGACATAGGTTATACAAATCTCGGATCATTTGGAGGGGATTCGGTCGACGAAGACATTAGATTCAACCCGAAAATGTTGGTTCCTCCGGATATGATGGCAGCCCAATCCAAGATGCTTTACCAACTGAACAAATATTACGGGGAAAGGGTTCAAACCCGCAAGGGTCAGATTGCTAAGACGATAAGGGAAGTGTGCAAGGTGGTCCAGGACGTGCTCAAGGAGGTCGAGGTGCAGGAACCTAGGTTCATATCTTCCCTGACCGAGTGCAACGGTCGATACGAAGGCCTCGAGGTGATCGCACCCGCCGAATTCGAGGTGGTGCTCTACCTCAACCAGATGGGAGTGTTCAACTTCGTGGACGACGGCACCCTACCTGGTTGCGCCGTGCTAAAGCTTTCCGACGGCCGCAAAAGGTCCATGTCGCTGTGGGTAGAATTCATCACCGCTTCGGGATACCTTTCGGCCAGGAAAATAAGATCTCGTTTCCAGACTCTGGTGGCGCAGGCGTGCGATAAGTGCAGTTATCGCGATTCCGTCAAAATGATAGCGGACACGACGGAGGTGAGGCTGAGGATCCGCGAGAGGTATGTCGTGCAGATCACGCCGGCGTTTAAGTGTTCTGGAGTATGGCCTCGGAGCGCGGCCCATTGGCCCATCCCGCACATCCCTTGGCCCCATCCGAACCTCGTGGCCGAGGTGAAGACGGAGGGCTTCGACCTCCTGTCCAAGGAGAGCGTCGCCATGCAAGGGAAGCAATCGGCCATGGAAGGAGACGCGTGGGTGCTGTCTTTCACGGAAGCTGAGAACAGACTGCTCCAGGGAGGCTGCCGGAGGCGGTGCCTGAGCATACTGAAGACGCTTCGCGACAGGCACTTGGATCTCCCGGGGAACCCCGTCTCCTGCTACCACATGAAGACTCTCCTTTTGTACGAATGCGAGAAGCACCCTCGCGAGATGGAGTGGGACGAGTCGTGCCTCGGGGATCGAATGAACGGCATCCTCCTTCAGCTCATCTCCTGCCTCCAGTGCCGGAGGTGTCCACATTACTTCTTACCCAACCTGGACCTATTCAAGGGTAAATCACCCAGTTCGTTGGAGAATGCCGCAAAACAGGCGTGGCGGCTGACGAGGGAACTGCTGACCAACTCGCGTTCCTTAGAGAAGCTGTGAGGAGGGCGCGAGTCCGCACCGGTGACTGACCGCGGAACGAGCGGGGCCGCTGGGCCGCCACCTGCCGCCGGGGCCCACCGACTCGAAAAGGTGGCAAAGTGCCAACGTACGTGTTTGATGTCCGAGGCGCCGCGGTCTTCTTCATCCGCTCCGCGATTTACCCCTCCGCCCCCCCCCCCCAATTTAGTCGCAGCGACGTTAAATGATAAATAAATATAAAAAAAGAGTTCGCGCCTGCTAGTTAAAACTAAGCGTTATAGGACTGCCAATTAGACGAGAAGATACCATTCATCCCCCGACCGGAATAACCCCGAGTAACGTACGAGGACATTAACTCCCCGAGAATTGCGACTCGGATGGCATACCGCAAAACGCCCACCGACACGAGGACATTCCCCCGCCCTCCAACCTAAAGGCTGTTTACCTCATCGCGGAAAAAAATACACGTTTAAATTTAGAACGACGAGATATCCCTCGTAGCGGCGAATGGCGGACGAGACTTAAATATGTTATCGCGGAAAAGGGAGGGCGCGTTTAAACAAAGTTCGGTGCACGTTCGTCTACGGACTCAACGCTAAAGAGTGTCGACATAAGAAGTGGTGCGTGGTGCTCGCAGGAGGATTCGACGGAGTGCAGCTCTCGCGGGGCGTGCGAACCGCCTTCGCCGGCCACCACGGGGGCCGTGCGCCGGCATTGTGAGCCGCCAGCCGCCGCCGAAGACCATCGCCGAGGCCGCAGCGAGTGACCGCCGCATGGACGAGGCCGCGGTCGACAGGAAAGCGCAAGAGGGCAGACTGATTCCCGGAACGAGGAATTCGATTAACACAATAAATAAAATAAACTTATGTTTTTCAATTGTATGAGTGCTAAAGTGAGTTTTGTTGTCCTAGAAAAACGTAGCCTCTTTAATGATTATGAATTCGGCAGAAAGGGTCACGTGTTGCTCGAAATAGAGCGTTTTTACGAAAAGGCACTACGAAGAGGATGCTTGTGTGTGTGTGTGTCGATGAATACGGGCGCGAGTGACGAAAGGTAATGTACAGTCCCAAAAAAGTTTTGTTATCTTTCCAATTGTTCTATCTCTTTCTATCCAGTTCTTGTTGACTGTAACGCGCGCTATATCTCCTTAACTTTTCGTTTTCGCAAGTTTCCTATGGCTAGCAATTTTCCGCACAAATGCATTCAGAAAATAAGTCAAAATAATAAAATAGTGAAAAAATATACTGTGACATCGCTTGAAATAAAGAAAATGACTTTTTCCAATGCTAAACTGTTCGTTGGTCGACGGGTCGCAAAAGAATGTAATGTCAGTGAGCATATTAAAGCGAAATTCCGCATGTATGCTGATGTATGTTTCAGTTTCTATGGAAATCCGCTCCTCATTGAGTGGGTGAAGTTTGTAGAATATGTGATATTGTATATTATATAAATATTATGCCTGTTTTTATTGAGTAAATTATTATCGATGTGAAAAAATTGAAGCTGTGTTCTTTTTCCCTAACTCACAATTAATTAAATAACGAAAACAAAAAGACATTTCAAGAGACTTTGCTAATTATTCCTGAATAATCCCAAAAATCAATTGGTGAATATTTATCAACAAATGAACAAACCCAAAAGGTCACGATTCAACATTCATCAATGAATTTGTGAGCAAATATTCAATTATGTAAATGAATTTATATCATATCAAAAATGTGGTGCATTACTTTCTGGGCACCCTCGTATAGGTATATCATGTTCGCTGAAACTGTTTAACATGTGTAATCAAAGTAGGCTAACGTAAAATAGTAATATTAGATGTGCATAAACGTCGTCTAATTTGATTAGCACCACGTAAATAAGTTGTGGTTCACACAAGCAATACGCAGTTATTCGCATTTTTCGCTCAACTTTTAACAATTAATATGTACAAAATACTTAAATATTTTTAAACGCATTATGTATCAACTAAGCAGCCTTAATCAATTACAATGTAAACGCTTGTAATATCGAGAGAGTCATACATTTAATCGATTTATTTAATTTATTTTATTGATTGATTTAATTGTTTGTGTGTAGAACTAGAGGCTTAGAAAAAATAACAACCATAAAATTTAATATCGAGTTCCAATTAATATAGTAAAATGAAAGACGGGAGGCATAGCACTATTTATGGCTCGCGAAACAGCAATTATTTTATGTGCCAATCGAAAATATTCCATACTGAACACAGATAATGGAAAAAGAACTTTATAAATTCGATTCCCTGAATGAATTTATTTTTTTACAAGATTCTTAAACGTAGAAATGTAAAATGCACGGCTTTTAAATACAGTCTCGTTAAATTCGCGATTCATATGATGATTATAATAGAATTTTTTAAATTATATTATTTAATAAAGCAAGATCTTAGGTAACGAAATACGGTAATTGCACATCGTGTGAAATACTAGTTTAGGAAAATTGAAAATAATTTAGTTTTTATATCGACAGCATACTAATCTTGAGATAAAACAATGATATGAAGAATCGAGCATAATGTTTAAAAAAGATTTATGATTAAAAAATTAAGATGACTTCTGCACTAAGAGGCTTTGGTTATTATTATGCGACATAAAACTTACTTTAAGCAAAAAGCAGACAGGACCCCAGAACATTTGCCCTAAAAACGACTTATATAAACAACTAGAATGCATAATCTGAAATGCTAACAGAATAAATTGAAATATATCTCATTTTCATTCATTAATTGACTCGATATATTATACGATATATTTATAATTAACTTTTCAAGAATTTTTGAATTCCTATCGCACTATGCCGTCCAGGAAATCCAGTAAAATTCGAAAGATTACTCACGTAAATAGAAAAGATTTTATTGAGACGTTATCACAATACATATACCTATTCCTCGGTTTACGAATGAGATGCGTTCATAAAAAACACTTCGTAAAACGAGGACATATTTTCCATTACTTTAAAGTTAATAAATCTTACTAGTGTAAGTGCCCGTTGAATTTCAACGGATATTGTGAATCTACTTTCGCTGCCAATTCTAGGACGTATGTGGGATGTAGAAAGACACTGTAGTCTACGAAAACTGAAAATCACTTATAAAGAATACTTTTTCACTTAGATTAACAATTAACGTTTCCGAGCGTATTGCACTAAAATATAACGATAATTTTATTTCCTATCTTATCAATTTCGTCAAATCCAGCTTCATTTCTAGCGTAATTATGCCTTTCTGAAATGTTTACGTTTATGTCTCGTAAGAGCACCCGTGAAAAGGCAACGTAGTATGGTTGCCCATGATAGAACACTGGCTCTGGTAAATGTACACCAGATGTGTGGGCCTATTTGCGTTAATAAACATTTAAAATGTAGAATACAATGATTTTCACTTACAAAAAAGGTAAGATTACAGTATTCAATAGACGAAAGAAGGTTCAATTGCTTGGGTAAATCGTTATAAACACTTCCCACACGCTGTTTCCTGAATAATTATCGGTATCTATTTACGGTGTAATGTATACTGATTGACATTGCTACAACAATAATTTCGTTGCCTAAACAAAAGTGCGAAGCGAATAACGCTATTCTTTCGTGTATTTGAAGGCTTCATTGACGCTAATTGAATCGGAGGTAACAATGATGGCAAAATGCGAGAAATCCACAACATTTCGAAAAAAATTACGTATTTCTGAAAACGTCTACCGTGTAACATGTAAACATCGCAAGAATAAAATAGTACACAGTTTTAACCGTCGAATAAAGCAAAAACGAAGAAAATCGTAGCGGGGGCTTGCTTTTTCTTACTTTCTTCGTTCTATTGCTGACACACGGACAAAACGCCCTTAATATATAAGATTGCGACCCCGGAACCACAATTCTGGCCTACATGCGGAATATTTCTTGTAAAATAGATAAACAAATACAGTTTAACTCGCATTAAATATAAAACATGTAGCCAGAAATACCTATTGTAGATTACAAACTAACTATATGTTAAACACTATATTGAATTATAGCATAATGCATTACAACTTTAAATAAAATATTTAATGGGAAGTGTAATAATACCTGTACTCTGTACACAAATTTATTGAATGGAAATCGTATCGCCAGCATTTTTAAATCAACCAAATTCACAACTTTCTCCCAATATGCAGTTCTAACTGGCAGACGTAACGCTGTGGGAGTTATTTGTACCCACGTCGTAGCTATCTAAATTGCGACTCGGCGCAAAATTCGTAAAAGCAAAACAAGAAAATGGTAAAGCGTAAATTCGAGCGCCAAAGGTTCAATGGCGTTAAAGCGAACGCTCGTAAACCGAGGAATGGGTGTAATATGTCAAAATTAAACTTGAACATATCCTAAAAGTAGAATTCTGGCTTTCGTAAATACCCAACGACCCTTTCAAAAATAACTTCAACCAATGCATAGAAAAATTCGAAAGCAATGTTTCATCGATGAACGTAACAACATTCTTATTGATTTTATATTTCTTGGAATACCTATATAAAAAACGACTATGATTTAAATGCATGCGAATATATAATTTGGATCGGAATAGACAGCAAACAAAGATTACAGAAGATGTCTCTGTGATACACTTAAACCACCTCATACGAATTCATATTCCTGAAAATTATATATAGCTATGAGACAACAGGTATATTCAGGTACAAAAGAGAAGCAAAGGAACAGAACGGTGTCTCTCGGAGGAATCTTAAATTTTAAAAAACTATAAACTACAATAGGATATGGAGCAACTATTAAATAAGCATTTCGATGGCAAGCGACTTTGTCAGTCAGTTTTCGAACATCAGCAAATAAATTTCGTACTGCGCTCTTATTAAAACGACGGTGGCCGTGAATGCGAGCATAATGCATTCATCGTGATTTATAAGGAATATCGAGAAAATTTATAATTGCTCACAATTATTTACGGCATAATATCTCACATACTCAAGTATATTTTATTACTTTTACTGCTTAATTTTCGAATGTATCATTCGACGGCGAAATTTTAACTAGTCATTTAATGTAAGGCAAAACCGGGTGACGCGCCGCACTTTTTGAAAATCCGTTATAAATCGATACAAGTTTAAAGGCCTAAAAAACCTATATGCATATATAAAAGAGTGGTCCTTAAACTACACAACCCAAAAAAACTTCTCAAGATGAAACAGGGAAGCTCCATTAATTTTTCCGCATGCCTGGAATATTTTGCAAAATACGAACCGTAAATAATTCTCTGATATATCATCATCATCATAGGTAGTCTGTCCATTGACAGGTCCGTGATTATTGTAGGTTAAACTTGGTTCTCCATATACTCCTATTTTCCGCAGTTTTCTTTAATCATGCACTCTCTCCTCAGGTAATGCCCAATCCAGTTCGCCTTCCTCTTTCTGATAGTCTGTATAATCGTTCGCTTCTCTCCTATTCTTCGTAGTACTTCCTCATTTTTCACCCTATCTGTCCATTTTATCTTCAGCATTCGTCTCTATGTCCACATTTCGAAGCTTTCCAAGTATTTTATATCATTTTTCCTTAGCGTCCATGTTTCTGCTCCGTACAAAGCTATACTCCATACATAGCATTTTATCAACCCCTTGCGGATTTCCTGCTTGATATTTCCCGTTAGCAGGAGTTTCTTTCTTCTGAATGCGGCTTTTGCTTTTGTTATTCTAGTCCTGATTTCATCTGTACATTTTGCTTCTCTTGTTATGATGCTTCCAAGGTATTTATAATCTGAAACTTGTTCTAATGGCTTTCCTCCAATACTTACGTTCAAATTTTCTTCTTCTTTACTTGATTCGCATGACCTTGGATTTTTCTGTATTAATTTCCATACCGTATTTTCTACCTGTTATCACTAGTCTATTTATCATTTTCTGGAGTTCCTTTTCCTTTCTTGCTAGAAGTACTTGATCATCCGCGTATTTCACTGTTCTTATAATCCTTCCTCCGATTTTGAAATCTCCCGTGCCTTCTAACGCTTCCTGCATTAGTCTCTCTCCATATATATTGAATAGAATCGGCGATAGACAGCAGCCATGTCTTACTCCTCTACCGATATGTACTCCGCTGGTGTCCGTATTCTCCAACCTGGCCTTTACAACTTGATTCAGATATAGATTCCTGATCAGTCTCCTGTCTTTCCAGTCTACACCTATATCCTTTAATATCCTCATCAGCAGTACTACCCAATTTACTCTATCAAAGGCCTTCTGCCAGTCGACGAAACATACGCAGCAATCTTGACTGTACTCTATTGCCCTTTCTGATATGATTCTCACTACACCGATAGCATCTCTGGTTCCTCGTCCTTTTCTGAAGCCGAATTGATCTTCCCCTAGCATTTTTTCGGCCTTTTTCTCTAGTCTTTTATTAAGAATCCTCGTGATGATCTTGGAAGTGTGTGACAGTAGGGATATCGTTCTGTAGTCCTTACACTGCATTGCCTTTGGCTTCTTCTTTAGAGGGATCATTGTTACATCTAAGAAATCCTGAGGCCACTCTCCCGAGTCGTAAATCTTGTTAATTAGTTTCGTAATCACTTTTAGTCCTTCCGATCCCATGACTTTAAGTACCTCTACCGGTATTCCATCGCTGCCTGTAGCTTTTCCTTTCTTTAGTTCCTGTATCGCCTTTTCTACTTCGCTTTTCATAATACTTGGTCCCAAGTTGTCTTTTTCAATGCAATTCTCTTCTTCCAGTTCCATTTGTACCGATCCTGCCTGCTTTTTGTATAGTTCCTTAATGTATTCTTCCCATACCTGTGCTACATCCTTTGGTTCTGCGACTATTTTCCCATCTGTATTAATAATTCCTTTACCACGAATCCCATTAGACTTCTTATCTTCTAACTCCAGTGCCCTAGCGTACATCATATCGTATCGTCCTAACTTCTCCATCTGTTGTATTTCCTCACATTTTTCTTTTATCCAATTTTCCCTAGCTTTATCTGTTACCCTTCTCATCTCATTGTTTATGCGTCTATAGTTGGCTCTACCTTCTTCACTGTTAACATTTTTCCATTTCCTTCTCTCATCCATTTTCTCCAGCATTTCCTTAGTGATCCATGGTTTTCTGATTTTCTTCTCTTGTTTCCCAATCTCTTTATTCAAGGTATCTTTGATGCTGGCTTTCACTTCCTCCCATTCTGTATCCACGGTCTTCGGTTTGTTTTCCAAATTTCTAAGGCGATCTTTCAACTTCGTGCTGAAGGCATCTTTCCTTTCTTTTATTTTTTCTAGGTCCCAAGTCTATCTCTTCTCGTTTTCCTTATTTGTTTCAGCTCTGATATATATATATATATATATATATATATATATATTCTTTTTTATTCAATCAGCTGCCTTCCAATATGAAAGGAAGTATTAAACTCGAATCTTGAATAGCAATCACTCTGATTTAAAAAATATTTAGAGGAATTTTTGTGAACGAGATAATGATGCTGAAACGATTATGTCTTTTGCCATAGTTTTCCTCTCGATGGTAACTAATAATTAATATTTTCCATCTCCAATAGAAAATTAAACAAGTTAGAAAAGTGTACAGCGTTTCGTGCAATGGAGTATTAGAAAGAAATGATATACCTGTACGTATAGGAAATAGCGTTTTAAAGTTCTTTTCTTCATCATAAATAATCAATTTTCTTCCTATTTAAAAATATTGCATGCACACGTAAGAAAATTAAACGTTTGTTTTTGTTAGCAACAATGAAGAAGTAGCCACGCAAGAAAATTTCAGCTCGAATTACGACATTCTTGTTTGATTTTCTTGATAACGGCTACTCCTACGATAAACATGTATGGGAAAAGAAATACTCTAATTTATTAGTTCTATAAGTTTTATTCGAAAAATATTTTGACATACGAGACTTACGACTTACTTGACTTTACGAGATATGACGGACAGTTCATTTTTGTCACCAGTAAAGTGGCACCCCTGATAGGCTTACGTGATTCATTTCTGCGATTTTCTTATTACCTTTGATCGTACGCCCTTAATATCAAATTTTATGAAAATACGTTCGGTAGAAGCCGAAAACGAACATGCGGACGGACGGACAAGACAGACGGACGAACAG
This sequence comes from Uropetala carovei, assembly GCA_036926305.1. Lineage (NCBI taxonomy): Eukaryota > Metazoa > Arthropoda > Insecta > Odonata > Petaluridae > Uropetala > Uropetala carovei. The sequence continues at coordinate 404,449 of JAXCHB010000252.1, read as the reverse complement.
GCCGACGACAATACGCGCTCACGCTGGAAGCGAAACGCGCCTAAAAGCGATTAACTAACTCGGTTTAGCTAACGACAGTATCGGGCAGATACGACAAAACCAATTGCGCTCCTTCACGGAAGTAGGCGAAAATAGTCATAGAAAGACGACTAAAGAGATAACCTGACTATATTTTTCAAATCTCAAGACTACTACAAAAATAGTAGAAGTGCGTGAGAAGGACACACACACACACATATATGTATATGTATCTTTGTAAATTAAAACAAAAAATTTTCCAAACTGTAAACGAGCTGGAAGATTGGGCAAGGCGAGCGAAATGCCCACGAACTCAGAGCCATTCGATGACGATATAAAACAATGGAAACGCGCTTCGTAGAATGATTGTTAATTATCGCATAGCCATCCATGTTATAGGACTCGGTAGGAATAAATAGATAATGTTCAATACAAAATTCTATAAAATATGGAAATTGTTTATCAAGGGTTGTCATTATCGGCCGTGGTTCTGGAACTCGCAAAATTATTTTTTAAGAAACTAGTTTATATCAATTTTACGAGAGAAATTTTCAACATCTTGATTAAGCACTCCGAATGTCAACGAATAAATTCCGAAGTACTTAAAACAATAAAAACGAATTTTTCATGATCAAAATTAAGAACTTGGTTGCATCTCGTAATTCATGCCCAAAAATATAATATTCAGATATGGATATTAAACATTTTAGAGCGACGTAAATGCGATTATATCTGGAAATATTTTGGTTAAAAATTAAATTGCACTAAAACAAAACAGAAAACTTCAGCCAATGCCATAACTTGGCTGTCATTGTTTTCTCTCTCACATTCAGTATATTTACTCATATGCATTTTATGATAGCAAATGCGTTGAAAAGCTTCTAAATTCGGGCTCAAAATGGCCGTGGGTGGAGAAAACTGGTTATGTGAACTGAAAATTTTGAAAAAGCTTAATGGAGGGTAACTATCACGGAGAGAGACCAGTACAGGAAGTCCCCGAGATAAGAACGTCCGATTTACGAACATCCGTACTTACGAAAGAAGGAACTGCAAAATTTTAATGCCCTTCCGAGAATATTTTCGCCGAATATTTTAAAATTTAAATACGAAAATGTGGGTTTCTTTTGTGATTTTCTTATACAGTAAAAACTGCGAGAGGCGGAACCTCATGGGACCGGCATATTATTCCGTCTTTCGCCTTATACCTACAGGTTAAAATAATTTACGCAAGTCTTTTCTTTTGGTAGATTTTAACTAGAAAATAGAAGTTTTTCTAAGTTTTAATGGAAACAAAAGCTTTAAAATTAAAACAAAAATCGATATAGTATGTATGTATGTATGTGTGTGTGTGTGTGTAGTGAGAACAAAAACTTGAAATTGCATGCTTGGACAATATCGATTTTATTAGAAATTAAAAAACTTGTTAAAAATGCTACAAATTTTCATAATCAGGAAAGTGTAATTTCAGACAGTTGCAAATCATTTCAAATACACATTAAAATCCAATAAAAATATTTAACAAAGTTAAAAAATTCTAGAAAATTATTTTTTTTAAATATCCTATTTTAGTTGTGCTGTTTTTTCTGTGATTTGATTAAAATGGCAAAAGAAAACCCTATTTCTATAACTGTGTTAAAGAAAGCATTTTCACCCTTCATTTTATCATAATGTTTTAAAGCTACAAGATAGTGTAAAACTTCGACGTTGTTATATTTCCATTTCTTCACAATCTTCCTCATTCTGTTCATCCTCTGAATTGGGAACAATTTCATTACTTTGTGATTCTACCACGGTTTTCAAGTCAATTTCATCAATTTCTGTGAAAACATTTTCATCAGTATTTACGAAATATTTTGCACTTACGTTGGTACCCTCAACTTAATACATCTCATCAATCAAATTTTGAACGTCACAATAATCACAATCGTTATCTGCATCGCCACATTCATTAACATCATCGAAAACAAAGCCACAGTTTCTAAAACAATTTTTGATACAGGCATCTTATACACACTAACGAACGACTAAGAAATGTACACGTAACTGCATCTAAAACACTGATTTTAACCGTCAATTGCGATCCTCTCCTACAGTGATATATCTATATATTGAAGGCCCTCTAGACGTATTTTAAAGAGATCGATTTTCAGGTAAATAAAAAAACCATTTTAAATTCAATTTGATTGTTTTCATGTATTGTTTTATTAATGGTATTACAAAAGTTTTGTTTTCTACTATTATTCATCACAAAGACTTAATTATGGGTTAAATAGGATTTAGCTGTTTGAGTTGGGACCTAACCACCAATTATACTAATGTGTTTATGGAAAATTGAGTCCCGAACAAAAGACTTACGAACGAACTTTTCGAACCCAACCCGTTCGTAACTCGGGAACTTCCTGTATATTAGATGATATGAATATCGCAAAAATGTTAAACTAACATACGCCAGAAACGCTTACGATTGCAAAATATGTGCAAAAAAGGCGCGCGTAGGCTTTAGAAAGACAAGGTATCATCATATCTATAAAAAGAAAGAAGTTCAACTTGGAAGAGGAAGGAATAAATACGGAAGATATTCCGAGCTGATTCACAAAGTACAAATGTGGGAGAAGGATAAACGAATGCAGGAGAAAATTTATCGTTAATTTGTGACGAAAAAACATTTGTTTAAAGGAAATTTCTTTACATTACAGGAAAAAGCTCAGTTCGTTGCAATTAAGATCTCAAAAAGAAGACTTTCACGAAACAAATCTAAATCTTTTCATTGTCCGAAAATTATTTCGCTTCTGTGAATTAACCTCGTCAGAAAATGATAAGGCAATTCATGTAAGGTTAATTTACGGTAAACTAACCGTTTGAAATGAAGTTTTTTTTAGCTAATGTTCGGTGAATATGTCGACATTGGGAAACGGATTTGTAAAATTCCTCAAATTTATTCTTTTGAATCCAATTAAGGTTTTTAACCTTTCTATTATTCAACGCAAAGAAAAAGGGTCCATTTCCGAACCTTGAAAACAGATAACCAGTTTTAACTTATTAAGCATCAAAATATTTCCCGTGTAGAAAAGCGAGCGGAATATTAAACAGCGCTCCACTCAGCTATGATCCTACGCCTTTCGGAATCTTCATGTCAAAGAGAAGAATAAAACCGTTTCCTTTATCTTTGATTTAGCTTAATTCTCAATAAATATTCATCTGATCCGATTATGGGTGACAGTTTATTTGAATATAATCATCATTCAACCGTATGATCAATCTCCGGGTCTCAAAAACTTTTTTAAATTTATCCATTGGCCCCTAAATAAGAGCAGATGTTTCTCTGGATTATTATTCAAGTTCACGCCACTTTCATTAAGTGATGCTAGGTATTACAATAAAAATAACACTACACTTCCACTTCTTGCGCCGGAAGGACAAGTTCGCACTTCTTGAATTTGCACCTATGTTATATAATAGGCAAATTAGATTTATGCGTGTAACAAATAAGTTTCAAATGTTCAATCACAAAATAAATGAAAGAAAACGGTTTATGCATTTCTTTTAAATGGAAAATAAAATCAGAAAAAGCTGCAAAATATTGGAGTATGTTTAAATATGGGTTTTATTTGAAATTCCACAAAACATTTCAAAAAATAGGATGGAATTTGATATAAACATTATGTCGTAAAACATTACGACTTTAGTCATTTATAAATAGAGTTATTTTTCAAAGAGGTGTAAGTGAGAGAGAAAAATACAAATTTAGGTAAATCGCTGCTTCCAATGAAATATGTTTTAATTTTTCAAAATGTATTTCGAAACTATCATAGCTTTATTATGAGAAAATGCGTAGAGAAAATGAAGTTTAGGGTCTGCATTTGAACGTCTTCATTTCTATCCGTTAAAAGCAGTTTACATTATATCACGCGCGAATCGATTACAGCGCTTTGAAGTTTATCCATCAAATGAAAGGGTAAGACCAAACTAAATCGCTTTAAACGAATACAAATTTATTCGCTAATGGATTCCCAGTGCCGATATACACGGCGATTGAATTTAGAAAGAGAGTTTAAAATGCAACCCATTGCTGTTATCCCCGCCATCGCCGCGGATAGATGCTTTGGTCGTTGATATTACGATCGCCGTAATTAGCCGGAGAGCTCTTAAATGATCAGCCGGTAAATAAATAAATGAGTGGAGAACTAATCTGCGGGAACTATTCTTTGATTGCGACTAAGGTCGGGAAATCGCAACGTCGAAGGCAATAAATGCTTCAACTGTTCTCGTCTAGTTTGATCGTAAGAACAAATTGATGCGATGGCATACTAATTCCTCATCGCGTTATATTAACGAACGCGAATTAATTTCGCCGAACGTTAATTCTGCACGCGAAGATTCTTCTCCCTTGTTCTCCGCTTCGTTCTAAAAATCCGAATACGATTTTACTTCGCTCTTCTCGATACTCCCGTTTTCGGGATAGCCGTGACAAAACAGGTCTCGTATATTTCAAGTGATCGTGTTTGTTCTCCAAATCAGTGCAAGTGACATTTTGTCCTTTTAAAAACTAACGAGTTTCAAAATCGTGTCCGGACAAACGAAAAAAAAGAAATTAATGCAAAATTTTTTCTATCACAAAGCTCGTTAAGTTTGTCCTGAATAACTTCACTTTTATCACTTGTCAACAAAAGGTATCCCACTGAGCCAACTTTCGGTCAATCCAGTTCGTCCATTATCTAGTGCACCACAATTTCATTCCAAATGATAATTAGTGAAAATAATGGACCAATCAAGATTGCTTAAGCGCAAACATTTGAAGAATGTCTCTTTTTTAAGTCCAGAAAAAACGCGAATGGGTGAAAAATCATAGCCGATATTTAGACAGAGCACTGGAATGCGTCAAAAAAACTCGACAGTAAAAATCAGAATTTATCTGAATACGTAAGTAATGTCTATAATAATTTTTCGCAGTTATCGGCCAAGTATGCCTCAAATTATCAATCACTTATTTATATCTCGCTGCAAAGAAGTTTGATAGATGTTTTACATCAACGACATCACTGAAATGAATTTTTTAAAGTTAAGTTAATTAAGGTCAAAAAGTGACAGAGGAATACATTTTCCCATCCGAAATGATTAAAGTAATTAAATTTATTAGACTGGACGCGTTCAAATGGTCTTTAATAGGGAGAACTGCAGACTAAGGAATCATCCGTTTCATTTAGACCTTACTCAAAAGGATAAGTTATGAAAAATATGGAAAAAATATTACTAACAAAAGTTGCAGATAGAGAACTCAAACAAATTATTTTTAATAAAAGAAAATCTGTGAATAGATCACAGCTATTTTGGGCATTACGTCATAGAATAATGCAAAGTTTCAGGTAACTCAATTTGGAAATTTTAATAACCTGCATCTTCCGTAAAAGTATAATGGGAATTTTAAATTCATTCCAAGCGTCACCGTGGAAATTACACTTCATCGCGCAGGAGGATAAAGCCCAACGTCTTAGCAAATCTCTTAATAATTTCTCCTTCAAATTAAAAACTAAAGGAGCAGAACGCCCAAAAACCACATCTGCAGCAGCAACAAACTCAGTCGTAACATCCACGAAGAATATCGCTCGTTTGCGAAGGCACAAGCGCCTCCTAAAAGGGGGTTTCGCCCCTCTTCTACGCAGAAGCCGCATCTTCGCTCCCGAATGGATCCGGCGATGGGAAAGATAAATAATTGAGCATTTCCAGGCAACGTAACTCGGTTAGCATCGGAAGCCGGAGAGTTAGAGTCTGGGTAATGCAGATTTATGAGAGGACCACGCCACCCTCTTCCCTCTCATCCACATCCATGGTCTACGAACAATTTTTCCATTCCCTTCGACCCATTTACCAACCCACCCCTTCGACCCGCCCCCGACGACACCATCTAGCCCCAAGTGCCACGCCACAAAGGGATAGATGGAGCACTCACTAATGCGGCGGGGGAGAACCCGTGTAAACGATCGAGCCGAGAGGAACTGCCATTTGCTCACGCTTCTAATCTCCAAAGCATTCGACCGAACCAGTCCAGTCACTGGTAGGGCCGAATCATCGTTAGAGCTATCTTTATGAGTAGCAAATATTCGTCGAATAGTCTTTTTAGGCGCGTTTCGCCTCCTGCGTGAGCGCCTATTGTCGTCGGTCCGTCCGTCCGTCCGCATGTTCGTTCTCGGCTTCTACCGAACGGATTTTCATGAAATTTGATTACATTTTTATCGTAGGAGTAGCCGTTATCAAGAAAATCAAACAAGAATGTCTTAATTCGAGATTACCTTAGAAAATTTCTTGCATGGTTACTTCTTCATTGTTGCTAACATAAACAATTTCAGAAAAATAAGTTTTATTTCCTTACGTGTGCATGCAATATTTCAAAATAGGAAAAAAATGGATTATTTATGATGAAGAAAAGAACTTTAAAACGCTATTTCCCCTACATATAGGTATATATATCATTTCTTTCTAATATGTACTCCATTGCACGAAACGCGCCCATTTGTGATACGCTGTACACTATCCTAACTTGTTTAATACTAAAGAAAGCCGCAGCCTAAACCGAAAATATTAATTTCTAAAAGGCAAAGAATAGAGTATTCCCCTTCGCGTGGAGTATTAGTGAGAGAATTGGAAAATTCTGTAAGAGACGAATATCTTTCTAAAGTGATGTAATGTCAAATTATTTTAGAGGCGAACTTTTATAAATTCCATGAACAGAAACTTCGGATGTCAAAACTATAATAAAACATTACGGTTGGAGTGCGTAGTACATTGTTTAAGCTTGAGAGAGCTTGCTTGACAGCTTGGCAAAAAAAGGCTTTTTGAGAAACTAACATAACAATAAATGTATGAGGTCAAGAAAATCTAAATTAGTATCATTTCAAGTTATTTAAATGACGGAGCAATTTCACAACACTCGGAAGAAGATACTTTCTTTTTGCAAACATTTTCATTGGTCGGGAGATGGAACTCTTTCTATTCGAAAGGCGAATCACATCTAGAACATGACGAAGCACACCTCGATAATCTTCAAAAACGATTTTCTTTTCAACGCCACGGGTCTTGATATTCCTGAAGCAACTCGGAAGGTTTTCAACAAAAAAATTGTCAACGGCACGCGGCTGTGGGTTGCGGAGGACGAATTGAAATTAAAATGAGGGAAATTATTAAAGAGGGGATATTGATGCATTTAAGAAAAGAAAACTAACTTCATAGGATGCGGTAAAAGGACAAGGTGGAGGCATCAACGGAAATAGACCTTGGAGAGAGGAAGAGTTCACTATAGTATGCTAAAGCGTCATGCAAAAAAACGAAAAATACTGTTTTGCCCACATAACTCATCCAGAAGAATCGGGCATAAGTTATTTATGCTATATATTGTTTCACTGATATCTAATTTTCGGTATAATTTGATCTGGATAACTATTATCACCATGGCTACCTAGCGCAGTGATTATTATATGACCTTCTTTTGGATGGATTGACGAATATATCATAAATATTTGGCTAAACAACCTTATTTAATGGAATATCAAATATAAACATTAAAATTAATGCGACTTTCAGATATTAGCATAATGTAAAATTCATAAAAACCAATAAATATTTGGGATATTTAAATGAGTACAGAAAATTAGAATTATTTGGTTTTCAACTCATTTTACCATTTCGCTTCCTGCGCATTTAATTACTTTTCAGCCAACCAGAGGCGGAATCGAGCAAAATTAACCATTTTAGATGAACTGTTAGTATTATTATCAATCAAATAATTGTTAGGGCGTGTTTGTTAAACCATAGAACTGCGTTTAAAGTACGATAAACCAAACTAAAATATATAAAATGACAACCAAAGGTGTTGATGATATAAAGGTTCGAGCGAATTAAGACTACTTGATGGAGAAAAGAACAGCAACTCTCAGAAAACTCAATCATTTACGATAGAATTTTTAATAATATAGTTTTCCATAGCCGAAGAATGTAATAGTCAACTAAAATTTACCAATAGGCTTCTTGAATCCTGCATTAAACATCCTTCTGCTCGGTGCAAGCGAACTAAACTCTCATTCCAGACGATTGCAGTTCTTTCATCGATTAGCTGTGTAAATCGCCAACGTATGAGAGGTAGGTGACGTGTTAAAAGGGTGAGTACGTGAGTACTTAAGTACTTAAGTAGAACAAATATAAACGAGTTAGAGTAAAACTTGAGATTCGAAAAGGATAAATGATTGCAGGGAGGTTCTGAACATGTCCTATACCTACAAAGAAGTGGACTCACATTGAACTCATTATTATTGCGGCGTTAAAGCTTGAGATAACTCGCCTAAAACAAAAGATTAACTATACTACCTTGTTGTTAAATGTAAATAGCATTGACATTTGTCGGCAAAATAAATGAATCCATTTTAATGAAATCGTGTGAGTTTTCGAATCAATTTTGAAAGACATCAAATATATACTTTATACATAAATATACAAAATGTATACATAAATATATACACACATTTATGCAAACTTGAGTGAAATTTGCATAAAAATTACAGGGCACAAGAGCAAGCACGCGCCACAAGAAACTAATGAAAATTATTTTATCGCTGTTCACATTACGAGATGGACGACAAGATGATTGCTGACGCTAATGGCAGCGTAGTTCATCGCTCAGCTGGGAATAGTTACTCTCGGATTAAGTCTCGCGAACGTCGCGAAGACACGGAAAAGGGTCGAGAGAGAGAGCAAGAGGACGAGCGGGAAGAAAATTCCCTCGAGCAAAGCGAGCAAACATCGCGATGTTCAATCTCGACCATCAATTCGCCGAGGAAAGACCTCACGCGAGGGCCACTCATTCGTCCTTCCTTCCTAAACTCAGAGGAGTACCAGAAGCGCCGTCTGGTGGCGGCGAGCGCCTTCCTGCGGACGGGGATCGCTCTCCCCCGCGAAAGGGGCGAAACGGAGCCCCGGTGGGGGCGGATGCCGCGTCCTCATCCTAGCCAGAACACCCGTCACAGTCTCGACCCATTAGCATCCGAGGAAGAGGTGCCCTCGAAGGCGGGCCAGAAGGGGAGGCGGTTAAGGGAGTGGGGAGGGAAGAGGCGCGCGCGGGTGCGGAGGCCGGTAAGCGATGGGGGTGCCAAAGCGAGTCAACGGAAGGTATCTTCAAGCGTCATCTTCAAAAGGTGTGCGTGCCTCGGGAAGAGGGTGTTTTTTCTTTCGAAGCGAGACGATAAAGACGGGGAGAAGGCAAAGGAGAGGAAGAAATATGAGAGAGGGAAATTTTCGCAGAAAGGCGAGACGGGGGCTGCGAGCGGGACCGTGAGCTCGAAAAAAATATATATCACAAGATTCCGTCGGTTAGAAAACCGAACGAGAAAGCTCGGTTCCTAAAATACGTCATTACTCACTTTCGTAAAAAGAATCTTAGGTAGCGCACCGTTCACATTGGAGCGTCTAAATAGAGAGGAATAGGAGAGAAAGGTAATGACTGAAGCACTGCTGCGAACGTAGCGAACAGAGGTAAGTTGGGATGGAGGCCGAAGATAAAGAGTTTTGTTTTAGAAGTGTAAGTTTACAAAAGGCGGCGTTGACGAAAAGGCGGTGGAGGTTGAGATATATATCTGTGTATTGTATCATCAGTCAATGCCACTGTCGAGACATCCGGACAAAGAGAGCGATAAATATGAGGTGAATAAGACGAGAGAGGGAGAAAAAGAGAGGAGGAAGGCAGAGAACAAGTGGGAGGGAGGGATGCGATGGAGGAAGTGGATAGAAAAGGATTAGAGGGAAGAGAGGAGCGTACAAAGAGAGGGAAAAGAGTAGGAGGAAAATTAAAAGTGACAGAAGGAAATAGAAAGAGAGAGATACGGGAATAAGAGGGAGGAGGAGAATGGAGCAAGAGAGAAATAAATAAAGAAAGGAGAAGTAGGCCACTGGATGAGGGATGGGAGCATGGGCGGATTCAAGGGAGAGGGGGGATAAAGGGGGGTAATTACCCTCACCCCCTAGAATTTCTGCACACTCGAAAAATTACCCTTTAAATCTCATCCTTCGTGCTGAGCAGTTCATAATTTAAGTTCTTTCACTCGCTTCACTATAATAGACTGTACCGTTTCACTGTATGTATTCGCTATTTGCTATTAAGTTCTACATTTCGTTTTTCTGATTATACTATGTATTAAATAAGATAGTTTCAAATATTTTATTAAATAACTTTTATATTAACCTCACAAGATATCTTATATCTATAATATATAACTGAAAGTAAGTTTTATTTCACTTTGAGTTTGTACCCGCAAAGGGGTACTTAAAATTCAGTGAAAAGTGAAACTCACTACACGTACACCTATGTATAATTAAGCAAGATAATTGAAAGTGTAACGTGAAGCGCCATATAACTTTTACAAATGTTCTTAATAAACTTTAGTAAATCAGCATTGTTGTATAAGAAGAAACTTATTCTACTAAAACTGTCGCGAATTTTGTTCTTCCTTACCAACAGAACTCACAATTGTAGTAAATCAAAATCTATTTTATTCTTTTTAGTGCATAATACAAAAGATGTTTTTTAAAAAACATTTTTTTATTAATTTATCTTTTCACTCCTAAATAACCCCCCTCCCCTCCTTGGATGAAGCCTGGGTCCGCCCATGGATGAGAGGAATAAATGCGAGAGAGAGAGAGAGGCGAGAGAAAGGCGCAGGCGAGGAGAAGGGAGACCGCGCGAGGCAGTAGAGAAGGAGAGAGAAACAGGCATTATATCACATTATGCTGACATTACTCTCGGCGTACATGTACTAGGAGTATATGGAGAAACAAGTTGAACCATGAATAATCACGGACCTGTCTACGGACAGACTACCTATGATGATGACATGTACTCGCCATCAAAGAAATGGGTTGATTGAATTGGAAAGGAAATCGAAAGTAACGGTGAAAATGAAGGCTTAGATTATTCCAAGAGACTTGTGAGTTTCCTATCTCAAGAGCATAATGTAAAATAATGATAAACGTAGCAGTGAAAACTCCGTTCCATTGCTCACCCACTTGGGGGATTTTCAAAGATTGAAAAATATAAAAGCACCCCAAGAATGAAGTAGCGGACTAAATTCTCACAGTATCGATTTCAGACGTATAAATTAAGGAAAATTTCTAATAAAAGACAATCTACGTTCGGAATCTGAAATTATTGTGGTTAAAAATTTTTCAATGACATCCAATAGAAATAAATATTAAAACAATAAAAAGTGAAAATTATTTAGGGAAACAAATGACCAATTGCGTGTATAACGCAAAGGAGATCATATGCAAAATGCAACGCGATAATCTCAGAAAATCCACAAAAGTGGCATTATAAACAAGTTCGAACAAAATTGGAGCAAGTTTTTTTTATATTTGCAGCATCGCTTGAAAAAGATGATTGAATTAATACTTCTATCAGTTACAACTTTATAAATAATAAATCAATACAAGAAAAGAAACACTAAAAATTAAGAACAAAATTCTATGCTACGAAAGCAGGCATACGAATAGAATAACAGCAGCGCTTTATAATTCAACCGTAGCCTGATGTGAAAAATATAATACTCGGAAGAAATAATAAGTCCCGAGACGATATAACACCACTTAAAATGGAGAGAAAAAAATATAATTAATTCCTTCCCCGGAGACCAGAAATTGCCTCCCAAATTGATTTTTTTTAGTCCGTCGCAACACGTGCTACGTGACCTCACCTCACCCGCACGACACCCCAGCAGAGACGGTCAAAAGGAGGATTTATAGGCCAACAACTTTAGAGACAAAAATATCAAATTTCTTCGCGAAAAACGAAAATGGCATGTTTACATATGACGCTTCGAGAAAACCCTTAATAACGACGAGTGGAAAATAGAAAGGCGAAAAACACAATGAGGGACTAAGAAAGGAACCACACCATAATTCCAGATGGGAAAAGGCAGCACCAGCCAGCGGAGGAGGATCTTACTGGCGAGCAACCCGAGCACCACCTGGCCACGAAAAAAAGAAACCATCGCGCCACGCCAAAAAAAAACACCTGCCGCACGTTCTCAGATCATACGGACCGTTAAGAAGCCACAGAGAAAGAGAGTGGGGGGAGGGGTGGTGGTTTTGGCGCACAGAGGAGAGAAGGGCGCGAAAGAAGAGGCATGATATAAAAGGAGAGCGCAGAAGCGAGAGGTGATAGAGGGAAAGAGGGAGGAGATATAGGGAGGGAGGAGATAGAGGGAGGGAGGAGATAGAGGAAGAAAGAGGAGATAGAGGGAGGGGGAGGGAGGAGATAGAGGGAGGGAGAGAGAGGAGATAGAGGGAGGGGGAGGGAGGAGATAGAGGGAGGGAGAGAGAAGATAGAGGGAGGGAGAGGGAGGAGATAGAGGGAGGGAGAGAGAAGATAGAGGGAGGAAGAGAGAGTGGAGATAGAGGAAGGGGGAGAGAGAGGGGGAAAGGAGATAGAGGGAGAGAGAGAGGAGATAGAGGGAGGGAGAGAGGAAATAGAGGGAGGGAGAGAGAGGAGATAGAGGGTGGAGAAAGAGGGAGGGAGAGAGGAGATAGAGGGAGGGAGAGAGGAAATAGAGGGAGGGAGAGGAAATAAAAGGAGGGAGAGGGAGGAGATAGAGGGAGAGAGGAGATAGAGAGAAGGAGAGAGAGAGGAGATAAGAGAAAGTGAAAATGCAGCGATACAAGGGCGGGAAGATGGGAGTCGTCGGTATTGAAGAGAAGTCGCCAGGCAAGAGTGTGCATCGGCGGAGAAAGACCTCCGACGCTTCCAACGCCTCTTCCATCGTGGATGCAGGAGGGTGACGGAGGGGAAGGAAATGGAATGGGAGGAAGAGGAGGGAAAAAGCACGCGCTTCTCACCCATGTTTCTTGGACCTCGGGAAAAAGGCGATAGGAGCCGAGTGAAAATAAGGGACGGCGAGGTTCGAGCACCGCCTATTCCTCACCTCTAAGGAGGGGAAGGGGTGAGGTGGGGGACAGAAGGAGGGGGAAGGAATCGGACGGGATGTTACGGTGTGTGGGAGGGAGGGCAAACGCCCACGCACGCTCCGATGCCATGGCAACGGGGCATGAGATCCACTCGCGGATTACTTTACGGCCAAGGGAACTCCAGGAAAAAGGACGCTCTCTCCCCTTCCCTCCCCCCTCCTTCTATCTCTCTCCCTCTCTTTGAGGAATCTGAAAAGGGCTTCGCCTCGTCCAGGACTTGGTATGAAGGAACAGATGGTAGGTAGGTGGGTGGGTTTATACGTACGTGCGTGTGTTTGCGTTGGTTTTATTGTGCCGGGGCTAAATTACCAACTTTATGTACTTCTCTTTCACTGAAGGGATTGCTGTCCTACGTCACGCTTTCGCTGTTCCGTGCAAAAGATCAAACGCGTCCAAAGGACAAAAAACTATGCGGTGCAGTTTGTTACTCTCAGAAGGATTGTTGCGGAGGCATTATCATTTTCTGACGGCGAAGGTTTTATAGACAAAAAACTTGGGACGCTGAATCACTCGTACTTTAGCTTTAGATTCGCAGCGATACTTTATTTATATTTCAATAAAAACGGACATGACAATTTCTACTGATAAACGAAAGTAAATTGAAATATGATTTATGCTTTACTTCAGTCAATTACTTTAGGGATCAATTCGCTAATGAATGTTACTTAAGTCATGTATTCATTCATAATTCCAAGAGAATGAAAGAAAGACGCACATTTGCGGTAAACCGCTGTCGAAGTAATATCACTTCAGTTAAACTTTTTTTTACAAACGATATCCCAATGCTTAACTGAAACCAAATACAATATATAGGAGCATCGTATATGTTCACAAATATTCAGAAGGTTAATTAAACGTGGAGAGATAGTCTTTCCAAACTTTCCATATTCGTTTTTGATGAAAGTTGTAATCGAAAAAACATTCCCTCGTTTAATATTTAAGTTAAATTTTTTTCATGTTTATACTATGCTAACAGAATGATAATGAATTTGTAAAGTATTTTTCAATTACAGCATATGAACTGTAATTGTATAAACTTTACAAATTACTTCCAGCTATTATATATGTCAATATCAATTATAATTCACCTTTAAACATATAGTCCGTTATGAGTTAATTGTAGCCGTCGCTTATCTTCAACTACAAAGGTTTAGTAGAAAATTATTCAAACGACGACTTTTAAACTCACGACTTAAAAAATGTATAATACATTTTAAATGTATTTCTCCATTTATACCGAAGTTTGCTTCATGGAGTACTAGAAAATGTGAATATATTATCCACTTAAAAACCATAGGGTTATCGATTTAACAGCATTTCTTCCAATAATAGACCTCTTATATCATCGAGAGCACTTATAGTCTCGCTGCAGCCCTTTAAGCGCCCCCTTCTAAAGCAGCGAACATTATAACACGGCACAACAATCCATTACAAAATAAAACAATGTGGTCATAAATGCCACTTTCTAGAATCGTTTCCTCCTCTTCGACTTAAATCAGCCTAATTTTTAGAACCCCGGCGCGCGGCAAAAAACAGCAATAAACCCATTCGAGCGCGGGAGGCGAGAATTTTTAACACCCGAGAGACGGAGACACCCACGCAGAATCTCTAACTTCCCTCTTGACTTGAGGGGGCGGGAAGAAAGGGAAAGGGGATACCAGTAAAACACCGAAGGACAACTCTTCAATTTTTTTGCGTCACTCATTTATGACAAGGACGTGCAGGAAGGAATAATTTTCGAGAGGGCAGCACGTGGCCCTAAGGGCTCCATTTGATGGAAGGCAACGCGTTAAAGAAACGGTTTTAAGTAGGTACGGCAGTAATACGCGCTTAATTGGACACACGCGCTGACTTTCTACGGGGCAAGACTAAATGTATACCCAAACAAGAAAAGGATTTCCTATAAAAAAGGAGAGTTAAATGATTTTCATCTCTTTCGCATATGAGTAGGTATATGAAATCGATAAAATATTTGCCGCGTTACGGAAAGGAAGACGACTCTGCGATTAACGAGTGACCATACATTATGGATCAAGACTTTATAGAAAGCAGCGACATCTTCGCATTCGCCTACAAAAACCGAATGCTGATAGAACAGCTTGAAAGCACAATCACTGATTGCTTTAATTGCATAAGACCTGTTTGAAATTCCTTTGCATAGGAATATTATGATTACGGTCACTTATCGTTTAAATCCATAATGAGACTTCCGAACTGTATAAGTGCTAATAAGGTCAACAAATATTCCCCACTAGTAAAGACTTCCTCAAAGTAACACAGATTAATAGAAAGGAAAACTCGATGTTTTGGAAGAATGATATACAGTCACTCAAATTAGTATATATAGAAATTCCCAAATGTCCGTCTGTCTGTCTGGCTTTCTGTCACGGTACTTTTGGACATCTCACGATGGAATTAAGAGCTGAAACTTTCAAAGCCGTTAAACCCCCATGAGGTGGTGCCTAGAAAAATCAAAAAGCCCTGAAAAAGTCCTTGGTTCGACTCCAGAAGACACGTTTATACGTAATTTTTGATTTTTCAATGTGTAAGATTTTCTTCTTTCCTTCACCTAAATAGGTAAATATGGACCTATTTCATTCGTTTTAGCTTTAGTCGACGACTAAAACTCTGTTTTATCTTATTATTCCGATGTTTACATGTTACACGGTCTAATCTCTCAGAAATACGCAACTGTTTTCGAAATTTTAAGGATATTTCGTTCTCTTTCCGGGAGGTACCAAGGCGACCATCACTGTTGCCTCGGATTCAATTAGTTATTCTCTTCACACTTTTGTTTATCCATCGAAATTATTGTTGCAGCAACGTCAAACTTTATACATAGCAATGTAAATATTTACGGATAATTATTCAATTAACTGCGCATGGGAGGCGTTTCTAACGATTAAATCAAAGCAGTTGAATCTTAATTTCATCGTTTAAATGCTGGAATCTTACCATTTTGTAAGTAGAACCATTATATTATACATCTATAATGCTTAATAACGCAAACAGGCTCACGCATAAATTTAAAATTAGATGAGAATATGGACGTGTTATTTTTTAACACATTACATGGATATCTTCTCCTCATTGATAATCTAAATAAACGGTTGCATTGATTGTTAAATAAAAAAGAAAGGTCATATGCTTCAATAAAAAGAACCAAATAAAATTAAAAGCAAAAGTTCGCGATCAATTACTGTGCAGCATTAATTTCCTCTCTAATACGACTTTTAAAATACAGATTTCTGACTCACTTCGCATAATAAATTGTCAATACGCCCACACAGCAATGCCCTAAGCGAGATTCGAACCCGCGAACCTTACATTGGGAGCCAAATACATTAAAATCCTATGCCGGGGAAATACGTTATTAGAGTTAAATGTGAACTGAGATCAAGTTATTTCACACACTTTTAATTTTTATAAATTAATTGAAATAAAAACGCGCAAGCATTGCGCGGGTACAGCTAGTATTATCATAAAACTTCGATTATCTTAGTAATTCAGCTAACCAAAGAAATTTTAAAAACAAACTATCCTTAGTAATATAATTCATCAGTATTCTCTTGAACATCTTTTCTTTTGGGGAAAAACGCTGATTTGTTCAATTGCCCCTCACTGCTCTCTGAATCATTCTAAACTCAAATAACGATACGCAATGTTCTCCATCAAAATAATTATTGACTGTAGCTACCCATGAAAAAAAATTCTCCAAATGGAATAAAAAATTATGAAGACATTAAGAGGAGAAATAATGTAATCTGATGCTTCTTAAGTGCTCTTAATGCGGGAGAACGACTTATTAAATCCTGAGGATGGAAAAACATTGACAGGTGAAGACCAATATACTGGTAAGATAAGAAATAATGAAACGTGACAAAAGCTGCATTGTCGACAAATCTGAGTTTCGCTTTTATTTCATCATTAAAAAATTAAAAAGCAGTCACATGTGAATTTAGTTAGAAGAAATAACAGCAGCGTATGCCATTAAAAAATGAAGATGAATAATAATCAGTAATAAAGTTTAACAAGCATTTAGTTAGAAAACAAATGGCTAGTGCCTAAAATAACATATGTTTTACGGTACTTTTACGATATATTAATTCAGTATGATTGGCAATAAAAAAGTAATACAAATGGAAAGAAGGCATTATATAGTTTGGCATGACATTACCAAGGTGTACTTATCTTTTTTGACTAAAAATTCTATTCAATCTCGACAGTGATAAATGTGAAATTCATTTCTTCGCAAACTAAATTCCACTTTTCCACAAAATAAATAGATATATTTAACAACGGTTCATTTCGAGCATACTTTCTCTTTCTTAACATCGAACCTTGGCGTAGCGATATATCTTATCAAACTCCTGTTTCTCAGTTTCAGCTGAAATGGAGGGAAGATTATCCCAAACGCCATTAACATAACTTTACGAACGATCGCTCAATTAATATATTTCAATACAAATCACCAAACAGAACTATAAAAATTGTTATTTAAAATCCGTGTCCTCTATTTGTTGCAAAACGATAAAAATACGAGGAAATGTTATGATCCATTTGAAAGCAATTCTGAAAGAAATTACGATGAATACATCGTTTCCAAATGCGTTCCTCGACAAAATTATCATAAACGAAAATGACATCATTAATACGAGACAAAAGCCACGGTCTCCGAAAGATACGTCCAAAAGAGGTGCGAAAGAGAAGACTCCGACTGCGCCTTCTCCTCTTCTCCGTGTTTCTCTTTTCCCCTCCTCTTTGCCTCCTCCTCTTTGCTTCCTCCTCTTTGTCTCCTCCTCTCAAGCCTTCCGAAGTCTTAGCATTCAAATACTAATAGAGATGGAATTTATCTCGGGACGGTGGGTTCTCCTTCCGAATCTTGCTTCCAATTTTTCTAACATCATCCTCCCTTAAAAATCTCTCCTCTCTCTCTCTTTCTCTCCTGCCGCAGCCGAGTTTTCTATTTCCGTCCTGATTCACTGATCGGCTCTCCCTGAGTGACAAGGGCCGTTTCTCATGAGTCCACCCTCCTTCCCCTCCTCTCTCTCTCCTTCCTCCTCCCATTCCTCCTCTATCCCTTTATCCTTCCCTCTCTTCCCTCCATCCTACTATACTCAAGCTCTCCTTCCACTCTCTGCTTTATGAGCCGGATGCGTATAGCCAGGCGGTGTTTAAAGGGGGCAGGGGTGAGTTTGGATAGTGTGCGTGAAAGCGGGAGAAAGGGGAGGGGAGGGGGTTGGGATTTGCGCGTAGGGGGAGAAAAAAATAATGGCTCCGAAGAGGGAGAAGAACGTCGCCCAAAAATAGCTGTCCGAACGCCAGAGGGAGAGAGTAACTAATTTTCATCAAAGCTTTCCGACTTTGGGAGGAGTTTTTTATCGTCTATCCGTCATCAATTTTATCAAGATGGAGAGAAATAACCGTAAAACAATTACCTAACTGCGAGCGGATGGCGCCGTTGCCATCGCTCCGGCGAAAAGTGGGAAATCGGCAAAAATTTGTTGAAAAAATGGGGGCATTAGGTAAAATTTATGACGTCCTAAATCCGTATAAATAATACACATAATTATAATAATTAAGCTAGTGTGATTCTCATAAATATTATATATATATATATATATATATATATGTATATATATATATATATATATATATATATATATCATTTATATTTCTGGCATAATATTCTACTGTGCCTAGTATATATGTGTACATGTATTATTTGCCTAAAGGATGTCAAAGTGTTAAATATTCCGATAGTTATAGATTATTTTAGACGTACAGTAGACAAAAAGGTATGAAAAAACTTAATATGTTGGGGTAATTCATAATTATTTACTGCACAAGTTCTACCAAATATAAACCAAAGGTTCGCAACGAAAATATAATTGATTCACACAACCTCTAAATAAATCGGAAACAATGCTAATCTTCGAAAGTGTGGCAAAAATGTAGGCGATACACAATTCTTATAATATTATTTCAATTTTTTATTAGATTCAAGTCTGAAAACAAGTATTATTCACAAAATGATATTTCCAGCTCTTTCGATTTATTCTTCCACGAATCCCTATTCTTTTATACAGTTTCATTAATTTATTTTTAAGTGAATTAAGAGACAGGAGCACAATGGGAAAGCCGTCTCATTTCTCCGAAACACTCTCCCTCTCTCTCTTACCAGCCAAATCCTCATCCAGACCATTCCCACCCACCGCCACACCTCCTGCGCTGCCATTTAATCCTCACAGTTTTTATCGCACGCGTTGGAATCCTCGCTTATTTCATTCTGTCCCATTGTGCGACGACACCTACATCCAAATCTCACTATCTTCTTTGTTTTCCTTTGTCATTTCATAACAATAACTTCCAAAATTCAATGGAATAAAGCGGAAAGCCATGGAAATATCTGCATGATTTATTTTGTGTAGTCTATAACGAGAAATAGTGGAGTGACTCCTCCGAACCGTCGTGTTTGGTTCATTCCATTCTCGGCCGCACGATTTCGATTAATGCAGACTGCTGACAATTACTATGAGGATCTGTGAACGCGAAACTTGGTTCGTTGCAAGCAAGTACGCATTCGAATTATACAAACAAATGCGACATTTAATAGGAACTAGTACCGACCATTTTTCACAAGAGCACCATCGCGAGCTCCAGCCTTAAACGAAAAACGTTTTTAATCCACGAGGTGACAGCGGAACCCATTACGGTGATTATTATATGCAGAAGGCATCAAAATTATATAATTATATGCGATAGATTAAAACATTCTGAATAAAATAAAACGGCATTTAAGCATTTAATATGAGTGGAATCTGCAACACCGGTTCGAACAAAAGAAACCCCAAAACTGGAAATATTTTCACAGCTATAAGGATTCGAAAGGGAGGCGAGGGCATTTGGAAAGGGAGAGCGAATGTGCGGGTGGAGAGTAAGGGGAGGTGCAGAATGCAGGAGGGGGGAGGGGCGGAGGAGGAGGAGGTACCGGGTGCATGCAGGTGGCGGCGTGCATACCATAAGTGCCAATGCGAGAGAGGAATTGGGGGGAGGGGGAGGGGGGGGGGGGAGTAAGGGGAAGAGTGAGAGAGGGTGAAGAGGTCGGGAGGATAAGAAGGAGGCGTCGAAGGGAAAATGAAAGCAGAAAGGTATATCAGAGAATAAAAACATTTCTCACGCCAAATGAAATAAAGAAGAAAAGATTCCAAGCCAGCTGATTTCTTCTCTAAAGTTAATCATTAAGTCGAGAAAATTAACAGAAATGTATTTCGTATTCATTGTGTAACATTTTAATATTGTTTGCCGCTGAAAAATATTTATTTACTTATTCAGGCGTTTCTTATATCCAGCATCAAGAATTCAAATTTATATTTAAAATTTAAATGAGATATGTTTTCCATTACTTTTAAGAACTCCTCGAGATAGCGCTAAATAAACAAATCTTCGGGTATTCTGTGGTTATTAAAGCCAACTCCACTGAAACGGAGAATTATTGAATAAACATTTCAAGACAATGTTTAGGAAAGTGATCGGCTAAATGGTGATATAACAAGCACAACTCTCTTTTTTATCGGCTCTTTTACATGTTGTTAAAACGTATAAGAAGCTTTCAACGTTTTGAAAAAGGTTGTTTAAATTTTCGAGCGTTTAATAATATAAATTCGTTTTTCAACTCATTTATCTAGGCCCTATAATACTATGCCTCCATATTGTTTACATTATATAACGATTTATCAATCCAGTGCCAATGTTGATAACAAATTCAAATTCAGAACTCAAATCCCAATTAAATCTAAAGTACTCCACATTTTCCAGCAAAAAAAGAGACCCGTTTAAATGATTTCTAGTTATATTAGAAATTTAATTTCACTGAACCATTTTCGTGGAGTCAAACGGCCGTTTTTCACGTTTTCAACACGAGTCGTAAAGATGGCCAATAAAATCGCGATGCCAGGACGCGAGCCGTGAGGAACTCAGTCACCCTTTTAATCGCCAACATACTTTTAAACCTCTTCACAAAAACTCTCCCAATTAACTCCCCCTTACTCACCATTGCCCACCTTTCCGTTTCAATCTCCTCTGCTCCCTAAACTCTCCCCAGACTTCTCTTCCGTATCCATCCTCCTCCACCTCCATGGACCATTTTCTCCCGGCACGCGTCTCTCTGGCACTCTCCAAATCCCTCAACTCCCACCCTAAGGTCCTCGAATATTTACGAGTTCCCTTCAAACGCTTCGTTTTATTGGAACACGCAGGCAGAGTGACAAGGAGTTGTGGGTCGCCGTGGCTATGGACTCCTTCCCTCTACAGACGGTGAGTTTGAAACTCGGTAAATTTGGCAGCCCTGAGAGGATAGGGGCTGTTTTGTGTGGGAAGGAAAATGTGGGACCGAAGCGCTATTAATTCTCTTTCCCCTCACTTTCTTGTTTTTTTGAACTCTTGACCTTTGAGCAGAGAGTATACTTATCCGATTGTCTGGTTCTACTTTTGTGTGAAGCTGAATTAGAATGCAGTTCGGAGAAAACCATGGAGGGCTTAAAATATATTTCGAAAGACAGGCAATGTCGAACAATGCGAAAATTTAAACTTGCCATGCATACGCAGAGATTTACGTGTGAAACAGCAAACAAAAGGGTTATCTATGAAACTTAAAGAGCTGTAAGTACGAAATTTATACCGTAGGTGAATCTAACATTAGTTTTTCAAGAAATTTAAGCTTTTTTAGGCAAAATCTATAATGACACTAATAAGTCCTGTTTTTTGGAGAATAACTGCCGTTTTCCTGATAAAATGTACGGTCGGATGATGTTGTAAAATAATGCCTGAAATGATATCACTATTGTTGATAAAGGTAGATTAACATTATAAATACGAAAATATCACGTTTGAATTTTGCAAAAAAGTATAACCAAAAATATATTAATTATTTCTTTATACAGCTAAAGGACGATTCAAGACATTAATAAAAAAATTTTCCTCGACAAAACTACGATGTAAAATTGTTAAATGTAACATATCTTCTGAAATTGTTAAATATAGAATAAGATTAAGAAAAGCTGGCTCATCTGATATCTTGATCTAATAATATCTTATCTTTTTTTGGAAAACTCGTAACTAACTATATGGAGATTATTATCCACTAAGCCTACAAGTAAAGTCGCTAATTATAACTCAACTTCTTTATCTATTACTTAATGTCAGTAATGGAAGCAGATGAAAGATTTGGTATGGTTAATTCAAATGACATACCTTTTCTCCCTTTAGCCGAAAGATTGTACTTTTTATGTGTGTATCCGATTCCGGGAGAGAAAATTATGCCAGAGAGGAAAATAAACCTTGGGCTGAAAATTCATTTAGCAAGCCACTTCCGGCTCTGCAACTAAAAACACATTCCACATGTTTTTTCAAATTAAAGTTAACATTTTTATCACTCCGAAATTTAGTGCGGACATGAAATATTTCCAGGTCTGGAAAAATAAATTGCCCTTCATCAGCTTTGAATGCGAGCATTTTTAATTTGGGACATTTTCGTGATACTTTTACTAAAATAAGTTTCTTTTACTTTCTTCTATATTTTACTATTTTTCCGGCTTCCTAACAACTATTAATCCCTTTAAAAACAACTCAGTCTATTGTTTATTTTGGTTTGGTTTTCATACAAAATTCCTAGTTATTCGGATCTTATCAACGTTTATATATTGTTCTTTTTATTGCCAATCTTATCAAATATATTTACAGTAAATGAGCAGACTCAGAAACTTAAATTAAATTAGAAAAGGAAAATAAATTTGAAGAACAGAGATTGGGATTCGATATAAGCGAACGGGGAACGAGTATTTAGAAATAAAAGTCAATAATCCAATAATTGTAATTTAAGGAATTAGAATCAACTTTGTGGTAAGTGATAAGTACATATATTTCACAAAGTTGTTTTTCTTGTGAAATATCCCATAACTGCAGGACTTATATCAGGGAACACCGATTTGAAGGAAATAATTTATTTTGGTTCATCTACACCGCCGCACGCAACATTAGTAGTTTGTTAAATATATCAAATGAGCATTTTAGAGCACTTTCTCTTCCATCTACTTGCCCAAGAATTTCATTTTTTAATAAATCGTAGCCACTTATATAGAAAGACTACGGGTTGCGTCCGCACAGGAACTTGAAAATGCTACTCTACGAAAAGTATAACAAAACAAGCAGAATATCTTATATTCTAAAAAATTCAATACCTTCGACCGACTCGCAATCTCAGGACAGGTGTTAATTTCAGAAGAACGACATCCCTTAAGTGAAATAAAAACGAAGACGCTCGATTTTCTTCGCATGAAACCTAAGTGTTATTTCGCCTCGTCCTCATATTATTCGCATAACTCGAATAAATTACGTATCCCTAAACGCAAATATTTTATAAACAAGCAATATAAGCCTCAGAATCACACAACAGCAGATTCCTCCGGCTGAATAAGAACCACCCCTCGAGATAGTTGGAAAGATGGGAGAATTAGAGGCTTTATTTATCTGTTATTACTTCAACTCCTTGCCCGCTTCTTTATTTATTCTTTTGTTTCTAGCCGGTGAGAGAGAGGAAAAGAGAGTGAGAGGGAAAGAGATGAAGTTGCGGCAGCTGAAGAGTCGACGACCGCGAGGAAGAAAGAGAGGGAAGAAGCGCTTTGGCCGCTTTCCACCAATGAGAGAGAGAGAGACGGAAAGGGAGCGGATGGGGATCGAACCGACGCCTCCCTAGGTACGAGGAGGGAAGGAGTCTGGACCGGGATGAACCACACGCCGAGTGAACCTATATAAAACGACCCGATACCTGTTTGAAGGGAGGATAATGCGAGACGAACATACTATGACGAGAACTGACGGCACCCTGCGTTATGCGCCACGCCACACTCGCCGGATAAAAAAAACGTCAATATATATGTTCGTTAAAGGTTACGTTCCCTTTGCAAAATAAAACATTTGATATTTCAAATATAAAAGACAAATTAACAACTAGAAAACACAAGAATCGGGAAAATACAAAGAAAGAACGATTTTCCATACCAAAATAATCGAAAACGTTGGTTTTTAGATATCGATGTGATTTTTTCGCCTTTTTCATCCGATAAATGCCAGTTACCTAGGGGGCGAGATAAATTTTGTTTTATCGAGCAAAAGAGAGTACCTAATATAACTTTTTATAGAGATTAAAAAAGTGAGAAAGGACATGATTAAAGAAAAGAACGTAAAATAATTCCCATCAGAATAAAGGAGGAGAGGATAATATAATAGGAGAATTATGAATATTAAGAAGTATTCATTTATGCATATAATTTATATGCTCACGAGGCTAGGAAATGCTTCAAGTGAAATAATTACATAGGAAATGGATAAATTCACCTTGCGCGTTGAGTTTTTATTTATAAGCTCTTCGAGTAAGGATATCATTTTTAAAAAGAAAACAACTCGCGTATTTTGCATTATTATATTACTACCTATTCTTCGATCTCATGGAAAGATGTGTGATGGAAATATCTCGTGATCACGATGAAGCAAAAAACAAACATGAAAATTAGTTTTTAAATTACAATATCAAATTGCGCATTAAATCTATCATAAAAAACTTAACTATCACATTTAGATTTCTAATGATATAACTCATACCTTATAAATAATCGATATTACCTGTCCTGAGTCGAAGATCTAATTTACTCAGAAAGTTACGGCAGAAGACACGTTTAACAATTAAAATTCCAATTCCCTCCTCGTGTTTTAAACTGGAATATTTGAATAAGGATGCTTCTTTAAAAGAAGGCTTTGTATTAAAAGATTCAAAAAACAATCGAGTGGGTTCCAGGTGCGCCAGAGAACTCCTCGCAAAAGATTCTCCCAAACCATCGAGAAGATCACCGCCATTATGGATTCCAGGCATTCTTAAGGCCAAACGACCTCTTAAGGAAGCCGAGCCACGCGGTGCCCACATAATTATACGGAGAGCACGAACACCTGTTCCTCGGTCTTCACCACGCACCAATACTCATCCATTTCTTAATGGAGAATAAGCTCCCGAGAGGGAAGAGGAAACTCCAACCTCCCCCCCTCCTCCCCCCCATCACGCCAAGGGTGCCATTTTTGGGGTTAAAGGTGATAAATATTCGTCACGAAATATTATCTCTCATCGTGATATGGAGAGCACAAAGGAGAGCGCGGAAAAAATAAAAATTTCAACGCAAAATTTTGACAAATATCGGATATCATTCTTTTCTCGATCGATTTTTTTGTGGCGATTTCTTGTAAAATATGCACATGGAAGGCGTTTTCATCAAGTTTAAAACTCAAGGACTCGATATTTTACCTTACTTTCGTTATCATCATTTCATTTACAAAGATATTTTTGTATAAATATGTATATAAAGGAGAATTTCGCTTTTTAACTGTAACATTATCATGTTGAATTTAATCGTTAAAATCCGTTTGATATGGAGCTTTTTGGACACAGCGAGGTAAGTTATTATAACAAGCAGATTAACTGGAAAAACGGATCCATGAAAATATACTAACAGTTATTGGCAAACATACGTTTATTAATTTTTGTCACATTGCCCTCTAAAACGCGGTCCTATATAGCGCAAGATGCATTAGATTCGTCTAACATCAAATCATACATGAGGTATTTAATAAGCAGCATTATAATGCAATCTCATCCATAACGCGGTCGCGGGATATGAGCCGTGTTATAACGAGGTCCCATAGAACATTTTGGAGGTAAAGAAGCGCTTATCCACAACGCATTATTAGATCGCCGACCTTTAATATAGGAAGAATAAGTAAAAGGATTATTTCCGTGGGTCGCTTTATAAATTATCACTACTGTACTACGAAACTAAAAGACGAAATTCTTATGGACATCCATTTCGGTGCAAATACGCTATACAAACGTGTTTACAATGGCGTTCCTAAGCAACACTCATAACAACTACCACGAAAGGTATAAGACAATCTCTTCAACATGGGGCAGGTCCATCGGCGTAGGGATAAAAAGATCTGATGGGACACGAGTTACACGCGTTCGCCTCCTTACAAACAAGTCGCCGCTCTTCTAGCGACACTCGGATGGGACCCGACACGCTAGATGCACGCCGCCCTCGGGGGACGCGGGCCTCCCCTTCCGCCTCCAACATCCCTCGGGGCTCGTACGCCCCGCTTCCCCTCTTCCAATCTCGAAAGTGCAGAATGTCGTTTTATAAAAGATTCACCGTCATGGGTGCTTGAATAAGGAGGCTCAATTAAGTAGAATGTCTTCTCGAAGGAGGAGGGCGAAACAGGAACTCTACTTTTCGCTCACTTCCACTGGTCTCTCGCTACACATAAGCTAATAGCCGTTAATTTCGGCAAAGAACGGAAAGTTCACTCATTGTCAGAGGCAGTGGCGGATTTGGAAATTTGCCGCCTATAGGCCAACTTATTTGTCCGTCCCCTTAAAAAAATTTCAACAACATTGGTTTAATTTATATATTATATACCAGAGAAACTATCCGTTCTTTTCCCGGGTACTTATGGATATTACCTTGCAGGCGCGCAACCAGAAGGGGGGTGGGGGGGGGAGGAGATATAGTTGAGGGGACCCCAAATTCTCCAAATGTTTGGTGGAATATTTTTTGTTAGAACTGAGCCCCACCAACAGAAAATCCTGGGTGCGCGCCTCTTACTTTGACAAGAGCCCAAGTTACATAGGACCACACTGACAAGATTCGAGAAGTTGATTGCACAAAGGATACTTCTTTCCTAAGACAATAAGAGAGCGCAATAGGAGAATAATATGATAGGCCAGAGATAATCTCCCCCTGCCACACACCAATTACGGTGCCTTGCAGGTTATTTTTTCAGATTCATAAGCTTTCTTAGGTAGGTACCAATGGTCTTTCATGATTTCGAAGTAGTTTTCTTCGACCACCATCATTTTAAAAACATACTGAAAGTCCTCTTTACAGTGCTTCCTCATATACTATATTAACGGTATTGTTAATTGGCGAATGAATATACAAATCCTACCGCCCTGAAATCCCGCCGCCATTGCCTTACTGAAAATCCGCAAATGCCCAGAGACCAAGAACTTTAAGTAACTTATAGGGATAATTCGAACGCATACTGGCAGAAACAGGAAAGTTGGGTATTTTTTATCCCAAGCATAATAATTAACTTAGATACAAATCGAGTCAAAATATCCAAAAGAAAGCCTTAATGGCAAATTTCCATTCATCGTAAAAAAAACGTAAAACGAAAATATGGATACCTACCTGAGAACATTAAAACTGGTAGACATTACTTTGAAAAAAAAGTTATTTTAATTAAAATTCTGTTTTCTTTTAAGGAGATTGATCTCGCGACGCAGATACAATTCATCTAAAAACCAACATAAAAATATTTGAGAGGAAAAAAGTTTGCTTAGTTTTGCGAAAAGGCAGCAAAGGGAGGAAATGTCAGAGTGGTGCGATTGTAGCTAAGTACACGTTAGGAGTAGGATGAAAAACCCCGGGGCTTACGGATAGCAGAGAAAGGCAAGATAGATTAGTTATGGGATAAAAAGGTAGCGTTTTGAATCAAGGAAGTGGAGCCTACATTTTGAAAATGGATCCATTTAGCAGTAACGTATAATTACTTAAATACCCAACCCCAATTTGCGAGGGTCTCCTTGTCACGGTACCAATTTCAGGCAAAGCTGACTTGGAGGGTTAATTTTTTTACCTAAAAAAATACCCCTCGGCGACAAGACGGGGAAAACGGAATGAAAGTCGAACGAAAAATTTTCAATGGAATGTTACGAAAGACATCGAGAAATTGTGAAAATTAAATTTTTATTTATTTTATGCAATGGTTTATCAGATCTAAATGACTATACTATACGAAAAATAAGTTGGTCTCCCAGATGTTTACGCCCACAAAGTAGAAGGGGAGCTACGTAGTCGGATTTACGCTTACAGTCCACGCCCGTTATCTATTTATGAATAGAACAGAAAACGAAGCGACGCTACTAAGGCACAGTATGGCAACGTCGCAAGGTTCTGATAGGCCCAAGCCTGAAAAGGACCCTTCTAATGCTCCAACCCTCCACTTCCTCAGAGGCCAACTTACGTCTCGTCTACTACACAGAGGTAAGGGTAAACGCCAACGGGGCTGATTACAGGAAGAATCTAAACGGCGGCGCACCTTGCAAAATCTGCGATCACTATAACATTCAATTCTCTCGCTAAGAAAGAGGTGTGAAGTCGCGATGCGGGAAAATACGTTGCGCTTGATTTCGATGGCGATAGAGGAAACGGTGGACCGACTGACCGTCGCGAGTCAATCAATTAAGCTAAGGAAGCACACACGCACGAACGCGCAGCCACACGAGAAAGAGACACGTGTTCCAAGTTTAAGACCGCCATTTTTATCGATCTGCGTCTGAAGAGAGGATAAAAAAATACAAAATCACCTAAGGTCCGCATGGAGAACGTCGCGATAAAAGCACAATACAAATTACATGAGCGCAATGAAAACAAATGACTCGCCCTTCTCATTCTTTTCGTAAAAAATAAAAGGAGAGGGTGGAGAAAAATGATTAGTGAAACAGTGGCGGAGAGAGGAAAAGTTTCCATAATAGAGTGGGAGATAGGGGTGGGGAAGATAGGAGTGGGGGAGCGAGGTGCGGGTGTAGGAGACAGTAGTGGGGAGAGAGGGAAAGTAGAGGTGGTATATAGCGATAATGCGATGGAGTGCAGGGGGAAGGGGGAGAGAAAGTGGGTGGTGGTAAAGGGATGGGGTGGGGTGAAATTTACGCCTAGTTGGGAGGAAAGGCTTTCATGAAGGGGGAGGCAGTTACTCTATGCGCTTTTCCTACTTTTTGCTCGGATTCTTTCTAAATGCTGACGCGTATATGGTCACGTGGGCGACCGTTGAATCAAAGCATTTATGAAGAAAAGAATGTGGCAAAACAACGACGATACATTTTTAATCCCATTACAGTATGTCTGTTTTCTTTGAGAAACAGATAAAAATTGTTATTAAAATTAACTAAATAAAAATATTTGAAATGCAGAAAATATAAATATAATATAATCTCTATCTCCTTTTTATTCGGAAAATCATTCAACATATAGATGACAAAATTATATATTTTTTATTGAAATCATCAATAGTTATGAGAAATATCTAATAAGGAAAATGAATATAATACAGGCAAAAGATCAAATTCCTTTTCAGCTACCAAGAAAATTATCAATGAAAATAGGCATTTTTTGTGCGTGCGCATGCTTTGAGTTTACCGATTTTTTCACTATCACGCGCAGAGGCAAAATATTTTTAAAAAACAAGTTTCGTAATGCAATACTATTAAGAAAGGGAAAGGTGTCATCAAGATAAATGAAATGCCATGAAGCCATTTCGGTCGCAAAGGGAGCTGTAGTCATAAGAGGCACTTTTAGAAGTAGGCAGAGGGGGAGGAGTTGTAGGAGAGAAGGGGAGGACGCTGTTCCATTAGGGTGAGTGTAAGTGTTTAGTGTAAAATGCCACCAAGTGGCAGAGATGGTTAGTGCACGACGTGAATAAGGGACAGGCTGCATTTAAACAGCAAGTGAAACTACTAGCAGTCCATAAACAAAAATTTATGGAGTAAAAACAATATTCAATAAGGGTTTAAAGGGAGTTTCGGGTTATCATTTACCTAGAAAAATGAAATAAAAGTTAAGAGGAAGTTCAAAGCTCATCGTAGCACCTCCAAAACTTTAGCCGATTATCGATTTTATTTACAGCTCTCTGTAAAAATTTGATAATCATTTAAGTTTGGAATGACATTTATTACTACCTTGCTAAAAATGTATCACTAAGGTGAAAAAAATTAATTAAATTTAACTAAATTTAAATACATCACGTTATCTTACTAGTATAAACAGCAAGCGGCACGTAAAGTTCAGTTAATTAAAACAAGAGGAAAATAAGGAGATTCGCTCAAAAAAATTAGAAATACAGGATCGTGAGTTAGAAACTGTGATTACCTTGGAATTAGTACGTACATACAATAAGAGGAAAAATAAAAAAAATGTTACCAAATGGGGTAGCAGTTGTTAAACGAATACATTTAAGGAACCCTGCTGAAAGAGTTCCAAAATTTAAAATCTAATTTAAAAATAGCGGCTAATAAATCTGTCGACACAGGAGGTAGCGATCGGAAAATCAAAAGAAACAGACGTAATTTGTCCACCAGAAAATAAATTAATCCAAGACACGCCAAGATATGATGATAACTGTTACGAAACGGGAAAATTTCTAAACTTGTAAGAAGGATGAAAAAAGCGGAAGAGAGAGTGACTCATTTAAAAACAAACATCTCCTTTTCATTTATTTTTTCACCGTTCTTCGTATTCACTTATTCATGCGACCGCTCTTTTAGAATTGATTTAAAGTGCTATTTGTGCTTGGCTTATCTCGAGCCTTCCAACGTGTAACAGAAGTTATATTTCAGCTAGAGAACAAAATCAGGTCAGACATAATATTTTTACTTCTTAAAGGATTCATTAGCTGCATTCATGTCGTCAAATTAGCTTAAAATTCATTTCGGATGTGAAGAATATGGGATACGATTCCTCGAGGAATTCCAATTAAGTTTATTTAAAAAATAATTACCAAACGCAAGTAACTGCTATAGCCGTGCAATCATGCTCACGTGTGTGTGTTTTAAATACAAAACATCCGGCGTCAGTGTTCATACACCGATCATATATTTTATGAAACTTAGACGCGCATGTTTTTCGCATTGGTTTTATGGCTATAGGAGTTATCCGTAGCACGTTTTACAAAAGGGGTAACCCGATTCCTTTCATTCACTTTAAGGTTAAAAGTAAGCAAACTACAACATAAGATAAGGTTTTTTTTACCTTATCTTTCCGTGTCTCTAAAGTAAAGAAACAGTTGAGCATAAACGTCCGCGCTTAAAGCGAGAACGACATCGCCCAGTTGTTTTTGACGCTATTAAGTTACCTCGAATTTTGCGGGCAAAGTAAACGAAAGCGACAAAAACAAAAAGTACATTTTAAAATACCCAAGGTATTTAAGGGTCATGAAAAACCCTGCGGGAGGTCCCTTAAAAATCATTCGCGAGGTGCTGTGTTGTGTCTCCATCTGATATAGGGCGAAGATCTGATTCGAGGGACGAAGGAAGTGGTCAAGCCTGCAATCCTTTCTCTCCTCCCACCCCCTCCTACCCCACCGCCTACCAAACGAGCGGAGGCCACGCGAACTGACGCGCAGGGGCAGCAGACGCACGACGGACGCTCTGGGGACCGAGAAAGCGAAAACCAGCGTTAAAAAATAAGCGGAATACTGGAGTAAGAGAGGGGAATAAGGATTGGGGTGGAGGATTGAGGGGAGAAAGGGAGTGAGGAAGAGAGGAATGGCAGGAGAATGATAGAAGGGGGAGGTGAGTGAATGAGGGGAATGGTTGAGGGAGGAGGGAAAGAAAGAGAGGGGCTGAGAGAGGAGAGGTAAACGCCGGACACGCGACAGCCTGCGTGATAGCTGAGGGTTATTCGGGGATCATACACGGGGGAGGATTGAAGGATTGTGGAAGGGAGAATTCGATGGATTGATGAGGACAGGTCGTGAGGGGAGAAAAATGGCTGCTATGTCTCTATGATAGAATTTCGAGGAAAAATTTGGATAGAATGTCGTGAAGGCGAACTGCTTAGATAAAAGATGTTTTAGTCACGTCTACGCTTTTAAAATGAAAGCTACTTAAAACGAGATTAATTACAATAAATCGGGCGGAAAATGTTTCTGCTGGGCTAAATTATACTGACAAACCGCAGAGTCAAAGATCCAAGATCTTTTTTCATAAAAATATTCTGACATGACATCCTCACCCGCAAGCACTAAAGCAATGATATGAGTAAAACATAAGTAAGAAGAAAATACAACAAATAACTCCTTAAAAATGCTAAAGGTATTAAGCTCGGGATAAATACGCTGTTCTTCTCTCAAGATAATTAAAAGCACACAATAAGTCTCAGATAGATGTCCAAAACGTTGGCCGACTTCTTAATCTAAAAATAATATTCTCCGGCGATGGAAAAGCTCTATCGTGCCGTTAAACTGTCATAACGTTTATCGAAATGCGATCCGAGATATTTTTCAGCGATGAGAAAAACTCCCTGTCGTCTTAGGGAACTACTAACAAGGCGAAAAAATGAAGTAAAAAAACAATCCACGACGTCGACTGTCGACCACACTCAAATATAAATGGCATGCACGTCAAATTCAGAATGGAATGAAAATGAAAACAAAGTTATGAGAGTGCAATTGGGCAAAATGGAGTCGGCACGCGATCTCTTTATCCGGAGAGCAATCTCAAAAAGTCCTTCTGGAGAGGAGGAAATCCCGGAATATCGATCCACGGAACGAGGAAAAAAAACGAGGAAAAGAGAGGGAAATCCGACATTCTCACACGAACCCACGTTTCCCCGTTGATTGAAATTAAAACGGTCCGAGTGCAATCAATAAACAATGACGTCCGATTAAAGGAAACTCAATCTGAACGACGAAGCGAAAGAAGTCTGGCATTGCCCAGAAATAAATTCTAAGATTATATTAGAAGAAAATGAAAAATCCGTGAAAGTCCGCAGCGTAGGAAATCATAAACCTAGTTTACTTATTCTGACAAAAATATCGTAAGATAAATGACACGGAATGAAATGAAAGGTTCGACACTGAAAAAATGTGGACGAGGTTAATAGATCGCAGACAGAAATAAATAGTCTTTCGAATGTTCCTAGAATTTTTTATTAGGAAAAAGCTAATTAAAATATAAATAATCCATTCTTTTGAGAAAATCACTTCTATAAGTTTTTGAATTTTTCAGTTTTCACTCGCTAACATGAAGAAATACACAGACGAAGGGAATCGAACGATAGATTTAAAATTAAAAGCAAAAATACTTTAACAGCGCACGAAGGACAACAAATACTATTCTTATTTCACTAACACACGTGCTGCGAATTTCGTCGAAACATCTCTCCTTCGCATGCGTACACGCTAAAAACGAAAACTATTGTCTAGAATAGTTTAAAATGAAAATATGCGAGGATTCACATATCGCAAATTTCTATATTATCTGAATAATGCCTTTAAAATCCCCGACCAAGCAACGATTTCGTTTATGACGTCTCCTACGACAATTCCTGCGATTTAGGAAACGCTCGCTCACGAAAATAATCATGGAAATGTTTCCAAAGAACTTACATCTATCCGCTGACGTCGCACCCCTTAAGACACGCAATCGTGGAGCACGGGAACTCGGATGGGGGAACTCAAATACGCTCATCCTACTGCCCAACCTTCCCACTACACCCCTATAACATCCATCCCCCAACATCCATCGCCCCCTTTCCCTAATCCCGAATTAATCCACTAGCATACGACCCCTTTTACCAAATGGAGACGCGGGACGGACAGAGATTTATGGAGACGATCCCGAGGGGAATCACGTGACATGTGGAAGCATCCCCATAACATGCTCTTCCGCTCCCCTGCCCTCTCCTCCCTTCTCCCCCATTACATCTCTCTCTCCCCCCTCTCCTCTCTGCTTTTTTCGTCACCCTCCCTCTACACATCCCTTCCACGAACGCACAAACACACGCACGAGTACTCGACCATACGCACGCACGCCGCCTTGACTCCTTTACCACGGAATTATATATACTCTCACTTTACTCATTTCTTTCTTTGTCCTTAATGCTAACGAAGGCCCTCCTTCAACAAATTTTATTTTATATACAAGAACTTGAGGTTGCAAAACCTGCGGGCACGATTCACGGGAAATAATATTAAAAGGTGAAATCCATAATAACGCTCTGCTATTTACCAGACGCAATGTTATTTTTTCGACGTCACAAATGAAAATATATAAAACTTTGAAAGCGACCCCTTTCCAAGAAAAGGTGCTATAGACCTTTGTTCTTGGGTACTTATTACAAGACAAACATCGCCTAAAAAACATTATAATTACAAGATTCTGGTTGTGTTCTACAGATTAATTTTCAAAAAGATTACTCTCAATTATTTGGTAGAAGAAGAAGATGTAAATCGACAGTCGTTAGCAAGGTAAGAACGTCAATATCGTTTGGAAACAATAAGATAGCTCTTTAACATAATGTGTTATTTGGTTACCATCTCGTATAAACATAGATTTGGATGACTTAAAGTGTCTATAGATAGAGATAATTAAACGCAGTAGTACTGTACATATATTTATGTTTCATCTTCATCCACATAGTGTATACTAAGAAAATTGTTTGCATTCCTCAGTCTTAAAACTCGAAAATGTCCTCATCGTCACAATTCGTCGTCTTGTTTTAGAATCAGACCACACACGAAAAATGTACCCGAATTTCAAATTTAGGGACAAAAATTCCTGACATTTCTTCCTTAAAAACGAGTGCCAAGGATACCAAAAAAGAAAGGTAATTTCCAAATGGTTATGTTATTCATGTTTTCATTAATTCAATAAATAAAATACGAATAACAATTAAGAACATCAGCTCGAGATATACGTACATACGAAATGTACCTATGTCTAGTGATTAGTCAACTTTTTAACTATAATTATGTGATTTACAGAAATAAGCTCAATAAATAATAATCTAGTTAAATTGGAGACATTCATAGATAAAAGAAGATAAATGTCCAAATACTAAGCCATACCAAAACGTAACGAAATCTGATCCATCGCCTTCCGAGGCCGTTTAAAGAACAACGAACATATTTTTAAATATTCCAGTATAACTAGTTTGCCAATTGTGGATAACGATCGCAATACAATTAGTTTTTGGTGACACTCAAATAAATTACACGCAAACGACGTGATTACATATTAAAAATCTATATAATAAATTATCTAAAAGTCAGACACGGAGCATAACACTCGAAATACTCCGTTTGAAATATAATCAACTACTTCCCATGGCTTAATGGCGCTCCGTTATCACAGTTCTGGAGCAAGATCGCCTAACTCACAATCGCCCCATAAATCCTTATTTTAATTTTTATCCACACCGAGTAAAAAAAAAGCAAATTCCGATGAAATATTGCCATAAATCGTGAGATGCTGCCATTAACTCGAGAGATTTGCAATTGTCCAGCCAGAGAGATAAACATTTTCGGGTGAACTGTGACTCGAATTGAACCATCAGGATTAATCGGAAGAGATTTTTTAATGGCGTCCGATTAATTCGAGACCGAACAGAGTTTCTTTCAATTTTTCACGCACTGGCTGATCAGAGATTTTTGAGGAAAACACACCGAGAAAAGAGGTCGGTTAGCGTGACAGTCGCCTATATTCGCGTATCTCGGGTCTGTGAGTACCAAACGCCTGGTAGATTCCGTCGAGTTTATTTGCTCACAATGATTCTAGAGTTAAAAAAAACGAGCGATAACTGTTTTAATACGATAGTTATTATACGACCAAAAATAAGAATTTTTGTTGAAGGATATTTTCCTTAGTTAAGTCAACTATTACTTGGATCGGAATGCAAAATAACCCTCACAAATCAACATGCAGGCAAATAGTTTTTAGCGTTTTATAATAAAAAAGAGATTGTTTTTTTATTTGCGATCAACACTGTAAAATGTAAATTATCACATCACAATAATATTCCATGACTATGAGTAAACATGAAAGTAAAGCTAATCTTGCACGGGTACGATAAAAAGTCATAAAAAACGCATCTCTTCGAAATAGGAGAAAGAACGAACGTATCATAAGGAATTCTCTTAAAAGGGACGCGACCGTTAAAGACTAATAAAACAAAACAAATCAAGTCTCCGTGAAAACATTGAGAAACGCATCACGTACGGATCAGCAGACAAGTAATCCTTCGAGTTCTACGATGCTTTGGGAAACATAAGGAGCATCTCATGTATCCGAGAAAAATCTCTCTTAGAAGTCACCGATGAAAACATCAATTTATCCTGGAAACACCGTTTACAGATCCGACAGAGGACCTATCAAAAAGAGTCCAATATACCCATGAATAAATGCATAACAATAGACCATTGTTGAAAGAGTCCTTAGAAAAAATGAACTACGAAAAAGACAAGACTTGCAAAGGATATGGAGGAAATTCAATCGAAAATTGTCTCTTCTCCTAAAGTATGCCGGGAAATTATTATACGTTCTCTGAATGAGGAAGACATTTTGAATAAATAAAAAATATGTTTTTCCTAAGATTCGTGAAACATGATTTCAGGATAAAAATTATAAACACTCACCCCATCCAACATGGCGAGAACGGCGTAACAAGGAAATGCAACTCACCTGAAACAAATATAGAAAAACGCTTATAAGATTTTAAAGTATCTAACACAAGACAAAATGAAAAATTTTGTTACTTTCTAATAGTTATTGAAAGACAGCAAGATTGTACGGGTTAAGAATAATGGTTTCAGCAGAGATTCGTTATTGTTTTCAGCGATACCGTATACCCGGCGGAGTCCAATGCGTCAATTCGTCAAGATAAATTGCTCTCACTTTGCTACGGACGCAAAAACAGTACCTTGGCTCAAAGTGTCTTTCCGTCCTTAATTTTCGAGATTTCCGAACGCAAAAAAGTATCTTCCGGAGTAGAAAAAGGCTCCGTAGAGCGCAGTGAGGCGGTCGGTCATGTAAGATGAGGATTGTGGTGTCGTGCGTTCCCCTCGGGCAGAACTGTTTTTTTGAGTGACAGGTGAACCTCACCCGCCGGACGTGAGGTTGCTGTAGACCTAAGCGGGAAGCTCGGATTTAAGGCGGTTGCATGTGTGTATTTTCCTTTCACGGATTTCCCCGCTCCACTAACGTGAGCCGTGACGTACGCCGCGGGTGTCCGTCACGAAGTGATGGCGCACCCCCGCTGGCACCGTACGCGACGGGACTGGGTTCGTGGTGGGTCCCCTTCTCTCTCTCTCTCCCCCCTCCCCCCCTTGAAGAGACACGATTCCACGAGAGATATACGTACGTTACGTTTTTATATAATCCATAAATAGGGCACTTTCGAAAGCCGGGGATAGCTAAATGTAGGATTCCATAGCTAAGTGAGTGGGCGAAAATGTTCCGAATATTTATTCAGAATGAAATACCTTTCTGGGTTTGATAATCTTAAATGTCCACCTTGTTAACATAACTTTGGACAAATTATTATAGGATAAATCCCAAGGAGAGATTCTGCGAAGTCAAAAAATGTCTTAATTATCAAATAACCCTCTTACGTGACTAATAAGAGAGCCGAATTTAGTGAAAGGGTTTTCATAAATATAAAATGTATTTAAAGTAAGACCTTACAATTATAAACAAAATATACTTTTAATTTTATTAAAAGGTGTTTTACCACAGTTATATCTCATACAGGAAAACGTATATTCCAGGAAAACATTTAAAGATTTACAAAAAGGAGAACCTAAAAATTTTTATCTGATAAACGTAACAATTGCAAAAAATGGTACCTGAGTTGTAATAAATAAATATACATGAATATAGAATTCTATTCGTATACTGAGAGAAGATTAAATTACGGAAGAACATTTTTACAGCAATTGAATCTTACATTTTGATTCCGCGCACTAATGGGCTCCACAAACTTAAATGAAAAATGCTACCGCAATTGACATTAATTTATGGAAGAAATTAAACATTAAAATTCCTTCCGGGCGTTTTTACTTTCTCCATACGTAGTAATGGGAAAGTATTGTGTTCATGAAAAAAATCGACTTCGAGATTTCAACGGAAATACACGTTTTGAGGTCCCTAGAACACGTTTAGACTATTTTCGGAATGATGTCTGTGTGTGTATGGATGGATGGATGTAATTGTGGGCGCTCTCAATCAAAAAGTACTTGTCATATTAATACCAAATTTCATATATAACACTTTAGTATGAGCACAAAGAAAAGAGTTTTTCGACAATAACGGTTAACCGGAAGTCGAGGTTTATTCGAAACCCGATTCGGTTCTTGCGATATTTATCCGATAATACGTCATTATTGTATACAATGATCATTACGAAAAATGTAGGAAATTTAATTTCCTACATTTTTTATTTCAAACAATTTTCTGAAGCAGTTATTGTTTAGGAATTATTTATAAATAATCGGTTTTTTCGGTTTCCGTCAAATATCTCCTTAAAAACGTCGTTATAAACTTTCAACTGTCGCGGCCCTCTTTAATG
The DNA here is from genome assembly GCA_036926305.1 of Uropetala carovei. Classification (NCBI taxonomy): domain Eukaryota; kingdom Metazoa; phylum Arthropoda; class Insecta; order Odonata; family Petaluridae; genus Uropetala; species Uropetala carovei. The sequence continues at coordinate 366,209 of JAXCHB010000252.1, read as the reverse complement.
TTACGCGGCCCCTTTGAATTGAAAAATAGTAAAAATAATAAACTTTAATACGAATTCCTGTATTTTATATAACAATTAATAATTTTATCAGATCGTATTTCCTAAAATTTCCTTACGAAATTTTATTATTCGTGAATATTAGATATTTTGGCATATCACCTAACATCTAAAATAATTTTGCGCCGCGGCCGACAGTTTGAGAAACACTGACATAGATAGCGAACACGAAATCAATATGAGCACGATAAAGGACCACGAATCGTTGTAGGCTTGTTTGATGTTTAGGATAAAATATTTTTGAAAGCAATTAAAGGTGCAAATAAACAAAGGAGCTTGAGTAATATTAGTTAACCAACGTTAAACATCTTCACCGCCGGTATATCTCTAGTTAAATTTTTACTTTCTCCATACGTAGTAATGGGAAAGTATTGTGATCACGAAAAAAATCGACTTCGATATTTCAACGGAAATACACGTTTTGAGGTCCCTAGAACATGTCTAGATTATTTTCGGAATGATGTGTGTGTGTGCGTGTGTATATATTTGATTGTGGGCGCTCTAACTCAAAAAGTACTTGCCATATCGTTACCAAATTTCATATATAACACTTTAACACGAGCACAAAGAACTGATTAGTTTTTGGACAATAACGGATAACCGGAAGTCGAGGTTTATTCGAAACCCGATTCGGTTTTTGCGATATTTATCCGTTAAAACATCATTATTGTATATACAATGCTATACAAATGTTATAGAGAATGTAATTTTCTACAACTTTCATTTGAAACAATTTTCCATAGCAGTTATTGTTTAGGAATTATTTATAAATAATCGGTTTTTTTGGTTTCCGTCAAATATCTCCTTAAAAACATCGTAATTGGTCATCTTCGTGAGGACCAAAGTTGCAGAGAATAATATTTATTCCAAGTTTTGTTTGAAACAAATTTTCGTTGAACCATCCATTTCGGAGATATTTTGCTTTTTCTTAATACCAGTATACAGCGCCACCACCATGTAGCGGTGAATTCTTTAAACATTTTCAAAATATAATTTACGGCAATAAGGACGACTGTATTCTTTTACGATACGAAATAATAATCTTGCCTTATAATGCCATTCATAATAATTTAAATATCTATACCCCAAATATGGTTAAGTCATGTGTTGGCCATATCAGATTTTTTACATAAGAATTTATAAGTTTTACGTAGTGACGCAATTCCTAGCGCAATTCGAAATTTTCCTATTCGTTTAAGCACATTTTCTTAATCTATGCTAACATTTTACATTTGGAAATAATACCTATTAGCCGATCTCTGTGATAGAAAAGAAATGTTTCCGTATTTTCAACATCGCCGCTCGTTTTTATGAAAAAATATGACAAAACAAAAACTAAATAATTTCAAATCAGAGCAGTTCCGATTATCCATATGTACCTCTCTAATATTTCCCTGACAACGTATTTCTCGTGGATACAATTGAAGGATGTCATATATCCTTATGCGTATCACATGGGAGGCAGTGAAACACCGCCACCCCCAGAACGCAACGACGCAGCACAACGATCCAAGAGGAACTGACCTCGGTTTTAACCCATTCCTCCGTCTCCGCATCTCCCTCCCTCGCACCTCCCCACCGTCCCCGCCTCCAGCCCCTTCCATGTCACCCGTCAAGCCTCCACTCGAAGTTCAGGAACAAAAGTATACAAAAATGAAAGTAAAATGGGAAGCTAAAAAAAAATGAGGAATACGGGATAGGATCTTGGAGACGTGGTTCAGAAGAACATCCGAGCGTCGAGCGCTCTTTTCTGCCTCCCCGAAGAACCGCCTTTCTTTGCCTCGCCCGGCTCCATTATGGGACGCGAATGGGTTTTCCGCTCGTCGCGTAACGCAGTCGCTCCGCGGGTCTTTTGTGATTCCTTTTTCCCCTCCGATCAAAAGAGCCAAAGGGAAGAGAGATGAGCTGACGACCGGACCACTCTCTAAACAAGCCATCGGGAACTTCACCTATCACCGCCTAACAAAAGGGGCTCCTCCTTTCCTCGTATCGAGTTTCGCGTAATTGCCGATAGGTGGGTCCACCGGCAGGGAAGGGGGAGGCGAAACTATCGGCTTCTTTTTTTTCGGAGCACTCTATGGCTTCACCCCTTTGATATATTTATGTCGTTCATTCATCAAGTTATCCAACCGAAGCCCAGGTGTGCGAGAGCATCTGCGCTCGGAGAATATCCAAGGCCATCGCAACATCGGGGGAATCCCGATCGACAATCGTATGAAACAATGCGGATTTGGGTTCGGTCCGTGAAAAGACTTAAGGAATATTTCCAAAAAGGAGGTTCTCCACGCTTTGAACTTAAAAACAATCACGATATTGTTGTGGTAAGAGTTTCTCAAAATTAAAACTTCCCCTTAAAATCGTATCCGTCTATAAAATGCGAATGTAATGTCATATATTTAAAGAAAATCAGAATATTTGTTAATATTAATAATGAATTTGCATTAAAACAAAAATTTAACACAATGAAACTATTGCATACGCAGTATTCCGACTTCGCAACGCCTATGGAGATCGCGAACCCGTCTTGGAACAGGCGCTCTAATCCAGGGGACGGCCACATTCGTTGTTGTGAATGCTTCGGAGGGCCGTATTGGAAATCACGAGAACTTCGGCGGGCCGGAAGGGCGTTTAAATCAAAAGATACATAGAGATTTTGTGACCTCATATTAATGAAAATCAATTTTTTATAGTTAACTAGCCTTAAAACTCCACCAGAAAAGGTCTTGAGACCAAAATGCCAATGAAAAAATATGGAATTGACTGAGTTAAATTGTACCGATCGCTTTTTTATCACGGCTTCGCGGGCCGCATAAAGCCGTAGGTTGCAACAAGTTAATAAAAAACTTGATAAAAACGAACTCGCGTATAGTAATTCGGTATGAGAAATGTCAGCAACACTTCAAGCTAATCAAACATTTTATGTAGCAGCGGAGTAATTAAGAACAAAATCATAGCAGGACTACTCGTTCAAATTTATCCTTACAGGGAAAATACAATTCCAACTATACAGATTTCACTAAATGTGGCAGATTATAAATTGTGAAGCACGCGCTTATCTGAACAATCGACACTTTTATAAAAGAGCAAAATATATCCAAAAGACCGCTTCTTGCTGTTATTGCGCAAAATACTAACAACAATAACTTCAAGGTTTAAGAGTCTGCTATAGCGTTAAGCTCTCGAAAACGGAATCTACTTTTGATGGAGATTTCGCGAGAGGGACCTCGGCAGCTTAAACTAGACGGAAGCGAAGGTCTTGCTTCTTTCTTTCTTTCTTTCTTTCTCTCTCTCTCTCCCATCCCCTTCATCACTCTACTAATTAAGGAACGCATGAGGTAACGAGAGAAACAAATGGCAAGAGGAAATAAGCGAGGAAGTAAAAATTCCTTCTGAAAAGAGGAAAGTTACTCGGAGGCAATAAAAGTTATACCGTGAAGATTAATATTTAAGGATAATTTATCGATATGGCAACCTTGAATCAAATTAGATCGTTTTCATTTCTGAGGCAAATTTCACGGACTTCTGCATAACACAATCCGAGAAAAATAGGTAATGCAAGAGTTCACAGCTGTCAAGGGGAGAATTTAGATTTATATACGGTTAAAAAAATGTAAATAAATGTTGTTAGATTGGCAAAATTGATGAACCACGTGAAAATAAAAGTAACAGCACAAACGATAAAAAACGGCCACTTAATCAAACATCAGCTCGACAACATCGCCCACACTTTACCACGCCTTAAAAGATGGAATGTAAACGAAGGCTTTTAAAAGATAAGAACCAGGCTCAAAATAAGTATATATATATTTATCCAGGAGAGAATTATCGAGAAGGAACATAGCGATCCGATCGACTATCGGAAACGCAACGCTGGTGCCGATGTTAATGGGTCGCTCCGATAACACGTCCGCGTCCCTCGCTGGGGAGTCTCCGAGAAAGCGATCCGCTGAACACGCACCTCAGCCATTCCAAACGAGAGGTGGTCTCGAGCCTCCCACGAGGAGATCCCCAAGAGAGATTAAAAGAGGGAGCATCAAGGGAGAGCCGCCGAGGGAGCGCTCGGGCGAAGGGAAAAGCGAACGGATTTAACCCGTCCCAACGTCGACCGCGTTGCCGCGTGGCTGGAACCAAGCGAGGCGTAGGAGGGGCAAGGCGGCGGAGGTGAATAGGTCCGGCCGCGGCGGCGGAGGTGAATAGGTCCGGCCGCGGCGCCAGGGCCAGACGACCCCTTTCCTTGGCCCTAAGGCCGCCGCCGGAATCGCCTCTACCTATGATGGTGGTGGGCAGCGGAGGACGTGCGTGTCTCGAGGTTCTGTTCGCTCCCGGCCTCTCTTTCTTTTTGGGTGCAACCGAAGGTCTTAGAAGCAAGGGTGTCGAACTCGATTTGTATGGGGGCCAAATTAATCATGTCGAAATATCTGGCGGGCCGCATGTCCCCATAAAAACCCTACGTATTTGCTGTAACTTAAAAAAACACCAAGAATCGTATTTTAATAATAAACAAACTTATAACTCCTGAATAATAAGGTTTTTTATGTCGTTCCGTATCCTTATGACATTCCCTTTCGACTACATATAAACTGATCAAAATAATGAGGAGCGAATTCTTTTGACAGGTGGGTTTGTAACACCTGGTTCAGAGAATATGTTGGAGATGATTCCTAGAAGGTTTGGGAGGAATACCACAGTCTTAAATATACTCAAAAACTAAAAATACGGAAACAGACGAGTGACACTGAAGTCGATAGCTTTATCGAACTCGATAGGAATATCAAATTCATTTCAAAGTAGTGGCAACCGAGGGTTATGAATGCCGACCACGAAAAGGATGCGAGGCTGCGACTAAAACTTTATTTTATTCATTCCACACTTCCTTTCAAGTCTTCATAAATCCAAATGCCTTAAAAATTTGTTCGTTCGGGTAACATTGTTGAGTAATATAAATTGTTTTCAGTTTTCTAATTAGATTAAATAAAGGTAGAAAGTAATCCAACCACCCTTATAAAGAGGGAGAGGCGACGCTAAAGCAAATCTCAAAAAGCCACACCCAAGCGATCGAAGTAATAACCGTGTCTCGTGCGATTATTCGACGCGTTAAAGGGGAGAGAGGAAAATGAAAGCCAAAAGGCACATTAAACTCCATCCTTTCTGACCAGATGAATGAAAACCCTTAAGACCCTCGGGGGCGTCTCGAGAAATAAAACCTCTAACTAATACGATGGCGTGACTCTCCGCTAAAGGAGTCGCGGGTTCGAGGACGGCGTGCTCTGAATTAATCCGTCACTATTCATTACGGACAGATCAACGTCGCGATTAGACCTTGCACGAAAAAATAAAGAGGGAAAGAAAAAGAACATAAAGACCTTAAGTATTAAAAAAAAAAGAAAGCGCAGCGCGATAAAGATAAATAGATGTGTGCGTGAGTCGTTGACAAATCGATATAATTAAGACACACCTTTTCGAGCGGGCGCATAATTAAAAGTGTCATGTACTAATGGTTTCTTTTTTTATCGCGCGGCCGGATTGAAACGTTTCATTCAGCTAGAAACTATCGAAAGGGGCAGTTTACTTTGCAGTGATAACGTTCTTGACCTTTTATGACGCATATAACGATTATAATGGCAGTCGGAATGAAAAGCGGCTAGAGAGGGCGTAGAAATAGCGTGAAATATCTTGAAATTTCCCTTATGGGAGTTGTTCATTTCGAATCGCTCTCTCTCGGATAACTTCGCCGTGAGAATTGGGATAATCTCGAGAAAATTGAGGTCCAAAGAGAAAATGGAGTCTGCAAAACCTCCGCTTAAATATCTGCCGCCAAAGGGGAAAAACCAAAATACCTCCGCAAATCTCGACGTAGAGGTTTAAATATACAGCAGTAATGTAGTCCCGAAAAAAAACCGCCGCTGTAAGACGGTTGCCTCTAAAGCAGTGGTTCTCAACCTTTTGCCTCTTGCGTCCCACCTACCACCTTTTCAAGAAACCCTGGTCCCACCATGACTTAAAGAAAAACCTCACTTTTTCTAATAAATGTATTTCTACGTTTATAAGCATATAAGTAATACATTAATAATTGGTAGACACAAAGGAGAAGGTCGAAATAAAAAAAATTTACTCGGTAATTCCACAAAAATGTATTTATTCGTTTATTTTTTTAAATTAATTTTCGTGTAATTACCAAGTATATAAATCTTTTTTATTTCGACAACATGAAGAAATTCCATCAAATTACGCCTAAAACACTTAACTATAGTATAAAGGAGAAGGCGCCAGAGAGACTAACCGATTGGGGTGCCAAAATGTCCTCAGCCGGCTCTGGTCCCACCTAGAGGGCTTTCAAGTCCCACCAGTGGGACGCGTCCCACCCACCGGCTGAGAAACACTGCTCTAAAACACAAATCGAGACACGGCCATGCATTTCTCAAGTTATATCCCCAGCAGGAAACATCTATGCAAAGAAATCTATGTAAAGAAATTAGGGAAAATAAAAAAATGGGGTAAAATCGAAGACCGAATGAGATCGAATACAAAGACGATTCCGTCTATAAAATGAGTAAAAGAGTAAAATCATAAATATAAACATATCTGCGTAATAATGCAACATTTCCGTGGAAGAGGCATCGCATCGATAAACACGCTCCAAACAATTCAGATAGACTTATCCTTCGCGAAAAAGAAAACACTAGCTCACGCAACGTACCCGAGAGAGAGAATCGGAGAAGGAGAGAGAGAGTCGGAGAAGGAGAGAGAGAGTCGGAGAAGGAGAGAGAGAATCGGAGAAGGAGAGAGAGAGTCGGAGAAGGAGAGAGAGAATCGAAGAAGGAGAGAGAGAGTCGGAGAAGGAGAGAGAGAGTCGGAGAAGGAGAGAGAGAGTCGGAGGAGAGAGAGAGAGAGAGAGAAAGAATGGGAGGGAGAGAGAATGGAAAGGAGAGAGGAGAGGGGAAGAGACAAAGATCGGATTTTGGAGAGAAGAGGGACAGCGGAGAACGTGTGTCCGTCTGGTCGTTTGTCGGCTTTGGACAACCAGTCAAGCAGCAAAGGGGAGAGGGTGGGGGAGGGGGGAGAGGAGGAAACTTACGACGTCCGAAATGTGGATGCGGCGCTGTGTGGCGGGAGAGAGACACGGAAAACAAGTGAGCGTCGGCGCGGATCAAGGGTAAGATTTGAAGAATGCGACAGAAAGGGGAGATGAATATATGATGAAGAGCGGAGATAGGCGAAAGAGGATAGATAGTGAGAAGGATGGAGATAGATAGATAGATGGATAGATAGATAGGTAGATAGAGGGAGGTCAGGTGCGAATAATGGCATAGAGAGCGAGATGGAAGAGTACGGGATAAGTGTTCGTTGTTGCTGGGCATACCTATGCAGACATACGCGATCACGGATCGAGACTACATAACAAGCACGCAGGAAGCGGGAAAAATTCATCCCCTATGCAGCGAAAGTTCTCATAACTCAGCAATGCTTCGGCCAAATTAACAACCGGATTAAGGTAAATATTAAACATTTTTGACTGCTTCGCCGACGTAAATAAGTTAAGACAAATTATAATGCTAAAGAAATTCGCACAACGTAAAATAACAGTATTTCTCGGAAATATTGAAATTATACTTCAACAGAGAATTATCGAGCTCGTATTATGGCTGAAAAAAATTCGATAACGCTTAAAAAATACTTATCTGAGGTATTTCCATTAGCTACAACAAGGTTATAACAACCAGATGCGCATTTCGACTACAAAGCAGCCGTCTTCTGTGGCAATTCACCGAAAGTAGATTCTAAATTACCTTTTTGTGGCAATTAGAGATACCCATGGCAAGTATTTTAAAAGTACTTGTCCTTGAATTCAAATTATACTGTTTATTCCAAACGATAAAATTACCTAAAATTATTTAGATGCAAAAGAATTACTGCTCTTAATTCAAAGTGCAAAGTTATTACTTTTCCAATTGCGAAACGAAATACAATTTATGTAGCCTCGGAGATTAAATTGATGAAGAAATAAATAGTGAATAGAAGACCTTCTCACCTGCATTGGGTATGATACATATAACATTTTGATGACAACCACATGAACACTCCGGCAACGACGCAGCCGCACTCTGCGAGGATTATTTTTAAGAATAACTGAATCACCACTGAAAACGGCCGCCTTGCAATAGAAATTTTATCTGGTTTAAACAAATGTTTCATGGAAATTATAGTTATCTAAAAACTTTCAACCGCAAGGTGAGATCTTTAATTCGTCTTTTTGGAACGCTTGAAACCGAAAAAAGCGTTGATCTTTACAATCTCGAATGAAATTTTAAACTACAACCACTTAGTAACTAGTGGCAAAATTCAGTCAGATACGCTAAACGATGTTTTTTCTCGTTTTCATATGATTCCAAAATATTTTGTTACCTCCGCAACCCGCAGAAATGTATCGATTTTTACTGTTTCGAAAACTCCTAGAATAGACGAAAGTCTTGAAAACCAAAAAAGGTAACCGTTGTATCGTTGTTTAAAAATACCCCATCCACGTGTAAAATCCCAAGCGCATTGCAACGCCCAAATCTCGCTAAAAGAAGGAAAAAGCAACGCTTAAGACTAAACAGAAATTCGTTTGGCCAGCGAAAATTCTCATCATATAACTTCTCCCCCACATCCCCACCCGAACGCCGCCGAGAGCAAAAAAGATCCCGTAAATATTTACCTTTCCTCGAAAACTCTTTTCAGGCGTCCGATTAGGTTACATGGCGTTTCATTTTCCCAACCTCTTCAACGGAATAACGGGAGGTTTTCTTTATTCTTGCGCAACTCATCTCAGAAAGCGAGAATTATTACGTTCCTCTCTTCACTTGACTTTTTTTAATCCGTTCGTAGGAGTGGTTCCCCAATTCTCCACTGCGCGCTCGTGATGGAGTGATTAGAAATTAACATAGCGTGGGAGTGCTATCATTTGAGGCGAGGGTGGGAAGAAGGCGTAGGTGGGGGAGATACTCGCGAAGAATGAGGAGCGATAAAGATATGCCGCCCCCGACCAATTATACGCCCAAAGTGCACTCGACTGCTTTTCCGAGAAATTCACGCGACGATATATACAAAAGTCACTCGAAAACCTCTCATTAAAGTTTCTCTGTCAGATTGTATCCCGTTCCCAACAAATTTACTATTAAAATAAAATTTTATTAATACAGCGACTAATCGCGTATTTTTCTTCGATATTTTAGCTCTAAAACAAGGAGAGGTGATCATTTAGACAAGGGGTCCAATATCTATGGTCCGTGGACCATCATATCCGGCCACTGAGATTTAATCCGACCAGTCTCAATTTCTAATGAATGCGTATATTTGCCAGCGGGATTGCCATTTGATGATATTTATGAAATGTAAGATATTTTTCGGTTACGTGGACGTAATATAATCTTAATACAGACGTATATTACAATTAAAAAATCACAAAAATTCACAAAACTAGCTTTACGCTAGGCCTGATCAGCCATTTGAAAAGGTCATATGTGGCCTATTTAGTAACAAGTTTGATGTCACCTGATGTAGATAACACTTCTAGTAAGGGAATAAATGGTTTGTGTTAGTGTACTTAGGCTACTTTAAACTGTGAACGAGGAAAAACATTAATTTTATTATTTTAATAGACGACATACGAGATATTTCCCCCTATTTAAGTGCGAATAAGTCCTGTTGAAATGAATTTGGGGAAATTAAAAAGAGAAAAAAACGTTCGTTTCCTTGTCAAAAGTAGGGAGAAATTCGGTGAATTAATACGGTAGTTAATTAATGTGGCGAAGTGGCTTTAAACTAATGATCACTGCAGAGAAACCATCCAATGCCTATCGTTAAGCGAAAATCGCTTTGCAAATATATACATTGATACGGAGTGTTGTTAGAATCAACGTCCGATGAATTACCAATGATGGCGGCTCCTTTGCAAATGAAACGCTAAAGTGGTTTACTCGACCGTCTATAGGAGTTTGTTAGTTAATCTATTGGTTCCATAACTTTGAATGCAATTTCGGAGATAACACCGCAAATGTAACCGTTTAATGCGCTCCAAATTCACACATACGACATCATTCATTTTTTAGCTTTTCTATTATAACCGCTAACTTCTCGAACGAATTTTCTGAGGAGTAAAAATGAAATTCTTTTACTTTTTGTGCACGTGCTCCGCACTAGAATCATAATAATGCGTTATTCTACAAAAGACAAATACCAAGTTTTTTCCCATCACATGAGATTATCTCCTTGAACTCTTTTTTATTTCACGAGTTACTCGAAATAAAAATAGTTTCCCTTCACCACTTGATGTTAATTACCGCAGAGAGATAATTAACATCGAAAGAGAGAGAGAGAGAGTAAGGAGGTTGCCGTTTCTCGAGCACCTCGAGAGTGACGCCTTAAGATGAGAAAGATACGCGGAGACAATCCACGTAATGGAAAATGAACGCATTGCCAATCTATATTGCATATCAAGGGTTCGTTTCTGTCCGCATAATATCTTTCAGAAAAACTGTGAAGTTGCCACTTTCACTAAAAATTTTGAAATAAAAAGTGTCGGAATCATCGAAATTTAAGAAATAAAAATAACAGCACAACAATTACTTGTGAACAGAAGGAAAGAATTAATCTTTTCTACCACGAGTAGTTACTTCGCAAGTAAACGCGTGATTTTCTTGAGATGTTAGAACATAAGTATTTGCAATATTAAATCTTTTCATGGGACAGAATACGATCTATATTTATAAGTCAAACGACAATAATAACGACATAAAAAAAACGGCGAGGGCTTTTTTTACTTCTTGTAACGATTGATAAGTTTCTCGCCACAGTAGAGAACATATCAGAAACTGCTGCGACGATATATTGTCAAATACCTAAACTCTCTCAACTTCTCGACTCGCGTTTTGCGGGAAAGAGGGAGAGCATCAAACTCACCCCAGCCACAACCACTTCTCGTGCAACCATCATCACGGCCACCTGCAATTAGAGTCTCGGAGTCTACAAGTAACTGGTGAAAACAAGTTCACGCCCAATGCGTCAAACCATTTTCGCTCGGAAGAGTGCGCTTCTCCGCCCACCAACTCTCTTATGCCCTCTTCCCTTCCTCTGCAGCCTATTTTGCCAACTCGCCAAAAACCTCTTAACGACTGTAAACATTCGCAAATAGCAAAACTGCTGGATGACAGGGGGGAAGGCATTACGACAGCCTTCTCGCGGAAAATGCGATTAAAGCGCCCGTTTATTGTTTTTCTGGAATAGGCATCTTATTATTAAAACGGACGACCTTGTATTCGCTGGAGCCCACCTGCGTATCGTCTGTTTGCCGAGTCCCATTGTAAAATACGTTAGGCCAGAGGTCGGCAACAAGCGGCTTCGGAACAGTATGTGGCTCCTTTAGTAGGTACATATTTGTGGCTCTTTAGAAGTTAGCTAAACTCCCTAACCTTTATCAGTCACGGAAACATGCTTACTGCAATCCGCCCTCGTCTTTCGAAAACTTTCCCTCTCGATTAAAAAAATTCGTTCTTCTTCCGTCAAGTATACCTATCAGGAATCCCCTCGTTCGAATCTCTAAAAAAAAGTCATACAGATTTTCACTGTGCGGCTCTCAAGTATTTTGGAATGAGACGAAAAACAAAAAAGTCTGGCCTTCATTAAACAACAGTAATTATCCCAGGACTTCAACGCAGATTCTTCTGGGAAAACCTCGAAAAAAGAACAAAATAGTACTAAACTACGGCCCATCTACACGGGTGTGACGCTCGCATGCACGCAGGTACACTGCGAAATTAATACACTGAAACCTCGATATAGCGAGAATTTATATAATCCATAAATATACTCGTACTAACGAGTACTCGTAATATCCGAAAATTAAATTCCGTGTATGTAACGTTCATAAATTGAAGGATTTCGCTCGCTATAATGAGGTTCTCGTTATCTGGTGTACTCGTCCTATCGATGATACACCGTCTGTTGGATTCTATAGCTATGTTAATAAATCGCCAAAACTTTACACCGTCTCCTCCAACCGGCTTCGCATTTCTGAACTGCTTTATCGCATTCCATTCTCTAGCTCGAATCTGTAGCCAAGTCTTCAATATGCGACACCACGAAATAAATTTCGACGGAATAGTTTTTGCATCGCAAATAAAGTAAGTTTTTAGCGCATGTGATTTCAGTACTGAATCCACTAAACATAAAATCCCGGAGACAAAAATTTCACACAGAGCCGGCTAGGATGCACGCGGAGTATCTTAACGGAAAAAAAATGTTGATAGTAAATTTAAATGGATAAAGAAATATCTCTCACCATGGCAGCGTCCGATATTTTTAAAAATGCATAAATTTTTTAAGCACAACTAATATTTTTAGAGGGACCGGGGCTTTGTGCACCGTTGACACTGACATCAAACCGGCCCTGATTACACACGTCCTCTGCGAAAATTAATGGAGTTTTGCAGATAAGCGGAATTGCTCGTACCACTATTCCGTCTGGGCGTCAACGCTTTTATTCTCGTCTTCCGCGACGGGTACGGAATCCGAAAGAGTGATTCATAATTTTATAAAAATCATTGCGTCATCGATAAAACACCAGCGTAGCGTATCCGAATCCGAACCGACCTCTAAAGGGAAACACAAATATTCGCCCGTCAAGTCGTGAAGTCAGATTTTCCGACTCGAGGAACACTCCTCCGAAGTGAAGTAATTTGTTTCATAGCGGACCGACGTCCTGACTAAACTCAATTATAGCCCCTCTCTCTCTCTCCATTTTCCATCTCGCCCTCTTCCAGGACATTCGCCCTCACCCCAAGCGACGCCCTCCGCTCGCCCCGAGGGCGACTCCCGCACATCCATCACGGGTAATTCGGGAGGGCAACCAAAAGGGGAGCCACCCGTGGGCACCGACGCGAAAAGCGATCGAATTTGCCCCGCGCCGCATACACTGGGCTAAACTACGGACGCCGCGGAAGATCCATTCAACCCTGTCACCGCTCGGCCCATCCGTCGCGACAAAGTGGCCGCATTAAAGCTCTTCCGAGAAACTCTTCTGCTTTTTCTATAAACATTAAGTTAAGGGAATAAGTCACTTAACGGTAACACCTACGCGAATGAACAATGAAAGCGAACGTTTAATTTATATGAAATTCGATTAATCATATAAAAAGACTCGTCCCAAGTCATTAATGGCCAAAGGACAATTATGGAACAATAACCATTTCGTTCTCGAACAAAATGTCACTGCCAGTCTATTATTTGATCAACATTATTGCAATTTCGATAAAAATAGTCTTTTATATTTTGTACCAAATGAAAAAATGCTACGGAAAAAATAAGTAAACATTTTTCTGTTGCATGCAAATAAAAGTCGTCTCACCTGCCCTGGGCCCGCCGTCCATGCTCTAGAACATAGATTTATAAGCTTATTCTTTAGTGGTCAGGTTAAAACAAATTTTTATGCCATCCGCAGAATTTTAACCGAAAAATTCACCGGCGATATAACAAAATCATGTGTGGATCTATTTCAAATGCATACATTACAATACCAATTTGTAAAATGAAATGCTAAAATAGTAATATTGCTTGTTGTAAACATAAATGCACTATGCAAAACCTCGCAGAAAAAGAGATTGTGCCGATTACAATGCACAAATATAAAATACGTTTACATGACGCAGAATAGAGGTACGACAATATATTCCATTCAGAATGAAACTGCAAATAGAATAGCGCGTGGTTTAGTGGTCATAATATGATAAATAGTCACAAAAAGTTGTATTCTAACTAGAGGAAAATGTATTGAAACAGTCCTAATCTGAAGCCCATAATGAATGTTTCGCGGCACACCATTGGTCGCGGCTCTTAATTTATATAGTCTATATTCTGTTTTACCGCTGATTCCGGACAGTACTTCGAAGGATAACAGTTTTTGTTCGATTCTTTTCGTTTTGCACTGCATCCAATCCACACCACTTTTCGTTCGGTATTACTATTCACATCATAAATAATGTTGTGGAAACACAAACACTCAGTAATGTTTAGCAAACAGCTGACCTTTCTTTCGAGGAGCTTCGAACGACATTAAGTGGAAAATAATTGGAATTAAATATCACTTTCTACGATTTGGGCGTAAATCCTAGGAACAATAGAACCTTGCCTATTATCATTGCAAAAAACGAAACGGATACAAATAAATAAAAAATATCCTTTTGAAGTAATTGAGAACAAATAGGTTCGGCTTAAAGTTCATCGGTGAAAGATAACCATCGCTAACAATAAGACAAAACAAAGAGGTTGTTTCGCGTCTAATTCGCCGATGAATATTGCTAAATGTGAGTTCTTAACAGGATCAAAACTATTTATTCAAATAAGATTCTAGAGCAGGGGGTTTCAACATTTTTTTACTCGCGTGCCCCCAAATACATTTAAAATGATAATGAAATTAATGACACTTGTATTAAGATAGATAACGTTAAAAATCACAGTTTTGACGTATTTTTCTGTTTTATATCGTTATTCTTTTACGTCATACCTATTGCAACTTTTGATACAGAAGTCATGAACGAAAGACAAAGTAAGAAAACTTACAATCTATAACACTTTCGCGTACCTCTTCAAAACTATTGACGTACCCCTAACTGTAAGGGTACGCGTACCACCGGTTGAAAGGCCCTGCTCTAAAGAGACTGAATATCATTTCTGTGGGATCAATTAAAACTCGCCTTAAGCACCGCAAAGCGACTCACGAAAGAAGGGGTGCACGCGACGAACAGGGATCGGGGGGGAGGAAGACGAGATTTTGAGTCCCCTAAGATACAGTGGGGGCTGGCAGAGGGGGGAGGAGGTGTTTAGAAGGGGAGATGGGGTGGTGCGAAGGGTCCAAAGTTCGGCAGAAAAGGGACGGCGGTCATTTTCTGCGTCGCCGCCCGCGGACAAAACACCCTTGAGAGCCACATCTCCATCACGGGAAGGGTAGAAATGGGAGGGAGGAGTGGAAATGGGAGGGAGGGGTGGAAATGGGAGGGAGGGGTGGAAATGGGAGGGAGTGGTGGAAATGGGAGGGAGGAGTGGAAATGGGAGTAGGGAGGGGTGGAAATGGGAGGGAGGAGTGGAAATTAATGTTACAGCGGATATATAAACGTATGTACACTTCCCAAGGTGGTCGCTTAGGAATTCATAGGCGCAATTTTGAGCGTAGAGTTTGGAAAAATACCTCCACCCTTTCATAATTAAAAATATGAGCGAAAGTCTCGGTGAAATTCTCTTCTTCTCGCGCATACATAGGTTCTTTCAATGAATCATTACAATGCGGCGATTGATATTTATAGTAAGAATAGAAATGGTAGCATCAATTATTCTGAGATTACATATCCTATTATCAAATAATCTTTATGAACATGATGAAAACATTTCAATAATTTAAGGAATAAAATGTTAACCAATTTGCTGACCTGTCTGCCAGATAGGCTGGGCGAACTGGACCTCGTCTGAAAGCGCATAAAAGTGGTCATGTTACGATTTTCTTCATAGAAAGACATAATTTCCATAAGTAAAATATAACAAAGGTTATTCTTTACAGTGTTGGACAAATATGACCGGATCTCTTAATCAAAACCGTCACTTTTATGAATATTTTCATAAAATATTAAGAAATCGAAGAAAAAACACGAATAAAAAGAAAACGGCTAATTTAGATAAACTTCATTTTTTTGGATTATCTTCGAAACTAGTAACTGAATTATCCGCGCTCAGAAATATTTAACCACAATATTCCAAATCGAACTAAAATTACGCTCAATTCTTGAAAACGCCAAGAATGTCATCACTTAGCATCGAGTCAAAATTTTAGGACATTTTCAGGTAAAAATAGTGACGCAACATGGTCAGAGGGATTAGAACCGCACTCTGTTCCAACGCATTATATGTACCTTTCGAATTTTTGTTAAAGCAAAGCAGAAACGAGTCAGGAAATCGCACGTCGAGACATCGCATACCTAAGAGAGAAACGGTAGAAAGAGGAGTGAGTGAAGCAGCGGATGCGGAAGATGGATGAAGCGATCACGCTCATTTCGGACTATGCGTCGACATTTCACGGCAGACTTATCCACAGCTCTCCGTCGCCTCCTTCCCATAATTCCCCAATAGCTCTCTCTCTCTCTCTCTCCCCTCCCCTCCTCGAGGACCAAACTCCGTTCCACTCCGCCGCCACGCACCCCTCTCCTCCCCCCTCCAGCACTGATTCGATGGCAGACGCAGACCCGCAGAGCCATCTCTCGCCACGAGGGTTAAACGAGCCAATCGTCCGCGCATCGCGCGTTAAAAAAGCCCCACCGCGCCAACTCGCTCTGCTCTGATGCGCGCAATCTCCGGAGTAACACGATCGCTCACCTCTTCCGGAGGCCCTCGCGCACTCTGTTCGACCTCCCCTAACGCTTAATCCTCTCCCCCATCAGAACGACGATGGCTATTTAATTGGTCACCCTGAATCTCAATCTCTCTACGAGAGGGATTTTCTCCCTCTCTCTACTAGTTGGAGTGCATCCCTAATAAATTAGATCATGGGATGAATGAGTGAGAGGGAGATGGAAGGGGAAGAGTGGGAGGGGAAGAACTGGAGGGGGTAGGGAGCGCAGAGGGAGGCAGTGGATGGTGAGAGCGTGAGGGAGATCTTTTAGGAGTGAGATGTGATCACGGGCGTAATCTTACAGGACGTTACACATGAAAGAAATGATTGTCGATCCACTGGGTGAATATATGTACCTCTAAAATGAGAATAAGATATGATATCCTACGTCGAAATGACTGCTAAGAAAAAATCTTATACGTAATGTTACTCATTCTTTTTGGAAGAAAGGAGATATTCCGGAGCGACAAGCATTGAAAGTTTAATATGCAGAGATGGGTGAGAAACACGAGCGTGTTATCGATTACTCTCGAAGATGGATCACATCTGTTTTTGCATCTATATAAGGAATTTCTACAAAAAAGGGATGATTTTTACTTTTAATTTACTTCATTCATTTTCATAGCGCTAATGAATTTTATATATTAGTATATTGTGTAATAAATTATATTCTACGACGTGATTATTTCTTATGTGATATATAATTATATTGCGATAGCGTGAGAATATCAGTGCGTTTCCTTAAATGGCTAAACAAAGGTTGGATCCTTTACAATTGGAATCATTCAAAATCTATCATAAGTAGGTACGGTAAAATAAGTTCTATAATATTTATGAATCGTGTGGGATGGGGGGGTGACAGAAAACAAATTACGCGTGCTCGTTTAAAAGGTCAGGGAGAAAGTAAAATAAAAAAACAGCGACGAAATGTATAAAATGAAAAGTGATCAGTTTCAAGAAAAGCTACTTAAAATGGCAATAACATTTATGAATTACTAAAATTTTAAATACAAACGCAATATTGAAGCATGTTATACAAGGAAGAAACGGCGAGTTAAAAAGGTCCATAGTCGGATAATTCCCATCCTCTTCAAAATCTCCTTTCTACTATACTTAATTTATATTTCTTCTCTCTTGTTTAGTTCATATTTATTTGCATATTAAAGCTCAAGATACGTAACAATATATGGTAGGCCATATTATTCCCCGTGGAGGAGAGAGCAAATACAACCCAAAACATTCCAAACACCAATTAACCAAAGAAAATATAACTCACGCGGGACAGAATCCCAAAAAAGTTCCTCACGCCACGCAACCATCTTCGCCAGAAAAACCCGAAAACAATAAAACAACTGAACCAACATCCTCAAACAAATTAACCGTAAAAGCCAGACACCGCCGGGGATATGCCGGGGAAGAGGGGGAGGGACGGAAAATGGGTGGGAGGAGGCATCCCTCTTCATAAATCCCCCCCTTCTACCTTCTCCCTTCGTTATCCACTCCGGAATATAAGACGCGTTTGCCGCAGATGGAGAAGACCGCGGATTTTCAAAGGCGCGCACGCAGGCACGTCTCAGTCCGCCGACGCATCTTTCATACGAGTGCCTCACTCGCTGTATTAACGCGTCCTATCCTACCTCTCTGCCTCTCTCCTTAACGAGGGGGCGGGTGATGGGAGAAAGATACGGGGCGGGGCCGCCGGGGGCAGCGGACGGTCTTAAGGGTGGGGGCAGAACGCCAGAAAGGGGCGTGGTTCGACACTCTGGGCTCTCGGCCGGCGATCCCTTTGATCTTCGCCCTCCCTCCGAGCCTCGGCTCTTCAATGAAACACGCCGCATCCTCCTTCTGCCCCACCGCCCTCCCTCGCCCTCTCTTCTCGCCCCCCTTCTCCAGCACCGCCGTGTGTAAATACGCCTCGAGATTCTTCTCCTATCGGAGTACGAGACACGCACCGCGCGCCCCCCTAAGGGAATGTTTGCTTTTTACACTTAAAGAGTCTGTCCAATGTGGGCAGCAGCAGCCGGTCGAGTGCGGGCAGATTCTTGAGGTGGTGATGGAGAGGAGGGAAAACAAGGAGTGGAGTGGGACGGGGAGGAGGGAAAGTAGACTTAGGTTCGTTAGCGATGGATTTTTTTGGTCGATTCCGAGTGGCGGTTGACTTTTGAGGTGTGAGGTGGAGTTGGCAAGAAATATGCGATATTTGTCTCGATGGAAGATGTAATTCCAATAAGATGTTTGCAATAGCGTTGCGAGGCGAAGGAGGTGGTTGGAAGGGGAAAAGAATTTTTACATTCGCATTGCTGAGAACATACGTCATGCATCCGGGAGGTTCGTTATGTATTCGGTACGCCACCTTACATAAAAGCAGAGAAAGACGAACGAGAGGAATCGATTGTTTGAGAAGATATGGCGTTTACATACAAACATAAGTGAATGGCGTCGGTAACTTTTTATGGCCGGCCATGAGAATTTTATGTCCATGACTCCGTAATTTGAGGTTAATTGGTGCGTCTTTTTTATAAAATGTAAATGTTTTCTAAAACACTCATTTTATGACGCGATAACGGAAAATAAACCGTGGATATGAAGTTATATAAGTCGTCATTAGATAATAACTAAAACAACATCATAAAAAGAAACAAAAAATATGTCCATTTTGAAAATATTTCGGACGAAGGACTATCTAAATAGTCACAATTACAATTAGATAGCCAAAATATGAATAAGAATGATATAATTCAGTAATACTAAGTTTTTACCGGGAATAGTTGCTGAAATATTTTTTTAAATACCAAGATGTTACGATTAACATAAATAAACCAGTGAGGAAAATATTTGGATTAAACTGTAACCTTAAACTTATGGATAATTTTTTTATCATATAACCGATAACAGACAGCTTATTGTTTTTCTTTCGTTATGTAATAACAAAGATTAATAGTTACAGCAATCAACAAAGGATAGATTAATAGGAATTGTCGCAAAAGGATGAATGGTCATTTAATGGTTTTAAACGCTAGGTAGGCCATAAAATGTCGATCCATAAAAATGGAAATTAATTTTTTCATCGACAAGAGTTGATTAATGGGCAATGAATCTGTAACCTTTGACGAGCTGAGAGAAATTTTCTGAGAGTGGCCGTGGTGCATCCCCCCCCCCCCCCCCCCCCCCACCGCCACCTCCCGATATCTGCCTCTTATCCAAAAATCCATCCGCGGCCATAATATCTTTCAGAGGCGCTGAGAAAGAGAATCTCGATTAAAAAAGTCGAATTTCGATTGAGGACGCAATTAAAAAAAAGAGGGAAGGGACCTATGTCTCCGGCAAAAATTCCACAGATCGCGCGCGATAAAATACTTCCCACTTGGACCGAAATGGGCGTTCCTCCTGTTTTTAGGACGCCTCCAAAGGACTCCGCACACGGAGACTTAAAAGGAGCGGCCGAGTCATATATTATAAGGCCGGACAAGCTCCCCTACGGTTCGTTTTCAGATCGCAAACATTCCATCGCGGCCATATAGAGTGGTGAGATGGCAGCGCCGCGAGAAAGAGTGCGGCGATGAAGGGAATCACGAGGCGGCGAAGAAAGCAGAAGGAAAGGGGGCGCGGCAATTTAACGAAAACCGCTCCCAACGATGATGCACGGCCGACGAGGCGACGCAGAACCGCCTTCTTCCTTTCCCTCCCCATTCCATCTCTCCCAGGAGGCGATTCCCTCCCCCGAGCTCAAATGGGGCTCGCCCCGGGCACATTCGTCCTCATTAACTGAGATATTCCTGCTGCCGGGCACCGTCAGAGGATTTTCCACAGTAATCTCGATCGGTTAATATTTTTACTCGTCTAACAGTTTTCCTGTACCAGATTGAATAATAATCGGTGATTTTTCGTGAACAAATCACGACAATTATAAATTAGAATGACTTGTGAGTGCCTCTTTGAACCAGGAAAAAAGGACAATGCAAATAAAATAAAGGTTTACCCATGAAAAAAAATTCTAAGCAGTTTTGGAAGTTATCGTAAGTAGAAAAAACTCGAGTGCGAATAACAGCGAGAAAACAACAATCGACGGTTGGTGGCCTCGAGTCAGCAACAATATCCGGTTGAATTGTGCGTTTCCTGCTGTTTAACTATAAAGTTTTGGATAAAATTCAGGGAAACCAACATTTTACGACCTAAAATAAAATTTAAGACCCTCGTAAAATGAATAGTTTATTATTACAACTACAATACAAACTTTTTGGCAGCTCAATAATTGTTCGACATGATGGCTTACTCGGCTACTAACATAAATGCACGTTCTATTCGACAGGTCCACTGCCATAACCGACGGCAGGCATTCAAAACTGACATGAATTGCGTACAAATTGTATTTTTCAACCAGGAGTCTAAAATAATAATGTATTCAGCGCCACTTAAAAAAGGAGAAAGTGATGCGCGAATCAAGTCTAGCGCTCATAAAGAACGGGATCGGCCAAATATTACATCTGCATAAAAACTCTAAGACACAGCAAAATAACATATTCGCAGCAGAAGTCTTGAACGGGAACGCGAAAATTGTGAGAGATATTTATAGCAGCAAATAGTATAAAACAATTCGCGAATATCATACTTTTTGTGCACGATTTTTTGGGGCGGGAATAAAACTACATCTTGGAAATAAATGACAAAAGGAGAAAAATTCAATAAAACCATCAATCATCAAAGGAATATTTAAAAAAAACAAAGGTCTCTAACGGTGAGAATAAAAACCCGCCTTCGAAAGAGCACGGCCCTCGAAACAAGAAAAAATAAAAGAAAAACAAATAACTCGAATGACAGAGAGTAATGGGCAGTGCGTTGTCAGATAACGAAATTAAAAAAGTACCGAGGGAGAGTAAGAGAGAGAGAGACATGGAAAGAGGGAGGGAGGGAGGGAGGGAGTCACAACCCTCTCCTACATGGAGAAGGGGTTCGGGAAAAAGATACACACTTCAAAGAGGGCGCCGTCTCACAAGGGATATGGAGGTTAGTCACGTTCGGCCGAAGAGACGTCAAATCAAACAGCCCACCACCCTCTTTAACCCTTCCTACCCTCGATTTCTCTTTTTTTACGGCGTAAAAACAAACAAGTTGCCACTACGGAGACTATAAAACTCCCTCTTCTCCCGAAGCAAAACAAAAAATAATTTCGCGATTTGCGTGACCACTATTTCAGCGAGAGTTCGAAAGGGAACCAACCGAGAGATGATACTACTTCATCGTTAATTTTCCTCCCACTTCGTCGTTAACTTTCAATTCGGCAAATTAAGCGTACTCAGTCATTTCGGTTGTCATGATTTAGTACCAAATATTTGTTCTCATATTGAAACCCACAGCATTTACATGCGTTTTTATACCTATGGAAAGTATTGAGGAAAACGAAAAAGTAGTCGATTTTTATAAAAATATTGATGACGGGAAACACTACCTTAAAATTAGGACAAACTCCTAAAATAGTAAATTATAATTGGCGAGTTCTTTGATGGGCAGGAATAGTCTAAGCGAGAACATGGTTATAAATCCGGTTTTGTCATTTAGATGGAAATATCATGTTAGAAAGAATTTTTACAAAAAGACATAATGACATTTTAATAAGATGGTAGAAAAAGTCATAGCTAGCTTGAATGGTCGCTTTCATGCAATATATTTACGGGAAAATAAATGGCTATAGCGGGGTCCATTTGGCTTATGTCTAATGCACAAGAATGAGACAAATTTGTATCTAAATGACGTTTTTAATACACCGAGGAAACATCCGACTTAACTTTAACTCATTCACATGCAATTTATTCTAAACTTATACTGCACGAAATAGTACCACAAAAGCATGAAGTTAAATCCAAAACATATCTGAAACATGGAAAGTTAACCTTTTTATTGCGTTTTATTATACATATAAACGAGCTGTTTTCGCCGTCTGACCGCCTGTGCATTTGATTAAATTAAAATAGCAAGTAAACGGTAAGAGATAGAAGATTGAAAATTGCAGTGTATGTAACATATGATGCCATTTATTACGCTGACATAGAAACATTCATGAAAAATCGGTGGGCGGCAGGGGGTGTCTTCAAAATTATCAAATTATGATTCTGAGCAAATAGATAGAAAGCAAAAGTTTCTTAATTAATATTATAGAATACGTCAATTTTTAATACAATTATACTACTGTTTATAAAGAATCTTAAGTTTACAATTCTAAAGAAACTCCAATAAATAAAATGCGCTTTTTCATATTGCGTCAGCAAATGAAGCTCTCACTTTTAAAAACTAATATCAACTCATATAAGAATACGAAAACTGAACGGCTTGCAGATAACAGCGTGAAAATTCAATTCATTATTATATAATATAGCTCACATTGGCGTTAGCATCCGCCAGAGAGTTGACAGGAAAGGCAATACATTCTCAATGCATAAGGAAAATGGCTATTAGGATAGGTTAAGAGTGAACGATGAAGAAATTTTGAATTTGGTGACCTACATATTATTAAAAACGCAGGTTAAATTCCGCACTAATTAATAGAAGTTCAATTCATATCGTTTTAAGATGAAAATTTTATGAAGAATTTCGATAAAGAATTCTTGCTACTGGAATCAACTATTACGGAGTTTATTACGGCAGTATTTTCTGAAATTGCCATTTGACAATTCTTTCTAAAGGTCAGGAGTATAAAGCGCTATTGCGGCCGACATTTGATATACAAAGAGCCAGTACGAACCAAGTGGAAGGGATAATAAGATGGTTTACCTTCCGTCAGGCACGTCACGGAAGATTGCATTTTCTAATTTCCCTTACATCACTTAGTAACGCATATTTTTGGAAGCATTCGTAATTTCTAACTCTCTCTCTCTGCCATTTAAAAAATATGCTGATACTAGTTGTTTTGAAAGAGATTCTGGCATCCAATAAATGGCCAAATTTATGGTATGTATCATCATCAACGTTTTGTAACAAAATAAAATCAAAGTTATTATTGTGATTTTTAACTGAATAGAAGCAAGGAGAGGTAAGCGTCATTAATACGTCTAAAAAAGTTTTAAAGACGTGAAAAATGAATAACTTCGGATTTGGGACGTAATTTGTGATAAAATATACGTCGCAGGTAAAAATGCATATTATACACGAAAGTAAAAAGCAATCAAGGCTGCGCAAAATTTAAAATAACCGTCGGACTACAATCTCCCATTTCGAGACGTCGTCTGTTTCCGCAGAAAAATCCGTAATTCCCAATAAAACAGAAAAATGTGCCATGAAGATTGGTGGCATACGTTCCCGCAGCGATAGAGCTTCGAGATTTCTTTAGGGCGAGGCGTAGGCGCGGCGGCATTGGCCAGGAGGCCATGGGCGGACCCACAGCGCATACCTCAGGGACCTAAATCTTCGCCGAGACCACCCCTCTCTCTCGAAGAGGGATGACACAGGCACGAGCACATCCAAAAGGATTTAGTGTGGCCATATTGGGTTTCGCACCTCTATTATTTCCAGACCCACGCATCGATACCCATAGATAGCTTTTATTTTCAGCTAAGCCAACAAAAAGGAAAGGTTATATTTAAAATACTACAAATTTGACTATCACTATTTTAGAGTAAAATACATTTAACGAGGAACTTATGAGTAGTCTTCACTGACACCTATGCAGATAAACATTTTAAAATAACTCACCAAACGAAACCAGATAAGGTTGATTTAAAAATGTGTCCGGGACATTAAATGAAATTACGTTGAATTGCTCGTGTGCTCAAAATTAATTTGTAATAAGAATTTTTAAAAAACATTACTAATTTGTGGCCATAAAAACAGATTAATCTGAAAATAAAAAGTTTATAAAAAGCAAGGGTTAATGACGATCATGTTCATTCCTCGGAGAAATTAAATTGGAAGTTTTTAATTAACCAAGTGGATGAAAATAAACCAATAACTAATGATCCATCAAATAAAAACAAGAATTACATAGGTATGAATGAAAATAAGGTTAATTCAATCGTCGAAGTCTCCGACAAAAATATGCATTTTCAAGCGCCATTTAATATAAGAATGACCAGCAAAAATAACGGAAGAATAAGATTACGTTAATTGGCTCAAATAAATACCGCAGAATGTGGAAGAGACAACCCATCAAAACACTCACAGAACATAAACCGACGTACAAATACTTATCGAAACTACGCTATTTGATGCACCCTAATAAATACGTCGATAAATTCTTTAAAATATTAATTTGTAAATAAAATTATTTCGGTTTGAAACCGCGGAGAAACACTGAAAAAACTATCCCAAAAATATATTTTCATTCTCAAGGCTCTCTCAGCATTCAGGCTTCAACACAACCTAAGTTGTCTGTACACCCTAGATATTTATGCAGGACATACAACCACGATAAATTAAGACCCAAAAAAAAAACGTTTCCGAGATTCCACCATTATACAATCTCTAAAATCCGCCAAAAACATGGAGCAACCCATTAAGGGACACCAGACGAAAGCATTCGGAGGAATCGTAGAATTCGAGACACTCCGAAGAGAGGAAGAAGAGAGAGAGAGAGAAGAAGGGGGAGAGAGAGAGAGAAAACGCGTAAAGGGCCGGTGACGACAAGGACGGATAGGAGAGACACGAAACGGAGCCATGGGCCTCGTCGGCTATTATTTTCGGGACATCTGATAAAGAGGAACACGTTTAAAAAGGGAAGAGAAGGAAAGAGATGAAGAATAGGGGAAGGAAGCGAAAGAATAGGGAAGCCCTGTCGGCGGCGGGGGTCGGGGGGGGGAGGGGGGAGGGGGGAGACGAAATGGGAGGGAAGAGACGAAAGAGGTAGTAGGTACTAAGGAGGGGCGAAGAGGCTTAAGGTATTCCTGAAGAGTAAAGAGTACACGAGAGACAACAACGCACGCGATCTACGCCCAAAATGGTGCACGGGGTGGATGGATGGAAGAGAGACCCAAAAAAGCAGGAGAGATAAGATCGGTGGTGAAATCCCAGAGTGGATATAGGAAGGAGCGCTCTCGGAAGATGGAGTAGAAGAGAATAGGGAACGGATGAGAAGATGGGAGAACGATGCGCACCAAATGGTGACAAAGAAAGCACAGAAAATAGAAATTATTTGAAGGTTTTTAATGCGTGGCTTATCGAAGGACGCGGGCGATACTCCACTTATCTTTGGTGAAAATACAGGAATAGTAAGAATATCGTGCAGCTAGATTTGACAACCGATTCAAAAGCCAAAAGGAGAATAGCAAAACGAAATGAATCATGAATATAGCTTGTCTCTGATGAGTACTGCTGCGAAAATTACATATGTTACATAAGCTATTTTATATAAAACAAAAGCCAAACAATATACTCAAAATGAAACGGATTAAAATGTCTCCATTGACTCAAACTGATCTAAAATCCAACAATCGAACAAGTTAACGTAAAGAAAATAGTCAAATAAGAAGAGAGGCTAACGTACTCACAAGGAAGGTGTTAATTCACGAAGATAAATTCGTGAGATAGATTTCAGGACAGGGCTATATCGAGGCTCGTTTCTCCTCGTGACAACAAAGGATCGAAACAGGAGAGTAAAACCTGCTCACGGAAATTGTCAGGGACATTTTAATGAATCGCATCCTCCACCATACACCATTTTTGTGTATTGCAGAGTAACGTGTATAAATTCGTCAGACGTGGGTAGAGAGAGGGAATGCGAGAAAGATGGAACGAGAGGGGAGGCCTTTAGGTAGAAATAAATGGTCGAAAGAGAGAATCCTAAATTTCCCACGCGTGAGTAAAAGTAGGCGAGGTAAAAAAAAAGTCGGGTCGCCTAGCTCCTCTGTCCCAAAAGATACCAATCAGGGTAAGAGAGCGTCCTCTCCACTGTTAGGCTGCTGCTGGCATTTCTTAACGTCCATTCCGTAGGGGGAAAAGGGATGTAGGTCGAGTAAAGAAGAAAGGTGTAGGTACCCAATGGGAATACTTTCGTCACTTTAGATTACCTGAAGACGTAATTCGGCGGTGCAGAAATATTGAGATTAATGAATTAAGTTGCTCGCGAGGAATTAAATCCATCATCAAAACAATAAAGGCAAAAATCACAAAAATAAAAAAACTGTCCATAAAAACACGCAGAAGTTAAGAATGTACATAGACTGTAAAAAATAAATCTTAACTGCCAGTAACGCAGTGCATCCATCATTGCTTCTAAATATAACCAGAGAGATCAGAAAATGAAATCCACGGAAACTCGTTCGTTACAGTGAAATAAATAAATATATGGGATAATAACGAGTGTTATAAAACGCAACAAAAAGGGAAAGTTTCTAATCGTTTAATCTCGAACGGTTTCCTGAATTTATCGAATTTAAGTGAGATGCATCTAGACCTTTCAAATGTTAAATGTCACTGAAATTTATCAAGAAAAATTGTTCTTAAACAATTCAACACATAACACAATGCTATGACAAAGCAGTAGTTAAACATTACAATGCAAAAAATAAGGCTAAAGAGACAAACCACACTACAATACAAAAAGGAATTATAGGTTTTGTTTTAGCCTCGCCCTAAACCATAGCGAAAGAGCTGACGAAATGAAAACAAGAACGGTTCCATAAATGAAACACCGTAACGGCCAGAATTAATAAACACTGATAAGGAAATTGCCAGGTTAAGTAGGGATATCTTCCGAAAACCATAATGCGAAGCTCTGCTTCATAGAATTACATTTTTCCTCATTTGGCCGAAAAATGTTCTATGCATCATCACGAAACTTACAAACAGACAAAATCCAATCAGAACACATTACCAAATCATAGCTTTGGTAAGACCGCATCCCGAGTACAGCAGGCGCATCAATTAAGAGCTCAAGAGCACTGAAATATTACAATCTTCCACAGAAGCGTGCTTTACGACCGCACGCTCCTAAACACACCATCGTCGTCGTAAAAATGGAGCCTTACCATGCGTGCAAAAAACCACACCTTAGCTCAGGGGCCTGCACTTATCGCATCCTTTTTTTTTGTTGGTTCGTCCAAAGGGTTGAGAGCCTGAGAACCCATTATGAGAGTTATGAGACAACTTTACGGCTTACACGAGGCAATAGCATCGAAGCGAGGTGGGGGCGGATGTGGAAGGATTTCGTAGTGGGGGGGGGGGGTAGCCGCCGAAAGGAGGACGTATCGACCCAGGAGGTAAGTGAAAGGTTCTCTTACACGTTACCACGATCCTCTAGATTGATGACAAATTGCAGGGCTATGACACTAGCTCGGATATACCTAAATGTAGATCGTTTCGCGCACTGAAAATTGTAGCAAAAAATAAATTAAATTCTTCACTCGAATTTTACACTAGATGGTGTACAATTCGAAATGACAATGAAAAAAATACAAACAATAAATTTTAAAGGCTAAATCCTAAAAATATTTTTTAATTCGAATAATTTCTTGAATATTGAATATATTTTGAAATCCTCGCATGCATTAAAAGACACGACCACGACGATAAAATATGAGATTCGTTGTAGTGCAGAGCGACGTCGAGGTTTCTTTATTTCCTGGATCGATCGGAGATCATAATGGGTGAAAACGAGCTTTTAAAAGGACTATTTGGCGCACTGAATCATGTCACCCACCTGTCTCATGAATTGTAAGGTAATATGAAGATTAATTTTGGTAAATAACCGGAGAGTTAAGTCAGGGGAGCGAAGGTGCTTCCCTCAACAGAAAAAAGAGGGAAACGTAAGTCAGAGGGACCAATTTAAATGCCGGCGCCAGAAGGAGGATATCGGCTGAAAGATTTGTGAGATATCTCGACAGATGTCTAAGGAGAGAGACCTTCGTTTGAGTTTCCCTTTCACATCCGATTGTCTTTTTTCCTTATCCCCGGAGCATCTCACCTAACGACCCTCGAACTCTTCCGCATCTTCCCTTCCACTGTATCCACCTCGGAGGATCGTGGGAAAGAGCGGAGTTTGCCGTCAGACGGAACCCGCGAGAAAGCGGCAAAGGCGACGCGTGGAGAACGGGCCGAGAGAGACGACCAAAACGCGACCGTTTTAGGGATTAAATACATTATGAAATTATAAGGAAAAACAGTCACAGATAAACACAGTGATAGTAACAGATCAATACAGTTAAATGTAAATTTTATAGTCATAATGAAAACTAGATATCTTTAGGATAGCGATTTTGTTACCATCAATAAACTTAAAAAAAGATATTTTCAACGAAAATAGCAAAGAATAAATAACTGATGCAGGGCTCATTAGATTGTGACAGAAATAACTGTGAAGTGTTGAAAATAACTAAATAAATGAATCAGACCACGACATACAAATTATGAGTTTATAGAAGCAATGTTAAGAGGAATTTATAATAAAGCATCTATGGTAGAACAAGACTGCATCATACAACAAGTCCCAAAGTAAAGGATTCAATGACAAATTGTCGTTTGGGCGACAGCCTCGTTGACTATAACTCGAACGCACGCGCATCGCCAACCTCACAATCACAGAGGAAATAATAATTTTTCACTATGAACTTAGGGTCTACCTAAAATTCTCCACTACGAAAATATTATCTTTTTAAGCAGATAAATATCAATGGAATTGAAAAATAATGAAATAAAAAAAACGCACTCCCCTAACCGGAAAAATAGTAAAATAACCAAGCCAATCCATCAGACGGCGTTAGCTCACAAAACGTCCTGCAAATCGTCCCTTTCAAAAAAAGCTCAAAAATAAAACGACGTCGAATTGGAAAAAAGGCAGAAGAAGAAAAAAAAGAACTTCCTCCCCGAACATTAAAAAAATCCCCGCATTCTCCCATCGACCCATCAACTCCCTTCACGTCTCATTCACTCTGTCCCTCGTATCGTGTTCCTCTCCTCACCCTCCCCTCCTCCACGCACGCACACACACACACACTCCCACTCGCACCTCCGGGAGGTACCTCTCCCCCTTCTCCTTCTCCTACCTCCGCCCAATCTTCCCTCCGTCCAGCGGGAGGTCCTCCCGAGGCTCGGGGCGCCTCACGGGATATATCCACGAAGGCGGTCCAACGGCCTGATTTACGGGAGAGAAGATAGCCGGCGCCTGAAAAAACGCCCCGACGACGGAGGGACCACGTGACCGCACCAACCCACTGAGGAAAGAGGTGAGGTAAACCTCTCTCGCTGGCGAGAGGTCCTTTCTCTCTCGGTTCGAAGCTCGCTTCCTCGATAAAATGCGAAATGGACGCTTAGAAGAGGATAAGCGTAACCCTCGTGGAAAGCATACAATCAGAAGCGCACCGCGATTAATTTCACTTTTTCTCTCTCATGTAGAGGGAGTATAAATGTTTCGACGTTTCGCCTCATTTCCGTATCCAGAAATCGAAGACACCATGAAATTGAAGAAACCGCAAATAAACCGATCGATGGCCATTATATTGAGAAATGCGGTCAATTCATCTTTTCTCTAGTTTTTTTGTTAATCTAAGGAGCTAAATTTGTCTGTATGGAAAACTCCTTAGCATTCGCGTCTTTAATTTACGCTTTTACTCGAGTGCAAAGTTCTATTTATTTCTAAACTGATGGCCCAAAACAGTTTCGGAATCAATGAAATTCTATATTCCAAATGCTGATTATATTTAATTCCTGCTTGTGAAATACTATAGATTAAGTGCGATTTTAATTTACTTTTTTTCAATGGAATACAATTCCAAAAACCTCAAGAATACCAGATTGTAATTTTCTGTTCCAGTCGACATATCTGTAAGATTCAATATTAAACAGACACATCCCTGCCTTAATACAATTCCAATCACTAGATTCATACGATACACATATGATACGCTAATGATAAATGATATGTAGCAAAAATGTTCATCATCTCATCCCTATATTACCGACTCATACGAGAAATACGTTTGAAAAGAATCCGAATCGACTGATGCTACATTATTTATAGGATACTTTCAATATTGGTAGAGGGTTTGTTATCGTGTCTAATGCAAGGGCCGCGGGTGCGAATCCTGCTGAAGGCATGGCCGTATATGCTTGTCATAAAAATGTATTACAAACACATGTAATTGGGGTAACCTGTTTGTGTTAAATAAATGATTATTATTACAATTCGTCAATGAGAGAACAACAAATGCGCAAAATTCCCGTCCATTATTGACACAAAAGTCTAATAAATGCAAAGGAGCTGCATCGAACACGTCTCCTACAATATAATATCGAGATGAAATTGAACATTATGATAACCACAACTCAAATTTATTCGAGTTTATAAAACACACAGAGGCATACACATTGCTCTGTATTTTCCTTCCTCTTACATAATGTCAACAACTTCTTCCCTGGACAAAGAAATTCCACCGGGCATCAGGCCTTCCTTCCTACCGACCCCCCTCCCCCCCCCCTTTCCCCGCCTCACAACCTCTTCCAGACCTCCTGAGGACTCGCTCCCACGGCGTCCAACAATGACCCTCTTCAAGAGCACGGACGTCTCAACAATGGCCTCCCGCAAAGGGGACACTGGCTCTACGATCTTCCAAAACTACCGGCCCAACAATGCGAGATGGCAGTCGCTCTTAAAAACTACTCCGCGGAGATCGAGAGTTTGGAGCAAACATAATGATAGCGTTTTTCTCAGACCTCACACAAAGATATGTCAGTGAGAATGTAACGAATGGGAGATTTGGGGAAAGATGAGTAAAGAGCACTGAGCAGGATTTTTTTATCAGCGCCTTTGTTTTCCCATCACCATACACCAGATATATTACGGGTTAGACCCAAAAAGAAGAATTATATAGAATGAGAGTGGACGATTATTATAGGACGAAAATTAGTAAAATCTGATCCCATCAAATAGCACGTATCAGGGGTTTTAAAGATGCTGACCTTTTTAAAAAAACTGGGTATCGCACGAACATCAGCCTCTATGGAATTTGAGGAAGGAAAATTGTTCTCGAAAGAAAGAAAACGCTAACATATCCATGGAAAAAAACAGAAGCAATTCTACAAACTTCTACAGGAATCTTAATATTGGCAAAAGGATAATAGAGGGTTAAATACTCACTCTAACCATCGGTAAGGCATTCACAGTTAAGCAAGGATGAACCACTCACCTGAAAATAGAAAAGAAAAATTTAAATTAAAAAAAATGAAATAAACGAGGAACACTTCAAATTAAAATTTTCATAAATGTTATCTACACTTAGTAAGTATGGATAAAATGGCTAATTTATCACATTATCTCGTTCCCTCCATATTCCTGAACTAATCAAATGTGAAACTATACCAGAAGTATATCGTCACTTTCTATAGATGACAGGTTAGCAATATGTTTAGGCGATTTTTATAGCAGGATCGCTTACTACATATAAAGCAATTTGAATCCTTGGCCGGATTGAGTACACTGATCTCAGTCAATATTTTAATGACGTGTTTTGGAACATTGTTTTTTTGAAGCTGTAGGCTCCAAGTTATAATTATCAAAATATATAAATAGAATTCAAATACTCAAGTCATATCTTTCAATAAAAAAATATTTTCTTAAAAAATTGTTATGCTGGCGAAGATGTTAACCATATTTTAAGGTAATCGAATAATTTTTGCAGAGAGGCGAATGAAGTTCCTAATCTGGGCGAAACAGGTCCTCGACCGGTTGTTTATGGAACACTGGTTTACGGTAAAAAGTATATTTTGAGTTTGAAAATGAAAAAACCATTAGAAACGTGTCAGGGAAACGTAACGGAATAAAAATAATTTTTATTTGGGTGAAATATATATTATGCAATTACGATAAATAGCAAACTTCGGATTCTAATACATCAGACACAAGTCTATTAAAGAAATAATAGTTTACAATTCTTCCGGATAAAACACATTCCTGACCATCACAAACCAATCAATCACAATATTGCAACGCAAAGAGAACAGCGAAAGTCTCAAATGCGAATGTTTCCAACCGCAAAGGAATCTCCGGAGCTAAAACAAAAAATATCAGTATCTCCCCTAACCGGATGCGAATCGTGAAAGGCCCAACAAATAAATACTCCCGCTTATAAGAAAACCAAACATTATAAATCCCACCTTGTACCCAAAGTAGTTTACATTTCGTCCACAATCGCCACTAAACTTTGAACATCCCGGACCTTAATAAAAACTCGTCAAAGGAACATTTTTCGAATCGTCCCGAACCAACTCGTAAAGTCCCGGATTCAAACGACAGATAACGGCGTTCAACGTGTACATTTCCAGACTCATCCGCGCGTCTCCCTCATTCTTCGGAAGCGGCGGACAAGTCACCGAGAAATCAACAATCGTAAATACCCACTTCTCTCTCTCTTTCTATGAGGAGGAGAAAAAAACACCCCAAGAATGCGAAAATGAGTTTGCACCCGGAGGAGCGGGAAAATTGAAAAAAGCAGGTAGTCTGGAAAATAAAAAAAAATGAACGGCGAAGAGCGTTGCCGGTTGCACTCGTGGAAATCGTGAGTCGACCATTACGGAACCGGACAGAAATCCGCAGGTTGAAAAATGGGTCTTGAAGAGGAGGACAGAGGGAAAGAGGTGGAGGAGGAGGGATGGGAGGGGGCGATATAGGAGCTATAGGAAATTTTGTTCCTTCGCTCGCCATTTCACGGAAGGAGAAGGATCTGTGGACCGGAGGACGGGAGGAAGACGAGAGAGAGAGAGGGAGGGAGGAAGATGGTGGGTAACAAGAGAATATGGAGATGGCGCTGAGGCAGGAGTGTGGGGTAGGGAATCTCGTGAACCTTAAAACAAAAAAGGATGCGAGGAAAAAACCGGTTTGGCGTGAACCTTCTTCGTCTTGGGTCAACAAACCGAGCCTTTTTATACCCTTCCCATCTTATTTCCAACCGCCTTTACTCCAACCTCCTCCTTCCCTCCCACTCCCTCCCCCCAACACACTCTCTCTCTCTCTCGAAAGCACCTCCTCCTCCTCTCCCCTTTCTCTCTCTCTCTCTCTCCATTCGCCTT
This sequence comes from Uropetala carovei, assembly GCA_036926305.1. NCBI lineage: Eukaryota > Metazoa > Arthropoda > Insecta > Odonata > Petaluridae > Uropetala > Uropetala carovei. Next base: position 332,761 of record JAXCHB010000252.1, on the reverse strand, counting down.
CTCGGATTCCTTCATTTCCTCCATCTCCTCCTCCTCGGCGTGAATTCATTGCCCGCGCAATAACACGCCCAACACACGCATGCTCCTAGCGCCCACCCGCACCCAACCGACATCGCTCGCGCTTATCAGTTTCCACGATAAATAAGGCTGCTAATAAACTCTCCGAAAAAATATAAATTGTTAGTAATTCGAGTTAGACTTTTTATTCCTTCGTAAAACCAAAAGTTCTTCCAACAAACTGCAGCAGATTTTATCGGCCCTCGATGCAATTCATTTGGTTGCACCGTCGCTGACGAGGGAAAAATTAATCGACCAATTTGGGAGCATTTTTTTTTATTCGAGAGGTAAAGACGGCGAGGCAAAAAAAGACACGAAGAATCGGTATTTCGATTCCACAACTCCAGCGAAATGCGTTATCTTTCATCGATAAACCGTCGAGGCGTTTTAAAACTCCCGGGGATATTTACGAGGGCAGCTGAGATGGAATTTCTGCATCGATAGGGGAAAGAGGCAGTCCGAAAGAGAGAAACGTATTCAGGTTGACTTTCAATTAAGCGTAAACTTCCGGTGAATCCTCCTCTCGGCCACTTATCTCCCGCAGTCAATTCGCCGTTCTTTTTTTTGTTTGCGACGCAACGGCAACCGGGTAATGAAACCGCATACCATTAACTTCCCCGCCGTCCAATCCGGAGACCTTTAGAAAGATTCAACAATTCCCACGACGAGTATTTCGCGCAACTTAATTGCGCCGTTAAAACTTGTACATATGACTGCAATATTTGTAATTAAGAATAAACAACCGTGGTAATAATTTAAAATTTTAACCGAAGACCCAGAATAGCGTGTCTACGTGCTTCGTCAGTTTAAATTGCTCCGGTAGAAGTACCCCGTCTTAATCAACGCATAAAAATAGAACCCGAGTGCTGCTGACACATTATATTCCTTACTTTATGGATAAAATCATTATGACAAAAGCAGGATATATTCAGTAGAGGGAAAAAAACACGAAGTCACCGTATTAATATCTGTGGCTCGAAAATAGTTTCCTTTAAAGCGCTAGGTCTTCTCTCGTTTCTTAATGGGAGACGCATTTTTTAAAAACCAGTTATCTATTTCCGTCTTCAAATATTCAACATCCAAGGAGATAATCCAAGCGAGCTAATCGTTGAAAAAACTCTCTTCGAGCAAGGCGGCTTTTCGCCATCTTTGATTTTGCGGGCTCGGGACTCTCATCGGATGAAATTTGCATATAAATTTTTAACCTTCCTCGTCCAATCTGAAGTACCGAGGGCGTGGATTCGATGAGAGAAGGGAAATAAAATAAAGAAGTCGGGATAATGGCAGCAATCCTGTGTAACCCTGACTAACGATCGTGTGATACATGTATTCGAGAGAGATAGAGCAAACGGAAGCATGGTTTTGAAGGAAATGGATCCGTAAAGTAAAACCTTTCGAATGCCATTTCCATTAAGGCGATTGAAATATTAATTACATCGTTCCATTTGTTCATGACAACATTTTTGGTTTAAAGCTCGCTCTATCATTGTCAGATAATTAATTTGAAGCAATTTTAATATCTTTCGCCATTAAAATAAATTACTTTATCGGCATGAATTATCCGTGAAACTTGATAAATATTGAAATTTTCTAGCTATACCTACGGCAGATATTCCATTTCATAGGGACCCGAATAACTGCATGTAAATTCAAGTTTTATTTAGAATAATTAAGCGAAAAAATAATATAAAGAATATTTCATTTTAAAGAACGTTTAAATTCGAAACAACATTTACTTACACAAAACAAAAACGTATGTCTTATAGCAGATAAATTCATGGAAAATCTTACAGGTGAAGAGAATAGAGACAAATTCTTCTCTTAAATGATAAACAAGATTATTCACTCTATGAAATATAGAATCCTACAAATACTCTATCGTGTTCTTGATTTCGTTATCAATAATTGACATGCATACTTCGGTTCTAAATAGATACATCCACCACCAACGAAATTTCTGCCGAATTTCTCAAATCTTTCAAAGTTTCTACTATATGGTTATTATAATTGGCCAATGAATATCTGTATAACAATGTAATGGAAGAGAATCATAAAAGTACTTTCACATACATACATGTAAGGAATAATTTTACTATTAATCAAAACCTCTTCTTCAACGCAAAGCAAACCACCAATTACAATCCCATAATTCATCATTTCTCGAGACAATTTGCATCCGAAGTGTTCAAAAAATGCAAGCACGCACATAATATAATTCAAGATTCCTCTCCCTATTAGATAATTAATCGATCATCAAGTCGAACCCGAAATTTCTCGTAATCTACATATAAGTAAATATAAATCATTATTTCCGTAAAAACACCCACCATGACCTAACGCTTATTTTAAGGGAAAATAAACCCGTTATTCGAGGAGAAACTAGAGAGAGAGGGCCGGGGGTGGGGTGGGGGGGGGTGGGAGTGGGGGGGGGGGGGGAACGATCCATCCCGCTCAGGACAAGCGATCCGACGCCAAAATTTACGAAAAAGATTACATAAGTAAATAAAAGCGTATTTAATTACAAAGAAAAAGAAAAAAATCTCGACGGAAAAAAATCCCCCTAACTCGATCGATTTTCAAAAAGCAAATAGCCATCCTTGGGAGGGCGGTGGGAAGAAGACTTAACTTATGCCGTGGTTACGTGAGAGCTCGCCGAGGCGAAGGGGAAAGGACCCAACTCCAAGAACACACACACGCACCCACAAACTGTCCGCGTAGAGTACAGGGGAAAGGGGTTTATCAAAAAATAAAGAGATCGTGTTGAAAACCCGTCCGACCGGATCCAACCTCACTCACTCCACTTAAAGGTTTCGGAAATTGATTTTAAAAGGAAGGGAGTGAAGCGGGAGGGAGGGAGGGAGGGGAGAGAGAGAGAGGACAGGAGGAAAGGAAAGAGGGGGAGGAAGGAAAATTAAGAGGAGAGGGAAAGGCAATGTGTCACTATGTGTCATTCTCGGAGCTTCGAATTCTCCCACTCGTGATTCCACCTCCGGCCGTAAATTAAAGTGTGGCGCGGTTAGCGAAGTAAGAGGTGCGCGCGGGGGATGATGGGAAGGGAGAGGGGTAAAGGGAGAGACGTGGGTGGGGGAGAGAAGAAGATTAAGGAGATGAGGAAGAATATCATTTGCGGTAATGGGCGATGCGAGTGACGGGTTACTGTTGCTCTTAGGAAAGTGGAACGGACAAGGGATATTAAATTTGACGCCGTGGAGAAGAAAACTCGGAGTCGCCCATCCCACGTATGGAAAACTCTCCCACGAATGAATCAAAAGGTGGCGTGTTTGTTTTCCAGAAATGTACGACTTTCCGTCCTATTTGCGGCAGACGGCGTACGATGGCCGCGGCGATAATTTTTTTAAAAAAATTCATTCAACTATGACGGGGACATTTTACGAGCGGTTCCGAGAGCGAGCGAGAGGCTCTCTTCGGGGCCATTCGAGGGTTTTCCGAGGAACGGCGACGTCTTCGGGAGATTTTCTTAAACAGTCGATCGTATTCGATCGAGCGAGTCGAGAAAAGACTAAACAAATCCGAAGCCGAACGTTTTTCCAACAGTTACGGGAAAACGACCGCAGATAAATCTCGAGGTATGAGTTTACGATAGCATGCTCTTGGAGTTCGCGACCTACCGCGGCGATACGGGCGTGCTCGGAAAGTAATTCGAGACGTACGCTTTTAATGCATCCGTCACTCAAACCGGCAAACAACTTTTCAGCGAACGAATACAAAAAAAAGTTTCTAATTTTACTTCACTGTTTGACCGGTTTCCAGGTCCGTCTGAAACGACCGAGGAATAAATGCGAAATAAAAGAGCGAACGGCTCTTGTAAATATCATCACCGTAGTTACACTCGCGACCTTCTCTAGGAGCGAATAAAATTAGCACCCGCATTTACTTCTGGGCGAGGTGTCGGAATGGCGCGCGCCACTTGTAATGGCTTCGCGAACAAGAGTTGACCCACCGCGAAATGGCATAGGATCCCGAGATGGAATTCGGATGAAAATCCTCGCAAATAGTCATAAAATTCGCGGAGGAACGAAGAAATCTTCTCCAGGAGGGAGGGGAGGGGAAGAGACGTAAAAGAGGCCGTTTTATCGTTAGGATGTTAATATAATCCCCACAGGGCGATGGGAACTGCGTCCACCTCACCTCGCTACGAAACCTTGGCCAATTAAACACGGCGGCGGAGGCAATAAAAGAGACGCCCCGAGGAGAGATAAGGATTTAAAAAAAAGAAAAGCCTAAATGCGAGATGCGTGTCGCAGGATTCGACGATATCGCCCACAGGGAGGATGCGATTAAAGTCGGTGGAGGTAAGAGGTAGGTGAGGGGGTGGTAAGTGGGAGAGAGGAGGAGGGGAAGGGGCACGCGATTGGCTGGAGAGAGAAAAAAAGCCATTCTATACAATTTACCGCTTCCTCTAATTAAAACAAACATTATAAGTTGAACATAAGGTATTTTCCAAAACTGAGAAAATGTTCCTGAACTGCTATATATATATATATATATTACGAATACGATATCCGCTTTGCTATAAGTTACGCTTTCGCTGTGGCTTCTCAAAGAGACTGCAATTTGCTTAATTCTCCTCCATGCGAAATAATCTAAAGATGAAGAATGCACTCACCTGACTCCCATATTGCAAAGGGATGCGTAGATACAGATGACAGTTGCCTCTGATCCTCCGAGGCTATTAATAACAAAATTATCCACTAACGTGACAAGATCTAGTTCTAAATGTCTCGTTAACAATTTATCCATTTATACATAAACCGCGTATTTAACAATACTTTTGTGTGCTCTAAATAATATTATCATCAAACATACATCCTTAAAAGTGAAAAGACAATTTTTATTCCGGTATGGTAGTAATAATAAACGACCTCTTCTCCAACCATAAACCTTCTTCCGAGCGTTTCCAGCAAGGGGAAAACGGTGGCGTCCTACTTAATAGGAAAACCTGTCTGTAGAGCGCAGCGCTAACCATTGGTGCGACGGCCAGGGGGCCGGTGGTGCGTGCACGGGAGGAGTCCGTGCAGCGATGGGAGATCTGGAAGGGGTGGAGGAGGAGATAGGAGGGAGGAAGGAGGGGAGAGTGGTAAAGAGGAGGGAAAAGAAGAGAGAGAGAGAGAATGGGGAAGGGAATGTATGTTTCAGAGGTGATCGCGGGAGACAGCGATCGATGGCCTAACGAGGCCAAAATGAGACGAACAGCATTTTTCTCAAATATTCTACCAAAACATCCGCATAGGGAAATAACTGACGAAACGAATTACTATAAGAGTGACCATTATATTTCGAGGAAATTCAGTAGACTTAGTAAAATCTCTGACAACATAATTTAACATTCATAATAAGGAAAAGTTAATAATGGATATAGAGAAATATCCCGACATTCGATGTGAAGGCAAAGGATATAATTTTTGAATGCGAACCATGACTGTATTTACCGTATTATTCTTACAATTGCAGCGTTGGGTTTAACGGTGAAAGGAGATAGGAAAAAATAACTAAAAACGGTCATTTTTTTTACAGGTAATGCTTATTCTTTAAGAAATAAAATTATGAGAACCTTATGGCATATTTTGTTACCAAAATATCCAAATCGTGTTATAAAATCGAAATAAAGTAGTTTTCCATCTTTGCTCACGTTTGTTCGTTTCACGGTATAAAATGGGATTATTTTATTCTCCCCCTCTCTCTATTCCCTGCCATTTCCAATTTGAAAGCACTGGTTTCGTTTCCAAGGTAACAAAGATTTTCATTGATACAATATTGAAATCTTGGCATTTTTTGTACATTAAATGGATTTTAAAAGTAATTCGCCATGCATTTGAATTATCTTTATGAGGAAAATATTTTTTGTTCTATTGGCTGTGCAAAGTCCAAGCCTAAAGTTCGTATTTAAATTCTACGTAATTTAACAAAGCAATTTTATAGATATAAACGGCGACGCAGATAATTTATAATAGGAAAAGTTTTATTTTGAAAAATTAATTACTTCATAATTATTCCAGGCTTTACGGATCTTTCGAGATGTTTTTACGCAGGATAATTTCGCCGGATGACGAATCATTCGCACTCTTAAGAGCACCATGCTCTCGCTGGAAGACTAGAATTGTTTCGATACCTGCCAATGAATAAAAGAATAAACTAAAAAATCTTCGAGAGGCTGTCGCGCAGACAAAAATATACCTGAATCGGATAAGAAACTGTACGAGCGGCATTTTCGGTCAGTATCGGACAAGGTGCTTTTTTTTCTAAATTTGACAAAATACCAACATTCTCAGTTGTTTGACCAGAAAGATAACTCGAGCGAAAGTTTGATTACAAGGTCACAGCAATATTTACCTTGTACCGAACGGTTGAGATCTGGGAGAGAGTTTTGGTGGCACGCAAGCGAACGGGAGCCGAGAATGAGAAATTACTTTTGAGTTTTATTCACTCAAAAAAAAACCGGATCTGGAGAGAGAGAGAGAGAGAGAGAGTTGCGTGCGTCGAAGACAATATAATAGCGCAACAATTCAGGAGGAGGAGAAAAGGATTCGGAAGAGAAGAAAAAAGTGGGGCTTTTAAAAGAAAATTATCGAAATATTACTATTCCAAGTATATTCCCATTTAAATGACAACATTTGCATTCTAATAAGTATAATAGGAAAGGCATCTGCGCATTAAAAAGATGACACCGAATATTTATAAATCACTACCTCAGCGGCACCTATCATTCCGTGAACGCAAGATGAAATAAGCCCTAATTAATGCAATACAAAAACTTTTGGATGAACAACGTCAAAAGATCATAGTAATTAATTGGAGAGACTTGACGACGAACCTCGTGTGTATGGAAACGAATATTAACCATCAAACATACTGCTTCAGATAATGCATTATATTTTTTAAAATCATAGTTGCAAAACTAGACAATTTTCGACGACTGTAATATTCTATCAAAGTATATGAATCGAACATATATTTACACCTCCTACACGGCAAAGGGCTAAGTTTCCCCACTGAAAAATCGATGTCGTTGCTCCTATATTCCTGTAAAACAAATGCCTCATTAGTTTTCGGCGATTTGGATAAGATAAAAAGATCTCGAGAAATCGCAATGTGTGATGGTTTGGTGAAAGAGGGATTTCTCGGACGACACAAGCCATACGAGACATCACATTTGTTTAGTAATAAATAATCTGATTAGCAAGTGACAGTTTCCAGCTGATTATTTAACAATATGCAAACTAGAAAAAATAAATGTTATTAAGAAAATAATAAAATGGCCATTACTTATAATAATTATATAGGAAGGATATCTAGAGAGATTTGGCGCTTAAACAGTAAATATTTCCATGGCCAAAACGGACGCTACTTCTTGTTTGATAGATGACCTCTCGAGGGTTTAAGTTACTTACTGTTAAGCAGGCTTCTTTGAATATGCGCGCGAAAATAACGAAATCATTTTACTGTTCCAACATTTCAATTATGGTAAAAAAAAGTACAGCCAACGTTTCATAGAGTTATTCGTAGTCGTTATATTACATCCTTTGCTTCCAAAGTCATGCAATAAAACTAAATTGATGAGAAAAAACTCTGAAGCTCTAATTCTTTTGAGATAATTATTTTAAATTGTTTATTTCACCCTATAAATGCACGTGCCAAGGCGAAGCGAGATAATCGATAACCATTTCACAATAGAAAACATCCATGAAAGTAAAAAAAAACTAAGGCGAGGCGCTCGATGCTTGACCAGCAAAACCGAGGGATGTTCATAGACGAACCATTAAAGGTATTACCACTAATTTAGCGCAATGGCCGAAAGAATACGAAGGAAGAAACTTGCAGTAGGTATATATATATAAACTCAGCGTGAATTACAACGGCCGTTGGAGCGGCCGGCGTTTGGTTACGATTCCTTTTGTCGGCGTGACTTATCCTCCGAGACCCGAAACGAACGTAACATCAACCATAACCGCACTTGCTTCCTTTGTTTGCTCTCTATGTCCCTCGACCTAGAACAAATGACTTTTGGAACCCGCCGAAAGGCACGGTCGTTTGCGGTGATTAAAATTATAAATCATCTTTCGAAGAAACTCGAAAAAGATACATCACTTTGGCAGAGAATTTGTCATAATAAAATGCGGGCGCATTTGTCACGGTCGTTTATGTAAAAGCATTCCCCGAGAGCGACTCGCCTCACGAACCAAAAAACGACAAAGCGATCCCAGTTGTGTCTTCGATACTCGGTACGGCGGAGAGATCTTAACGACGGGTGATGAGAAACGCACGAACGTGATCCAAGTAGGCGGAAAACGTTTCTGGAGGTTCCAAAGGGCTTTTCGATTTCGAACATAACGAGTATTCCAGGGTTCGTACGGATTAATCTAATTCACGTGGAGCTCGTTCTTAATTAATACGCATAGATTTATCAATCTCTCGATGAGCAAACCTCAGCCTCGCCGGGGGCACGCACGGCTCAAGACTAAATGGCTTTCTCCCCCGACTGACAACGACATAAAAATGACGCAACGCGTGCGATATGCCGCGTAAAAACTTATGATGGAATATTTTGTAATAATGCATACTGAAACGAGGCATATAGGTCTAATGCCTCGGTCGAAAACTGAATTTAGTATAGCTAAAATTATGCATATCCGCAAATAAATGATATTTTATACAAAATCCGATGAGAATGAACAGGAACTGAAAAGTATAACTCAAGAAACTCCAAAAAAATCTCCAAACATATTTTCTAAGTTTTCATGAAACTATGCTGGCGAAGTACGGCATAAGAACTGAAAAAATATTACTAAACATGAATGCTATTTTTTTTAAATCTCACATCGCGCGAATACAATTTTTATATGGAATGTTCCTAAAAGTTTGATTGCCTTAGCTTTTGTTCTCTCGCGACGAGAAGGTCCAACTTTTTCGTAATCAATAATTCCTAAAAATTGTCCTTTAAAACTTCTGCTCAGCTCATCAGAAAAACGCGATCGCCTGCTCCCGGCAAACCTCAGGTAAAGAAGCCCACGCGCTCAATTTCGCATCCTTACACTGCGAAATAACTCACTAATGTACTTGCGATGGCGAGTGGGCGAGGAGGTGCCGCGGAGAGGAAAGGGGCGACGTTAAGATGGGCGCCGTAAAATGAACGCCGGAAAAAGGAAAGACGCTTTTAAAAGCTCTCAAAAGGAGAGCACCTGCGAATAGGAGGATGAGGAAGGGAGAGAGAAAGTATCCGACACCCTAGACACCATGAATCAACCACCAACGCCCACCAAACGATAGGAAGGAAATATTTCCGCTCCGGGGCACCCCCTACACACGAGAACACACACGCACGCCCAATACAAACACACGCAGACGAATGCCCCCTCGATAACAGAAACAATGAGGCCGTGGACCATAAATTCTTTGGGACGGGGGGCTATATGGAGTGGGTAATGCGAGGGGTGGGAAGGAGGCCGTGCCCTGAGGAAAGAGGGATCGGAGGGGTAAAAGGGTTTGAAAGGAGAGGGTTGAAGGGGTGAGGTGGAAGGGGAAAAACCATCAGCCCCGATAGAAGAGACAGGAGAAAATTCTGCGTGTAATTTGAATGTTTTACATACAAATCTAGGTTGAGTTATAACGACTAATAAGCAACTTATCATTCATAAGTTCTTAATTTTAGCCTGAATCAACGGCTAATCGGTATCGCTACGAAGCCAATCTCATTAAAACGCATTGAAATTACTTAATGCTATCGGACTGTACTGAAATCAACTTGGCGTACAATATTTGCAGTGGTACATATGAATTAATTAAGAGTCATTCATCACAAAAAAATCATTCACTGGTTTTCTCGTTAACAGTTCCATCCACTGAAATGTGCCGATAACTCATTAGATTGCCGTTTAAAGAACCATTTCGCTCAGGAGTTTCCGTATTATTCTAAAATATTCAATAATTTAGATCAGTAATAGGATAGACACGGCTATTCTAGTATATATTAAATATTTCACAAATGAATCACCGATCTCACCCAGCGCTCGAAATTGAAAATGTTACGAAACGGAACGCTTGAATTGATAGTGGAACGGAAATTTTTTCGAAACGGAACGCCTGTTATAAGGGACGGTATTTCTAATGTCTGACGAAACGGAACGGCGTTCCGGCTCACTCCGAGCACTGATCTCACCCAATGACATTAAAACAATAAATGATCTAGTTAACTATTCCTGGTAGATGATCGCGAAGTATCACTTACGATGATTAGTTTGTAGCTTAAATTCTCATTTGGTTTATTCAAACGTCCTTAGGCCAAAGGAATCGCAAAGAATTTCGCTGACCAATCCGTCCGACCGCGTCACTCTGTCGGGTAATTTTTTCTCACTTATACCTAATCATATTCGTAATTTATTTTTTCTAAAAATGCAATGTGTAATGTAGTACGAAGTTTATGTTGCATTTATTACTGAAGCTAGAAGATGAGAAATTAAAGACATTGTTACTTGTGGTGATGAAGGGGTATTTCTGCCCCCGTAATATGGAGGCAAGGGTGCGGTGTTTTGTAAAAATGCATCGGCGATATTAGCGTCAGAGGAATTGGAGCGGAGCGTTGATAACTGGCGATCTTCCAGGAAATTCGGTATTTCGGAAGCGCAGAAATGAGTGGAAGTTATTTAGAAAGGAAGGGATTGGGGGACTGAAAGAGTTGCAGAAAATGGGATCAGGAATGAGTGGAGAGGAGGCGGGATGCCGAGGGAGGGAGTCTATAGCAGCGTTTTAGGGAGTGGTAGGAATGTTTAGGGAGGGCGAGACGGCGCGCACTCGCAGCGGGGGTTGTTTTGGGGGTTGAGAAGGATGAACGGGGGGAGGGGGAGAATGGGGGAGTGGGAGAGCTCGGCATCCTGCTCTATTAAAGATAAATTGGAAATAATAAATTAAACCTCTTTTAAAATACACGCATAAACGTAGGGTTCAACCTGCGATTTCATTGTGTCCTCATGAATGAAATATATTTTCTTCGACGGATATTTCTAGCGGTTTTAATCTAAAACAGAAATTTAACCTCGCTATCATTTGAGCGATAATTTTGTTTTACTAGACGTAATAATTGGTCACCATGACAGCAATTACGTGAAACCGTGACACCGCTGATTTAATGTTTTCCAATAAATGTAAAAAAATGTATAAAATGAACAAAATTCTGACCGTGATCGAATTTAATAAGTGATAAAACACGGCCGAGATATAGCGTACGGTAAAATATCGTAAATATAAAATCGTTTGATACAAAATTCTCGTTTATACGGATTATATTTCGCTCGCATGTTAAAATAGAAGCGTGTATCAATTGTTACGGCGACCAGTTACTTAAAACATTTCTATTAAAACCGAGAAAATTTCTACCCATTGAAGTTTTATTGACCAAGTTTTACCGTATCTCTTTTTTAAAAATCTACCTTAGGTTCATAGAAACAACGCTAGAAAAAATGCGGTGAATATTTCAGCACACGTAGGCAACGTTTCAAGACCTGGTGTAAGGCATTGGAAGGGCTGTTTGAGAGAAGTGAGGAGGAGAAGGAGGCTGAGGAGGAGAAGGAGGCCGGTGAGGGGGCGGAGGGAGGAGGCGAGGGACGGCTTCGGAAGGAAGCGAAATCCTCAGGAGAGCGAGGAAAGCGGTGGCCCGAGGAATATGGTCGGTTGGGTTGGGTGGGCCGCCTAAGATCAGGCCCAGAGAAGGAGCAGGTTTCGACGGCAAAGAGATGGATAACAAGGGCCTGGAGGCGTTAGGGGTGGGGCCTCATTGTTGCGTAGGAGGGACGGGAGGTGGCTCGTGGGTTGGGGAGAGAAGAGAGGAAGGAGTGAGGCATAGGGGGAGCCTCGGGGAATAGGAAAGGGAGGCGGCGTCCGAACGTACGTAGGAGAGGCGTGGGTGGGGTGGTGCAAAACCTCCCACGCGCCAGGCTAAGGGTGAGCGATGCGCCGTGCGATTAGGTGATGCCCTCTACGGAGGGGATAGATAACGCCTCATCCTTACTTGGTTTTTATAATGACGTGACTGAGGACGTAACGACAGAATTTCCTTATTAACAACGAAGGCCCATGGAAGTATAGACTACAAATAATCCCACTGTATGTTTTAGTAAAATTATTTTACGAATTTTATATTATTCCCAATTTGTGATTATTTTTAAACTTCATTATACACCATAGTAACACCATAAAACTACATATGTGACGATAATTATAAACTAATTACTTATTCATATGTTAATCTGTGTTTTGTTGCAATTTTAACTCAGTTTCATTTAAACGAATCATTTGCACTCAATCTACCGAGATTTAAGAATACAGAACAAATAAAAATGAGTTTTTCAAGCAAACAGTAAAACCACGATAAACGCAAATACGCATTTATCTCACGAATTTATTTCGTTCTATGTTTTAATAAAGGAAGAAAGAAACTTTAATCAGCGCAATACGTAGCCGATCCACTGTAAAGCTTCGAACTCGTTATAAAAATCGTAAACTCGGATTTGACGACATGTTAATTAATCCGCAGTCATTCCTTTTCTACGATGCGTCAAAGGGAAGGAGCGAGGCTAGGCGTCCGAGGCGTTTTCGTCGGAGGCGTTCATCGCTCAGTTAATTTAGACCAACACAGGCCAAATGGGGACTAATATGAAACGCTCCTTCGCTCGCGCGAGACATCTCATCCGAATCATCCATCAGAAGAATAAATCGAGAGCCGTGAAAAAAGGAGAGAAAGAGAGAGAGGGAGAGAAAGAGAGAGAGAAAGATAGAGAGAGGAGGGTGAGAGAAAGAGGCAAACAACTGCGATCTATAAATATTCACTCGCCCGCAAAAGGTTTCTTTCGAATATTTATCGAACTCCCGAAGTAACTACTTGTAGCGACTATTCTTGTTTGCCGATCAGCAAAATAAAAGAAAGCGAACATTCGTCAGAGAAAGAAAGATGGAAGACGGCGACGCCCATCCGGTGCGCCGCGACGGACGGACGGACGGAATAGAGAAAGATTCGTTCCCGATAATCGATCTCCACTCATCACCATCGTCCGATCAAGAAGAATACGGACAGAGGCGTCTTTTATCGGAATGCAACTGAAGAAAAAAAACGCAAGATTTAAAAAAAACAAAAGAGGACGATATATTTCGCGGGGTTCTCGCAGAATCGAGCGACGATCGGAAAAGGAAGGTCTCATGGGGCGAGTGGGTGGCGCGTATAGCATGGCGGGTGGGGAGGAAGCAGGAGGAGAGAGGGGCGGGGAGAGTGTGGGGGGGGGGGCATCCGATCCGAAACGGGCCCCCAACCCCTGGAGTCGCTCACCCGTCTCCCCGCATACTACGACGCCCCGAGGTGAACGTGTGGGGATAACAGATTAGTGGTCGGGGCTAATTGAATACGGAGCTCTAGAGGCCCGCTGCCCGTCCCTCGCCCCCCTCTGCCTCCTCCATAATTCAAAAAAATGAATAAAAACTATTCGGAGAGTCGAGGGACCGCCTCACGGGCAATGAGGAGTGGGCCAAAAACAAACAAAGCCCAAAAGGTCTGACAAACCTCAAGAGCCACCTCCGCCTCCTTCCTTTCCTTACGCCGCCCCACCTCCCCCCTCCTCGCTCGCTCCAACCCCCGCCTCTCCTATACCACCAATCACCACTCCACGCCCATATAGCCAGTATTATAATCATTTAAGCGTGGAAGAGAGATGGAGTCGCGGCGCAAATTACACAGGTAAGGTTCCTCCTCCTAGTCCTTGAGTTATAGGCCACCGGAGGAGGACGGGAGGGAGGATGCCGTACCGAGGGATACGGGCTTCGATCCTTATCGGGGGGTCAAGAGCTTAACCCCTTTTATTCGATCCCTCCTCCGCCCCACGAGGATCCTCGGGGCGACGAGATGCGGTGGGGGGGGCAAGGGGGGGCGAGGGTTGGAGCGGGGGCGGGGGACGAGGGGGAGTGAGGCCTCGACCAACAGCTCATAAATACCGCGTGAATGGACGCTATCGAGAATCACTTTGGGAGAGAGAAAAAGCGGAGAGGAAGTGGACGCTCAGGTACGCGATCTGTGAAGGGAGGAGGCGGGATCGTGGCCACCAATTACGTGCGACCCTCTCTTACTTCGGGAGCAATTATCGCGATGTTTCGATGGGTGGGGGAGACTCACGTCCACCAAACCCAGTCTATAAGTAAAAATCAATTAATTCAAATAACAGAACGTTTCCTATCTTCGGAAGTCTCGTTATGTGGTCGTCTTTTTCTTTTAGTTTATGGCGTCCTCGTTTATTAAAATAAAGGATTGATATAACAGGGGGAAGGGAGCGGGTAGGGAATTACTCGTTCATCATTGGGGCTGGACGGAAGTGAGGACAGTAATGGTAAAAGGATATGGGAGAAGTTATGGCCACGAAGATCATTTTTTATGTAGAAGAAAACCTTGGGCTCATTTGTGAATCAAATTATTGGGTGAATTTTTTCAAGTGTGGTGCACCTGAAGGATGACCGCAGTTCATCACTGAAGTTATGAATGAAATATTGTCGCATACCTATTATTACGCGCACTTCTCCAAACATTCGTATGCCATTAAACTATACCTTCGATGAAATGTGCCAAAACCGTTTCATTAATGGCTTATGATACCTAATAATGCAAATGAAACATATTTAGAGATAGCTTGAAGTTTTTATCATGCTCATTCATAAATTTAGGGGGTCAGACAACATATCCTAAAACAGGAGGATTATTTTCTCTTAGACAAAAGGAAGAAAATGCGAAAAATGCTATTTAGCATTTCATGAAACATACACATATAATTTGGAAATTTCTAGAAAAAGTGATAAATTGAAATTGGTATTTGAAGTACGCCATTTAGAAATTCCATATTTAAATGAATGACCTCCAATACTATATTCCGTTCGACTATCACCATTCCAAACGTTTATATTAGATTGATAAAACGTCCCTATTATTATTTAAATTGACCTATCCTGATAAAATATGCAAACATTTAAACAAATCCAAAATCGGCGGCTATATCGTTTCCACGAAATCGCTTAAACGAATATATAAGCCAGATATTGGAACACTGTGTACTGTTTTTACATACCTAATTAATAAGCTTCGAAAGCAATCTCAAAATCAAGATATTTAAACAAAAATGAACTAGAGGAAATATTAATTTGATATGAATATCGTGATTTCTAATCTCCTTTGACCATGCCATATGATGTTACAGAAATGATAAAATATATGCTTAAATGATAGAATATTAATAACCAAGATCATGTAAGGAACATCTTCGGCACTCAAAAATGCAGCTACGTTAACAATAGACATAAACGGAAAGGATATTCGGGGACAGAGGATAATTATATGAACAACTGTTCAGGAGACAGGAGAATTCTGCAAGCAATACATACTACAGCAAATCAATCAGAAAATTAACAAACCAGACTTTCTCATTAAGACAAAAACAGTTCCCTTGAATTCGTGTACTTCTGTTACAAAATGTAGACTAGAAAAATAAAATATGATTGAGAAACTAAATTGTCTTTTTAATAACAAATGATAGCTTAGACTAAACCTCGAAATCTTAATAAATATATGATGATTTACTACAATCGATCAATTACAATGGTCAACGAAATAACGTGAGACGATAGCTTTTATGTTTTTGAAATACATGCACACAGTTCAAATTCTATAGCAATGCTCGTTTTTTCATCAAATTTAAAACTGCAAAATCCACCCTCCAATCAGTTTTTCGATCGAATGCTTCCTGAAGCTTCGACTTTAAAACGCGCGTCAAAATCAATGCAAGTTCAGGTTTACCAATAAATAAATGAAAAAGTTTGAAAGAAAAAAATGGTCTTTCTAATGAGGATTTCGAAACAAACTGACCCCAGCGTAACCGGAGGTTTTATAAAACAACACCAGTCAAAACTGATGATTATTTCCGACGAACGATGTGAATAGACGAGCGAGTGAAAGGAGCGGTAGGGGGGAGAGAGAGAGAGAGAGAGAGAGAGAGAGAGAGAGAGAGAGAGAGAGAGAGAGAGGTAAGAGAGGGGAAGGGGAGATAGAGGGAGTAGCGGTAAGGGAGGGAGAGGAAGGGGGTACGAGATGGCGGTGAGGATTGCGTGGGCGGGTCTCCGGGAGGTCGGGGCCAGGCCGGGGCAGGGACGCAGGAAATCGATCTACCAGCTATATCCTCTGACGCTACGATTAGGGGGAGAGGGCAGGTCGTTGCGTGACCCGAACCACCCCCGTATTTATACCAAACTCATACGTCGCCAAAACGTTCCTTTCCTTGAAAGGTCGTAACGATTGAGCAGGGGGAGTCGGTGGTGCTAGATACCATATCTCCGAGAACTCTCTTAAAGAGTTGCTTCTTATGTGTCGAGGAGGGCAACAGGTGTCCAGAGGAAAGGCAGAAGCCGTAATAAAGGGCGTCGAATGCCTCTCGATCCGCTCTGCAATGATAGGTAAGATGGCTCTTCATCTCTCCTTCCCTCCCTTCCCCGCACCTCCCCCTATCGTGTGCTTTCGGGTGTAATTGTAGGTTTTGCACGGGACGGATTGCACGCACGGAAGACGGACACGAAAAGGGTGAGCAAGCGCGTCATGAAGGCAAAGAAGGAGATGTTTCTTCGCTTTTGACCATTTAGAAGTAGTTATCCGATCATTTTGTTAATTGTTTGAAATAAGAATAAACCAATTACAAAACATATCCTATTTATGTTACCACGGTAACTTTATATTCCAATGGGATATGAATTTAGACCAATTAATAAATCCTTCATATTGGAATTTCTAGTTCACAAGAGTGATTATGGTAATACCATTAATTCTTTAATATATGTCTAACGACGGTCCTTATCATCACAATTAAGTATGTGAAATTTCTAACGGCAAAGTCTATATTTAGGTTCATGTAAAATATATCCACTAAAAATCGCAAACATATTTAAGATACAAAATTAAACGAAAATATAATTTGTGAAACACTACCGACGAAAGGAAGAACAGACATTTTATATTTTTTAAATGCACCATTTTCCGAATGAGATTAATAAGCAGATTCATAAAAAATCAACCGATAATAAAACTTCGATTATTTAATCCTCACGCCAATTCGACTCGCAAATCTGAATCTTTCACCAGATCCCGGTATTATACAGCAATCCAAACAAAGACGCCGTATCCGACAACCCTTTTTCGGAAAACAGATGAACTTATCTATCGAACTAAAAAAAACAAAAACGACGGACATAACGGAGAGAAAGAAACTCGTTTTGGATCAAATAACCTCGCTTCACTTCGCTGCAGGCTCCAGCGTCTGCCTTCTCGGAAGAAGCAAATCGAAAAGAAAAACAAGAGCGATACTGTATCAAGTTCCCCCGAGTTTTAAAAGAATCCTCCGTCCTAAGAGGGCAACCCATTCCCTTCGGCAGTGTCACCCAACCGTCCACGACGAAAGTTAAAACGACGAAAAGGAGCCAACACCCATTAATGCGCATAAATAAGACCAAAAAGACGAGGAGATTAGTATTCCGTGGACCAAGGACAGAAAAGCGACGTGCGCAGTAAATTTACCCGATCGAGGTGTCCGAAGCGAATATAAAAACGGTGGAATAACGCCTGACGCCGATGTTTGTAAAGGGAGAATAAGGTCTCGAGGTAAAGAGGGGGAGAGGGAGGTGGGAGAGAGGAAAAGAGGGAGAGGAAGGGAAGGAGAGAGAGAGGATGCATTTAGATATGCGTTCACTCTCTCTCTCTCACTCACTTTCCTCACTCTCGTAGTCCGTTGGAGAAGGTGGAAAGGGAGTCTTAAGGATTGAGAGATTGTACTCGTAAAACGCGAAATGGGAGCGAGGGAGGGAGAGGAGGAAAGGGAGAGAAAGAGAGAGAGAGAGGTGTAAGTGGGCGCATGATGGAGGAAGCTCTAGGGAGTGGCGGGGGGAAGGTGCATCGTAAAAAGCGAAAGGAAAATGGATGAAATTCGAGAGACGATATGCTATTTGCTTCGTCATCGAACCAAATAAAGGTAGCGCGTGCAAATGAACGCTGCAATTCAGTTCGTTACGTGTCGCCTCGTC
Source organism: Uropetala carovei (assembly GCA_036926305.1). Classification (NCBI taxonomy): domain Eukaryota; kingdom Metazoa; phylum Arthropoda; class Insecta; order Odonata; family Petaluridae; genus Uropetala; species Uropetala carovei. The sequence continues at coordinate 314,605 of JAXCHB010000252.1, read as the reverse complement.
GAAACGAATTACAAACAACTTTCCGCAATTTATTCCTATTTCAGAATTTTTGCATTGCTTTCTTTATAAAAACAATGAATTCACGATTCGTCGTGGATTTTTTTCGCTACGAAACTGACAAAGTATCGTGATATCGTGCATACGAATTTAAATTCACATTTATTTTTCATTAGCATTTAGTTCTTTAACGATGATGCTGTCAGCGGAAGAAAAAAGCGCAGACACCTTCATATAAACGGCAGCATTTAACTCCGTGGCTCTTATTTTATATAAGGATCAGACGCGAGAACCATCTTAATTTTTGGTTAAAATATAAAACGCAAATTTTACGGGAAAAAGCAGCGGAGGGAAAATCCAGAAATAAAGAAGTATCAGAATGTTGTACGCCAGGATAGAACAAACTTAATTAGTGAAGATGCACAGATATACGTAGAGAGCTCTCAACAGTGGAACAGGAGAGGAAAAGCGATCGGTTTGAGAAATAAGCGGGAGAGGTTTGGTGGGAGGAAGGTCGGAATGGGAGGGAGTAAGGGGGAGGGAGTAAGGGGAAGGGAGTAAGGGGAAGGGAGGAAGGGGAAGGGGGGAGGAAGGAAGGGGAAGAATGTTGGAGGGGGAGGGAAGGACTCTTGTTCGAGTCCTTCAAATCGACGCGGAGCGTGACGGTGGCGGCTGCATCAGGGTAAATGCAGCAGATGGAATCGTGGAGACTCCAACAGGTGAATGCATAGCCAGGACAGACTATTAAATCTTTACGAATTCATCGCGGTAAATGCGACGGGCGTCACTTTTCTCTCTCTCTCTCTGACTGCCCCCGAGTCGTTTACGATGCCAAAATATAATTACCCACCATATATTTTGTTTTTAATTTAAAAAAGAGGGAGTAGCACGCTCCCCTTCCACGCCCACATTAGAAGACCTAATAAAGAACGAAAAAGAAATTCTTTCAATCGCTTAGAGCATTTTACGCGTCCAAACACTTATGAGCACCTCCCGCAACTCTCACGCTTTCCCAGTGTCTCTCCCTTTCCAGATAGGATGCGGTCGAATACCGGTGGAGAAAATTTATGGCAAGTTGAAACATTTCCACTTTATGGAACAAGAATGAATATATTTAGCAATATATTATCCAGCTTATTTGCCAAATACAAAAATTTATTTCCTTTAGATGTTAATGAAACGGCTGAAAAATTTTGAATTAAAATCAAAATAAAGCAAGAGAAATAATATATTCATACACGCAATCTTTATACATTATGTAAGAACGAATCAATTAACGGAATCGGAGTTAACGGCAAAGTCATTTTGTTCGTTTAAAAAACTAATCGACCATCTTACGTCACTCTCGTTGACGTAAATGTTAAAATAGAATAATAGCAGCAGCATTCCGACCTGCTTGCCTTGTCATAGAAATATATTTATATTTATATACGTACGTCCCTTAAACGGTTGAGAAAACTTAATAAAGAATAAATCAATTTCTCTTTTGAGGGCGTTTAATTATTTCATGACAAGTTAGAATTATGCTACGAAAGAATAAGAACTTAACTATCCATGTGCTATTTTTCAACTCATATTTCGTCCATTATGGCTATAAGACAATGCTTACTTCAACTATATTATATACTTATTTAAATGAACTTGATCGTAAGAAAAACTTACCGAAGTACAAAACAGGATAAAGTTCGTGAATAACAGTGCACAGCGATGCGAAAAGGAGAAGAGGCAAAAAGAAGCGAGATGAGAATAAAATAGAGAAAGATGCGAAGAGAGGGAGACTAAGGAGAGAGGGAGGAGAAAAAGGGTGAATGAGGGGAACGATAGGGAGGAGGAGAAAAAATGAGAGAAATAGAAAGAGTAGGTGGGGAGGGGGAGGAGAGGAATTGAAAGATGGAGGAGGAGGAGGGAGTGAGGAACGTTGACGGTGTTTGATAAATGGTCACTCGTGAACCGTTTTGGCAGTGAGTATCCCTATTATTCGAGGGCCTCAGGTTAACAAGCGCGTAATGACTATCCTTCATTCCTTTCTGGTCACAAATAAAGAGGTGGGAGTTATTGGGAGGACCCTGCCTGACTTCCTTCCGCGCCTTGGGCAACGGAGTTGGGCGTGAGTTGCTAGCCGGGTGGCCTGGAGGAGAGAGGCGAGGGAGATAGTGGAGAGAGAGAGAGAGAGAGAAGTGGAGGGGAAAGGGAGGGAGCAGCGAGCAACGCGGAGATAGGAGTAGCATCGTCTCTCCTTCGTCTCCCTTTTTTCCTCTTCGCCTCTCCCTCAAAATCCTCCTTTCCTTAACAGCCTCGAGCCACTTATTTCCCTCTTTTTGCCTTCGATTTCTTCTTACGTCCTTTTTTCTTCCACTCTTCCTTTTCCCTCATTCATCTCCTCTCCGTCTTTTCCCTCTCCACTGCCCTCATTTGGATAGCCACATGTTAGACGCAAAAGCAGACTCTTTCTCCTCCTCTGTTGTTGGACACGGCGGGGGAAAAAGACCCTCTCCTCCGTGTCTCCGCTTTGAAATTCCCTCGGAGGCGAACCGATAAGATGGATGGCTAACATAATCGCGGGCGCAGAGGAAAGAAATGGCGATGGCATTGGATGAGGACAGAGAGATATAGCAGAGGAAGCGATGAAAAGTCATGCAAAAGAGGAAGGACTCGGTGACACTTACCAACCAGCAAGATGTCATTCTTTCCATAAAAAAACAAGACTGGAAAGCACTCCTATATTCTCTGGATTCCCATCTATAATTTAGATGTCCGTTGCGTTAATTAGTTGCATAGATAAAAAAGCTGTAGTCATCACAACGACCGTGCTACAGTTCTCATGTTGGGCTCTGAATCAAATTCAACCTTTACAAGACTTTGTATTTGCCCAAACTTGTACATAATATTCAGATTGAATGGGTTGTTTTTCAGGCATACTTTAAAAAATTTATTTTAATTACCGTTGCAAAAGATATGACCCATCTTTGAAACTGCCGTAAGGGCTTAAAAATATCTCCGGTGGATTATCAACAGGGGAGGCCCTAGAATATCTGCCAGCAACTGGCGCCCTAGGCGAACCATGCAATCGGCGTCCCCCCCCCCCCCCCCTCTTAACCCCAAGGGTAGATCAAGGTTGAGGTTTTTGGTAAACTGTAAAGCATTTTGCCCTATTTTCCTTTTTATTTTTAAAGCGTTCTCTTGCGACTCTTGCAGAGTGGCGACAAAGCGCGCGAAATTCAAAGCGTACTGTGATTTGCTATTGTATTTAAGTATTAGTAAATTATCACGAATGTATATAAGAGAATTATAATTCATATTCCCTCGGTACACACACGTAAACTGAAATAATGACATCATCGTTATTTTATTTGTATTTTTAAATGTTTTTCATTTTTTTACATTATTTTTTTTAACTTAATTTTTTCGCCACAAAATTGGCGTCCCATTTAACTTGGCGCCCTAGGCGACCGCCTAGTTCGCCTGATTATCAAGATAACTTCCGTAAATAAAATCGGCGATTGTAAACTCGGCCGATTAGTAGGGTTTCCGGTATTCCATAATGTAAACTCGGCCGATTCCAACATTTTTAATTAGAAGGGCTAGGTAAACTCGACCGATTTTACCTGGGTTCCAGAGTGAAGTAATTTCGGCCGACTGTAGCAGGATTCCCCCTTAACGTCCCTCTCACCCTATCCTTCCGATGTCGCTTCGCGCAGAATTTTCCCTCACTTAAACATTACTTCCCCCACTTTAGAGCGTTCCTGAGTATTCACCTGTTATAATGGAAAGTGTGTCGACAGTTATTAGTCAACGAGGAAAAGTTATGTTATTCATAGACAACTTTAAGTTTGGTTTAAATGGTGAATTACTAAGTGGTGAAAAGAAATGGTGTAAAGAACCGCTGTCGTCAAACTGACTTCCCACTATTACAGCATAGCATAATTTAAAATTTTGGTGATTACATAATTTAAAATTTTGACGATGTGATTTTACGATAGACTAGGTATGAGTATTTAACGATGTGATATATACTGATATTCTACCGCATTAAACAAAAAAAAACTTTTAACCATACCAGCTCCCTATTTTAGGCGAGCTGCCAATCCTAAGTCTGGATAAAATGGGAAGGAATGTTTGTGTCTGTTACAAAAACTATTTACGAAAAAACAATTTTGCGATAGACTACATTTTCCCGAGATCAGCCTAGTTAACATATTAGATTTTCTACCTGGGTTAAGGATTGAGGATTAACTATGGACTATCGGCCGAGTCTACATTTACCCAATAAAACATACCAGCTACGAAGTATTCGCCTTCTTTATTTCATTGATGGTCGATTTGAAAGATCTATCATTGTTTTATCATTCGTTGGATTTAATCCAGAATGTGAACCAAATAATTTAGTTTTGAGTTTTACAGTTTTTAATCTATCCGGTTCGACCAATGCCCCTGAATACACTCTTAGATGCGTATTCTCTAATATAGTCGGTGACTTCGGCTTTCTGCGAGATGCCACCGACGCTATCTGACCTCCATCTCACAATATATGGGTACTATTCTCTCCGATATACAAATTTGTTTGAGGCAACTGAGAAACAAGAAGTAATCCAAAATTCCTCTGATGAATGCGAAAATGCAACTACGCCCATTTGAATTATTTGACATTCTAGTGATGTAACGAAGAGCTTTGTTCGGAAAATATTCACTGCAAGATTACTGTGTATGCCAAACGGCAACCTAACAAGAGTTTTAAAAATTTCTTTCACCAAACGCATTAACATGTTCAAATAAAGAACACGTTTGTTGGCACCCAATCACGAAAGCATTCTTTCATGTTGGGAGGTGACAACTTAGCGGACTAAATTTCCAGACATTTCTATGAATAAAATTATTCCTCAGATGACTTTACACAATGAAAACACTTAATAAGTTAAAAAATGAAAACGAATGATCCCAAACTCTCGTCCTTTTAGTTAAAGAGCCTCATTCATAAATGAACTCAAAGACCTTAAATTCTATCGACAAAGATTCCTAAACCCACAATGCGGCGGTCGAACCTGAGTCACGCTAGCCAACTCGCCAATAAAATACACAAAAAACTGGAAAAAAAACCGCAGTGATCGAAATCGGCGATGACGTGAAGTCGTTTCTTATGTTGATGCAGGATATAACTAATGAAGTACTTTTAAGACGAGAGAAAGGAGTCCTGGCTCTCAATCGTAGGCACGCAACTGACTTCTTTCAACGGAGAAAATCAGAGAGCTAATCGGAAATGATCTGATATCTTACGACAAGTATGGATGCGATTAAATGAAATTATATAGTCATTCGAAGGTCTTGTTTGTGATGAAATACCCGACCCTCTCTTTTAATGTATGCGAATTTATTCCGCGTTCATAATCACAGAGAGCGAAGAGAGATTTGATTTGGCGATCGAAAACACGGAGAGATGTGATGGGATTACCATCGACTACGCATTAATTTCTATTTATTTCCAAAAAATAATTGACGTTTACTCAAATAAAGGATGCTTATCTCAAACAAGAGTATTTTTTTCGACCAAATTAATTTGAAAGGCAAAAGAAAGACACAAACGGCAAAACAATAACCACTTAAAGATGTAAACGAATATGAGAAATAGAAAATCGTAGACTTAACAGAAATTTAGTGGAGATGGATTAGGTGTTACAGGAAAAATTGCTCTAAAGCGAAATAATAAATCCGAAAATCGCCATCAAACAAATAAAAATCACATCGTGCAATTAACGTTGCCATACTAAACAACAAGTGATAATCAATAGAAGTAATTTTCATGCATCGAAACAAGTATCAGAGGATTTGATAAGATTACTTCTCCGGTAGAACTTATAGTATCCTAGAGATGGGGAGAAAAGCGCGAAAGCGATGAATATGCAATAAACACGATGAGAGCGAGTGGAAGCGATCGAAGAAAAGGCAAGGCCGACCCGTCAGAAACCGTTTCCAGAGAAAGGCAAAGTTACCGTGACATGATCATCAACTCGAGGGCGAAATTCCAACAACCGTCGACAGCTGGAGTGCTTAAGCCAGTAGTGGGAGGAAAATCCAGGAAGAAGAGGCAGGGGAGAGCAGTTAGCGGAGAGAGAGAAAAATCCACGCGACGCAGGTCACTTTCCACGGCACCCATCCGCTTTCCTCCTCCATCTCGCAAACACTCCTCAAGCATCGGGGGCAAAGCCGCCTCCCCCGCCAGGGGCCGCCACCCGCCGGGGCGGAGACGGTAGAATGCACGAGCGGTGATCGATCGGGAGCCCCTCGCGAGAGATGCCAATGAAGGCGCAAGAAGGTGATAAGGAGGAGATGGGACCACGTGGCCCTCCAACACGCCCGCCTCGCTCCCTATCTATGGCCGAGGGCATCTTTCGCCGGAGAGCCCTGTCTCCATACGTCTTTCTCGCCCTCTTTAGGGCAGAGGCACTTACTTCTCTTTTGGAACTAATAATTGGACGCGGAGAGAGAAGGGACGTCTTTCCTCGTCCTCGAAGTAAAGTATCGTCTGTCTGAATGTCAACTCGCTAAGGTTTTCTGGCTGCCGGCCAAACACTTCGCGGACGGAGAGTATAAAGCGTTAAAGACCCTACACGACATCCTCCATAGCGTTCCAACTCTTTCGACGAATAATTATTGATATATTATGAGCGCCATTAAACAATCGCCACGGTAGAATTCGGCATATGCCTATACCGATCCATACGGGCACAGGCTTCATCGAGCTTGGAGGATCAAAATTAAAATTTTTTAAATCACTTTGGCTTCTTCATCTGCTGTGGACTACGTTGTTATCTCCATGGGCGAAGTATAGTATAACGAGAACTCGAGAATTTGGATGGTTTCCAAAAAACGAAAATTTCGTACGTGTTTCTCGCCCTCAAACAGCCGAGTTTAAAAAAAGAATGTCGCGCAATAAGGACATCCAACTATTAAGGAATCAAATACCGATCTTTCCTCAGGGGCGATTTAAAAAAACGGCTATTCTTCGCAATCGATTATCGCGTTGTTTTTAGCACCAATTGTAAAACACTATATCCTAGAAGATGACTTCAAAAAACCTTTGATTTTTTTCCCCCAAACTCTAAACAACCGAATGATAATTTTGCACAAAAATAAGAAGTGGTACTCAAACTCCATAAAAACCACAAAATTAATAATTAACTGACGCATCCGCGCAAATTAAACTGTTTGTGACTGAAGAAGTTACATTAAACAAACAAATGGTTAAATACCAAACAATTTTGGCAGAAAAACCGATTAAATGTATTTTCGAACTCCGAAATAGCCTCTCTGAAACCTTCAATATAATTTACGAACTTTTGCTATAGATAACTATTTTAGAAAAAACATGACCATTGGAAATTGGCTCTCGGTGGGACGAAAAGTTAATTTCCCTTCGTCATCTTTAACTACTATTTTCCGCCTTATATGCCATTTTTACCATTAATTTCCAACGAATAAATAAACAGACGCGTATTTACGAGCAGCAGCGCTAACGAGAATGGACGAAAAATAAAAACAGAGGGACAGCAATTTACGAACACTTCGAGTGTGTTCGCGCGTGTTCGTCCACACAATTTTTCTCCCTTCGAAACACATTCGATGCTGTAAAATACGAATTTGATCGGAAAAATTACCTCTTCGCAATTTTGGAGAAAATGAGACCTAACAAATCAAACTTTTCTTTATAAACGATTCAAGCGCCCAGAAAAGAATCTAAGTGATTACAGAACTAACAATAAGAGATGCAGGAGGAATTGAGAGAGAGAGAGAGCTGGAAAAGAGGAAAGAGAGGGACGGAGAGGGAGAGTGGAGGGAAAGAGAGGGACGGAGAGGGAGAGTGGAGGGAAAGAGGGAAGGAGAGAGGAAATGAGAACTTTTCTAGGACTAAAGGAATGCGGTCTGGAATATTCGTATATTAACTTTCGATGACACGAGGTATTCGAGGTTAGACATGTGAATTGGTGCGACTGGTGGTGGGTATAACGTTAAGCGTGGGAGGAGAAGAACGGAGGAAGGGGAAGAGACGAGTGGGCGGGAGTAAAGAGCCTTCTTAGGTGGTCGGAGAAAAGGCCAATTCCTTCTATCCGGAAGTTCTCGCACTCTAATCCATCAACGCCTATTGCAGTATAGCTACATATAGCGGATTGATTGTTAACGAGTGGCTAGGTCGATCCGGGTTCGTTAACGCACGCCTCTCTCTGGCTGTCGAAATAGGAAGATGTTTCACGATGATAATCCTGCATACAAGCAAAGTCAACGGCAATGGTATGAGAAGAGCCCATAAGAACCTGCTCTCTCATGAGAAAAATATAAGAAATCAGTTAAAAAGATTCCTTTAACAGTGTATAAACGACTGGATTACATCATAAGAAATATTGATTAAAACGAAACATAACGCAACTACTTCCCCAGGTTTGATATAGGAATGAAGGTCAGAATACCAAACGCTCCGATCATATTATAATGAGATTAAAAATAAATTCAATAAACGAAAAAGTCATTAAGGTATTTAGATGTAAACCTAAATAAAACGATCATAATGGAGTGACATAGTAAAGAGAATGCTGAAGGAAGTAATGGAGTGACCGAAGGAAGTAATGGAGTGACCGAAGGAAGCAATGGGAGATCAAATGAAGGTATTGAGAGGAATCAACGTCCTGCTTGAATGCATGAATAAACGTATCTTACGTAAATAAGTGACTACATATCATTCTCATAATTGTATAAATACGCGAAAACGAAGACGTATGCGGGAGGCATAAAAATGAATTTACCAGCAGAAAAGCTGAGGAAAAAAAAATCTACAGACGAATGCGATTATGAAAAACCCACAAACCGGCTGATAAAATAAAAAGAAGATATCCATCTCGCCTCCTGAGAAAAATAACATACTTACTAAGCCATCAAGAGATAAAACTAAGTGAAAACAGTACTGAAACACAAAATAATCATTGAAATCCAGAATATTAGGATGAATCCATTGTATAAAGGAGAAATTTCCTAAAAACAACATACCTAATGAATTGATGACAGGGTGCGGTATTCAGTGCCGCGTTCGATTCTAGCGAAGTGAAGAACAAGATGGCTGGTTGAAACGAGCGTTATTCTGTTGCATAATAAGAAACAAGGTTTGTATGTTTGCCTTTTGTAGCAAATTACAAATTATATTATTTTTTTAAGCAAAGAATTGAGTCACATAATGTTATGGTATTATACGTATCAAGGAGAGGAGAAGACGTAGGTACCCAGAATTAAGACGAGGGGAAAGTATACTCCATAAATGGAATACACAGAAATTTCGAAGGCGTTCCATATTATTATATATTATAAGAGCTTTGGAGAGAAATATGGTTTATTAATTATTGTCTGACAATAGAATCACCGTAGCGGCAAAATATGTTTTAATGTTTTAATCGGTACCTTAAAGATCATATAAAGGCTATGGAGAGAAGAATATGCTATTTAAACGTAGCTTGACGGATTCCATTTAACGAGATACGAGTATAAGTTGATTAAAATGCATATCTAAAGTGGATGCCCTACGGATCATTCATAATTAATTTAATTAAAACCGTCAAGCGATTCAAGAGATGAAATTAGCGACAGAGGGACGGACGGACGAGACGCGCCGGCTATCACTTCGCTGTTATAGAACGGCAGAAAAACTAAAAGATTTCTTGAAAAATTTGAACCCTTGTAGCAGTAGCTAAATCCTAATTCAGAAGGGTGACAAACGGATTTAGCCGTGAGAAGAAATGAACAAGCGAGTTCAATCTCTTATGTATTTTTCATCTAAATGAAACCCATGTTAGCATTTAAGAAGTTCTTGAGATATTTTCCATTCACCTGAAATTTAATGGCAAAAAGTTTAGGTATTTATACAGAATTTTAAAATTGTGTTTCTTTAAGGAGGTCACGAAACTTTCCGTTTTTATTGACATTTTTCTCGGGCATACAGCCGCGTCCTTAATCACTAAGTTCATACCAGAGAAGAGTTAAAATCAATCGAACCATATTTAATTCGACTTTTTCAAGTCAAACACATCCAAGAATGCAACTGCATTTTTACCTTAATTACAGAGCTTGGTTTAATATTTGGGAAATGACAAGTTCACAAATCTCGAAACAAAAAAGGAAATTTATTCAAAAGGAATATTTTTCGAGTGCTCATTTTGAGAAGCAAATGTCACAAACCGACGAATTGAAAAAGAAAAAGGGTTTGGTGAAGAGATAGGTGGATGGCGATGAGACAGAATAATGGGAACTATGATGCTAACGTAAAATATATCATCAGCGGAGATGAAAGAATAGTATTAGAAAGAGAAAGAAAGGGAGACAGACAGACAAACAACTTTATTTGGGAGCGGGAGAAAGGGGTTAGGACGAGGCAAATGAATACGCGAAAGTCCAGAAATAAAAGAGTAACCAGCGAAACTCATCCTTATTTTAAGAATAAAATGAAATAATTTCCATTTTCTATAAACATTACCACAGTACAGCACAATTTCCATAGCCTTTTCTCGAGGTTTAAGATTGCCCGATAGCACAAAAAGCAACGATTGACTTGGATAAATCTTCGTAGCAAACTCGTGATAAAAGTAACAAGGAGAAGGGAGAGAGAAAGAGAGCAAATGAATGAGGGTGAACACGTATAGAGAGAGGAATATTGATGCGGCCAGTGATGAGGGTAGAGAGGTTATATGGAGGGATAGGGGGGGGGGAGGTGAAAGGGAGGGATGGGGGGGGAGGTGAAAGGGAGGGATAGGGAGGGGGCTGCTCTTCCTCCTTCGCATACACGACAAGACACCACCTTTGCATATTCATTCCCTCCACCCTATCAACAAAAACTCCCTGCTCCCCCCTCCCGCCCCTCGATTCGCCATCCCCCCCGCCCCCACCGGCTGGACCACCCAGGCCGCCCACTCCATGTGACGAGAGCATGGCGCGGAAGTGGGGAGAGGACGTAACTGATTAAGTTTTGAGAGATTTACAGACAGCTCATTATACACGTACCACGGGTAAGACCACGGGCATTTAGATTCCGACGATAATGCCGAACGATAAAATTCACATCTCTCGGTGAAAATCCGTGTTGCTGTCGCTGTGGAACTAACGCGTACTTGGAGCCGAATATTTTCAGAACTTTGGCATACGCGTGCTTGAAGCGGCCATTCAAATGCTTGGATTGCCTGGTCGGACGACGGCGTGCCTACGTCACCTCTCTGTCGACGATAAATCCTTCTCTATAAATGCCAAGTAAATATAACATCTACAACGATTAGGATGAATAGTAAGCCACTTAATTTAACAAATGGCAAAAACATTTGACAAGGAGCGATACTTTCGTCCTTTCTGCGCTTCAACCTGACTGACTTCTGTGCAAAATTATGAATACTTTTTGCAAATGCGTATTAGATAATAGGAATTGCTAAGAAAAAGTAATCCGAAATTTTAAAATCACAAATTTATACATTTTTATGAAAATTTTGATAGTAAAACTTGAAATTTTTAACCCTAATACCCTCATTTAGACTTGATTTTCATTCAGCACATATAACTTTCGAGTTATACTCTAATCCGGCCCGCCGAAGAATTCGAAAGTAGCGATGCGGCCCGCCATGTAGAAAATGTTGTACACCACTGGCCTGGATTATCAAAGGATAGAATAAGAAGAACACGTAAAAAAACATAGCAAAGAAAATTTAATTCTTAATGCATTTTTTGTTTCGAATTATTCACCCTGCGTACGTACGTACGTCTAAATCGAAGAAAACATTTCTCATTGAAATATAATTGGAGAGCTATGAGGCTACATGTTACCATGGCGTTTTCAAGATGTGGATATCCTTTATGTGTTATTCAACGCTAGTTTTAATCAATTCACGTAGCTCAACTTCATAAAAAAGGAAGTATTTATAATGAATGACGCTAGTTATGAGATCCAATGAAGCAAGGTACGTAGTATACCTATGAGAACCACGCAAGGAAACATAAGAAGTGAATATCGAAATGATACTCCGCAATAACTAACCCACGCCCACCCACTTCTTTATCTCTGAGGAATTTGAAAGGGCATAGAGGTTTTATGAGCTGGGAGGCGAGCCAAGAAATAACTTAAAAGGAAAATTTCACGAAAATCGTGTTGTAGAATATGCGCTTTAGTTTTAAAAATAACATCAAGGAGAAATTTTTGAGATATTTTTTAAACTGATTATAGCCAAAGGATATAGTTACCTGTCGGAAATAAAAGTCACGATGGGGAACAGACACGAAAATAAAGCCGCTATTTTATTCTTCCGAAAAACTTAATTAATAAGAATGTAATGTCAATATATATTTGGAGGTTTGGTCTTCGTACGTCCGTTTGAGCTGCAAACCTGTAATAGGTAACGTTTTTGCGAGAGGATTTAATTCTTTGTTTAGAAATTCCAGCTCTGAGACTAATTATAACCATATGAAATTATAGGAAATAAATAACAGCAATTTCTATTGCTAAAACAAACTTAGCATAGTATAACCTTTTCAGCCATATAAATATTCTCTACAAGCTTGTAAATACCACTGTATAATAACTATCCCAAAAACCAGGATGAAAAACACTTTGCGGAGCAAAATGACAATGTAAGAGCGTATAATTCACTTGGTTAATAGGTATTAGCTGAATACCGAAACTGCAGAAAGATGCAGCATATTTTTTCAAGAATTAAAACCCAGAAACCTACATATAAACGACGGACAGATCGAAAAAACACTATCTTTAAATACAAAATACTAATGAGTTTGAGAGAAGAGGAAGTAAATTTGATATAAAAAATAAGATGAATGTGTGTTTCGTTCACGAAACATTACAAGCATCTACTAAATCAACCATCATACAGCTAGACCAGCGGCATGCGGTCCATAAAAGCGCGTAATGCGCCGCATGCCCTCAAGATAAATGAAAAAATCGGCAAAACATACATTGTACAAACTTTCTCATATATTAATGCGTCGCTTAGTTATCTTTAGAAAATGAAAATCGTGTGAGCCTGTTTTTAGAAAATCCAATTTTTGTTAAAGTTGCCCAAGAATAAACTAGCCTTGTATTCATTCATTGAGAAAAATTAAATAGGTAGTATTATTGTAGATGTATACTCAAGTAACTGTATGAAATTTGATCAAAATCGTTAGAGCCGTTTTTGAGAAAATCGAATTGTTGTTAAAGTTGCCTAGAATAAACTAGCCATACATTCATTTTTTGAGAAATATGAACTATACAGTATTATTGAAGACGTAAACTCATGTAACTGTACGAAATTTGATCAAAATCGTTAGAGCCGTTTTCGAGAAAATCCGATTGTTGTTAAAAATGCGTAGAATAAACTACTCTTAATTATTTATCAATGTCAACCATGTCTATATATACTCTGCTCAGTATGATAAAATGCCTAAGTACGAGATTTCATTCATTTTCGCTCTACTGTCTAGGCTCCAGAGCCAGTAACAGACAGACAGACGGACAGACAGACGGCATTGCGAAAACCACTTTTTCGGATTCAGCGACACCTGAAACGTATATTTCCGTAAAAATCTCGAGGTCGAATTTTTTCGCGGAAACACTTTCTCGATACTTCGTATAAGAAAGTAAAAAATTGGAATATGCTTCATCGCCATTGATAAAGTGCGAGAAGAGAGAGAGAATACGAAGGCGGTGGGAGAAGAGGTATTTGTAAGCTTTTTATCTTAACGCATTCATTGCGAGAATGCGCTCGAGTGAATAGCGGGGTAGGCGGCAAGACGCTTCTTAAGGTTTCGACGATGAAGCAGATGGAATGCGTGCAACCCATTTGATCTTTCTTGTCCTGTTTCTCGGTGGAAAGAGGGGAAGGAGACTAGTTGGAAAGAGGAGAGGCGGGGAAGGAGACAAGAGCGGAAGTTTTAAGTTAGCTAGAATGTGCCCATAATATATTGCTTTTCTGCAGCCATCCGATAGTAAATACCGTTTAAGAATTCCGATGACTAAATATGATTTTTTTAATTTTTCTTTTTTGAATATCTCAAAACGTGAAAGAAATATTTGGGTAAGAGAAGGGGAAGTGAATGTTTAAGAATATCGAAAAGGAAGCGCGAGACGATGACTATTATAGTTTTAAAATGCTTTCTATGATAGTTTTTCAAACATGGCACAACACATAAAGGCACCTCACATTGTTTGCAAGAATAAATTGTTTATTTTCTCTTTATTTATTTATTTTTTTGATGCAAACTACACGCCCTTTCCTAAAATGCGACTGACTAGACGTACTAGAATTATAGCCTGAAATGTTTTCCAGTAAGTCATAATGGTGTTTCTATAGATGGATGTCTTGCCCTCTTTGCTTTTCGTTTACTTTCACCGTATTTTTATCTCCAGGCAGTCACTAGCTTAAAATTTAACTAACTCATTTACCCCCGTTTTTTTGTAAATTTCATTTGCAATAAAAATTGTTATATTCAATGAAACATTTACATGTAATACTTTTAGTGGCTTCCTGGCAATAGAATAGGTGATGATGCACTCACTGGTCCTCAAGTTTGACTCCTCCCATCCCTTTGCTGTAGTCAACACTCATTAGAAGGTTTGATTTTTTACCAGCCAAAATTTCAATAAGATCAATATCAAACAAAGATTTCCGCTTTTTAGACAAAGTCTTTTACTCGTAAACGCAATATTGCTGTGCAAAATCAACCTGGTCACAGTGGAATGCCTAATATTTTTGTAGGAAAAAGTTCAAGCATACATCAAATAATACAACTCGGACACCAATAGAAGTCAATATGTAATAGGGAAGTTTCATAACGTATGTAAGCGGTTACTGTAACCAACTGAGAGCAAAAGAAATAAACTATGAAGCTTAAAAGTGGTTCACAAGCAACCAATGAACACAGGTTGACGCGTATAGGCGGTCGACGCAGTTAAGGGGTGAAGTGTCTGTCAACCAGACTACCATAAATAAAATATCACCGCACGCCACTGAGCTGGACAGCAATTCGCTATTTTTTGTAATTTTATGTTAATATACAAAAATGTGTTATCCGAACTGCTCAGCAAAGCGTTTTAATCAAATCTGTGCATTTCCCTGTTACTTATTAGGCTTACCGAGAGAAATTGTATATTTCGAACAAAAGCATATGAAACCAATTCATCTAATCATGGATTTAGCTAGAGATAAGATGAATGGATTTAAAACTAAAACCACTTTTTATTTATATGATCAGGATCACCGTTAGGACAATATTATAATCAATGAAACAAAACCATTATAGCCCACTCAACATCACCGAAGGTTGATTGAAAGGGAGATTGTGATGAATGTGGATCACCTTAGAATCCCAAGCCTGGCTCCAAGAAAAACGTGGTAATTTAAGAAAAAATGGAAAGGGTGAGTGAGAAGAAGTGTGACTACTCGAGATTGGTGATCAAAAGGAATTGAATAGGAGTGGAAAAGCGAAAGGGAAAGAGAAAGGAGGGAAGACGCGATAGTTTTTCAATGGCCAGAAAAAACTACGAAAACAAATGAAGAATATTTCTGAAAGAAGTAATTATGAAGAGAAACGCCGAATCAACATGCGTTCGCGTCACCTATCGTCTGTTTATCTTCCCTTTAGATTCCCTCATTGAAACAGCGATGAAGGGGGAAAGACTTTTAGAGGCATCTCTATCAAGGTACACTTTCCAAGACATTATACCAACAACTTCAAGCGATGAAGCTACTAGACAACAACAATAATTCCTGCCACTTTAATACATTATTAATTTTAGTTCGTTAATGTTATTTACGTCCTTTAGAAATCGCAACGGGCTAACCTCGCAGAACTCACCGCATGATTCATGCATAAATTCAATCAAGAGTAAGACAACCTAAAGACAAGTCCTCGTTCCCAGAGAACAAATGAAAGACCGTTCGGACTTAGCTCGGGCTTAAATTCGTGTGTGATGCTTCCAGTGCGATGGGCGAGGGAGAGGGTGCGCGATAACTGTGAGAGGGGTAAGAGGGATGATAGGAGAGGTGAGCGGAGAGGAGAGAGAGTGGGGGGAGAGGGGAGGGGGGGAGGAGGGAAGCATCCATCAGAAGAGGAGTTTGAGGCGCCTGTTCATCTCGCGGCTCCATCTGGGCGGCCGAAGGCTGCGCCGCCCCGCTGTGAAGAGAGGGGGGTGGGGGGGGAGGGGTCCGCGTCTCCGGAGCGAGTGGAGATTGAAAGGAGACGTGGAAGGGGAGGTCGGTGGGCAAACGGGGGTCGTTGCTTATACAACTCCCGGAATGGATTCGTTCTGGGCCCCCAACTTCGACTTGATAAACTGCCACGGATATTTGTTCTACGTTGATGTAAGAATTTTTTGGAAGTTTTTAACGGGTTAGCATGACGGGGTCGGCGGTTGGTCTCGGTAGCCGAAAGTGAGGTCCTGACAGGGTTAAAAACTCTTTAGGGCGGCTATGGATGGATGGCGGGCATTATAATGGGCATCGTTCATTGTCATCATCAACTCTAGGTCATTAGCGAAAATGAAGCTGCCATATCCTCTTGCGGAGGAGAGGAATATAAATTCCCTTCTGTAAGCGGCAGCTTTGTTTTTCACTCAGCGTGATTTGATAATTACTTAAATAATATTCAATCTCCCTCTTTTCTCATTAACTTTGCTATAGGCAGATCCACGAAGCGACAAATCCTATTGAACGTCGAGAGAATTCAGAGAATTAAAGGTTACGAATAACGAGAAAAAGTTACATGCGCTCCTGTTATCGCTGTTGATATAAATACATAAATCTTCAATGAACGACGCTTTCTTTTAATAAACAAAAGAAAATTGAGGAGTTAATTTGAAAAATCGCAATTAAAAATCCTATAGATATATTTATAAAAGATGTAGAAAAAACATTTAAAAATAATTTATAAAATACAAAGCGATTTAAAATAAATTCACAAATGAATAAAACATAAACAATTAAAATTCTTTTTATCTATGAAATAACAAGTTACTTGTAAGACCTGATCACCACATTTTCAACGCGCAGCATTGAAATTTATTTATTTATTCTACTTTATACAAACGAAAAAAAATTGTTATTATTCCATCTACCGATAGACGAAAAATCTCATAAACATGACGTAATTTTAGAGAATATTACGTGGAACGGTTGATCGATCTATCGAAATTCCATCATCCATCGATTGTTAGGCATTAGCCCCCGTCTACTTCACTCTCCACTTTGTTAGTCGCAGATGTCCATAAAATCCTCCGAGGAAAGAAAACGAATGGGAAACAGCGTGTCGGATTTAAAAAATATACAAAACAACGGGAATAAAACTACAGCGCAGATAGGCACCTCAAAAAGGCCGTCCGAGCACATCAAACGCAGGACAGGATACAAGGAGAGGCCGCCCGCATAAAAACGTCACATTCCCATAGATGAACCAACAGAAAGGTACTCATCAAAAAACCCCGAATGTTTAGCATGAGAACACAATCAATCCACCCCGTCAAAATTAAGATTATTTGCCCCTAGTAGAGAATACGGGAGCCAATGACTGGGTCATTTGGGCGTCTGCGGGAGGCAATTGGGAAGGGGGAGAGGCGGGGGCGAAAGAGACGGCGAGGTAAGCGGCGAGAGAGGAAGGGAAGGAAGGCCGGTGGACGTAGGTGAGGCAACGAAGACGAATTGATTAATTGAATTCTTTATAGGCATGGGTTATTGCTTCTAAGAGTCGTCCATCACTCGCATCTCGAGTAGAGAGAGAGAGAGAGAATGGGGTAGCCAGGAGTAAAAGAAGGGGGGCGTCTGCGCTTAATAATTGCTCGTCTTCATTAAAAGCACGGTCTCGAAGAAGGAGCGGGGGGAGGGAGGGGGAGGGGGGGAGGGAGGGGGGAGAGGAGAGGGATGGGACTGGAGGAGGGGCCTCGCGGCGGCCACGGCAGCCGTGTCTATCCCTTCGTCCGAATCCATCCGCAATCTTCCTTTCGCGTATCCCGTAATAATGGACCGGTTTCTTTTTTTTTGTGGATTGGACCCGCTCTTTTTTGTCGGAAGGATTGGAAGTTGATGAAATGTTATCTTGGACGAAAATAATTACGAGTTATCGACATTCGCTGAGCGGAAATCGATTAATTTAAACCGTGTTATCGGAAAATGATAGCAATAGAGCGTCCCGACCACGAGCCTTTGAGTAATCACTGGTCGATAACAAAATGGAATTAAGCACAAGGCAAGGAAATCAGCGATAGTAAGAGAGCGTTGGATATAACGTCATAACATATTTCAAGAAGCATATATATTACTCAGTGTTAAAGTTGGCCAATAACCATTAGCTAAACTTCAAATAAAAGCAATTTAAATATTCACCAGAATGACAATCGAATACCATCATCTTCAGGGTACAGTATACCTACTATCCGCTAATAGACATATCTTGAAATCAACTACGGAAAATCTAAACAATGCCTTCCTCCGGAAAATATTTCAATGCAAATTTCTAAACAGAAAGGCCTGTACTTTCCCAAAAGTACGAGAGGTGAAAAATAAAATTTAACGAACAGACCAATATAAAAAATGAGTGTTATTAAATCTGAGCATAATTTAGGTTTCAAACTTAATGAAATTAAGCGTGACGATAGTAAATTTTACAAATTTTGTAAGAATATGTGTCATTATGCAGAAAACCTCGCTAATGACAGAAATTTGGGACTATGGATATCCAACAAGTGAGTTCGTTGTATTGAATGGAAAATTCGCTTAGCATTCAAACATAATATAATAGATTTCAGCATACTCTAAAGGAAGGAAATTCACATGGAATTAAGAAACCCACACAGCTTAGATTTCACAAACAGATTCTACAAAAAAATATAACATCACAATAAAAAGAAAAACGATATGCAATCGATAACTGGATAACAAAATTTGAGTATCAGCTCCTTAGAAAAGACATACTGTCGATATGTATCACGTTAAAAATAATTCATTTGTGGCTTCCCAGGTGGATTTAATTTAATTGAGTCTTGTTCGTTGATGAAAGTACTTTTAATGAGAGGAGGAAAATTTGGAACTCAATTTTTTTAATGGACGGCGCCCTCTAATTTGTAAAGGACAAGCATAATTCAAAGGAACTTGTTAAGGGAAAATTCATAAAATGAATCGCCGCGATTGTTTGAATCCAATCGATCAACGAAGTCGGAAAAATACGAAATGTGAGGAAATTTTCATATTTTCTCATCACAGCTGTGGCAATAAGTTTTAGCATTAAAATACGTATTACCGAGATCTGATTTTCATTAACACGATACTTCACGCTCATTTAAGTAAAATCCAATTTTTTAATATACATTCATTGCGATAAAAACGTTATTACAATAATCTGGGCAAAAAATTAAAAATTCAGTTTCTATTCTAAGAAAATGAGTATATCAATCATCTATTAACTTTCCGTGCGTGTTATTTCAAAATGAACGGCTAATTTTCAAAGCAGCGAATCAGAACCGATATATCACACTAATTAAATGAACTGTCTTCCCAAGGCACGTTTCCCTCAGAGAGATGATCATATGAACATCAATTTCATAGAAATATAGCCTTTTTAAACACGAAAATGCAGAATAAAAACAAAGTCTATCGAAGCTATCGTCGCAATTAAAAAGTAAAAAAAAAACAAATATCGAGAAAATCTAACAAACTTTTGCTGAAGCAGAAATCTGAGATGGTTCGAAATTTACCTAGGAGACACGGAAAAATACTTCTCGCTATTTGGCTCCTTTAAGTAGGCGAGCGATACGCTCGAGCAATCCGAGCCAATATCATAGTCATTATCACAGAAAAATACGAGTCGCGGGAAAATTAAAAGACGAAAAAATGTGAAATGGACTGAGGGATTATTACCTAAACACCCTTACTTTCACGCGCGATGTTTGGGTTTAACTATCAGGAACTGAGCTAGGTCTTAACGAATCCATAACTATTGAGCAATATAGTTCGGTTAAGGCGTCAGCGGCGACAAATCTACAAAGAAAATATCAATCTTAATAATATTATTAATAATGTTATGAACAAACCAGTTGCATGCCATTGTTTCTCATCTACTATAATATATTTTGAAGCGTGTGTTTGTGTATTTGTTCATGGAACTCCTCCTAAACGATAAAAGCTAGAATAACCAAATTTATTATGATTCTTTCTTACATCCTAACTTAGTGAAAGGACAAGGTTTGGTCAACCGGGATTAATCAGTGCTGCCAATATAGGGGATTAACATTTTTCCATAAGATAACACGTATGAATCCATTTCTTGACTTGCAAGGTATTCTTCCTTCAAGCATCAAAATACGTAAATATGGACCGATTTTTTTCGTTTTTGCTTTATTCGACGAATAAAACACTATACTATCTTATTCCTGCGAAGTTTACGTGTTACACAGTCGAATTTTTCAGAAATAAATGTTATTTGTTTCGAAATTTTGTGGATTTTTCGTACCCCTCCCTGGCGTTGCCAAGGCGGCCGTCATTGTTACCTCTGATTCAATTACCTTCAATGAAGCTTATAAATAGACGAAAGTTTAGCGTTATTCGCTTCGCACTTTTGTTTAAGCAACGAAACGATCGATGTCTATGTATAGCAACGTAAACAGATACTGATTATTATTCAGGAAGCGTTTATTGATGAAAGTAATTGAACCTTCTTTCGTCTATTGAATACTGGAATCTTACATTTTTTGTAAGTAAAATCATTATATTTTACATTATAATGTTTATTAACGTAAATAAGCTCACGTATCTGGTGTGCATTTACCAGTCAGTGTTCAATCATGGACAACTGTAGGTACGTTGCTTTTTCAAGACATAAAAGTAAATATTTCAGCGAGGCATAATTACACAAGAAATGAAGCTGGATTTGGCGAAAGTGATATATATGATAGGAAATACAATTATCGTTATATTTGAATGAAATATGTTCGGAAACAGATTGTTACAAGCAAATATGATTAATTGTTAAGAATTGAAAAGAAAAGTTTGTTCGTTAAAAAATACTTCTTCCAGCTTCTACAGAATTTTTAATCCCGTACGATAAATGCTAATCTAAAATAATAATTATTTCAGATATTTACATTTTGTATCCTCCTGGTACGCTAGTTACAAGGGCGATTTTTTAGCATACGCCCTTTAGATTACTACAAAAACTCTCGATATAAAATGTCGTGTATCTCCTTGACACCAATAACGAAACTCATTTTTTTTAGCGTAAAAAACAAATTGGACGTTATATAGTTTCAATTCCTTTACCTTTGCGTGCTGGGAGGCAATAGTGACCACTCATTATAATTCTCTTTTTGTGCACATGAATTAAGTACGCATAACTGCACTTACAAACGGTAGTGACCAATAAATTTCCACGCGCCATTCGATCCGATTAAATCACCGGTTATGAGGGGTTTTATTAATTTAAAAAGACTAAGTACTGCGGTTACCCATTTCTCATAAAATGATTTTCATACTAGAAATTGATGAGGTCCGGTAATTTGCATTTAACTAGAAACTTAATTTATGACCGGACTTACGTGGTCTAAATAGTTTCGCTTGCATTTAATTTACAATGAAAGCATATAATTATTCTCCCAACTACGCAGCCACTATTCGCAAATCATAAGATGAAATTTCTCTCATCATAAATACAAATTACACCTAACTGCACTTAGTGTTTTCATTATTTTACTATAGAATTATCTATGTTCATTTCAAGTCCAACACAGGTGTTTTTACTTTCTCCATACGTAGTATAGGGAAAGTACTGTGATCACGAAAAAAATCGACTTCGAGATTTCAACGGAAATACACGTTTTGAGGTCCCTAGAACACGTTTAGACTATTTTCGGAATGATGTGTGTGTTTATGCGTGTGTGTGGATGGCTGGATGGATGTGACTGTGGGCGCTCTAACTCAAAAAGTACTTGTCATATTAATATCAAATTTCATATATAACACTTAAGCTTTAGCACAAAGATCCGATTAGTTTTTGGACAATAACGGTTAACCGGAAGTCGAGGTTTATTCGAAACCCGATTCGGTTTTTGCGATATTTCTCCGTTAAAACATCATTATTGTATATACAATTCTATACAAAGGTTATAGAGAATGTAATTTCCTACAACTTTCATTTGAAACAATTTTCCATATCAATTATTGTTTAGGAATTATTTATCAATAATCGGTTTTTTAGGTTTCCGTCAAATCTACGTGTGTATACACATATTAATTTTACGTTGACGTCTTTAGACATTTGTTTACAATTTATATCAGCGTATTCTCGAGAAACGTTTGTCGTAAAGATATGCGGTAAACGGCGTTTTGTTTCCACTGGATATGAGGTCCCTGGAAAAATATTTTCGTTTGTTAAAGTGTCCCGCGTTCGAATCCAGGAGACAATCATATTTTCCCATAAGTTTACACTGGATTTTCGATTTTTCAGAGTGCAAGGTTTTCTTCCTTCGTTCGTTAAAATACGTAAATATGGACCGATTTTCTTCTTTTTTGCTTTATTTGATGGCTAAAGCTCTATACTATCTTATTCTTGCCATGTTTATACGTTACATGGTCGAAGTTTTCAGAAATACGCATTCTTTTTCGAACTTTTGCGGATTTTTCGTACTCTTTCCGGGTGTTGCCAAGGCGACCGTCAATGTTGCCTCCGATTCAATTACTATCAATTATACCTTCAAATAGGTGAAAGAATAGCGTTATTCGCTTCGCACTTTTGTTTAACATGAGCATCGAAATTAATGAAGCATAGCAACGTAAATATTTACAGATAATTATTTTGTTGACTGCGTATGGGAAGCGTTTCTAGCTGTGTCAATAACATGTGTATAACAAACAAGCTCCCAGCGTACTGAGTTTTATTTTTAATTGTGCAATTAATTTGTTTTTTGTTTTGTGTCATCATTTGAATGCTGGAATCTTACCTTTTTATAAGTAGGTACAACCATCATATTACACACCTGTAATCCTTATTAACGCAAATAGGCTCACGCATCAATTAAAAATTAGATGAGAATAGGGGCGCACGTTATTTTGTAAACACATTATATGGTTATCTTCTCTTCATTGATAATCCAAATAAACGCTTGCATTAAAGTCGCCTTTATAGTAGATCCTGTAAGAAATTAGAAGCGTTCGTTGAGAGACACTTGAACGATAATCATTGGAACTAAGGTAAGGTAGAGCTATTAGTTCAGCTACAGCTGCCAGAGAAAAAAAGAGGAGCCAGAGATCAAAGGAAGAGTATTGTAGGAAAGAGAGAGAAAGAGATGCGGAAGCCCATAGGATTGCCCGTGTAGATGAGGAGTGGAGAGTACTAGAAAGACAAATAAATAGGGAAACACGTCAAATGAAAAGGGAACAAAGAAGATCTAACCTAGGGCCGAACTATTTAGATTATTTGCATTTCATTTATTTAATTAATTATTCAATCAAAATTATTTCACTAAACTTTCAGTTTATTTAAATCGCGTTGAGGATCGGAGATCCGGGGCTGCCCTACTAGTATCTTCTTAAAAATGTTGTTATTGGTAATCTTCGTGAGGACCAAAGTTGTAGAGAATAATATTTCTTCCAACTTTTGTTTGAAACAAATTTTCGTAGAATCATCCATTTTGGAGATATTTAACTTTTTTGTAATTTCCAGCATACAGCGCCACCGCCATGTAGCGGTGAATTCTGTACACATATTCAAAATAAAATTTACGGCAATAAGGATGACTGTATTCTTTTACGATACGAAATAATAATTTTGCCTTATAATGCTATTCATAATAATTTAAATATCTATACCCCAAATATGGAGAAAGTCATGTGTTGGCCACATCACGTTTTTTTAAATTATCTAGATATCCTGCGTATTCATTCCATTCAGTAAACTTAAAAACCTTTTGTTTTCCTAAGTTAAAAATCAAATAAACTTCGAAAACCACACGAACATTGTCTGGAATGCAGACAGGAATAATGTGAATTATGGCAATTATAACCTTGTATTCTTATTTCTAAACCGATACATTCGAGATTAATAGCAATCCGAAGCTTAAATACTCATCACGAACAAAGGTTCGGTCAGGTGAAGCGCGTTTTCTTTCGTCCGTGGGAACGACCGCAATTATAGTCCGTGTAGTGATCACCATCACTGAAGGAGTGAGAGCACACGTAAAACTTCGCCACGACTAATAAGGATGGGGTGGCAGTAAATCACAGTTGAGAGAGGGAGTGGCAATATGGGGGGAAGGGGCGTGCGGAGGGGGGAGGGGGGTAAGGGGGCGCGGTTGGAGTGTGAGATGGAAAGGGGGAGGGGAGTAGAGAGAAAAGGATAGAGACAATAAGGGAAGCGGGATTTCTTTAAGAGATGATTACTTACTAAATATGAAGTAAGAATTTCGAAATATTAACACCGAAATAAATGTTTTGCAGAAGGAAGATGATTTCAAATTGCTTTAGTTTTAAGGGGGTTTTGACTGTATCCTGATTCTTTGTTGTCGGGAATTTGTTAATTGTAGGTATGCAGCGTAAAACAAATTTGAGGTGCTAATATTTAAGCAGAAAGAATGAAATTATATGGCCAACTTTACCGTTTCTAAGATCTTAACTTTTTCCCTGGGGTCGCTGTATTTTATAATTATCCTCTCATTCTTGAGGTTAGGGGAACATTACTTGCCCTTCTTCGCTGCCTATCGCTTTTCAAGACTCCGTATTCGCGGGGAATCACAATGAAAATAATGGCAAAATTAAGCGAAGCGAGTGTTACAAGCAACACTGATATAAATAAAACATTTTGTTCGACTCTGCAAACAAAGAATTTTTGGTAAAAATTAGTTCCGCATCAAAGTATTCATCATCCGTGACGTAGATTGAAAGGTGTGACTGACTCCGTAAAACTTTCTATCGCTAAGCTTTCTTTGGCGGAGGAATTTAAAAGAGGACATCCTTTCACTCAAAAAACTCTCATCGTAGAGAGGACACAACTCCAACTGAAACTTTAAGTCGTAATGATCCGTAACTCAGATTAATTTCTCCACAAACCTAATTTATCCAGCAATGGTACAGTGATCGCAAGATCACGCGATGAAAGGGGCTAGTTTCCGTTACAGGCAATGTCGGAAGATGCTTTCCTACACCGAACTACTGAACGATCCTCGGTGGGAGGGCACTTGTAATGCGGTCTCGAGAGCAGCAGATATCCGAAATTCCATTAAAAGGAAAGCGTAGACAGAAGACGGTCGAGGAGCGAATTATAGCTAGGGCAGTGAAGGCTCTCGTGCTTGAAAAAAGGAAGAATATCCCTGACCGAACGGAGAAAATTATTTCTCCTTCCCTCTCGAGAGGTGAGGAGATCCTTGATTCTCTTAAGAAGATGAAATTTATACTCGTGATAGGGCAATAATCGTAAATTTGTCCCATTCGGTTCAGAGCACGACTGATTTAGTCCGAGAACATGTTTTCGGAGGGAGAAACACAAATCAAATCTTAAATACGTCGGTAGGGAAGAGGTATAAATTGAAAAGCTAAAGGGCTGGAATTTCATAGTCCAGAGAAGTACGGCGTGGTGATCACAAGTAGAATAGACTATTCATCTACTTATGGGGGATTTGATTTAATGCGAGTGTTCCAATCCGACATTTATAAGGATCGAAATAATGGTCTCGAGTTTGCCGAACATTCTCAGCTTTCTTGTAAAACAAAAGTGGTTTAATCATTAATGGAGACGAAAATGCGACCGACGAATGTTTATTGCCTAAGGAACATACACTTTTACATCTATAAGACTTCTTTTATCAGAGAATACCGGATCTAACCTAATTATGTACGATTTTTATAATTTATCATGAACGCACCAACAGTGTTGGATAGTAACTTTCATACATTCTCCAAGGTCTATTTTGATTCTGAAAGAGGAAGATGTAGCTGCATAAAATTGCGTCTAAAAGATGAGAAGCTTTAATAAGGCATAACATAAACACGCATAGAAATAAAAAATAATGAATACCTTGGAAAGGTTACTTGAGTAATTCGGTGGGGAATAACATCACATCTGAATAGAAGTGCTTTATTAATGACCTCCCAATAATGTTTTGCGGCGCCAACCATCCTTAAATCCGTACCTGACTATTCATCCCATTCTCCTTTTCTCTCATCTTCTAAATCCAACTTGCAGTTCATCGAAGTAACCCACTCCAAACTTCCTCCTTAATGCTTAATTAATATTCAGTCACGTCAGTTGCTCCACGCAGTAATCAGTAGGGAAGGTCCTTAAGTCGCCAGTACTTCTGAGATGCGACTAGGAGGATGTCAGCGCAGGAGGAGAGGAGAAGGAGGCTAGCGCAGAAAAAAATTCGGCGTCTTTACTCCAACAAAACCTCTGTGTAGTAAAGTGGGTATGAGGTCGAAATGCCTAAGTAAAACAAAACTCCTACTCTATAGCAATTCCAGTCATATTTACCCTCACAGGTACCTGAGTTAGCGAATAACGAAGAGAAGTTCATTATGAGAGTAACTGAAATATCCAGCGGCACCGAAAGCAACCTTGCGGGAGACTTCAACGCTCGACTAGGCTAGCCTTTAGCATTAAGAAGGTATTTCAAGAGAGGAATGAGCCATCCGGAATGCCCACGGGGTCCTCACAGCCATTCTTGCCGGGCAACCCGCTGCTAGGAACCCGGGGCTGGCCGCCAGGCTGGAGTCGGGGCCCAGCGGGGGCCTGGATAATTGGCTATAACCCCCAAAAGCCAGCGGCTGGCCAGTCCTCTACGGAGCCTTCTTTCTCTGCTCGCCCGTGAAAGGGGAAGAGGTAGGGGAGGATACCAGCCACCTTCCAATGCTCTTTTTTTTATTCCTCTTGCCACTTTGACCCCCGGGACCCCATATCTCTGTTTGTTTTAGGCCCACTGGCTCGCTCCCAATTGGACGTTGAGGAGAATGGTGGAGGGAGGGTGGAAAAGGAGAAAGGAGTAGGATAGAGAAGGAAGGGTCGGATGAAGTTAAAATATGAAGAGGGGGTGGGGAGGGAGAGTAAGATCCTCTTCGCCGTAAGCTTTCGGCACAAGAAGTATATTAGTCTCCATCTCTTGGCGAAATCTTTGACATAATATTTAATATAGAAAAATCAAAACTTGATTCCCTTCCCTAGCGAAGTATAAATGCCGACGATTTGATAACTTTAAATTGTTTTTTTTACTATTAACAAGATCACCCGTCATAGTAATGTAGAGGTACGAATATTGTGGACGATGTGCCTCAGATCTTTACATTCACATACATATACACAATTTCCAATGACCTCAATTCACGATTTGTACACACACGGTGGATTTCGGCTTTTACGATCTACTATCTTCATTTTCCTCATTTGATGTTTTTTATTTATGGCCTCCATATAAGTAAATTATCCTCTTCTCCAAAATAATTCTTCCGAGATTGGACTCGAACATATTTTACCTGTTAAATGCTACGTTGGAACACGAATTCTTTCACTCGATTTGATTTTAATTATTTCCATATTTGTATCCATAAGGTTGATTTTTTTATTATCAAACAGTGAAAGCCTCTTTGTTTTGGCCTTGGAATTTGATATTTTAGTTGACATTTCGGAATTATACCACAACGAATATTAAGGATGCGTAAAAAAACGAACCATTTGTGTTTCTATTTTAAACTTTAACGTTTTCTTATTTTTTATTAAATATAAAAATAATTACAATTGTATCACTGAATTTCAAATGACTAACAAATAATCATGAACTGCCAGATATCGTACTCAAAATTACTTTGCCGGCAGCTCCATCAACCGATCCACTTTATAACCAGAATTGCATACAACGGCGAGCTGATCGTGTACACGAGATCCGGCCTCAGGGGGTGCCTTTCGTATTTAATTTACATTTAAAACTAACCATATTCAGGAATGTAATTAAAATCAACTTAATTCAGGCTGAGTGGATTACCTCCTTGATTGAATTCATGATTTTAAAATACTACATGCCTAATTATCGAAACCGATGAAATTACTCTAAAAGTCGTTCACTTACTTCGACAACCGTCGGTAGAAATTTAATCTTATCAATCACTAAAGCACGTTGCATAACAAAACTATTCAATCAAGCGATATCATATGCCTTGTATATACATGAGTACCATATCTCTTCGAAAAACATCTCTATGCATCGATTAAAATAAAATACCAAAATATAGTATCACCAAAGCTACCAATTATTCAAAATTAGAATTACAAACTTGCGGAGATAATGTAACCCACATTACAATCTAAAGGTGTGGCGAAACATCGTGAATAAACGCGCCTCTTCATCTGCATGTATATGTAGTCATTAACCATTCAAGTTTGGCAGAGAGCCTAAGGGCCGGTGGAGAAGAAGAACTATCGGAGGATGAGGATGAGGAGGAGGAGGAGGAGGAGGAGGAGGAGGAGGAGGAGGAGGGAAAAGAGGAGTAGAAGAGAAGGGGGCGGGAGGTACGATGACGGGGGTACTTATCGAGAGGAGGAGGTTCCGCCAGGAGGCATAGAGGAGGAGGAGATAATCAATTAGAGGAGAGGGAAGAGGAAGGAGATCGGACGTGCTCCAGATGTGTGATTGGCGATGGCAGAAGGGAAGCGAACGGGGGATGAAACAAAGAGCCTCTAGAGGGGGAGAGTTAAGGGAGGGAGGGGGGAGGGAGGGAGGAGAGAACCTTGCGAAATTACGAGTCACGCCGGATCTTTATTTATCAGAATAACTTCGCTACCTTCGAAGCATTACTACACACTTGCTGAACGTGCATTAGCTTTGTATTGCAATACATTAAGTGTTCTGTTCAAATTTAAAATGTTGAACATAGACATTGCATTGCTAAGGATAATTATTGTATTGTAAAACACTACCAATGTACTGTGAAATATTAATATGTCTTTCGTGTAAGGCTAAGAAAAATGCACGATTTATCGAGGTTTTATCGATATTATCACAGAACGTATCCTCGATAATGGGTATTAGTAAATAACCGACGGAGAAATTAAGAACTTAACGTTGGTTTTCAAGAACGAAAAACAACATGTCACGTTTTAAGAGTGAGACATCAGGATGAGGAGACAGCTACACTTCCAACTTTCCAAATTCAAATCACTTCTTTCGATTTTCCCTACGAGTCAACCGGTTACGAGATTTTTTCACGGGGCAACTTAAAACGACTAAGTAGGCAGTCTTTAATTAATGTCAGGCAGAGCTATTCGATTGGCAAATTCACATTTATATACAAGCTTGGGCAATGACGTGAGAAACTGCCGCTATGAATCGAGGCAGACGACTTGAGAATAAACGTCAACATTAAATAAAAAGAATTTCTAGAGAATAAAACTCCCGAGCAAGACGGAAATGTTGGACGTAAATAAAACCACACCAATCCTCGCGACTCATAATCTTGACACATGATAAGTTTTAGACCGATAGGCGAGGAGTAAAACTGAGAAGTCGAGGGCCGCTTCGTGCGTCAGGGACGCCCTATTCGGCACCCATTTCCCAAAACACGCTTTTACAATAAAAGGTACATAATCGCCGTAGTTCATTTTTATGGCATCAGTAATGGATAGAGTTCCTTAGACATAAAAACAGATTCTAAGCAGAGGATTTAGGTTTTACAGGTCAAAAATTATCATTTATAAAAATGTTAATTTAAAAGTTAAGTTAGAAGTGTTCAGGCGTTATGACGCCGGTGAACGGCCAAGTGAAATTGCAAGAGTGCTCGGTTTAGCTGATTCAAAGGTAAGACCAATTAAAATTAATGGAAAGAAAATTCGTGAATGTGCTCAAAGTGTGACACCATTAACTGCTAGTAGAATAAATAAAAGTAGAGATCAAGTGATGGATAATAGGGAGAGGTTGTTGGGGCGTTTGGATTGAATATCAGGCAGAAAAATATGTATCCTTAAGCCACACTCGGCCTGATTTAATTTGGGGCATTTAAAGTTCTTCGTGTTTATATATGTTTCCAAAATTCGTTAGTTAAGAACGTATCTCCTCTATAATACGTTAGGTGTATGGAAAAATGGGATTCGATTTCGGCGATTTCGATATACGCTATGGTTTTTAGGAACGCATCTATCACGTAAACCGAGGACTTACTGTACTTACGTTCAGAAATGTTGGCTAAAAGGCTAAAGTTTAAAGATGCCAGAAGATGCATTACTTTGGCGATGATAATTTAATATGGACTTTCGCTAATTCTCAAAAAAAAAACATCGGTGTGGTTATTCCACTGGATAGTGATAACATTTCAAAACAATTTAGATGTACATTGCTATAAAGTTAATGTTTCCACTTTGATCTAACTCATCAGTAGCTATAAAATACTTAAAAATAAAGATAACCCAAAATAACATAGAAAAATTAAGCGATCCTTGACTAATATGGCAAACAAAAAAAACTGAAAAAACATTAATTCACCTATCATAAATATAATCATTGGAGAGAGTAGCCTTTAGTGTTCGTGTCGAACGTCTAAATTTTGCTGTATTAATTCGACAATGAACAATAAGTTGTCGTCTGTCCTTATCTATTAAAAAAGTTACAATGCTATTCCAAATACTGTGTCCAAATAAACGTATATGACGTGAAAATTAAAATTTTCAGGAAAATTCTTCCTGAAGTACAACTCCAACTGCATGATAAACGATAATAGTTGAAAGAATGTCACTATTTCTTTGTTTAATATTGCTTTACCTCGCGAATTTTCTGTAAATAGCACAATTATTTATTAGTTATACAAAATAACTCCTTCGACTGGAAAATTCATTTAACAAAATATTTCAAAAACAAGCACAAAAAATGCTTGCCTCGGGTATTTCCAATATCCAGAAGGTTATAAGAAACCAGATGCGCATTTCGCCAACAAAGCAGCCGTCTTCATTGATAATTCACCGAAAAAGAATCTAAAAGTTTAGAATATACCGAAAAACTTATTTTCTATTTGCTAGATACGGTGTCTGCTCTGGAGGTTTGCTGTAATACCCAACAATTACGCCACAATTAAGTATTCGCCTTCATCCTCGGTGGTCGTATTAATTATTTCACTCTAATTACTGCTTGAAAATATCGACTGACCAACATTCACCTTGCTAAATAAAAAATAACAACGATACACCAAATTTTCATTTTCGTTTCCGCGATGACGTTCATTTCCAACACACGTATTTATGACCAAAGCTAGCGCATCGATATCGCACTTGCTGCTTTGACTTATAGTAACGGAGTAAATATCTCCATAAATTCTACTTCTGTGGTTTAATGGTCACTGCGTTTTCGCAAACAAATACAAAAATGGAACTGCCAATCGTAGATAATAAAGACGCGTCCTATCGTTTATAACAGCACTCGTTTCCCTTACACTCGAGAGAGACAGCTATTAATAGGACCAACCCAATCATCGAGAGGAAAGTCGGCAACTGAGCATGCAATCGCTGCTTAAGAAAAGCTCCGCTCTAGTTTAGAAAGCCGCACCAATAAAATCGTCTTATTTATTCGGTCAAACGCACGTTCTGAAAAACTATACGGAGAGAGACGAAACTCGAGCAAACAACAGCAAATTGCTGTAAGCTTGAAGTTATTTGAGGGGTGGGAGGGACGGAGACAGGCATGAGACATGGAACAATCTAGCGATAGACGGTACTACTCTATAACATTATCAAGTAATAAGAATTGGGCATAACTAGAAGAACGTCGACTGAATTCTAGGTCGAAACTTACAGAGAGATACGGAAGCGTTATATTTTTATTAATTTTATATTTAAATGTAAAACGACAATTCGATGAATTTAAACTTGGAACTTTAACACAGAATAAATTAAGAGGTGAAGGGTAATAACAATTACGATTTTTTGCTTAAACCTATAGTAGTATATCACCAATGATTATTTCAGAATGTTATTTGTTATTTATTATATATTTAATAGATGTTGACAGGTAATTGAGGAATAAGTAATTCGTACGACGATTTATGAGCCAAAATCGATTAAAAGTTTTCGTAAAGACGTAACACAACGTACATTTCCAAAAAAATATTAAAAATTCTTCTAGTGTTACCATATTATATATGGCTTTACGAAAATTAAACTTAAAACCCACAATTCATCAAGTTTTCCCCAATGATTACCATCAAAGTCTTACAAAAATAACCAACGCGGTAAGGAAAACGGTGTCGAAACAGCGCACGCTGTTTAAACACTACCCAGAACACATATCTCGCTTATATTTACTCAGCTAATATGCAGATTAGAACATAAATCTGGAAGGTAAGGAATTTAAAACAAAAAAGAACCTCTTCGGCAGCAAACGACCCGAGGAAGGAAGAGGGGAATAAATGGAATCCTCTTATGCGTGGCCGTGAAGGCGACCCGGGAGGGATACGGCAATTTTCTACTACATATTATATTTTTTCCGGAATTTCTCTCGTCCCAAAAGCCTCGCATACCCTGGCCATATTCCTCGAAGGACCTCCGCTGCGACCGGAGGATCTGGAAGCATCTTTATGGGAGATTCCAGCGCGGGGGCGAAAAGGGGAGGAGGCTGGAGCACCCTTGAGGGGCAGGAGGCGAGCGTGGCGCTAAAGTCGGTGGGGACTGAGCCCTCGGTCGCCCCAAATGGCCGGCACGAGAGTTATTTATCGTGCTTTTTGAGTGGTGCGGGTGAAGTGGGGAGGGGGGGGGAGGGGGTCACGGAATGAGTCGTAAGGGTTTTTTGTGGACACAGAAGGCAAAAAGTGGTCATATTGTTCCGACACTTTCGTTGGAAGTGGAAATTAACTGCTTTTCCGACAAGTGCGAGAGAAAAGGTTTGCCGAGAAGATGTCCCTCGAGGGAAAAAAAGATAAAAGGACAGAATTTCGATTAGAATCTCAGGATTCCGATGAATGATTGCTGTGGGAACCGTTTCGAGACCGCTGTCATTGGCTCACACGGAAATTATTGCTTTGGTAACTTCATGGTTTAAACAATGAGCCTTGGTCCTAATTTCGAAAAGCCAGCGTATAATCTCTGTCAAATTGACAAACTGATGCTCCCGCCATAACTCCCCCGTACCTTTTAAAGCCAAAATGCAATTTGTTCATGCTTATACAATCTGTCTTCGTAAATAAAAGATAGATTAACAGAAAAAGTAAGTCTGCATCGTATGGTAGGAAATTTCCTTAAAGCGAAATCTCCCATAGATATTTTGTGATTCTGTGGAGAATTTCCACATTGTTTCCATAACTTTCAAATTTTAAATAAATAGAAATAAAAAACTAAAACGCGGAAATGAAACGACATCAGTCACCGAAATAACAAAGATACAGTAGAGTCTCGATTATCCGAGCCCCTTTTTCCGAGGTTCCGGGTTAACCGAGGCGGCGGCGGCGTAACATGGCGGCCAAAAAGCGATCGACCAAAGTTAGGCAGAAATCATTAAAAGACTATAAAAATAAATAAAAATAAATTTTCTGAACATACATAGGCCAATTTTAATACCTAAAAATGAACCTTCCGTTTTATCCGAGTTTATCATTATCCGAGGTTAGCTTGGTCCACTTTACCTCGGATAATCGAGACTACTGTAATCGTATCACCTTTTCACGAGTCTTTAAAGAACTACGTGCGAGGCGATACAACGCGACGACGCCCGTCACGCGAAGATATCTCAGGGAAGTATCGCGCGACTAGTCTATGTTTATTAATTATCGCGAAGCGAAAATGACACGACGAATGATTTAGCGAGCTCCCTCCCCAATATAGTCGACTGCAGCAAAGAGTAAATGTGTCACCCGTGTTACGAATCCAATGTACGCGAAATTGTGGTGGAAGGCGGCATTTTGAGAATACGGGCTGAAAAAGACTGCATACGTATTTATTCAAGTCGCGTGACGAGTAACGGGTCAAACAAAAAGAAACACATTCTCTATAAGGGCTTTACACCTGTGAGGCGTATCTACATTCTTTCGAATTCCGCCACTATGAAAGACTCAAAATTTCAACTCGAGCAATCTTTTTCGGCAGGCGTATGGCGAGCAAATTAGCAAGAACATCCGATAGTTACGGATGATAAAATATTTGCAGTATTTGTTGGCACTACTTAACCGGCTTATGTGCGAAAAATCGAGAGAAACTTGGTTAACACGAGGCAAAATCAATACAAAAAGATACATCTAAAAGAACATAATGACGACATTAGTGGCTTTAATATATCTACCATAATGTCGCACGTTATACAACTGTTCGTGTACGAGGTGAGGTATTAGAATGTCGCAGATATGACAAAGAAAAGCCAAGAATTTCATTAATTCCCGCATATTTTCTACACCGTATCACATATTAGCTATACACAGAGCTAAAATGACACTTCAGCAAACATACGCCCATTTCTGCAGAACATCAATTAAATTTGCTGCAGCATCGACTGAATTAATCAGAACATTTCATTTTCAATCAATTCCTTCTTTCACATAGTACTGAATTTTCATTAGAAGTATTTATAGTGGTAAACTATTACTTTTTAATATGATAACATTAACTTCAGTTTATTAATAAAGGTTACTTTTCTCCCTGAAATAAATTATGATTATATTATGCTACAGCTTTTCAAATCCGCGAGAAAAACACAATGTTTCATATTCAGAACCGCGACCACTAATGCACGCAAAAAACGAGCTTCGGTGATTGAATTGCGACGTTTGAACGATTCTTGTTTATAAAAGACGCTAGATACAAATGGACGGTCACCGAAACAAAAATATCCCGAAACTAATAAAACCTGCAATCCTTTTAACACGTTCAACCAAAGACCTCGTGTAGAAAGTTCGAAAGCATAACCAAAATACACAACAAAGGCAAGCTCATTATTCCTCAACACGCTACGGTAGGAAAACCTCCAGCGCAGCGGTTCGAAGGAGACTTTAAGACCGAAAACAAGCGAAAGAGGTTGAGCGTGAACGGGCGCCTGTCAGCCAGAATACAAACATGGAAACGAGGCGGTCTAGCCGAGACTTCCTATCTTCTCCCTATCCTTCACTCAACTGTTACCAACACGGACGTCAGGCGCTATAACCTCGATCCGCTCCCCCTCCCCACGCTCCCTCCCTCCCCCCCTCTCTCTCTCCAACGCCTTCCCCTTTCTTTTCCCTCATCCACCTCTCTCCCGAAACGATCCCCTCCCTCCAAACCACGTGCCTCCAACTTCTCTCCTTCCCCGCCAATTACGCTGACAGCTCTCTGCGCGCGCCCCACCATTTTGATTGCCGGGAAGAAGCCTCAATGTCCGCTCAACGTGAGAGAGAAAACCTTATTATTAAAAATGGGATGTGTTTTTAACGTCACACCAACCAATGGGTAGGCGAAAGAAACCGGTCCCAGATCACATATTGTTACCGTTACTCAAGTTTCAACAGGATACTGGAGAAGATAACATTAAAAAGAGGCAGGAGAAATTGATTAATAAAATATTTTTAAACTGAAAAAATTATCTGTAATCACTATAACTACTAAATTAAATTTTTTGGGCTGTTGGATTTCAATGGCTTTGTTAGCCTTTGTATTAATCTTCATTTCAGTATCACGTACATTGTTTTTGGGAATTCTTTAAATCATAATTTCCTCATTTTTATTTTGCGAATAGAGAAAACAACCTAAAAGTCGGAGGCGTATTTTAAAATTCATTATTTCTCTTTTCCAATGACATTGAAAACAATCCAAAAACATTACAGTTGTTACACATAACAATGTAAATGAGCATTCTCTAACGTTTTATTACTGCCAAAAGTTAACAGCCTAAGAAAAAATTGTTTATGATAAATGACAATGTCAATAAACATAAATTAATTTCATAAGCATAATTGTTAAGGTTATTGTATAATTGAAACAGATACAGCAACTGCTTTAATTTTGTTAATGTAATAACTTGATAAACCTTTATCCATATTTCTTGAATAAAAATATTCACAAATGCTAGCTGAAGTCCAATGAAAATAAAGAGAGTGACAATACAGTAAGATCCCATGTCAATTATACTTTTGCATTGCAAGTAACTTGAGGCATCGATGTTTTATTCCGATTCTAAACATTAACAGTGTATATTAATCCAACTTGATTTTAACCTACTCAAAAATGTAAAAAATTTATATTATTAATAAATTATGAGCAATTACACTCCCAAATAGTTTTTAAACATTGAATGATTTTCACAATGAAAAATTCTTTGAATCACTTTTCACATTGAAAAATAATAAATGAACAAAATTGTTAGCTGTTGCTTTGGATAGCAAAATATCAATATGATAGTAAAATTACCCCTGGCAGTGTATACATCACTACCAACAATTAGAAACTTGATCAGAACATCGGAAAATAAGGTAGTGATGTACCTAACATAAATTCAGACATATAATAAAAATATGTGATGTTGGTGGTTTAGTAGTTAAGGTGCTGGCCTGTTACTTGCCACTTGTTCTAAGTGGCAGTAGGCACAAATCCTGTGAAAATAGGATTTTTCCAGATATTGCCTGGCCCCTTATTTGTTTGTGTATGAACCATGAGAACAAGGAAATGAAAAATGAAGAGACTACACAAATCAGCACTCTGTCCTTCGGAAGAGATGTTAAGCAGTTGGCCTCCTTGGTGCTCTTCATAAGAGTAGGCTAATGCCAGCACCAGGTTTCCCTCCTCTCCTGTTTGTCTGGTGTGGAAGGCAATGGGAAGCACCAAATCATTTGTGTATATACCCAAGTCAGTCAAACCAATCTCACAAGCAAATATCCTTCAAAAAACATTTTTTATGAAAAAATGATTCAAACAAAACTTGCAGAAAATCACATTATCTACAACTTTGGTAATAACACATATGTATTTACATAAATAAAGTTCTAAAGAAGATAGATATTTGGAAAAATGAATAGTGTAATCCAGGGGTGGTCGGTCTATGCAAGCAACGCAAGCACTGCTTGCCTAGTGAAACAAAACCGCAATAAACTTTTTAAAATACATAGGATAACTGTAGTTACTACTATAAAATTGATAGAAATATATTTAGCATTTTCATCATTTGAATGAATTTCTACTAACTTGATTGCAATTCGTATTATTCAATTGCTACTGAGCGGACCTCACGAAGCAATTTCAGATTTGCTTCTATGGTGGCCATACGCATGGATACAAGAGAGTGGGGAAAAGAGGGGAGGGTCTATGTCAGCCCAATGGAGGGGAAGTAAGCAGAATTTGAAATTCTTCTATGTGGCACGGACTGTGACATAAAAATACTGCATTGTCTCCATCTATCGGGGAAAATTGGTTTTACATATTTTTAGAGATGTATTTGTTTAGTTGTTTTGCGGCCTCCATGTGATTTATAAAGTGTTTATTTTTGGTGTGCTACATTGGTACTTCCTTCTATTAAACATTATTTACTTTTAATCCTAAAAATGTGTGAGAATAATGAGCACTGTGTAATAAAAAATTATTGGTAACATCGCTTTCAAATTATCAAGATTTTGCAACTAAAAAAACATTGTTCAAGTTGGAATGCCAACAATTAGTTGAAACTATAGAAGTAACTGCATGGTTATGATATTTCCGAAGTGTAATTTAATATATTTCTGTTGATTAAAATTATTGGAAACAGAGAGTGAGAAATAAATTTGTTTCAAACGAGGTGTACCGTTATTTGATATACTCGTAGCTTATTTCTGAATGAGATACATGAATGACGAGGTGAGCCTTGCAAAGTGACCAATTGGTAACGCTCAGCTACACAAAGTAAAACTGTGCCACTGCTTGCCTTACTCAATGGGTCACCAAATGCCACCGATGTAATCTTCCACTTTCAGTTGACCAGTTTTAGCCTGAACCTTTTCAGATCTTGAATTACTAATAAAAATCTTAAACATAAAGTTATGCACCGATGTGATTATTAGTTTTTGAGTTATAGTGCCCACAAAATTCCTATCACAGATATCATCGAGAAAATAGTGAAAACATTCAGCAGACCTCAAAATGTGTATTTCTGTTGATATGTTGAATTCCATTCTTCACTAATACCTTTCTCCTGTACTACATATGGAGAAAGTAAAAATATGGCCAATTTCAGTAGCCTAAGTAGATATTTTTATAAAACAGTAGTAAAATGGCCCATCAATATGACAGGCTATCTTTAATTAAACTTAAAACAGTTGCCTCTCTCCCTCTATCTCTCTCCCTATCTTAAATGGAAGAGGGGACCTTATGGTCTCAATTTTGCCCTGAAAATAAAGACACTTACCTATCTCCCTCCCTCTCTCTCTCTCCCTCCCTCTCTCTCTCTCTCTCCCTCCCTCTCTCTCTCC
The DNA here is from genome assembly GCA_036926305.1 of Uropetala carovei. Classification (NCBI taxonomy): domain Eukaryota; kingdom Metazoa; phylum Arthropoda; class Insecta; order Odonata; family Petaluridae; genus Uropetala; species Uropetala carovei. The sequence goes on along the minus strand of JAXCHB010000252.1, from coordinate 276,224 downwards.
CCCTCCCTCCCTTTCTCTCTCACCCTCTCTATCCCTTACTACCTTCCTCCCTCTTATATTAAAAGCATTCAAATCACGCTTCCACCCATAAGGATTGAAATAACGATAGGATTTCAAGGTCTAATAATGTAATTGATAGGCAAGGCAACATCCCGATAAAATGGCAAGATTTCCCCAAAATATGTGAATTAAATGTTTAACATGAGTGATTTCGAACTGTAGGTGGAAAAAGATGAGCAGAATAAGAAACTTTATAATTTTTCTTCAAAATGGTTCAGACCCGAAGATTGTAGGTTAATTCTTTCTAATTTTAATCTAAAAAAGAATGAAAGCCTGCACATCAAAAAGTCAATTGTAAATGCATAAGGTTTTATATGTTAAAGCGTTACCGACAAAATACAAACGGTGGATAATATTATATTGGATTCTGCAGAAGCAAATTTAAGAATTGATGATAAGATTATCAGCCCCACTATAACCCCTTTCCAGACTGTGCTATGGGCACCAGCCTCTCTCAACCCAATTTTGTTAAGCCAGCAGTAAAGTTGAAACATATTCAATATTTATAACATGTAGAGCATATCACACTGAGCTGTTTATACTAACTTGTAGTTTGCTTATCTAATGCATGATAAAACAAACAAATAAAAAGTAATAAGGGCCAAGGAAGCACAGAGACAGTATAAAAATACGATCAAAACTTGGTTCTCACCTCAGGATCAATCTTCTTGAACTCTGGGTCATCTTCATCCACTTCAAAGTACAGTTCCGTCGTAGTAATGGACACCATTCCAGGAGCAACAATTCCAGGAGCTATGAGCTTTGCCTTTGTACTGATATTTACTGGACCTATTATATGGAAAAAATAAATAACATTACACTAGTTTTTAAAGTAACAGCTGAATGTAAAAAAAATATTAAATTTATAGTAAATTCAAGGTTGCATTAATGTAAAAATACATATCAGCTAATGAATGGGTAGAAAGAAACTCATGACTAACCAACAAGGTCAGCATCCAAATCTCGATCGTCGGACATGAGTTCACTGTCATCCATGAGGTCGTTGGACTGCAAAGGCTGCTGTTGCAATCTTGTAGCAGCTAAGTGAGCATGGAATTCCTCTCTAGCCTAAAACATTAAAATTCAAATTCTTTTAGGAATAACACACTAAGCAAAATAATTCAAAACAATCGTTTCCTGAGATGAGATTTTAATCGACAACAAACTAAAATAATGTGTTAAATGGTGGAAGTTAACTTATATGCGTGAGTGCATAGTACTGATGACAAATGGAAAGATTGAGAAGGAGAAACATTCTGAACTTGACCGGGGATCAATCTTCTTAAACTACTTTACTACTTTAAAGTACAGTTTCGTCGCAGTAATGGACACCATTCCAGGAGCAACAATTCCAGGAGCTATGAGCTTTGCCTCTGTCAAGTTCAAGTTCAGAATTTTTCTCCTTCTCAATCTTTCCATTAAAATAATGTCTTTAAATTTTCATTAAAAGAAATTTGCTTTTTAATTAGAGGAAGAAAAGGAAATTTACTTGTAAGATAGCATCTTCAGGAGCTCCATGTTCTATAGCAACTTATATGCGTGAGTGCATAGTACTGATGACAAATGGAAAGATTGAGAAGGAGAAACATTCTGAACTTGACCGGGGATCAATCTTCTTAAACTACTTTACTACTTTAAAGTACAGTTTCGTCGCAGTAATGGACACCATTCCAGGAGCAACAATTCCCGGAGCTATGAGCTTTGCCTCTGTCAAGTTCAAGTTCAGAATTTTTCTCCTTCTCAATCTTTCCATTAAAATAATGTCTTTAAATTTTCATTAAAAGAAATTTGCTTTTTAATTAGAGGAAGAAAAGGAAATTTACTTGTAAGATAGCATCTTCAGGAGCTCCATGTTCTATAGCAGCCTTTAAAGTTGCCTCAGGATGACTCGAACCCAAAGGATTGTGCACAAACCTCTTCCTCCGACGTGCATCATCCTCCCACACATCCAACTTCCAATACTCATTCCTCCTGAAGCAAGAGTAAAACAATTCAGTCCCAAATGTTTTTCTAGAATAGCAGCCAGACTAGCATTCCTAATTGATATCCTCAGAATCTTTTATATCATATATATGGATACAATTTAATTGAAAAGAACAATAGATTTTTAAGAAATACTATTTAATGAAACCAATTGTAACATTTAACTTTACATAAAACTAACATATTTTGTAAAAACCACAATCATTTTTACTGACTACAACAGATTTTAAAAGTTTGACCAGCTAAAATGAAACAGAGACTTGTTTCAAGATGCACTAATTTATTTAAACCCTGCAGAAAAACACAAAACATTGAGAAGAATTTCTTACTTTGCTTGGCTAGGATCCATGTAGCCCCAAGCTCCATGTTTATTAGACATAATGTTCACAACCTTTTCAAGGAGTCGACTAGCTATTACATTGTCCCTACGACGTGCAGCTGTGATGAGATGATCACACATCCTCTCTTCTTCTCTGCGATCCAGCAATGTTTGAGCACACTGTGACTATAAAATTAAAATATTTACATGAACAAAATATATAAGAATTCAGCAATTAAGATTTCCAGAAAATATACCACAACATAAAAAATAAGCAGCAATCATAATTCAAAATGAATAACAAAAAATAATTTACCTCAAAGTCTGCATGCTTTAAAACGTCATCAGCCCTCATTCTGTTCAAGATGAACTCTGCTTCATTTGCAACCCTAACGATGTGATCCTTCATGGCATGAGATAGAAGCCTAATAAAGTAAATAAAATAATAGGATTGTAAATATTTAAAAGAAAGAAAATTTATAAGCTTCATCTAGCATACAATAGTATTCTCCATACCTTCCCTCATTGATGAGTTCGATGAAAGCAAGACCAGCATGCTTTTGAAGAGAATTCTGCCATTCTTGAGAACAAAGCAGCATAACTAACTCAACAACTGAGTTGCTATTCTTGAATGTAGTTAAACCTGAAAATAATATTAAAATAAAACTTGTAACTGTTACTTTAATGAAAAACCACAACCAATTCTTACATCATTCCACATAAAAAGTGATACTGCTATATAATTACTATTTGTATATCACAAAGATTTACAAATCTTACATTATAATTTATGGAGAAGAAATAAACATGTAACAATGTTAAACTGAATAGATAATAATAATAAAATTAGGGAAATTTTAATGATTTTTGCTATCCTTGTACTTCAATGTACATGAAATATGCTTATGTTGCACTTATGAAGTGAGTTACAGTCAACAGCTCTGGTATTAAAAGTTTCAAACAAACCTTTTCCCTCCATAAGCAGCTCCTGGCCATGAGATCCCACCAAAGTCTTTGACAGAAAGGGTGCAAAATCCACCATAATTTCTCTAAGTAGAGGACAAACTGAACCCAAGGCAGTCTCCAACTTCTGCGTGAGGCTAGCCTCTCTCGATGGTGTGGGCATGCTGAGTCCTTCTGGTAAACCTTTAATGGGCAATTCGTCGGGCCTTGCTTGCGAAGGGTGAGAATGTGACTGTGGCCCGTGGTGATGCGGGTGGTGAGCATGAGGGTGATGCATCGGTCCTCCTCCCTCTCCAGAAGACGTAGACGATGTTGGCGATGCTTGGTGGTGGTGATGATGGTGGTGGTGATGGTGGTGGGGATGGTGTGTATGGTGAGCATGTTGGTCCACCCTCACCACGGAGATGTCACTACCTTGCTTATCACCTCTTTCCTCACCACCGGAATCCCCACTCTCTCTACTTCCGTGGACTGGCAAAACAATGGAAAGCAAACAAAACAAAAATCACCACGTGGATGAGTCCAAGAAAAAATGTCTATTCTCATGAGCAAAGAGAAAAGCGGTTAAAAATGAAAAAGAAGGAAAGTTAAGAATGAGAGAGAGATAGAGAAACGTCTTTATTTTCAGGATCCCTTCTTCCATTTAAGACAATGGTAAGAGGAGAGGGAAGACAAGGAAGTTGAACAGTTAAGAAAAAGAAAATCAATGCAGAATGAAGAAATATCACAACAATCGTTTCTTCCTCACCTCTTGAATGTGACAAGTTGTGGATGTTTCTATGATCTTCCTTACTCGAGACTGTTTCACCCTCTTCATTTAGATTGACATCTGTCCAACTTTCATCGCTATTAGCATTTTTACACTCTTCTTGAAGAATGTCATTTGTAGGTTGAGAGTCTATACTACCTTCATTTACATTCATGTTCAATCCACTAACTTCTTCCACAGATTCAGCACTCTGTAAGGATATAACAGTGTTGCAAAAATCTCAAGCTACACTTAACAATGGCTGAAATTGCATTAAATATTATTATGAGCATGCACCTACACCATATTCAGTCAAACCAAAAGTACACCAATATGCAGCAAAAGGCTTTCAAACTTACTGAATTCCCATATGTAATATATAAGATATCCTCTCATAAATATAACAGGCTGAGAATGAGATATTATCTAACAATATGAAAACAAATTCTTTGATAAGGTAATATGTGAGAAACAAAAGTTTGAGAGCCATTGCTTCATATGAGCAAATTATGTGTAAATTCATAAATGTATGAAAAACCACCACCACAATTAAAAGGAAATAAATACACAAAACAAGTCATTCAGAAAATCAGCTAATGTGTACAACAACTACATTTCAGAAGGAAGGCTCTAAAAACCATCAACGACAGACACAAAAATACAAAGGTATTAATTATTATCAGTGATTAAAGTTTTTATTATCACCAATTTTTATTTTGATGCTGAAAATTTTGCTGTTTCTACAAAGAGTGATTTTTAATGTTATGTATACATATAGTTAAAAATAATTAAAAACTGATTTTATAAACAACTTTAAAGGTATAAAAAAAAGTGAAATTAATTTATAACTTTAGATTTCTATATATTTAATTCCTTGAATTATGCTTTAAATGTCAATTTCTCTTGTTATTAAAGATTTGGATATGCTCTTAATATTGTATATATCAGACCATGATGAATTCAATAAATATTCTTTAAAATAACATTCTAGTATAAATTAAAACAAAGCAATCTCCAACTAAAGTGCACTAAGCTTTAAATTAATGCCAATTTAAAATATAATATAAAGCTGATTAATTAAAGGCGAAAAGTATATTTTATAAAATTTGTTCGTTTTTTTCTTTTCAAACCAAATAAATATGCAGAGCATAATTTACGGCAATTAAGAGCAATAAAATTCTTCTCAAAGGTGTAAAAACAATATTTTAGTGATAAAGAAGAGTAAAAAATATAGTATCTAACTCAAAATTGCAAAGAAAAAATTACAAATAAATAAATATATATCTCTCATAAACCTATTTTATAGAACTTAAAAGTTCACAACCTCTTTTTATACACTCAATGGAAATTTCATAAGCTTGGTTTTAATAAGCATATATGTATGTGTTTCATACAGGCCCAACTGGAGTATCTACACAGGGCCTTTACCTTGTTTGAATGAGGATGATGTTCAGTTCTCATGGGAGCATGTCTCCCATATCTCATGCCATCCTGTGGATCTACATCGTAATTGTGAGCAGTTAAGGAAGTTTGGGAAGATCTGGGCCTTGCGCTACCCTACATTTCCAAGAGTATGCAGGGCAGGTTAAGGTTAGAGAAGAATGCCACAGCAGAAAGGATGCATGAGAGATAAAATGCAGCCGTTCATTTAGAGGATTAATCATAAGAAAGAGAAAGATTTTAAATAGCTTATTAATCACTGGAGCATGAAAAGGATGAGGCAAATAATATCTAGCATTCAAAGTTAAATTCATCATAACACCCTTAGCCATATTATTTTTCATGTTAGATAAAAGCTTTAAACATTACTGGTTATTTAACAATGAAAGTATCATGCCCAACTATAATAATACCTTCCCACAATAGCATACTGTTACATCATCTGAATATCAGAAGGAAAAACCAGCTATTCAATATCCATCCAAAGAGAACTGACATATTACTTTCAGGAGTATCTAATCCCAAGTTAAGATATTGGAGAAGTACTCATATGATGTGTGAGTAGGACCATTTTTCTTTAGAATGTTAATTTTTAATTGCACGATCAAAGGGAGCATAAATTTTTAGGGTTTAGTTGCCCGTCACTTCAGACTTGGTTTACAGAAGAAAGTGACTAATCAAATTTTAAGAATGAAACCTTTCCTGAATTCACTTGATTAACACAACATTAAATGCAAATTTCTACCATTAGCAAAAATAAAATTTTTCAAAATTTCTATCAGTAGCAATTTACGTGCAAAATTTCCAGATATTTTAATGCTAAAAAGTTGGTCCAATGGTGACTAATTTTTTGAATAATACAGTAATAACTTGTGCCATGCAATACTTAAGTTTTGATCCAGATTCTTGGGAATGATTCAACATTTTTGGTTCCTAATCAAAAGCGAATCTCTTCAGCTATTTTTAATGAGAGCAATTTTTAAGTTGTGGTATTTTACAGTTGTGAAATATGATAGAAATTTCTTTGTAAATTAGCTGGTATTTCTTGTAACCAATTCATTTTTTGTTAACTTTTTAATGGAGTAGGTGTGACTAATGTTGTTATAGCCATAGCAAATGACTAATACATACTTAAAAACTGCCATATAACAAGCAAGCATTGAGTAGTTCATCACCTTAATTGACGTTGGCCCACTGGAGTGAGCATCATTATCGGCTAGGACGGATGAATTGTTCTCATCAACCACAATCACTTCATATTCCCCATCGTCAGCATCTTCATGGGATATCTGACGTTGGAGTCCCCTGGTCTGAGCTGAAAAGGGACATGCAATGCTTCCTGTTTTCAAATTGCTGAACTAGTGAATGAGTTCCAAACTTTCTAGTCCAGAAACTTCTTTTTTCATAGCAGTTATGAAGCAGAGATGCATGCACAGTTAGACAAGCAATACACAATTATGAACAGACGCTTAACCATAACTATTTACTGCTATAACAATATTTTATAGCTTTGCTAAATCAACAACGATCTTGCATTAAATTTTTATAGTCACAGAAATTTCATAATCGAAAATCACTGCAAGGAATTCTAAAAAGGACGCATTATAGAAAATAATTTATGTAAAATTTTAATTTGACTCAGGGAAGGGATATTCCTATATACTTTTAAAATTAAAAATAAACAATGAAATATGATTAACAACTGTAACAGCAGTTTGGTGCCTCCCGAAGAACTGAAATAATAGAAGAGCATCAGGCAATAACTACAACAAGCATTCAGGTGTAAAAATAATATACATATGCAATATAATAGCTTGCAGGTGCTGAAATAAATAATAAGCAATGTTGAAAAAATGAACAGGTTCCACATGCTGTAAGCAAAATATAAAAAAATCATTTAATCACAATCCATCAATTCCAGCTATGACTGAGTGCTAAAAATGAGGAGACAAAAAAATTAAAGCCGAGAGTTTCCCAAAAAGCAGCCTTACCCATGCAATAATCACTGCCAACTAACTACTACAAACCTAAAAGCAACAGCTGCTTCTCAGGAGTTGTGCACGAGGCAGCCAGGAACGAAAGGGTATGTTCAAAATGCCTTCCGAGACATAGAGCAGATAAAAATTTTTAGCCCAATGATTCAAAACAAAATGGTAAACAACGTGGGAAACCCTACTGCAAGAAAACGGGTGAAGGGAGGTAGCCACATCGCCTAAGAAGAAGAAAAAGCTCTCGTCGGGGCATTTGATTACCTTGACCGTGGCCTGCATTTCTATACCTAGATGAACGCATGTGGGCAGGGCCAATGAGTTTGTGATTTCTGAAGAAGGGTGAGGACGAGGAGGAAGGATTTGAGTTGACGGAGGAACGTCTCACAAACTGCTGATGCGAGGGATGATGGTGATGGTGGTGGTGATGGTAATGGTGGTGGGGGGCCCCTTGGTGGACGTGCTGCGCACCGACTGCCTGCTGCTGGGCATGCTGGAGCTGCTGCTGGGTTGCTGCCTGGTGATGGTGCGCTGTGGTGGCTGATTGCACCGAGTTGGGGTGAGCGGTTGGGAGGAATTGGGGACAGACGTGATGCGACCACTGGGGGAAGAGGGGGCGGTTTGGAGGAGGGGGTGGTGGCTGAGGCAGGGGAGGGGGCTGCTGTGGTCGGGATCCCATGTCACCTGAAGCACGTTCGGTCGGAGAAGTGAATGCACGAACGAGTGGGAGGGGAGAAGTCACATAGGGGGAGGGAGGGGGAGAGAGAGAGAAATACCATCACCATTGTATTCCCATCATTCAAACAATTTGAGCCATTTACAAAATCCTGTGGTGGATTTCTAGCACCAATATGTGAGGGAATTAAATCTGATAATGAATTTAACTGATAGTCAGATCATCAGATATTGCTTGGTTTTTAAATTTCAATCTTAGAAATTTAAAATTCTAGAACAAAGTCAATAAGTTTCTTTGCCAAAGGAATCAAAATATTACTCTGTGATATAATTGAGGTTTTATTCCCTATCATGATCACACTAATAATACACAGAGTTGTGATTAAGAACCATATTGATGCTATCAGAAATAGGATCCAAATTTTGCTACTCCCACATTATACACCTACATTTTAAAGATTAAAAGAGACTGTCCTCAAAACAAAATGATGCTTTTAATAAATTATGTAATTAGGGCTGGAAAAACCTAGTGATATAAAAAAGTTGAATTTATTCGCTGCTATATCTCACACTGCAAATGTAGTTAACATTACATTACACGATATAAAATGCATTTTGCTTCTTTGGCTAAAGCTCCTGAGATGATCTATCTTTTTAAAGAGTTTATGGCAATACATAATAAAAGAGATATAACAATAGAAAATTTCTAACGCTACCTCTTAAATATTTTCTCACGCATAATAACCTGATAATACTATTTAAGACTACTTTTGAAGTGAAAAAATAAATTTTCGGTTCTTCTTTTGTATTAAAAACTATTGTGATACTAAGTAAAATGTTAATTTATGTTGACTTTCAATACAAAATTAATAATTAATGATCTAAGCTAATGAAAAATATGATAATAGAAAAGTTTCACCAGCACTTAAAATTTAGTCAGAAAATTTTTAAAATTACAATAAAAAAACTTCAACTCCTCATGAATTACAAAAATGCTGGAAAAAATCAAAGCTCCTATCAATCATATGCCTGCAAAAAGAATTTAATAAAATATTTATTCAATGTAACATGTCCACCTAGCACAGAAAATCATTTCTGTAAATTTATACCAAAATTTTATTATATGCATTGATTTATAAATTATTCTCAGCCTAAAGTAAATTTTTAAACAAGTTCCTAAGTTTACCCGATTGTAAGCTGACACTGCTACTATTTAATTTAAACTGTACATAGGCCTCAATGCTTAATTAGCTCCTACATTAAGTTCACCTTAAATGCGTGTAATTCATTCTCAAATGAACAACTAAATCATCTTCACTGAAATATCACCTATTAGTTATCACTCGATTTGAATATTATGAAAAAATTTATTTTGTTAGAATAAAGGGCTATAACTGATTGCGGAATGGGCCAAGTGTGATTATTTTGTGACACAAAACTATGAAAAAATGTCTGCTTAAAACCGGGTAAATGTCATAAAAGCATGTAGCAATGTGATTGTGCAACAATAATTAATCCTATTAATTCCCTAAAGGACTAGCATTAAATTCAAACCAACATGAGTAACAAAATCACGTATCTGCAAGATGAATAATTAGATACATTATCATTATGCAATTAGCAATTTAAATTAATATTAGTAACAACATATGCAAACTTGTCATGCTATTTTCATGTTTACACTGCAGTCAAGCTGTCATGCTACCCAGGAAAACAAGCTGTATGATAAGTGCCATGTTTGTAAAATAAGCTTTTTCTCTTTATGTAAATTGAAAAATTATTACTCATATAAAGTGCACTTAGTGATCATTTTCACAGCTCATTTTGGACTTAATCATGTCTAATATCAAGAATATCTGTAAAATAAAACAAAGCAATTTGTGCAGGTGTGATCATATGAAACATGACAAACTTAACCTTTTAGCCTTCAGTGATTGAAATAATATACAGAAAACCTCTTAAATCTGGCATTTGTTGCTAATTTACAAAATTTTCCACATTTCAAAAGCCTAAGTTGACTAAGTAAGACAGTTTTATGGAGCTTAAAATCAATTCATAGATAACAAATAATATAATCTTAAAGTTGAAAAATAATGAATAAGAAAATCAAACAAAGAATAAATAAAAAAGATACATCACTTACTATATTTATTAAATTATTATTCTAGTAACAGTCTACTACTTAAGTGTTGGATTGGATTTAAGAGGTTATACTGTGTACTTCACTGACTTCACGATTCTATAAGAAACATTTTTTGAGAAAATTCTGAAAATTTCGACCAAGTACTTGGAAGTATATGTTTTATTAAATGACATTCTCATAAAAGGTTGATTATTTAAAAGGAAAATTCAACACATGACATTTCTCATTAATATTAAAGACACTTCCATATGATACAAACCTCTATGAGTCACCAGCTATGGATTTGTTGTTCCAATAATGAAATTCATTAAAAAATTTTTTAGACATTCTCTTACCATGATGAGATGTCCCATTGCTACGCATAGGTGCAGCTGGGCTGGGTGATGTTGGAGTCATTGGTGGCTCCAGAATGTCCCTGTACTTTGAAACCATCAAAACTGAGATGAAATAGACAATTGCTAGTGATAAAAATTGGGCTTGCTTGGTTTCCTCCTGTCAATAAAATATTCAAAACTTTTAATATATGAAGACATTTAAGAAAACTACTATCATACAAGTAATGGTAATGCTTCCAATTTGATATTTACTATAGGAATTTATGAGGTTTATACACCTTCAGTAAAATAAATTTAAAAAAAGTTAATGTCAACAAACAGACAAAATTTACTTACAACATCCCTATATATCACAGCACGTAGTCTATTTACATCCATATCTTGTAAGAGCTTTTCAGGATCTTTAACTGGACTTGACTGGCTAGCCAAATTTTCAACAATGTTCTGAAACAATTAAAGAGAAAATGTCAATAGTGAGCAATAAAAGCTTTATCTACAAAAAAGTACTCATAGTAGGATGTGAAAACTTCCTAGGAGGTAGGAGAAAATTAAAAGAAAAGCTTCTAAATATCAAATTGATTAATTTTTAAAACTCTTGTTAACATTTTCAGGTGAACGGCAGTAGAAAGAAATATAATAAAAATAAACATAGTACCACAACTTTTCCTTTTTAGTGCAATAATGTTTGAAATTTTATGAATGAATTATTGTTAATAGGCAGCACAAATTAGAAACACTGTTTTCAATAAAAACATCATACGGTCAGATGATTTTTAAATTTGGAATAAAATAAATTGATGTGTCAACTAAAATCAATAAATATGGCGATAGGAACAGTTCAACTTACACGCTTCAGCACTAGCGATTCAATAGTTGTCACTAATGCGTGCGAGCTACCCACTAACCATCAATTTAGAAAAAAATTGAATATCTCTTGAAATATTCCTCATATGAAAATTTAGTTCAAACAAAAGTTGTAGAAAAAAATAATATGTACAACTTTTATATGTTAACAAAAATTGAGTTTTAAGCGAAAAATTTAAGAAAAACTAAATTTTTACAAGAGTAAACCACTACTTATGGCTGACCAATTGTTATCAAAATCTTTTCAAATCTTAAGAATATATCTAAAATCACAAATATACAATTTCATGCCGATCTGATGAATAGTTTTTGAGTTAAAGCGCATGCAAAATCTGTCACACATACGGACACACACACATCATCGAGAAAACGGTCAAAACATGTTCAGGGGACCTCAAAACGTGTATTTCTGTTGAAATCTCGAATTCGATTTTTTTTATGAACACAATACTTTCTCTATACTACGTATACGGAGAAAGTAAAAAGCATTGTCATCCAGGGTGATGATCTAAGGTATCACCTGACAGTGAAAGAGTTTAAATAAGAGAGTGTAGGATGCTTTATACTGTCTCATACACTTCATACCACAAAAATTTGCTTTATCAATCAACGTGATAATTTTCCAAGAATGCTAAAATGGATTATTATTATTTTTTTAAATGTCTTGGTACTGTGTACCAACTGAAAAGAAGCACTGACAGTAACTACCTGATTTTTCCCATTAATTAAATATTTTACAAATTTTTCTTAACATTTGTATTAAGATATTCAGCACCTTGAACTATTATATATTTAGTAAATGTATACTTTACCTTTGGAGAAGCCTGAACACCTCGGATGAGAGATTGCAAATGTGCAGCTTTATTAGAAATATTATTGTTGGACAAAGCAGGAGGAGAAAGAATGGGCATTGGACGGCTTCGCTCCTTGCATTCCAAACAGTTCCGTACAGCACATGTGCAGACCTTGAAAATTACATTGTAACAATATTGATAAAAAAATATGAAGCAATGCATTAATATTTTCATGAAACAAGACCTGATACATGTCTATTTATAATAAAAAATAACTAACCAATCTGAGGCATTGCCTAAGTATTCCACCACTGGACATGTTTTTTTCGGCTTCCAGTTCACCAAAATTAAGGGAGCTGGCAAATATGAGAACATCGGCCATGTTGACCAGTCGTTGCAAGAAGGAAACAGCAACTTCAATAGGCATACCTTGAGTGGGCTCAATCACGTCTAGTTCATTCTGAAATTTAAGATAAATGTCATGATTAACACCAAGTGACATTTAATTTACATGTCAATGAAATGCCGTTTTGTGTTAAAAATTGTAAAATATTTAATTTGGCTGAGCATTATTACTCTTATGCTAATCCAAATGAAGAAAATAACCATAAAATCACATCTTTCAGACAGTTTTTGCTAATGTTTGCAGTGTTAACAAAAATGAGTTATTGAAGAAATGCAGCGTTGATAAATGGGTTTTAATTTGATTGAAAATGAGTTATTTTTCAAGTAAGTAAATGCATTAAAATCAGATGCAGTAGTATATATCTATTCAATAACTTTCTATTACAGTAAACCCTTGATTTAACGAACCTTGGTTTAGTGGACTTTGGATTTAACGGACAAAATCTGCTGGACCTGAAATTTTTCCTCCACGACATTTTTCCGTCCAATACATTTTTCCGTCGCCAACATTTTTCCGCCCTGACTTTTTTCTGCCCTGTCTGTTTTTACTCCATTTTTTTCGGCCAGTATTTTTTCGGAACCAATATTTTCACCCCTTATTTTTTCTGTCCCAGACTTTTTTCTGTCCCCGACTTTATCCGATTTTTAACGCCCCCAATTTTTTTCATCCATTTTTATCTCTACAGTAAAGTAGGTTTTCTTATGTACTAGTGTGTTTTTGGACTCGAAAAATCCCATTCGCCATTTAACGGACACCCCTTCCCCCTGTTAGTCCATTAAATCGAGGGTTTACTGTATACTGAAAAAGCACATAAAATTTTTATATCTTAAGGAACTTACATTAGGAGACGTTGCAGATGCCAACAAAGGAAGAAGGCCACCACAAGCGATGATTAGGTTATCAGCTAACTGAGAGATCAGGTGGACAGTGTTCACTACAAATATTGCATTCTCTCCACTGTTGACAAAGTCCAACACAGACTTGGTGGAATGACTAAAATAAATGAGAATGAAGGGATGATAGCAATAGGATAAATTGTCACAAAATGATGTCATGCTGATGTTATTTAAATGGTTACCTTCTCCACACTTGGATATCAGTCTCTAATGAGAATAGCACATCAGATAGAAGTCGCTGATGAATATATGACCACTTGAATTCTGGTATGCGGAATGGTGGTCGTGTAGGACCAGGGCTGAACATTGGTCGTGTGGAATTTTTAGAGACTGAAGAAGATTTCTGCCTCTTAGACTCTGAAAAAATAAAAAAGATAACTTTTTGATTAAACTGGACCAAAAATTTGCTTTAATTGAAAGAAATTGCAAAAACAAGATTTTCATGCAAGTGAGCCAAGTTAAGCAATTTCTACGTAGATTAGCTTACTGATTTGATATACAGTTAACATTCCCAAGTATCACAGCATTAAAATCATAACTGTATTCATCATCAAATATTTAGTAATTAGCACTCACTACTTAAACTATAATATTTCATACAAAAACTAACTTTGAAAAGTAAATAATGGAACGCTAAATACAAATACAGTATACTCCCAAGAATCATGCAAATGGAGAGGAAAGGGGGCATGGATTACTGCAACAATATATACTCCCAAAATCATTTTATTAAATTAATTAGCCAAACAGACTGTCCTATAAGAAATAACCTATAAGAAATAACCATCTCATTAGGAGAGTTTTTGAGAAATAGCCTCAATATTTTTTAAAACCTTAACCATCCAACATGAGCATTTTATGACACCCAAAAAGATAAAGTATAAAAATGCTTGATTATTTCTGTCTTGAAAGACTTCTTAAACCTTACGAATGATATTTAATTAAATGTGTTTATTAAACAGCTAACTATATTGCCATCATTAAATCAGTTACCTTCAATTAGTTGAATTAAAAAACTGTACAACCTAAAAGGGTAAAATTCCTTGACGATGTTATAACTAAAATTAAGCATCTGTTTTACCCCGATATCAACTCTATGAATAGCCTCTAAATTAACCACCTTTTTGCAAATACATTTCTGCAAAAATTCCTTTTGTTAAAATTTCCTTCAAAGATTTTCCATTAAAAATTTTACATATTGTGTGTGCTTTATGAGAAATTTTTGTGCATACTGAAATGGAAATAGAAAGTGTGTGTAGTGCTTATGTTGATTATCTATATTGATTGCTAATGATTATAATTAAACTTTAACAGATAAACAGCAGAATTTAAAAAAATTCTTTCGAAAATTTCTAAAACATTTTATCTTTCATTTAATGACTCATCATGAGTATGCTATATATAAAAATATATTAAAGTAATTTCAAAATTTTCTGGGGAATTTCATGCATAGGGGAAAATATCTTTTACTACTACTTTTATTTTTACTAAAAATTTTAAAATACAAATACAATATTAGAAAATTTATAACTTCTGCAACAAAATTGTCTCACCGAAATGAACTGGATCAACCTGCGTTGAGGTGGATGCACTTCGAGGCCTTTTCATCGGAGATGACACCTTCCTCATCAAAGTGGCCTCTGCAGACTGAGCTCCCTGCTTTCCATTCATCTTACAATCCCTTTCTTCCTCCTTAGGAGATGACTTCTCAACAGTTTTACTTTCTGATGACTTACCCTCTGCATCAAGTCTCAAATCCTCAGCATCATCACTTCCTGGAATCTTAATTTCACCTTCAGGTGACACTTTACTATCTTCCTTTCCAGCAGCCTCTGCTTCCATGCTTCTCTCCATCATAGCTCTCTTCTCCTGGGCATCCTTTTCGACGCTCCAACACATTTCTACCCTTTCACCCTGTACACCTTCAACACCTTCCTTTGCAACTCCTTCCTCTTCATCTTTTTCATCCTCAGGTTCATTATCTACATCTTTTGCCTCACTTTCTTTAGGAACTGCATCTGTTTCCTCTACTTTCTCACTGCAGACACATTCTTCGGTTTTTTTTGACTCGGTTGAAGCAGGTTCTTCCTTCTCACTGACTTTGGTAATTTTTCCATCAACTCCATTGGCAGTTTCAGTTTCTGGGGTAATAGAAGCTGGTGAAATTGATTTTTCATGAGAAGGTATGCTGTGATTAGGGGAAGCACCTCCATTTTCACACAAATCTGGAACAACGACTTTCTCTTTCTTTTCTTCAGAGATATCTGAAATGACTTTTTCTGCAACTACATCCTCAGTTTGAGTTGTAGGTGCCTCCAAACCCTCAACTTCTCTCTTGTCTTGCTCATCCACCTGAGAAACTGTTTTCTCTGCAATCTCTTTATTATCACTGCCTATTACAGTTATATCTTCCCTCTGTTGGTTGGTCTTGAGCAATTCATTCACCTGAGTTATTCCCCCTGCCAAAGCTGGACTTTTTTCCTCATCACTGTCGCTATCTCTGATTCCATTACTAAATGGCACAGATGAAGATAAATCTTCCATTTTGACGCCATGATTAGGAGAATTTTTAATGATCATTTCCTTTGAATAATCATTGGCTTCTTCATCATCCTTGATGGATTCCTTTTCAACATCAATGACCTCTTCACTTTTGACCTGTTGAGCTCCATCTCCCGCTCCCCTCACTTCATCTATGCTTCTTACATTCTCGATGGTCTCACAATCCATAGCTGAAATCACTTCCACGGTCACCAATTCATCTATATCCTCTTTATCACTAGGAGAGGCAGCTTTTGGGTAATGTGTGGGTGTTGCATAACCCTCTGAGGAATCGCTACCAAGGACTTCTCTCTCAAGAGGAGGTGTAAGTAACTCCAATTCATCATTAGATGCTTTACGGCCAGAGTCATTAAGTAATAACATTTCAGTATCAGATTTTTCTCCCTCAAAAAGTTCATGAGAGTTTAGAGAATTAGAATCCAAGTTTGCCTGTTCATCTTCTGTTCCAATATCTGTTTTTGTCTCTAACATTGAGGGATTTGTATTGATTTCTACATCCTCAGACTTCTGGGCATCATCCATAACCATTTCATCTCCATCCTTTATATCTAACTCTTTTTCTACAGATGAATCATTTACAACACTAGCAATAACTTCACTAGTAACAGGTAGGCTTTCTTCTTTGCTTTCGACAGGGATTTCTTCATGTTTTGGCGAAGGAGAAATTTGACCAGGAACTTTCTCAGAGTCTTTTTGCTCAACTGAACTATTATCTCCAGAGCTCTCAGCAGCTGACAAGTTCACTTTGATTGATGCACTGTCAGAAACTGTGCATGAACCCAAAACAGATCCACCTGGACTGTCAGTGTCCGGCTCGATCACACTAGACTTCTCGGGGGTAATTTGACCTGAAAACACTTCTGGCTGGGTAATATCAAGGCACTCAACAGACCTGTCTGACTTAGTAGGTGTTGAAGGAGATGGAAGACGCTCCTGATCAGAAACTAACTTTTCAGTGGAAAAAGTCCTCTCATCAATTTTTGACTCCACAAAGTTGTCCACAAGAACAGTTTCAACAATGTCTGATGTTTTGAGCAGAGGGGCAGAACCACTGTTTTCAGTGTCAACAGCACAAAAGGGTTTAGGAGAAGGAGACAAGTCAAGGCCAGACTCAGAACTGGATTGAAGAGCGGCAGCACTTTCCACCTCACTTATAGAGCCTGCCGTTGTACTTTGATCTACCTTTGTCGGTACATCACAACTACATATTTCACTCACAGGTTTTTCTGATTTTGTTTGTTTAATGACCACAGTCTCTTCTGCACAAACAACTTCACCCGCAGACTCTACTTGATGGCGCTCCACTCTCGTCTGCACTTCCTCAGTGGCCACTTCCTGCTCCTTGGATGCAATTCCCTCTTCATCTTCACCTTCGTCTCCATCATCGTTCTGAGATGAGTATGCAATTGCACCCTGTTGTTGCTGAGGTGGTCGTGACTGGTATGCATGAGCGTGCTGGTCCCAACCAGAGATGGTGCTTATCGGCCGCTGCTGACGCACAGCAGGGTCAGTGATGTTGTCAGAACGATGACGTTCATAGTGCTCGTACATCTGAGCAAATTGAAGTTTGAACTCCTCATAGGAGACCTGTGAAAATTACAGAATTACAGTCTTGAAAAAAAAATAGAAAATCAACAATTGTAAAAAATCCTACCATTCAAAAGACCAAAAAAAATGCCTAATAGATACAATAAGCACATATACTCCTACCAACAAGCATGATGACATTTCTGTACCTACAAAAGTAAGATTAACCAATAAAAACTATACAAAAACCACTTAAAAATTTATAATAAATGCCTAATATAAAATGTCTAATATCATCGGGACATTTAGCCGTACGTTTGGCTGTCAGTTGCGCACATGCCATAATACTGCCTTACTCCCATCATGAGGTTGCAAAACCCAATGTGCCTAGATAAATGTTACTAATGGAAGCCTACAACATTAATAATACACAGTCTAGTACAAAACCACAAAGTTTTTACAAGGAATTTATATGATAATCTAAATTACAATCTACAAATCTAAAACACATTCCTGCAATTTATTATGGACTTCAATATAAACTGTCGACTTACACACATGACAGATTTGCAGGCATTAAAAAGGATCCTGAATTATGCTGACTCTATGCATGTGTTTGAGCATGCATGTTAAGGCTTGATATTGTCTTTTCCAACCACCCATAAGAGGTCACTGGAACACAAGGGCCTTAAAATACACAATTTCAACCTACTCTTTGAAAATGAAAAAGAAAAATGGCATGGAAATATAAAATAAATACATATTCTGCCTACCTCCTAAGAGACTTTGAGGGCATGAAAGTTAATTGTGGGATAGGAATGCATCAGTTTAAACTCCCTTTTGGTCATTCTCAGTTTAAAATGTTCCAAATAACAAGTAATATAATAAAAATATACATGGTTATTTGTGAAAATAGAGGTAAAAAGGAAAATATTCCAAATCATCAACTAAAATTAAATTCAATCTGGAATTAAGAAATCTAGTATGTTTCTGTAAATCAAAAATTATAATTGAAAAATAATTTTCAGTAAAAAACACTAATTTCAAAATTTTTAGCAACAATCACAAATTTTAGACTTAAAAAAATCACCATGTTATCTAGATTCAAAATTTATGATGAACTTCTAGAGAAAAAGAATTAAAAAGTCAATTATAATCACATTTATCTAAGAGTACAATTAAAATGGGATTTTGGATCCACTAAATGCTCTCTGTAGTGCTGTACATATAACATACAGATATGAAAAATACAACTCAAATTATGTGACAGAAAGATGGACTCTTACCTTAGAGTGCACTATTGCCAATGTATCCACCCACACTCTCCATCCTCCATATTCATGTTTAATCGCATGGTGAAGCAACATACGGAATAAAGAATACACCATGTCCGAGATTTTTTGCTCTTCAGTGTTTTTGGGATGAATGTAAGCCATAGCAATGAGCCATTCCTAAAATAAGTATAGCAAAAATAAGATAGACTCCTGCTTATACTGGGTCGATGGGAACAAAATGGCCTTGGGCAATAAAAAAAACTGATAATAAGGAACGTTGCCTATATAGGAAAAATATGTGACAACTTATATGTGATATATCATTAACATTTTTCCAATATCTACGTTCATTATGTAGGCCTATATACTGTATATAACAATATATACCTTAGTTTCATCTACCTGTTGAAATAAATAAAACTGCAGATTACTGTGAAATAAATTGGATTTATTATTAGAATACCTTAATCGTTAACTTCAGTGTTGCCACTTTGATACAATTTTATCAAATATGACCTTTTACAATTGCAAAATTTCAAAATGATATTTTGCTACATTTTCTCATGGGCCTCGGATAATCAAGACTTGGATAATCGGGACTTGGATAATTGCGACTCTACTGCACTTACTGTTAAGTCCCATAAAATTTATTAACTTAGCTAATTTTTTTACATGGATCGATTCACATTCACTCAAGACATGATAGTAACAATAACTAATACAAAGTAACCACATCCCTATAATGCATAGGCATTACTAATACAAACATTTTTAAATATAAATTACCCATTGTTAGCATTTTCTCAGTTCTCTAGTTTATGAAATCATTATTTTTATGCTTTAATGCCAACTCTAAGTGAATAAATTCTTATTAACTCATGATAATATTAAAAACTCAACAAAAAACATTTTCTTAATCATACCTGCCACACTGACATCTGCAATACAGTTCTGCGATTTTCTCGATTGTTGTTACACAGGAGCGTCATGTCAGAAAGAAACAGCTTCTTAACATCCAACAACTGCTCAGTTTGTTTTGATTGACGAACCAAGGTGGCAACTACTTTTAGAATCACTGAAATAAAATGAAAAGATAAGAGAGGTTAGAATTGGTCTTTGTGATTAGCAAAGAAGATAAAAAGTACTACATCAATTCTCATCTTACTTGGATTTTCAAGTCTGAAGTGGGATTCAGGTTCTGGATGTCTTGTGTACAATATTTGCTGGCTTATGTGCTCAGTCATGATCTGAAAAAAGTTCCAAAATTAAGATATACCAGGCCATGCTAGAAATTCTAAAAAGAATACTTAAGTCTACATAAATATACTTCTTAAAACTAAAAACAAATGAATTATAAAAAAAACTTGCAGCATCCACTTGACATATATCCAGTTACGGTACATCTGCCACAACGTAGATTACATAATGGTACCATATATCTGAATTTAAGTACGTAATGTTTGCTTATATGTACATCACTTCATTAATGCATAGCTAATCACAATCAGAGCTGAGCAAGATTCGGTACAGTCCAACCCTTGGACTCTCATGGTAAGTGGATGTCTACAGATAAAAATCTTGGAGAAGGCTTGCCTCTTGAAATGTTTATAAAATGAACACAGCTGGCTTTAATATTGCACCAACTGACTCAATCCAATTTATAATTGATGAAGTTGTCATCATAAAGGCACATTCTCATTCTCAATATCAATACAGCAAGTGAATTTCCCAGGACCCTTGCAACAATTATTGAAGAGGACGAATAATGTGTTCCTCAGATGTTCATTGTTGATGAGACAGGCCTCTTTTGGAAAATATGTCTGCACAAACTTACACTGCTATTGGTTTAAGGCTGTTTCAGACCAACTTACCCTTATGCTATGTGGTAAAGCAGCAGGGGATATGAAACCCTAGCTCCTTTTAGTGTACCACAGTGAAAATCAGAAGGATTTTAATGAAGTTTTAAAGAGTGCACTGCCAATGATATGAAAATCCAATCATAAAGCCTGGGTTACTTCAACTCTTTTTGAGGACTGGTGGAGAGATATTGCAGAACAATCTAGAATTTATCAAGGGATAGTTGTTTTTGTCCCCAAACACCTGTCCCTTGCTACAGCTCATAGACCAGATCGTTATTGCTACCTTCAATCAATATTATCTGAGGATGACCACAATTCAGGCTACCAGGACCACTGATAGGAGATATGCATCAGCCCTCAAGAATTTTTGGAAGGGTTCCAACATCTTTCATGTTGAGAAAGCTTTGCCCTTGATATGTCTCTGATTATGAAGGCTTCCAGGAGACTCCAGAGTAGATCACAGAGGAAGTTGTAACTATGGGAAGAAACTTGACCTGGAGATGGATGCTTTAGATATCAATGAGTTGAAATTGAATTTCAAAATCTTAAGAAGGCTGAAAGATACCATAGCAGACACTGAGGACTGTGACCATAATGTTGAATGAAGTTCTTCTATGGCTATAACTCTTCACAATGACATGTATTGATACAAGATACTGTATGGTGAAAAGAGGAAAGTCACTCTTTCACTTTCTTTGGACAAGTTCAACAAAAAAGTTTAAAGAATTCCTGCAATTCTCCCACCAACACCAAAATCATAGTTAAAATCAACTTCAACATCTCGTTTTAAATCTCTCACTAAATCTTTTAAAAAATCTTTTGATAACAGCCTCTCATCCTCCTGCCAACAATTTTCTATCCCACGTATAATAACTCATCAAATACAGCAAGCCAGTGAAGATAATTTCAGTTAAGAAATTATTTTTTTAAATGAGTATTTACTTGGTTATATGATGTTTCTATTCTTTAATGTATCAATAAAATGCTTGCATTTAATGTTTTTTCTTTATAAATGCAATGGTATAATATTTCAGCTTACTGTATATCTTTGAGTATAAATTGAGAAATTTCTTGCTTTTTTATGCCGCTCAAACCCTACCTTCGACTTATATTTGAGTCGCAAATAGATGGACATTTTTCTGGGTCAATAATTAAACATGACCGGGGAAAAACAACATTTGACTGACCTTGAAGCACATCAGAATGATAAATTCATGCTAACTAGTGGAAAATGCGAAGATTAACGATAAAATAATACAACATTGCCGTACTTAGTTTCAAAGGAAACTTAAAATTTATATTTATCTTTAAAAAACTTACTCAAATGAGTGGATTGAAGAGAAGAAACAATTCAGCACTCAAGCGTTGGTTTTTTTATTTTGATCCTGAATTCAAATTGTTAAACACTGTTCCATTTCTTCAACGACGGCATTTTGTTTTTTACTTATAATCACAGACTGAACAGAGCATTGCGAATATGATCAGCAATTTTTCCTTTGTCATTTAAAATGCTTGCAATTGTTGAACGATTGAGATTGTAAACATGACCAATCAAAGCAAGTGACTCACCTTTTTCTGATCTATTTATTATGTCCATTTCAGTTTCCATCGAAAGCACTCGACGTTTTTACCACTCTTAGCACTTTCACAAACACTACGTTTACGATTGTTTTCCATATTTTAAGGGTAATAAAAAACAATACGTATATAAACACGCGGTTGTATGGTTTAGAATACAAACGGCAAATGACAAGTATTGACAAGTTTACGTGTTCTTACTGCGACCAATGTTCGTAAGTGTGGGAGGGTGTGTTCATAAATGAAGTGCGAGGTGCAATTCACTGGTATGTGGAATTTTCGTAAATACGAACTGTTCGTTTCTTGAATGTTCGTACATAGTGGTTCACCTGCATATATATTTATTTTTTTGTAGATTTCAAAATTATCTTGTTTTCGTTTTCTTTGCTTCGACTTATACTCGAGACTTGGATTTTAGATGCTGTTTTAGGCTAAAAAGTACACTTCAACTTATACTCGAATTGCATTATACTCGAAGATATATGGTAATTTAGGGTGAAAAAATTTATGGGTTGGTATCTCCATTTATAACATAGGTTACTTTGGTAATAGGCTATCCACTTAATGTACATCTTCTCAATGATTGGATTTCAATAACATACCTTAAGCAGACACTGCCTGTATTACTTAACTTCAAGAATATATTTTTAATCTCACCTCATAAAGTACATTGTACGTTGGTAAGGAGAGTGTCTCCTCATTAAGAAGAAGTCTCTCAGCCAATAGGGTATACAAGTTGTGAGGACTCATCACATCATATTTTCTTCTGTGAAATGGAAAGAGGCACGGGATTACTAAGTGAAAACATAAAAGCTAGTAGTATTCAGACTATAATTTATGGGCAAAGAAAACATTGTTACTAATGCTCACAAATCCATTGATAGTTTTAGCAAAATGTTGCAAAAAATGGCATGAAATATCACGAAACAAATTTACATAACTCAGGAAAATTAACTGTTATAAGAGACGTATCGTGGGAACATATTTATCAAATTATATCCTTAAGAGCAATCAGAAACAATAAATAAAAATAGTAGCTCTATTTATTATTTAGTTATAGCCTTCCATGCTTTTCTAAATGTACTTATTTACTGAAAGCTCATTTTTAATAAAATATTTTGTCATTTGCCTGCAAGCAAAAACAGAGGTTGCTCCTCACTTCCTTTTGAAAGTTAATACTTGAAAAAACTGAATTGAAACTAACTTGTGGGTACTACGGCTGAGGAAAAATCCCAACAATTTAAGAGCTTGCAAACGGATCAGTTGACTTTCAGCTGCAAGAAGTTTAAAAATTGTTCTGACACCCTGTTTCACATCAAATGCTGGAACCATAGAAGATGGGTGCTCTGACATCAATGAAATTAACATCTGCAATACATCATGGAGATTTTCATCCTGTAAAAAAATGTAGTCATTGGATTACAACATGAATAAATGCACAGGATTACCTGTTACATTAAAAATTCCATTACTGCACTAAAAAAATGAATTTCAATAGAAATTATAAAATGAACTTTCATAAAAAATTGTAGATATCTGTAGAGTTTTAATCCACCCAAAATGCATAACAAAATATATTAAGTATGAATTGCTATAAACCAATGAATTAACTCAATAGATTATTATATACTGTGAGCGCAGTGTAAATTAATAAAGGAATATTAAAGAACTTACTTCATGCATTGTTGTAAGATAGTTAAGTATACTTTGCAATTCATCATCTTTTACTCCATTTCCAATCATTATCAACTGCTTCAAGAAAAGAAGTATATAAGCTCTGATGGAAAGAATGTCTTTCTGTGGAGGTCTTGGTCCATCTGTAACGATATAACACAAATGAATTTCTAATATAATACAACAAATTCATTCATAATTTTATTCTTTAGTTGTGTTGAATGCATGGAAAAATGTGCTTGCAGTGACTGTAAATTTTTCTCTGTAGTTTTAGAATTAATTTGGACAAAATCATAGAGCAACACATCAGTCACATTTAATATTTATGCATATAAAAATTAACAACAACATGATAGTAATCCAAAAAATATATTATAAATCAAAATCCTTTTAGCTTTTATTTCCATTAACATTTACTCTTTAAATGATAATTTTTATAGTAAATCCTCAAGCCATTATGAAAACTAAGGACCAAGTTCCTTACCAATGCCTTTTGGTGTTATGCCACTCTTGTGACGAGGGTTGACCACCCAGTAGTAGTACTTGAGCGTGTGCATGGTTTGCAGCACCGTTGAGATGCGCCTCACATTGGAGTAGATTTGTGTGTCAGAGAGGAACTCTGCAGCTAGATAGGAGTAAAGTCGTGCCTGAACAGGCACTGGTGTGTAGATCCACAGTGCTGGGTTGAAGAGCACATGATCCAGAAGCTGCCATGTGAGGAACGAAAAGCAGAACAACTGTGTGCCAGTCGGGGGGCAGTGTAACACTCCCACATGGGAGGGAGGGTGTCGGCCCTGACGTCACCCTCCCTGAACCCACCATGTGGGAGGATAGCCCGTTGACAGGACACTTACATGGACATACATGATCAAAGCAGTTTAGAAGTTGATTTAGCAATATGGAACATGCAGGAGAATTATTAATGGTTTCAAACTAAAGAACAAAATAGGGTCTATTTTTCAACCCTTAATTAAAAACATTAATTTGTTATAACAGGCTCAGTCATTCATTGAATTCAAGCCATGATAATATATTTTTGAAGATAAGACAAGAAAGTAAAGACAAAGAATACTTATAGTAAGACAAATAAATGGGTGGCAGAAGGATGGAGCAATAAAGTAAATGAGATTTAAAAAAATATATGTACAATTTATGTTCAGCATAGTGCAAACCAGAACATGGGCAATTAAACGGTTTTTCAGTTAAGTAAAGAGTTTGAAGCAGGAGCAAGGGAGAAAATCAGATGGTTTAATTAAGAAAATGAAACAGAGGGAAATAAAGTGACCAAGTAGGATCAGATATGTAAAAGAACACAAAGAGAAATCGCTGAAAGGCAGACAAGTGTTCGGAAGGATTTAGAACCATCTAATGCAGTAAACACAAACTCTGATGTTAAGAGAGAAGAAATTGTAACTGATAAAGAGTGAAATTGATCTTGAGATTTATGGATACAGATTACAGTTTACTTCAAATGGAAGAATCATGACCACTGATTTAATATCGTTATTTTTTATTGGTAAAATTTTTGAACACTTCAACTAATGAATTAAGTGAACACCAAATTTTTAGGATAAATTTCACGAATAAGAGTTGCTAAATCAAACAGGACCACTGCTGAATACTCTTCCTAATATTCACCTGCTTGAGAAGCAAGTCACTATTACTGCTGAGGCACGTGACTAGGTACTTAGTTAGGCCAAGGAATGACGTCAGCACTTCTGTGGTCAGATGTTCTCTTGATGCCCGCTGCAGAACGTGGCTAATGACTAGGAAGCCACGATTCTGTATCATATGCTGCTGGACCGTTTGAGAACTTTCAACCAATTCGCAGATGAAGCACAAGAGTTTGGAACTATGAATAAAGAAAAGTTATTGATATTTTAGTTTTGATACCAAATAGCCAAAATGAGTACAGGCAATCCTCAACATTCATACATAATGCATTCCTGAAAATGTGTACGGAAGTCGAATGTACGGATGTCGAACATAGCTTTACATGTTATAAGGTGGGTTCCCTTTAGGCACAATCGTTGATTTTATAATATAGAGAGATAGGGCAAAATGCAATAAAATATTTAAATAATTGCACAAATAAACACTGCTGTACAGCCAAAGATGTTGACGCAGCAGAAACTGGTGGCTGGCAGCACCATCGCAAAATGTTCGTACGTCATTTCGCTGACGTACGAAATTCCAAATTCGGCGTACGGAAGGTGGTTTAGGGGTGTCAATGTATAATGTATGAAAGTGCGAGTTTTTTTTTATTAAAGCATTTTGCTTTTTTCATAGTTTTTTTGTAATATTGCCTAATCATGGCCCCAAAGAGAGTGATGATTGAAATGAAAGAAAAGTCGGTAAATAGGGTGAAAAAAGTGATGAGTTTGGAGAAGAAAATTGAAGTTTTAGATAGGCTTGCGCATAATGAACTGGTTCATCAGTTGGTAAATTACTTGGTGTGACCGAGTCCACAATAAAATCTATATGGAAAGTGAAGAAGCAATTAGAGCTAGTGTTGCTAGTGGTACTTCAACGAGTACAAAAGTGTCTTTTGTACCTAGGAATCCGTATGTAGAGAAGACAGCGAAGGCTTTAAACCTGTGAATCGAGACCCAAATTCACAAGAAAATCTCGCTGAGTTCACTTGTCATTTGCGAGAAAGCCAAGCAACTGCACAATCATTATGTCTCCAATTGTTTTGCGGTCTGCTAATGGGTTATCGCCAACATCATCGAAGCGTGTGTAGATCGGTTCTTTGCTCTTTAAAAAAATGTGGCATTTGTTCAGAATGCCACTGCATGTATTGTATTATTATATTTGTTCTTCTCCTTCACAATTGAACACACACTCGACCGGCTTAAGTCCAATGAGCATCCGAATGAAACTAAAGATTCGCCACTTTCGGCACGCCTAATTATTTCCATCTTTGTCTCAATCGTGTTCAGTTTATGAGTCCTACGTTTCTTTTCACTTGTATTAGAACTTTCAGTTGTCTGTTTCTCACTCATGTTTATAAAATAACAGGTGTAAAATGCACAAACAAAGAAACACTGCTATACGTACAAACAAAGATGATAACATTGACGACACTGAATAATAATAATAATAATTTATTGATTATTAACCGACTTTACAGTACAATATTAAAAAACATTACACACAAATCTTACATTACATATAATTAGGGTTGCCATAATTTTCATGAGCTAATCCCAGACGCTTGTCGAGCAGGGGTGGTGTGGAGGGGGAGGGGGGGGGGGGGGGGTTTGAATGCCAAATAATGTGAACAGCAAAATGTTATGCACATAAAGGTATAAATAAATCTCATAGCCCGAGAGCAAACTAAGCTATATTGGCGCATGCGCATGACTTGCACGGGAACTGATTTCATAACTCTTGGCCGTACTAAACAAATAAAATGTAGGTACTTAAGTGAATAAAATTTGGAATCCCAGATATTTTAAAGCCCGGACAAAATCCCGGACAGCTATTGAAATCCTGGACAGTCCGAACCAATCCCGAACGTATGGCAAGCCTACATATAATATGTACGAGGTGCTGTCAAAAAGTTTCCGGACTGGCCACGTGGAGCTCTTCTCATATGAACCCTGCTGAATGCCAAATAATGTGAACAGCAAAATGTTATGCACATAAAGGTATAAATAAATCTCATAGCCCGAGAGCAAACTAAGCTATATTGGCGCATGCGCATGACTTGCACGGGAACTGATTTCATAACTCTTGGCCGTACTAAACAAATAAAATGTAGGTACTTAAGTGAATAAAATTTGGAATCCCAGATATTTTAAAGCCCGGACAAAATCCCGGACAGCTATTGAAATCCTGGACAGTCCGAACCAATCCCGAACGTATGGCAAGCCTACATATAATATGTACGAGGTGCTGTCAAAAAGTTTCCGGACTGGCCACGTGGAGCTCTTCTCATATGAACCCTGCTGAATGCCAAATAATGTGAACAGCAAAATGTTATGCACATAAAGGTATAAATAAATCTCATAGCCCGAGAGCAAACTAAGCTATATTGGCGCATGCGCATGACTTGCACGGGAACTGATTTCATAACTCTTGGCCGTACTAAACAAATAAAATGTAGGTACTTAAGTGAATAAAATTTGGAATCCCAGATATTTTAAAGCCCGGACAAAATCCCGGACAGCTATTGAAATCCTGGACAGTCCGAACCAATCCCGAACGTATGGCAAGCCTACATATAATATGTACGAGGTGCTGTCAAAAAGTTTCCGGACTGGCCACGTGGAGCTCTTCTCATATGAACCCTGCTCCTGCGCAAGCGGGGATGCACATCATACTTTATTACACAGTTGTCTGCCGAGTAATAGCGCGATAGCACGTGCCGTATTGTTTTGGCAGCTCTTTGTTTCATGTTGTGTCAGTGTGTGCCTGCGATCCTTTTTAAATAAAAAATGACATCTTTGAAAGAACAACGAGTGTGCGTGAAATTTTGTTTTAAGCTTGGTAAAACGGCTTCAGAGACCCACAAGATGCATCAGCAAGCTTTTGGTGAGGAAGCCATGGGTAGGACCCAATGTTTCGAGTTGTTTCCCCGGTTTAAGGAAGGACAAACATTGGTCGAGGACAATGAACGTTCTGGCCATCCATCAACCAGCAAAACTGATGGGAACATCGAAAAAGTGCGGGAGGCCATTCATGAAGACCGTCGTCAGAGTATCCAGGACTTTGCAAACATTGTTGGGATATCGTATGGGTCATGTCAAAGCATTCTGACAGAAAACTTGAACATGAGGCGAGTTGCTGCAAAATTTGTGCCTTGCCTGCTGACGCCAGACCAGAAGGAGCAGCGTCTGAACGTTTGCCAGGAACTCAAACAACAGCTCGGAAAAGATCCAGACTTTCTTTCTAAGGCTATCACTGGCGATGAAAGTTGGGTTTATAGATACGACCTGGAAACAAAACAACAATCATCCCAGTGGAAAGGTCCGAGATCACCAAGACTGAAGAAAGCCAGGCAGTCAAGAGCAATGTGAAGAGCATGCTGATTGTTTTTTTTTGACAAGGAGGGAATTGTGCATAAAGAATTTGTTCCTCAAGGGCAGAGAGTGAATCAAAATTTTTACACTGAAGTCCTGAGACGTTTGACAGAGGATGTGAGAAGGAAACGTCCGGCCCTGTAGGTGTCCAAAGACTGGTTGCTCCACCACGACAATGCACCTGCTCACGCTGTGCTGTCTGTCCAACGGTTTTTGGCCGACAACAACATGGTGGTGGTCCCTGATCCCCCCTACTCCCACGACCTCAACCCCTGTGACTTTTTCCTCTTCCCGAAGATGAAAATGGTACTCAAGGGGCGGCATTTTAACACCGTGGAGAAGATTCAAGCCGAATCGCAGGAGGTACTTAACAACATCGCCAAAAAGGAGTTCCAGAACTGCTTCCAGAAGTGGGAACGTTACTAGAATCTCTGTATTGTTGCCCAAGGAGAGTATTTCGAAGGAGATAACACCGACTAGACAACTGGGTAAGCCTAAACTTTTTTTTGAGGTCAATCTGGGAACTTTTTGACAGCACCTTGTATATTACTACATAACATACTTTAATTTGGTAATTTATTAAAAGTGTTGGCTTGGATGACAGTCAGCGCCATTATGCGATAGCTCAAAATGTTTCTTCGTCAGCTGATGTACGAAAGTCCGAATTCGGAGTACAAAAGGTGGTTTAGGGGTGAGAATTTATAATGTATGAAAGAGCAAATTGTACGGATGTCGAATGTATGGATGTCGAATGTACGGATGTCAAATGTACAGATGTCGAATGTATGGATGTCGAGGACTGCCTGTACATACTTGAAAATTCGAAAATATAAATTTAAATTAATTTAACTAATGATGCAGTATTCATTTATGTAGTGGCGTATAAAGTGCAGGGGGTTTTTGAGTCCAAACCCGAGGGGGGGGGAGTGGCTGAAGCTAAACCTCATGATACTTTTTTCATAAAGAAATATTTAGGGAAATTCGGTTCAAATCTGATTGGAATTCTAGATGATACATGGTATTTAAGAATTCACTCGGCTGCCTTTTTGAATAAAACGGGCAGAGAGAAACAAATACCACGTATGAATTATTTCCAGGAACTCTCCACAATTGCACCTAATTTGATTCAAATCAATAGTAGAACTTGGGAAAATACGTGTAGTTTAATGTTTAAATCGACCGCCAAACACTAAAACCCTGCATCGACCTTCCCCTTAGTGCCCCCTACTATCCTGTCAAATTTTGCTGGAATCGGTTGATTGTGGGTGTGCATAAAGGAGCCGACAGAAAATAGGCTGCCATTAGCATTGGCATACAAAGTTATTTTGCTTTTTGTACAATTAATATAAAACATTTGGGATTAAAAAGTAGCCTACGGCCTTCCTATTTGTGAAGAAAGTATCTGTTGAAAGTTTCATTACTCTAACTTTAACAGTGTGGAAATGTATAGATGCACAAATAAACAAACAAACTTTTATAAATATATAGGAGATAGGTATTAAATCCAGAAATGCTAAATGCAAATGTAAATGATGCCTTGAAGCAATATTGCATAATTTTTAGGATAGCTCAGCCATTACAATAATTGAGGGGTGTGAGGCAAAAACATAGTAACCCAAAAACTTATCTATTTGTAGTTAGGTTGCGTACAGAAAAGAAAAAACTTCAATTATGGTTTTGGAAATTTGTTTATCATTTGTTGTAGTTCATATTTTGTAACGCGTTTATTGACGATTTCTCTTACAGGTGCCCCCCCTCCCCCTCCTCTTGGTCTGATTTTGCTCATCTACAAACTTGATCTTATACTTGTATTGAAAGTGACAAATATCAAATTTGAACTTCCTAAGTTAATTTACTCAAAGTTATCGTCGAAAAACCAAATAGATGCCTCTCAAACCCCCACTTAAAAATTTTTTTAGACACACTACATAGCCTATATTTTAAGCTGGACCAGTCTAAAGATACACTGCAAGTTTCATAAAAATTCGACCAGCCGTTTTTGCGTGATGTGGTAACAAACAGACAGACAGACAACAATTGTGCAAACCGGTTCAAACGTCTTCTTGTGATGCAAAACACACAAAAAAAGTAAAACCCCGACAAAAAAACAAATGTACAGACAGAAATTTTGCAGGACTACTTCTCTCTAAGACTGCCTTTTCTGTACAAATATCATATTGTTTTGCTATTTGTGAATCATGATTTGATTTGAATCCAAATATTTACAAGTAATATTATTAAAAGTTGATCTGATCAACAACAACATTAAAATAAGAAGTTCAAAGAAGTAAAAAACTAAGATGAAAATTTCAACAACTTCTCACTGAAGTAATTTATATTGATATTTAATAATTCATTGA
The DNA here is from genome assembly GCA_036926305.1 of Uropetala carovei. NCBI lineage: Eukaryota > Metazoa > Arthropoda > Insecta > Odonata > Petaluridae > Uropetala > Uropetala carovei. The sequence goes on along the minus strand of JAXCHB010000252.1, from coordinate 244,749 downwards.
AAAAACTACAAATTTACCACAATGAAGGATCTCTTTTTGAGTCTGTTGCACCAGCTGCAGCTTCATAAGGCAGATCAAGTTGAGAAAACAGAGGAAATAGAACTTGAATTCCACCTATTGAGTTTAGAGTACTGTGTATAGAATGAGTCATCACTGCTTTCACATCCTGAATGGAAAGAGAAGTGAACATGAATCCATAAATTAAGATTTGAAGATAACCCTAAAGTAAAGATATATAATATCTATCAGAACATAAGATCAAGTTGTTAGAAAGAAAATAATTGTTTCATCTGCAAGTATAAAATGTTAACATTAATTACAATTACAGTTTCATCAAATTTTAACTGATTAAAAGTACCTTCTCACAATTAATTATCATTATTTAACATTTCAAAATGATTACCTGCAACATTAATGCATGAGGAGTATGAACAAAGTATGACACATTGCCTTTAGGCGCTGATTGCAAGCATAACTGTCCATCTGTGGCTACTGGATTGTACATGAATACAATAGTACTTGATAACTTCCCATCATATAATACCTGAAATATAATGAATGTAAGTTTGCTAAAAAAATCTCCCATTAAACATGAATACCTTCAAAACTACAGAAATACAAGTATCCAAAGATTATGGCGCCATTACATCCATGCAAAGTAACAAAAATAACTAAGAATTAATTGACGAAAAATATTTAGAATGATTAAAAAAAACTACATTACACAAATTACTTTAATAAAACAAAAATAGTTTTACCTAACAATAAATATCTTTAATCATAATACTTATTATGATTCACTCCATTTTTCATTAGCAAAGACATTAAAAAATTAATTAATTTATAAAAAAACAAAATTTATGAAGAGTATTGCAGCTACTATCTACCAAACAAAAACTGAAAATGACTACCTAAATGCAAAATACTAAATTTTAATACCTAATATAATATATACCATGCTCAAGTTAAATGCAAGAAAATAACAGTACTTAAGAATATGGAATATATATTTAATTAACAACTACTTAAGATTTATGAGGCAAAGCAAATTAAAGTCAATGACTGTGATATGATAAAATAAAACTCCAGTAGAAAAATAATACACTATCGGTCTACAAGTAAAGAAATAAGCCAAAAAGAAGCTTACAGGCGCCAACTTTTGCTCCGTCATGCATTGCTCTGGCTGTTCACTCACCCTTTTGTGATTATCAGGAAGGTTCAAGTTGCACTCATTATCAAATCGAAATTGACTCTGCAGCAGGAAATAAAAGCATATTTACATATTAATAACATTTCTTTAGAAGAAAATTTTATATCATGTGTTAATTACTGTAGAATTCTTTCTTAAGAACTGTTTTTCAAGTTATCCTCACATAATATCTGAATTATGATACAGATAAAATAATCAATTTAACTAAGATATTTCATCACAAAATGTTAGAAATGCTTTTACAAGCATTGTTAGTCATACGGCAATCTGTAGACACATGTAAATTTGTCCTTTGCAATTTCAGCATTTTTCAGCTATTGTTGTGGCAACTAATTGCATTTACGGCGAAGAACCTTGATGGCTAGTGAATCTATTTGAATTTCAAAAACCTCGACTTTCAAACTTTTATAATTTTAAATCACCATGATAATTTTTCTCGATTTCCCATTTACAAAGTCTCGTGAATTATAAAATTGGTTACCTAGCAAGAGCAGAGGGAAGTTACAGATAAAAGATTGAAAGTACGGAAGGCACATTTAGGATGTTACAAACATGCTGTGTACTTTACCATTGTATGTAAAAGTTATTACAAAGAAAATTTAACAAATTCTAATAATAATTACCCTTATTCCAACCAAAAAATGTTAAACAAACCTTATCCTTCAAATAAAAAATCTTTTAGTTGTTTCAGAAAATGATAAACCAAACTTTAAAATAGAATTTCAAAATAATTTAGCAAAATATATCAAACTTGTATAATCTATACGTGTATAATCAGGTAACTAATTCTATTATTTTGAGTATTTATTACTTTGAGCTAAAATATTTCAGACTTACTAAGGAAATCTCAGTAATGACATGTTATGGAGCTCAAAGACTTTCTTTCTTGTTTTAAATATCATTAGTACAGGTGACACCTGCATAACGCACCTCAGCCAAGGCGAATTCTTTATAACGCGGTTTAAATTGGATTGTGCAAAAATTAAAAAGCAAAATTTTTTATGTAAAAATATCTTACGCGCAATGCGATCGTGACGTGACATCTTATGCACAGTGCGAACGTAGGCTCATGGCTGTAATGCGGGGGGGGGGGGGGGGGGGGGGGGGGCACATTGTTTGCTGCGGGCGGGAGATATTCCGGCACGCCCTTGACTATGCAGGACATGGTATTGTCGATTGATATTTTTACGCGTTTCCGGTGGCATAACAATAGGGTGGCCAAATACCACGGATCAACGGGCCCGGGGGCCCCTGTGGACCATCGAGTTTTGCCGAAAACAGCTAGACTAAATATATTTTTTTTAGCGATCTCTCTTTTTTTGATCCTAATTTCTTTCCTATTTAATCATTATTTTCGGACAGAGTAAAAGACATCTTTATACCATATTCCATATAATTGATTATTAATTCGGTAGGTTTTGAAATGGGTTTCACTTATAATTGAACATATTGCGGCGAGCGGCGAGGCAGCCGACAGGCCCATTCAACAAAACCGTCGGCGAGAGAGTCGTTGACGCCTCTCTCGAAGCCTAGAGAAATACCGGCGAAGAAGGCTCCAGAAGGATCGAGGGCTGACACGAGCAGTATAAAAGGGGAGCGCCGAACAGAGTCGGGGCACTGCTTCGGACGGCTGCCTAGCGGCGTGAGAAGAGAGAGAGACCGAGAGGAAGGAACGAGGAATCGTCGAGGAGAGTTGGGGCCCTTCTGCTTCGGACGGCTGCCTAGCGGCGTGAGAGAGAGAGAGACCGAGAGGAAGGAACGAGGAATCGTCGAAGAGAGTTGGGGGCCCTTCTGCGGACGGCGGCCGAGCGGCGGATCGAGAGAGAGAGAGGAAGGAGTGAGGCCAACACCACTTGAGAGAGAAAGAATAAACAAAATTTATAAGGGCTACCGTTGTTGTCATTTCCGTCGATCCGTTCGTTACCCACGAACACGGAACATTTTGGTGTCAGAAGTGGGATCGGCGGTATGGACGGCACCGGTAGGTCCTTAGCAGAATTAAGTGTTAGGGAGCTGAGAAGTGAGCTGGCCAATCGATCCCTACATCAGGGTGGCAACAAAAGCGACTTGACTGGCGAAAGCACTGAAAGATGAAGGCAAGGAGCCCGAGACCTTTGTTTTCATCGATGAAGCGGCAGGAGGCGGTTCGGCGGCCCTAGTAGAAACCGAAAACAGGGATGACCAAGAGTCGTCTAAAGTAATGACTCTGTTGCAGCAACTGACTACGATGATGCACGAACAAAAGACTGAGTTCCGTGACCAAAAAGCTGCCACCGAGGAACTACGAACTGACATCATAGGGGCCGTAAAACGCATAGAAGCGGAAATAGATGGAAGGTTTAGAAGAGTGGATGAAGAGTTACAGAGGGTGGAAAATGACCTTGCGGGCCAACTTCAGAAAGTGGATGAAAGATTGGGAAACGTGGAAAGGAACGCGCTACGGATTGACCGGCTTGAAGAGCAACTAGAGCACATAAGGACGGGGTTGCGTCATTCGTACGCAGGCGCTAATAACCTCGAAGATGGGTCATCGAGGGGCAAGTTCAAGGTACCTGCCTTCGACGGAACAATACCGTGGGCGATTTATAGGACCCAATTTGATGCCGCAGCTCAAGTGAATCGTTGGACCAAGGAAGAGAAAGCCACTGCCCTTGTTCTATCGCTACGTGGGAGAGCGTCGGAAGTCCTTCAAACCGTTCCAGTTGACCAGCGCAGGGAGTTTAGCAGTCTTTGTTCAGCAATGCAGCTGAGATACGGTGACGATCACCTACAACAAGTATACAGACTGCAGTTACGAACAAGAATGCAGAAACCGGGAGAAACATTGCAGGAATTAGAGTCGGATATTAAACGGCTGGCTCGCCTTGCCTATCCAAATGCTGTCCCTGATTTCCTGGAAGAATTACAAACAGATACCTTCGTGAATGCCCTGAGAGACATAGAGTTGCAGCAAGCTGTGCGCATGAGCGGGAAGAGAAGGAGTAGTGAAGCACTGGTATTTGCCCTTACCAACGAGGCAGCTAAACGGGCCTCCAGATGTTTAACCAACGTTAGAGAAGTTTCCGTTGCTGAACACGATGGCGTTCCCGGAAATGAAGCAACCGAGGTGGTTAGGCAGATTAGGGAAGTCATCCGAGAAGCCAGAAGGGAGAATCCACAGGGAGCATGCCTGCGTTGCTGGAACTGCGGAAGAAGTGGTCATCTTCAGAGAGACTGTAGGACATGGAGAAGAAGCCGTGATATCATCCCAAGTCGCCCGAAGGAACAGGGAAACGAGAACTAGCTGGTCTCGAGGGGCAGAGACTGGCTTCACTAGAAGAGTCCCAGTTCGTGAACATTGGCGAGATCGGCTCCCATTCAGGTTTACTAGCCGAAGGGACCATCAACGGCAGAGACTGTCGTATGGTAGTAGATACTGGAGCTAGTGTGACCTTGGTCGACGTGAACGTAGTCCGTAGGCAACGGATCAAGACGACGGAACCCTGCAGGAAGCTAATACTGAAGACCGTCACTGGAGAGACGGCACCGGTATTGCACGAGTGTGAGCTGGAAATTGGTCTTGGCGGTCGGAAAATTTCACAGCGGGCATACGTTGCTGAAATAGCCGACGAATGCATTTTAGGGATGGATTTCCTACGCCGGAATGGGTGCGTTGTGGATATCACCCGGAACTCTCTGCGTTTAGCGGACCACGAAGTGGCTTTGCTCGAAAACCACGACGGATTGCCTGATTCGCACATGACTCTCAGGACCACCACAATGGTAAAGGTTCCGCCTCGATCAGAAGCGGTGGTTCCGGTGACTGCAAAGGGGAAAGGCCGAAGGATGCTAGTGATAGCAGAGCGGGCTACGTCGAGCAACGTCCCTTCCGGATTGGTAGTAGGGAAGACTTTACTGAACTTTGGGAGTGAGTACATGGCGGTACGTGTAGCTAACTTATCAGATGTCACGTTGAACATACAGGCGGGGTTCCAATTGGCTGAAGGACACCCTGTGGCGACAGTCTACTCGGGAAACGGTATGGGGACGAGCCAAGGTTCCGAGGAGGTGTTTCCGTTAGAGTTAGACGCCCTCTATAGAGACGCATCTCAGGAACTCACACCGGCGGAACGCCAGGATCTTAAGAATCTTCTCAGAGAATTTCGGGATGTGTTCGCCAGGACATTTGGAGATTTGGGACGTACGAATCTTATTCGACATAAGATTGATGTAGGAGAGGCGCAACCGATCAAACAAAGCCCTCGACGAGTTCCTTTGGCTAAGCAAGGTGAAGTGGACTCACTCATTCAAGACATGGTCAGCCAAGGAGTAATCGAACCCTCCTCTGGGCCATGGGCATCCCCTGTAGTCCTTGTTAAAAAGAAAGATGGAACATCCCGTTTTTGTGTGGATTACCGCGTCCTCAACGCTGTCACGAAGAAAGACTTTTCCTCTACCTCGCATCGAGGACACATTAGACGCCCTGTCAGGATCAATCTGGTTTTCAACGCTGGATCTCCAGACGGGGTATTGGCAAGTGGAGCTCGCCCAGGAGGATAAAGAGAAAACGGCGTTCGCCACCGTCAATGGACTTTGGCAGTTTAGAGTGATGCCCTTTGGCCTATGCAACGCCCCTGCCACTTTTGAACGACTAATGGGGAGAGTGCTTAAAGGGTTGACCTGGTCTCAATGTCTCGTATATCTAGATGACATTATCATCCTTGGAAGAAATTTCGAGGAAGGACTGAATAACCTCAGGAATGTTCTACTTCGGTTACGTGGCGCAAATCTACGTCTTAGTCCTAAGAAATGTCAACTTTTCAAAAAAAGGGTCGCCTACTTGGGCCATGTGGTATCTGGTCAAGGAGTAGGGGTGGATCCAGAGAAGGTTAGGGTAGTGCGAGACTGGGGGATCCCGAGGAACAAAACGGAAATAAGGAGTTTCTTAGGCTTTTGTTCTTACTATCGGAGGTTCATCAAGGGATTCTCCGAAGTCGCGAAACCCCTGCACCGCTTGACAGAGGAGAAGCAATCCTTTATATGGAACCAGGAATGCCAGGAGTCATTCGATAAACTCAAGATCAGTCTAACAACGGCACCAGTCTTGGCGTACCCACGAGACGAAGGGGATTTCATCTTGGATACTGATGCCAGTCAGATAGGGATAGGCGCCGCGTTGTCTCAAATGCAGGAGGGACAAGAAAGAGCCATAGCTTTCTTCAGTAAGATGCTAAGTAAGCCGGAGCGCAATTACTGCACCACTCGATTGGAACTCCTGGCGGTAGTGAAGGCGGTGCAGCACTTCCACCATTACCTATATGGAAGATCGTTCACCATAAGGACAGATCACGCAGCGCTCAAATGGCTGCTGAGGCTGAAGAATACTGAAGGCCAAGTCGCGAGGTGGATTGAATGTCTTCAGAATTACAGTTTCTCAATAATAATTAGGAAGGGAAGAGCTCACGGAAATGCCGATGCACTTTCTCGCCGTCCATGCATAGCGGAATGTCGTCAATGTCGCCGAATAGAGGACAAGGACAAGTGCGTAACAGTCGAACGGCTGCAGCTCCGAGCACCAGAAATATGGGACACTAATGCAATACAAAAGGAACAAGAACAGGATATGGAGGTAGGGCTAATACTGAAATGGAAAACGGATGGTAAGCGTCCACTTTGGGCGGATATTTCCGACATTAGCGCAGAGGTAAAAAGTTACTGGGCACAATGGGACTCCCTGGTAGTTGAAAACGGAATACTCAAGCGGCGCTGGGAATCAGCAGATGGAAAGTCTAAGGTGGCGGAAGTACTTCAGGAAATCCACGGTGGAGTGTCTGGTGGTCATCTCGGAGTTAACAAGACCTTAGCGAAGATCAGGGACCGATTTTATTGGCTTCACTGCAAAGAAGATGTGGAAAGATGGTGCAGAAAATGCGACAGCTGTTCCGCCACAAAAGGACCAGGGAGAAGAGCAAGGGGGAAACTAAAAATCTATAACGTCGGAGTCCCTTTCGAACGAGTTGCATTGGATATCGCCGGACCATTCCCACGGACGAAATCCGGGAACAAATATGTGATGGTAGTCATGGATTACTTCACTAAATGGCCCGAGGCTTATCCGCTACCAAACCAGGAAGCATCCACCGTGGCGGAAGCATTAGCAACAAACTGGGTTAGTAGATTTGGCGTTCCTAACGAGCTTCACACGGACCAAGGGCGGAATTTTGAATCGGGAATTTTTCAGGAAATGTGTCGTATTCTAGGAATGCGGAAGACCCGAACAACCCCGCTCCACCCGCAGTCAGATGGGATGGTGGAGCGTTTCAACCGGACACTGTTGGAACACTTGTCCAAAGTAGTGGACGAGCATCAGGATCGCTGGGACGAGCATATACCCCTATTTTTGATGGCCTACAGAGCATCGGTTCATGAAACTACGGGCGAAACTCCGTCGCGAATGGTGTTCGGTAGGGAGATAAGGCTCCCTTGTGACATAGAGTTTGGTCGACCTGGGTGTGATGAACGCGATAGCAGCGAGTACATTGCGGAACTGCGGGAGAGAATGGCATGTGTTCATAACCACGCGAGAAAGCATCTTCGATTAGCCACGGAAAGAATGAAAAGCAGGTATGATGCTTGGGCGAACTCCTCGGGGTTTGGGGAGGGAAATCTAGTGTGGCTGTACAACCCCCAACGAAAGAAAGGGAAGTCCCCCAAACTTCAATCAAAGTGGGAAGGTCCGTATAGGGTCATCAAGAGAATTAATGATGTCGTCTACAGGATCCAGCGGAGCCCAAAAGCCAAAATGAAAGTCGTGCACATCAACCGGCTTGCACCATATCACGGGGCAGAACCATAGCCGAGTTCGGGACGAACTACCATTTTTTGTGGGGGGGCAGTGTGGCGAGCGGCGAGGCAGCCGACAGGCCCATTCAACAAAACCGTCGGCGAGAGAGGCGTTGACGCCTCTCTCGAAGCCTCGAGAAATACCGGCGAAGAAGGCTCCAGAAGGATCGAGGGCTGACACGAGCAGTATAAAAGGGGAGCGCCGAACAGAGTCGGGGCACTGCTTCGGACGGCTGCCTAGCGGCGTGAGAAGAGAGAGAGACCGAGAGGAAGGAACGAGGAATCGTCGAGGAGAGTTGGGGCCCTTCTGCTTCGGACGGCTGCCTAGCGGCGTGAGAGAGAGAGAGACCGAGAGGAAGGAACGAGGAATCGTCGAAGAGAGTTGGGGGCCCTTCTGCGGACGGCGGCCGAGCGGCGGATCGAGAGAGAGAGAGAGAGGAAGGAGTGAGGCCAACACCACTTGAGAGAGAAAGAATAAACAAAATTTATAAGGGCTACCGTTGTTGTCATTTCCGTCGATCCGTTCGTTACCCACGAACACGGAACAATATGAATTTGTTGGATGATGGGGGAGGGGGAGAGGGACCATCGATAACATTATGCGGCGTGTCCTAGTTATGCCACTGCGTGTTTCTCGATTTTTCAAAAAATAAAATAAACAAAGACGTTCTTTACTGCAACTCGATGAAATACGAAAGAAAGAAGAACGAGACATTCAGCCCAGATATGTAGCATTTTATTGTTTTAAAGTTGCCAGCATAATTGGGGCTGAAAGTCACCTATAAAGCAATCAACAGTCGTAATCTTAGCCATTTCTCAATGAATCTTGCCTTCAGCCGTTGGCAAGGCTTCGGAGAAATGTGATGATCCCCGCGAACGGGGACTTTTGCGTTTATAGCAATATAAATTAAAAGCTCAAAATTAAAAAAGGCAACAGAATATAATTTTTATGTAACGTACTTACTTTTATGAAGCAATTCGTATTGATCAATGCTACAAAAATTGAGACAATCTAATTTGATGTTCATTATGACAAAAGGATTTTGCAATGTGGGAATTTATCGCACGTGCAATATAATATTACGGATGTCTAGTAAGTACGTCGACCTGAAAGCACTTTGATCAGTTGAAAGATTTCACCCAAATATATTTAAAAAATAGATGACTTACTTTATATCCAGGCCCTAACCTATGCATAGCACATATCTGATGCGTCGTCAGAGCTTCGCTGAACAAGTATATAGCGGACATTTGACCGCAAAACACTCTCTCTTCGTCCACTTCAGGCGTAGCTCCGATGTAACACTTATCAAAAGGCTTCCGGGATTGATTGGGAAAAAATTGAAGGAAAGTTATTTTATTTAAAATGCATTATTCTTGTGTCGTGCAACCATGCCAATTTAAAACAGTTAAGTCATACAAATACCTCATTAGTGGAGACAAACCACGCCATTTCTGTACTCGATGCTAATTGCCCATTTACAAAGCATTTGATCTCACTCTTTGTCCACCTGTTGTAGATGTAGACTATGGCTATCATGTACCACTGAAAGAATAACGATCGATTTTTAATTAGAATACTTGATTGAAAGTGAGAATTGACAGAAGACGAGATGAAGATTAACCAGACACTCACTTTACGCGGCTGAAATTCGTATTTCACGCAATGTTGGAATCCTTTGCCTTTGATCTTCATGGACGTCAACACGAGACAGTTACCGACGAAGTGAGCGGAGTAGCCGACCCCTTTACTCGTTTTAAAACTGATGGGAAACAGAAATATGTATTACGTAAACAATCATCAACAGGAATAAATGAAAGGCGGAAGATTCAATCGATACATTACCAATAAAGATACGGCTTCTCTCTTTCTATATTCACGGAATTGATAGGATCGAGTCGAAACCAAGTGGTGAAGGTGAAGCCACTTTCGTATGGCCACTTTGCCAGGGGAGGTAAAACAACAGCCTAGAAAAAGTAATTGTTTCTATTATAAGAGAGTTAAATTATCATCAAATAAGAATATTACATCTTTATATGAAGTTTCCATCGAATTAATACACTTTCTCCAGAAAATAACTCTCACGAAAATTTGGTCCAACCAAAATTTTCAGTACTAAGATATGCAAAGGTTCAATATTCAGTATATATATATAACAGTGTATGTTAATAAGTATACCAATAAAAAATTATATCAGTAATTGGTTTATTGCCACAGAGTTTCGCAAGGTTTCAAATTAATATTCCAATTCGGGAACCATACCAATTCCTTCCGCATATCAATGCAAATCGCGAATCGACATTTCTCTACACGGAAATCGTGCCCAGTTATCTGACGAAATAGTTATTGTATGCAAAATGTTATCTATAGAAAACTTGTATAGGTGCATGAAATTAATTGCATTCTATTTAACGATCCTTAAACCAACACAAATACTGAAGTGTGACATTTTGGAAATTAAGAATCGTTAAGAATCTAAAAAGGTCCCAACGAATTTATACGGTACGGTAAATGTGCGAATATGGCCCGCAAAAACGGTCCTTTTGAGTGTCACACTCGAAATGACGTAATTTTGAAGGCGGACATTAATTCCTAAGGGACCATAAATCTACCATTTACTCACAGAGCCTTTCCTTCCGGGAAAACTGAAGAAGACGTCCGGCCCGTTACGGTGAGGCATCTGACGAAGAACGTTTAATAGCTTCGGAGAATGCCTCGGCTGGAAGAAAAAGGTTGGAGACATTAAAGGCATCGTTTTTATGTTCGAATGAAGACGTTACGATCGCAGTCGACTCTACTGTCGCCACTTCGAAACACTCACCCACTTCCCATTGACAGCCTTCATTGTGCCAAACAAAAGCTTCAGTTCTTTTACCGTAATACTGTAACTTGCAAGTACTCCAAGCATTTCTATGAGGAGATCTGGAAAAGTTAATCGAGATGAAAAATAATAGATTCTCGTAGACAAAAAATGGCGAAAAATACACAAATCAACAGATTTCAAACGGCATTTCGTCGAAGAGATACATTGCAAAAAAAAATAAGAGACCAAACTGGCAATAACTACTAACATGCAAAAGTTCATTTTTGGACATACAGATATACGTCACGAAGAAAACAAGAAAGTGAGCCACTTTTCTGCTATTTCCGCAAACGTACGAGTGAACATTTCTTAAATAAAAATGTGATTGCCCTCAAAAAGCCAAATGCACAAAAATCAACAATGGAATGGAATTTGAAAGCGAAATCACTTCAAGGCTTACGTACAATAATATTTTGGGATTAATATAGCACAATTCTTTCAAAAATAGCAAACTAAATGTGATTACAAGAATACACTTACCTAGATACTTGTAATTGTATTTATTCCCATCTGTAAAAGGTAAGTAAAGGTAAAATTCGAGAGCGAATTTAACTGATGTAACAATCAATTGTACGAAACAATTTTTATTCAACGTGCGGAGCCATAGCTCAACACACAATTAATTGATAAAGGTGAAGAACCGAATCTAAAATCGTTCACATTTAAGATGGTGAACAAATGTGAATTTTAATCATTATTTCGTTTCCATTAATGACCGATGGAAATTTTGATACATACCTAATGCTACAAAAAATTTTTTCTGCATTTTAAAAATAAATATTATCAAAGTTAAAAACTTTTATCAAATATAAGGCCGAAATTATGAAAGAATTCTTTCATAAAAATTTAAATTTCTCCTTTAGTTTCCCAACATTTAGAAACACTGATTAGTTAATGAAGCGTGACAACATCACGTCACACACGAAATGGACGTTTTTGATTGCCATATTTTCCCCAAATTTAGTGTAAGAAAGACAGGTTTACTTTACACTTAAGGAGTAACATATGTACCACGTCTAATATATGTGTTAACCTAAAAATTCGGAATAAAATTTATAACCGCCAGGTAACACCTTTACTATTTTGTGGAATACTTATAAGTCACTTTATTACTAACGAGCAAACATTCCGGAAATCGCGAAGGGCGATCGATTAAATTTATACATTTTTTATTAAGCAGCTGATAGCAGCGCTTTCTGCATTTCCGCTGCCGACACAAGTGCGGCTAACTCCTTCTCTGCAAAGTTAAGGCCATTGCTTTGTCAAACAGCACCGCGTTAAGCGTATATATACCTAGAAGGAAATTAAGTAGGGAAGAGGGATGAAAATCTAAGTTCGGCTAAAGCACTAGATTGACATACGAACTTCTCACGGTGGTTGAGAAAACGGAACATCAAAATGCCGTCACTCATTGCTGCCGGTTGATTATCCTTAAATCAAGTTATTAAATTAACTTTTGAGATAATTTCTTAATCGTTCTTGGCAATAAATCAACTATAATAACTGTACAGCTGTGAAACAAGTGCGAAAATGCCAGTTCATAACTGTCTTTTCGAAACGAACAGAAGTAATAACATACATCGATAGAAATTAACACGTTCAATTGCCGAAATTAGCATGGATACAAGCGAACAGAAAATAGCAACTAATGGTTTTTCAGAGGCTAATCGCTAATTCCTAAGTAGAGGCCGGGGTCAGTTTTAGGAACGCGAAACATTCAAATCCGATCCAAGATAATTTGTTACTAAGGGTGGCTAAAATGGCGTCAGCTAAAATAAACTCAAATTACCGCAATTTAAATGAAAAAGCTAAAAATTTTAACACAAATTTTCTACGAAGCTCATCTAAATGGTTTATGTAGCATAGAAGAAAAAGATATTATCTATGTATTTTTTTCAGCGGACCGCATAGGAGAAATTTTCGAAAACCTATGCATTGGAGGATCCATGACGCAACGAAACCGAATGAAATTATTGTTGCCGCAAATTAAATGGACGAACATTAGTGAGACGAATAAAAGGGAGAAATAAACGTCAAATGTCGCGCACTAACTAAATCGAAGCGCGAAAGATGTGTATGTGTGTGTGAATGGAGTTGATCTGCTCGGATGCTCACCAGCCACGACGGTCTCCGCCTGCGTGAGTCTCTGGAGGACGTGCTCGATGAGACCAACATCCGTGCACGCCTGCAGATTTCTCACGCTCTTCCTCAGTATGGCGATGAACACGCTCCATATCTCCGCCTGCCGAAGAAAACGAAATTAACATTTTAATTAATAAATCAGCACCGAATAAAACACAGGATGCACAGCAGCAATATATGTTAAAAGGCAATGGCGTACCGGAAACCCCGTGCGGCGAGGGGCCCATGGCCAAAGGGGACCCAAATATTTTTTGAGAGGCCCTTGGATTTTTCCCCCCAGAATTTCAATTTTGTTTTGGCCGAGGGACCTACACATTATCCGGTAGATCACTGATAAAAGGCCAAAAGAAAGGAAAACAATATGGAGGGTCAGAACAACATTTACGCCCTTTTCAGTTGATAGACGGTAATTTTTACTTTCTCATATACCTACGAAGTATATTGAGAAAGTATTGTTATAGCGAAAAAATTCGACCTCGAGATTTTGATGGAAATATACGTTTTAGGCTCCGTGTTCGGCCGAATCACCGCTCTGGCGGAAACGGCCGAACTTTTGGCCGTACGTTTGTGGTCACATTGCGCACGCAGTCTTCGGCAGAACTGCCTGTTGTGGTAACGAAAATGGAGAAAGCTTCGCAGATGTATTTATTAGACAGCAGTTTATTGAAATTTTTATTATTAGAAAAACAAAAAAAATATTGGGTGAACGAGATTTTTTCTGAGATGCACACGGGGAATTTAATTCTCTATTCCCACAAGTGTTGAAACAGCCCGAAAAGTTTTTTTGAATACATATGAGGATGACTCCTAAGACATTTTTCTATATTTTGGAAGAAATTAGATCGGGAATCGAAAAGCAATCGAATTTTCGCAACTGCATATGACCTGAGGAAAGATTAGCGATAACGTAAGGTTGGTTTAAAAAAAGTTACATTTTCATTACTTTTATTATCATTATACAAAAGTATAATAATAATTATATATTAATTATGTTTTAGAAAGTTACATTTTCATAAGTTTTATTGTAATAATATAAAAGTATGATAATTATTATAAGTATTACCTACTAATAATAAATGAAATAATGAACAGGTTTTAAATGATTTACTCATTTCTTATTTCTTAAAACATCTTATTTATTACTATTAAACATCACGAACTCAGTCAACTGGAATGTATTGTCTTCGTAGGGCCAAAAATATTCTGCTTGCGGTTGTGATTCGCTTTGCGGATTATGTGAACATGGAATTTGGTAAGTATTCATAATCAGTACTCTGCTCATGAGAATAATCAGAGGAATGTATCGTCTGTGCAAAACTTCAAAACTGAATTAACTTCTCCTCGTCCATGATTGTAGAAATCTGAATTCGGCCGAAAAAAACAAATGTATTTGGTTCTGTTTGCCAGAACGAGGTGCTCGGCCGTATACGGCAGAAAGTTTCGGATGCAATGTGACCACGTGCATACAATGTCCTGGGATTGAAACATTCGGCCTTCATCGGCCGTTTCCGCCAGAACGGTGATTCGGCCGAACACGGAGCCAGTCTGACCGTAACCTTATTCTAGGCATTTTGAACAACAATTTGATTTTCTGAAAAACGGCTCTAACGATTTTGATCAAATTTCGTACAGTTTCGTACTTGAGTTTACGTCTTCGATAATACCATATTTCCGTAAAAATCTCGAGGTCGAATTTTTCGCGATTACAATACTTTCTCAATATACTTCGTACATGAGAAAGTAAAAACGGCAGTGTTGGAAGTGTAAGTTTACCATCATCCCACCGTCTGCAATAGTGCCGTCCAAGTTATGAAACGTTGCCCTATATGAAGCTGCTAAAGAGGGGTCTAGGACAAGTGGCCGCCGCCAACTCGGCGCGGAGCCAACTCGCCGCAGAGACTAATGAAAGTTTGCTATTTAGCACAGACTGTATTAGTATATAATAATAATATAATTAATATATTTTACCGAATGCTACGGGTTGGTTCATCATTAGAAATCTCAGTTCACTTCCCTTTATTCGTTTTTTTTGTACTTCATATAAATAAACCAAAAAGAAGTTATCCAAACAGAATTTCACATTGGGGATGAAATTTTAAACAATCTACCGCAAAACTTAAAGGGTATTTCACTTTCCACTACTTCATACTCATTTACAATCTCGCACGTCAATTTGTCGCAGGACTCAGAAAAGCCCCTAAATCGGTGTAGGAGTTTTTAAGTTTGCTTTTTAAAATTATTTCCCGTCAAGTTTCGAATTCGTGATTTAAATTATCTTAAATATTTAGCGTAAATTATTAGTTATTATGGAAAAAAATTGAATCAAAGCCAGTGTTCAATCATGGACAACATTGCCTTTTCACGGGTTTCTTTCTTAAAAAACATAAAAGTAAACATTTCAGAAAAAACATAATTACACAAGAAATGAAGTTGGATTTGGCGAAAGTGATAAGATAGGAAATCAAATTATCGTTATATTTACATGCAATGCACTTGGAAGCGGATTGTTTACAAACAAATTTGGTTAATTGTTAAGAAAACCTAAGGGAAAAAGTATTCTTTATAGATGGTTTTCAGTTTTTCGTAGAATAAAATGTTTTTGTATATTCTGCATACGCCCTAGAATTAGCAGGGAAAGTAAATTCACAAAATCCGTTGAAACTCAACGGGCACTTACACTTCTTTAAACATAAAACGTCACATATCTGCTTCTATTGCTCCAATAGGGATAATTATTTTCATTGTAGCTCTTGAAAGACTGCTTATAACAACTGTAGAAATCAGAAACACATATTGTCAATCAAACGCTTTTGAAAAATTAATAACCTTCCTCATAAAACATTCCGATATCTACGTTTTTAATTCTCTTTAAATATAAAATGTCATATCTCAGCTTCTATTGATCCAATAAGGACAAATTTATTTGTGGTGTCGCTTGAAAGATTACTAATAACAACCGTAGAAATCACAAACATATATTATTAATCAAACGCCTCTTAAGTGATGATATTTTGTGGTACCCGATTTATAATGCAGCTAAAAAAAGCTGAACCTTATTAATTTGAATATTTTCATTAGAAAATAATGCCAAGTTATAATAATACATAAGTATTCCCAAGTTGATGCAGACTTTTGATAATATTATAATATAATACAATAATATAAATTTTCTTGCATATCCAAAGCAATTTAGTTGAGAAGTAGTCTATGGTCATTACGGAGGCAAATTCTCAGATGCACTAAATTTTTACTTATAATATAGTACGTTTAGTTTTGTGACGTAATTTAATTTTTGCGACGGACCTACGCACTTTCGGTTTACTTCCCTTTATTCGTTTTTGTTAAATTAACGGAATTAAAGTCGAATAATATAATTGGAAAACATATCGATAATTATATAATAGTGAAATTCCCTTTAAGTTTTGCGGTAGACTTTTAAAAATTTCATCCCCAATGTGAAATTCTGTATGGATAACTTCTTTTGGGTTTATTTATATGAAGTACAAAAGAACGAATAAAGGGAAGTAAGCTGAGATTTCTAATGATAAACCAACCCGTAGCATTCGGTAAAATATATTAGTTATATTATTATAATATACTAATACAGTCTGTACTAAACAGCAATCTTTCATTAGTCTCTGCGGCGAGTTGGCTCCGCGCCCAATAGGCCGCGCCCAGTTGGCGGCGGCCACTTGTCCCATTCCGGCTAAAGAGTAAAGAGCCAACTGATATACAGGAAGATACACCTTGAATCAAGAGTTCGTCCAGACGATCTTGTAATTGCAATTTTATGGGATAATCATATAGGGAGCTGCTTATACATAAAATGAAATGGAAATTTCTTTATGGAAGAACTGGCATAATTTAAGGCCAGGGTTTCTCAAAATGGGGTACGTGTACCCCAAGGGGTATGTTTAAAGGCGCTAAGGGTTCTTGAGAAAATGTACGTAATGACTAACATTATGACACTGCCCACTTGAAATCAGCTTATTTCATTTTGATGTTATTATAGAAGACATTTTACAATAAATTTCTTCATTATGTGTGCACATAAAAAATACAGTATATTTTGTCTCTAAAAATATAAAATGCATACATAACAGTAAATTACAGTCTTATCAATGAGAGCCGCGGCTTAAGTATTTTGTTTGCTTCCGTTGGCCAAGGGACAAGACGTGTTATGGATTGAGTCATAAAACCAGATAAAACCAAACTGGCTAATCTTAAATACGTACAAATTTCTATTCCTCAGGCTGGATTTGTCAGATATAAAGGAACATTTGAAAGGATTCGCAGAGCAATTACGAGAATATTTTCCAGAAACGGACAATTCTAATAACTGGGTGCGTAATCAATTTGTTGTGGATTTTTCGATTCCACATCTAACAGGAAAACAACAAGAAAACCTCGTGGACATTTCTACCGACGGTGACTTGAAAATTAAATTCTAGACGGTATATTTGATTGCTTTCTGAGAAAAATTATCAAATGAGTATGGAGAGGTGGCTAAAAAATTACCCAAATTATATTAATTCCTTTCACAACTACATGCATCTGAGAATCAGGATTTTCGTCTTCGAGTTTAATTAAGACAAAAAATCGTCACAAATTGTATGTCGAACCTGAATTAAGATTGAGGCCGTCTTCAATTGAGCCAATAATTGACCCTTTATGTCACTGGAAAACAGGCACATCCATCTCAGTAAGTGTTATTTATTATATGTAAACTCGTTCGTTTTTAAATAAATATATTTTGTAATTGTAGGACATATTATTTTATAAGGGGATACTTTCATTGATTGATATATTTGGTACGCGGCCAAAAAAGTTTGAGAAACGATGTTCTAGCCATAAGGTATCAATTTATGTGAAAATTAGTGTTATTAGCTTGTTCAGTAAAAATAAAAAAGAACCAGGATTATTAATGAAAATGAAAACTACATGAACAGAAGATAAGCAACATTTTCGTAAAAATAAAATCTCAAAGAAAATTTGGCATTTGGAATTTTGACAAATATTTTATCATTGCCTTCCGCTATTTATTCTTAGAAATTAATTTATTTCCATCGTTATATTGGACGAATCGTATCCGAGCGAGTACATAATATTCCAGTGATTCATAAAACATTCAATGAAAAAGTTAGTTCAACGTTGGCAGATGTTAACTTTCAAAAATTAAACTTAAGAGTCACTGCCATCAAACAGATGAGGTACTGATTATCAAGTACGAGATTCGGAATTACACTTGATGATGTATATTTTAGCACATTTCTATCCCAAAAATGATGACGCGCTTAATCTTACATATTGAATTAATGCATATTCAAATGGCAATTTATTTAAATTTCGATCCATCGCTCTCCGGATGTCGCATTTGTATTTCCTAAAACGCGGATTCCCAACCACGAGACCGACAACAAGGACAACTTTTCCTTTAAACAAACTTTTCATTCCTTGCTTTTCAAAGTGACATTTGAATAATGCTTTCAACTCAAAAGAATTCACAGGGCAAAGTGCTTCCAGTTATTTCACAAAAATGAACCAAACAGTGGGACGCGAGGATCATAAAGTGAATTACGGAAGGATAGTCAATTGCATATTTACGTCAGTTTTCAAAGGAAGAAATGCTAAATAAAGCATCAAAAAGATTTGACAAGCATCAAAAAGATTTGACAAAAGTATCATTTTCGGCTTTCATCTCATTCGCATACAGTACCTTAAAAAACATTCACTTGTATAATTTAGGCTGAATTCCGAGAGCTGGAGACTCGGCGTATTCTTTGAAGCTTATTAAGTCTCAAAGACGAGATGCTGCATTCGTCCTTTCCGCGAGTTCAAAACGATCAAAAGAATGCTCGAGGACAATTTCTCCATGGAGTAGCGCATCCATACATGTCTTCAACGGTTTATAAACGTCATTGGCCACCTTTTGGAAGGTTTAATCAAAATTCCACGAAGGCGGAATAAAAGCGGTTTCGATTGTAAATGTATTTCTGCTTCTTTAAAAGACGAGCATGAATATTTTTCTACCGTTTTTATCGTCGCCTCTTGAAAACGTTCTTGGCCGTCTCGAGCAGCTTCTGCATACTTAAGACCTTGGACCCTTAAACGAAGTGGAATTTATGATACGACAGAAAGCTGTTCTTAGGTTCCGTGTTTTGCGAAGAGATCCGATATTATTTCCGAACGCATTCAGAAAATGACGGCATATATCTGTTGAAAGATATAATAAAATCGGTTGATCGAAGGCTTTAGTTAACAGCCAAATTCAAGGAGAAAATATTACACACGACTCTCGTTTGTGGAGTCACGAAATGGATGGATTGTTAGCCTTTGAGCTCGTTTGTCCCAATAATGTGAAATTCTTTGGTTTACTATAATTTTATAAAAAAGATTGACTCTAAAAAAGGATTCAATCGGGCAAATAGAATTTATTTCGCCGTCTTAGCGGAACAAAGTCAATAACGTAACAAAAAATGTTTGCTTAATATATCTAGAGTAGAAAAAATTGAAGGAGTTTAAACATCGTTGAGAAGACGCAATTTAAAGGTTCGGAACGTAAAAAGGGGATTAAATAATTGAAGGGCCAATCGAAATAACAGATTTCCAAATTGGTATGTCCAATCCCAAGTATGGAGATGAGAAAAATAAAAACTAATCGAAGTTTCATTTTAATTTCTTTGATTTAGGATGTCAATTGGATTTTTACAGATAACTGTCATTAAACGTACATACATTCATTTCGCAATCCAAGCCTATCGCCAGTGGCTCACCTGGTTGACAAAAGTGTCCACTGGACCTCCCTCCAACCTAAGTCACTCAAATTGTTTTTTTTCCTTTCCTCTTCGTTACGTTTATATAAATAGGTTGGGCCAAAAGTCAGCAAACATGGGTTGTATTTAAATTATTTCTATTATTAATTTCTAATATAAATGAAATATTTGAGGGGCGAGAGACAAAAACATGGTAACCCACAAACTTATCTATTTGGAGCTAGGTTGCGTACAGAAAAGAAAAAACTTCGATTATGATTTTGGAAATTTGTTTGTCATTTGTTGTAGTTCATATTTTGTAATTTGCGTTTATTTATGATAACAATATAATTTTGAACCAATAACCAATGTTGTTTGACCAATATGTCAATTGCCTCACAACTCTCATTTCAGTGCATATAATTAAGAATATAAGGACAAAATGACTAAAATTGGGTTTTGCACGTAAATGTAATACTTAATAAAATATTTCGATGATAAAACAATAATATAATTTTTATCTTCATCTTTAATTTACTTTTGTCCTATTGTGTACGATTTAATTACCTGCGTACGCAATATTTCCTTGAGGGAGTCACACAAATTTCACAAGGAAAGAAACATGCAAGGTTAAGTACATACTTTATTAAGCCTAAAAATTGACGGAATAAATTACCAATAATTCCTCTACCAATGGTTTTATCGCAATATTATTACATGATTTTTAATGAAACAGTTTTAAATTATTACTTCTTTATTTTCCGTTTTCTTCTGTTTCGTACAAAAACATTTTAAGATTGAACTAAATCATAAAAACGTAATTTATATCCATCTGCGATTCATAAGTCCTTAATATCCGCTTCTTCAATCACTTTCTATGAATTATCACAGCCGTTAGATAACCCATTTTCTGGAAGTGGATTCTTTTGCTGTAGCGAGCTTCGGTCTCGGATTTGTCATTCCATCACCTCTTTCTTTGCTTCTCTATTATAAAGACGAATCCTATGCAATTTACATTCATTAAAACTATGTGGCATATTTTCAGGAAGATTACTTTTCCACTTTCGATAGTTGTAAAGTGAAATAATCTCATTTGGCGAATATCAAGAATGGATGAGTCAGTCGAGGATGTTTTAAGGGATTCGAAGCGAGGAATGAGAACATCATTTAGAGCTCCGGTTAACTTCTGGTGGAATGGTCATTTGGTTTTATAGAAACTTCGAACCCTAAATTCATAAACTCCAACCAACGGAGCACTTCGCTATGTTTCAGTAGTTTCATCGAAAGGTAAAAACAAAAATGTTCGTTGACGAATACATAGGTGGTTGTTTTTCAAATCAATCACATAGGTCCTTTGACAAATATACTGATTGACGTATTCCAATCCACGAGGAAAGAATTTGCGGCGAAGGCAATAGAAAAATGTCATATTTTTGTTTAATAAAAATGTTTCAACGATCCATCAGCGTTCAAACTGAAACTGTCAGTTAAAAAGAGAAAATGACAAATAAAAATACGTCCAAAATCTGAGAAACGTAGGATTTATGCATTTAAACTCAAATAGCATAACATTTTCTCCCTATAAAACACTGATAAATAACGTAATTACCCATTATGAATACGCTTACAACAACTATACAGATCTGTATGAATATATAATCAGGAAATCATAGTCATAAGCGATAATTTTGCAGCATCATAAAACATATATAAAAGGGTGTCACTTTGTCCCTTTGTCATGTAATACTTTTTGAAGCTTAATATCTCTCAAAACGACTGAACCGAATTTGATGAAATTTTCAGGATAGCATTATGATATAATTAAAAAACGTTTTAACGTAACGGTAATATATAAAAGCCTTATTCTGTCCCTTTGTCACTCCCTCTGTAACGCTCTGAAACAAATATACCTGGCAAGAGGGGACGAAGGTCAGCTTTTGAAGCACAATAGATACTCGCGGAGAGAGATAAACCTTCGCTCGGATCGAAAGCAACCCTTTCGGCAGGAGGAATGATTTCAGGTCAAAGAAGACTGCCTCAATTTTATTTCAGAATAATCGACCATCCCCGTCATTTTTGACGGGCACTTATGTTAGTATAATAATAATAATAAGCCGTCTTTATTACGTCGGCATTTTAGACATTTGTGTCCATTAGCGAAAACGTAAACAATGAACAACATCTTGGTTACCGAACAACTGTAAGTAGATGTATCAGTTTATGTTGCGATAAATCTTTCAATGTTAATGGTAAAAGATAGCAATGTTCTAATATTCCTTAAAAATCATTTGACTCACTTTAAAAGTATTCATAAATTATATTTAGGCACGAAACCATTTTACCCTTCATCTTGGCGTTAGCTATTCTTCCTCTACGGCGCGCCACGGCGTGGATTTTCCTTGCATTAATCTTTACGTGGCCACCTCTCCCTTTGAAGAGGACAACAATTAAGAAATTTAGCTTTGTTGCCGCCTGGAAAATGGTCATCTAAACCGATAAATTTTGCGCTTAAAGAAAAAATTCGGGCGATTTAGCATGTAAAACAACAAAACATGAACAGAATTAAAATATTTAGTCTTTCGCGCGTAAAATAATCCATTTTTCGTGACCGTAAGTTAATATTTAGGTATATTTATATTCACATCAGTGAAGGGCTGCATGGCATTTTGGAATTTCTCCACACCATTTCCCATGCATTCTTATGGAAATAATATTTTGTTGGCCCCATGGGGTATAACAGACCCCACGGTCTGCAAACCTAGACCAAGTTCTTCTTTTGGTCCATAGGACGGCCCATGAAACTTTTGAATTCGATAGCTCCAACGGTGTAAAAACGAATAAAGAACACACACATACACACTAAAATATTTATAAGATGTAGAATCGTTATAAACATCATCTTAAATAACCATACGAAATTTGATGAAAATCGTTGTAGCCATTTTTGAGCAAATAAAATTGTTGTTAACATTGCCTAGAATAAACTAACATTATATTCAATTTGAGAAATATGAATTATGTAGTATTATTGCAGACGTAAACTCAAGTAACTGTACGATATTTGATCAAAATCGTTGAAGCCGTTTTGGAGAAAATGAAATTGTTGTTAAAATTGCTTAGAATAAACTGCTCTTAATTATTGTGCAATGTCAGAGTTTCTATTCTGTAGGATAAAATGCCTAAGTACGAAATTTCATTCATTTTCGCTCTACCGTTTAGGCTCTAGAGCTGCGAACAGACAGACCACTTTTTCGGACATGGGTACACGACGTATATTTCCATCAAAATGTCGAGATCGAACTTTTTCGCGATTACATTACTTTCTCAATATACGAAGCATACGAGAAAGTAAAAAGGTCGCAGTGCATTCAGACGTGCAACGTAACGACGGCCGCAAAAGGACTCCGAGAAGAGGAAAACCGAAGGCAATACACTAGTGGCAAAAAGAGGGTCGACGACGAATGGCAACTCACGCTGAAAGCGCATAGACTCTCGCCAAAGGACACGGCGGCGAGCTCCTCGAGAGGGAGAGTCGTGTGTGCGCATTAGGGTGAGGAAGTAGCAAGGCGAGAGCATGCCACTGAAGAGGGAGGGCGGGTGCGTGTGAGGAGGGGAAAGTGAATGGATGCTGAAAACTCAACGGGGGGGTGGGTATAGCGGGGGGGGGAGGGAGATGCCATCAAAAGTGGAAGAAAGAACGTTAAAACGCTTCATAAAGTATAACGTGAATTACAATCTGAGAAAAGTGCATTTCGCGGGGGAAGGAATTATCTCGGAGCGCTCCTACGTCTTCATCCCTAACATCCACCGGCGAACAAAACGGCTTATCGATCGAGGAGCGGAAAGGGGAGAAACCTACCCGCCTCACCCCGGGAGCCAACTTGGCCTCGCCCATCTCCACGTTTCCAGGCCACCCAGAGGCAATGCAGGAGGGAGAGAGAGAGAGAGGGGAGGAGGGGCGATGCAGGGCTGCGTCCTGAAGGACCTTCCCCTCCGCCAGCTATAGGAGGGGAACAAACTTCCCCCTTCGACCGACGCTTCCCCCGTATCGACCTCGGGTTTCGGTCCCGGCGGCGTTCGGGGAACTTCGTGCGCAGTCGTGGGACGGATCTCGCACCCCCTCCCCTCTCCCGAAATCCCCTCGTGGGCTCCCCTGCTTGACACACATCCGCGAGACGGGCGAGGCACATAAGGACAACATGTGTTTCACATCTGCCCGTGTGAGGCGTCGCAGCTTGCGTGTGTCCCTCCTAAGGGGAACCCGGGAACATCACATGTGTTCCACAAGGGTACACGCGTGAAAGTGGAAGGTTTGCGGCTGGAAAAAGTTAAGTGGGAAACTCGAATCCTTCCTTTTCGAGTAATCGACCTTTTTTACGCTAGAAAATCACCTGCACCCTCTTCTTCCCTCGCCGGGGTCAACCCACCGCCCAACCGCCGTTCCTCCATAGCGATTCGCTTAACCCTTCCGAAGACCGAAAAAACCCCCATTAACAATCTTTTCTCCTCTCCCTCCCCCCCTCGAGACATGGCGCGAGTTATTGCAAAAAGTGCCAAAAAGCAAGAGTTTCATCGCCTATATGGGCACTTGAAAAATTCGACCGCGGAGCGGGGAGGAGGCGGTGACATCCTCCGGGACTCCGAGACGCTGTGAAGGATTTTCCTCCCTTGCTTTTAAACGGTGAGTCAAGTTTTTAAAACACGCGTTTTATCTTATCACTCCAGCGTGCCTTGCTATAACCTCCCGTGTGCCAACCCTCTCTCTCTCTCTACCCCGTCCCGACGTGTACCTAACGCCTCCGAAAAAAAACCTTTCCCGCAGAAACTGGACACCATGACACAAACACAACGCTGTCACACACGTAGTAACACAGGACTTCCGGCAGAAAAACTCCTCTCGCGCGCGGAGCATAGTATTTCGAGAGAGGAAAAACGAAAAAAAAAAACGAGACCGAATCTATAACGAAAAGTATCACAAAACGAGCGAAATATCTGCAGCCTCTGTTGGTTTCTCTCCGCACTTACGCCGAACAGTTACCCGTTTTAAAACAGCAAATCCAAGACGGAAATAACGAAAACCACCTTCGACGCGACTCTACTATCGATCTAGACTCGCGTTGCGAAAAGGCCCGACGGAAGAAGCGTGGCGTCGAAGAAGTGTTCCTTCAACCCTTGCACTGCCATTGCCGTCCTTTCACTCCCGTGCTTCGTGGAGATCGACTGCGTACACAATGACGCAGCTTTGCCTGTGGGGAAGGGGAGGGATGTCTTCGTGAATGTGTTTGTGTGTGTGTGTGTGTGTGTGTAGCTGCGGGGCTCGCATCCGGGCAGAGTAGATGGCGGAGGAAAGGAAGGAGTGGGTGGGGAGGAGGGGAAAAGGTCGAGAGGTATGCGGGCCTTAGGAATGGGTTGGAGGGAGGGATGGCTGCGGAGGAGGAGCGGGGAAAGAGCGAAAAAAAAGAAAACAATCGAAAGATGCCTTGCGAGATGAGGGGGAGGTGTGAGTTGGTATCCTAGCGAGCAATCAACGCGGGCGAGACTGCGAAGAAGAAAAAAGGACACGGTGCGAAGTGGTGATGAGTCTCTTCTCTCGTCCCCTAGCAACACCGACCACTCCCCGGCTCAACGTCACTGGTCACGTGATGAGTTTGGAGGCCACGAAGCGTTATAGTCTGTCTTCTCGCCCCCTCTCTCCGGCTCTCTCTCTCTCTCTCCGCCCCCCCTTCGCCCACCCACACGCCATCTACCTTCCATGTTTAAAAAAAATATAATCGCCAGAAGATGCAACCTTCGAGAATATATTGAAGGGGGGAAAGAAATGCGTGTATTCTCCAGTAAATTGGAAGCTCATTAAAGTGATGCTTGTATTTCTTCGTGATAAAACGTCGACGAGAATGTTTACGGGAGTTTTTCACGATTTTTATGTAATCGACAGAGGAACATCCTCAAGCACACGACATCATATTTTTAAAAATGAGAGTATATGTTGAGTAAAAAATATGCAATACTGTTCGAATGTCTTAAAAACACTTTATGTCAAAGAAAATGCAGTTGTAACCTTAGATTCGTCCGTGTTATAGTGTTTACCATCAAATGAACTTCCAGATATTAATAAGCTCTCGTACAACTACATAGCTTCGTAATCATCAGATAAAGGCGAGCTTGCGTTCATTTCAGACAAACTGAAATACTGAAGCTCGGCCAGCTCTTCTCTTTCCACTGTCTACTTGGACCTCGCAGTATGACCTTAGCGACAATGGCCGGATGCTCGAGCGGTATCTCTGCAATGTCGGGACGCGATATCTTGTGCCACATTGTCTCCGTGCACATTGCGCCCGTTCCCGTTGCCAAATATCACGTACCCTTAGAAGGCGGAATGTTAGCTAGGTATGCTTTGCAAGGACGGCTATTATTCTAAACGGTGGCAGGAGTTACGGTTTCACGTGCCTTTCTTCCCAAGATGGGAAAACGAACGTATTAATGTTGGGATCGGCGAAAGAAACGACAGTTCTTTGTTTACCGAGAGGAGGCAAAGCTTTTTGCCGCAGGGAATGTTTTGGAGAGTGACTTAAATGATCGTATCTTTGAAAACCGAAGCGATAAAAATGATATCGGCTTCGAGACCAACGCAAGAAATGCGACGAAGTTGTAGAATTAATATTTCAAGAAGGTATTTTTTACGAATAGAAATACAGGACTAAAAAGTTTTACTCATACAAAATCGTATTTTAAAAAATTTTATTGAGGTAAAACGGGTTATGTAATAGTATACCTAAGTGAAACATATCTACGATTAAAATTATTCTGTAAACGTCTATAACAGTAACCAGATTTTATTTCAAGGTAAAAAATATTGCATAATCTATTGCCAAATGACATGTTAAATTTATTCATTAAAGTCACGTCTACATATTTAACGAAATAGATTTCGCATAATGAAGCGAACGGGTCAAATTTTGCGGCATTTCAATTCCGTTCAATGTGGATTTTTTTGTTCCGACAAAATTGTTCCCTTGCACCGGTGATCTTTCGTCTTTTGTTTCCGAGAATTTTCCTCCGGACGCAGGACAGTACTTTTTTCGGCGCTGTAAACAAGAGTTAATTAATCGTGAGAACTCGCTTTAGGTTTCTTAGCGGCCGCACGTCATTTATTAAATTAATAGAAATCCCGGAGGAAAAAATATTGAAATGGCTTGTTAACTTGCGCGCTCGAAGAGGTGGAAATAAAAAATAACAGGCAGCCACGTTTCATTGGCTTTCACCCCTCGTTCGAATCGATGTATTTTTTTCTCTCGCCGGCAAAAAAAATCACCGTTTAGAACCGAATCAAAGGGAAGGAGAAAGATTTTTTACGGAAATGAGAACCGCTAAATTTCCGTCAACCTCAGAAATTCGAGAGGTCTACAAAAATGTACGTTTGGCGTGAAAAAAGACGTGTCCCAAATCCCCCGGAATTTATTTTTTCATTCTGGAGGACTGCTCTCTTGCGGGTTCCGCAGTGATATGCTCAGTCAATCGAGTTGGGTGCAAAGGGGCGCAGCGGCCGGCGAGGGCCCTTTGTGCGTCTCCAGCGGGCCTCTCCGGCGAGTCGAGGATTTACTTGGTTAATCCGAAACGCAGAGAGGTTCTTTCTAAAACAAACGAGACGCGAGAGAGAGAGAGAGAGAACTGAATCGGAGGCTGTGGCTGAGTGCAAAACGTTTACTATCGATCCGTCAAACCGTTAGCAGTAGAATCCTAACTTCCGTTTAAATCCTGTAACCGCTAAAACTAATTCGTAAAGACTAATTTACACCTTTTAAATAACATTTTCCTAGCATTATCCTCGCGCCTAAAAAGTAACAATTTAAACGTAACTCTGTAACTTAACTGTGTATGACAGAATTGAATTAAAACCAAGCGTCGAATATATTTCCGAGCTGAAATGCTTAAAGAAAGCCAATGACGGCATCTTGGAATTCCGCTCTTAAAGTGTGTTTACTGATGTCTGTTTATTCCTTTAATTACGCACAGCTCGTGGGAAAGGGCCTGCCGCAGAAGAGGCCCGGAGGTGTTGACCTCTGGCCACGTGCTCCGAAGATTGGTCTAAGATGGCGGGAGACCCCGGTCACCAGAGCACTTGGGGAATACGCGAATTCCTCGGCTATTGGGACTCGCAAGTCGATGCGGCCTCCTTTCGGAAGCGAGTAAGTTGCGCGAATTTTTTGTTGTATGCAAAACACGCTGTGGTCTGTGTATTTCAAGACATAAATTTATCCACGATTATGCGAGATATTACAGTAAAAAAAATTTATGTAACGACTCATTGTTTATGGTGTAACCACCCCTTTGGGAAATATCCTCCAAAATTAGCTATGGCATGCAAAGAACGCAGGCAAGCACAAAACGGCGTTCGAAACTTTAAAGTCGAGTTTTGGTCGAGTAACAACGGTTTTAGTTGTATTTTGTCTAAATTTGCGATATGTTTGAATCTATAGAGAGACACGATGACTCAAATGAAAAAACGGAGAAAATTCGATTAAGTGGCTTCCAATCAGCAGTGGGAACAGAAAATGAAATTAAAGGAGCCGCCCGCGAAATATCGATTCATGTCTACGCGGCCAAATGGCTTTATTGGCTTCATCGTCGTTTGCCTCTCGAAATGCAATCGAAACGAAAGGTTTGAATATATTGCCAACATCTAACTCCTTCGCAGCCGAGAGATGTATCCATTCTGTTGCCTCTTTTGAATGCGAGTATCGAATCTTAAAGACTCCTCCTTTTTTGGTCCCCGAAAGGGAAGCAGTTAGGAGAAATAAAGGCCTCTTTCTCTCTCACTCAAAGGCTTATCTTTTTTAGGCAACTTGCCCAACAGGCGATTAGGAATAGGTTACGCCTACTGGATCCATTAAAAGAACTCGAATAAAAACGTGGCTGCTCATCATCTCGTGTCCTGCCTTTCAACCGCCGCGAACTGGCAATATCGATGACACGTCATCAGGATACGACGCGGAATTAGCTGTACGGATAATTAAAATTATGGGATGTGTACTTCAAATCGTACACGTCGCTACGTTGCTCGTTTTACCTTTTTATGGAACCAGACTCGAAAGCAGACGCCTAGATAACGCGCTGGTGGGCGATGCAAATTTTTAATAACGCGAAAAGGACACGAAAATATTTAATATTTTTATGCAATTCTCCTGGTAAAGGTTTAGTTTAAAAAAATAAGTCTAGTGTATGCGGTATTTTGGCCATAAAACGGTCGTATAAAGCAGATGCTCATGTTATCCACGAAGTAGTCTTCCTCAGTGGCAATTAATTATGATAATTCGAGCCGTGTGAAGTCGATAAATTGTTCATGTTAATCCCCTCGTGACTCGCAATTTATTCGATTCAAAGGGAAATTGAGTCTCTGCCCATAAAGCAAAGTCATTCGAATCCCTTGGTGCGCACAAAGCACGTGCCAATGGGTTCGTGGTGCGACCGATTGCCTCGCTCAATAAGATGACACTGAAGGCGCCTTTCGCGCACTTGCGGGTTCCCTCCTTCTCATCCGAGCAGAAGCTCCAGGAAGGCGCGGCGGCCGCCGGGTGCCTCCGCGGTCCTGCCATCCAGTCTCCGGAACTGCCGCCATCCGCGGCCGCCGCAGCAGCCGCCGCTTCTGGTGCCGCTGCTGCGGCCGCAGTGGCAGCTTCCTCATCCTCATCGGGGAAGTCTCGCCGCATCGGAGGGGACGCGGCTTCGGCAGCGGCTGCCGCGGCGGCCGCAGCTGCTGCGGCCGCGGCCGACGACATGGGTGACGTGCACAAGCTGTCGCGGGACGAACTGGTGCAGAGGGTGCATTCGCTGGCGGTGCAGCTGCAGAACGCGAGAACGCTCATCGCCCAGCTGCAGCAGAGAAACGTGGAACTGCAGGAAGGTCGGTTTGTCTGACTCTTAAACGTCCACGATATGGAGTTTTTCGCTCTCATAATGGATTTTCGTTCGTTTTGCAGGTCTCGGCGATCGTTTGGCGCGGACGGTTGAAGATTCCGTTCGGAGGAGTTTGTCGGATCTCGGAAGGTAAGAAAAAAGTACGTCCATTTCTTAGTGAGCTAGTCTGCACGGTTTACGTGGTTTCTTGATGTAAAGTGGTGAACATTTCAAAATAAACTTCGGCATGCTTTAGCGTTTGTCTCGAGTTATCTCGGAACCTCAACCATTCACCCAAAATAAAAAGCTGTGCTTAAATCCAAAAGAAATTCGTAGTGAGGTAGAAATTCGGCGCGTTTGCAGTAGCGAGTATCGTAGGACCTTGTCGCGTCGCAAGCTTCGCATTTCTCAAATTCCCGTTGGCGTGGTCCTCAGGTGTCCCTCGACACGCAGCTATTACGGCGCCGCGGAGGTGTCCATGGTGTCGCCCTCACCTCAGGCGGCGGACGCTGGAGGCGGAGGGAGCGGCGGTGGGGCAGGGGGAGGAGGCGGCCACCACGGACATCCCCACGGCGGAGGCGGCGGTGGAGGAGGTGGAGGCGGAGGCACTTCCGGAGACTTCTTC
This sequence comes from Uropetala carovei, assembly GCA_036926305.1. Taxonomy (NCBI): domain Eukaryota; kingdom Metazoa; phylum Arthropoda; class Insecta; order Odonata; family Petaluridae; genus Uropetala; species Uropetala carovei. The sequence goes on along the minus strand of JAXCHB010000252.1, from coordinate 214,440 downwards.
CCCGGTTCGGGAGCCTTCGGAGGAGGCGGAGGCGGCGGGGGCGGACCCGGTCCCTCCTCATCGTCGTCGTCCGCGCAGTTTCCGGTTCCAGCGGCTGTCTGTTCCGCTCAGCTTGCGCAGTCGGATGACGGCTCGCTGGTGAGTGCCATGGTGGTGTCGAGGCAGGAGGAGATGGTGTCCGGCGACTACGGCGCGACTTGGGTGCACGTGAACGCCTCGGATCGTCCCTAGCGAGAGCGTTTTCCCTCCTGCGCACTTCCCGCTCTTTTGTTTTGCCTCCCAGTTCGGGGCAAAGACTGTCGCCCCGAGTCGTAGATTGCGATAGGACGTAAGTTATAACCGGGAGTAGCATTTTGTCACATTTGAGAAGTTCCTATAAATTAGCAATGCATTTGTATAGGCAAAAGGATTACGCGAATTTCATTCGTATTATTATTTTTATTATTTACTTGTAGCGACTTTCCGGGAACGATGGCATATTTATCTTGCCTCTGGTTTATTTTAATCGGGATATTGCACATTAATGAACATCAGTCGACCGTTAAGCCGATCAAAGAGATGTCGAAAATTTTTAGGGGTTTTGTCTTTCGACTCGTCATAAGACACGATCTATATTTTTGAAACCCGTCTAGTTCGTTTTCATAAACGAAGGGAAGCCGTTTTCTTTAGTGGGTCGCGACAGTCTGACACAGCTGATGCTTTGAAGCAACTCATTGATGCTACCGCAAACAGTAATGCCCTCGCAGGATCTATAGTTATTCATTCCAAAAGATTGGGGATCGTATAATCAATATAGTTAGCACGTATAGAAAGGTTTGTCGCCGTAGCTCAAAGGGCAGCTGTAAGTTATATATCAAATAGTCGACACGTAATCATAATAATGAATCCCATAGTTTTTCGAATGGAACGAGCGAGATACAAGATGCTCATTTTATACAAGAACAGAATATATTAGACTGTAAAATTACTGTGATAGATTTGAAAATATACATATATACAAGTCGCGTTTGTAATGTGAAATGTGATAGTTTCGTGGCACTATTATTAAATTCTACGAAAATATTTATAGATTTATAGCGAAAGGATCTGTGATAGAAAACATATACGAAAAAACTCTGCGTCTAGCGCGGCAGTTTAAAATGCCTTAGAGATTAGCTCGTAGCATACATTTGTGACCAGTTTCTCTCACACGTGATACACAAGCCGTGATAATAAACTTGTGATACGTAAAAGAAATTGTGATAAAGAACCTGAATGTTCCTTAGCGATGATACGTTTTCCCACAGTCATTGGATTGGATTTGAATATGTTTAAGCAAAGTTTGTATAGGATACATTTTTAATTTTGTAAACATATTCTCCTGATAATATGACAACAATGTGTAAGACACGGGGAAATGTATTTTTAAATTGTTTTGATTATATATATCTATATACATATAACTATGAATTGTGAATAAAGTGATGAAATAAAATCCAAAAAGCTGCGTTTTTGAGTAAAAATATCCCTAGCGTCTATCGTTATATCGAAAACAAGATCACAAAGAAAAAAAGAACGACATTTTTGCCGACCTCAAGTTTTTTCAAACGGAATGGGTAAAGAATGCTTTTAAGAACCCAAAAGACGATGCTATTCTCGATCTAATTCTCGATGTTCATAAAAAAAGAGTGGATGCATAGAAATTTAAAAAAGATTTGAGATGGCGATAATGGGTTAAGGTGCCCAAGAATGAACCGAAATCCAATTACGCAGAAAAGTAAGAGAGTTCAATATCGAACACAATTTCCCCTTAACAAAATACTTCGCCCTCCAAATTGAAATTGACGAGTTTCGCTCCGTGAAATTCCACTGTCGCCCTTCTCTCTTTCTTCATTCGCCTCAATCGGATGAAATCTCTCTTTCTGAAGAAGGGGGATTATTCGACGGCGGGGAATTGGTCTTTCCACGAAAAATCTCCTCCATTAGTCCTCCGACCGCCTCTTAGACTTACGAACATCAATCGCTTTAAATGCAATTTCGAAACAGAATCTCCTTTACGACAAGTCAGTTTTCTTTCCATTGGAAAAATCATTTAGGGTAACTGAATTTGTAATGCTAAGTCGTAAACCATCAAGATCTATTTGAACTGAATGGCGATAGAATACGCAGAAAAACTAGTTTAAAGTTTTAAAGATATTAAAATTGTTGAAGATATTAAAATATTATGAAAACCAAGGAAGTGGTTGTAATATTTCATGGCCACTAAAATGTTATAATCTTTCGTAGGTAAATTAAATGTAAGAGATGTTGCATAACTACGAGTATGTTTCCAGAAATCGAATTCTGAGAACGAGGCTCAATTTACAGTTATGAAAAAGTATAAGTATACATTCAATTCTTTACTTGCGAACTTCTTATGCCGACGTATTTCTCTCAAAGTTATAAAAATTTAGAGAGAGGGCGAAACATTTAATTTGAATCTTAAAAAAATATTCGAAAGGCAATTAGGAAAAAATTTGCACTTCTTCGTTTCCTTGAGAAATTATTCGCATCAAATTCTGATTAGAGAAAAAACAAAACGCAATGTTCAGCGGTGGAATGCTCTCTAAGATCTAAAAAAATTCTTGCTGCTGCTCACTAATGACTCATGTTGAATAGATTTTAACCTTGTGATCTAGAACAGAGCTCCTTTTTCATTTGAATAGCCTTCTTTGGGGGATTACCTAACAGACGACGAGATACGCTTCGTGAACGAAGCGACTACTTACACTCGACTCGTCTGTCATCTCATGGCTGCCCTCTTCTCGCGAGACGAGATGGCTACGTCATCGGTGACAGGAAAAACGACCAAAGGTGTGACGTCACAGCAGCTCGACCCGCTCCGAACAGGAATAGTGATCCGTAAGTACCAAAATTATCTGAAGAATATTTTGATATCTTTTTTCTATGCCTTCAATATTGGTGATTTTTTATGATTTTCATTACGATTGTCATTTTTCGATTGTCGCATTAAGCCTCTCGGATTGCTCTATTTTGATTAGTAATTTTATGCGTCGCATACCAAAAAATTAACTCTAGAAATGTGTAAGCAGGAAGGCGGTGGAATTTATATGTACAATTCTACGAAATATTTCTCAAATTTTAAAAAACGCTCACCAGCAGAACTTAAAAACCCTTTCCGTTGCGAATCCTATCTCATACATTAATTATTCGCTCGAGGGTTATCGAATTAGTTTTACGGCTGAAATATTCGAGAATAAGCTGTCGAATATAAAAAACTGAAAAAGTACCTATGAATCTCCATTATCCATAAAAAGGCTGTAAACCAGATGCTTACTTCGGTTACAATATGTACAGCCGTCTTCAGCGATGCTTCACCGAGAGTAGAAACTAAAAAAATTTAGAATTGGAGATACTCATTTTTTCTATTTGATCTGATAATTAAGTGCTTCTTGTTGAATTCCGCACACATGGTAACTCGTAGTGACTCGAGAGGCCGAAATTTTTTTTTAATTGCTAAGTTAATTTCGCTTTTGCAGGGTCATAAGTGGTCCAGTTCGCGGTCGCGAAGGCGGATTCACGTCCCCCCCCCCCCCCCCCCCCAAAAGAAAAGCGAGGGAGGCGATGAAAATTCGCCCCCGCCTTGTCCGTTCCCGCCCCTTCCCTGATCCCGCCCCCGCCTTTCCCGTTCCCTCCCCCGCCCCCGCTTTCCCCGACCACCCCACTCCAAGCCGATGAGGAATCTTTTCACTGCGCGCTCCCTCTGTCCCTAAGTCCAAACTCGTATTCCGTACGGAGGAATAAGTTACAAGGGCCAACCAAATAGCAGGATGTTCTTCTCCTCTTGGAGAGCTTTTCAACCGGCGAGAAAGGCAGACCTTAGGCTTTAATCCGCCCATTCAGAAGATTATGCGGAGAGAGAGAGAGAACCACGTACATACAAACTCCAACACACCCAGTACATACATAGTGCTCTTATACGAGCCAGACTGATCGTGGCTCACGGAAGAGCTGAAAATATCTTTTCGCTCTTTATACTCTTTGCACAGAGCGATGAGAGAGGGCCGAAAGGAAGGACAAGATATAAACAAAAGCTTTGAACTTCCTCGGGAATGAATCTCAGGCATATAAAATTGATCTAATGTTTAAAAAACATGATATCTTTGGTAGAAATGAAATGATAGTCATAATCGTCGCTTATGGCAGGGTTTGTCAAACCTTTTCTTCGCGGTCCAACAATAATAGAAAATATGCTACTCGGCCCATCAAAATTATACTTTATACAATATTGTTAAGCAAGAATTTCTAAGAATGTATTTAAAATTTAAATGGTACAATTTAATAACTTTTAAATCCTAATAGTTGATTTTGATCATCGTGGCAATAATTTAGCCTAAATTTTGCGTCAGAATATCTTAGATCGACTCCTTGAGACCCTTTTATCGAACGTTTTACGGCCCATCGTTGGGGCCGTGGGTTTTACCATGAAAAACCCTGGCTTATGGAATCTATCTTCCGATCTCTCGTCGTAGTGCTTTTCGCCAAAAAGACTATCATTTGAATGGGTCAAAAGTAAAATCGTTCCTTTGACGGGAACTCATCCGTGTCACTCCATCGCTACGCATTCTCTTAAACATTAGTTATATTTTTATCCTTCCTGGCGACGTGTCCTCGGGCGTTTCCACGCGGTCGTACTCGGTACAGCGCGGTTAACGCTGTCGTTATCGCGCGTGTTCTGAGTAAATGATTGCGTGTGGTGAGTCGCATGAGTGCACTTTATGACGCCAATTAGATAACGGATTGTTCTTTTCGAAGGCGCTCCTTCTGCAGAGAGAGGGAGAGGCTTTTGAACCTTTTAACGAATCCAACCTCGCCAGTGTTTGTTATTTCCGAAATTCCAGTCACCGCGGCGGCATTTGTATGCCGCCGCCGATTTCGTTCAGCTGTTTTCTTTTAAATTATTATTTTCGCCGTAAATATTTAAAAAGAATTTGCGGAGTCGGGTTCATTTTCCATAAGCTTTTCATGTTAGTTTATCGGTCATGGCGCGAATTATGTCGACGGCGTTTCCCTAATTAGCCTCTTTTCTCTCTATCTCTCTCTCCGATAAACAGAATCCCCCTAAAAATGCTGAGAGAGTGGTTCGCTTGACTAATTGGCCGAATATTTCGACGTGAAATTGAAAATTAAAACAGGTACTCGTTTAAGGAGTTCTTTATCGTAATCTCGGGACGGAAGTAAACCCAAAATTAATTTTGCTAGTTCCAACGTACGAGTTATTCCACGCATAACATTTGAAATAAAAAAATCTGATGTGGCTAACACGACTTTCTCCATATTTGGGGTATAGATATTTAAATTATTATGAATAGCATTATGAGGCAAAATTATCATTTCGTATCGTAAAAGAAAACAGTCGTCCTTATTGCCGTAAATTAGGTATATTTTGAATATGTTTACAAAATTCACCGTTACATGGTGGTGGCGCTATATACTGGAAATTACGAAAAAGTTGAATATCTCCGAAATGGATGGTTCTACGAAAATTTGTTTCAAACAAAACTTGGAAGAAATATTATTCTCTACAACATTGGTCCTCACGAAGATTACCAATGACGGAAATGACGGGAACTGAAAAAACGATTATTTATAAATAATTCCTAAACAATAACTGCTATAGAAAATTGTTTCAAATGAAAGTTGTAAGAAATTACATTCTCTATAAAATTTTTATAGAATTGTTTATACAATAATGATGTTTTAACAGAGAAATATCGCAAAAACCGAATCGGGTTTCGAATAAACCTCGACTTCCGGTTAACCGTTATTGTCCAAAAACTAATCGGTTCTTTGTGCTCAAGCTGAAGTGTTATATATGAAATTTGATATTAATATGACAAGTACTTTTTGAGTTAGAGCGCCCACAGTCACATCCATCCAGCCATCCACACACGCATAAACACACACATCATTCCGAAAATAGTCTAAACGTGTTCTAGGGACCTCAAAACGTGTATTTCCGTTGAAATCTCGAAGTCGACTTTTTTCGTGATCACAATATTTTCCAATACTACCTATGGAGAAAGTAAAAAGACGAAACGACGTAAATATATCGCACCTTTTATTTGCATGCCAATCAACAAAACATTTTTAAATTAGAAACATCTGAACGAGATGAGCACATTTGTAAAATAAATTCAGCTAACATATTAGTATTTCACAGACGAATTTTGATAAATAATCAAAAGAGAGATTGAAAATATTATACATTTTTGTGCAAAATACGGATTGCGCTCGTCAAAAAATGACAATGGAGTCTTGCGAGCAGAGAGTACCGAGGTCACAACTTCGAGGAGAGCGATACAATACCAAAAATCCTTCTTAAACTCAAGCACGGAAAGACAGGCTGAGATCAGAGCGAATCTTAGTCGCGAGCGATCAATGATGATCGTCTCTCAAATCACGCCATTCCATTCTCGAATTCCCCATCCGTTTCCCTCGCAAGAACTACAATCGCCGCTCCCGACACGGATTCGAATCTCTTTGGCAGTCGCGCGTGCCCTCCGACCTTCCACCGCCCACCCACGCCCTCTCCACCCTCCCCCTTCTCCTTTACGACCCCACCCCCTTTCGCTTTTCATTCGACGACGTTCCTCGGGAATATCCCCGCATACCGGAGCCCACTCGGGATCTCGAGTTATTTGGGCCCGTGGCATGCGAGCCGCAAAAGGTGCGGGGCGGAGGAAGGGGGCGGGAAAGAGAGATGGAGGGGCGGAAGAAGAAACGGGGGTCGCGGAATGCCTACGTTGGAGAATCCCCTAGGAAGTTCGGCTCATCCCTCGCAAAATGAGTCTCTACCCCCCCCCCCCCCCTCCACCCCCAAACGACCTCCCTCCGCCACCTTTCTCGGCCCCCGTTCCCTCCCGTCGAAAAGGGAGAGAGGGAGCCCCGCCCCCGAACGAGGGACCCCCGGGTGCCACCCCCGATCGAAGGAACTTATAGGGACCCGATTTCGCGAATCCCTTCATCTAAAAGATGAATACTCTCTGCCCCCCCCCTTTCTCCCCGTCCCCCTTTCTCCCCGTCCCCCTTTCTTCCCGTCCCCCTTTCTTCCCATCCTCTTTTTGAGTTTTACTAGGGAAATCAATCCGATCTGCGGAGGAATAGGGATCTTTTTCTCCCTCCGTCCCTTGGAAACGAGGAAAATTGAGTTTCAGCTCCAGACTCGACATATGTACGTGCAAGAGGAAAGTGGTTTCCCTTTCTCTCTTCACTTTCTCTCCATTTCCATCTCCCATTCCTTGCTTCTCTGCGCTCTCCCGTCCGTGGGATTTTCATCGCATCGCATATTTTTCTTCCTTTTTCCTTCCCTTTTATATGCACACTACGGCAAATGTTGGTTTCCAGTCCATAATCCTGGGCGAAATGCCGGTTTCCAATTCCGCCTCGGGGATGAGAGAGAGAGAGGAAGTAAGATAGAAGAAATAGAAAGAAGGCGAGGTCGGAATATTTTACGTATCATTTGTGTTGAATCGTGATATGTATATATGGAATTATTAAACCCTATAAAGATGTAGCTGATGTCCGTTTAAGAGAATTAATTCGATGCAAGCAATATAAACATAAGGTTCTACATTAACGTGTAACATATTGAAGTAAGAAGTCTCAAAATGATCTCGAAGACGATTTATTTTTTTCATCTAAATAACTAACTATAATTAATAGTTTTAAAAAATGGAGAAAGTAGAGCTTATCCCTCACATTCTAAAAGTGGCCCGAAAGCCCTATTCTTCAATCGGAATTATCTTGCGCGAAAAATGTACAAATGGCTGAAATAAGTGGAGCCTCACCCTTACGAAGGGCTTAACCTGCATTGTATGAGGGAAAGTGCCAATAAGTGATAGGGAAGACGTGGTCATCGAGCGATCTTTAATCGTATTCTCCTTCCACTTTGCAGGGCACACCCAGCAAAGGTTTCCGCACACCAGCGTTCTGCAGATCCGCGCCAAGATGGCGCAGAAGTGCAAAGACTGCCGCACCACCATGAGGAAGAAGCACCGAAACAGCGCTGCCGCCGCGGCCGCAGTCGGGGGCGGCGCGCCTCCCCAGCCGAACAGCATGGGGGGCCACCTGATGGCGGTGACCAAAGTGGAGGGTGGGGGCCACATCCCCTCCCCCCACGGACACCCAGCCCACGGAGGCCACCACAACCCCCAGGGACACCCGGGACAGCACCAGCCGCAACCGCCACCTCCTCCGCCGCCCCCGCAACCCAGGTCCATAGACCAGCCGGTTTTCCCCGAGAGCAGGCCCCCGAGCGACCTGGATAGCGTCTGACGCGCGACACGCCGTTGCAACAGCGGCGGACGCCGGAAGCGACGGCGTCAGCGCCTAGACTCGGCCTCCTCGTCGTCGTCGAGTGAGTCGCCCGCCCCGGGGGCAGGATGTGCCACGGCGGTGGCCGTGGACCCATTCCACGTGGAATGGTCGGAAGCGGCCACGCGGTGCTACGCGTGCCTGTCCTGAGGTGCGGTCAAGATGGCGGGCTTTCGCGTGCTCGAAGCGAAGGCCAATCGCAGAATGAGGCATTCCCAGAAAAATATCGACGCATCGTTTTTAATTGTAACCGTTTTGTTATAGGACACGTTAAAATTTTTTTTCGTCTTTCTCGTTTACTCGGGAAAAGTGAAGTTTTTTTTATTAGCAGAGAAGGGATTTTGAAGCTCTTCCCCGACCCCGCTCTCCGTTCCTTTTTCGTTGACAATAGGAAGGAAACTAATTGAGACTAGGAGGTGTGTGATAGTGCAATAAAGTGAGAAGAGTACTTTTACCACAAACAGCTTTCTGTGAAGTAAGAAGTTGGATTACGAGACCATACGGAGGAGAGATTCTGCATCGTTCCTGACTTGATTACTATAAACTGTGATAGATGGAATTGTGTCCAAACTGGTACACATTGTTTGTCCACGGTTTGACATGCGCTTCTCGGCGGCTGTTGTACATATTTAAATGGATGTCATACTTGACGAAAATAAAATTTCTTTATTTCAAATTCAAAATTATAATATTCTGAATATCTCAACTGATAAATAAACAAACTGATTTCTCAAAATTGAGGAAGTACACTTTTAGCTCCAAGCAAAGCGTACTTAAATGACCGAGATGCCTCGCCTCGAATTTAGATCACCGTTCGATTTGCAGAGCAGTTAGCAGCCGAGATGCGCATGTGTCCGCCTTTGACGCGTACTGTTTATTCATTTATTTTGGTGCAAAAGTGAAGCTTGTTTCACTAATTTGTAGCAGTGATGTATTCCGTTTGTGATTCATTTCCCGCAAGTTAATCTGGCAAAAGAGAAGAATTTTTCCTGCCTATATTTGTACAGAAACTTTTGCCCTTTTAAGAGCTACCTGAGAAAGGTAGAGGTGAGAAATACAAAGAGCCGTACTTAAAAATACAGAACAAATATTCTTTCATTTATTAGAGTAACCGAAATCCTTTACGAGGTATATACGTATGTATATGTGTGTGTTTATATATATATATATAGTAAGGATTATCTGTGCCCTACTGGATGACACCCCCATCCCCTACTTCGACAGTGGGAGTTAGAGCCCACATCTTTCTCCTTGACTCTTTCTCTTTATATATATATATATATATATACACACAGGGTCATCCATTTAAAATGCAACCCACTAATTTATATAAATATTTAATTACATTACAAAATCCTGTAAATCGCTACAACAACAATGTAATAACACTGAACAGTCTGTAGTTATCTACAACAATTGCTCAAAGTGTCCTCCTTGCTGTTCAAGACAAGCAGTTGCTCGCTTTAATGTGTTCCATGCAACACGGTGCAGAGTTGCTTAGTCAACTGAACAAATACAGGCTTCAATGTTTCTCTTTAGTTCATCAATGTTACGTGGGTTGTTTTGGAAATCCCGGCGTAGAATGATAGGATATAGGAGGATACTAATGTTTGGCCCAAGCTACAATAGTTGGAGAGCTGATATATGGTACATAGGTAAGTTTGGTCACAAAACTGCCAGAATAACTGGAAAACTGCAACAATATTTATTTTCTTGGCCGTTAAAAATTATAAACATTTAAAAGAACATTTCGTGGTTTAGGTACTTCTAAATGTGGCACAATGCTGAAATTTTTTTAATGGTAGAAATTACGAAAAACGGGATTATAGAAATTTGAAAATTTTTATTCGTTCGGCCGTAGAAAATTCTTAAATGTTAAACAAATTAATGTTTATGTGCTTTCTGAAGATCCAGGAAGCTGAACATTTTAACAAAGTTAGGAAATAATGTTCCGGTGGTAAGTAACATTGAAAATTTCATAAAAGTTTTATATTGTGGCTGTTAAAAATTTATAAAATTTAAACAATTAAATTCATATAAGTGCACTTCCAGAGGTGCTATATCGATGATATTTTGCATAAATGTGAGGTATTCGAAACAAATGCTAAAAACAAATGATTTATAACTATACATTTTAGGGGTTGTTTTTACCCCAATATTGACCATAAGGAAAAACACGTAAATCGGCGAGAAGGTGCGAACTGTGGCGTTTAAAAATTATTTTATTTATATATATATATCCCTTCCAACTGCCTGACTTCACTGCCTCAAAGTCGGCGGAAGGGTGTAAACGGAGGCTAAAGGGCGAAGAACAGTGGTGTCCTCGGACACTGGTAGGTTCAACCATGCTGTGAAGTCTTTCTGCAATATCTCCGGCCAAAGTGAAAGAGGTACTCACCAACCCGCTCTGGGCCAGCGTGGTGTTTTAAGGCCCACAATCCCCCCATGACATGTACACCCATACAAAACGGCCCTCATTCTCCGGAGGCTGGATTGCCTCTGACAGTGGCAGTGGTCAGGAACAAGGCGTGAAGGCAGAGGGTGCTAAGAATCCCCGGAGGTTAAACGCCCACTGCCACTCTATCTCATCCTTACCCAATTCCTTTAACCTCAACCTAACTACCTTTAACTGCCGGACTTTGTCCAGTGAAGATAAACTTCAAGAGCTCCAAGAACAACTGCAGAAGATCAAGTGGGACATTTTAGGGCTTAGTGAGGTGAGAAGAAAAGGTGAAGACCTATTGGAGTTGAAGAGTGGACATATTTTTTATTACAGGGGAACTGACACAGGAAGAACAGGAGGAGTTGGATTCATCATGAACAAAAAATTGAAGAATAATATCGTGGAAATGGAAAGTTCATCCGAGCGGGCAGCTAGACTAGTGCTTCAAATAAATAAAAGATATCAACTTCAAATAGTCCAAGTTTACGCGCCAACATCATCATACTCGGATGAGGTAGTGGAAGATTTCTACCAAGAAGTTGGGGAACTGCACGACAAAGGAAACTACCATCTAAAAGTGGTCATGGGTGATTTCAATGCCAAGGTAGGAGAACAAAAGGAAGACGACAGCGCAGTTGGAAAATGGGGCTATGGAGACAGAAATGAACGAGGGGACCGACTTGTAGACTTTGCTGAATGTACTAATCTATATACAATGAACACTTTCTTCAAAAAGAGTCCCAATAGAAAATGGACCTGGAAAGGACCCAATGGTACTAAAAACGAAATTGACTACATACTAGTCAATAAGAAGCAATTGGCTGAAGACTTCCGTCCTCAACCAGTTTAAAACTGGAAGCGACCATCGCTTGGTAAGATGCAGAATAAAATTCAACTCAAAGTTAGAAAGACAGAAGCTTATGAAGAAGAAGCCTAAGTCTATTATCAACACGCAGGTGCTAAAAGAACGAAAAGAATTTCAGCTCCAACTGAAAAATCGATTCAGTGCACTGGAAGACCAAGAAGTTGAATCCCAATTTATAGAGATACTCAAGGAAACTGCTGAAGAAATAGGCGGAACAGTTAAAACAAAGCCAGAGAAAAAGTTGACCGATAAAACAAGACTGCTGATGGAAAAAAGAAGGAAAATGATAATTACTAAAGATCCTAAAGAAATGATCCATTTTGCAGAACTAAACAAAACTATAAGGAAGTGCATCAAGGAAGATGTGAAAAAATATAATTATGAGCTAATTGAGAAAGCCATAGAAAACAATAGAAGTTACAAGAAAATGAAGCAACATCTCTCGATCGGAAAGAGACAGCTGGTGGCCCTGGTGCTAGCAGACTGCTCCATAACACATAGTAGGAAACTAATCCTGATACGGGTACAAGAATTTTACACCAAGCTGTATGAGGATCCTCTAGGAAATGAGGAAGTAAATGATGATGGAAACATGCCCACCGAAGAGGTCCCAGATATCCTTCCGGAAGGTTGGACTAATTAACATGTTGCAAAGCATATAATATCGATAGCACTCATATTGCAGGGGGGAAAATTTAATAATTCGTAAAAAAAATTACACATTATAGGATCGAGAGACGAGTATGCAGGCCCGCAACTCTAAGAGTTTGTATTAAACCAGATATGAGGAACTCAGGAGGAGCAGCCTCTGCTCCTGTCTGCAGTTGAGGGGACCCCAAATTATCCAAATGTTTGGTGGAATAGAGAAAATCCTGGGTGTGCGCCTGCGTGTACGCCAAGAAATTCAAAGCTATTTCAACTGATCGTCAAGGGAAGATGGAAAAAAAATCCCGTTCTGGAGTCAGAGAACTTCATTTTTGCTTCAGCGAATATATTATACGATTATCGAAATTGTAATTCTAGTACATATATGGTCGAATTACTGGGGTTTCCCTGTTTGTGCGCGAATTTGTCTCATCTGTAAAAATAATATTGCATTGCTAAAGAGAAAGAGTTAGTGGGAGAGAGGAATCGAGGGAACGATGAACATAAGAACGAATTACGTGTCACAAACACGAAAAGTTGTGAATTCGGTAAGAAGTAAGAAATAAAACGAGGATTAAGGTTTGGATGGAAGAGAGGGAAGACGCGTGGGAGGTAAAAGAGATTGATGAGGGGCATGGCGGGAAGCAGTGGGAGGTGAAGGGTGAGATCGCGGAGTAGAGCCAATAAATAGCACGAGGAGGATCCTCAGCAATTCCCTTTTTACGGCGCAATCAATGTTTCCACTGGCTAGATAGGACTTCAGGGTGCGAGATTAATGAAGATGGATGACGAGGGAAAAAACCTTGATGAAAATGAAGGAATCCCTAAATAGAGATATGTAGTAGAATTCAGACTCTGAAATGAGATTTTAAGTGCGGAAGAACGCGAGAAAAGAAGTGATATATACCAGTGGTTCTCAACCGGGGGTCCGTATATTGTCTCCAGGGGGTCCGCGAGTTGATTTTGGTACCTTATATATTAAAACGATGCATGATTTTCCTTAAGATTAATTTTGACCGTTTAGAGTGGTTGGATAACGTTTGGAAATGTCTTAAAAGAAAGGTCTCATAGCATAGATTACATTCTTCATTACATTAAGTAAGATCTAGACTCCTATCCAGTGGATTTTAGAAATTTTAGGCAGATGGGCAGGGACGAGATGAATGAATGAAAAATATTCAAGAGCAAAATCCCATTAGCCTTCTAGCTATGTCATTTTAGTGTGTGTTTTTAAAACAGTAGAAACCGTATGTACTATTTGCTGTAAACTGAATTTGTGACCTCTCTTGTAGAAATATTATTTGTCAAGACTACTATATTTCATGAAGAGATTAGGTCTGTGTCCCAACCAACAAAGCATTATTCGCGTCCAAGGAATGGAAGCAAATTAGCTTTGAGTATATAGGAATATCAAGATTGGTTACCCCCGTAAGTTAGATATTCTATTTTTCGCTTATGGCAACTTCTTAGTTGTATAAGGTTCTAATAAAAATGTAAATTTTGGTTCTTTTTTATATTTATATTTCAGCGTAAAAAAACTTAAGCTTTTACTCTATTTAAACAACATTTTTGAACTTTTAATGGGAAGGGGATCCGCAGAAATTGTGATTCGTAGGGGGTCCGCGGCTTCAGAAAAGTTGATGTAGGTGGTCCGCGGCTACAGAAAGGTTGATATATATACTATATCTAATAAAAATAGGAGAAAGTAATTACCCATACATTAAAAAAACAGCAAACTACATAGAGATACGTATACATACTGATAAAATGTGAAAGTCTTCAGGAGTTCGTAAGAGACATCAACATACATTACTCCTCTCTATAATGCCTACCTACTTAAAGAAACTGCAGATGACTTCCGGTGGCTAGATCTTCTGCGTTCGCGTTGTCTTAATTAATATTATAGAGCCGAAATTCTTTTTCCTATGGAAGTGCGTTTCGATTTAATTCGTTGTAAGTTTATTTCCGTGCACTCGCAATATCGAAGTAAAAGAATCTCAAATGTCTTTTTCTCTCAGAACGATCTTATCGCTATCGATGGTCTCAATTACTCACGAATAAAGTCGTTTGTCTGTCTGTCGCTTCGCTCTGCTAGCGAGTTGTACAAATTCTTCACAGATATGGAGGAACGCCATCGACAGATAAGAGCTGCTAAATTTTTGAATAACTCGAAGTCGTTAAAAACATAATTCATTCACAGCAAATTTAAAAAAATGGATTGAAAGGCCGGTTAAGGCCAATTTATTCCTTTGCAGTTAGGTCACGACGATTGTGCTATTTTTACCAGTTTCGTTTCTTCGATTAGAACGAGTGTGGACTATAATAATAGATCCTTTTGATAAAATAAGGAATTCGAATGACGCTTTGGTCGTTTGTTTTCACCTCTTCGTCTCGCATCACACAAACCGAGAATTCCCAACCGCTTTTCTCGCGCGACGCACTTTGCGACGAGCGAGATATCGCGATGGACGCAGATAAGCGAGGACGGAATCCTCTCGAGCGAGAATAGGCTTGGGGAGGGGAAAAGAAAAACGCTCACCACCACAACACGAAGCGGTTTCTGGACTTCACTCAGCCAGATACTCACTGCATTTAAAAATAAAGGTCTTTCGTTTTTTCTGAACAAACGCTTCAAAACACTAATCTTTCGAAGACGTGGCTGTGTCGTAGTTTTTCCTGCCACTCAACGATAAATAGAAAAAATCCACCGAATGTAATTATCAATGAGATTAAATTCAGTAGTATTTCAGAAACATTATATGCGTCCAATGGGTTTGATTTTGTTTTTCTTCGGTAGCAAACCTCGCCAACTGCAGACTGAGAACCTAAGATGAAAAAAACCTAATCCGAATTCAGAGGCTCGTGTGTTTGCACAATGTGTTAACATTACCCGAACTTCTATGTGAATTAATAAGATTCTATGTATAAAAAATTTTAGGCCAATAAAGCGTAATTCATCAGTGATTGTTATGCACAAAGGCATAAAGTCCTATTTTCAGTCGAAAATTTCATAAAATAGCACTAAATGAAGTAACGCATCAGATCTTTCAAAAATCCGTTGCCAAAGCCATTGTTTGAGTCTAATCACGGCAACGTTTTGGTGCAAAATCGTTTCAAATTTAATACAATTGCATTTCATCAATTTGGCATAATCCTCATTATCTGAATGAGCACATAAGGTTTCGCCTATTACCGCAAACGTGTTAACGATTCCAATTCCAACGTAATATGGGGCAAAGCGCGATCAATTTGGTGAAATACATTGAAAGAGCTCGAAGGGTATCGAGTGAAAGGAAACAACAACGCATTTTCGCGGAGTCCTAACGACATTCGCATCGCTATTCCCTTTCGAAAAGGAATTAAGTAGTTCGGATGTCGTATTCTTAGGGTGCGGATAAAACTCCTCTGCGAGTGTCGGCAGAAAGAGTGTAATTTGTGGGACCTTGAGACTTCAAACGACTCTATAACGCTAGCAGGATTCTCAGCCTTAATCACAAAGCAAGGGAGGATAGAAACCCGGTGCCGGCATTAGCCTACTCTTAACGAGAAAACACCAAAGGAACCAACGGCTTTACGTCCCTTCCGAAAGACGGAGCGCTGATTCGCGTGCTCTCCTCTAAACGAGCAAAAATCCTACAGGGTGACCCACGAAATGATCCCCTATTTGTTTTTTCAATAAAATAGCAACTATGTTACGGACGGAGCTTGAATCGCGTGAGTGAATGCACTAGTTCATAATAATATGAACATTCACGCGATTCAATCTCCGTCCGTAACATAGTCGCTACTTTACTGAAAAAACAAATAGGGGATCATTTTGTGGGCCACCTTGTATGTACTTTCGCAGGATCTGTACCCAGTGCGCAACGGGTATGCTAAGCGTAGCAGGCCAACGCCCTCGCCACTACGCCACGGCTCCCCCTAGAAAGAGGACGAAGGGACTATGGCGGCGAAGAGACGCCATCAGTCTTTCCATAAAGGACCCCTCGTCTCTTGTAAGGCCTTCCACCTTATCACGCACCTCTAACCCGCATGCACCCGGCGACGGTATATGCTAACAAAGCCTTCCGCCAGTTAAATCCTTTGCTGCCCAACCTAAACAAACTAAGAGAGAGATGGAAAAAATGACTAGCGTGCGTGCGACCGTCTCTCCCGACGCTAACTCCGCCGAACACGTTAGATAAATAAGGGAAAGGCTCAGGAAACGTTACGTAATAGTACGGCGAGTTTCTTATTTTAGCTAACTGACGCGCGACACACAATTTGTATGGAGAGAATTCACTATTCCTGGGTAAGAGACGACGAGATTAATGAATGACTCCTCCGCTGCTAACATAAATGAACGCTATGTTAGCAATTGTGAGGACATGAAAACAGGAAAATAACACGCACGGAAATAAAGGGAACATTTATTTGTAAATCACCGAACGAGACATGGAAAATAACAGCACGCTCATGAAAATCGCATCCGAATGCAACGATATTTTTTCATCAAGCTTATTGTTAGAAGCAAGCTAAAGAATTGTTAAAATGACGGAACATTTAATTACAATATATCAATTTACGATGAAACGACGCCGACTTCCGAGAAAATTCTAACACACGAAAGATCTAGGGTAGTGATGGAGAACCTTCTATTGACCGCGTGCCAATATTACTGAAATTGTCGAATCTTTTTCGCCTCGCGTGCCACAAAAGTCGTTGATTTTTTTGTGTGCCAACTAAATGAAATACGTGATCAAGACATAAGAGATTTAAATTTGTACCCATAAAACTAATGTTTAGAATAGTTAACTAAATGAACTAAACCAGTACGATAAATGCTTGATTGGTTTTCGGCTTTCGTTGGTGTACCAACCAAAATCCTCTTGCGTGCCACTTACGGTACGCGTATCATAGATCACTGATCTAGGCCGAATTCCAAATGATTGCGCATTTTCAAATAACGCAAGAAATAAATAAAATATACGGTAGCAGCGGTTGGGAAATGACGATACCTTTGACTAAATGGATTAACTAAACATAAATCTAATGCCTATGATTTTTTAAAATGATAAACGAAAAACTATTTCCACGAGATTAAGTGACGACTTTTCAAGTACAGGCCATTCCCGACTTACGACTCTTATGCGTTCCTGAAAATCTCATTGTTAGTCGAATATCAATTTCCCATAAACTTACATGTTATAAATTGAGATACGTTCTAGGACCTCGGAAAAAATATGCACAAAGCCTTATTTAGGCTATAAATTAATAGTTTAGAACCAAAGAGTGTTATACGTTGTACAATAAACATTTTTAAGACTTAACAATCAATAAATCAATGCCTACAATGCGGACGAGTCGTATAGCCGAAAATACGCAGAAGAAAGTAGGCTCGGAGCACATCGGATGTCATATGTCCGGGGTAAGATGTTGAATGTCGATTTTTGAGGTATCGATGTATTAATGCCGTAAGTCGAAACATCGTAAGCTGTGAATAGCAGATGGCCTCGGTCAGGTTAATCCGAATCGGTTAAAACAATACACTCCTGACAAAAAACATACGAGGATTTATGAGCCATAACCTCTGACCTCTCCTACGCAATACATATAGGAGCTTTCAACGCAACCATCGCGTTCGCTAAAGCGGCAAAATCCTGAAAGGCTGACTTCACCGCGGAAAAAGGTTTTGTTGCACGGCGTATCTCAATCGGTTCAATCAGAGGTGTACCTAAGCGATATGGCGCCTATGGCAAGATTTTAGGAAATACCTCGGTTGTGTAGGATATAATTTTTTCTGAGTTTTACTAAATAATTAATAGTATTTTTATTACATATAAATTAACGTTTGAGTATTAAAATAATACTTATTTATGGGAAAATAAAATTTGGCACTTCTTTCGGGAAGGTTTGGCGCCTTTTGCAAGCGGCGCTTTTGGAAAATATCACCTTCGCCATACCCTAGTTACGGCACCGGGTTCAAGCATTCAGATTATGGCAGTGGTTTCCAACCCATAGGCCTCAAAAGGCCTTTACTATGTTATTTTTGCGTATTACTCAAATGATAATGACTTTCCATCACGTTTTCAGAGAAATCGAATAATATAATACTGCGTCTGCTTCTTTGTTTTATAGGATTGGGTCGCATAGACGGGCTAAATACCTAGAAAATTACCTAAATAAATGATCATCAACACAGAAATCATTTTCAATACTTATAGGTATAGCGAAAAGATGTGAGCATATATTGGGGATTTGTTTCATTATTAATTTTCAAGTAAGTAAATAAAATACATCTAACTTTTCAACGGACGATTAAAATTTTGAATTTATGAACAAACTAAATCTTGAATTAAGAAAGGTTAGAAATAACATCGAATCTTTAATTGTATAATTTTCAATTAACTTCAATTAAAAATTAGCATAGACCATCTTCGAAGATCATAAGTTAATCTATAATAAATAAACTATTATATAATACAAAACTAGAAACTAATATTATTAAAAATACAGAATACGTAGCAACTGAGAATACTACAGCAGTAATTTATTCTCTCTCACTAACGCATTTACTCACGCACATTAACATTTGCAAAAGATGTCAACCGATATGCACAAGGTGGAAATTTCAGGGCATCGCTAGAGCGAACGTCGGCAAAGGCAGATTTAGTCGAGAACGTAATTTCCAACGAAAAGGGCGAAGATTACAATTCTAGAAAGGAAGCCATTCACCACGAGGCGATATTTCCTTTTCCACCATCCCTTCATTACGTTCAATTATCGGAAGAAGGAATCCTCCCGACACATCGCTTTCAGTTAATTCTGCCTATTACACGGAAACTCTTACCAGGCAAAAAATACACTCCGTGCCCTTCAGCACCTCCACATTCGCTTCGCACTCCGCGCGTCTTTTTTTTTGCGCCAAATCCGTTTCGATTCACTCGCATCCTGAGCGACACCACCGAGGACTCGACGAGCGAGTTTCCGAGATCTCCCTCCCTCTGGTTCCACGGGTGCAAACCCTTTCCCTCCTACGCGCCCTCTGTCCCACTCGCTCCATCGATCACAACATCGCTTCCCCCCCCCCTCCCCCCCACTTCCCCCTCCCCCTTACGCCCACACACACACACGCTCTCTCCTTCCTTTCTCTCTCTCTCCAGCTGAAAATGAAATCCCTCTTTTAAAGCGTGGCGAAGGCGTGCATTAGTCCCGAAAGAGGCGCGCACCGAGGATCCCCTAGAAAGGGGATGTGGAGGTGGGTTGGGGTGAGAGGAGGAGGAGGAGGGTTCTAAGGGCTTTTAGGGAGATAGCGTGCGTGTGTTTGTGAGAAGGTGTCGCGAATCGTCTTGCGGGTTGATATTTGCAGTTCATCGTGTCTTTAAGGAGGAGACGGAATGTTTTATGCAAATGAATGAACCTGTTGTGGGGGAAGCGACGCCGCCAAAGTCAACGAATGAGGTTAAAGGATTCCGTTTCATAAAATTAACGTGTCGTTCAAAGAGAGAGAGGGAGAGAGTAGATCGAAGTTGTTCCGCCGTCGCACTGTAGAGATAGACCCAAATTATCGCTTAATTTTTACGAAATTCTCCAAACATCGCATACTCGAATTCGAAAAATCTAAAAAGCAGCCATTCGAGATTAAGTAGGCCACCGAGGATATTCAGAGCGCTTCGCATCCAGAGATGGTGAAACCGGAGAAATTAAACGCAAAATATCGATTTGAAAATATCAATCCGTACACGGCATCGAAAAGTTGGAAATTAAACGTCAGTGAATAAAAAAGAGATGGATTAATCTCTCTGTGAAGCATGACTCGACAGCGTGTTATCGGCGAGAAAGACAATTCGAGTATCCCGTCAAAATCTCAAGCCTTCTTCCCGGGAAAAACGAGTACTCTTGGGTTAAAAAGTTTGGTAAAAAAATTCCGAAGTTTGGAATATTCTGATGATCGTCGCCTCTGACAATATAAGATATCTACAAAAGAGTGAATTCAGAAAGTAAATAGAAGTTAAGGTCTATCCATCACAGAAGGAATTTTCAGGAAAAATCTTTGATTAAAAAAGTGAAGGAATACTAGAGAGTGATAGTATAATTCATTAACATTTTTAAAGCATAAAGAGTCGTCGAAACGTAAAATGCACAAGTTCTCCCAGCCCTACATAGAGAGCAAATTCGTGGTGCGGTGGAGAGGAGAGAGAGAGAGGGAGGGAGAGGGAGGGAGGGAGAGGGAGGGAGGGAGAGGGAGGGAGGGAGAGGGAGGGAGAGGGAGGGAGGGAGGGAGAGGGAGGGAGGGAGGGAGAGGGAGGGAGGGAGAGGGAGGGAGAGGGAGGGAGGGAGAGGGAGGGAGAGGGAGGGAGGGAGAGGGAGGGAGAGGGAGGGAGGGAGAGGGAGGGAGGGAGAGGGAGGGAGGGAGAGGGAGGGAGGGACAGGGAGCGAGGGAGAGGGAGGGAGGAAGGGAGAGGGAGGGAGGAAGGGAGGGAGGGAGAGGGAGGGATGGAGAGGGAGGGAGGGGGAGAGAGAGAGAGGGAGGGAGAGAGAGAGAGGGAGGGAGAGAGAGAGAGAGAGGGAGGGAGAGAGGGAGGGAGAGAGGGAGCGAGAGAGAGTGGATAGAAGGGGAGAAAAGGGGATAGAGAGAGGGGGGGAGAGAAAGAGGAGAGGGAATGAGATTCAAGGGCACCTTGGCCTCGCATGTCACAGCGATGCACTCGCTCCTTGCGAATTTCTTCAATCTTATTACCCTTTAGAGAGGGAGCGAAAATGGGTTAGCGTTCCGAATGCTGTCGTTTCGCTGAATATACGGCAATTAGGGTCCAATCTACGCAAGTGGGATGCAAAGATCGAATAAGCGTCAAAAGAAACCGTCAAATGCGAGACGTATGGCTGCCATTGTGATCCGTAGCTCCGGCCACGCGGACAAAAAGGGATTCGAGATATATATATATATATATATATATATATATATATAATGTCAATATCCTCGGCCTCTGGGTTCGTCGCTAGTAGCACTTCGTCAGATGAAGAGAAGAATCGGAAGCGATATTCTTCTGAACCTTTCGAACGCCAGTTCCAATCTCGATCTTCGATTCATCCACGAATAAAATCCACTCGATTGGACTAATGCAATCGATCACTCGTCCATGCCATTCCCGCCTTCTTTCGAGAGAGAAATATAATCGAAAAAAGCAGACAACTTCGAAAAAATAAAAAAATCTCGCGATAAATAAATTTTGCGTAAAAACTTTCAAAACACGGTACAAAAATTTCATGTAAATAGATAGTAGTTAGCTCCTTGTTTGCAATTTGGATGTAACACCGTGAAAAGTAGGGCAAAGGACTAAAAAGCATCAAATTTTACAGGCAATGTGTGTTATTTAAGAAATAAAATTAAAATAACCTTATCGTTTTTACAATTAAAAGTAAATCGTGTTATAAATACCAATAAAAAGCTTTCCATCTATTTTCTCCTTTTTTCATTTCACGTCACAAAATACAAATTTTTATTCTCTCTCTCCTTATAGGTACCTCTCTCTCTGTCTCCCCTCTTCCATTTCTTTGTTAAATTTAGAAGCATTAAACTATCTTTCAAGGCATAAGCATTTATCATTTTTTAAATCTTGTAAAATCATTATTTTTTTTGACATTGACAAAATTTAAAACTAATTCGCCATGGATTCGGATTCTCTCTTCGAGACAAAAATGCTTCGTTCTAAAGGCTATACAATTGTCCAAGTCTTAAATTCGCATCTTGATTCTAATCAATTTAATAAAGCAATGTTTATTTAAAAATAAAATAGTTAATTCGCCACTATTCCACAGTTCAAGGCTTTCAGATTTTTTCTGACGCTTTCACGTTTGCTCCTGCTCCCAGCTACATTTAAAAAATTAATACATAGGATAACAAAAATGTCTGATCAGGATGTTTATTTATTGATCGATATTAGGACGAGATTGGCAAGCCTCTATTTCCATCTAATGCTGAGATGACTTGAATTGAAATAATTCAAATGCTGTTTCATAAAAATTGATACTTGTTTAGAGTATTTATTATTTTACTTCATTTTTTCCGTGTCTACCATGAATACGTATATGAATATATCTTCAAAAAATAATTCTTTTGATGAATAGTTAAAACGCAACATGGTGAACCGCGTTCGGTGTTCAATTTATTTTTCATAGATTGATTCTCTTGGAGGAATTAACATTCCACTCTACTAGGGACACTTGCGTTACCCCTATATGAGTTCAATATCGATACTTCAGTTCCAATACTTCGATAGTTTGGCATCGATACTTCGTTTCCAATATTTTCATGATATCGTTACTTTGGCAGTGCAGGGGTATCGTAACAAGTAGCATGTGTCCTTCGATTTTCTTAAAATTGCTAGATATATGTCCCCTCATAAAATTTTATAGGATTTGTAAATCTTCAAGGCTCTTCGCCTATCCATACTAGGGGTCGGCACTAAACATCGATGTTTTTAAAACATCGATGTTTATCCATTGATATATCGATATTATTCCATCGATGTTAGCCCACCAATACTATCGAGGAAACATCGATGTTTCTTTACCGATGTTTTTTCCCTAGCCATTTATTTTAGTGAAAGGGTTAAGAACTTTATTTAGTTAGGTATTATTCTTTAAAGATACCCCCTAAAAGCAAATATTGGAAGTATTTCGATAGAAATTCTGACGGGACGGCTACATGCCGATTTTGCTCGAAGAAGTTAAAAATATCTGGTAACACGACAAATCTGAAACGTCATATTGACAACATTCATACAAAAGATATGATAGAGGAAGGAAGTTCAGGTTATTGTTTTATATTTGTGATTCTTATGATAGGTAACCTATCTTCCCATCAAATATAGTTGTTTTTAAGTATAATATAGGTGCTAAAGCTGCCGCTTGTTTCTACGCAAATCCAGCAGCAAGAAACATAGAACATCTGAAGCTCATGCACAAGACAAAAACACCGATGA
Organism: Uropetala carovei; assembly: GCA_036926305.1. NCBI lineage: Eukaryota > Metazoa > Arthropoda > Insecta > Odonata > Petaluridae > Uropetala > Uropetala carovei. Next base: position 191,168 of record JAXCHB010000252.1, on the reverse strand, counting down.
ATTATCGCAACCAGGACCATCAGGTTTGACAAGTACTGCTCCAAGTGTTGCTACAAGTACTTCAAAGGAACAAAAAACTGTGGTAGAATCGTTTAAAGAGATTTCTAATTTCGGGGAAGTAACCCAACTTATCGACGCCATTGCATATATGATTTGTCATGACTGTCAGCCATTTTCAATTCTTGAAAATAAAGGATTCAGGAAGGCGATGAAGACTGCAACACCACTTTTTAAGATGCCTTCTGCAAGAACTGTCAAGCGTCACATTACCGAGAAATATGAACTCATTTCAGCTATGTTCAAAAAAAGGTTATCGCAAGTCAATTCATATAGCCTACCTACGGATATTTGGACAGGAATTATGCAAACGAGGGGCTTCCTTGGCATTACTATTCACTTTGTTGAAAACAGTAACTTACATTCTGCGGTGTTCAAGGGCGGATCCAGAAACTTCTTAAGGGGGAGGGGGGGCGATCGCCCCTACACCTATCGAATCCGCCCCTCCCAACTGACCTATATTTTGAAAATCCCTACCACCTAATCTGCGGCGTATAATTGAGGATTTTTGCACGGAATGAATTTAAGAAAGCGCCCAGTGGAGTGCAATGGGGTTATCCAAGGAGGGGGCGATCGCCCCCCCCCCCTCCTGGATCCGCCACTGGCGGTGTGAGGAGTTCACGAATTAGACGAAAGGCATACAGGTGAATATATAGCGGATACGATTAAAGCTACTTGCCAAGAGTGGGGGTTGCAAGAAAGTAGTGTCAGCTATTATTACAGACAGTGGAGCAAACATGCTCAAAGCAGCAGAACTAACTTTTGGCAAAAGAAGACACATACCTTGCTTTGCTCATACCCTGAATTTGGTAGCTGAAAAGTCCACCGAAAACACACCAGGGCTTACGGATCTCCTAAGTAAAGTGAAAACAATTGTTACCTGATTTAAGCACAGTGTAATAGCAAGCGATGAACTAAGAAAATCTTCCGACCCACCTAAAAAACTAATTCAAGACGTGTCTACCAGATGGAATTCTAAATATTATATGTTGGAAAGATTTCTGGAACTTCGTACTGCAATTACTGAGATAATAAATCGTCATATCACAGCTCCTGCAATGCTGACAGCTCTAGAGCTGGAATATATAACCGAGGTATGCACAGTTTTACGGCCTCTTGAAGCAGCAACAAAAGAGATTTGTGGTGATAAATACACCACCAGCAGTTTGGTAATACCCATGATTGTCTTAAAAAACAGACATTAAAAATAATACCTCAACATCAAATGGGACTTGACCTCAAAACTGCCTTGTTGGTTGAGTGTAAAAAGAGACTCTCTGATGCACAGCACGTCTCTATTCTGGCAGTATCAACCCTTCTTGATCCAAGGTTTAAAAAAATCCATTTCGAGGACCCGCTAGCAGTCTCCAAGGCAGTTCAAATTTTAGAGGAGATAAAAAAATACAAACCAGCAGTTTGGAATCAGAATCCTCTTGACTCCGACCAGTCAATCGCTTCAACCGGTGACACATTCAATTTCTGGAGCGATCACCACAAAGTTGTGAGGAACAATTGGGAGAAGCACACTCACAAATGCAAAGGACAACGAGATTCTGAGCAGCCAGAAGAGATAAATAGATTTAAAATATTTTTACTGGTTGTTATGAAACTCCCCTTTTTCTTTCCCTGTTTATCCGATTTGGAAAAAGGATGCTCTTTTCATTTTGTTATTTTTTCTAGGTTTAGCCATTTGATATATTGTATTTTATTGGAAAATAAACTTTATTATATATATATATGTGTGTGTGTGTATATTATGGTTAATTCATTACCACCTATAGTGCTTTTATGAACTTTACCAGAACATCGATGTTTGGGTGTCGATATTATCGAGACCCAACACCGATGTATGTACATAGTGATGGGCAAAACCGACTAATAATTATCGACTAAGTCGATTATTTGAAAAAACCGACTAAATCGATTTTTTAGAATTATTCGATTTAATTAGTCGTTTCACATCCGAATGAATTCAAGAACGACTAATTCGAATAAGATTAGTCGGATTTTGTAGTCGTTTTCCAGCGCTATCTGCACGGCCGTCCACCGAATTTACAATGTTATCTGTCGTTTTCATCCACTACCAACTAACTCACTTGTAAACTGTATAATGTAGGATACATAAACTATGTAATGACTATTAGAGTATTATAAATTTAATTGTATTGCGATCGGCTTACCATCTCTTGGGGTTCCGCGGAAAAAAATATTTGAATATAATGTTTCCGTGCCCAAAAAAGTTCGAGAACCCTTGCCATAGGACAATCAGGGAACATAATAGGAGAGTTTCAGTCCAGAGGAAAATTAGTGATGCTTTGGTGCCTCGCACCTCCACCCACATAGAAACTGGTATAGAATATTTTGTCTTGCATTTTTCGTTGCTTTTAAAATTACTTACAATTACCGTAGGGCGTTCTAGTAATTTTGATATCTTTGTATAATTCGTATTGTCTTATTTCAGGTATTTTTTGCATTCCTTTGGAATTATTTTTTCACATCATATATTTACAAATTTTGTGTGTGTAACTAAGTTTCATTGTTGTATCTTTTGTTTGTTTTTGTAAGTTTATATGTATATATCTTTATATGAGTTTATACGGAAGATTGGGGTTTAAAGCCTCAACCTCACCCATGTAAAGTAGATTAAATAACTAGGAAACTAAATTATGTACTCCTAACTACAATTCATTTTTGTATTTTTCTTTCAAAGTTCTACAACAGACTGAATTAATTAGAATAACGTTGTTGTTCAGATGAGTTGGTACTGCCAACTGAATAATATCGTTAGACAGCCGTGCAGATAACGCTAGAAAACGACTAATCTTATTCGAATAAATCGTTAGTTGGACGTGCAGATAGCGCTGGAAAACGACTAATCTTAACCGACTAATAACGTTATATAGTTAGCCGTACATATAGCGCTGGAAAACGACTTATCTTAACCGACTAATATCGTTATATAGTTGGCAGTACAGATAGCGCTGGAAAACGACTAATCTTAACCGACTAATAACGTTATATAGTTGGCAGTACAGATAGCACTGGAAAACGACTAATCTTAACCGACTAATATCGTTATATAGTTGGCCGGACAGATAGCACTGGAAAACGACTAATCTTAACCGACTAATATCGTTAGTCGGCCGTGCAGATAGCGCTGGAAAACGACTAAACTTATCCGACTAATATCGTTAGTCAGATGTGTGGCACTGAAAACCGACTAATAAATCGACTAATTAGTCGATTTTTTTGGTCGGCGATTCGACTATCAATCGATTTTTCTGTTAGTCGATTCGCCCATCACTATATGGACATTGATATTTGACATCGCTGTTTTCTTTAAGTGCCGACCCCTAGTTTAAAATGAAATGTACTGGACCATGAGTGTATCATACTGCACCTATAACGAGGTTAGGGAGACTACAATACCAACGGGAGAAGCGACTTCTAAACAAACCCAATGTAAACATTCGTGTGGATTACGGTCATTGTTACAACTTCATTTTATTCCATTCAACTGGGAACGACAAAACTTCTTTTTTATTATGATAGCCGTTATGAATTATCATAGATAAGTATAACACGCCATACCATAACATTACATTCCTAACTCTACTCAATATCTGACAGATAGTTATTAATATTATTGGTACCTCTTATTGGCCCAACAGATTAACGTTGGGCCTAACAAAAAATTGTTCAAAGTGTCATAATATTCCCCTCCACGGAAACTTTTAGTAAAAGGCGAAAAGCTTTTACGTTTGAAGGAAAATAATACCACCGAACACATCGCAGACCTGAGGTCCCGAATTTTACCTGCATCAAACTTCTCCTTGACGACTCTAATTTTACTTAATTTTTATTCGCAAGCTATGCATTCTGTCAATAAATTATTCGCAGTTTTTATAACATTGAGATTAAACCTTTGTTATGCATAGCAGATGCGATAAAAATAATGCATTTTCAATGCCATTTAAGTTATATTATAAATACTGTGACCATAGTTACCGTCCTGCCATTTATCGGCAGTAGGTATTGGGAATCTAGTTTTTAAAAAAATCGATAACCCCGAACACAATTCCACGAAATTTGAACCTAAAGTAACAAACGACCAGCAACGAAGAGATGTCTCCGTTTTGAAAAGATTGCCGCCAGGGGCGCAGGAATCAGCGCAGAAGCTGAAATGATAGACAAAGGAATCGAGAAATGGGCACACGCATGACGTCATCGCCGAACCTAGGACTATTTATCCCTTCCGAAACCACATCTTTTCTATGACCGTATGTGAACTTTCGACCATTAATTCAGACAGCGCGGTTCGATTCGTGATTAGGGAGAAAGGGAGACTCGCGAAATGAGGAGACGCTCTCCGGGCCACTAGAGGGGGGTCGCGGGTGCGGACGCCACGGCGAATTTGGGCCCGAGGGTGTTCCGATAACATTCACAATACTGGAAGGTCGAAAATGTTACGCCTGCGGCGAAGAACTCGTTTAATTAAAAATGTTGTTCATCACAAATAACAAATCATTCGCCCGCAGCCAATTTTCGAATATCAATAACTCCCGGTTGATTTTTTTAAATCGAGATAAAATTTTAATTTATTTTCGATCGTTAAAGTTACCATCGATCTTATGTTTATTCCAGAGGGATCCATTATGTACGAATACAAATAAAGATTGTTAATTATCATATGTAACCCCTACAAAAAAAGCTGTGATGTAAGAAAAAAGAAATTTTTTAAACAAAATGAAATATTTACTGTAAAACCCATGAACTCAGTGTGCGCGTGTGCGTATGCGTGTGCAAGACTCTCTTTGGCCGCCCGTGTGCATGCCTCTCATTTGCCGCCCTTTTTATGCGTTCTTCACAAAAATGAAAAAAAAACGCCAAATGGTTTGATAAATTTTCGTAGCCTATAAATATGAAAGAATATGCGACATACTAGACTACAATCCGCATTACTGTTAAAAATACTGTACGTGTCTGACGATTAATCGGCCGCCCCCGTTGTTTGGCCGACAGTGTGCGTCGCATACATCGCCTGACCTGCACTCAAACAAAAAGGAAACAGATAAACAGCAGAATTTAAAAAATTAGATTTTTCAAAAAAGGAAAGTAAAAGAACGTGACATCAAAAGTACATATCTTGGAATTGTCGATTCAAGCGACGACAGTAAATATTACTCTCCCATCTTGAAAACGCTCACATTGGATATTTGCCCAAAAACCATAGTATATAAACTTGTTTGTATAAATCCCAGCTGAATATTGATCCAACTCCAAAACAAATTTTCGCACGGATTCAACGGGAATCCAGAAGAACAGAAGAAACCAGACAAAAAAACCCATTTGAAGTTTTGAACATAACGCCACGCACGTCGCACGCGTGAACGCATCAGCATCAGTCGCGGCCGAGGTAGCGGGCGCCGATGTAACGCACCAACGTCACGCATTCACATCCATGGAAACAGCAAATACAGTGGAGATGAAAGGGTAGAACCCTTTCCCGAGAGGCGATATGTGGGAAACCACGAAGACGCGTTCTCCCAGAGAGACATACATAGAGAGCGAGTCGTATTGTGGAAACGCGTGTTTCGAGAGAGTGAGAGGGAGTGAGAGAGAGAGAGAGGGAGGGAAAGAGAGGGAGAGAGAGGGAGAGAGAGAGGGAGAGAGAGGGAGAGTGAGAGAGAGAGGGAGAGTGAGAGAGAGAGGGAGAGTGAGAGGGAGAGAGAGAGAGGGGAGAGAGAGGGGAGAGAGAGGGGGAGAGAGAGTGAGTGAGAATGAGAGAGAGAGGGAGGGAGGGAGGGAGACAGGGAGGGAACGAACGGAAAGATACACACATATCCTTATAACTTGCACGAATTTCTCTAACTTTCCCAAAAGGAACTTTATGCTAAAATTCGTAACTAGTTAGGAAAAATATAACACAAAAAGTGCTCATACGTCAAACCACTTCCTTTTTTATAATTTTAAGAAAATAGCTTCTAACAGGCTTCATAATATTCCTGATTGAAGTTTAACGTTTTCTCTCTAGCTCTCGTATCTCAATTTGCGTCAACAATTACTCACAGAATAATGTAATTTTTTCGATAATAAATATACGGTATAATAAAAAAGATATTGCGCTTGGGATTTTACGCGCAAAAATTCAAACTAAGTTACAAAGAAGCGCGCTATACGGAAACATTCGACTTTCTTCATGTAGGATATTCGACTGGTATTGATAAAAAGTGCGTTTATTACGAATTAAGTAATAATGAGATTTTCACTGGAGAGTCGAGTAAGAGGAAATATATACGATGCTGCTTCATAAGGGGCTGCAAGAAATACATTTATGCGACGGACTGAAGATCATCGATGATCGGAAGATGACGTCATTTTGAGGACCGGAGAAAAGGGAAAAGATGGAAGCACAAGGAAACATGAAAACACAAGATATGCGACTGCCAATAAAGCTGCTCTTCGATTCCATTTAAAGGCCCATAATGAATTTCTCTATTAGCTCATTCACGTAATAACGAATACCTTAATAATTTTATCAAATTAGCACATTTAACGCTTTCAAAGACATTGTTACGACAAATATGTTATTAGAGAAAACGTGTGGCCCCAAAAACCGCTACAATAATAGATATGTACCACTTCGATATCCAAATAATCAATAACTTTTGATGATGCCACGTACTCTAACGTTCAACTAACAAAATTTTAATTAACTTATGGCGCATCAAAATTAGGTATCCCTTTAGATTTTATTTTTGCGGTAAATAAAACAAATTTGATGATTAAAACTTGGGCATCCGCGCAGCGACGATGGAAATACCAAATAAAACAAGACATAAACATTCCGGGTTAATTAACCATCGGAACGAATGTCACCAAATTAATTTGGATTCGATGGAATTCCTGCGAGTCACCGAATTAAACAAATAAGGGAAAATTCAGAAGAGCGTGAGGAGGGGAAGGGGTGGAGTGGGGAGAAGGACCGAAATGGCCCTCGAGGGAGGGGGGCGGAGGGGGGCGAAGGGGGCAGGAGGGGAGCGAAGGGGGGCAGGAGGGGGAAGGGGATATCATGGAACGAGAGGGGAAAAAGGGAACTAATCATCCATCCAAACGTTCCACAAACGACGGATTCCAATGTCTTACGGATCGATACGTATTCCACATCCCTGTAAAAGTAAAAAAGACGAGGACCGCAAAACGCAATCAATACATTCGTGATTTATTTAAAACCAAGAAATCCGCCAAAAACATCGGAATACCAAAATTTTAACCATTTAAAACCACAACTGACGACGCACTAAAGATATATGAAGAGCGCATTTGTGCGGCACAGCGACCAAATAAATTTCTTTTTCCGCCCCGATCTTCCGCCGAGATAAAGGGCGAAAAAGGACCCAAAATGAAAACGCATAAAATTCGGCGTCCGTTTTTTTTTGGAACGCAAATTCCGATCGGTTATCGAGAGAAAAATAAACGAAGGGAGATTTTTATCGGTTGGGATGGAAAAATTCGGTCCGCCGAGGTGAAAAAAAGAGAGAAAAAACGATATTTGTCGTGAGATGAAAGGTGGAGATATGGTAAACTATGATCGCACGACCATAATCGAACCCATTCGAGGCGAACCGTAATGTTCTCCCGAACCTGAAAGCGATCGCACACACACACACGCTTCTTTCGAACATAAACAATTTCAATAAGAGAGAGAGAGAACCGCGAAAATTCGCGGCCATGGAAAAAGGGCGATTTTCTATGCTTCATTAGGGTTCGAACTCCGCCCTTCGATTCAGAGATCGATATAGCCTCGGAAATCAGTCGGATGCGAGAAGAAGGGAAAATTTAACGACACTCGCTGCGTCACAATAACGGAACGCGGCGACACCTTTTTTCGAACGCTGCACGAATGCGAGATAAAGAGAGACGGCGAGGGAGGATGAAAGAAAGAAAGGATTGGAAAATAATCGGTTGACCTATTTATGAGGCGATTAAATGTAACCCTCCCTTTTGCCAAACGCAGGTGCGCCGAAGCAATTGATGACTTGTACCCGATGCTGGTCGCAGTATTCCGACCACCGCCTCTCTCTCCCTTCTCTCCTATCTCCTTCTCCGTTCCCCTCTCTCTCCCTCTCTATCTCCCTTTCCAATCCTCTCTCCCTTCCTCCACCGCTCTGCGACATAATTTACCCAACCTCTGGGAATGCAGGCTAAGCTCTATTGGCACGAACAATGACACGTAGTGTTTGAATAAGAAATATCGTAGGTCCCATAGAAATGGCACTGGGCCGACCTTAACTGAGAGACATGTTGGGCAATTAGCCACCGTTATTTAATACGGGTTATCGATACGACATAAAACGTCATCAAAATTATACATTCACAATTTATTACAGAAACCCTCTTAATTATTATTCTTATTCTATAAAGAAAATACATAACCGATTACCACTGATTTAATTTAAATCACTTCACGCAGTTATTATAAAGAGCAGAGATATGTCTAGAAAAAAGTTTTTCCATTATTTCGCTTCGCTCTCAATAATAAATTTGTGCTTCTAAATGTAAATCACAACCAATTGGCTATGGTCTGTACCAAACTTAATGATCGCTGGGAGGCGGGGTTAAAATGTGTGGAAAGGGAACCTTGTTGCCGAATCAGTCCACAAACGTGGACCAATTATAGTGCTTCGCAAGTGGACAGAGTCGCTGGATGGATAAGACTTTGTAAGAGTGGGATCAGATACGGGAATTATGAAAATGTTGAAAACTTTAACATTTAAAGCTACATAAAATGAAATTACGAGTATTTACGTTTGGTAATATTATCTTAGTAACTACGAATATATTACTTCCTACGTTATCTTTCATAAGTAGATATAAAATATTTTCCACGTTATAGTGTACCTATTTTATATGATTGTCATTTAAACAATATCGAATATTCTCTGCTTAAATGACAGATAAGAGAAAAGGATGTTATATTTTACATTTTTGAGAATACGTAGAAAAAAAGTTAGCAGGAAGATGAGACTATTTGGTATGCGAATGGCAAATGTCGGAGCAGGTAGTATAATAAACACAAGGAGGGAAGGACGAGGGAAAAGAATGGTGTGAGATTTCTAAGGGACCACATGTATAACCACAACATATGTTCCGTTCTCACAGTTATTTGCTTCTGCTTTCAAGCAGCTGTTAAGTATATAACGGTAGAACTGCGTAGAACCATCTCGTAACATTTCAGCCAGATGAAAATACTGCCATATTTTCCGTATCCTATCTCGTATTGCCGAAAATACAGAAATTTTAGCCATAGGTTGTAAAGACGCAGCATTCTAAAAGTTTAGGTCTTATTGAACTATTAATTTAAAAAAACCAAGTAGTACAATATGCATCATGAAAGGGAAGAGGGTGTGGAGTAGGAATAAATACGCAATATTTAATTTCATCTATTTATTTTTATTATTAACAATCAACTCTATATAATTGCAAATAGTTAATAGACCACATCAAGAAGAAGAGAAAAATATTCTTAAAGGTAGCAGTTGGATTACAGAAGAATAACATTTCGAGTATTTTCTTACTTCTGTTGTTACTAATATTATAATATAACAAATACATTACACAAATTAAAGCAAACACATAAGTTAATAATTATCATATTATTAGGAAATCATGATTGGATAAAGGAATAAAAATAACGCTTCTCATTGAGTAGGTACTTTTACTTATTCCAAAGACAATAAACCATTACATATTATATACACTGTGATTCAGAGTAAACGTTTGCATGAATATGGGAATATTAAAGAAATTCAAAGTAGTAAAATTACTTAATATATTTAAAACTGCAAACAAATTGAACATTTTTACAGGGAAAAACAAGTAAGGCAAAAACCCCATTTGCAGAAAAACGGCCGCAAGAAGAGGGATGTGAAAAAACTGCGAAACCTGAGGTAAACTAAGATATAGAGAGCTGCAAAAGAAGCAGTGGTTAGAAAACATAACAATAAACACGATTAAATTGTGCACATAAATAGTAAGATCAACACTAGAATAAAATAACCGGTTTTGTCAGCATATTATTATTGCTGAATTTCATAAAAAGAAGAAAGTAATATAACTGCCTGAAAAACATATGACATTAGATTAATCATAGCCACATCAATGTCACTATTGAAATATAATGATAGGTAGAGAGACAGAGTGAATTAAAAATAGAGTAGCTACATATAAAATTTAGGTTATTTGTAAATAGATGAAGTAAAAATAAGAGAAGCAATTTTAGGATATAAAATAAACAGAAATGGAATTATATACTAAGCATGAACAGTAAGTAATAAAATAAAGTGGAAATGCATAATAATGAGAAAAGTTAAGACAAAAATACCTTTGAAATAATCACTTATCTTCACTTGCCTTAAAGTTATTTAAATCCATCACTTTCATGTACACACAGGCACTAACCTGCCACTATACAAATATATTGCAATTTAAACTTTAATAAGCTAAGTCCTTATAAAGAAGAAGAAGCACTTACATGCTTTGAGCATGAAATATAAAAACTATAGCACTAAAAAGGGAAAAGCACTGTGGGATAGAGGGAGAAACACATTCACACTTCAGGGATTTTAAGTAGACACTGACCCTATACAAATAAATTACAATTTACACTTTAATAAGGATAATAGGGAGAACCACATTTGGTAGAAAAGGCACTGAATAAGTAAACCATTATAAGCTGAAGCACACACATGATTTGAGTATGAAATGGCCAGACTATCACTAAAAATGGGAGTAAAAGCACTGTGGGATAGATGGATGAACACACACTACAGGGATTTTCAGTAGGCATTGACACATGCAAATAAATGTATGCACATTTGAAGCGTAGGGATTACAGCAAGCCATGGAAGAATTCAAAACTGCACATAAGAGATAACTAAGGCATGTAACAGAATCATATACTTTTCTTGCAGAAAAGAATGAAATTGTTTTTAAATGAAAGACTTTTCACCATATAAAATTAATTAATATGTCTTAATTAATTGATGAAAGTTTTAGTTATATCATTACAGATTATTTTTATTATTAGCATTGCCTTAACATAACTTATGAATTAATACTTATAATCAAACTTAAGTATGAACATTGGTTGGAATTAACTGGTTCTGCAAAAAAGAGAGGAATAGCATAATGAATTTCAAAACACTCATTTAATAGTGTGGTAATTTAATACTCCAAAATACTTACATTGTGGAAATTAATTAGCAGCTGGAAATTTGGGCAAAGGCACCATGGAGGAACTGATCAACTTGGCATAGACTGAAAATTTAACTTATTAATAAGAAGTCAAGAGGAAATTATAACTCATCATTCACCTTACCTTCTTACCTATTAAAACATTAAGATATATTTAAATCAGGAGACAAATTGTTGACTGATTGACAGTGTTCAATTGAAGCTGTTCAAAAAAAGAGATATTTGTATGAGTAAATGGCAAAACAATACAGCATATTAGTAATTATCTAATTTTACACTTAATTTTTTAAACAAAGAGTAATAATTCAATCAATACCTACCTTCCTTAGTATTTAAACAGAATGAAACAAATATAAATAATTTCTATAATTTTTATTATTTTTATAGTTACCTCTACAAAGGTGAAACTCCTAATTCTTCCAGTTCAACGTTATCTTCGCTAATATTGACATCACTGCTAGTATTCGAATCCGAACTTGAGGTCAATGCTATTATAATTTCTTGAATTCCCTCTTCCAATATTCCTTCTTTAGTCCAAGCCTCCTCGATAACTTTCTTTGTGTGTTCTACTACGGTTTTCCTGAGAATACTTCTCGTTGGTTATTCTTCTGACTGTAGATGTTCCCAAGTTAAGGGCAGCAGCTGATCTTTTTACAGCCTTCGAAATAGCAAGTAACGATCCACCATTACTTTTCTCCCTCTCGAAGTAATTTCGTACACTTAAAACTAAATTCCGCGCGGAACTCTGAAGAACACGTCTCACAGATTTTCGCTCAGACATCTCTCACGCAATAAACCCTACCGCCTCCACCAAAATCTGCTACGCAACTAGAAAGGGTCCCTGAGCAGAAACCAAAGAGGCGGCAACGCCGGATGCCTCTGATTAGTTGACGAAGGGTACGCCCTCATATTTCGACGCCATCTTAGCGATCATTAAGTTTGGTACGTAGTATAGTTAAAAGGGAAGGCTCCCAAGTGCGCATTTTTACAATGCAGTTCGCCATCACAATTTAAAAACATATCCGGAGTAATATAATCGTAAAGAAAAACAAATTGTAGATGGTGTGATGCGTTTTAGCGCGTTTTCTCACAAAATTAAAAAATGCCATTCCATTCATTCCAGTTTTAATCGGTATGTATCACATCTTTTTTAGACATTTCTTTTGGAATTCTATGCAAATCGAACTCATTACACCCACAGACGACAAATTAAAATTAAACAAATAGGCATTTTGGCCTCGGTACTCCATAAGCGTGTGCATACCGCGTGGAAAATGTTTCGAAACAATACTGCCAAAATTATTTAATTTTGAAAATAAAACGACGAAATACATTCTGCAATTTTAAAAAGTAATGTATCATCTCTATGTTTTGTAAATTATCATTTGTAATATTAAACGAATTGAAATTAAAGCATAAAAATCAGCAATTATAATTATCTCGGGTACTTTCCTGTTAACGGGAATACCTCCAGGACCCTTCGCAGGACCTGGTACTTACGTATTATCCCCATGCCATAATTATGTACAACATTAACAGAAACAAACCCAATCACCGGAGAAGAAACTGATTGGCCTGTCTCGACATTTACAAACCCAATTTCCGGACAACGTGGAGGGTTTCTTTGGTTCCGGGCGAGGCGAAGGGCGCGGTAGCGCCCGGAGACGACTACCCATTACAACAAAGCGAGCCGAAGGCTCGTCAATATATCCTTTCAATGTTATATCCTCTTGACTGTTGTGCCGCAAATTGAGAGGATATATCGACGAGCCTTCGGCTCGCTTTGCTGTAATGGTACCGCGCCCTTCGCCTCGCCCGGAACCAAAGAAACCCTCCACGTTGTCCGGAGATTGGGATTGTAAATGTCGAGACCGGCCAATCAGTTTCTGTTAATGTTGTTTTTAAAATAAAATATCGTAAATCCAACAATACGTCAATACATCCTTTCAATGTTATATCCTCTCAAACAATCATAACAATACATGTTTATTTTTTAAGGTATTCCCGTTAACAGGAAAGTACCTTATCTCGATGTAATAGTTAACAGAAGCATAAAGATTTCACAATTAACACGAGGAAGTAGGTGGTTAATTTTCTTACATAAATCACACTTCAAAGACAAACAGCGCGACTACTTTCATTCAACGTTATAATACAATACCATTATAAAGGAGGGGATAAAATTAAGTATCTATTATAGAAGTTACGACAAGAAAGTGTTAATGCTCTAACCACCAAAACCTGGAAATGCAAGCCCGAAATGGGATTCGACAGCAGTTCGCATCGGCAAAGTCTGACGGCATCACTTGCTGAGAAAATTTAGCTAGTAAGAGCCAAAGAATGTGACGGTGAGTACTATGCGGGAGAGACATAGGGAGGCAAAACGAGAGAGATTTAACGGCAACGCTACCCTCACACTGGTCATTGGTCCTGACTGCCAGGATCCGAGGGCAGTTACGCCATCACGTGCCTAATCGAGAGTGAGGTTCCGGTTCCATGCAGAGGGATTTCGGTCGAGAGAAAGGGGAGGGGGGAGTGGGGAGGGGATGGGGAGAGAGAGAATGGAAGAAGGCCCAATACAATTTTCACGCAAACGAGCGAGATACAGTATGGGGAAAGAGGTGTCCGCTATTAAGATAAGGATAGGTAATGATGGAAAGATTCGATTCCTTACCCTTTGGTAAAGAAGGGAAAAAGGTATCGTCCGCAGATGTGGTTCGGTCGCCCAAAGATAATCAGAAAGTAAATCCGCGAGGTGCATGCAGACCATAGTTTACCGATATCTCCGCTAAATAAGCGGGTTTACACGACGGTTTCTGCTCTTACAGATACCAAACTTGGCGTCCACGGCAAACGCGGCACGATTCGGAATCTGATTGCGTGGTTACGTAGCCGAAAACACTGACTCCTGCCATTTTTATTTACATTTTTATATTTTATATGCTATTTAAGTTAAATTATAAGTAAAGAATAACAAGTTAGGAAAGTGCACAACGTATCACAATGGAGTATTAGAAAGCAATTATATACCTGTACGTAAGGGAAATAGCGTTTTAAAGTTCTTTTCTTCGTCATAAATAATCCATTTTCTTCCTATTTAATAATATTACATGCACACGTAAGGAAATTAAACGTTTGTTTGGGAGATTGTTTATGTTAGCAACAATGAAGTAACCATGCAAGAAATTTTTTAAGTTCCACTCGATGTAAGCAATACTTTACGAGATATGACGAAAATTTAATTTTTTGTCCCAAGTAAAGTGGTACCCCTGATTGGCGTACGTGATTCATTTTTACGATTTTCTTATTATATTTGATTGAAAGTCCTTAATATCAAATTTCATTTAAATCCGTTAGGTAGAAGCCGAGAACGAACATGCGGACGGACGGACAGACAGCCGGACGGGCCGACCGACGATAACAGGCGCTCACACTGTAAGCGAAACGCGCCTAAAAAATAAGTCATTCGAAAATAATGATTAAATAATAATAGTCACTATTATTATTTTGTCTTCGCAATTACTTTATTCCATGGCATTAACGTAGAAAATTTTTCGATAAAGTATACGTTCGTTTGAAGACGAAATATAAAACTGCAAATGTGTAAGTGTCCGTGTCTCGAATGTCAAGGGAAAAGAATTGCAAACACAATCCTTTCTAAGCGAACCACCTGTGTATTTGCATTTTCAATGTAAAATAACGGGCAGGCGCACGACTTTTTCATCTACATTAACAACGGAGTTTAAAAGGGCTAAAAAAAAAATAAAAGAAATCTGGGCAAACCGATCTTCTAACATGTTTAAAATCGACTCAGACTCGCCACAAAAACTACAACAGTTTTCAGAGTCGGACTTGAACATTTTTTTTCTGAAATAATACCGCTCATTTCTCCTACGCTCAGGAAATAATCCACGAGAGTGTTGCGACACATGTGCCGCTGTAGCGAACCGATTCGTAAAGCGTGTGTGGGGGAGCAGGAGAAGAGCATTGGGGGGAGGGGGATTGACAGGGGGGCGGGCAGGGCAAGTACAGTATGTACCACGGTCGCCTATAGAGAGAAGGAGGGTGTGGAGAAGGGGGCGAGCGCACTGGGCTGCCACTTCGCCTCGTTCCGACCTTCGATAATGGACACCGCAGCCTCCCTCGCCCCTCTCTTCATCCCAACTTCCGAGTGCACCTAGCCCTCTAATTAGACAGCTATGCGGCAACAACTCCGACCTAAACCCTCTACACACCCATCCTCCCCCCCTCCCCCTTCCTCTCGACTCTAGTTGCACTCTCTTGATTATGTGACCCTAAAGAAGTTTCTAGTTCAAACTATAGTGAGCGAGGGAATGTGAGGAGGGAGGGGGAAGCGGTGGGTGGAGGGAGTAAAGAGGGAGGAATGGGAGGAAGGAAAAGGGAGGGAAGAGTGGAAGGGAGAGGGCGGATCGTTGGTCTTCCGGGAGATGTCTTCCAAACAATGTTTCACGCTTAAAGCGGACGCCCGACGTCCAAACGGCTACACTTTATCTCGGGTCAAGAATTTCCGTCTTTTTAAGACGGGATTTATTTGTTTTTGATAAAAATACTCCATCGGTTTAAAGTCTGAAAAAATCTGGTCTTGGAGTTGGACGGTAGGACCCGGAATTAAATATTATACTGTGTCGCACGCGACAAAATGACTTCACCTCGAAATTTCGGGAAGCACGTTCTTCTGTTGTTTAGGAATAAATGTCATCCACCAACGTGTTGGTCTTTTGGAGCTGTCTCACCGCGTTGGTCGCAATTCTTGACCAAGTTCCGCCAAAGTTAGAGTTGGCGTATTCAGGTCGAAACGAAAACTGTTATTTTGGGAAAACGCCGTCAGAGGGAGGCGGAAAAACCTCGGATGACGAACGCCGCGAAGAAAAATCCAACTGTTACGAAGTTCGTCTCTCTAAGAGAGCGTATGTTATTCGAGAGGCTGGGAACATCGACTTCATCGTGACGATGCACAAAATTAACGATCACATCAAACATTTTGAGAGACATTTCAATAAAACCATTTTATAAGTTAATTAAAAACACGGAAAGAAAATTCATCAAAAATAAGTATTTCCTATGTGAAATACGCGAATCTTTGAAAGAGGACATAGAGCAATTGCCCAAAAATAGGCTTCAATGCTTATTAATAACACCAGGGACGTACCGTGGCGCCTATGACAAAAGTTTAGGAAACACCGTAGTTATGTAGGATTTCGCTTTAATAAATAATAATAGCGTTTTCATTGTACATGAATCAACGTTTGAGCATTAAAATAACACTTATTTACGCAAAATTTAACTTTTTGCGGGACCGTTGGGCGCCTATGGCAAATGCCACCTTCGCCATACCCTAGTTACGGCACTGAATTATACTACTATGATAACAAAAGGTATTAATCAAACAACGTACTTTGCATATTGCCCGATATGCGCGGGTTTGATTTATTAAACTCGATTTATAACGAACACTTTATTCCAATTCCTCCAAAAACGAAGTTCTTTCGAATGTCTTACGCGATGAAACGCGAAACGGGTTCAAATTTCACGACAGAGCCACCAACTGCGAAAAGGGCCTTATTCACATCGAGAGGCAGTAACAGGGATTAAAACAAAACTACAGAACTATCCGCGTGGATGCTAGAGCCGTCCATGATGTGAATACTGTAACTAACCTGAACTCCAATCGATAGAAGTCAATTTTCTTTTCCCTTTCCCCGTCCCTCTTTTTCTTCTTTCCCTCTCCCCCCCTCCCTCCCTCCCTCCCCCCTCTCTCTCTCCCTCTCTCTTCTATCTCCTCCTCTACATCCACCAATGCTCGGAAAAGAGTATCTCACAACTTCACCAATTGCCTTTAGAGGGAAGGAATGAGAAAGAGAGAGAGGAGAGGGGCGGGAGGGAGAGAGGAGAGGAGGGGGGAGGGAGAGAGGAGAAGAGGGGGGATGGGAGGGAGAGAGGAGGGGTGGGAGGGAGAGAGAGAGGAGAGGAGGGGTGGGAGGGAGAGAGAGGAGAGGAGGGGGGATGGGAGGGAGTACTTCCACAAACTCCGCAACTCTACTAAACATCGGTAGGCAGTTGATGACAATCGGATTTGACTTTGGAGCAAAATGGGAAGCGATTGGGGGAAATTACGCGCCGCAAGACACTGCTTGGCCCTCGACTAGGGACTGGAAGCTTATTGGGAACTGTAAGGTGGTAGGTAGGGGTTGGAACGGCAGGAGAAGAGCGAAATTAAAGGGAAGAAAGATAAAGGGAGAGAGAGAGAGAGGTGAAAGGAAAGAGAAGAATAAAGAGGAGCCAAGAGTGTAATTAATGCTCGTTGCTGGGGAGTTTCTTCCTAACATGACGACTCGCTCTTTTATTTAGTTTGTCGATTTGGTTACGAATGGTTACTAAGGCAACGAAATAGGTTTCTGTGTTTCTCCATGACGACTACCTACTATTTATGAAATCCTAAGTTCGGTATTAGATATAAAATAAGAGAGCGTGTGGGCACATTTCATAAAAGACCAATTTTATTACCAATATGAATATTTATTTAATTTCATCGCTATGAAGATTCTACGCTTGTCTGAGTTGCATCTTCATGTCATCTCCTCTAAATACCGTTGGCAGTAGGCTGGCATAAAATCGACAACATTCTATTGAAGATTATTGTCTTTTGTTATTCTTTATTAAAACTTTTGAAATCATTGTAATTTTTTAACAGATATTCCAACAGTTTTATTCAAATGAGAAGCATTTCGTCCGTAGTCTGGAATGTTGGGAACTAGTTCACACCTTTACGTTCGATGGTGGTGGCGGATGCAAGGGGGGAGGGGGAGGGGGGGGGGGATTGTTTTCCCCCTCCCCCTTGGATCTTCTTTAGAGGTAGCAAAAGGGGAAGCAGAGAGGGTTGTCATTCATATTAACGAATTTTATTTTCCTTTACTCATTGCAGGCCTTAGGTTCATTTTATGTTACGGGAAAAATCAAAGCAATAAGGCATTCCCTTATATTTTCATATAATCATTTATACGTTATGATGAAGGAATCAAAGAATTTTGTGAGCATTATATAATAATGCTGTAAAAATGTACTTTTTCGATAATTATCATACTATCCTATTGTGCTCCATGGTTTATTAATAAAAAATAAGCAATAAAAATAATAAAAGTAATTTTGACAAGGATTTTGTATACAAATTGAAAATATCTCCAACCCCCATGAAAAAAGAGTTATTAATCGCCCCCCCTTTGGGAAGTTTCTAGATCCGCCCTTGTTCGATGGTGATAAAAAAGAATGATTAGAGACGGAAAGAACTGAATCAAGTGCAATAATTATTTACGTATATTTTGATGGCCGCAAACTTTTCATCGCGAATACTTATGGCGTATTGTGAACGAATGTAAAATATAATACAGAATTTTGCAATTAAGAACTTAATTTTACAGCCCTCGGTATTAACTTTTTGGAATAAATTAATAGATTCCGTCTTTACGAACCCATCTAACGAGAAAATAAATAAGTAAATAAAACGGAAAGAGGAGAATCGCGTTCGCATCTCGCAAGGTAGATGCATTTACAATGCGTTCAACGGGGAAACCTCCAAGCGACGATCCCGATCACGCATCTAAATACGCAGCTCTCCCCTCAACCCCCTCCCCCTTCCCCCCTCCACACACACACACACACACACACATCCACTCGGGCATTGCGACAGCTCCGACGGTAGGCCATCGCGGCGACGACGACCCGACCGCGAACCGACGCCTCAGACCAATCGAAATGGAGATTGCAACGCGACTGCGGCGTTGGACGGCGAACGGGGTCGTGGCGTTACGCGAAGGGACGTGTCTCTCTCAGATGGAGCGAACAACAAGGCGAGGTCAGCCGCCGCCACGACACATCGAACGAGAGAGAAGAGGGTTCATTTGGGCACACGAGAAAGAGGGGGAATCGAACAGCCATGTGACTTGACAGCACGGCGAAAATTTACGCGGTTTTTCTTCCTCTACGCTTTTATTCGCGATATTTAATTCGTGTCGAGAGAAAGAAAGAATGTCGATGGGGAGAGGCGCAGGGTGAGGGCGTGAGGGCCCTTTTCGACCCTCAGAGGACGTGACTTGCGGTGCACGACGAACGAATACACGAGACCCCTATATAATGGGTGCGGTTAAACATCGCAGGAGGGAGAGGGAGGAGGAGGGAGGGAAAGGAGGGGGGAGAGGGAGGAAGGGGGAGGAAAGAGGGTGGGGAAGGAGGTGTGGGCTGGATGCAGAAACAGCGCGTGCAGACTCCGTAACCTAGCATCTGAATCACGATAGAATAATGTGGCACTAATTACTACGCGATGTTCATCGATATCATTAGATGTAGGAAGAATATACATATTTAGAACGGATATTTGAGATATGTACATATTCGAAAGCCTTAGAACAGTGGTTCTCAACCCCGGGGTGACACGACACCCCAGGGTGACGCGGGGGTTATTGATAAATTTGATAAGTTCACGGTGTATCATAATCTGGCTTATAAAATAAGTAAAACCAGCAGAATAAACACGCGTGCTTATTATTTATTTCAAGAATTTTATCTTTATGTGGTAGGGAAAGCCGTTCGCAGTATATTGGAGTAAAAGCCGATACAAGTAAAATCGCTAGAAAGGATAACCATTAAGAGGTTTCAAAGAAAGGAGAAATTTCCAATTTATCAACAAAACAAAGTAACCTATAGAGAAACCGATTGATTTTTACTTCAAGTGTTTCCTACTTAATTAAAAGTCGAAGGGTTATGACTCGGTAAATTAGAACATGCATATAACGACATAATGAATATACCGAGCATATTAATCTATATAAATAAAATTGTAACCTCTGTCTGTAAATTTGTTTTTTTGTCGGGGTTTTACTTTTTTGTGTGTTTGCATCACAAGAAGACGTTTGAACCGGTTTGCACAATTGTTGTCTGTCTGTTTGTTTGTTTGTTACCGCATCACGCAAAAACGGCTGGTCGAATTTTTATGAAACTTGCAGCGTATCTTTAGACTGGTTCAGCTTAAAATATAGGCTATGTGGTGTATCTAAAAAAATTTTAAGTGGGGGTGGGGGGGGGGGGGGGGGGGGGGAGAGGGCATCGATTTGGTTTTTCGACCTTAACTCTCGAGTAAATTAACTTAGGAAGTTCAAATTTGATATTTGTCACCTTCAATACAAGTATAAGATCAAGTTTGTAGATGAGCAAAATCAGACCAAGGGGAGGGGAGGTTGTGGGGGGGGCACCCGTAAGAGAAATCGCTGATTTCAAGCTAACGGTTGATTACATCGAAGAAGTCTAATAAGAAATGTTCTAGGAAAACAATTTCGGTAAATATTTTAGGAAAAATATTTTAGGAAAATGTGTTTGTTTGTTACCGCATAAAGCAAAAACGGCTGATCGAATTTTTATGAAACTTGCAGCATATCTTTAGACTGGTCCAGATTAAAATATAGGCTACTAGCGGAAACGCTCGGGAAAGTTTTCTTTTAAGTAGCAAACGATTTTTATTGCTCGGGGCAAACGTTCCCCATTTCTTAATTATGCAAGCGATGCTTACATTAACATTTACTATTTTATGTATTGTATTGTAAAGTTTTACCATTAATATAATTACGCATTAACGTCTTACTTAATATTCACATGGATAGATGCACCGAAGTCTTTAAAGCAGCAATAAAATTATGTGGATTATGTCAATACTATTAGCCAAAACGTAAACAATAAACAACATCTTGGTTACCGAACAAATGTAAGTAGATGTATCGATTTATGTTGCGATAAATCTTTCGATGTTAATGGTAAAAGATAACAATGTTCTAATATTCCTTAGATATCATTTGACTCACTTTAAAAGTATTCATAGACTATATTTAGGCATATCTTGGCGTTAGCTATTCTTCCTCTACGGCAGTGGTTCTTAACCCCTGGGTCGCGACCCAAATTGGGTCGCCAAACCATTTTGAGAGGACCATCAAAGATTTTCCATTGTTTTCTATATCCATATATATCATTCCTCCTAACAACACGTTCAATGCTAATATCCTGAGAGCTTATTTTCATTTATTTATTAAATTCCTATTAATTTTATTACTTATTACAATTGAGATATTGGAGGAAATGGGTCGCCGCGACCAGAATTTGGGTCGCAGCCAAAAAAGGTTAAGAACCACTGCTCTACGGCGTGCACGGCGTGGATTTTCCTTGCATTAATCTTTACGTGTATATCTCCCTTTGAAGAGGACAACAATTAAGAAATTTAGCTTTGTTGCCGCCTGGAAAATGGACATCTAAACCGATAAATTTTGCGCTTAAAGGAATTTCGAGCGATTTAGCATGTAATACCACTTAACATGAACAGAATTAAAATATTCAGTCTTTCGTGCGTAAAATAATCCATTTCCCGTGATCGTAAGTTATTATTTAGGTATATTTATATTCACATCAGTGAAGGGCTGCATGGAATTTTGGAATTTCTCCACACTATTTCCCATGAATTCTTATGGAAATAGTATTTTGTTGACCCCATGGGGTATAAGAGACTCCACGGTCTACAAACCTAGGCCAAGTTCTTCCTTTGGTCCATAGGATGGCCCATGAAACATTTTAATTCATAGCTTCAACGGTGTAAAAACGTAAAAGAACATAAACACACACACACACACACACACTAAAATATTTATAAGATATGGTGTATCACAAAAAAAATTTTAAGTGGGGGTTTGGGGGTCATCGATTTGCTTTTCGACGATAACTCTCGAGTAAATTAACTTAGGAAGTACAAATTTGATATTTGTCACTTTCAATACAAGTATAAGATCAATCTCCTATATATTTATGAAGGTCTGTTTGTTTATGCATCTATACATTTCCACACCGTTAAAGCTAGAATAATCAAACTGTCAACAAATACTTTCTTCACAAATAGGAAGGTCGTAGGCTACTTTTTAATCCCAAATGTTTTATATTAATTGTACAAAAAGTAAAATAACTTTGTATGCTAATGCACTGCCACCTAGAGGTGTCTCAGAAAGAACGGGACAGTTCTTTTCGAACTGCTCTGATGCCTAAACTGTTCAATAAAATAACTGTACTCATAAACTTCCTGTTCTCAAAGAACAGGTAACTCTACATCTTATACACAGTGAGAAAGGTAACTACTTCCTTATCCGTAATTGGACGGCACGGACTGGTTAAACTACGCGTATTTTCCCAAGTCCTACTATTGATTTGAATCAAATTTGGTACGAATGTGGAGGGCTCTCAGAAATAATTCATATGTGGTTTTTGTTTCTCTCTGCCCGTTTTATTCAAAACGGCGGCCGAACGAATTCTGAAATACAATTAATCATCTAGAATTCCGATCGAATTTGAACCAAATTTCCCCGAGGCAACGCCGGGAATTTCTGCTAGTATTGAATATTCGAAAGAGCTGCAATTTCATACGTCCATTTCAAGGAGCAAACAGACAAATGGATTAGACATTTGCTCGGATATCTTATGAAAGCTCACCCTCCTGAAGTATATGGAAACTAAAAGCCATATAACTGAGGTCCCATAGCTGGTTTCCTTGAATGACAACTTTCTCGAAAACGAGTGTTTTCTCCACAAACTCTCCGCTGCTTCATATCTCCAAATTCACTCCTTTATCTACCAACCGAACAAACCGGTCGAACAAAACCTCGTTAACCACACCCGAGTCTCCGGTTACCTTTCTTGTGCCAAGTTCTGGACTCGTAGCTCACAGCTCAATTTTCGTGGCGTGCAAGCGTCGTTTTAAGTTCTTAAGGTGTGTGGCTCAAACGAGATATTTCCTCCGTAAGCGAAAATGACGAAAAAATTCTAAATGCGTATAAAAATGTACGGCCAAACGTCGACAGCGGCATCAATATTGTGGAATAATCGATATTTTGGAATTGGAAAATATTGTTTATGGGCAGATGCTTTGGATCGATTAATGTATTTAAAAAATATAATTCTGGAGGTGATTTTTATATAGGTAAATGCAATCACTTAAAATAAAAAAAATACATAGCATTCTACAAACAAGCAGACAGTCACTGAAAATTTATTTAAAAATCGATGGTAATTTTACCATTACCAATTTTTAAAAAGTTACGATAAAGTTTGTTAGACATTTCGAGTCCATTCTTCATTTGGCGTTACGCATCTTTGAAGGAATACAAAGCAAAAAAATATCTTCCAGTATCCAAATTTTGTTGTAGCAAGGCTGCATTAAAATATTCCGGAAGTTCCGTAATTCCCTACGAATTTTCTCCCGTCTACACGACGGCGTGCATGGACAACGGGAGGCATCGGACGACGGCGCCATGCCACGATCCATTTTTTAAACGGGAACCAAAACGCTCATATTTATTTGTCGACCAAAGCGCTCATATTTATTTGTCGGAGTAATAAAATTAAAGGGAACATGCTAATCTACGGTTTAAGTTGGTGCTGATCAGACAACAATTGCGCAACATAACCTTGGAAAAATTTTAATGTATAAATAAATGCCTTATATCAGTAATATAATACTGCTTCTTACATAGGTGGGTATAGGACGACGATATAAATTATAGTGCACTTCCAGATGAGCTGAAGATTTGAAATTTGACACGATTATAGATTTTCAGTCACAACCTACGGAGAGAAATCCGAAATTGTAGAAATTTTAATTTTTGGGATTGTTTTTACCCCACTACTGCCCATAAAAAGCTGGTATATCGGTGCAGCGGTTTATATGTTAGCTTTTAGAAATTATTTCCCACCAGTCTCAATCTCGGCATTTCAACTATCGGAAACCTAAAAGAATGTAGTAAGGTAAACCGGGGTAAGTGTAACCGCAAAATTTAAGAGTTGAACATTGACAGTGAATTAATCACTGAATTTTAGTTCGTTTTCATTCGATTTTTCAAAATGTGCCATGAACTCACTGATTTTGTATACCCTAAGTTTTTGGGCTAGTAGTTTATTTATACCGAAGCCATATTTATATGTTGATCAATGGGTTACACTTTCCCCATGCACGGGGTAAGTGTAATCTACTGCTAATTTTTTATTAGAAACCATGATAAATCTCATGGGGCAAGTGTAACTAAAAATTTACATACTTGTTTTGGAAAATTCAAGAAATCATTTGTAAAAATCCAAAAAAATTATTTATTAATGACTGAAACATAAACATAATTGGAATGTCCTCGTAAAATGAAAATATGATCAAACATTTTACCCAAAACAAGCATTTTAACAAATAATTCAGCCATCAAAAGATATATTAATAAATATTAATGTCCTCTCCTGTTGATAACTAGATCAGGTAAAAGTAACACTAGGTTACACTTACCTCAATTGTATTATTGTATGGGGAAATTGTAACCTATAGAAATAATCTAACTTAAACTAACTATTAATTATTTCAACGATTATTTCTTTCAAAATTAATGTAAATCAAATACTTACTGCAAAAATATTGAAGTTTCTATGAAAATTCTGTAGTTCACGCCAAATTACTTTTAAACAGGCCCAACTAGCAATGCGAGTTAAAACACCTGCTTTCAACAAGTGACCGTCTACTAAACCAATAAGCACGCAAGATGGCGATATTAGGATTTCTAACAGCTGACAGACATAGTACCAATACATATCACTTGAGTACGCTACCTTACTAGTATTTATTTGCCCCATCAATGCGTTGCGTTACACTTACCCCAAATGAACACTTACGCCGGTTCATCTTATCTCATTACCTTCAAAATAAGTGGAAACGCTAGCTGAATGCAAGTATCGTTTACTATTATATATATATATATATATAAAAGCTTTAGAATACATGCATCCAATGAAACCATTAAAGCTGTTATTTACAATGCGTATTAAAAATAATCATGTAATCATTCTATGCAAAAAAAAGTGCGTGCGTGATTCCGTAAAACAAATTCCGCCATGAGCACGCTAATATTTTACGAGTACGTCATTGATAAAAAAACAGCTGGAAACCTCAAGCGTCCCACGGGATGAGATGAAAAGTTCGAATACCATCCAGTCTGAAAATATGCACTCAGGTCTTTGTTTATCCCGGGACGCACTCTCTCTCCGCCCCACTCCCTCCCTCTCACTCACTCTGGTTTTCATGCGAACGCGAGGGGGAAAAAAAGGGCTTTGGCGCTCCAGACTCACCCATCCGCAGCCAATCGAAATCCCAAAGTCAACACACACACACAGAAGATTGAATGGAACAAAAATAAAGAGATTCGGAAAAAGTGGAAAAATAACGTCTTTTAATCCTCTACGCAAAACGTAAGCGCGTAGAATTCCTTTGAAAAGGATACCGGAAAGGTTTGTCGACAGGCGGCTATTTTACAGGAATCGTTACACGAACAGCAGAAAGAGAGATAGAGAAGGAAAATACTATGGGATATGTCACAATAATAATAATAATATTTTAATTAAGGTAAGGAAAATGGATGGGAGGATATGACAGGGGAATGAAATCAGGAGAGAAGCCAGGAACTAAAACTGGAATATGGGGCTATCAAATACATCCACGTGAAGGAAACGCAAAAAACACACATACGTAATTCATTTTTTCGCCTACAGAGAAAAAAAAGAACCAAATCCTTGCACAACCCTTAAGGTTTGAAAACGCGACAAAGAACACCATTCATCCTCACAGACATTCATCTGGAGAGAACCGGAAATCTCCGGGTGCTTCCGAAGATGAATGGATAGGAGAAGAAAACGAGGAGAGGGGGGAGGGAGGAGGAAAGGGGGGAGGGAGGAGGAAAGGGGGGGAATATAGGGACGGGGCGCAAAACAAGGCCTTTCTGCGGTGGCGGGAGCGCGAGCGACGAGGAAGGAATTCCGGGAAAAAAACTTTTGATGCGCGGCGATAGGGGGAACCACGGTCGCGAGAGGTAAGTGGCACCGTTACGGTGGCAACCCTGTCGACGCGGGACCGCCGCGCCGCACGGCTTCAAAAGAGTTTCCACCCCCGTAGGGGCAAAAAAAAAGAAGAGGTTTCCGGACTCGGGATCACGTCATTTAGCTAATGGAAACGGTAGACGCGGAGTGAGAAAGGGGAGAGAAAGAGAGGGAGTGAGAAAGGGAGAAAGGAGAGAGAGAGAGAGAGAGAGAGAGAGAAAAGAGAGTGGAGTGGGAGTGAAACGGAGGATGTGATGGAGGCGAGGGAAGGGAGTGTTCTCTATGCGGATGGAATTCGGGGAAATGGGAAAAGGTGTAGCAGAGAGAAAGGGAGGGGTGGGGGAGGAGGGAGGGGGATGATACGAGGCTAAAATATGCATCGCCTCAAAGGAGAAAAAGATGAAAGCTGACGGAATCCGCGTGAGCAGTCTGCGAGACGGGGAAAAGAGAATAGGTTTATCCTGGATGGGCCTCGTCGATTCAAAATCCAGTGTTTCGACGATCATTTTTTATGCGTCGCAAAACGATTTTTAGAACGAAATGTGTGACGCAAATGAATTGAATTTGGTATAATTTAGGTCTCGCATTAAAACTCGGAGGGTATAAAAATGTCGAAACCAGACGATACGTATTTAGTCGGATGAAACGAAAACGATTCTATTATGTCGTTAGGATTTTGCGCCGTCAAAATGTTTGTTTTAGGGAAAAACCTCTCGATTCCGGGAAAAACGAAAGTCGGCCGCGAGTGGTTGCTCCCGTGACGTCATGAAAGGTGATATGGGAGTGGCACGTTGCTCCGACAGACGACGAGGATTTCTCACAGAAATTGGAAAAGTCGCTTTCTCCAAATTCACGGCAACGAAGAGGAATTATGCGCTACGCTTTGAAGGCGAGTGATTGTTCCTTTCTTTACAGAAAGGAACAAATACTCAATTTTTCCGATCGATTTCGTGCGACAATCAAACCGCGGTATTTGCGTAATCTCCAACGATAACATTTATTCTGCAGCTTATATTTTTAAACTCCGACGTAAATAAACACGGATTTTGCTAAGCGTTATTACGCATGTTTTGATTTGTGTGAAATTTGATAAAATCATCGTCCCCAACCGCCAAAAACCTACAAATTACGTTAGCTCGGAAGTGTAATATAATTGTTACTGAAATTTCACCGTGGGATAGATTTTTGCACTCCCGGGGTTCGGAATCGGGAGAAAAATTTCGGTGATTTTTGACGAAATTTTCCGCTGTTATTCTGAACAAAGAAAGATAACGTATTTTAACATTAGGAAAGAGACGAGAGGAATCTATCATTCCCCATATGTACATCTTACGCAATATTTAAACGCGTACAAAAATCTTCCGAATTTTGTGATAGAAATTAGACAAGTAAAGAAATAACTAAAACATCCAACCCCAAAAATTAGAAGATCGTACACGATGAACCACACGTTTACTGATACCGCACGAACGAAATTAATAAGACTTTCGAAGTAAAACACGTAAATTCATAATTGGAGAGATAGCGAGAGACCTTACGATAAGATTCTATTAATGACAACAAGACTAATAAATCTGAGCCACGTTTGATTCGCTACTTCACGAACGGCCATTTAAAACGCCGAATTCCTCAGTTAAAATATGTAACTTAAAAGAACTTCACAATTAAATCAACCTCTACCTCTAAATAACTTTAATAATACTAAATGAATAGCCAATAATCTTTCTCGACAAAACCAATCAAACTCGATTATATCGACTCAATCTTGACAAATGCTATCGTTCTGGGACATAAAACCGTAAATGCTAATTTTTGTCAGGACTCAACTTCCGTCTCATAAAATAGCGTCATAAAGTTCGCAAACACCCAAACGCGCCATCAATCTCTCGCGGGAGACATAAACCGTCGGAGTCGAAAATGGGTTCATTATTAATTTGAAATTGCTCGAACTACAATCAACGTCCCACCTTCGCGGCTTCCACCACCTCGGTAAACAACGGAGAAATCACCTACCGCTTCCAATGTGAATATAAAAGTTTATTTATCTTTAGTTGATGAAATACTTGGGGAAAAGGGTTTCACATGTTTGTACAAACGTTATTCCTACAAGAGGGAAAAAAAAAGACGCCAAAAGAAGCCTCCGCTGTTATATCAACAAAATAAAACGCGTAGCAGAATGAGAGGAAGACGGAGACGGTTGTTCGGCAGGAGTGGGAGGGTGAGAGAGGGAGAGGAGAAAGGGAGGGAGAGGGAGAAAATGGAGCCGCGGAAGAGAGGAAATGGAAGAAGCGACGGAAGATTAAGAGACGGCGAAGAAGATTCTGCGGCGGCCATGTGAAAGAATGTCTGCAGAAAGGTAATGGGAAGAACATAATGTGCAAATATTTGCACGGGAACTGAGAAGCGAATGGAAGTTTGATGAGTGATAGAGTTGGACTGGAAGAGGAGAAGAACGACTTGATGCCAAATTAAGACAGAAAAAGAAATGACTAAATGCACGCCTACGTTAACTGACCCAGACTTATTAAACACAAGAAGAGAGCCAGCGAAGCTATGATCATAATTTCATATTTTCATTAAAGTTATGTTACCAAAACTCAAGGCTATTAAATTATTTAGACGCGATTTTCACTACCATTGGGCCAGAGAATATCCAGGTGACTTCCGATGTAAACGCTCATCCAACTTTCCGAAGCTCTCTCTCGAGTTCCAAAGCGGCACTCCAAAGGCAATCACAACTGCTAACGTAGCCCGCCATGCAGAAAAGGTATCCGACCCTTGTTCTAACATAAGAGGAAAATAGCGATGAAACTAAATTGATATGCTTTCGTGATTGAGTTATTTGGCAGCCGGCTTGTTAAACTGATCAGTTTAGTTACACTGAAAATTACGATAAAATGTTACATGTAAAGAGAAGCGATAATTTATGGACGTCATATATTCTTAAATATAAAATAACAGACACATACAGACTTTGAAAGAGTAAAAGCAATTACAATGAAGCCTCGGATAAAAACTAACGCTTGCGAAAACAGCGTACTTATGGAAAAATTACGGATAGTTTTCTGGTCACAAATTTGTAGCTAAATACTCATTATAAAATTATATTGTCATTAAAGCGGTTCATACTGATAAAGACATTGTACAAAGATGGTAAACAACAACAACACCAGTTCAAAACATTGTTAAGTTTATATCTTAGAATTTAATCCTTGTTTAAGACTATTGCAGGATGCTTGGATTAAAAAAATCATTCGAAGGCACGGATGCGATCGTCGATATCGGAAGGCGAAATTTCCAAGTAATATAAAGCCTCGCCAGATATGGAAAAATTTAATTAAAGAAGCGGATAATTAAATACCACGCAATATTAAGTCTGATATGGAGTTATTCCCGCCATAAATTAAAAATAAAAACGGCGACAGCGGGTTCTTCTTGCAGGCGCTGCAGATGGTATCGACCCAATATACCACCTGGCGGCGGAAGTGAGAACTAACTGGTCAACCTTATCACAAGTATTCGCTAAAGCCAGTATTTAGCAATGGGTTTTGTAACATAACACAGACTATGATTAGGTTCGAAAGAAACTTACGTATAATTTAACAAATGTTTTAATTGCAATTTAAAATCTATTAATTAGAATACATAAGCCCCAACATCTTATGAATATTTCTCATGGAAGGAATCAGAACCAAGCAGAAGGGGATTTTTATGAAGAACAAATATGCATAAAAATTCATTCAAAAGAATTTGTCAAATAATGAAAAATGTATAATTTCACAGGGAGATAATTCGAAGGAAGTAAATATCTTAACTTTTATGAAGATTGATTTTCTGAAAACCCTTTATAGAATATTAATAAACTGCAGACAAAATTGCAAACCTTTGAGTAATCTAAAAATTACTGAAAATATTAAAACACTTGTTTTATTACCATTTAATGACTAAAGAAATAATTCGAAATGAATTATTACAATGTCTTTTTCTCTACTCATTAAATTCCGCGATTATAACTGAAACAATTGTTACGACAAATAAGACGATGATAGACCGCAAATAATCAAAGTTTAGAATAAAATAATTTGAGAGAGTTATAGACAAGGAAAAAGATGTTATATGCTTCAACAATTAATCACAATATATATCGAAATGGCAAATGTTTAAATGGATAAAAGTAATGCAGCAGTTCCATAATAAATTTCTACACCAAACCTTTGCAATGCCACGTGGGATTTAGAGACGTCTAATCTTGTACCATTTTTGCCCATTTTCTATGTTTTGCAAGTGGAAAGGAAGGAATGAATAAGGCGAATATAAATGACACAATGGCCTCTTTACCCAATTTTCTCTAATATGAGAAGTACGCATACATTTATCAACAAATTAGTATCCTAAAACGGATAATTCAAGAAAATAATGAATTGTGCCCTTGGAAATCTTTTTGAACTCACTCCCATTATATATAGTTGCTAAACACTCTTCTAGTTCTGTAACTAGCCGGAAAAATAGATATATTGTTAATTTTGGGAACCCTGGAGTTCTTTGTTTGATTGGAAGGCTTCCACGAACGGATAGTAATTAAGAAAATGCGACCCTTTAAAAGCATGCAATCGAGAATCGGCTCTCTCAAAAAGACAACGGGTTTGCACCATTCATTTTATTTTTACGTTCATCCTTAACGATTCGTCTGTCCCTCACAGCAAGGGAGGGGGGGGAGGAAGGGAGGAGAGGGGGGAGGGAGGAAGAAAGAGGGAGGGAGAGAGAAAGGAACGGGCATAAATGGGTTTCTTTCTCTAGCCGTAGAAAAAAGAGTTCCCATCAATCCGAATACGGAAGAACTTGCGGATCAAGCATTTTTACGACCGTTCATCCTGTTTGCTTTGTTCTTGGTCACGATTGCGGGATCAAACGGTAGGTGGCTCTAGGGTCGAGATTTCAGTACTGCGCAATCGGGAAAAATTGCCTACGAGGAAAAGGAGGAGGAAATCACAGCCTACGTCTTTTATTTTCAAGGGCAGTGTGAGTGTGATTGCTCGGCTACGGATAACCAATGGTAACGCGACGTAACCAATCGGAGGGCGACATCTGGGAAATCAGAAAGAGAAACGTTGCCTCAAGTAGACACGATTCGATCAAGTTTTCACCAAATAAGGAAGTTTCGTCGATGTGTGCTAGAGCATCGGAAGCCAAGGTGATTACTAACGTATACCTTCTAAGTATACCCTCGGTAATGATAAACTAAGGCCAAATTCACCTGAATTTAGAATTTATTATAAACGACGATTATGTTGATATGCAAATACGAGCGACTACATTTAAGTGGATTTATTAATGCGCCTACTTATAGAAAGAGAGTGATCGTGAACGTATTCAAATGAGAACTGTTAATTTCGACATAAAAAAGGGCGAAGAATGCAGAGATGCGAGGGGAGTAACAGAGAGACCAATTACAGCAGTGGTTCTCAACCTTTTACCTCCATTGGGCACTTAACAAATTCTGTGATATGGAGGCGGACACAATCATAAAAACTCCTATAAATCACGAGAAATGACGCAAGGAGTTATATAATTTAATATATTTAACATCTAATTAATTAACAATTAAATTCTGTGAAAAGAAAACAAACTGATTTTAATACTTTTTTTTACTTAGCACCATGAGCAGGTAGGTGCATACCACATTAATGGGATACTTGACAATCCATGTTGATAGATAGCTGCTCGTAGTTTGGAGCGTAAGATGATGTCCCTGCTCGCAGGCAGTCATATATGTACATGGGTATCAGTCAATCTCGAACGACTCTTAGTTTTAATTATCTTCTTTGATGAGAAGAGTGAAGCAGTAGCGCGCAAAGTGGGAAATTTAGTGGAGCCCATCAAGTTCCAGAATTTGTCTTCTTTTGCCTGGGACTTAAAAATTACATCACTTTGTCTCTAGTTCGAGATCTTCTTGTTTACTTTGAGATACTTTTGAAATAAACTCGGCAACGTTGGTAACGTCAACAGAGCAAAATGGATTTAAATAAAAGGAAATCGCGGGTTCAATGTCAGCAAATTGAAAAACATATTTCATTTAATTGGTTTTTAAGAATTTCAAGTTGATGAGTGAACAACAATTCACTTGCTGGTCTCCTTTCAGACATCTTGCAGAAGAGTAAAACACTTCACAGGCATAATAACAAATTGCGGTATTGTAACACGGATTATTAGCTTTAACCACAGGGATAGGAGAGGGATTAGGAAAACGGCAACACATCCGAACTACATGAAAATTCACACCGGCTTCTCATGCCTTAACCCTGGCCAAAGGACTCGGAATCTCACAAGAGAAACTGCATCGTCTGTGAAAAGTATGAGGCACTTGTTTGCAGTAAGACTGTTTACATTCTTTAAAAACAGACCATTGATCTTGACCATATGGCTATTAGCAATTTAATTAAGTTTTGAAGACTATTTTTTTTAATAATGGCCATGGATGGTTTGAGGGAGAGTGCTATCGAGGATTTTTTTCATTTTGATTCTTACGATGAAACAAAGGTTTCCAGTGTTAGATTGATAGAAGGTGAGCGCCAGAGGAGGGAGAAAAGCTCGAGTTGAGGAAGTTGGATGGAAAGAAACGTCATAGGCGACAGGATATCTGGGCACTGTTCTAGTAGTAACGATAATTTTCACGAAGCAAATGAGTTATTTCTATCGTTCGTTACGGCATTAATAACATTTTTGACAGAATTGCAACCGAAAATATTGGTAACGAAATTTTAAAGACTTGTATAATTGGATAAGGGATTGTGAATAACTTTAGTTTGCAGAGGAAAGGGGCACCTAGAAATTCCTCGGCGGGCACCACGTTGAGAACCTCTAAATTAGAGGAAAGGGGAAGAAACATACTCTTCGGTAACATAGTTACGCTGTTGCCACGCCGACACAAACACGTACACACGGATTAAAATATCGCGAATACCGACTGAAATAGACAGATTGATAGCATCGCCCGTAACAATGTTGTAAAGATAATCGAGTTTTTCGCGTCTTCCGTCGGAAATGTCGGAACTTTCTGAAACAAATGCTTTCGACTCAAAGCCCTTGGGACATAAATATTCAGAGCGGTCCGGAGTTAAAGAGAGGCGAAACGCGCAGAATATTTATGGACGCGAGATTTCCGATCGGCCGTCCATAAGGGCCACGCCACTTCCAGCTCACTTTCCACTAGCGTGAATTTTCGAATTCATTTGTTAAGTCAGGGGCGCGGACGTACGCTAGTGGCGCATGTAGCAGGTGGAGCCAACCGTCGCGTCGGTAAGCGCCACGTCATGCTAAAATCCGGGGCGAAAGTGAGTGAGAACAGTGGACTGTCACTAATGCCTAAGCAAACGCTCGATGCAGATATTATCTCTCCGGACGGACCTCGCGAACCGAACGAGGGCGGATTAAAAGAGCCATCGGAAGCTTATGAGTAATTTTATCTGATACGATACTTGGA
This sequence comes from Uropetala carovei, assembly GCA_036926305.1. NCBI lineage: Eukaryota > Metazoa > Arthropoda > Insecta > Odonata > Petaluridae > Uropetala > Uropetala carovei. Next base: position 157,435 of record JAXCHB010000252.1, on the reverse strand, counting down.
AAAAAAATACTTTCTATACCATAGGCTTTGTGAGATTCCACGTACCTCCTTGAGGACATCTGTTGGGGACGGTTGATACTAGCAAGGCTTAGCCCGGTCTTAACCTAAGAAAACATTCCCGTTCTGGTAGTTCAGTGGTAGAATATCCACCCGACAAGTAGAAGACCCGGGTTCGATTCCTGGACCTTGCAATTTTTTTCTCCTGTTTCCAGATTTCCCATCATTCCAGCTTCTGCCTGTCATATAAGGATCTTCGGATCATTCATTCCAGCAATATATAACGATGTAAAGTGTTCATCTTAAATGACATGCATAAAGAAGTAAGTACCTAGGTAGAAGAGATTTTCTGGAATGCAGGAGAAAAAAATCTGCCTTATGCGGCCCACGGAAAGCAGACCGTGAAATTCAGTTATGATAATTTCATATCTGTTATTCAAAATTATCACTGGAAAATCTATTCTAGTGAAGTTACAGCGCGAAAATTATTTATTACTGATTTTTACCAATAAGACTCTTCACGGCCTCTTAAGTAACATCCGATGGGAATTCTAATGTGGCTCACTGGAACAATCGAAGTTACTTAAACAGTATAAACACTCGAAACCTGTAATTCGTGAAACTTTCTCTGCCCTTGTTATGAAGTCATCAGGTTCACATAACTTAAAATAGAGATAATAATCGTTAAAGTACATCTTCCGTGGCTCATTTTTCCATCCTGCTATAAACAGCCAAAGATTACTGACCATTTTCGAAACACATTAGATCCTTGTAAAGAAAATCACCGTAAGTATTTTAAGTATAAGCATTTTCAAGAAATGGCCGGTAATTTTTCGTTAAATGGAATAAAAAAAGAACCACGCAACTGTCCATTTTTTCGAAATACATCACAAAATAGCAAAAGAATGAAAGCAAATGATCGCAAAAGAAACCCCTAAACGATGACAAAGGGAATAATTATTTATGAAGCTCGAATAATTACGCTCAGTGAAACAAAAGAAACTGCAGGTCTATAAAAAAAGTCGGCTATCGTCAGCGGTCGAGAAGCGAGAGGGAAGAATTCCTATTTTCCAAGAGAGAGAAAGGGTAATATGTGATTCCTAAGGATTCTTTTTGGGGCGACCATATTGCGCACATTTTAAGCCCCACTTTGACCTCAATAAATGCGGGAAATGGAAGAGACTTCGAAAGATAAGCGTCGGAATCGGGCGGACTTTTTTATTCTGCACGGTGAACAGAAAAAGATTTCCAAGGAGAGAAACGTGCATATTTTTAAGGGAGAACGAGCTGAAATAGGCAAGTGCGCGACTTATTAAGCGACGCTCGAATCTTTCTTTTTTCCCTTCTCTTAGCAGTCGTTCGTTTTGAATAAATGGCGAGATGAAATGGGTCGATACGTTCAATTTAAAACCCAAATAGCGAAGTAAAAATAATAGTTTAACAGTTTGTTGAATCCATGAATCGGTACTGACCATAAAATATTACATCGTGAAAAGCTCAAATAGTACGTGCATATGCAAATGCGTGTTTTTACGAACACATAAAACAAGTTAGGAAAATACTGCGAAAGCATATAAGGCGATTTTAATACAAAAATATCTAAGATTAAAATATAATATAAAGGTACCACATGCAGCTCTCATATGTAGTAACTTATCTTGAAAATTGGGTTTCTCTATGTTGAACAGTTTCAGAGATATATCCTGCACAGACAGACAGACAAGCTGATTTTTTAAAAAAACAATCGCTAATGAAAGAGAGAAAGAGGTTTAAAAAAATCGGTGCATTGTAATTCCTATCTATGGGAGCGTCGCAACAACTAAAGCCACACTCCGAAAGCAGGACACATTGCCGTTTCGAAAACGAAGCTTCGTGATGCTCGTCTAGCCGTTTGCAGCGCCCAACGATCGACATTGGATAGAGAAACCTAATCACTTGTAACACAGGGAATTCTGTGGAGCAAATACACGCCGATATTGTGGCTTTGCAGGTAATCGAGTTGTGCGGTTTACTTGTGTGTAAGAGACACATATGAACGCGATACGCCTTAGCTCAAGAAAATGCATTTCTAGATTTTTATAGAAAAGAAATAAATAAAATGAATAAAAAAGAGAACGAGCTCTTTTCTCCTTTTATAAACATGTTTGTCTGCCTATTGTAACTGTAATTACAGATATATTTCAATATTTCCCAGAGGAAATTTTAATGCGAAGAGAGTCATATTTATTTAATTGGGATTTGAAGACACAAATTTGAAGAATTCGCACGAACAATCAGTTCCATTTTTCCAACTGCGTCTAATTCATACAGCAAAGCAAGGCGTACGAGTGCAATCAGAACACGGGAAAGAAGAAAACCGAATATGAAATAAAGAAATTGGTTTTAAATCATCGTCACCTCATTGAATGTCCTTTTTAGCGATTTTTTTTACAAATCGCTTATGTATTCACTTTGTCTGTCTGTCCGTCCGTCCGACTGTGCAGACGATACCTCTGAAACGGTTCAACCTAGAGAAACCAAAATTTCAGGTTGTTCTAAGAGTTATATGTGGCAAGAATTTGTTGGATCCGGGATCAGCTGATTTGGGGATAATTTTTCCCCATTATTGATCCATAAGAAAAGCACCTAAATCGGTGATGAGGTTTATATATTTGCTCTTTTAAATTATTTCCAGTCAAGATTCGAACTCAGGACTTGAACTTGAATTGTCGTTTCTTATTTTCGAACACGGAATTCAAATCCCTGTAGCTTTAGCGTACATTTTTAGTTTTTATCGGAAAAAAGTGGGAGTTTTTCTGGGTATCAACAATCGACTACCATGGCAACGTGCTAAATGCTTTCATGTGTGTAATCTTTCAATGGGAATCAAAGGCTAATATTATAATGCCATTAGTGCATACTAAACTACAACCAATAAAAGAAATTTATTTTTTGTAAAAAATCGCCTTATAATATCTGCTTTCGCGGTACTTTTCTAACTTGTTATAGATCGGATTCAAACGACGTAAACAGCACGAGTTATTTCTGCAATTCATACCGCCGGAGGTAAAGTCATTAAGCAACGAAGTACGAATAAAAACGTACGGAGACGAAATAATAGCAAACGTATGAAATAACAGCCTTCGTTTTTGGCTATGAATGAAGGATTTGAGAAAAGCGGTGGGCACAATGGGAGGGCAAGGGTCGCGGCGGCCGCAGAGGGCAAAGAACAAAAGACGGATTCGATGCAGTCGCGAGACGAAGGTTAGTTATCCTTGTCGGAATGCACTTGGGCAGGATTATATAGAGAGAGAGTGAGAGAGAGAGGGAGGAAAGAGAGTTTCAAAAAGGCATTTTAAAGAGGGAGAACCATTGGATTTGTCAGAGAGAATGGAAGAGGGGAATGGGAAGAGGGAAGGGTTTTTGAGAGATACAAAGTGAAGAGCCTCGAATTCTTTGTGTGATTGCGGGCTCAATCTACTGGGGGAGAGGATGAAGTGGGGAGGAAAGAGAGAGAGGGTGGGAGAGTAGGGGGGGAGGGGGGAGAGAGAGAGTGACTGGGAATAAAATATAAATGAAGGGAGAAAGAGAATGACGAATAGTCGGGGAATAAAATTACATTTGGACGAAAGAGAGAAAAAGGCAGGTATTTTGAGGAAGGCAACAAAGAGGGACAGAGATACAACGGCAACAAACGGGAAACAAAGAAGAGAGAAAGAAAAACACAGAAGATTTACGAAGTTGAATCGCAATTTAAAGGAGAGGGTTAAAAATGTCCCATAGTGAAGAGGAAGTGGAGGAGGAGGAATATTTCAGGAGGAGGAGGAAATTAAGAGTAAACCAGAAATAAATGGAGAGTAAGGAAGAAAACATTCAAAGGAAAAAAACAGGAAATTCGATATGAAAATGATATGAGAGAGAGAGAGGGAATTTTCCATTACGGTAAAGTCAGAGTTATTTTTTTTATCATCAATTTGATGTGAGAAACTAATTACTCCGTAAATTAATTAGCGGAGTGAATGGAAAGTGGAGAGGAGGCGGTAAGGCATGAGAGGAGAATACGGTTTTAATACCGAGAAGGCGAAGTGGTAACCCAATGAAGGAGAAAAGAGAGAGAACGCGAAAGATAATTAGGAGAGCGGATGAGAAAGAGAGAGGAGAGAAAAGGAGAGGAGTGGGAAAGAGAATGGATTAAAGAGGTGATGGAGGGAAAGAGAGTGGGACAAATAAAGCGAAGAAGAAGATGAGGTAAACGAGGCAGAGTTACAGAGCACAAGAAGTGGAGGATAAGAGAGGTGATACTGGAGTGCGGGCAAAGTGCGTATGAGAGAGAGAGAGGAGAGGAGAGAGGGAGAGATCAAGAGGAGATAGACAAGGAGAACACCACCGGACAGGAGGAATGCAAACGGAATTGTTTCCCTACGAGTACTACTTCCTACTTCAAGTGGAGTATCCAATTTCGGCTTCGCAAAAGCCATTGAATTGAATACGTTGCATGACTCTCTTGCCTCGAAAATCAGATTACGATTCCGGAGCCGGAGCGAGTGGAAGGAGGGGGCGGAGAGAAGGGCGCGTAAGGAGAAAATTCATTCGTTTATTTATTCATATTCATCGCGTTTTCCGGATCATCATTTAGAGGCTTATTATGGGAGCGTCTCAAAGGAACTGAAGCTCCGTGGAATAAGGCGATAAATTTACGAGCGAGCGATACATAATTCATCTCAAAGTTAAATTATACGGCGCCTCGTCAAAAAAGAGTGGGAGGAGGAAGAAGGGTGAAAGGTGCACTTCACGGAGAAAACTAAATGCACGAGCGCCCTCTCAGCTCAACCCAATTTCCGCTGATCGCATCAGGTTGAGAAATGCCGCCGACATTTTTATGGCAGATGGCTTTTGCGAGAATAATGAATCACATAAGACGCTAATATACAGAACGAAAAGAGAATAATATATGGAAAATGCAACGGAAAGCTTCGTAAAATTCTTTCTTCGGATCCGTTAAAATGTATACGTAATTTATATACATTTGCCAACATGAAATTACATCTGAAGTCTCAAACGATAAATACCGCTTTCGCAAAGATGTGAGCCACTTTAAAAAGAGCAATACGAAACAATAGTCACTAAACTTTTTCTAAAGAATACTCCAAAAACTATCAATCACGAACGATTCCAAAGGTCAAAATTATAATATTTAAATGACTGAAGCAATCAAAATAATTATTAAGCTTTCAGGGTATTTTTAATAATTCAAAGGCGAGAAATTTTTAATTGACTAAAACAAACATTTCTGCTTTTGAGCTGAATGATTAGTTCTGGAATGATGCTGCCAATAAAAAATTAATAAACTCGCATTTATGCAGTTAATCAATGCATGAATAAATTTAAAGCAATAAATTCTCCAAATTCTATAACAGAAATTATTTATTAAAACGTTAAAGACAAAATATATTAGGTTTTCATATTATATTAATTGGATAATATTATTATTATAAAATAAATAACGAATTGATTTAGCAAATTTAATCCCCTTTGTGTACCTCTCAACTCAAATTTGTTACATGGCGTATGAAAATTTAACTTGACTTCATAAGGATTTTCCTGCTTCGCAATTTGCTTTAGCGAATTATTATAGCATTTAAAAAAATATAATAGTTCAAAGAATTTATTTATCTATCGATGAAATGTTGCATTTGAATAATTCAAGCATTACAATATTAAGAAAAAAGCACTAGGATTTTTTCAGGCCTATAATCTGGTTAGGAATATTGAAGTCTATTCTAACTTCAACTACCAACGTCGTCGAGCCCATTTCCCTACGTTTTTATTAAAATTTTATAAAATTATAAAAAAAGATTCAACAGAAATACGAATATGCTGTTTGAGTTCTATGCATTGTATAGTTTTAAGGCAAGGAAAAACTTCAGGGGAGTTTTCACATTCATAGCCACTCAACAAACTCGGAAAGGAATACAATCATAGAAAAAAGTTTAATAGTGTAAAAATTGGGTTTTAAATATCTATCGTTCTCTAGAAACAGCACTTTACATGAAGTATAATTTTTATTCGACTGAAGATAAATTTTCATGAAATTTTCTTCGAATGAGGAAAACAGACAAGAAAAATGATACAAAATAAAAGTTATAATAGGTTTAAAAATTACTAGATTCCATAAAAGCCATCACCATATTTCACTATTAATTATAAAGGGTTCCTTAAGCCACTACATATAATTTGTAGGCTAATGCCAAGTTAATATTCCAAAAATATACACACACGCAGGCGCGCACACAGGCAAATAGATACCAGACGAGCGGTAACAAATGAGAGTCGTTAAAAGCTACATCCCAGTTGCATTTCGCCGTTCTATCCGAGTCGATTCATTTTTTCTTTTGTTCCTTCCTTTCATAAGAATAACGTCTTGCTAAACTTCCCATGCCATTAAAGATGGAGCAGAATCGGAAGTATGAAACCAAACTTCTCCTTTTATTACAAAAATAACCGTTATCTGGAACGGAGTCCAAAAAGCGCACCTTCGGAGGTGTCAATTATTTGCACGGAGTCCATTAACGCTGCTCGACCTAGTTCCCAAAACACAATAGTCGTTCCTTCTGACAGATTGTTTAGATGGCAGCACGGCACTTCGCAAGAATATGACAATCGAGGGCGGAATTGTACACCTAGCGAATTACTTTTTCGAGACGGATACGAAAATTCGAAACAAAAATTTCCGGCAGTAATGCATGGGAAAAACGTAGAAAGAAAAAATTATTTTGGCCTTCATTTCTTAAAATACTCTTCGGAAATAAAAACGACTATCTGCTGGAGTCAAATATTGGGTCTTATAGTAATTAGCGAGACTGCTAAAGAGAAGATTTCTCTTCCTTTTAATTACGAAATAGTTCTCCAGAACAAAGTTTTATTTGAAGACGTAGAGCAATAATTCAATATTATTCTGAGCTCCACGTCCATCAAAAACCAACTACTACTTTGCAAGAAATTCAAACAAAAATACTTCTTCAGATATAGAAAGGATTTGAAAATACATAGTTATCAATTCTAAGGGTGAGATTTGATCATTTTACGAACTTTACTCGTCAAAACTTTCCACGATGACTGAGAGTAATGAGATTTTTTAATGGATTGTTTAGGGAATATGACGTCATCAAGATTTATTCCAGAAGCCGTTCTTCTTCCAGGGCTTTCTTCGAGACTCAAGTCGAGGCAAGGAGCATATGCTTTCATCTTTTTTGTATTTTACTCACAACTTTAAGAAAATCGAACTCAAAGTTACTTTTAGCGTGAATTAATACTCCGAATTTGTTGGTTAATAATTACGCAGGGATGCTCATATAGTCATTATAAATAAAAATTAATTCAAATCGCACTATTAACGGCAAATTTATGTAACAATAGTTTTCGCATTCTCGAGTGCTAAAAGAATTACCACTTACGCGCATCAACACCTAATAAAAAGTCTAAAACAGAAAAATCTCTATCGCCGTTTACCTCGTTTACATTTACGCTTTAGCGACTGGAGAAAATATTAATTCAACTGATATCTCAGTTACAATAAAAATAATAATTTACATAATGTTTCAGGTGTTTGAAACGTCCCAAGACTAATTTACGAACGACATTCGTGATATTAAGCAATTTTTCTAAGTATCTGCTAAGGCGAATCGTACCGAACTCATTAACAGAAACAGGTACAAAGTACATACACGAATCGGTGCGAGGGAAAAGGGACAGGATTCAAAGCTTCGAACATAGAAACGGGAGTCAGCCACTCTTAAACACGCCTCCGCCGAAGTCTCTTCATAATGAACTCGCGCGGAAGAGTTAAAAAAAGACTCGATTCTTCTGATCGGCGAATATCTTTTATAGAGGGGGAGGGGAGAAGGGACACAGGTGAAGGCGGCTTTAAGGAGGGTTAGCGAGGGGTGGGAAGGGGAAGTTCTAAGCCCCCAACGCCCGCAAAAAAAAAAAAAAAGAAGCGACAGCGAGATTAAACGCGAGGCGAGTCAAAGCGAAGAGGGCGAGAAGTGAAGATACGAGCGAGAAGAGAGGAGTAAGAGGAAAAGGGAGAGGGAGAGAGAGAGGGAGAAGCGACGTTCGCTCCTGCCACCGAATGGAGAAAACCTTTTATCCAGGAGCGCAGATGGATGTGATCAATCTATGAAGAAGGAAGTTTTAAGTCATATTACGTTCGCTCCATTGACGCCTAACGTGTACTCGGGCGTCCGAAGAGAGAGTCAGGATTCGACTAAACATTAATTACGAGAGCGATAAAACGAGGAAAAGGGAGCGATTTCCACGATGCGGGAGAGGCAGCGGAAAAAGAAAATAGGAAGAAAACGGAAGCGTGTCGATACAACTCTCTAAAATGTTTAGCAGAGCCCCTGTGCTATTAAAAGACCAAAAACCTCTCAGAGCGAAGAAATTGTTGGGAAGAGAAAGGAGGAAGAAACGAGCGACAAATGGAAAAAGGAGGAGTCCATTGTAGGTGGTTGACACAGGAGGAGATTGCGTTCGGAGAGAGATTATTACGTGAATAAGCGAAGCGGAGGAGACTCTCGAGGAGAAGGAAAACTAAGGAGAACGAAAGAAATGTGGACAGAAAGAGTGGGGGGGGGAAGACAAATGAAGGCGGCGAAATAATAGCGAAGGGAGAAGAGATATGAAGCGAAGAGAGAGAACGGAAGAGAGAAAGAGATGGAGAGAGAGAGAGAGAACTCGAGGGAGTGAAATAACAAAAGACACGATCGATAAGAAAAGCTTTTTCCCCACATTTCATTTTTTTCCCTCTCGCTTCGCTAGAAAGCGAAAGAGGGAGCAAAGAGAAAGAAAATCCATCTTCTTTGGGAGAACAAGAAAACTCTCTCCCTTCTACCCTTTAGGCCGCCGAAGAGGGAGCAAAGAGAAAGAAAATCCATCTTCTTTGGGAGAACAAGAAAACTCTCTCCCTTCTACCCTTTAGGCCGCCGCGATCGCCTTCTTCCCCATGACGCCCTCGCCTCCACAGGGGGGAAAAAAAGAGCGTCGTGGAGTGGCCCCCGTCCGACCCACGCCGCCATTCCGCTCTTCGCATGTTTTTTGCCTACCCCGAATGCGAAGGGGAGGGAGAGTGGGCGGGGGGAGGGGAGGGGGGAGGAGAGGATTCGCATTACGAAAAATACTGAAAAAGTTGCAAAGAGATAAAAGAAAAGAGTTGGAAATTCTTCGGAGTACACATTTAAAAAAACAGCCATGAAGAATTCACTAGAGAAATATCGAGATAGTCGTTCTTAAAATCTTTAATAAACTTTCGGTGAATCGCCACTGAAGATGCCTGCATTGTAGCCGAAATGCACATCTGGTTTTTCATAGCCTTGTTATAGATATTGGTGATACCAAAAATAGGTACGTATTGTTTTCAATTTTTTAAACTTAAATGATAATTTTTTAATCCAAGAAGAAACTAAATAATATACCGAGATATCGGTATATTATTCTAATCAAACTTGTATGGAACTTTTAATTTCGTTTTATGCCTTTTATATGGTTTAAGTTTCTACATAATATTTCAGCGCAGGCCAGCATGGGCGTAGAAAAATTGTCAACTCATACATAAATGCCTCGGGATATTAGTAATGCAAAACTACTAACATAAGAGGAAGCCACAGATTCTCTTGGGTTGAGCAACGAAAATATTAACGAATCCGTAGCATCTTTTCTGATCCGCTAATTACACGTATAAAGTTATGCTCGCTAAATCTGGCGAAGACGTAACAAGTCGCATAAATGAATGCAATTTTTCCTCGCAAAAAATGAAGAAATGTACCCATTACTAGATAACATGGAGATTCCAATACACGCAGTGCACAAATGTGACGAATGCAAATGTTGAAATCATCTTTCAAGGTACGGTATTGCAGCTCCGAAAATCGAGGCCTACGTTAACTATTGTCTTATCGTTTGTAATTCACTCCATCGTCGTTTCCCCTTTTTCATACATATCACCCTTTCATCCAGTGAAGTTATTGCCATTACTCATTATTAAACAAACTTTATACAAAAACGATATTGAGTATAGAAGGGATCCTCTGAACACACACGCACACGCAAACATATCTTCTTTTTATCATAAAAAATACATTCGCCCACTTTCAGCCACGGCATTATTTACTCAAAAATTGTCAACGCAAACCCGGTTAGTACTTAAAATTATAGGCTGCATTGAAAGATTAGCGTGTTACATTTTAACTTAAACTAAAAATATTATATTAAAATTAGGCAACAAAATTAATTAACGTGGTACTTCTCGACAAGGAAAGAGCATACATAAGCAGTAGATCAATGATGAGAAAGGCGATAAAAATTCTTTTCTTGACGCAGAGATAGTTTTCTAAGTTGAATTCTTTTAAGAGTCGACTAAAATAATCCAAAAAGTATCGAACGGTCAAATGTTCATTCATTTATAAAATACACGCACGGTGAAATAAATAGGCTCGTGAATAAATTTATGGAACTAACTGATCGACATTTTCACTTTAATTTATTCAATGATTTTATATAGAATTTATAAAGCCTATAATGCTCAAATTATTTATTCCATTAAACAGTTTCAAAATCACACTAAAAGCAATTACGGAAAAGATTAAACGAGAAATAAAGCAAAACTAAACATAGATAACAACGTATGCGAAAAAACGGAAGTGTCGATCACCTCGCTCGCAATTGGCTAAACGAACGTCCATGAAATTCTCGAATGAAAATAAGTCCCAAAAAATTTAAACCGAATTTATATCATAGAATATTACCGAAACTTTTCAACGACTCAAACTCCAAGACGGAGACGAAAATCTCGATTCGCAAAGTCTCCTAAATATTCTTCAGCGACGAAAATAACTCACCAAAACTAAGAAAGGAGCGGCAACACAGAGAAAATTGTAAGAAGGGACTTCCTAAGACGTGACCGAAAGAGTAGATTCAATTTCGGAAACGTCAGCTATATCCGCCCACTCCTTCGTTTTCCCTCGTCCCGTCTTGCCCTCCCAGATGACAGGGAAAAGGGGCGTGTCACCCATCCTCTCCCCCTCCCTCACCCTCCCACCCACGGGCGAGGCAACGGCCCGGGGTCGCCCTTTACGGTGAATCCCAATTCAGAACGCCATCGGAATGACTTTCCACGTCAATCCCCCACCATCAGCATCCTCCCTATCCCTCTGGAAAAGCCCCCTTCCATTTCATCATATTATTAGGCATCGCATGTTAAAGGGAAGGGGAGGATGGAGGAGGTTTAACCGCAAGGGAATCCACCGGGGGCGCCAATTTGAGAGGACACGGCGGATAACCGAATGGATTGGTTTTCGGGAAAGGTATCTATATATATATATACCTCTCTCTCCCCTTCTCCATCCCTCTCCCTCTCAACTTCATCCTTCCTTATCCACTCCCTTTTTTTCTTCTCCTCAATCCATTTTTTAAAAAACTCTCCTCTCCCGACTTTTCCTCTTCCACCCTCTCTCACTGTCTTCGCCACTTTTTTTATCTTCATTTATTGCTTATAATTACTATCGATAGAAAAAGACATTTCGTTTTGCGTGTTTTTACTGCCTATTTAGAAGAGAAAAAATTGGGAATTTCCATTCTATGCGACACTGACATTTAATAAGCATTCAAACGCGTAAAATAAGGAGAGATCGTGTCTACGTAAAAACAAAACTGTGAGGAAAACAAAAAATTTCCAGGGAACGTATAAAAAATGGCTGTCGGACAATGTTTCGTTTTAGAGGTGCTTTAAAATGGCCAATACAATAAATACTTTTAACAGATTTGGTGGATTTAAATGCGATTTTAATGATTTGATCAATAATAAATAAAACAAAAAAGGAATTCGATTATAATAAATTGTAGAGCATTTTACTAATAAAACTTAACATAATATTTTGATTTCCGACTTCTACTGCAAATTTAATTTTCAATTTTGTTCTTTTATATTTCGCATCCTTCAATATTTCCATTTCTCAAATGCGCTCAGTTTAATTTCGTTCCTTCATATACGTCGAATGTCACATTCTACATTCATACTCCGTCTAGAGACGTTTGACGTTATTTACGCGATGGATCTCGCCCCAACTTATCCTCTCGCTAACCGTAATCCTTATAATACTATTCCCTTTTTCTGCCCTTTTGACTTTCAGGACTCTCTTTCTTCTCGCCGTTTCCACACCCCCCTCCCCTCCCCTCTTTCCTCTTCTCCCCTTCCTCCCTCCCTTTCCCCTTCTTTCTCCAGAGAGATGGAACAATCGAGAAGAAGCGGATTATGGGGGAGAAGAGAAAGGTGACAGAGTTCGACAGGACTACATTTCTGCCTCAATCGAATGTTTTTTCCCAGATTAAAACAAAAAAATATATCTTCCGAGTAACCGTTTTTGATTGAAAAAAGGAGTAAAAAATGGCCGTGGGGATGAGAAGAGGAGAGAAGAGGAGTGGGGAAAAGGGATTGGGATGGAATAGGGTGAGAAAAGTGACGCTCCACGCATATGACCTACTTGGAATGGAGATATCGGCTTTCGGAACCGAAATAACTCGACGCAAGGAATCCTGGCGGGTTATTTAACGCGGGAATTTGCTAATTTAATTATTTCGTAAAATCTCATCTCGAACGTCGAAACGAGAAAATTTATTTGCGTGCCAGTATCACACGGTGAACAGGATTCCTCTGAGGATAAAAAGACGCTCTGAAAATTCTCTCCGCCCGTGCATTTTAATTAAAGTCCACAAATATTACATGTGAAGGATATATATGTAGTGTGAGAGTAAAATTAGAGGATATAACAGATTTGTACTGTTATGAGGTCCGAATGAAGTTTGACGGTCGTAAATGTTACGCAAGCTTTCTAAATGATTTCCTTATAGATTTATAAAATAGAAAGTAACATTACGAAAATAAAAATAGTGCATAATAAAGGCAGCAGATAAAACCCATTTGATATCAGAAAAGAAACTTTTGTTCTTTCGACGAATCACGTTACTTTCTCATTACAAATAGGAGAAAATGGAATGACGTGTTTAAAAAAAAAGAATGCGCAATATTAGTGTTTTAGTAGATAATCCGAGGAATTTCCAGTCCGCTTCGAGATCTATCGCAGAGCAACTAAGTCATTTCGAGGGAGATCGTTTTTGCATCTCTCCTAGCCGTCGCTGCATATACCTCGCCATCATCTGCTGGATCTCAGATATTCCGTTAACTGCTACGGTCGGCCTCATAATATTTTATGAGTTTTATTGCTCTCTCAGAAATGGAGACTAGTAAAGGGACGGGAAAAAATTACCAATGCTATCATCGTCCTCCAGAAATTCTATCTTCGTTTAGCTAAAGGTGAATGGCTCTGGGCTCTATAAACGTCATCAATAGCAAATCCTTCCCGAAAGTTTTCATATTTTTTTTAGATTAATTGGGTCTGAAAATGTATGAGCCAAGGTTTTATATATTCGTGCACATTCTCTAAACTCTATTTAAAATAGATTAATGCAAACCAAACGATTTTTGACGTTACGCTTTAAATAAGAAATATTCTGTTTCGCACACTTCAGAAGGCAAAAAGGAAACCTCTCGGAGCGAAGTAAGGGATACATCTAAAAACCAAAGGCGCACCGTGAAATTCAAACGGCCACACATCTGTGCGAATTCGCAGAATGCAAAAAACCCCTTTCATGTAAAAAGATTCAATTCGGAGGGGAGAGAAATACGGAAGACGGTGGGGTAATCCCCTTTACGCGGTCATGCGAGAGATATTCCTCGAGCCTTTCCCCCCTCCTCCCTTCCCACCCTCCACCCCCTCCTCCCTTCCCACCCTCCACCCCCTCCTCTCCCCCCCCCCCGCGCACCCCTTTCTTCTTCCTCCCCACTCGCCGACCTACACGTATTACGGAAGGAAAGAAGTAAGATGGAAATCCCCCGCGGAATGGATTTTGGGACTAAAGTGACGTTTTAGAGCTCTCTCCCTCTCTTTTTCCTTTTATTTATTATAATGTGCTACATATCGACCCGAGTCTGTGGATTAAGTCGAGCGAGATACACACGCCCGGGATTCAAGGAATGGAAAGAGAGGAGAGAAAAAGGAAAGGAGGAGAGTGGGAAGAGAGGAAGAGAGCCTCCTTCGTGTATTCCCATCGAGGATTTCCTCGAACCAATCCATGTTCAGCGGGGTAAAGGAGAACCAAACAATACTTGACGCGGAGGCGATACACGCCGCGTATCCTTGTCCAACGGTAGAGAAGGCGACCACCTCTTTGTATTAAGGAAGAACAGCGTGAAAAACGGCGCGGTAAGGAAGATATGTGGAGAGAGAGAGAGGTAGAGAGAGAAGGGGCGAGAAGGAGACAATACAAGGGAGAAAGGGTAAAAAAGATGCGGGAGAGGAGAAGGAGGGTGAAAGACGACAGAGGAAGATAGATATTGAACTTTATTAAGGCAAGAGCCAGATTAAAAGGCCACTTATTTCCAAGTGAACCTTTGTCAACAACAATGATAAAAGTTAGAACAAAGGTTTAAAATGCTTCGCAAAGAAAAAGAGGAAATTAAAGAAAATGGCATCTTTTTGGGGCAAAATATGATGAAAATTAACTCGATGAGTATTGAGAAAACAGTATCAGAGCAGGAAAACGTCAACTTAAGAAAGGAGACAAAAAAAACTAGGAAACCTATTGAATGCGAGTAGAGAAACTGGCGAAGGGCTGTAAAGTAAATAAATTATTATAAGATGAGAAAAAGGAGGAGAACGGAACGAGGATAAAGAGGAATGGATAAAGGGAGAAGGTAAAGAAGAGGGGGAGTACCTATACAGAGGGCAAGTGCAAGAGAAATGTAAAGGAAAGAGGGCGAGAATGCGATGCGAAGGAGACAATAGAAAGGGTACAGTGAAATTCGTTTCTCGCCTTTGTTTGCATCCGATCGAGCGAAATCTATATATCCGTCCTTTCAAACCAATATCACACGGGTGACATTCCAAGGATATGGGATACACACATGGAAGATCTCCGCCTTTAAAGTTAAAGGGAGGAGTCTAAATGCAAAAGTGCCTTTTTGAGTATCTGAGGCTCTCGTGCAGACGAAATGACGACGTTCCAGACATCTGGATTAAATCGCGCACCGAAATAAGTTCGACGGCTCGATCCGTACGATATCGACGAACGATTTGACTATCTAGATCTATATGTATATTATGGCTGGCCTAAATCTATGCTCGACCTTAATTCGGAAGAAGCGGACCACTGAGCTCATGAAATGAAATTTCAACTGCAGAACGAAGCTATTTTTAGAGTGAGGAGAGATAACGAATAGATCAATAAATCGCAGGTTGCACGCATAATGGTAATAAATTTCGAGGGATGACACCTTGAACTATAATAAAATAATTACCGTGATAATCAACAGGATAATTAAATCGGTCACGAACCAAAAGGTAAACCCATAAAATATTATAAAAGATGGGTATGGCTGACTACGGCAGATGGACCTAATGATATCATTATCTTCTAAATTGAATTCTACGATACCGCTCCAATAATTAGTAATTACGATGTTCCTGGAAATAAATTCTAACGATGAAGTGGAAATTCACGTTGGTACCGAAATTCCCCTGTTAATTAAATGAATGACGTGAAACAAGAGCAATAAAATCTTTGAAAATAATTTTTTAAAAGTGTAATTAGGTATTCTGGGAATTGCATCTCCCTCCATAGAGTACAGTTTTCGGGTGAATTCCAATTACTCAGGCCTTAGAGATCTGCGGATACTGCGACCGACCTCCTTACGCCATCGGAGAGCAACATTCAACTTTTTTCATCACACAATGGCGAAATCCTTTGATTAAAAACGTACTATAAACCAGATCGTCCATCAAGAGCGAGAGGGAAAAAAAAACGATCCCTCCATCTAAAATATCCTCGCGGAAACGAGGGAAAATAATGCCTAAAGTATAGATATGAAAGGAAGAGAGGTCGAGGGAAGAATGTTTCTTGAAAAAGGTTTGAGAACAAAACAAACTCCACGAGGACTCCTCTCTCATCGAAAATAGGACTGGGAAATGATTTCCATCGACTATATTCGTCATAATAAGAATTCACTGCAGTTCTTTTCGAGGAAGATCGCGAAACAAATGCGAAGCGATAAACGCGTCCCATTTCGCACGCCGACGATCGCTGCCTCGACGCAGTCTCTCTTCCTCTTCTTCCTCTCTCGACGCCTCAATAAATCCTTCCCCTCAAAACTCCATAAACTCTTCCCCCTTTCCGACAAGATTGATAGGGTTTAGACTGCCGGTAATCCTAGTAGGTATCGTTCATGGCTTTCAATATTTTCCATTCAACATCTCCAAACATAAAACTACACGAGCAATGCAGACGAACCGATAAAGATTGAGTAAGCATGTCTAAAACGCTAGTTAGCCATCTTTAGTGATTCAAGTACAAACACTTAAAAAAAGTATTTGTCTCGGGTATGTTCAACAGTTATAAAAAAACAGACGCGCATTTCACCTACAATATCTAAAAGAATTATCACTGAAGACGGCTGAATTGTATCTTAAATTCGCATCTGTTTTTTTATAACCCTGTTGCGGCCATTGGAGATACATGAAATTAGTACTTTTTTATGTAAGTGCCTTTTTCAGCAAGACGAGATCGATAATGCTAAAATGAATGCTAAAATTACCAAAGGTGAATCGTCACAGGGAAGGGCTGATTTGCGGCATAAATACCAGTGTTGTTCACTCTAATATTTAATAGATAATTTCAACGTAAAAGCAATCTAGTTTGTGTAATGATACACACCTATAAGATGATGAGATTCCGTTTTCGTGCGGTTCACTGCGTTATACAAATATCCGCCGCATAATTATTGCGCAGGGTTTTGTTTAAATAAAACATCCTATTTGAAAAGTAATTATCCAATTGCAGCTAGAGAAGAATAATTCGACGAATAAACGGATTTGCTCCGTTCACCGATGCTTCGCTGCAGCAGCGTGCGTTAAATGAGAGAAAAGGAAATTTAATAATTTTCTTTGTGACGACTTGTAATGTAACGAATGCAAACGCAATTCGCGGTCAGGCATAAAATCAAATGATATCGCAATTAAGCAGGCGCGAAGGTCAAACTACGACGCAAGGCATACGATATATGTCATTTTTATGTCGTTAGTACGGTGAAATAAATACTCTATCCAATTATTTACTCTTTTGTTAGCAAATTAAAAGGCAGAGAGTTGTTTTCGAGATATATCAATCGAAACGTGCGCTGTGGCAAAGGGGTATTATTTGGAGGAATGACAGCGATTAAAACAAAGCATAAAACTATGGCCATCAACGTCACGTTTTAATATTTCACGAGTTGGAAGCAAGAGCTTGATAAAATTAACTAAAAAAATTCCAATTTCTCCTTTATATGTGTAATGGTGTAAACGTCAAACCTATATCGCAAACTAACATCGAGATAAAAGGTAGAATGCAAAATATATACATATTCTCGTCGGATGATTTTTTAAAAATTACCAAATAACTTTGGGAAGTTTTCAAATTCTGGATTACGAAAACATCGATTGTGAGGAACAAGATTTAATTAAAATCTCACGATGGGCGATATGTAGCATAGAAAGCTTTTATTTTCCAAATTTACATGTAACGAACGGGAAGGAAGTATCCCCATTGGAACGAACATTCATTAACGCCCATTAATGCACGACAATGTCACATTTCGGAATGATTCAATTTCAACTTCGGTGATAATTGGCCAGATAACAATTTTACACAATTTATGGGAGTCCGATTCGCCGACTACCGAAAATGCACGTCGCTTGATATATTATTATTTTTACAATTTTAATCAGGAAACGATGATTCAATTATCCACTCTTACCGTTGGCATGGGTGTGATGGAATCGGCCATCTAATAATCAGAGCGAAAGAAGCAAATCAACCGCATTAAATTATCGAAAAAGTTGAAGTATTGATGTGATGAGCTCGAGAGAAAAAAATTTCGGGGCACGAATCCGCGCGAACATCCATCTCAGATCAAATAGATTTTATTTCAATGTCATCGATAAAAAGGATTAAGGGAATAAATCCAACGGAAATCCCGAAATGAAAACATTGAGAACGAATCCCTTTCCACTATTCCATCCTAAAAATCACGTAGACTTGCTCTATCCCATTACTTGTTTGTGTATTTACATATACTACCAGCTGTGCCCGCGCAATGATTGCGCGGATATTTTCAATTAATTTATAAAAAGATTAAGAAGTGTGTGAAGTAAGTAATTATGCTCGTAATAACTGTAGTCGATCTCAATAATTCACATTTATCTCTAATAATGTATTTCCCCGGTAATATAGGATTTTAGTGTCTTTGGCTCCCAATGTAAGGTTCGCGGGTTCCAATCTCGCTGAGGGTATGGCTGTGTGCGTACTGACACTTTATTATCATTTCATTGCATTAAGACATTCGATGCACGCGTATTACGCAAATGCGGATTAAGAAAACAATGCGATCTCGTGGGTGGACAATGGCGTGGTAACCTCCAGAAATGAACCCAACATTTTTTACAAATACGTAACTTATCTGTCCAAATTCGAGCGATAACGAACCGATGGCGAAAATAGATGATTAGAATATGATACCTTATTCATTTTCCTTCAAAACGGTTAAAATCCGAAGATCGTAGGTCTATTTTTTCTAATTGTAATTAACTAATTATTTTGTAAAATACCAAAAATTCAGAAACAGCGCAATGCCAATTACACCGAATATCGTAACAGCAATAACATGGACGAAACACACGACCATGCCGTAGACAGGATTCGAACCTACGACCCTAGCACCCTAACCGCCACTATACCAAGGCGTGCGCGTCGAAAAATCGATCTTTACGTGTTATCTAATGAGAAACAGAAATCACCCCCTGGGAACGAACCTGGGTCTTTATGAAAATGAAAATAGTTTTCCAGGGACCTCCTAGCTAGTAGAGACAAAACGCCGTTTACCGCATATCTCTACGACAAACTGTTTTTGAGATCCAGTGGGGGACGGACGGACGCTTCTAAAATTATATATAAGATATAAAGTGCGTGTATACACATATAAATAAATAAATATAAATAGATAAATATAAATAGATAAATAAAAGAATATATACGTATATTTATACGGATCCTCCCCTACTTCAATTTATCGAATCCAGAACAGGCCTATAAGAGGAAATGAATCCGGTTAGAAAGAGGAAATATCAGGGAAAGGGTTCGGAAGAATAAGAAGGCAAAGTGTCAGAAGGTATCGCGAGAAAGATGCAGAGTGACAGGGAATGAGAGAGGAAGGGAGAAGTAGAGAGAGAGAGAGAGAGGAAGAAAGAAGAGAGGAAAGGGCGAGAGACGGAAGAAAAGTGTGAAAGGGAAAGGCAATCTGGCAAAGGAGAAGGAGTGGCGGGAGTCAATTCCCCTTGGAAGACTGTTGGGAGTGGAAGGGCTCACGTCTATTCTCCTGGTGATGGTGTCATGCACGCAGAAAGACAGCCGGATTAAGGGAAGAAGGGCGTAATGCACGAAAGAGAAGGACAAGGAATGCCAAAATCTTCAAGGGAGTATTAGGCAAGTGAGTTCAAGTGAGGCATATATATATCATCATCATATATAATAATTTACGTCTGCGTGTGTGTCTGTCAGCAAAGGCCTACTGCGATTGAAGCTTAATATCTCGCAAATTAATGAACCGAATTTGATGTGATTTTCAGGATAGCATTATGATATAATAAAATTACGTTTTAACGTATTAAACTTGAGATCAAAGACCCTGGTTCGATTCCTGGAGACATTTTCTATTTCCCATAAGGTAACACGTAAAAAGGGACATTTCGACGTGCAGGCTTTCATTCTTTTTTAGATTAAAATTAGAAAGAATTGAACTAGAATCTTCGGATACAAACCATTTTTAAGAAAACATTATAAAGTTTCTTATTTTGTTCATCTTTTTTCGCCTACAATTCTAAATTTCTCAATGTAAACATTTAATTCACACAGTTTGAGGAAATATTGCCATTTTAAGGGTATGTTGCCTAGCCTACCAATTCCATTGTTAGACCTCTATATCATATTGTTAATTCAATCCTTATGGGTATAAACGTGCTTTGAATGCTTTTAATAAGAGAGAGAGGGGGGAGGTAGGGTGGGGAGGGAGGGGGAGAGAGGGAAGTAGAGGGGGGAGGGGGAAAGAGGGGGAGGGGGAGAAATGAGTGGGGGAGGGAGAGAGGGTGTGAGAGGGATAGGGTAAGATTGGGGGGGGAGAGGGGGGATGGAGAGAGAGGGTGTGAGAGGGGGGAGAGGGAGGGAAAGAGAGGCAACTATTTTAAGTTTAACTAAACATAGCCCGTCAACAACAGAATACTCACTAGAAATGTTGTGTATGGCAAAATATTTCATGTGTAAAAGTGATGTTAATTATTTTAAATGAAAATAATAACAATCTATCTATAATTCTTCCGTTGATATTTCAACGAGCATTACACTAGTCATATATTATGCGCGTAGTGAAGCTGCGTCCGTCAGTCAGTGCGTATGAAGCCTCGCGTAATTATTGCTATTTCACCACCAAGTAATGGAAATATCATAGAAGAACAGCACATGAGAGTTGGAAAAGGAATGATGTCGTTGAAAACTCAAGCCACTGAGAGCTACAATTTGAATTTTTCCGAACAAAAAGATATGAGGCGGGTTCTAAGAAAGACACAGCGGGGCATATTTTCTCAGGTCTGCTAATTAGAGTGCTGAAGGGAACGGATTTTTCTCTCGGCACGAAAGCAGATTACCGCTCCTTTCTAGATCATTGTAAAACGACCCTTTTGCCTGCGTTCAGATAAAGACCTTTCTATATTCTTTTGGTCAGTTTCTGCCAACAGTGGTTGACCCGGATATTGTCGCAGTTGGTGTCCCCATAACCCTCACCATAAATGTCGTCTGTGGATAACAATAGTATCAGAGAGGAAAGAGATAGGCACTCTTTCCTTTGAAACAAACCCGCTGGTTTTTCCACTGGAAATTCCTGGTCTTTTCGTTGGTCCGTTATTTGTGGACTGAGATCGAGCAAAAAATTGCGGTTCGGTTTTCGGTTCATTGAAAAATTAATCAGTGGTTTCGGTTCGGTTCAGCAAAATGACTGCGGTTCGGTTCAGCGGTTTGGTTTGCAGCTCTGGTAAGAAGTTAAAAGCAGTCGTTGATAGACACCTGAAGGAAAGCAACTGCTTGTGAGTTCGTCTATAAGGGTGCAACGATAATCATTGGAACTAATGTAAGGCAGAATTAAACATTTTTCCCCTTTGAATATACCACGATATTAAAATAGGATTGAGTAACTCTGTAACATTGTGATCACGTAATTGCTCTAATATATTGCTGTAAAATCACAGAAAATTTAAAAAATGGAAAGCTATTAGCCCAGCTACAGCTTCCATAGTAAGAAAGAGGAGCCTGAGATCAAAGGAAGAGTATTGGAGGAAAGAGAGAAAGAGATGCGGAAGCTCATAGGATTTCCCGTGAAGATGAGGAGAGAGTACAAGAAAGACAAAGAAATAGGGAAACACGTCAAATGAATAGGGGACAAAGAAGATCTAAACTAGGGCCGAACTATTTAGATTATTTGCAAGCGTAGCTGCAACGGGCTGCTAGTGTGTGTGTGTGTGTGTGTGTGTATACACCCACACTATATATGAAACTCCTACTAGCGGGAAATATAAATCAGGAAATCCGCAAGAGGTTGATAAAATGCTATGTTTGGAGTATAGCTTTGTACGGGGCAGAAACATGGACGGTAAGGAAAATTGATATTAAATACTTGGAAAGCTTCGAAATGTGGACATGGAGAAGAATGCTGAAGATAAAATGGACAGATAGGGTGAAAAATGAGGAAGTACTACGAAGAATAGGAGAGAAGTGAACGATTATACAGACTATCAGAAAGAGGAAGGCGAACTGGATTGGGCATTACCTGAGGAGAGAGTGCATCATTAATGAAGTGCTAGAAGGAAAACTAGATGGAAAAAGAGAAAGAGGTAGGAAAAGGTTTCAGCTGATAAACGACTTGAAGGGGAAAGAGAGCTATCAAGACATGAAGAAGACTGCGGAAAATAGGATAGTATGGATAACCAGGTTTAACCATGAATAATCACGGACCTTTCAATGGACAGACTACGCAGCTGTTGCACTTGAGGGATTATTATTGCAGAAGCGTTCAGCCGTTCACAGAAACGATCGATAAGACTGAATTTCAAAATTCAATACGATGACGAGCCGAATAAGATACTTTTGCTATTATTCACAATTCTTTTCAGTTCCTTTTACGTTTTATATGAAGATTTTAATGAAGCAAAATTATATAACTTAACGAATCGTTTAAATCTCAAAGAGTAAAGGAAATACATAGCATTCGCTACCTCCACACACCACATCCTCAAGTGACAAACTAGGATAATTTACAAAATGTAACATATTGCATAGCTTTAATATCGTGAAGATCATATTGGATTAAATAAATTGTACTAATCGCAATCGATATGCTTCTAGTTTATCATTCCTCTTTGCTATAACTCAGAAGAGAAAATAAAATTCGTCCTACTTGTCCGCGTAAAAGTCAACCGTCCGAATTCACATGAGTAGTAGTCTGACGTCACTAAAGTTCACGGCAACGTGTAAACACGTGGAGGATAATTGCCTTATGTGGAATCAATATTATATATTTAACAATAGAGCGACAATGGAACCAAATATAACGTATAACAATAATATTAGTTGAAAGTAAATATCGCAGTCTGAATAATCGACGATGAGAGTGAAGCCGTTTCTATGCGAAGTTCATTCACAAATACACAGAAGAAAGATATTGAAAAAGCCTCGGAGTAAAGTTTTTGAAAATGAAATTACGTCAAGCATACAAATGGACAGGGGATAGTGAAAGCGCCTGTTGAAGTAATAATGTTACTTACGAATTTATGAGACAAATAATACGGTGCTACGTTGAATGCTAGGCGGAGGCTCTTACCTGTAAAGACAAGGAAATAATTACAATTAATTAATACAGTATTTTACATCGTTAGTACAAATATGGCACACTTGTTTCTCCCGCATCATTTAGAAGTTAAATTCTACCGAAACTCCACAGTTTTACATGCTATATGTGTAATTTACAAAACAGTAAACTGACTTTAGTATCCGACAAGAAAGTATTTCGCTTTACTTCACTGTAAATCATCCACCATTCCCATATATAAATAGTATTGCAATTCCATTCGGAGAGAGAATGTAAAGAATTACAGTTCCATTAATCGAGAGCGAGACGCAAATATATCTGTATTTCACATGTACTACAAAATAAATCACACGTGAAACCATGAAAGATATGCAGCAATATTAATATATCAAAATGCCACGCTGGAAAATGGAACGGGTTCGAACATAAGGTGGGCTTTTTGCATTAAACAGAAAAAAAAGAGTTGCATGCGGATCGTCATGCAGCGGCGCTGTGAAGGGGACGAGGGTGGAAGTGGAGCGAGAGGGAGCGCGCAAAAAGGGATTGTGAAAGGGAGAGAATGGAGAAAGGAGTAGGAATTTATGCGGAGGGAGAGGAGAGGGGGTTTTTGGGAAGAAGGAATGTAGAAGAGACTGGAGAGGGAGAAAGAGTGATAATGGGATGAGGAGAGGGGTGAAAAGAAGGAGAACAAGGTCGAGAGAGGGAGGGGAGGAGGGAGGGGAGGAGGGAGAAGATGACCCGAGGCCTCGGATGGAAGGGAGTGGTGGAGTCGACAATGGAGAGGGAGTGAGACGTGTCGGAGGGAGTGAATGAGAGGAGCTGCGGGAGTGAGAGGGAGGGAAAGAGTTCAAATTACCTCTCCCATTCTCGTTACAAATGAAAAAAAGAGCTCTTTTTGAATTGGCTCATTAGCCGTTAACTGTCAGTCACGGCGCGTTTCGTCCGCGAACGTTCCCGGGATGGGAGGAGGGCAGAAAATAGCAAAGAGGAAAATAAAGAGTATCCTGCATCACGCAACGCGCGATTTTCTTTTTTTTTTCCTTTATTTTAATGTCGCCGCCATCGTCCGCTTTTCCTTCCGCGCGCGATGGAGGCGAGCGAGAGAAGGGAGAAAATATAATCTCCAATTAGGATCGACGATTTTCGCTGTATCTGCATCCGCGGCGGAGAAGGAAATTGAATGAAAAAACGAAAAGAGATAATCGAACGAGAGGGCGGCGAAAGAATAATAAAAAAACAAAGGGAGAGGAAATTTGCATGCGAATGCTTTTGGGAGGCATTTGAATCACCTTGGAGACGAAAAAAGAGGAGGAAACCAAAAGGGTCGGGGTTGGGTTGGTAGGGATAGCGGAGGCGAGAATGATGGGGCGGAGGAGGAGGAGGAAGAGGAGGAGGAGGGTGGAGGAGGTGGAGTTTGGAAGGCTATGCGACTCCGAGCGAGGAGGGGAAGTAAGCCGGAGGCGGATTCCGACGCACGTAATCCAACGGATCGGAAAAGCATGGGTATTTTCAAGTGTCGCTGAAATATTTCTCCCTTCTAATGACTGTCACATCTCTTATGCTAGTACCTACCGAGAGTCGGAATACATTTCGCAGAAAAAAAATGGAGAACGACTCCTTTTTAAAAAAATGGGGTTTCATCTTCTGATCTGTGAGACGGTCATAAATTCAAATGCCAGATTCTCATTCCAGGATGAATCGCTATTTTAATTCACACTCGGAATTCACTTTTGGTATGGCGACATCTCGATAATTGGTAAGTAATGAATACGAGGCGGGAAGTGATGCTTGAAACGGATACGAATCCGTGAACTTTATGCTAAAAAGTTGAATATTCGGAATAAGTGATATGAATGAACAGTTCGTTCGGCAAATGTTTAAACAACGCATGATTTTTACGAAGAAAAGGAAATAAATAATACGAGCATAAAAATCGGTGACACTCGGGTGAAAAAATTCACAAAAACTCAGTCGTGCACGTTGTGACACAATATTTTAACATCGAAATGAAGTAGTTTTTGTACAATAACGAAGATTATCTTACTTAATAGGATTTTAAGGAATCTTTCGAAACAGGATGGAACATTTTAACATCAGTATTAGCATGAATGCAGCTTATGTTACTGAAGAGATGTATGGTCGGAGAAACGGTCATAAGCTTCCGGAGTATTTTGGCATTTACATTAAAGAAAATCTGCATGGCAGTACTTATTATTATTTCCAACATTGCGTCTTTGCACAATTTACTATTGATTCCCCGAGAGGAAATGTTAATCGTAAGCAAGGCGAATAACTGATTGTGGGGTAGTAATTTGCATTTTAAGTTTGTATAAATCCGACGTGAAGTTATCAAAACTTCACTTTTAATGGCTGATGGATACACACTTTGTCACTTTGATTTCGGCCATAAAGTGAGCTCGATTGTATTTTTTTTAGTCATAGATTGAAATTTTTTGTTATTTCAAAAATTTCTAACAAATAAGACTAAAACCTCGCCTTAACATAAATATTTGTTACGCCGCACAAGGGCGGCCAAGGGTGCGGCTGAGAATTTTTTAAAGCGAAGAAGGCCTAAGGTGGTAGGTACATACATTTTGAGAAACGGCAAGTTTTCCAGGTTGAAAAGAAAATATAATTAATATGTATAAATGTGCGTGAACATTTAAATTCCAGGACCATTCCGGAGTTGTCGTAGACACGTGTAAGATCTCTGTAACTTCTATTATATGTAAATCTACAAAATGCACCCGATTCTATTTTTTCTATATCGTGTGCGCATTTCGTGAATTTGTATAATTATTTCGCTACCTTTAAAGAATTACTTATTTACTAATCAAAGTGTTTATTTAACATTTATACAACAAAAATACCAAAAATCACATATTGACTGCCCAGTTTTTCTTTTTGAGAACGTATTATATCCCTGTTTGTTTCCTAAGGATCTGGTCACATCACTTCTACAATCCCAAAAACTCAATCGTACGCAATCACACCTAGGCAACGCAAATTCGAGCAAGCGCAAATAAGGCGCGAGGTGAAATGAAGGGGGGACAAGAGACGGAGGTGAAGGGAAGGGGGAGGGGTGGAAGACAGGGAGAGAGGAGGGGAGGGAGACTGGGGGAGAGGAGGGGAGGGAGACAGGGGGAGAGGAAGGGAGGGAGACAGGGGGGAGGGGCGAAAATAAAGACGGGAATCTTCACAAAGGACGAAGAGGCATTTGAAACCAGGGACTTCTTGGAAGAGAAAGAGAGAGAGAAAAAAAGAGAGAGAAAGAGAGAGATGGAGAGAGAGGATTAAGAGTATAGGCGAGTCGAGTAAGTGGAGTTGGGAGGGAGGAAGGAAAAGAGAAGTTTCTTTGAAACAAAAGAGAGATCGCGAATAAAGACCAAGGTGAGAGGGAAAGAGGGGGAGGAAGGAGGAGGAGGATAAGAGCAAAATAAAACTAAAGAAAATGCCGAGAGCCAAACATAAAAGACAAGGGAAAAAAGGATGAAGAGTTCATACGGATTTTTAACGAGGAAAAACCTTAGTAAGGAAGGGAAAATATAGACGGAAAAAGAAATCGAAGGATTAATGTATATGCAAGAGTGTTTTTTGTATGTATGAGTGTGTAATTACTTTATGTACAAGCGAGCGGGATACTTGGATAAAAAAGAGAAATAAGTTTAATAAAAAAGACGTAAGAAAAAAGCAAAGAAAAATTCGAAATCCTAATCGAAAAAACGAGTGTGTATTATGATGAAGAGAGAGAATGAGAGAGAGAGAGAGAAAGACCTTCAGAAGATTAAGGAATCGGAAAGAAAGAGAGAGAAAGAAATAATATGTTAATCAAGAGAAGAGCTGTGTGTGTGTGTGCGTCTTGAGGGGGCACACAGGTAGGGCGCCAGAGCGGAAAAAAGGAGGCGAACACGACTTCCAACAAAAGGGAACGCCGCGAATGCTATGTAAACTATGTAAAAAATTCGCGGAAAAAATAATCGTAGAGTTTATGTAGCCGGGTTATTTTTTATTTCACATTAGTTTTACGCCCGTTATGCAAGCATTACCGTTTGATAACTTCCCTGAATTTAAAAAGGCAAGCGATCAATCAAATACTTTTATTACCTAAGAGATGCGAAAGATGTAATGAATAATAATTTAATGGCACTTTGGAACGAAAAATTACCTAAAAATTCCCTCTCTAGCAATTAAGAGTAAACGAAACAGATAAACTGCAAATATAACGAGCATCGGAGAGGCAAACTAAAGTTAACGATGTAAAAAGTTGGCCGAGCGGTCAAAGTCTTTGAGATTCTCAACATTGATGAAATGTTAGAAAAGTAAGAATTCAATACATAAAACGCATCCGCTCCAAACTCCGTAACGTTCCATTAACCTCATTGGTATTTAATACTTAGCAGCCTCTTCCGCTTTACGTTCTTTCGTCTTCCGATGCGGAAAGAAAGGCAAAATTCCGAGTACAAACCACCACGTGGATCCACTCGGGCTACTTAAAAAAATATATAACTATTGTATTGAGGGAGGAAGCAAACCGAGAACTCAAAGAAAGATCTTCAATAATGAAAAGATACGCACAGGGCTTATGTATTCGTTCCTCGAGTAAAATCGCCCTTAAAACTGAAAGGCACGAAAAGATCTCGAAATAAGATAAAGTTAGATGAGAGGGAATGATAACTGCTTTTATTTGTAGTCGAGAGAGAAGTGAGAAATACGTCACTGGGAACAAATGAGCATCAGACGTATTGTGATGTAATATGCATATATCTTTTTACTTCAATTTATATTTTATCCGTAACAAAGATAAAATTGCAAGTGAACGCCACCAAATTGAATTCTACGATACAGCCACAAGATCAGCTGATTCAAAAGGTGTATTATCTATACAAAGGCAGCGTGAGAATCTGGTTTCAACAGCCACACCTTACGTACGATACTATATAACGAAGTAAGCAGAGAACTCCGAAAACCTTCAATGAAAATTAGGTAGGTGAGTTTGTGCGTTTATTGATCGGTTTTAGAAGTGGAACAAAAAATATAATTATATTAAACAGATATATAAAAAATCGTCTTTATTTATAGAAAGAAAGAGAGGAGAAGGCGTCGGAAAGAAAGATAAAGAAGAAACCGAACGTCCACCTCATGTGAAGGGGGCAACAACTTCCGCCCCACACGGCACTCCCGCCTCCCCTACCCCTCTCCTCCCCGTCCACCTCCCCCTCGTTCCATAGTACGCACAGGAGGAGGCTTCCCTCTCTACGCTGTAGGGTATGAGCATTCCCGGGAGATGTGCCCTTTTAAACTTTTAGGACGTTCGTCCCGGATGCGAGCCGCACCTATTCCTCCCTCCCCCCTGTTTCTCCCTCTGCCTCCCCACCCCACTCCGCCTCATCTACGCACACCCTCAACCTTTCGCAGTAGGAGTAAGGGCGGGAGGGGGAGGAGGCGTGTGGGAGGGGGAAGATGGAGGAGCGGTTGGTGGAAGCGGAGTGGGAGTGGCGGAGGGTGATAAAGGTTAGAGGAAAGGCCGAGTTTTTGGTGTGGCGAAGGTGGAGTGGAGGAAGCGGAGATGGAGTGGAGGAAGCAGAGTTGGAGTGGAGGAAGCAGAGTTGGAGTGGAGGAGGTGGAGTGGAGGAAGAAGAGGCCTCTCTTCCTCTTAAAAAATGTACTCGAAGGTACATGAGTGTGCTAATGAGGTTAAGAGAAAGATGATGGTGTGGGCCCATAACTACGTGCTTTCCAAAATAAAAAAAGGGTCCGCTTTTGGGCAGCGCGGGTCGATTTTCGCCGAGATATGATTATATAAAACGGTTACAAGAGCAGAAATATAGTCTTGAAAAAAAGCTAAAGTGAACACTTCGCCGACGGAGGTCGGTCAAATTTAGTATAGTTATTTAGTGAGTGAAAATGTAAAATAGACGTAGGATCGCAAAATAACATTAGATGACCGTTATTAAATGGCATTCGCAAAATAATCAATTTTGTTTTGATAAGGAAATGCAAGTAAAACGAAAACGACGTGATGCAATAAAATATCCAAATAATTTCGCGAAAACCATTCTAATTATTACACTTGTCATTGAATTGTTATTTTAAAATAGAAAGTTATTTTTTCCAACGGAATAAATCACTTTCTCATTGCTCTCGCTTTTGACAAATGATTAACTAGCAAAAGTTATTGAGTCAAATAATTGAATTCTCAGCGCGAAAAATAATGTTGCTGCTTTTGAATGATAGTTGCTACAGGAAAAGATAAACTCTTTTTAGGGTAATGCAAGCGACTAACAAAAAGATTTTCCGTTAGAGATTACTCAGTGTAATGTGCAAAACACAATATAAAGGGAAACAGTCAGATGCAGTACCAGAAGAGATATCAAACCAATTTTTAACATGTCCTCGACACTTCAAATAAAAACTTTCAAGATAAGAACGATTGTGGGTTGATAAAAACAAATCGTTCTATTCATAGAGATGAAAACTCTAATCCTTTTATTTAACCTATATAGTGGTTTAACTTTTGATGCGAAATTCATGCTTTAAAGATCTACACGCTAAAATAAGTGATAAGATATTAATGTTTTCGGTGGTGACAACGACCATAGTCTGTTATAGGGCTGACCAACTTCAAATATGCTGAAAGCCATTGACTGGTGGGCCGGACTGGGGCTGGGAGAGTGGGGTAGGTGAAATTTTGTTCGAGCGAAGATCGGAGATAGGCCGGAAAGCATGCGACATTAATTAGTCGGTTTGGAGGCATTTCCAAGAGAAATATATCCTTGTTAACGGATGTTAACGAATTTTTCGGCTGATTTTGTCTTCCTGGTTTTACCCATCCGTTTCCGCACATGGTGGTAAGAACTTCGGAATGGGGAAGAGGCATGCAGGGAAAAATATTTTATGACTGGTAGGGTCTAGGCAGTTTACCAGCATTCTATAGTTACAAACGAACCGACGGGTAAGCGTCTCTAGAGCTTTGGCGCCCCGGGCGGTCGCCCTTACCTCGGGCTGGATAAAATAAAGCCGCGGGCAGCCAGTTGGACACTGTCTGTCAATATTTTGAGTTTATCTATGGGGTTGTGAGTTGACACATATAAGCAGAGTACTCCATTCGCTGTAGTAAGCCACGTTGATTGGGAGAGTCGCCCTGGATCTCGCAGAGACAAGTTATCTGAGCACTTCCCCGGTGTCACAGCCTGCCACATGTTCAGCAAATATTGTTGGTCTGTACTGAGGTCACTCACACATATGCCAGTAAAATTTGCTTGGATCTTCGCAAACTTCACCAGTGGACCTTGAAGTAGCCTGACAGTGGCAGAGAATTCCCCTCGCCGCCGGCGCAACGTCGCTCTCTCTGTCGCTGCTTAGCGGTGGTCACACAGAACAAAGTAAACAATCGCGCTGCAGGCTGCTTACAATGTAGTGTTGTTGGTTTCGACTGAGAGACAGCTAAACAAGCGAAGAGCTATGTATTTAATGTTCAATTATGCTCTTTTCCGAATAGAGCTAGAAATGGGCGATTATTGAAAACTTTTGAGGTCCTTGGGACACCTATTTGAAAATATTTTTTTATCTGCGCTTCTGGTCACAACCGGTATCTTTTCCGCATAGTCGGAAATTGAATTTAAAGAATGTGTTTTCCTATAATTTCTAAGAAATGGACGATTTTCGGAAACTTTGCGGCACCTCAAGATTTGAAAATAATTTTCAATGCGTGCTTTTTTTGGTAGCAACTTTTCCGGATAGTCGGATATTGAATTTCGAAAAAAAAGTGATATTCGATCATCCGTATTGGACAGCCCTTTCTCGATGAAAAAGCAGCAAATTTCCGAACGTGCTCAGAACGGAAAAATGTAAATATTGCAAGCGATCGAAGTTCTCGGCGTTGAGTGTTTAACTTTTTTATTTAACCATTCGCAGAATCGATATCAACAGAATATGTATACACATACAAAAACCCTTATAATCTTATAAGCTGGTCCGGAGTCTCATGCTATGTCTCATAACGCCGCAAGGCATTATCTCGAGGGCTTTATGCCCAGCCAGAACTATCTTTTCGACCGATTCCTATACTTTCAAGAGCGAAACACTTATCGAGAAAAGCGACAGGAGCAGCTAAGGATCCATTACCGCACTCCCAAAAACAACGAGGAACAATAAAGCGCTTCTTGCGAGAGAATTAATTCCTCCGCAGCGCAGTGAGACATCAAATTCACACGCATTTTTCTCCCGAGGAACCCGCGCGTCCCCAAACAGGACGTGAGAGCATTCGAAGCCGTAAGAGGTTTCCCCGCCCACTTCATCCGATGAAAGAAGGACCTCTTCGGATACCACGAAATAAACGCTTTCTGGGAAATAGGGGGAGGGTGTGGAAGGAGGAAGAGAGGTTTAGGGTATGAAGAAAGGTGAAGGGGAGGAGGAGGAGGGAGGGGGTTTGAGAGGGTCGAGGGAGAGACTGGTAGCAAGTGAGCGGATAAAAAAAGAAACCGAAATAACATCCCGGGGGCAAATTGAGTTGTCGGGGCGGCATAGGACCCGAGACGCCACTGCACCTTGTCCTCTTTCCCATCTATTCCGCATCCCTTTTCCTGCCCTTCCCCGTCAGACCGCGAACACCCCAAGCCTCCTCGCATGCCCCAAAAACCTCCCTCACTCGATAGAAAGAGACGCGAAAATAACTCGGGCGAATAGGCGAACGGAAAACGTGTCAGGGCATCGTGAGCATTTTCCGAAATTGCGGAAAGTGGATGTGAGGATATGCGTGCGCGTGGGCGGAGAATATCGCTTTAGAGGGGAACTCGAGAGAGGGGGGAGTAGGAGGGGGAGTAGGGGGTGGAGTAGGTGGGAGACAAACCGATAGGCTGACGGAAAACCGTTCCGGAATGAGATTGGCCCGTTGGAACGAGGAGGAGAGGGCGATATTCGTTCGTCGCATTAATGCAAATATCTCGTGGGAAAGGAGAAACGGGCGAATATAAATCTCCTAACTCGTTATTTGAGAGAAAACGGCGAAAGAGCGTAATATAGAAGGGTCTTTAAAAGGGGGAGAGAGAGATAAGGGGCGACAAAAAAATAGATTTGTATCGAAAAAAACTTTGAGATTCAGAAGAGGTTTGTCGCGACTCTTTCCTTCCATCGGTACATACATCAAGAGAGAGCGAGAGAGATGAAGGAAGATATGGAGGGAGAGGTAGAGAAAGAGAGACGATGGAGAAAATTGGGAAGCGCAGGGCGAATAGCGAAAGAGAGAGCGAGAGAGGGGAGGGAGAGGGGGGTAGGGGAGGGGGAGGGAATAATTTCGATAAATAGTTTATTGGAAATATATTTCATGGTGCGGCGAGGTGTCGGGGATAGAGCATACGGAGCAATTTGAGAGGAAATAGCGTTTGCATCGAAAATGGATGGAATTGGGGGAAACGGAAATATGTTGTTATCGCGTCGAGAGGAGTGGGGCGTCAAGGGAAAAAAAACGCGAGGTAAAATAAGCGATGAGTATCGGCCAACGGCGGATGCTATGCTGCATAATTTTCGCGATGCTGATGGCAATCTCTCAAAAGTGGGCTTTCAGATTAAACGTCAAGCAATTAGCGTCGAATATTTTTTCTCCCTCCGAGCGAATTCGTTCTCGATTTTCGATTAAAAAAAGCGAACCATGCGTCAGTATGATTAAATGCGGTAATGTATTGTCATAAAAGCACGAAAGCCAACAAAGGCCATAAAAATAAATAATTTACGTTTGTACGACCGCTATGACTCAATCCCGCACACATGCACGCGAAGGGTTAAATACCATAAATTGAACGAAACAAACGCGCGCAACAAAATGCGGTCTTGAAAAGGAGACATGAAAACCACTATTTAAGCAGCTATTGGAGTGAAAGTGGAACCAACGGGACGAAAATTTAACCAGGGTCAATCTTATAAGGGGTTTCGGTGGGTGCACCGCACCTGGGCCTCAGACTCGTGATAACCGCAATGCCAGTGCATTGAAATACATAAATTTAAAAAATGTAATGTAATTTGCTTGAAAATTGTTTATAAATTTTGTTACCTATACGAATAAACGAATATCTTTAATATTTAACACATAACAATTATTATTGTATTTAAATCATAAGCCAATACTAATACCATCTGTAGAGCTAGCAACCGGGCGACAGAAGACCGGTCTTGGATTTAACATTCACGGGGGTATCTCCGCACACATTCAACATCAGAGGTGTTGATGATTCCCGGGAAGGTTCCCAAAAAGATAGAACGCGGCGATCACTATCCCATGCAGCGGAAAATTTTCTAGGAAATCCATCAATTCGGAGACGAACTGAGAAAACTGTGAAAATAATAACCTTTTAAGGATTACAAGAATGAGTTTAACTACTCTCTCTCTCTCTTAGATTTCTAGAGAAAGGAACTTGACGAAAAATACCAAGATGGAGAGAGATAGATAGATAGATAGAAAAATAAATTCCTTGACGTTCAGCCATTGTTCGAAAGGGTCCAACACACGAGTCTCCGCAGATATAGAATTGCGTCTCGGGTTTCGGAGTAAAGAATAAAATATTGGCACCTGCGGGGTGAAAGGGCCTTGGTAGACGGTGGAAAAGGGATAAAATGAGAGATAGAGGTAAAGGGGAAGAGAATGCGTGGGCCAGCAAAAAAAAGTGTCGTGCGTGCAGAGGGTTGGGCGGCAGAGGGACGTGAGAGGACGGAAATTGGAGCGAAAAGGAAAAGTTTCCGCAGGATGTGGAGGTGGTGTCGAACAACAGATAAACAAGGAACAAAAACTGGAGGAAAAGAATTTCAGCAAATAATACCGCAGTTTTTATTTTTTTAATAATGGAGACGTCAAAGGCAGACGGACGAAAATAATATTTTCTACGAATTTCGTTCAAAAAAGGGTTCGCCACCATTGATGCGAAAAACCAATTATCCGTTAATTGCTAGGGCTGCAATAAACCGCCGAACAAGTTTGATAAAATAAAACTGATTATTAATAGCATCGACTATATTTTAAACGGAAGATGATGAGAACGAAATGTAAAAAATATCGAAGTATCTTAGTTGGGTGAGAAACGGTGTCCTGAATATTTCGCGAAAGATTTTTTGGTTTATACTTGTAGTTTTATTCTTTGAAGCAAATTAAATACAATATAAACTAAATTATAAACTCTAAAAATACTCTTGTGGCTGGATATTTTTTAAACAGAGCAATTATTCACTTCATCTTCCAATTCAAATCAAAATAAATTTTTGCGATTTCCACGAATTTCAGATGACTGGGTAAATGAATACGTTGCAGTTATTTATGCATTTAACACGCTCTCTAATAGTCTCCCACGACATAAATTAAAATTTTATCGCATTTTGGAAGTCTATTTAAACATTCCCTTAATTAAATATTCAAATATTGCTCAAAACTTGAGTTCTGTTATTTTTATCTTTTGAATTAATGAGAAAAATTTCGATAAATCGTTTCAAAGATATAAAAATGTATTTCCAAACACGAAGTGGAATGTTTTTTTTCCATCAGACAAAAATGGATGTTAAGCAGCCAATAGACTAAACGCAGTGAATGCGAGAGGCGGATTTTATCGCAACATTTTTAATTAACGACAAAAAGTTATCGACCATTTATTTAATATTTGTTAAATGGGAACAAAACTGAATACATTTATGAGAACATAAGATTTTCCTAAACTTGAAGTTAGCTTTTACTAAAAAAACGAACAAAATTGGAAATTTAGTTGGCAAAGAAATACAAAACTTCCATTTAAACGTTCATGAAAAATGGAGGCATTCATGGAAGTTGTGTGGCGTCAATTCCCTCACGATTGCCTCCAAAGATTAACCCTTTAAAAAAGATTTTTGAAAATCTCATCGAAACGCACTCTCGCATTTACGAGGTCTTTTAATTTAATGGAATTAAAAATGGCGTTCAGTTTTATAGACGCGTTGCTCAAGTTCATTCATCCCGGGAATGATGAGAGTTTGAAAGTTGTTTCGCATTAGAGGTGGACGTGTGCGGCTATAAATTCGATACAACCACCATTAAGTAAAGGTCGACTGAGAAAGCCATCATTAATGAATCCATAACCACTTTTCAAAAACTCCTTCACAGTCGATAGTGTTTTTCTCTTAATAAGTATTATAGCTCAAAACCACCGTTTTAAGCTTCTGTCGCATTTACAAACCGTTAGCTCTACATCGCTCTAATCCAAAACACATCCTCATTAAAATAAAAGTGAATGCACAGATGTAAAGGAGGAAATTGGAAGCAAATTTATATGCGTCTTTAGCAAAGAGTTGTTTTACACCAAATTTCCTTATTTTCATCGTTATAATCCGGAGTCTTAGTAATTTAATCCCTTAATCCGTTGTTAACTAGCCTAACGAAGAGTCTGCTCCTAGGTTACTAAAATACTATATCTAAATAGATTTATCATCTAACTCGTTAAATTAAGTAGTAAGGCAACTATTGCTTAATTTCTTCGAGTTCACACTCATCCAAAAAGCAACACAACACGTAACACTCACATACAGTAAGTGTTTTTCTCAAAACATTAAACAAACACTAAAGGAACGACACATACGCGATTCACATACACGATTCTTTAAAGTTGGGATACTCTCAACATGTCATATGTTATTTCCTAATTAAGTATTTCTGACACTAAACTAGTGCAATTAAACCCTTGCATAATTTAGAAAGCTTTGCTTCTCTTAAGATTAAGATTCGCCTTTAAACTTTATTTATTGAGTTTTATTCTCCCTTCATTTGGGTAAATATTGTTATCCAGTTCATTATCGATAACCATTACTCGGAATAATCCACTCCTCATCTATCGAAGGATATATTTTCTAGAGCGGTAAACTCAAATTCAAATTTTATTAGAACCAAATAATAATATCACATAATAACGATAATTATTTGCTGAAATTTGAGAACACGAGTCAAAATGGCATGTATTTTAATTAGAAAAGAAGCAATCAATATTAATAAATATATATTTTTTCTCGTTTCCTCGTTACTTCACGGTTGTCCATCCTACCTAATCAAACTAGGATCAAAGCAACTGGAAAGTCGCGTGTTCGAGAATCTAACCATTATATTGAACTCGATTTAAAAGATCCAACACCATTCGTAATGCAAAATCACGAATTTATTCATCGCATTTCTTTCGCAATGCGGCATAAATACAACAAATTTATTATATTAGACTTTGTCATACATTTTAAATAAATCGATAACGCGAGCTATTCAATATTCCACCTGGAGAGTTTTTGTGAAAACCTGGCTTGATTAAAAAGTAGATTAAAATTATTTAACGAAAGCTTAAGTTGAATGACACAAAAGGGTCCGCGAAACACAACCGAACAAATCCAATAAACCATTTGGTGTAAATTGAATGCATGAGTGGCTCCCAAATGACGCAGCTCGACACGCGTCGATCGGTTGCGCCAATAAATCCACATCAATTCATATTACGGTGCGACGTGTTCAGGCACGATTCATATCTCATTATTTCATAAAAAGTCTGCGGAATGTAAAACGATGCCCTGATTATGTTGAATATTTATAAAGGATGCCACGTAGGAATTTTAACGAGAGAAATCAATATTTTCATAAAACGAAAAAAAAAACTCTAAAACATCATCGCGCAACCTACATGTTTACCCAAACGAGAAAAAATCGGTACAATATACATTGTACAAACTTTCTCATATACTAATGCAGGCGTGCCCAAACTTTTTCATATTATGGGCTACTTCCATTCTGGTAATTGTCTTGCGGGCTACTTATTTTTTCAATATATAAAAAGGGATTTTAAGAATGAATTAGACTACAAATTTACCGCAAAATGCACTTATTATATATTATACACCGAACAACATTATACAAATGATTAATTTAATTTAATCTTGATTTGCGCGATTATGGGCACGTTTACACTGCATATCTTCAGCTGTGAATGGTAATTGGGCATGTAACTAGAAACAGAGAGAAGTAAACAGTCTTCGAGATGTTCATTAGTGAGAGCATTTCTGGTTTTTGATTTAATTAAGTTCATATTAGAAAATATAACTCCTTATTCAGGATAATAAGCTTAATGCCTGGATGGATGCGTGGGCGACACAGACCCTCCTAAAGGGCGACCGGTCGCCCATGGGAGACGTAATGGGCACCCCTGTACTAATGCATCGTTTAATTATCTTTTCGAAATATGAACTATGTACAATAATAATAAAATAAATTTGAATAACTATACGAAATTTGACGAAAATCGTATGAGCCGTTTTTTAGAAAATGTGATTGTTATTAAAGTTGTCCAAGAATAAACTAGTCTTATATTCATTTATTGAGAAATATGAACTATGTAGTATTATTGAAGACGTAAACTCAAGTAACTGTACGAAATTTGATCAAAATCGTTGGAGCCGTTTTTGAGAAAATCAAATTGTTGTTAAAATTGCCTTGAATAAACTAGCCTTAATTATTGAGAAATGTCAACCATTTCTTCCTAGCTTCTATTATGTATGACAAAATACCTAAATACGAGATTTCATTCATTTTCGATGTACCGTTTAGGCTCTAGAGCAGCGAACATACAGACCCACAGACAGAATTGCGAAAACCACTTTTTCGGACTCAGGTACACCTAAAACGTATATTTCCCTCAAAATTACAGAAAGTGGCCAGCATTCGTTCACAGCCCAATCCCATCATCATCATTTCACCTAACATCTTATTCATTCTTCATTGTTGTCACGATCGAGTGTTATTGTCTGTTTTTGGATAATTATATTATAAATAAACCAATAAATAAATGAAAATGGCCTCCAAACGAAACGCCGCTTCTCCGATAAATTCGATGATTAATTTAGCGCAGATATGTCCCAGGACACATAAGGAAGAATAACACGAGGTAGAAAAAGAAAATGTCATAAAAACCACGCAGAAAGAGACTCAATTCATCTGAATGTACTTAGGTGGTGCTATAAAGCGGTCCCATTAAGAGGATCCTCTCGAACGAAATGATTTACAACGAGGCTATTATCAACTGAGATACGATCGCACTGGGGAAGTGGATACGCTAATTAAAACGTCTAATTAGTAAATGAGATTGAATCTGAAATTGAAAGAAGTTTTGGGAACTACAATAGAAATTGTGGGGAAAATTAAAACTTCATTGCCTCAGAGTTCACTGAATTTCGCTGAGACTTTCGATTTTAAGACAGTTTCTCCGCTTTTTTAGGATTGCGGAATATATAACGGGACCAAGAATAATAAAAAGCGACTATAAAGCTATAATATAAATGCAAAAATGAAACTCATATTTTTTACGCATCACATAAAAGATTATCACTTCCAAAAATAAATGCGATCACGACTGTCACATTTTTTATTGTTTCTTACCCATACAGATCATTTCAGCCTATTTATCTGCAATAATTAGGATGTTGAGATCTCAATCCAAATTGAAGAATGCCATCCTCGATTAGAGGTATCACAATTTGCTATTCAGCCCTAAATCCTAATTAATCCTCGACGATAGTTAAGCCCACGACTCAAATGACGTAAACCAGTCTTTTAATCGCCATGCCATTTGTTGGATTAATAGACTTTGAGCTTAGTCTCCGATCACTCAACGCGCTGACAGAGCGCTCGTGAGCACTCGGAGAGAGTTTCCCGGGCAACGTCCGTATTAACACATCAAACAGTGAGCAGAAAACGAGTTTCAGGGCACAAAACTTCAAATTCACGTCCTGTCATTACGAACTTGGCATTGTTTTCCCCAGCGTGACTAGCGTTTTTAAGTCATTCAATAGGGTTTCGTGAAATTTTGGTAAAATGTTTTTACGGCGTTATAACAACGAAAGAGGCGTTCCAAGGGTGCGAAATGTCGGTTCGGCGAATCCCTTTCTCAGATAGAACGGAAATGAGAAGAAAATGGCGAAACAGACGACGTCTAAATTACTAAATTATTAGAGAGAGATTATTAAGGAGAAGAACTCAAAGGAAAAACCCGTTCCATACGAGTGATAACTAAGACACGCGAATTTACAAATGAATCAAACCGATAACATTTTTAGAAAATGCTACATAATAAAATATCCTTTTAAAGTAAAGCGATACGGAGAAAATTTTACCGCAAAGAAAATATCCCCAAATTATCCCTAAATTCCCGTACGTGTAGTCAGTGGAGGAGTAAGTAAGCCAAGGGGCCCCAGTGGCTTAGCTAGGGTCTTCGGCGCCCGGGGGCAAAGGATCATCTTGGCGCCCCTAAGGGGGGTTACATCACCTTTTTTTGCTGCCAAGTTCCAGGGAGGAGGGGTTTCTCTGCACTCAATTTAGCGTGTTGGCGTCTTTAGGCAATTCCCATTAGGGTGGCTCTGGAAAACTCAAGCATGCAACAAACTAATCTGAATGCAGTGGCGTAGCTAGGGGGGAGGGGGGGCGAGTGGTGCGGACGCCCCGGGCGGCACGGTCCAAGGGACGGCAAAAAGAGTGGCAGAATAAAAAAAAGTTAACTTCTAAAGTAAATATTGAGTTTTTCGGGGAAAATGGAGGGGGAAGGACAGTGCAATGGGGAAGTCCTTCGAGATTAGCAAACAAAACAATGCTAAAGGATCTTCTAAAATGGTCCTGGTTAAAGGGAGGGGAAGGAGACTGCAACAGGGAATCCCTTCGATTGTGACTCAGGGTGTAGCGTAAATAAGCGTTTTTATTCTTTTGTCGTGTGTCGAAGTTTCCTGGGTTTACTATTGTTTTTTCATCAACATGGACCCCAAAAGACCAACTGAATGTAGAATTATACGAGAATTTATTTTAAATTTATTTTTAAATGTTATTTTTTTGTAAATGTAATACTACTGTATACAATTAGTTTCAAGGCAATGTAAGCAAAAAATATGTTATTTGAGAAAACGTCTTCAGTATACAATTTTTCGATCTCGGAACCGAACCCTATTATTCCCATAAATTTAATGATTCCTCCAACGTGGATTACGCAACGTAACGTAACCCCCGCGTTGGAGGAAGTTTTAATGTACAAACACAAGGGGGGGCCCGTCATGTACTTTGCACCGGGGTCCGCCTTAGCTCTCGACGGCCCTGGTTGGAAATCAGTCTTTTTGAATTACTGATGGTTTCGAACTAACGAATTACTAATTAGTGGTGCTTGATTGTACTAAAAAATTTTTAATTTACCTGCCAAACATTTTTTAACTAGAAAAATCTGCTAAAATAATAGGGTTAAATTGATACCCCTTCGCAGAGGCGTAGAAAGGGGTGTGCAGAGGGAGGCAGTTGCTCCCGGGTGCAGGGATTAAGGGACCCAAACTCACGGACCGATTTTTATCGATGAAAGCAGATCCGCTAGGAGGTCGCGGAGCAGAGCTGCAAACCACTTCAAAATTTGGAGTGGTTCGGTTCGCGGTTCGGTTCTAAATTTTTGGAAGTGGTTCGGTTCAGACGAGAATTCTGACAAGTGGTTCGGTTCGGTTTGCGGTTCGCTTCAACTAAATTAATCATTTGAAATACTATTCAGAAATAATTTATCCAATATAAACATTACACATTCAGTATCAATCTGTAAGTAAATCAATCGGCAGTCATTATTATTTTAAATGAAAGAAGAATTTGTTTAAAGAAAGGAAAAATTTATATTTTAAATATATTACAATACCATCATCATCTTCATTTATTTATATTTAAAAATGGTATTTTTTATCCTAACATGATTTTTATGTTCATCGTTGTTTAGATATCAATTAAGAATTCTCTGAATGGATTCACTTCAAATTCATTTACCAACATACACAATCATACATAATCAGAAAGAAAATGCGCCTCTAGCTTAAACCGCTTTTGAGATTATCCCTGGATGGACGGACAAACCGAAAACAAAAATATTTTAAAGAAATCATTAAAAATCAAAGAAAATTAGTACCTCGAGCATTTTATTTCTTTTTCTTACCTGTAATACGCATTATTTAGAGGAAAAAAGATTTATAACAAGGGCCTTACCGTCCGTCTCCCAATATTTAACTTCTTTAGTTCTACCACCCGCACTTGCCTTTATTTTTCTTATTCCCACACACATACCCATTGCCGCATTGATAATTTCCTCCCTCCTCTCTCTGGGGTTCACCCTCTCTCCATCTTCCACAAGACCTTTCTTTTTAGTCCTATAGTCCTTCCTCCATCTTTCCCCAATCCCTCCCGAGATGGTCTCCCCCCTCCAGCCTTTCTTTTCCCCTCCCCCTTTATCCCTTTACAACCTACCCCCCCGCAGTAACCCTC
The DNA here is from genome assembly GCA_036926305.1 of Uropetala carovei. Classification (NCBI taxonomy): domain Eukaryota; kingdom Metazoa; phylum Arthropoda; class Insecta; order Odonata; family Petaluridae; genus Uropetala; species Uropetala carovei. The sequence continues at coordinate 116,108 of JAXCHB010000252.1, read as the reverse complement.
TGACAATGAGATAGGTTCCTCCTTTCCCTCCTCTCCATTCCTTTCCGTCTTAAAAACTACCCTCCCTCCCCCCTCTCTACCCATTTCTCTGTATATACTTTCTATTCTGACCATATCTGCACCTGACGATAGCATTGTAATGTCGAAACCCGGGTCGTAAGAGAAATAAAAACAATGGAAGTTACAAAGCGTTATTCCTTTGGTTCAGTTATAACAAATAAAATAAAAAATGTTCGCTATATTTATCAAGGGTCTAGGAAAATTCTTTTCCATAAGCCCTTATTAAGATTTCCTTGATTGAATGATAGATTTAATTATTGAAGTAAAGAGTTTCTTGATTTCCAATGGCGATGTTGCACGGCGTCTCAATTTTTCCAACTTTCAATAATAAATTTATGTAAATAAAATATTTTAATTAGTTAATTGGTTAAATAATATGGAATAAAATATTACTCCGAATGTATTTATGATATGTAAAACTCTAATAAATTCGATTATTAATTCTTATTATTATATAATAAATTCAAAAAGACACTTTTAGCTCGATTCCGAACATATTATATATTGCTAATTTTTTTCTTTTGCCACCTTAGAAAGGTAATAAAAAAATCAATATGATAGTCAAATTACGTTACAAGAATAATTTAAAATTAATCGACAGTTCGGGGCAGATTATTCTATATACGAAGTGCGGACACTTATGGTTCAAAACAAACGATTATAAAACGTAGAGTGACCCTCTTTCAATAACACTAACCTGTTAATTAATTTTATTTCTCTTAAATAAAGTTTACTAAAATATTATTAAAAATACACACTTTAGATAATTCAAGGAATTCTGCGGGAAATGAATGCCTCCAATCCAAGGGATCCGCCGAAGTCTTCGCCTGTTTTTGCTGGAATATAAACCATCAAGAGATGGAAATATCATAGAAGAACACTACATGAAAGTTAGAAAAGGAATGATATCGTTGAAAGTTCAAGCCGTTGAGAGCTACAATTTGAATTTTTCCGAAGAAAAAGATATGAGGAGAGTTATGTTGTTCTAAGAAAGACACAGCGGGGCATATTTTCTCAGGTCTGATAATTACAATGTTGAAGGGGATGCTAGTGATGGTATGGGCATGGATTTTTCTCTCGGCACGAAAGCAGATTACGGCTCCTTTCTAGATCATTGTAAAACGACCCTTTTGCCTGCGTTCAGATAAAGATCTTTCTATATTCTGTTGGTCGGTTTCTGCCTATAGTGGTTGACCCGGATATTGTCGCAGTTGGTGTCCCCATAACCCTCACCATAAATGTCATCTGTGGATAACAATAGTAGCAGAGAGGAAAGAGATAGGCACTCTTTCCTTTGAAGCAAACCCGCTGGTTTTTCCAATGGAAATTCCTGATCTTTTCGTTGGTCCGTTATTTGTGGATTGAGATCGAACCGAGATCGAACCGAAACCGAACCACTTTTGGAAGAAATTACGGTTCGGTTTTCGGTTCATTGAAAAATTAATCAGTGGTTTCGGTTCGGTTCGCGGTTCAGAAAAATGACTGCGGTTCGGTTCGGTTTGCAGCTCTGTCGCGGAGTAACGTAATCACGCTCGCGATATGAGTTTGTATTACATAAATAGGTAAAAATAAAGTACATACCTGGCTCTACAATATTCATTGTAAAGTGAATATTTATAACTTCAAAACACTGCACGTACGTCTGTTTAAAGTGAGCACACGAACAATACAGACGCGTAGTTATGCCGCCCGCTATTAAGTCGAGCGGAATTGTAAGGTCGCCACATCGTATTAGTAGCGTTAAGTCGCGTTTTGAGCACAAATATATACCATATGGATATGCAATAAAAAGAATTTAAAAGTAATCAACAGTTTCATAACATTAAGAAATTTGCTTTTTGTCCCGCTAAAATCCTACTCTGGCCCACTGTGCCGCGCCGGCATATTTGCCGCCTGGGTGCAAGCAGTTTATGCCGCCCCTTACGGACTTATAAAAACACCCTGGCCCAGATTTTTTTCCATTTTTAGATTAACGCAAACTCCGCCCGTGAATTGCCGACCCTACTATGTTTCCGTCCGGGTGCGATGCATCCCTTGCACCCATATGCCGGCAAGGCTCTGAACGTAATATCCTAACGGATTAAGACAAAAGAGGTGCGAGCCATCAAAAAATGTTTCTGGGAACTGGCCCGAGATGCAATGAATCACCCTCGTATTTATCTTTAGGGTATAGTGATACCGTAGCTTCTTTACGTTTAGATGGTCTCTGAGACTTAAGAAATGGCAATCGTGAGTCAGAGAAAAAATATTTACAAAATATTTGTGAAGTCCTGCTACGGGTGACCACCCCTCCGGATTTTACACGGTGTCTCCGGGTTTTGGGACTAGTCTCCGGGTTAAGGGTAAAATTCTCCGGTCAACAGCATACACGGACCAGAGTGGCCACATGTCCTGTATTTTACGGGACGTCCCGTTTTTCGGCCCATTTTTCCTTAAATGTCCTGTGTACCGTGCGAAATGAATACTTTGTCCCATATTTTTTTATGAAAGTAGATATGATTTCAGATAAACTTAGGGTAACCACATTTCCCGTATTTTAATGTAATTATTGCAATGCTCGAAATGAGTCGGAACGAACCCAGACCGCACATGTATCGAAAATATCGACGATTAGTTTCGAATTGTAATATTTTCCTCCCGAGAGTTCCGTTTCGTAATATTTTCCATTTCGAGCACTTAATTAATGTAATGTAATGTATGAAGAGCTTACAAAAATGACACTTTTACGAAAAGTTAGAAACGAAATTTCATCTCTCCTGGATAAATGGACTGGGATATTAAAATCTTTCGAAAAAATAATTTTGTAAGCTGATGCAAATTATTAAGTCAGTACCAGGTTCTAAAGCTCTTGTGGAAAGAACATTTTCTTTATGTTGTAATAAATGGAATGACAATATGTATATATTTGACAGAAGTGCAGTAAAAGCAGAGCTGTAGGTGAAAAGCAACTATATATCTTTCTTGTAAAGACTTTTATCTTGTGTAGATTTTTTGTAAAAAACATAATTTTTTCTTATATACTTTCAAAGAATATTTTTTGTCTTAATTTCAAAGTTAAAAAAAGTCCCGTAAAATTTTTAACAGTCCGGTTTTTTTAAGGATCTGTCTCTTAAAATAGTCAATCACATGTGATCACCCTAGACACTCCACAATTCAAGTCAGCAAGATTAGCTACGATGTTTTGAAAGTCTAAAAATTGATGGTGCTTATTACAGACCATAGCTATCGCTTGGATTTTGTCCGAAGTCTATCCCAAACCGACGCTATATCGCCACATGTGTGCATAAATAAGTCAGAATGCTCTCTATGAAGTAACAGTCTCGAGGGCCTCGATATTACATTTTCTCTTCGGTCAGCACGTTTATTTTTAGTTTGGAAACATATGAGACTTTAGAATCTTAAAAGAAACAGTCTAATTTGTGAAATACGCACGGAAAAAATCTTATCGCATCAGCAGCTAAAACTCTGTGGGTGACTCGCATTTAGGTGTATTTGCTACCACCATATCTACGGCAACGACAAATTCTGAATCTCAGCGAATGGATAGTAGCTCTGATTACTACGTTTATTCCGTGATTTGGGATTGGTGGCGCTGTTATAAAGTAGGTACCACTACAATCTTTCGTTGGTGTTCGAGGGAGCCGCCAATTTGCGTGAGAGAGCGACAAAATATGGCTCATCACATTTCCATGAAAACTAATTATCTCTTTTGTATTAAACATTTAAAAATAGTTAACATACTTCAATTTCTTCACATATGAGAATCTCCGGGCTAAACTAGGAAATTACCGGGACAGATAAGGAATCTCCGGGTCATTGACGAACTTGAGGTGGCCACTCAGGTTGCCACCTTTTCATCTCTCACCCGAAGTCTTTAGGGTTATCGCTCATTCTTTGAGTTTCGGGTTACACTCTTGTTTTGCCTGTATATTTCCTTAGACTGGATCTCACTTGTAAACGATGTTGTGCCGACGGGCTAGGGGGGTTTGCAATGGAGTTGAGGTATCTCCTGCCATCTAGCCTTACTCGCACCAATTTCCCATTCAGATATGTTTGTTACATACGGTAGCAAAACAGGGAATTGCTTGAAGACGTCAACACGCTAAATTAAGTACAGAAGACCCCGTAAACCCCTCCCCCTGGAACTTGGCGGCAAGAAAAACTAGGAATATAATCTCCCCCCTTAGGGGCGCCAAAAAGATGCCTTGCCCCGGGCGCCGAAGACCCTAGCTACGCCACTGTCTGAATGGGAAAATGGTTCGAGTAAGGCTAGATGGCAGGAGATACCTGAACTCAATTGTAAACGCCCCTGGCCCATAGGCAAAACATTGTTTACAAGTAGTGAGATCCAGTCTAAGAAAATACACAGGCAAAAAACAAAAAAATGGTTCTTTTACTTTAAAAGGTTGCTTATCCCTGCACTAGGCCAAGTAGGCAACTGCCTACGAGCGCCGAATTTTAAGGGGCGCGGGGGCGCCAAATTTAAAAAAATAGGTGCTTAATTTTTTAAAGTTTATGATAAAAAGTATGAGTTTGAAAGGGCGCAAAAAAATACTCTACCTACGGGCGCACAGTGTCTTAAAGCGCCCCTGGCATCCTCACTCATCTCAGCCGTGTTCCCAGCTGAGTGCAGTCGTCGGAAGAAAAGATATTTTTTCGTCACCCAGCATATTGGTACGTGAGGAGGTTTGCTTACAAATGATATACCACCACAATCACCGAATAAACCTCATATATCCGAGATGATGATAGCCTTTTAGATGGCTCATGTATATTGTTTCGTTGCTTCGTTCGTCGGCTGCAATAATAGACTGCGATTGGAAAATTATATTTTTAGGAGTGTCTATAGGAGAAGGAAATGAATACGTGAGACAAAATAAATGCATACAGTGAGAAGAAACATTCCCAACACAAAGTCATTCATAACACCCCAGAAGAGAAAGAAAAAATCTTGTTGTCTGCGTGCGCTTTCGAGCGCTCCATGCCGTAAGGTCAATTCAAGTTTGGACGCTTTATACCGGAAAGGGTTAATCCGCTAGGATATTACGTTATTTTAGGCCTTCCTAGCGAATCTGCTTTCACCGATAAAAATCGGTCAGTGAGTTTGCGGCCTTTAAGTCCTGCGCTCGGGGGCAACTGCGCCCTCTGCCCACCCCCCTCACTCCGCTACTTCGGGGCCCTAAGAAAGTAAAATTGGTGGACTCCTTTGAACTAAGATAAACAACCCTACTGATTTATTCAGCGTCGCACTGATTTTGACGGCTTTGTGCTGATAACTCGTTTTGGGAAACCAATTTGATGTCCTCTCATATTAGAGCCATTATCATAGGATTTCCCGCGTTACTGAATTTATTATTCTCAAGGGCTATAGCTTCTAATTATAGCTGACCGGGGCCCGGCGGACGGTCCCGAATGCCACGGCCTAGTTCCACCGTTGGGTACATTACATCGTAATTGTCCGCCAAGTAGATACGTATTCTAAGCCTTAATCCATTGATTTACTAAGTTTTAAATAAATACTTAACTGCAGTGAACTGGAAATAACTGTTGTTTGGTTATAAAAAATCAACAGGAATAATTTAAAATAAATAATTCCTCTTTTTAGATCATTTATATTCAATTGTGTGATTTTTCGGTACAAAGAGCGATATACTCATGTCTAGAAAATTCATAATGAGTGAAATTTGGTGTAATTGAATGGGTAGATTGCGTACAGAGGAAGCTAGACTATCCATTGAGCTGATATACCTGATGAAGAGTGTGTCGGATGGACGGAAAAACGTCACTTCAAAAGGGCGCATTTTGGATCGCTACTTCGACATTCCATCCCATAAAAAAAAAGAAAACTGCGTATTTACATGATACTATAGCCAACAGCTACAACTAGGACAACTAGGGTTGCCAACCCACCCGGGTTCGCCGGGAGTCTCCCGGAATAGGGCAAGATTTCTGAAATTCTCCCGACTCCCGGATTGATGCCTTTTTCTCCCGTTTTCACTTAACAAGGTGGTGTGTGTGCGGACATATTTTTATATTTAGCATTGGAGTTTCACTGCATGACTACTGGCTAACGTAAATAAATTATAAAAACTATAGCTGTTAACTTCCTTTCCTCTTACATCCAAGATTACTGCGCATCTGTGTCTATCAGTTCATTTTTTAATTTTATTCGGAGATCTTGCATTCCAACAGTATTTCCCGTGAGTAAAAGTCGTATATAAAACTTTAATAGTGCTAGTTTTTTGTTTTACAATATATCTGTTTTCCAAAAGTTAAAATTATTTGTTCCAGGTTTGATAAAGGCGAATTGTAAATGCCATATTTTGCACAACTGCATGAAGTTTGCACTTAAAGCACTATCATTTGATGTAGAAATTTTCGTTCTAAAGGTTTACAGTGAATTTTCGTCTTATACAAAAAGAATATCTGAACTTAAATATGTTTTTTGATTTCGTCGGTCTGGATTATAAAGAAATTTTAAGACACGTTCCAACACGGAGGCTTTCGCTGTTACCAGCAATTGTTCGTCTTATATGTAACTGGCCTGCACTAAAATCTTATTTTTTATCACAAGGAGAAAATGAACGCTCCAAATTTATTTGGGAAGCGTTTAAAGCTGAGGATGAAGAGTCACTGCCTTTATACTTCTGCTTATTTTTACAGAATGTTATGAAAATTTTTTGTAGTACCTTGCAACGATTGTAAATTGAATATATATCCTGTGTTGAGGTTCATGACATTACGGGAAACTTAAGAAGCAAAATAAAATACAGAAAACATGATAAGTTTCACGGTGAAATGAACACGGATCATTTAAAATTATTAGAAAAAAGAAAGATGATATTTGAAAGTGAAGTACAACGGTTTTTTGAACGATGTTTATTATATTTAGATAAATTGCATGACATAGAAAATTCAAATTCTAAATATGCCGACTCAATCTTTAAAAAAAAAACAGTTGAATGGAAAGATGCAAAAACTTTGTGAAAAATTTAAGTTAAATTTAAAGAGAAAAATTGTATGATGATTTCAGCGTACTCAGGGACGCGCAAGATCATTTAACTAACAATGACAGAGTGGATCTCGTTGGATAGACCTTTTTAGTAAGGTAAAAGAAACTAATTCTGGTGAAGAACGTATAAAACTGGTACCGTTTGTACTGCCGATACCAGTATCAAACGCACATTGTGAAAGATCTTTCAACACAATGGGAGAGATCTGGACTAAGGAGAGAAACAGATTAACAGCCAATTAGTGAAAGCAGAACTACAAGTCATTCATAATTTCAACGTGAACTGTGAAGAGTTTCATTCTTTCCTTTTAAAAAAATCAAAGAATATTGGAAGCAGCACGAAATCAATCCAAATATAAGTAAAAGTGACAGGTAAACAATTAAAACATTATTTCATTTATTATTTGTTGTGACTATATACAGTTTCCTTAATACGTTTAATGCTTGTAATAGCACAAAATATGTACCTTTTTTCAACATTTCTTGTCAAATACGTATGTATCAAAAGTGAATCATATTATATTTTAATTTGTTTTGCTCAAAGGACTTCAATGATCCCAAGCAAATAAACGTTCACGGGTACCTAGATAAAATTGCATTTTTTTCATCCTCCATTCTCTTTCAACGTTTAAAGTACTGCTTAAGAAGAAATATTAGTTTATTCTTTTTTTTAACTAAAAATATATGAAAAGAAATATTATATCTTGGCTTTTTCTGAGAAATCCCGTGTTCGCTGCTAGTTCTCTAGGATTCCATTAGGCGAAATCGAAAGGAAGGGAATTAACCAAGATCGGAATACGGAGGGTTGGCTAGCGTTTATACCAGGGGTGGGCAAACCGTGGCCCGCGGGCCATATGTGGCCCTCGAGAGCATTTGACGTGGCCCGCGAAGCTTTGGTGAAAATGCAACCTGTAAAATTTAACACAATTTTATATTACTTCTGGTAAAATTATGAAAATAAAACTTTTAGTTTTGAAAATTTAGCCATACAATCCTTGTTTGTGCTAGTTTTTCACTTATGTATAATGCCTAAGAATCTAAGCAACTTCCGATTTAAACTCTAATCTGGCCCGCCTAAGCATTGGCATCTTTCAATGTGGCCCGCTGAAGAATTCGGAAACACCGATGCGGCCCGCCATGCAGAAAAGTTTGCCCACCCCTGGTCTATACAGTACATACTATATAAGCAAAATTAAGATTAACTATTCGTTATATGTTTTCTTATCAATGATAATATAAGTTCCATAGTTCCCGTAAGCGTTTTTTAGCTTTGAGAAACTTCTTCCGGAATTTTCTGCTCACGGAAAGGAAATCTCCCGGAATCAACACCTCACGAGCCCTAGCTACAACCCTTTTTTTGGTTCGCACGTCTCTCATCAGGGAGCAGCACCGGAGGGCATATCTCTACGCTTAAACCGCTCCTCAACGGTCCAACGGGTTTCCCATCTGCGACAACACCTCGCGGCGCTGACGATCAAAATCACATTATCGGTGGCACTGGTTGCATTTTACAAGGATAGGGGAGAGTAGGGCAAGCGATAGAGGCACTCTAGGACGCACCCTGAGTGCCGTCTAAATTGATAGCCCCGGAGGAAGGAGGTCGAAAGGGGAGGAAAAGATTGGGGGGAATGGGAAACGAAGTTTCGGCGGAAGGTCTCGCGTTTTACGAGATTGCCCGCGGAGATGCCCCAAAAATTCCTACGAAGGCAACTAGGATGGCGCCAATTTCCCGACCCACCTACTTGGAACCCCGACGGCTTGCGTTATCAGTTTAATTCGCATCGCAAAATAAGCAATTTATCAAGCCTTGGATGAGAAGCGCTTATATTTTTCATTTAAACGAGGTTTTTTATTAGAGAGGAGGAAAATAAAATCCCATAAATTACGCAAAATGCAGGAAAGGAAGTTACGCCAAATATTAACTCAAAGTTACGTGGAATATTCAAGACACACGGTAACAATATACGCGAAAACAGCAGGACATGTTAAAATTTTATGCAGTTCACTCAAATAATTGACTAAATAAAAAAATGTAGATGAACTTAAGTGCGTATGTTTAGCGAGCTTTTTTTAAATGTGACATACAACTGTATGTTTAGTAATAAGGAAAAATAGTGCGACTTTATTTGCATGAAATTTCAAGTAAGGTTATCATTAATTATAACCACGCCCTCTCGAGTTCACGGAACGTCTCGTCATCCAAACTTTGTAAACAGACTCTCGAGACAGCGGAGTGCTTCGCGAAGGGTGAAACCAGACTGCTTTAAGGCCGCCGAAAGGAATGGTCACACTCTTCGGGTGACGAAACGTGCAACCTCAAGAGAAACGTGACTGCGTAGGGATGGGAGCGCTGCTGCCCTAAAATTAGGGGCCAAGGACTCAAGGGGAAGAATTTTAATCCACGGCCTTAGAATAACAAGTACAAGTGGTGGGGGCAAAGGCGCACTTTGGGAAATGGGAGGTCATCGTCCCCAGGGTGAATGGCAAGGGATGTCATTAAAATCCGTCCCCTATACAACAACGAATATTAAAATAGCTTTGGAGCAAAACCAATTTCTATGAAATACATAGTACATAAGACGATGATATTTATAGTTCGAGATATCATATGCAGCATTTAACAATTAATGATAGCAACGAAGACGATCATCAGATACGTCAATTTCCACGACAAGATTCGAACTCGCGACCCTAGCAATGGGAAGCAAGCCTTCTATCCTTTCATCAACGAATGTTGGCAAAAAGATTAAACGCAAATATTTTGGCCAAGTTTTTAATAAAAAATCAGCTTATGTATTTACTTTGTCTCTTTCCGTTCATCCGTCTGTGCAGACGATATCTCTGAAACGGTTCAACCTAGAGAAACCAAATTTTCAGGATAAGTTACTACATATGACAGCTACACGCGACAAGAATATGGTGGGTCCGGGATCAGCTTCTGGGGATGAGCGGGGCTTGAAAAAAAAAGCCTTATAATATTTGCTTTTGCAGTAGGTACTTTCCTAATTTGTATTATTTTGCACTGACTACCGATGACGTAGCAACAGAGGAGCGAGCGCAGGAGCTGCCCCGGACGTCAAACGAAAGGTGGAGCATAATGGAGCAGATCGACCTCTTACTCGCCAATATCAGTTTATTATATTGTTATGTTGCTGTTGTAAGTTCCAATGTTATTCAGCCTCTGTGCTGATTTTGGAACTAAACAAATATGGAGGGCATTCAAAAGAAACTATCTCTCTAGGATAACATCCAGTTACGCCGTTGAAAATGCATATATATATATATATATATATATATATATATATATATATATATATATATATATATATATATATATATATAGGTGCCATATCAGTTGTGTTTCTCTTGTGCTGACGAAGGGTTCATCCTGAAAGCTCCAGCAACGTCTACAAACGTGTCCCTCCGACACCCCAGCGGCTCTCCTTCCGGTAAGTGCTCACTGGGTTTCCTTCTATACCCAGTGGCCCTAAATATCTTTATTTATCTTTCCTTCCCCCCCCCCCCCCCCACACACTTGTGTCGCTGAGGAAGGGCTTCTCAAATTTGTGTTGTTTTTCGCGTGTCTTCAGCACCCCCAGCGGCTCTCCAATTTATGTAAGTGTTCACTGGGCTCCCTCCAACACCTTGTTGCCACCTTTATTATTACCGTTCCTTTTCTTTAAGCATTTATATATAGTGATGAATCCAATGTTTTATAAAATTTAATTATAAAGGGCTTAGGTTAACACTGTTATTATGCAAATACGGCAACTTCAGAATGATTTCAGAATAAAGACGGACTTAGTAAACGAACCTTAAAGAATCCATGGAAAACAACGAGCAGATAAACGCAGGGCGAAAAACAAAGCGAAGCGACCAGGCGAACAAATACTGGCAATCAAAACAAAAGAAAAAGCAAACTATTTGGGCAATCAGTCGCGGACCAAAATTACGGGGAATTGCGCGCCTGCCGAAGGGATTGGGCGAGAAAACAAATTAGGGCGAACGCAAAAAATCCATCATGGAGATAGGCCAATGAAAACACCGCGGCTGAGTAAAATACACATGGAGCGATGGAAAGCCGTCGGGAGGGAGAAGTGGATGGAGATGAGAGGAAAAAGCAAAGAGCTCTCCGATGGGAGATGGAGAGGAAGGGAAAAAAGAGGAAGGGAGAAAGGAGAGCGGCGGAATATTTGAGAGAAGAGAATTTGGGGCGCTCCGAAGCGCTGATGAGGACGCGGTGCAAGGAGGGTTTGCCTATAACGACCTCTCTCTCTCTTCTTCTCTTTGGCGACCTCGCCATTAGTGCACCGAACGCCGAGTTGACGTCCGAAGGTGCATTTTTAAGCGGACGGCCTAACGATCAGCATATCTAATTATTTTACGCGAGATGTTTATTCAAATCTGGGAGTCGCAGTAGCTTTTACGTCACGCCCGAATATTCCTCTCTTTTTATATTCGACCCATCTCGTCGAGGAAGCTTCGCGGTAATTCTCACGTTCGTACACTCGTGTTTCGAAGATAAGGTCGTCAACGTGTGCCCGACATAAAACTAAACGAGTACATGAAAGGAATAGTACTTACTTTTTTTTACCGGAGAAGGCTTTGGTAGGTAAATAACGAATTAAACTCTTTATTTATATTTATCAATATTTATCAATATTCATCAAATGCGATAAATTGGATTCAAAAGAGTTTTACAAAAATATTATCTTTTTATTTACTTTGTGTCTACACTTCAAGTCGTTAAATAAACAACTATTCCCAAAACATCAAAATAAAAAGTATTAACATCCATTATTGTAATCGAGATTTAGCCAAACTTCGTGTTTGATTTCATAATTTTTTGCAATGATTCGTCGAAAAGTTTCTAAAAACATTCTTTCATTTCCAATAAATTCATCACCACCGAAAATTTACTCTACAGAATAAATCTCTGACAAAATTTCCCTAGTATTTCGTACGTGTTTATCAGTTTTCGACCATTTCAAGTATCTTATGCATCCACCTTTTGGGAGATTAAAGATGATTTCTATAAATTATTATTAATACAACATCCAGATCACATTACACATCCAATAAATCATTGATTGATTTTCAGAAGGATCTAAAGTAAGAGTATAGATTGTTTTGGAAATGATAGAATGTTCCGGGATACGCAAAGATTCGTAAGTTTAAGAGAAGAGGTCTCGGATTCGCTGGAGTTTCTTGTATTTTTATAACGACGTAAAAGTTTCGTCTCCCGGGTTAAAGATCACCTTAATAGATAACAACTTTCGACTTGTTGATTACATTATATATGATTGAGTTTAACTCTTGTATCTCAGAAGTTCAGCGGACGATAAAAAAAGCGTTAACCCTCTGTCCTTTAATGCAATGGTGAAAACGCTTACGTCACTCTAAGATTAGAGAAATTCTAGAATCCACAACGCTTTCATTTCCTCAAACTCAAATATCGCAGCGAGTGTTTACAGCGATGAACGTCAAAGGAAAAAAATCGACATTTTACGAATATCAAGAGATTCGCGACAGGAGACTCTTCAAACTTTCACCGCGAAAACTTTCGAGCTCATTCAACATCGGCATCAAGGCGTATCGATCCCGTTGAGAGGATAAGGTAGCTTGCGAAGACGAGGGACACCTGTCAACGCCAGTGAGCCTCCTTCTCTGCCTCCCAATCTCTCTCTCTCTCTCCGCCGTGAGAGTTACGGAGGCGTCCATTACTCACTCATTAAAACAACCTCAAGCTCCATCTATATACCTATCTCACACGCCCGCTTGGTAATTCAGAGATCTGCGAGGATTCTCTCGCTTAGATTATCCGCAGCGATCGAGTCTCCGATGCAGAATGTTTCGAAAAGGGATGAGTGAAAAACTTATTTTTCTATTTAACGAAGGTAATTCCTTACTGCACTAACTCGAAGCATGGGTTTGGACATATGCGATTACAAATAAAACAGAGACGACAAAATGAGCGGAAATAACACATTTTATTGCAAAAATGACGTACTACATCTACTGTTTGCTGTTTACAAATACTGAAGTTCAATTTATTGACACGAATCTAATAACGGAAATATTTTAAGGGTACGATTTTGCTTCGTTTCTCGAAGGTAAAATGACTCAAAATTAACATCGCTTACCGGATTACGGTTTTTCTTCGGTTATTACAAAAAACGCACATTTTTACTACCATTCTTCATCCGACAACTTAAAAAGACAGATAGCATTCGTCATTTCAAATACAATCGCGCAACTCCGTTTTACCAGGCGCAGTGACCCGGAATACTATTCGCTCCCGCAAAAAAAAGGATTAAAATTCAGCTACGTCAATTCCGTCCGTCCATATCAGCTGCAAACGTGCGATTAAATCCCGAAAAAAAACCGGGACTCAAAAAGCATCGGATTGTTATCCTCGTACGTCCGTTAGTCTCGGACGCTTTGAAATCGCATGTCAAAAATAATGGCGGGAAAAACTGAAGCGATTTCCGCGCGCGCGGGGATCGATGGGTAAAATACCTCAGGCCGCAAAAAAAAGTCTTTTTTTTGCGGAGAAAGGAACGGAATCGACCAGGATGATGCGAAAATGAAAACGGGGAGAGAAAGGGACGCCTCGGTGACGTAAGAATGCGACAGCCCCTTGAAACAAAAGAAGAACGCCAAAAACTGGACGACGACGGACTAAATGACGCTAAAAAAAGATCCGAAATCCGGAGGCAAGCAGAGAAAATCGTTTCTCCGTCGCAAAAATCGCGGTGACAGCTCTTAATCTATAAAAAAGGTACGTTAAAAAATGAAGGCATTCGATGGCGGAGTATAGAATCCATTTAGCGTGGAACACAGAATGGCTTTACACTTTTACATCCACGGTTCTCTTCTATCGAAAACGACTGAAATATCTGCAGCTATTATTTTAAAAGAAACGAGGAGGGACTCGTAATGGCTTACATCGCGTTCCCGCGATTAAATTGGTTTATCTTCTTGCTAAATGGTGAATATGGCAAAAAAGACCTTTTAGAAATAGCAACATTCACTTCATGTACTCCAAGTTAATCCACTGTGAAATGGTAAAAAATTTAAACAAATTTATAATCAGCGAAAAAGAGAAATATTATAAGATAACGACATTAAAATGTATTGAATCAATTTTCGTCGTCAATATGGAGTTGATGTTTCAGCATAACAGAAAGCCAATCAATTGCAAGTAGAGAAGTACAATCAACGGCAGCACCCCGTCAAAGGGTTATTCGCATAATTTAATTGTCTATGAATCAGCTTGCGTCCTATACAGCAACTCGATTGGGTTGACGGAGAGTCATTGGAGATAATACGTGTCACTTCCACTGCCACCTCTAGAGGTAAATCTAATATGGATAATTGTCTCGTGAGACAAAACATCAAACTAAATTAATAGAATGTCACTCGGAAAATGTAAATTGGATTTATAGTTTTAGAAAAAAAGAGTTAGTAAAAGGCGTGATCTAACCACGCCTCCCTTTCAACTCTCATTCTGCACGGACCAAAAGAAAACACTATAACCAATTTAAAACATCACCTAAATCGAACAAAACGCAATGTATGCCAGCGTGGTAACGCATGGCTGCGTCACGCGAGTCTTACGCTACCAATACTGATAGTAACGGGACGATTCGCGATATGAACATTTCAGAAAGCACTCAAAATGACGACGAATATGATGTCTACTGCGTGAAAATGGCTAAAATCTCACTTTCCGAAGGAAGGGAAAACTTGAAAAAATTATCGGTGGCCGTTAGCAGTAGAATTCTTTAATTCCCTTTTTCCCATCTGGTTAAAAGCTGCAGAATTCATTTTTACAGAGAAAATTAAAATTCAATCAATGTAAAACAATCAAGGCTAATCGCTAGGCAGCATTTGCTCTCCCTTTCTCGAGAAAGGGCAAACAGAGTTCGCATAATAAGATTAAACGATTCGTTCCAATTTTCCACCTCTACCAATAAGGTAACAGAAAGGAATTTCTTCGCCAAACAAGTGGGCGAGGGATATTATGGTTCCAAAAGAAAGGGCCCCTATTCAAATATCAAACCAAAGAAAACACTGGTCCGTATAATGACAAAAAACCCAGATGGTTAAAATTTTCATTAAATTTTTTTTACTTATTAAGAAAATTTTGATGGGCGAGGTTATTTCAAAAGAAAATACGTCACATATTATTTGGGAAAATGTGCTCGTATGAAAATACTTGAATTTAAATCAATCAAAATGTTTAAATTCTTTAATTTTGTGGACCAGTTTATAAGGACAAACAGCAAATATACTTTTGTTGGCTATATTCACCTGAATTCATGGTTTATGACTTTCGAGCAAAAATCAAATGAATTTATTTAAACAAAAATCATCAATTAATCCCATGGATGAATACACTTGAGCTATATTTTGTTATTCATTTTCGTGGTTGGATTTCGCGTCATCACGTAAAATGCCACACAACTATTTAATACTTAGGTGAAGAGATAACGAGGGACAGCATGGAAAAGAAAAGTTTCCCAATGATTAATTCTCTCATCTTTGAGGTTCTTTAAACTATTAATCATATATAATCTTAAGTAACCCCAGTGCAACAGAGACAACCACAGTACGTGCATATTTTGATTAGCGCATATCCCTATAATCAATTTTGCCGGATGGCACGAGAAAGAATGTTTTTTCCCACGCATAGAAACGCTTAACGCCGCCATAGGGACCCTTACCACAAGGACCGTAAGAACACGACTTGGACGTCCGCGGGTGTCCAAGGACAAGTGAGGTCGTAGGGGAGCGGTCAACTCGCGACGAGTGATGCGCGGCGCACCGGGAGGCGGAGAGGAACACGGAGCGGTAGAGGGCGTGGGAGAGAGAGCGAGAGAGAGGGACGAGGGAGGGAGGGGAGTGGGGAGGAAGGAAGGAGGGGGAGGGGGGGGGGTAGCGCGTGCGTGGGAAGTGTGTGGAGGCGCTGGACCAACGGCCCTCCGATCGATAGCGAGCCATCGAGTCGACCACCGGCCGAAGAGGCCTCGCTCTCTCTCTCTCTTTATCTCCCATATTTACGTTTGCGACGTCGGGCGTCGAAAATTGTCGGCGCGAGGGAGGGAGGGACGGGAGGGGGAGAGAGGGGAGGGAGAGGTTGGGTCGAAGGGCAGAATTCGCGAGCGGAATAAAAATAAAAACGTCGGCGTGGAGAAACAACCGGCTGCGGTTTTCGACGCCCGGCTTCCACCGGAAATGGAGTCCCACGAGGCGCGCCTCCACCTGTCTTCGACGCATTCATCACCCGCACACACGCAGATGAAACGTGCGTTCCCTCGACGCCTTTATCCTCTACCTCTCCCCCCGCCCCTCAACCCGAGGGACGGCGACCAAACACTTTCCATTATGCGAACGAACACGTTTCTATTGACGCCGGCGGAGATATGAGCGGCCGCGAGAACAGAGGCGGATGCGTAAACGAACGAATTGCCATTTTTGAAACGATAAGTGAATATTTTATTTTTTTAAAAACTGTTCAATTCCTGCCGGCGTAAACGAAACATTGAAGGCACTTTAAAAAAACAAGAAAAAATGGAAATAAAATGAATATTTCGGACCTTTTCCGACGAGTTAGCGTCTCTCATTCTACGCTCCCATCTCCTATACAATAACGGTGATATAAAACGGGAATCCATCCGCGAAAGTGATGCTGCGAAATGTGAACGGAAATTGCCTTTTTTCTTGTTTTGATGAGCAGCGTCGAATTAAGTACTAATTCGAATAAAATAATAAACAAATACTGAGCGATTAATCAAAATACAGAAGCGTTTAAAGAGAGACAATGATACCAAATTAATAATGCAAAATAACCATAAGACGTAATAAACGAATATTTATTTCACAAAAATCGCAATAAATATTAAAATTGACAAGTAATCAAATTAGCTATAACTTTACGGAATGTTTCAGAGTAAGTCAGAGTATTGAGATAAATATTGACATTTTTATGTGCCAAACATGTAATCCGCCTCTGGAACTATTTCGTTTCGGTAACGACTGATTATGCTATGGATTACATATGCACACATTCGATTAAAATTACGTAAAAGTGTAGTGGAAGAATCCTATATATTAAGTTTGTAGTCTAGCTTCGTGCGTGCATGGTACAGCGGGAATATCCTAAATATCAATTCTGTAGTGTAGCTGCGTGCGTGTGTCACATAGACGTGAAAGAGGTAGACCTGGAATAGGTTAGCACCTGAAAGTTGGAAGGCGTGTAGACATAAAAGTGAAAGCATCTGTAAAATGCCTCGTTATCTGGCGGAAGTATTCTACGTGAAAACATCAGGAAACTAAAAATTCTCGGACCATTGAAACGAGTCCAATGCTTTTAAATGGGAAGGGGAAAAAGAGAGAGAGAGGGAGGGAGAGGGAGGGAGAGAGAGGGAGGGAGGGAGAGAGAGGGAGGGAGGGAGGGAGGGAGGGAGAGAGGGAGGGAGGGAGAGAGGGAGGGAGGGAGAGAGGGAGGGAGGGAGAGAGAGAGGGAGGGAGGGAGGGAGAGGGAGAGGAAGGGAGGGAGAGGAAGGGAGGGAGAGAGGGAGAGGAAGGGAGGGAGAGGGAGGGAGAGAGAGGGGGAGAGAGGCAGATAGAGCATCTCATATAAGGTACTCCGTGAAATGAAGAAACGAGAAGGAAGATGAAAGGCTATTTTTACTGCGGTTTTAAAACATGGTCCTATTATTACAATACAATAAAATAAGGCAATGAAATTATATTTATTAAATAATAAATATTATCTGTATAAACCAATAGCTCATTTTCCTATTTCAAGCTACGCCGAAACGACTAGACTAGTTAAATTTAAAGAGAGTATGTTTTTCAAGGGTCCTTAGATCTAAATTTTCGTCAATGCAACATGTAAAAATCGCAAGAATAAAATTGTGCACTGTTTTAACCATCGAATATTTCTATATTATAAGTCTGTTTTAATTAACTAAAATCTCACAGAAATTCCTTGTGAATAAAATAGTACATTTCTTTCTACTAAAACAGCCATTGTTATTAGTTTTAAATTGATTATAGCATTAGGATTTCAATTTTATTAAATATGCAGAATTCTGGTTCCAAAAAATTGGTTCAATCTTCAATTGCCTCTGATAATACTTTAAATAGATTTTGGAATATAATGTACCTCAATATCGTTTATCGTCTGCTCAGCACTCTTGCCTTCTCATTTTCCGAAACAACCACTTTCACAAGTTTTAAATGGATTTCAAACTTAGAAGAGAACTTCATTCAATTCACTTAAAATAACCACATAACAAACTTCTTATTCCAAAGAAAATCCTTTTATAATATGCAATGTTAACCTAGAATTCATTCATTCTGAAAAGTGAATAAAAGTACCATGTACATATATTTCTTTCAACTAAAATAGCCACACTTAACAGATTTTAATGGATTAATGCAATAGCATTTCAATTTCATGAAATATGCAGAATTCCGGTAACAAAAAAATTTGTTCAATCTTCAATTGCCTCTGATAATACTTTAAATAGATTTTGGAATAAAATGCACCTTAATATCGTTTAGCGTCCGCTCACCACTCTGGACTTCTCAGTTTCCGAAACAACAACTTTCAATAGTTTTAAATTGATTTTTGCTTTAAGTAATGGGAAATGGAAATGCCTCTCTTGGAGACGAACCAAGGAATTTTTTCGCGATTTAAATTCGTCATCACCAGAAAAAGTGTTAATCAAGCATCTCTACCAAATTTCGAGTTTCTATCATTATTATTTCTCGAGTTATTAGCGTTTGCATAGCGTGATCAACCAACCAACCAACCAACGGATGACGGCTATTATTATATAAAATTTCAAAATGTCAATTATTATCAAGCTCTATCAAAATATTGTTGCAATTTCAAAATACTTGTGCTAATACGGTATCCCTGACAGGGCGATGTTCCGAAGTTGTTATTTTCGTGTTCTAATACTTCGATATGGACCTATTATAAGTATCACCTAAATATGTCGATGAATGATAGATGCGTACAGACTAACAAACCAAATTAAATCGGTGCTTTATTCCTCAACGAAACGGGCCGAAAAATCACGACACTCGCTCCGTTAAGTAACCAAACGGACGGCGACAAAAACTCTCCGTAGCGACCAAAGAAATTTTATCCGATAAGGATATCTGTTAAACAGCAGACAGCGTTCCGTAGGCATTGCGACGAGGAACAATTATAGAGAGGAAAAGAGACAGGCGAATAGAAACCTCCAATAAAATGAAAAAAGGAAACTTTTGTCTAGGTGACGAGTGCGATGCGATCGACAGCAGTACCTAAGAAACGAATAAACAAAAAAGAAATCGCTTGCCGACTGAGGTTCACGGTTCGAATCGCGTCGTTTGGTAGGCCATCCATCTTCGAGTCCCCCGAGAGGAATTCGCGGGAAGGAGCGTTTAGTTCACAATCGCTATCGTAGGGGTCCGATCGAAAAGGGGGAAGGATTAATCAGCCCCAACGGCGATATTTCGAGGTCTCGGACATTCAGATCACCACGCACGGCTATGGCGGTGTTATATACCCGACTATAACCGAATGGTTGCCGAGCATGAAGTCGTAAAATTCAGATAAAATACGCAAAATGGATCTTTAGGGCACAAACATTTCACACGTTGAAGAGTATTATATTGAGAGTGCGGAGAAAGGCGCAATTGCGTTATGACACGCTTAATCGATACGAAGGTCTGCATTGATATTCTTGCATGGATTAATTTCATTGTGACAGTACGTTCCACCGGCTTGAAAGAGATGAGAAAGGTTCTTAAAACGTTCATATATACTATAGAAAAACTTCAATTTACCATTCGATAGACCGGTGATCGACAATATTTGGTCACGTGGGACACACTCCAAAGTAAAACAGAATTTCGAGAAATTCCACCACGAAATAAGTACAGCAATTAAAGCGAGATTGTATTCACTTGGTAATTACTGAGCGTCAAAAAGAGGAGAAAATACTGTCGCCCTGAAATTCATCGATATTTTTTAACTAGGGGATACGTTTATTTGAGAAACATTTCCGAAGCGCCTCTAGCAGCACCACTTATCCCTTCATGGCACCCAAGCTCATAAACATAGATATATGATAGGAATCGATAAGTATATAAGTATAATTCTTAAAATAATGAGAAAACATTTTCTAGCGGCCATATGTCCAAAACGACATCGGGCGTTTAGTAACTAGAAATTACAAACGCTTTAAGGACTCGTAAGAGTTTTATCCGCTTACTTTCTTCAGAAAGAGATGTGACAATTCGAGGAAAGAAGGGTTTTTAGTAAAGGATCATTGACAGCGGATAAGAGTGGAGCAAAGTGCGCATTCCCCTCCTCTGCTCAGAGAGAGAGAGAGAGAAGGTTGCAGGGAAACAGCTGCGACTGCAGCAACCCTTTCACGCAGCGTCGGCCATCGCTCTGCGCGGATACGTCAGCGGCGAAGGACTCGACGATGGATGGATGGGAGAGACGGAGGCGTGAGGGGGAGGGGGGAGGAGGAAGGGTGGGAGGGGGGAATGCATCAATTACTCTCGGAACGAGGGCACTAATCGCCTCGTCGCCCCCCTGCACCATTTCCTCTTCTCTCCACGCCTCCCTCCCTCACCTCCCATCGGTCCCTCTCGGCGCCGCACCGGTAAACGCACTTACCGCTGTCCATTCTCTTCCTATGTCTATCCGCTTGACAATAAATTTCGAAAGAGGATTACTCTAATTGCAGGTCGCGAGAGTTCCTTCCCCCCTCCCCCCCCCTCCTTCCTTCCCCCCGAGTTTCGATTTTCCGTGGAAACGATTCGGGCTATTCAAAACCAGTGCGCAAAATGGAGATACGGAGGAATTCCGTGTCCTAAAACAACTGAAGGTTGTCGGTAACTCGACCCTCTATCGAATACAGGGAGATCGAAGGGAAGTTGTTTTTGTTGTTGCAGCTGGCGTTTCCCTTTATCTCCCCCATATACCTCCGCGCTTTCCCGAATATTTTGGGAGCGCTAACGATTGATTTTTCTCCGATTTTCATCGAATCGAACCGGCGCGGCGACGCCTCCGAAAATGGATCGTCACGCCTCGCGCGCTTCGCAACCGTAAAAAAAAAAGAAGATTCGATTTGCATCTCGTTAACTCAGATCACGCCAGTGACTCCGCTCGTGCTCCGGTAATATTTCACCAAGAGCCTTCGACGAATCGGTGCAAATATTTCCAACAAACGTCTTCAGAGTAAAAGTGTAGTCGAATGAACGCGTGAACTTTTCCTTTGCATCTATGGAGGCAAGATATCGCTCACGAGTTTAAAAAATATGCGGCGGATTAAATCCATCCTTTCGCACTTTGTTAATTATCTCACTAATTTGGATAATAAAATATAATACTAAATGCGCTAGGAGTGTTTATATAATCAAAATAAGAAGAACATCACTTGAAAATTGTATGAAGATAAATCTTTACACTCGTCTGCTGCTTTCTACAGGTAAACCAATCCTGGATTTTGAAAAGATCCGCAGATATAAAAAATATTCCGCTGCAAGTGTGGTAATGAAAACTGGAATAATGCAGCTGTAGAATCTTGTCTGTGAATAGCTTACACTACACACAACGTAAGGATTAACACGTAATGGAAGCATAAAGTACCCGAGATAAGTATTAAAAGATGAAGCGCATGCACTAAGAGTGAGTAGCAACTTCACTACTCCTATTATTCGCGTTGTATAGAGGGGGAGAGAGAGAGAGGGAGGGAAAGAGAGTGCGAGAGAGACAGAGAGAGGGATGTAGAGGGAGGGAGGAAATACGCCCGACTAGGTAACACATTCATTCGCTTTACTTGCTAGTTTATAGTAGCACGCGAATGGAGTTCCACGCTATATCTCCAGAGCCATTAGGTTATTAACGAGCGCGAGAGGAGCTTTCTCTCACCCTCAAGTCACGGCGCGCACCATTTTTACTAACTCAGGAATCTATTATTCTTAATTCCACCGACGATAACAATTACTCAGAGTAGGCTAAGGGCTTTAAGTGCTATTTCGACCCTTATTAGAAAACTCGTTAATGAAAATGCCTCATTAAAACTTAACGTAATTTTAGTTGCTTTCTTTCATGATTCAACCACCAATTTTAAAGATGTCATCGAAATAATGCTTTAAAATGTTCAAATTCTCAGATATTTGTCATAAATGTTAAAAATATACAAACAGAAGTGAAAAAGGTTGAAATCAACACCCTATCAGTGCTAATAAACGTGACAAGAAAGTTAACTGTAAAAACCTCAAGTAGATTTTTAGAAATAAAAAGGTAAGTTAGATCAATAAAGGGGGTGAAATTGGAAACAAATCATCATTGAAATTGATTACTATTAATGTTCTTCGCGGCTTTAATTATAAAATCATTGGACTACTTAGAATGCCGCATTACATTAATTATCTTTATTTTTTAACAGAATAAATTGCCAATTTTACACCTTCCGATTTGTTCTAAGCGTATTCTTCTAAATATAATTGTTTAAGTTTAATCACACTTCGATAGGACTCAACTTCTCTAAAACAACCTCGGTGTGTCTCATTCGTATCATCTCCCTTCAAAACTCAGTTTTCCCAATTGACGAGATTTGAATCTCCAAAATCATCTTCTGTACGAATATCCTCTTACCTCAAACACCATGTACGAGTACAGTTCAAAAACAGGATCCGTAATAACTATTAGTCTCGTGTTGCCTATTTAGTGCCCTTAACGTTGGTATATCAAGATATTTTTACCTTCTCCATATACGTAGTATAGAGAAAGAATTGTTTTCAAGAAAAAAAAATCGAATTCGAGATTTCAGCGGAAATACACGTTTTGAGGTCCCTAGAACAGGTTTAGACTATTTTCGGAATGATGTCTGTGTGTGTGACAGAAATTTTTCCTGCGCTTTAACTCAAAAACTATTCTTCAGATCAGCATGAAATTCTGTATTTGTAATTTTATATATATTCTTAAGATTTGAAAAGATTTTGATAACAAACGGTCAACCGGAAGTAGCGGTTTACACTTGTAAAATTTTAATTTTTATTAAATATTTCGCTTAAAACTGAATTTTTGTTAAAAAACACACACGCACACACGCACGCACGCACTCACGCACGCACGCACACACACAAACACATATATACTAGCAGAATTTCCCGTTGAATTTCAGAGGATTTAGTGAAGCTACTACAGCACAACATACAAACTCTTTAAAATATATAGTAGATACTTTTTAAGTTACAATTACCTTTTCTTAACAATTAATCATATTTGCTTGTAACAATCCGTTGTCGAACGTATTGCATTCAAATATAACGATAATTGTATTTCCTATCATATATATCACTTTCGACAAATCCAGCTTCATTTCTTGTGTAATTATGCCTCACTGAAATGTTTACTTTTATGTCTTTTAAGCAAGAAACCCGTGAAAAAGCAACGTACAGTTGTCCATGACTGAACACTAACTCCGGTATATGTACACCAGATACGTGGGCCTATTTACGTTAATAAACATTATAATGATTTTACGTACAAAAAATGTAAGATTCCAGTATTCAATAGACGAAAGAAGGTTCAATTACTTTCATCAATAAACGCTTCCTGAATAATAATCAGTATCTATTTACGTTTCTATCCATAAAGATCGATCGTTTCGTTGCTTAAACAAAAGTGCGAATTGAATAACGCTAAACTTTCTCTATTTATAAGCTTCACTGAAGCTAATTGAATCAGAGGTAACAATGACGGCCGCCTTGGCAACGCATGGAAAGAGTACGAAAAATCCACAAAATTGCGAAAAAGTAGCGTGTATTTCTGAAAACGTCAACCGTGTAACATGTAAACCTCGCAGGAATAAGATAGTATAGTTTTTTATTCGTCGAATAAAGCAAAAACGAAAAAAATCGGTCCATATTTACGTATTTTGATGCTTGAAGGAAGAATACCTTGCAAGTCAAGAAATGGATTCATACGTGTTATCTTATGGAAAAATGTTAATCCCCTATATTGGCAGCACTGATAAATCCCGGTTGACCAAACCTTGACCATTCACTAAGTTAGGATGTAAGGAAGAATCTTACCAAATTTGGTTTTCTAGCTTTTATCGTTTAGGAGGAGTTCCATGAACAAACACACGCTTGAAAATATATTATAGTAGATATATATATATATATGAGAGTTGAAGATATTATTTTTTTCTACAATTTTTGTTCGACCTAAATTTTCATATGAGGAATATTTCAAGAGATATTCAATTTTCTTCGAAATTGACGGTTAGTGGGCAGCTCGCAGGCGTGGTAGTGACAACAATTGAATCGCTAGCGCTGAAGCGTGTAAGTTGAACTATTCCTATCGCCGTATTTATTTGATTTTAGTTGACGACTTACGTATGGAGAAAGTCATGTGTTGGACACATCAATTTATTCTTTTACATTTCAAGGCGTGGTTTCATCGGAACACTTGCTTTCTGAGTGCGAATACAAATATTTAAAACGATCCATCAGCTCTTACCTTCTCTATAGGCTCTTATAAACCTCGTACGATTAAAGAAACACCAAATCTTAGAGGCGATTTTCAAAAGTATCCAACTAAATACACTACGACTAAGAAATGAAAAATATGAATGCCAAATTTACGGGAAAAAATTAAAATCTCCGACACGAATTCTACAAAACCGACCGACCACGAATCGTAATTCACGGCGTAAGCTTCTCCTACAATCAGCGGCATCTGAGGAAAATAGGGCAGAGCAATTCAAACACCGTAGATCGATCCCGGTCCTCACCTAATCCCAGAGGGAAGACGTAACTAACACTCGACGTAACTATCCAGTCCATTAAGGCTTATCTCATTCTGTAAGGGAGGATGCGGCGCGGAGGGAGGAAGGGGGGGGAGGAGGAAGAGGAAAGGGGGTCTCATATACACAGAGGGACGGGCGGCTGTTCTGCAGAGGCGCACCGTAGGCCCATTACCCATCCGCACACCCATGCAGGGCCACTCGGAGCCACACACGGAGATCCCAAATCCCCTCCTTAGCACGCCCCCGCATCCAAGCCGAAGGGCTACAGAGCCATCTCTTGGCCGCAATCTGATCCAACGGAGAGGTTTTGGAGTAGGAAGGGGTGGCGTGGCGGCGGGAAGGAAGGGGAGGGGTGGTAAGGAAGGGGAGGGGGTGGGAAAGAAGGGGAGGGGGTGGGAAGGAAGGAAGGGGGAGGGGAGAAGACCCGCGCAACAATCGAGCACTGGCAATCAAAGCGCCGTATCGGATGGGAAGAGGGAAGTCGAGCGGAAGAAGGAGACTATTGGGGGGGGAGGGAGGGAGGGAAAGGATGAAAAATGGAAGAAGCGGAGGGAATGGAGCAGTAGTAGAGTCCTCCGGCTTAAGAGAGACAGAGAGAGAGAGAAAGAGATTTGTGAGAAGAAAAGAAAGTAAGACGAAGAAGAATCGGAGAATGGAGCGAATGAGAGAGAGAGAGAGTGGGACGGATTTCCATCGCAGTTGATTACGAGCAATTACGGGAGAATATCGGGAGAGGCGAAAAGAATGCCGGCGAATCGGTCGCTCCGATGCCTGAATTCACGAATGAATACGTACATTTATCTATATATGTGCGCACGCGTTCATACCCAATGTATTACATCGACGCGTTTGATTATGGACGGCATGAAGCATTTGTTTGCCTATGATTCGGAAAATTTCAAAACTATTTCACCTGCTACGAAAATTACGACGAAGGAAATAAATTTGGTAGAAAAACAGCAAAAATTTACGGGAAATGGCAATGAATTACGAATCAAAAAACAAAAAGACGAGAGAAAACAAACAAAAATCTTCAGTAAAATAGGTTAAAAAAAGGTTACGCAAATTTGAAAAGATCAGTTGCTAAGTTTAAATACGCTAGAAAATGTGAATGGACCGAGGCACCGTTCGAAATGCGAAAAACATTAAAGCGAAAGGATTCCAGAGGCAGCAGTGTTTATGACTAGGGTGAATATTGCAGCTCATCACGTGCAGAGGGTCGTTTTGGACTGGGAATGCAAAAGTCATCGGTTACAGCAAATCAATCGAGGAACTGAGTCCTGAGAATTCACTCAAAGAGACAGCGAAAGGATAGAAAAGCTCAAAGAATAAACGACGGCATCCGAGAGGTATAGCAGGAAACAGGGAACTGATTTAATAAATTAGAGGTCACATTTTCGTACTATCGATCGGAACTTTACCTTATAACTTATAAAATGAGTTCCAAAAGAAAAGATCTAGCTTAACAGAAGACCGAACTGGATATGTCTGAAGTTCGACAAAAAAAGCTTTTTAAACAGCCCGCAACGCGAAACGCAGCCAAGCGAGCTCTTTGTTCAGCATTCGAGAGAAGGAAAATATAAATATCCAGAGTTCAAAGCAAAAATCTTACCCTCTATATTATCTCTTGTGAAACAAGTTAGGAAATAAGTTAGGAAATTGTACAGTTTATCACAAACAGGCGCATTTCGTGAAATTGAAAGAAACGATATACAGGTACGTATAGGAAACGGCGTTTTAAAGTTCTTTTCTTCGACATAAATAATCCATTTTCTTCCTATTTAAAAATATTGCATGCACACGTAAGGAAATTAAACTAATTTTCTGAGATTGTTTATATTAGCAACAATGATGAAGTAACCATGCAATAATTTTTCTGTTCAGCGCGAATTAAGACATTCTTGTTTGATTTTTTTTTATAACGGCTACTCCTACAATAAAAATGTATAGGAAAAGAAATACTCTAATTTACTTATACAAGTTGTGTATGACAATTAATTTGAAATGACCAATACTTTACGAGATATGACGGAAAGTTCATTTTTTATGACCAGAAAAGTGGTACCCCTGATTGGCTTGCGTGATTCAATTACGTCACTTTCTTTTATGAAAATCCGTTGAGTAGAAGCCGAGAACGAACGTGCTGGCGGACGGACGGACCAACATCTTTTACAACGAACAAATAATCTGAAAATTTTCTTGTTTTATCCTTTTAAGACCGCCTATTTTATAAAGCAAAAACATTTTAATTTTGAATTTTTTAAAAATTCTTACTTGTTTTCATCTTTTAAGTGCGAAAATGAATAACATACAATGAAAAATCACGAATATAAATAATTTACCTCAATCGCTTTCTTACAATGAATGATGTCAAAGATCGTGATTTGTGGACCTTTGTGACTTCATACGACTCTAGCGCTAGTAGGCTCGTGAGTTCAAATCAAAAAGCTAATAAGAAGAGAAACCCGGCATCGGCATTAGCCTACTCTTTTCGAAAAGCACCAAGGAGGACCAGCGGATTGACGTCCCTTCCGAAGGATGAAGCGTGCTCTCCTCTAAACACGTAAGCAAGATCTATTGAAAAAATGCAACTTTCGCAGGTTTTCAATAGCTCAGCGTAGCAGGCCAACGCGCTCGCCACTACCACGGCACCCTATTTTACAAGTTTTGAAATTTCGAAGATACTTTTCTACCCAGAAGCCATCTACTGCGGCGTAAGAAATAAAACTACATTCCCAAAGGAACCATCTAGTGATTACGAGTTGTTAATTGTTTTATGAAAAAGTTCAAATTTTTAAAACCAATAGTGAACATTATTGGGTATAAAATGAGATAATAGAAATAAGCTAAAAAATTCGTACAATTAAGCGTTATAACTTCTCTCGCCATATATTGGTCAAAATAACAGCTCACGTTGAAATCCGTATTTCCCGCGATCACTTCTAACGTTGGGGCACAGAATGCTATGAATATGTAGTAGGTAGTTCAATTTATTGCTACTAAAACGCCCCCAGACACCATCAGAGTCATCATTTGGAAAGTTTGAACATTCACATTTTAACTTCTAGATGACACGAAATTGTTTATGGGCTATAAACCATCGGCAAGCCATAAGCTTTCAAACAGTTTAACATTCGTTCAAGATATATGAGAGGGGAAAATGGTCTACCACAAAATATATACATAAATAAATAAATATCGGACGAACGCATATAAAATATTTTATAAAAACATCCCTCTTACTGCAATTTTCGAGCCCAGGCATCTCATACCAAGGGGAGAAATATGCCGAGTTGTTTTCCTGCTAATATGACTCACACTACACGAGAATGATGAAAAAACGGGAGTTATAATTAAAAAATTTCCGGCAAAAGCCTGTAAATCAACTGATTGAAAAGCAAATGAAAAGGGAAAAAATCCTCTAGGCTGGTAAGGGAGTAAAGCGAGACTGAATTACACAAAGATCACGTCGGAATGAAACAAGTGCAATACGAATGAGATACCAGAATATTTCGATTATAAGTCAACTCTTCGTACGATAAATCAGAATACCACAGAGGCCATTAAAATGGTTGTGAAAACCAAATGCGTCGGTAGTGGATTCTAGAAAGGACGCGTGTAACGCATGCTAAATGATTTTTATACATGACCGCAGATAAAGCATGTCAGCACAATCATGATCGTTGAAAAATGCTTAAAATGTGAAAATCGGTATTTTACAAATAGATACAATAGATATAACATATTAAATAAACAGGAATTTAAGTTCAATTTATATATATATATATATATATATATATATATACTTACGGAAGAGGAAAGGTAAATGAGGATCTTAGGGCAACTTCAACACCTAGTTGGCCTATATATATATACACATATATATATATGTGTGTGTGTGTGTGATTATGTATGTATGTATATTGTATCACGTCTTATGGACCGATTCTGGAATTTCAAACGAGATCCGAAGCACGAGAGTTCATCTTAAAAGTCTCAAAACAACAGAGTCCATCGTTTCGAAGGGGAAATTAAAAAGGTCACCCCTGGAGCAGGGAAGCCCGAAAAGACTTTCTCGTGAGGAGAGCAACAACTCGTGCGTAGAAACTTCAACAAGAGTAGAAACTCAATAATTAGAGGAGAGTGATGTTGAGGGCGACATTAAGCCCCCTGGAGGCCATCATGGAAATGAGGGCGAGATGGGAGGGAAGGGAACATGATGAGGTTGGGAGGAGGGAAGGTAGAGGTAGAAGGGGGGAGAGAGAGAGGAAAATGGAGGAGATATATAGGGAGTTGGAGCGAAACGGAGCAATGAGAGAGAGAGAAGGAGAGCGAGGAATGGAGAGGAACGGAGAGAGGAGTGGACAGAGAGTGATGGTTACCAGGAAACGAGGCCTCGTCATTGTTGATAATATCTCACAATAGAAAAAGGGCGTGACAAAGAGAGTATCAACATAAAATGGAAGGTACAGAAATGAGAGGGAAAATCTGAACGCGTACACGGAATATGGAGAATAGAGCCGTATAATACATTTAAGGAAAATCACGTAGGCGATAGATTACATATTCTGCACAAAGAAGAAAAAATGAATCATAAAAAAATAAAAGGTAAAAAGAAAATAGAACGCCGCATAAAATTCAGCATGTTTAAAAGGTGGAAATTCGATAAAGAGAATAATTAGCGAAATCAGAAAGTTAGCGGGACTCGTGGGTTCGATTAAGAATTGGTGCGAATATACAGGCATGTGCGCCGGAGGCGGCGGGGGGTGGGGGGAAGCCAGGCACTTCCCCCCCCTGGATTTTTGGAGAAAAATTAAAATTGAAAAAAGAAGAAAATTACCAAATTTTAATACCAAAAATTAAAATTATTAAAAAACATTTCACCTTCTATCCTGAATAAAAAAGCGGTTAACAACTTCCTCGACAAAATAGGCAAAGTCGTGAAAACTAAGGCCAATTTCGTAAGCAAATTTTCTGGCTGACCCCCCTGGAAAAAATCCTGGCGGCGCCCATATATACAGGTCATATTAAAAAAAAACAACGGAGGAATATGAATAGCATGAGATGCGGTGAAAGGGTTTGGCGAGGGAATTTCCAGGTTCAAAGGAATAGCAGCGAATTAAGAAAAGTTGGGAGAGGAGAAGAAGTGGAAGGAGGTGAGATAATGGAAGGAGTGAGGTGGAGCGGGAGGGTGTGAAGGGGAGTGGGAGAGTGGAGGGGAGTGGGAGGTGAGAGGGTGGAGGGAGTGAAAGGTTAAAAAGTTAATAACGGGACTGGAAGGAGCAAAATCACCATCCTATGATTACCAAACCGACGAATAGGAGTAAATTTGGAATTAGACCATTATTTGGATCTAGCGAAGCTAAACGAGGAAACATGAGGAGCGAGAGTGAGGCACGTCTAAAAGTTTCGAATAAGAAGCGAATCGGATGACCCTCTCGGTCAATGTCCCTCGCACGACGCCACATCGCCTCATAGGCGCTATTATCCTACCTCCTCTCGAGAGAAAGTCATCTCAGGTTAGCTGAAAAATTTCGCTCGAATGACTTAAATGCCCGCGACAATTCAGTTAGAGGAAAAACGTGCTCGGTTGGAAAAGAATTCGACTTTTAAAAAATATTAAAACGTCAAATGAAATAACGATCCGAAGTAAAGAACGATCACGCAGATTTGGTGATTTATACGTACGAATGCAGCACGCATAATATATATAAACTGATTATGTTTATTGTGTTAGTGACATGCATTCCGTCGTTAACACCCCACAATCAACGTGAACGCACGTGTCAAAAATAAAGTAAAAATGCAAATCTTCGTTCGATCGACCATGGAACTTCACGTCCATTCAAGACACGAAAACTTAAAACGTGGCACTCGGAGCCCTCTTTTCTCACGCACACGACAGAAAATTTCTTCCCGCAAC
Source organism: Uropetala carovei (assembly GCA_036926305.1). Taxonomy (NCBI): domain Eukaryota; kingdom Metazoa; phylum Arthropoda; class Insecta; order Odonata; family Petaluridae; genus Uropetala; species Uropetala carovei. The sequence goes on along the minus strand of JAXCHB010000252.1, from coordinate 85,270 downwards.
AGATTCTCTCGTCGCGTGTCTTTTTAGGTCCCGGGGACGAAAATATCATCTTCCAAAGCGGTCACTAACACCATACGACGAAAAGTCCGGAAAAAAATAGAGAAACGGGAGAGGAAAAAGCGAGCTCCAGTCCCTATTTCTATCCTTCTACACCCAATTTCTCGATAAACTAAAAGGGCACGCGATCCGACCGAACCCCTTCAAAGACCACACACTCAGCCATCCTACTTCTCATTGTCGTCACAAAAAATCCTTTATTCCGAAGCCATATCACGTCCCTTTTTCCAAAGGAGGCGAGAGGCGAAGCGGAATACTGACGGAGGCACAACACGAGATTCTCTCTCCCTTTGCCTCTCCTACGTTATCCTCCTAAAAGCGCTCCCTCTTCCTGGAACCTCAAAAGAAAGCAGCGCGAAAAAAAACCTCACGACTTCGGAGGGGAACGGGCAATATTTTCCTCATCATACACATCCAATTTAACTCGATTAAGTGACTTCCTTAAGCGAGAGCGGGAGAGTGGAAAGAGGGGTGAGAAGGAGATGGGGGGGGGGGAGAAGGTGGAGGGGGGAGGGGAGGGTTTTTCGAGAGGGAAGACTTCCAAAGCCTTCTCGAGGGAATAAGGAGAGGAGTGGTTAGATAAGAAGAATCCCGCACCGTTCCTCGGGAAACTAGCGAAGATTAGACGCCCCATTAAGCAGCGCCGTGATAGCAGCGGCGGGAATATATACGAGGGCCACCTCTACGCTTCCGCGAGGGCGTAATCATTTAATTAGGCCCGCAACCGCCGCCTCCGCGTCCGACCTCTCTGGCTAGGATCCGCTAGACGATATTAAATTTGCCCCGCGGGGGCAGCAAAAAGCTACGAAAATAATTGGTGGGTGTTGTGGGGGCGAGGGAATGGGGCGAGAGGGACGTGGCACCTGACCAATAAGAGCAAGCTTAAAGTTGGTGCGATGGGAGGTGTTATTCGGGACGAAAAGAGTTACAGGGCGTCAGAATGAGGACGGATACGTGAGGGTTTGCAAAATGCGTAAGACGGGAAGAAAAAAAAGGTGTTAACGCTAGACGAAGAACGAATTCGAGATCGCGAGGTACAAGCACAGCGTCACTCTGATACGATTCGAGCACGCGGGAGTTGTTGCGTGTTACACGCATCGCCTGAGGAGAGACGGCGTGGCTCCGATCGAGAAAGGGAAGAAAATAATGAGCTAGAGAAATTGATGATGCACGGGATGATAAAATTTTAGATAACCAATTATTATAAACACGTTCTAACATCTAAATATAGACTAAAATGGTGGTTGGCAGGGGCATCAATGCGACAAATAACCTCCAAATGTCCCCGCTTAACGACCTGGATCTCCTTTAGTGGCCCCTCATAATCCTAGGAGAAAACGATCCCCTTGTACCGTTCATTCGCCAAGCGGACGGAGGATGAATTTAAAGAGCCAAGTCACAATGGGTAAATAACTCCTTAAGCAAGAGATTCCCAGCCTGGCGCTCTGCTTTTTGGAAGCCCTGTCGTGGTTTTCTGCGATGCTTAAAATCGCGCATTTGTTCATTTTTTCCTTCATAAAGCTATTATAGAACATTAGCAACAACTTTTAAAATTGGCTTTCATTTATTATTGTTACTTTTTTGTAAAGTATGACTGTAATCATTTGGTATTATAAAAAATAATTAGGTGCGCTGAAAAGGTCGGGTACTTCAGGACTTAAGGTATCTCTGCCCTTTTAGAATAGATACCAGTTAAGATATTTCGCCGAAATACTAAATCTCGCATACAGATATTTTTAAAATTACGAGGATATATACGTCACACACTTTTTAATTATATACACAGTTTTAGATTATTCACATATATAATTTCGGCGAGAGAGAAGTATGTACGCTTTTACTGTGACAGTTCAGAGTGTAGGAAAAGAAATTTCGCTAAAAATATTGACATTTAGTGCGGTTTCTCTCGACATATGAGGAATTCAGTGCATTTTATTTTTGTATCTTTACAATTTACTTTTGTTGTATTTCTTAAATTTCGATATACTCGATACAGCGTATTATGTCCTGGAATTAGAATTTAAAAAATAGATAAAGTACGTTTCTTACTTCAATAGAAATTGAAAGTTTAGAAAACGTCAACATTAATTATTCATATTTGCTGCTACAATGAGTTTGCAGATATAACTTAGGTGATTAAAATGCGAATAAAAATTATGCATTAAAGTTAAATCAATACAATATAAGGGCTATACTTTGATCCTACTTTAAGTACATTGTTCTAAGCGCTTAAGTGTTTTCTAGACAGCTTTAACACTTCTCCAAAAGCACACGTGTTGTGAACGTGTTATCTCTGTGCACGATGCGGCCGTCTAGTTCCTCCCATCCCTTTTTGTATAGTCCATCTTTTACGCGTGCATTTGCGTCTGCGTGTAGAGTCTGAACATGCACGAAGAGACGTTGATCTAATGATAACACAATCCAATGAAAACTCACAAACGTCTTCGATAAAAGACCAACACATGTTGTTAATTAAAGATAGTAAGTTAAAAACATGAGTGGTGAGCCGAGCCGTATAGCAATATACAGCAATTACAAAAAATCCAACTAAAAACTACGATTAATTCCTGTAAGACCCTCTCAAGCAAACATTATTGGCTTCTTCCCTTCCTCTTTGGAGGAGGAACTTCAGTTTAATATCACCCAACCGTTAATATCGCCACTAATTAACTGCCTTCCGCAGAGAAGCATATAACGAGGACTAGAAAAACGAAGGACTAATAAAGTTAAGGGAAACTTTCATCACTAATCGACCAGTATAAGGGCCACTCAAGATGATCGACTCATTATCCCAAATTAAATTGAGGCAAGGAAGGATGCAGTTAGTTAGTTAGTTAGTTAACCGTCTCAATAACAAGGCTCGAAAGATTTCCGCTCGAAACGACGATGCGTTGGTCGCAATATCATGACGAATGAGACGGAGGACGTATACTGCATCGGCGACCATTGAACTTCGGCGTGGCGTAATTACGAGAGCATCAGGTTAACCGATAAAACGATTTATTCGGGAGCTTGTTTTCCAATCATTCAGGATAATGGGTGGCGATTCATTTGCAGCATTCAATCGGGTGACGTGCCACACGAATATTAAAACGAACGTTTGCACAATGGAACGAGTGGAAACTGGTTTGGTTTGCAAGAATTGAATATTGTGTCAATTATGAAGGTGAATCAGTCGAACGATCCTGTTCTCATTCAATCGGATATTGGTTGATCCAGAAATTTTTAAACTCCTTCATCAAACGTTTAGTGATTTGCTTTTAAGAATAATAGAAGGTTATATTTTCCGGAGAATTGACCACGTTCATTATTTATAGTTAACTAATCCTTTAAATTAAAAAAAAACTATTTGTATAATAATTTAGATTTAAAAATAACCAAAGGCACCTATTAGTATAGATCTTTTCGTAATCAGCAAACACGCGCGGAATATTACATCGGATGAGTGTTTATGAAATTTGACATTTTAGACTTCTATTACCAATTAAATAATGAGATAAGGATATTTGCTACTTTAACGAAGGCAAAAAAATAATTTTACTTTAACTCGTATAGAATTAATAAAAAAAAACAGAAGTACGGAAAGAAATAAACATCTCACGTTCCATAAATGTTTTGACGGGAAAAACCAATTTCAGTGATGACGACCGACGAATATTTTCGGTCACGTACCTATCAAGCAAGATAAACTCATAACAGGGACAACACACATTCTTACCGTGTTTTATGCATGGTAGGTACATATATTAAAATGCAATACCATGTCGTCGTCCGTTGATTATATCCTTATTAAATTACGAAGGAAACTTTGACTGAAATATTTTTTTTTAATTTTTGCTTTAACCGCAAACATTTTTATTCAAGAAAAAAAAACTACGAAAGCTGTGCGATACCAATGAATACTGTATGACAAGCAACTAATTAGTGAAGCGCAACTTGCAAGTTTTATTCGTCGAGAAAAGACAATACGATAATTGGATATCCATTTATCAAGCACACTTTTATATCGATCGTTTATTCCTCAGTCAAGTAATGAACAATTAATTTATCAACTTTTTGCTTTCGAGGAATATTCCAACAACTAATATCATCCCGAATGAAAGAATGCTGTTAACCGCACTGGCCCAAATACTACTAATTACAGGAGTCGCAAGAAAGAAAAAAATGGAGAGAATAAAACTTCTCATTTCCATTTCAAAATATCTGTTGCGTTATCTTTACTTTCTAATGTAAATGCACACACACACATAATAAATTTCATTTAGCGAAATATTTATAATTTCACCGTTTATTACTTAATGTTTTCATTCTGTTAGTGGAAGGAGAGATTATGAGATGATTTCGGTTTGCACAACAAAGAAACAAAACTCTTTATAATTGAAGGAATACGGTAAACAGCAAAATCGCTTAGGTAAATCAAATGTTGAATTTTCAATCAGAGAATTAGTTCGATAGGAAAAAGCAAACATTTGGCAACTGGTATATGTATAGATCTAAATCTGAATTGATGAAATTACATGTTCCTTTCTAAAAATTATGTAGATAATCCAAATAACGACTGAGCTAACATATTACGTGTTTGAACAACCATACCAATAATCATCTATAGCAGGGGTGGGGGACCTTTTACGCATGGCGGGCCGCATAAGTGCTGGCGAATCCTTCGGGAGGCCGCATTGGAAGTTGCTAATGCTTTGGTGGGCCGGATTAGAGTTATAAGGTATCATATGTGTGAACCGAATCTAAATTAGGTATTTAGGATTAATATTTCAATATTAAATGCTTTATTATCATTATTTGGATTTAAAAATATGACTGTGGGTGTTAAATTTTTCGATTCTCTTTTTCATCATTGCTTAGCGGGCCACACGAAACGCTCTAGGGGGCCGAATGCGGCCCGCGGGCAGGAGGTTCCCCACCCCTGATCTATGGGAATTCACAGAACGTTGATTCTAAGCAATGTATTATATTTCTAGCGGATAGATGATACGTAATCAATATATAAAATTGACTTCGTCGTCGTCGTCGTCGGTGGGAAATCGGAACTATGTAATGCTATTTTTAACAAACTTTTCGAGTTGCTAGAAGAATGATATTTGGTAGGAATGTTCGTTTCTTAAAGTAGAAGCCATTTACGAAAAAAAATTCCAAAATCGACCCGGGTTCTATACCTGAGAATGATTTCCATTCCTCATAAGATAACATGGAAAAATCGATATTTCGACCTGCAACCTTATTTTATTTTGATTATTAAAATTCATATATTTGATCTACGATTTTCGGACTTGGACTGTATTAAAGAAAAATAAATGCTTTTTCTTAATCTTATCGTCTTTTATCGCTTTCGAATCTATATCTTTCGAATTTAACGTTTTAATATCATATTTGACAAAATTTAGCGTTTTTAACGTGAAGTTGCCTTGCCAACCGATTACTCTGTTAAACTAGAAATCTTATTGCTCTCACGTATGCTCACGTTCTCTCCGGACCTCCATGGACCCTCCCGGCACAATTCATAGGTATCAGAGATATCTCAGAATTAGTTTTTACTTTCTCCAATATACATACGTAGTATAGAGAAAGTATTGTTTTCATGAAAAAATTCTAAATCGAGATTTCAACGGAAATACGATTTTACGTGACGTTGCCATGTTTGTTTCTTTCGTATGTTTATCAATAAGCTACTGTAAGGAATGTATTTTAATGAAACCCAGTACCTGTCAGATAAATCGGAATACGTAAGTTGAATCAAGTTTATCGGTGTCAGTTCACATTAAAATATATGTCTGGCATAACCCGGGCATCGCCGGGTACTTTCAGCTACTGAGAAATAAATATCGGTTATCGTTCGTTAACTTGAAAAAGAGTCGTTTACACATAAAAGGAAAGAAATTAGCGAGATGAACACGATGAACTCGTCGTGCGCGTGTCTTCCAGAATGAATCGAAAAAAAAGTTTGCCGAGAGGGAGCGGCGAAAAACAAGTGAATGGCGGAAAGGCGTCGTTGACATCATCGGAATGGTTCGAAACCTCCAGGTGCAAGTCTCGGAGGGAAAAAACCGAAGAAAAAAATATACGCGCGAGATAATCCCGTTCCACCGCAAACACGTCGCACTCGAGGCAGCGCAACAAAGACGAAACAAAAACCATTATTATAGAAGAACGCGAGACGAAGGTGGCGATAAAAAAATGGAAAAAAGTGCGCGCCATCCACGGTTTGAAACTCGGTATGAATAACTTGGCGAGATGAAAGAAAGAAGGAAAAAAGAACAAAAGAAAGCGAATAACCGAGGGCGCGAAAATCTAAACGAGATCGAGGAGCTCACAATCTACGAAGAAACGTACGCGAGAGAAAGAATTGCTTGAGTGAGAGAATATCCATCAGAAAGAAACACACAAGTGGATAACACTAACGTAAGCTCCAGATCTCGTAACCAGAGTGCGAGAGGCGAATGAAAGAGGAAAAGGAATGGCGAGGAGAAGGGGAGAGAGGAAAGGAGGAAAGAGAGGTGGAGGAGGAGGGTGAAAGGAGAGGAAAAGCTTCTTTTACTCCGTCCTTCGAGAAGAACGCTTGGACGAGCTACAGGATATGTTGTACCTTTGGAAAAAGTGATTACGTTTACAAAATCTTCGACTGCAGAATAATACACTGCCTTTGCCTAGATATTACGCGTAAGATTCGCACTTTTGGTATAATTATCATAGGTAGTCTGTCCGTTGACAGGTCCGTGATTATTCTAGGTTAAACTTGGTTCTCCATATACTCCTATTTTCCGCAGTTTTCTTCATGTCTTGATAACTCTCTTTCCCTTTCAAGTCGTCTACCAGCTGAAACCTTTTCCTAACTCTTTCTCTTTTTCCATCCAGTTTTCCTTCTAGCACTTCTTTAATCATGCACTCTCTTTTCAGGTAATGCCCAATCCAGTTCGCCTTCCTCTTTCTGATAGTCTGTATAATCGTTCGCTTCTCTCCTATTCTTCGTAGTACTTCCTCATTTTTCACCCTATCTGTCCATTTTATCTTCAGCATTCTTCTCCATGTCCACATTTCGAAGCTTTCCAAGTATTTAATATCATTTTTCCTTAGCGTTCATGTTTCTGCTCCGTACAAAACTATACTCCATACAGAGCATTTTATCCACCTCTTGCGGATTTCCTGCTTTATATTCCCTGTCAGTAGGAGTTTCTTCTGAAAGCGGCTTTTGCTTTTGTTATTCTAGTCCTGATTTCATCTGTACATTTTGCTTCTCTCGTTATGATGCTTCCAAGATATTTATAAACTGAAACTTGTTCTAATGGCTTTCCTCCAATACTTATGTTCAAATTTTCTTCTTCTGAACTTGATATTCGCATAACCTTGGATTTTTCTGTATTAATTTCCATACCGTATTTTCTACCTGTTATCACTAGTCCATTTATCATTATCTGGAGTTCCTTTTCCTTTCTTCGTATAACATTTACCATTTAAACTTGTCCACAGCTGATCAGTACGGCGTTCAAATAGTTAAATAAAAGTTAAACCGAAAAAAACACGAAGTGAATGAGATAGAATAAAACTCAGAACTCGACAAAAACCGCGTCAAAGCTAAATATGGTCTCCTCTTTGATCAAAGGATAGTTAAAAAGTCGTGCGTAAAATGACAAAACATATAACTTTTCCAAAGAGTTGCTGCGAAGTGCCACAGGAATGTTTCAATACCTCCAGAGCATAAGGATTTTTCTTAAAACAAGAAATAATTCACAGCATCTGATACCGCCGTCTAAAACATGCCTCTAAGGCATGAACTTTATCGGTAAGAGAGAGAAAGACTATCTAGTAACAATCGTGGCCGTGCCAGATAAAACTCTTTCTTTCTCTCCACCGACAAAATGAGATTTCCTCTCTTCCTCTTTTTTCCCTTCACCCAACCCATCCCTTGTCCTCTTCACGTTTTCACGATACCTCCTCCTCCTATTTATACCGATATCATTGGAGGAAGGCCTCTTTGCTGTCTCCCGGTCCCTCTTCATCCTCCCTTCACCTCTGCTTCTTCCCTTCATTCTCGCTACGCCCTCTTCTTTCTCCTCCGCCCATTTCTCCCCCTTCCCCGCTCTCTCTCTCCTTTCTCCCTCTCCCATCTCCCCTCCCTCTCCAGATCCTTCCCTTTTTCAGTCTTTTGCATCCCATCTCACTCCCAAATCCTTTTTCCCTCCCTCATCTCTCTCTCTCTCAATAACTCTTCCCCTCATTTTCTCTCTCCTCCACTCCTTTTCGCTTCCTCGACATCTTCCTCTCTTCTTTTCTCCCCTTCCTCACTCCGCTCTCTCTCCAACCTCCTTCCCTTCTTTCACAAACCTCAACTTCTCCATTTTTCCATTACCTCCGATTATTTCCTCCTCCCGGCCTCTCCTTCTCTCTCTCTCCACTCTCCTTCGACAGAGTGATTCCGCGCTTTCCCTCATTAGGATCTCCCAGGAGGGTGGAGTGGGGGAAGATATAGCAAGGGAGACGTTGAGGAGGTGGGGGAGGAAAGCAGTTCCGGCGGAGTAGGAACAAATATCCTTACACCTCTCTCTCCTTCTAACCGACCGCTTCTCTTCTTTTTTCTGCGTTCCTTGTCCTATGCAACGGTTTGTCCTTCCGTGAAACCATATCGACCGATTCATAAACACTCGCATATTTGCAAGGCACAGAGAGAAAGAGAGAGAAATGTCGCTTTCAGTCATTCCGCGGATAAATGGGAATGATATAAAATAAATCGAAGAGTTCCATTCCTATTTAGGCCGAACACAAATTCGCAATTCCATTTAAATAAATAATTTTATACACCATAAAATATATTCGCTCAGTGCGCAGAGAAGCATCTTTAAAGTCGAAAGAAAAGATTATTCCCAAATGTTATAGAGGAAAAACATCGCCCTGCGGAAAATTCTAATTTCAGCAGATAGCTTCGTCCAGAACATATACATACAAACGTAAGAATACAGCGTTATTATAGAATTATTTTTCGATGCGCCATTCGAGCTACATTTACCATCACGAAAGTTGATTTTATAAAACAATAAAACTTTCCCCCCAAATTAGTACTGTTATAAAGAGTTCAACAAAAATTAATAATTTAACAAAAGTAAAAAAGACGAAGAGCGGCCAGAAAATACCCGAAGTATGACTTATGTAAAAAACGACCTGGTCAGTCTTTCATGTGATGGCGTAATAGATTTGAAAATCTGAATATCATCAAAGATAGATAGATTTTTAAAAAACCGGTAATTAGTTTGGAAAAGAATTACAGCCCAATACGCAAGAAGTGAAGAACTACTGCAAAAATGGACAAATTTCATCTGAGGCCGATTACACGCATGACGTTCCTGTATCTAATTAGAAAAAATATGATGAGAGCAAATAAAGGTTTCTGAGAGCGAACAAGAAAAAACAAGGATTAGCTATTAAATATATGTCTTTCGAAAAGAAAATTTTCACATTCAAACAACTTCAAGTCTTCACAACTCTCAGGTTTGACGGTCGTGGGCAACGCTAGTTTCCTATTATTTGAGGAAGTGTTCGCTGACGAATTGAAAATATAGCACGCGAGCACTAGAGCAATAGCATCAATGTGTGGGCGGTTGTGAGAGTTTACGATAGAGATGTTAACATACATTTATGCATACACGAGAAACTTTTTTAAAAATATTTAAATCGGTCGGAGAGATGTATGGAGAGCCATTAAAAATGCCAAAAACATTCAAATGTAAAAATTTTAATTGTATTCGGTTATTATTTCCATAGCCTTTAAAAACATAAGCGAAGCAAGAAATAGAGAGAAAATCGACAATCACATATTAACTGCGTCATGTGACATTTACAGGAAGCCAAACTACGTCATGAAAGCGAGCAGTGAGTATTTTTTTTACAGAATTCGCCTTTTCTAAAACGTCTGCAAATGCTAAGGTTAATTACGTTCATAAACATATTGTGTGTGTATGTATATACGTATGTATATGTGTGTGTATACACTGGGTGATTCAAAAATAGAGATACAAATTTTAGTGATGTGTAGTACATCCAAAAACAATTATATAATAAACATGGGTCCGCAAATCTTTACATTCTGCAATTTGACCGACTAAGGGCCTAGAGAGGTTGAATAAAGTAAGCGCTGATATGCAAAACATTTTCCTTGTACATATTTTGCGTGAAAGGTTACAGCAATTATGTTGTAAAGTAATTGCTCAAAATGTTGAGCGTTCACTTCCACACAGCACTGAGCACGTCGCAGTAGCGATTGCTCCACTAGCTCTACATCCCTGGAGTATTCTGAATGACCTGCCAACCATCTTTAACTAGCTGCTGTAGGTCTGCCACGTCGTTAACTGCAGTATCATACACCAAATTTTTCAAATGTCCCCACAGGAAGAAATCTAGCAGATTTTAATCAGGCGAGCGCGGGAGCCCAGCGATTGGTCCACCGCGACCTACCCACCGTTCAGGATAGGTATTGGGAAGATGTTCCCTGACTGCGATTGTGAAATGCGGCGGAGTATCATCATGCATAAATCACATCTGCGCTCTTGTGCCCAAAAGGACATCAACCGGTAACTCCAGCAGAGTGTTGACTATGAATGTGAAGATTGTTAAGGAGGAAAATTCTGAACTTGACCGGGTCCCGGTCAAGTTCAGAATCTCTCTCCTCCTCAATCTTCACATTTGCGATCAGTATTATGCACATACTCATATAAGTTAAACTTCCACCATTTCACTCTTGTTAGATGACTATGAAGTTGTGATAAGAACTCCGTCAACCGCTGCGGCAAAACGTAAGGGCCGATCAGTCTATCCCCAAGTATACCTGTCCACACATTTATCGCGAATCCATGTTGGTATCGTGATTGGAAAGTGGCGTGAGGATTGTCGTCAGTCCATACATTTGAATTACGGAAATTGACAACACTATCCCGAGTGAATCCTGCTTCATCCGTAAACAACATCACAAATAGGAAACCAGGATTGATGGTACGTTGCTGCAACAGTCACTGGCAGAAGGTCATTCGTTGGGCGTAGTCATCAGGGTGTAGGCCTTGTACTCGTTGCAGGTGATACGGATACAGGCACTGCTCGCGCAGGACTCGCCAGAGAGTCGACTGGCGGACGCCTTCGCTGCAGCGATCATCCTCGTGCTTGTTGTTGGATTGTTAGCAACGTGAGTCAGGATTCTTTCTTCCCTATCAGGAGTACGCGCTGCTCTGGGTCTCCCCGATCATGTGCGACAGGAGCAAATTGATTCGTGGATTCGGAATTAAGCGACCAGGAAATTGCTCCTCGTACAGACGGCGTGCTTCACGTGCATTGCCGTATGCACGGCCATAGCAAAGATGCATGTCTGCCATTTCCGGGAATGTGTAGTTCGATACCATGTTCGTACGCGAAAAATCTTTATATTGAATGCAAATGAGATGATTACTTGCATATGTGTTCACATTCGCTATTCACATGCATTAAGTGTATCGACACACAACAATTCTCTTCAATATGCACAGTACTGTCTGGCTAGACCTGTTGTTTATTCTCACCAGTCTTCCTCCGTACATCTGAGAGGTCTAGGACACTGATAGCCAACTGTAGTACACGGATGGGAAAACTAAAGATTTGCGGACGCATGTTTATATGACTTTCTATCATGGTTTTTGGATGCACAACTCACCACTAAAATTTGTACCTCTATTTTTGAATCACCTATACACACGCACGCACACACATCCACACACATATATGCTTAAAGAAAAGGAAAGGTAATAATAAAGGTGGCAACAAGATGTTGAAGGCAGCACAGTGGACACTTACCTAAATTGGAGAGCCGCTGGGGGTGCTGAAGACACAAGAAAAACAGAAACACACCAAACTAACACAAAGTAGAAGCTTTCGGGTCGAAGCCCTTCCTCAGCGACAGACAGAAACGTACGTCAGCACAAGAGAGACACAACTCTCCCTTGTGCTGACCAAGGGATCATCCCGAAAGCTCCACCAACGTCTACTAATGTGTCTCTCCGACACCCCAGCGGCTCTCCTTCTGGTAAGTGCTCACTGGGTTTCCTTCAACATCTAGTTTCCCTAAATATCTTTATTTACCTTTCCTCTTCCATAAGTAGGTATACATATATATATATATATATATGACGCTAAAGACGAATTTTGTCTCATTTTATTCTGAACATATCAAATTATAAGGCGACCAAAAAAGACAACCCTTCTCCGATCCTTTATGGAGGGCTATTACGAAGTTTCTCCCTCTTCTATAGCGGTATCTCGGAAAACATCGAAGTGGGAGAGAAAGGGAGAGAGGGAAAGAGGAGGAGGAAGAAAAAGGAGTCTTCATCTCCCATTCCCTTACGAAGACGACCAAGTTATACCAACAAAGATAAAAGTAATGTATAAGGCCACACAAAACTTAATTTAGATTCTCATTTGAGTTGATCGCATTCAATGACGCAGCAAAGGGAGAAGAGAAAACCTTCTTCCTCTACACGTAAGGGCTTTTATTCGAGGTTTATTCCACTTACGGGGGAAAAAGAAAGAGAAAGGATCGGAGAGAGATGACGGGCGGAAGGAAATGACGATTGAAAGAAGAGATTGGAGAAAGAAATAGCGAAGGAAGAGAGAGAGAAAGAGAGAAGGAAGGAAGGAAGGGGTTTGAGTGTGATAAGGGTACGGCGAAGAAGAGATGGATAGATACACTTTTTTATTAGGGTGAGATTGAGAATAAAAGTTCTCCTCCAGGGAGAAGGAATGATGGAGTAGAGGAACGAAGGAAATAAAAAGGGAGGGAGGGATGGAAAGGGATTGAGGGGAGAGACATATGGAGAGAGAGAGAGAGAGGGAGGAATTGAGGAAGAGACAAAGATAGGGAGAGGAGTGTGTCGTAATAGTCGGGAGGGGAGTTAGAAGACGTAGGCGTAGTAGTAATCCTCGCCGTGGCTAGTAATCTCCCAAGGGGGTCGCATAGAAACGGAGAGGCAGAAGATGGCGAGGTGGTGGAGGTGGGTTGGGTTGGAAACGAGCGAAATCCGGAATTACTTACCGAGGGACCTAAATCGAGTTTCCTGGGCGCGGAGGAAGTGTCCCTTAGGGTTGGGAGTGAGGAGGTAAGGATTCCTTCCCTCTTTCAAGAGACGCAAGGAGAGGAAAAAATGAGAGGACAAGGAGTGAGGGAGTCAAGGAGAGAGAGAGAGTGAGTGACTACAAGGAGACAATGGTGGATATGCGAAGAAGAGAATATCCGATGGCAGAAACTCCCTATTTCCTCGGGCTAAATGCTTTTTCTGACGTCACGAGGCGATTCATTACCTTTTCCTGAGGCGAATAACGAGGACGAGTAAATATTTTTCGCCCGTTTCGTGTCAATTTAATTCTCATAGTTACTTTTCATTTGGAATATTTTTTTGAATTGTTTATCTTAGCAGAAAGAAAGTGCTTTTTTGTTTGAAGAGAGAACAAGTCTTGGAAGCTCATTCGCCTCGCAGTACATGTAAAAATTAGTCGATAGACAGAATACGGCGGACATACTGTACAACGAGCATCGAAATTAGATTAATATTATCAAATTTTGGCCATTAAAAGCATGAATACATACGTGATGGATATTTTATTTGAACCATCTGTCTCGCCATCCAATAACGCTCTCGAATATATAATATCTTGTCGAAATAAAAAAATACTTGGTAATTCCACATACATCTGCAAGGATGTCGTTAACACTATTAATTCGTCACTTTATCCATTCGTATTTAAAATAGGGAATTCCTAAAAGTTAAAACTTCCTTACATGACTAAAACTTTTAAGCAAGTAAAAACATTTTGAGCCGATTTAATATCCACTATTACAACATGAAATTCAGTACGTTTCTAGATGGCGTACATTGCGGGATGTTTACATACAAATGCAATACGAGGGAAATTTTCTGATTCAATTTTAAAAGTTGACTTGATATAGCGGTAATGGAGATAAAACCGAAGAGAGAATTAGGCTTTATCCATAAGCCACGACAAAATCAGTTTTAAATTAGTTATCTCCAATATGAAAACATCAAAGCCAGCTTTCGAAAGCAGGAAATAGCGGTAATGATGCTCCAATTTCCGGTAACAGGTATTAGGTTGCAGCGGCACTTCATTTATTTTAACTGGAGCTTCGTTATACGAGAGCCAAATCGTGTTCATTACTGTGGGAGCAAATCTGAAATTAAAAGAAACCATAAATTATCGAGAGAAGACTGCGATGCTTCTTAGCTCAACGATAATTATTGTTGCCTTTAGTACAAAGTGAATTCTAATTCGATAGAGAAGACACAACCGAGAGAAAAATTAAAGTTAAGCAACATTTTAAAAGATGGATTGCCCGTTAGAAGTGGAGAGGTCGCTTGCTGTGCTATTCAGATTAACTCTTAAGTGGCAATCTATGATCCGAATGTTTACTAAAAAAGTATTGCACCCTGAGAAGCAACAAAAAGGTTACACCTAGAGAATATTTGACAAATGAATATTTGGTCGAAGAAATGTCACTGGAGAAAAAATATCATTATGCATTAAAGAATCTCTTATAGGGATTTTTGTAATTGTTATATTTGTAACTGCAAGAATAAATTTCGAATTCAACAAATTTTTCCTATCACATTTTTATTAATGGGGCGTAACATTATCAACGTTGCTGAGACTTGGACCAATAAACACACACTAAGAAACCTCAATGAGATGAAAAATTCTAAACAAAGACTACTAAGGTCATCACAATCGATCGAAACGGATTCCATCTTTTGCGGCATTTCGTACCACTCGGAAGACATTTGTGAATGAGGTCGAGGTCACTTACGCAAGATCATTATCCGAGGAGCCATGCGATTCTCGAGGAATCTCCGTTAAATGGAAAGGGATAAAAGGAGATGCTGGATGGGCGGAGAAAGGGGGCGAAGAGATGAGTGGGAGGGGCGGAGAGGTGAGTGGGAGGGGCGGAGAGAGGGGAAGAGTGTAGGGGACCCGAGAATGCGAAGGAGCAAGAATATGCATAAAGTGGCAAAAAAAGAAAATTTACGGACTTCTGGTAATGGTTGCGAGCGGGATTTTATATTCCGACGTGAAAAATAGACTATCCTTCGCCGGTACGGGAGTAGTAGAAGAACAAAGAACTCGTTGGAGGAAGAGAGGTTAAGGATTGTCTTGGTTGCGGAGGCTGAGGCTTAAAGATAAGGATTAGAGGAGTTTATTTATTCGCCGGAGGGATTCGACGCGGCGGCCCTCCTCCCGCCCTGTTAAACACGGGAATGAGAAAGGGATAAAAATGAGGTACGGATTTATTTTTTTCTGCGGGCTTTATCGGCCCAGTATAAGAGAGCGGAGGGCATTAAAGGGATTTCGCTTGGAACTAAATTGAAGGGCTGAGAGACAGAGAGAGAGGGAAGGAGATTAATTCAAGGACGAGGAGGTGAAGAGCGGAAATTTCCCTGCGCGATTCGACGGAATAGGACCTTCGGGGTTTATTTTCCGCGCTGGAGCAGCGATTCAGTTATTACCCTCAACTCTCCGCCGCGAGCTGTAATCTGACATATCTTCCGTCGAGTGGCAAAGGGAAGACTAGTTCAAGGTTCGGAGAAGAGGCAACGCGAGCTCAACATCGACGCGTGCTGAAACGCGCACGTGCAGGTAAACGCATCAAAAGTACGCGACTGCTATAGGAAGTAAACTTTAGATCTGCTAGCCACTACCCACCCACTATCGACTAGAAACCTACAAATCGACGACGGCATAGGTGATCATAAAATAGTAATTGCCGACTTCAAATACACCCCTGCGACAATATATAAGCCAACGCGATTAGTCTATATCTTCAGTAAAGCAGATCTCCCAGGCTTAAAAAATTATGTTACAAACCAAATAGCGACATTTATCAATTTTGCGAATAGTAACAGCGTAGACGACTCTTGGACGGAAATTTTGCGAATCATTCGAGAAGGGCTAAAAACGTTTGTCCCAACTAAAGCAATTCGTGATCGCAAGGACCCACGGTGGGTGAAACCGAAACTCCGTGCCTTGCTCAAGAAACAAAGACGGCATCACGCGCACATAAAGCACCTTAAAGAAGTTGGTAGGGACCACGCGAACGAGTATTTAATATACAGAAATAGTCGTAAATCTGCAAGAGACGAAGCGCGTAAGGAATTTGACGCCTACCGATCCACGACACTCTCGGATTCACTCAAAAACGACTCGAAAGAATTTTGGTCGTACGTGCGAGAAATGCGAGGAGGTCAGTCCACAGTACCTCTTCTACGTACAGACAACGGTGAAAGTGTACACGATTCATTTACTAAGGCTAGTATGTTAAATCGGTTCTTTGAAAATTGCTTCACAATAGACAGCGGTGATTTCATTGATTTCCCTACTCGTATAGACTCAAATATGAGCGACATAGAAATATCCGAAAGCGGTATCGTCAAATTACTAAGTCAGGTCCACAAAAGAAAATCGCCAGGGCCTGAAGCCATACCTGCATTCATTATAAACTCGTTAGCAAACGAATTAGCTCCGTACCTTAAGCTTCTATTCAGAAAATCTTTAGATGACGGTGTAGTTCCTTTGATATGGAAAACAGCCAACGTTACACCAATACATAAAACGGGAAGTAAATTAAAAGTGGAAAACTACCGCCCTATATCGTTGACGTCAATCTTCTGTAAGGTTTTTGAGCACATTATCGGTAGCTCAATAATGCGATTTCTCGAAAGCAAAGAAGCGCTTAACAGTAGCCAGCATGGTTTCCGGAGAGGCAGGTCATGCGAGACTCAGTTAGCTCTACTCACACAAGATATTGTGAAAGCAACGGATAAAGGAATAGGAGTTGATGCAGTATTTTTAGACTTTAGGAAAGCCTTCGACACCGTTTCTCACGTGAAAATAGTGCAAAAATTAAGGGCTTATTCAATTAACGAGAAAATTGTAAATTGGATCGCCTCGTTTCTTTCCGATAGAACCCAGAGAGTAGTCCTCGATGGAGTTGCATCAGACCTCGTCAAAGTGACTTCCGGCGTGCCTCAGGGAAGTGTAATCGGACCTTTGTTATTCTTGATATATATAAATGATTTAGCGGATAATATAAAGTGTAAAGTTAGACTCTTCGCGGATGACACACTTGTGTATGGAGAAATCAACACAATACACGATCAGGAGAATTTGCAAAAGGACCTTCAGGCTATTACGAAATGGTGTAAAGATTGGCAACTCGATCTGAACATAAAGAAATGCGCCGCAATGAACTTCACGCGCTCCACGAATTTCAACCGTTACCCGTACCAAATATCTGAACTAAAGCTAAAATACGTCAATAGCTACAAATACCTAGGAGTAATTCTCAGTAGCAATTTGTCTAGTAGAGAGCATATCAAATCCGTTATAGCATCGGCAAACAGAATTCAAGGGCTTTCCTCTAGAGTCCTGCGGGGATGCCCCTCGAACGTGAAGGAAATCGCATACTTTTCCCTAATACGACCCATCGTGGAATACTGTTGCGCCGTCTGGGACCCTTTCGAGGAGGGCCTAACTAGAGAGCTCGAAATGGTTCAGCGTAGAGCGGCTAGATTTGTAAAAGGAGAATATCGGTATGATGCGAGTGTATCAGAGTTATTGAGAGATCTGAAATGGCAGACGTTGAAGAGTAGAAGAATTGAATACAAAAGGAAACTATTTGAAAAATTTGAAAGTTCCGAATTCGTTGAAGACGCACGAGGCATAGTCGTCCCCATCGGTGTTAGTGAACGTAATGTTAGATCACAGTGCAGGAGAAAATATCTCGAAATTACCGCTAGAACAGAGAAATACTACCGATCCTTTTTCCCAGACGCGATAAGACAATCCAACAGAGGAATTAGCTAGACTTCACTTGGTGTTGTGACACCCCCTGCCAAACGCTTTTAGCGGCTTGCAGGGTATTTATGTAAATGTAAATGTAAATAATTGACAATCCCTAAACAAAAAGATATCTCCGGAATACGCAAGTTGGGAAAAACATAAAAACAATTAAGAAAAAACCGATGAATCAGATGTCAAGAGTGGGCTTTCAAAAATAATAACTACGCCCTTTAGGCTGCCTCTGGAGTCTCCAAATTTCAACCACAATATGACCTTATGGCAACGAACAACCCCTCAAATTTGGTAGCTCTAACTAGAAGTAGTTCACGGAAGTGCGAGGGACGGACGGACAAAACGATTACATTAGCGGATTTAAAACCAGCCGCTAATGATTGAGGAACGAATGCAGAGAGGCATCGACGGAGAACTTTCGCTTAAGCAAGCAGGAATAGATGACTTTAGTGGAGCATCATCAGTAGTTAAGTCAGGGTACCCCACATACATAGATAGAATCTAGAAAGATAAATAAAAGTCGTACGGCAAAGACAAAAACGAAAGAATGGACAGTATTAACATAGACCGCCCTTATATACAAGGGGTGATCCAAAAGTTCTCAGACTTGTAATACAATTCAGAAACGTGTTGAGACAGGGTCATGAAACTATAGCTCCGTTATGAATCATCCTCAGATTGCTCACTTGATGCTACCTTTCTGCAATGACTCAGTCGTGTATTTGCATTGCTTTTATCTACTTGTGTATCATATATCGCTGCCCTTGCGTTTTAACATGTCAACTTTAAAAAAGCAACGTGTGTGCATTAAATGTTGTGTGAAACTTGGTAAAACAGGTGCGAAGACATGAAATGCTTAAAACAGCATTTGGTGATGATGTCGGAAAAGTGATTTAGTGGGTTTCAAGGTTCTAGAGTAGCCAAGAAGACGTTAAAGACGATCCGCGATCCTTTGGACCATCCACATCGCGTACGGACGATATTGTGGTAAAAGTTCGAGAAAAAATTCGAGCAGATCGGCATCTCATGATTAGAGGGGTAGCAGGAGACAAAAAGTCAGTCGGCGATATTACACTGAGTTGCTGAAAGATTAGAAGAAAATGCCCGGAGAAGCATGGAAATGGAAACTGACTCCTCCGCCATGACAATGCCCCGGCTCATTCTGACTTGTCTTTACAGCAGTTTATCGCTAAGCAGCGTATTGCGAGCGTTCTCCAGATATGCGACTTCTTCCTGTTCACAAAGTTGAAGATTCCTCTGAAAGGAACGAAATTCAATTGAAGAAAATGCGACGGAAGAACTGAAAAAGAGTTAGCAGCTTGCTTCAGAAGGCGAAAGACCGCTGAGACCGGTGTATATATGCTCAAAGGAACTACTTCGAAGGTGAAAGCAAACATTAGGTTGTAGGTTCACTCTGTTCCGTTTTATCGCCGCAGTATGAGAACTTTTGGATCAGCCTCGTAGGTGATAATATCCAAGATTCGAAACAGGACATTTTAGCGATTTAAAATTAATTCACGAAAGTGCAGCGCGATGGAAAACTTTCGAAGTCGTCTCCGAGATTGCTCGAGAAGCGAGAAGACGAACGCGAAAGCGAAATACGGCGGAGCACGGAATGCATTTGGTCGGCCACGAAGATCTCGAGATGATTGCTTCGCAATTCGCGAACTGCATTTGCAGGACGTTTCAACCAGAGCTGAGTTCGGCCGAACAACGGATTCCAAGTGCGAATATTCGAGAGTCGATCATACTCGAACATCTCAACGCTAAACTTCGTCTCTTCGAAATTTCTCGGCCGAGTCGTCAGGAAGGGGGGTTTGGCTAAGCTTCACGCGACACACGCACCAGGAGACGTGCTTCCATAGCGACGGAGACGCGGCCGGCGACCCGAAGAGAATGAGGAGCGATGGAGGGAATAGGTCGATCGCGAGAAAGCCGTTGCAGAAGATAAGGGCATTACGTCTCCCAGATGGTCGCATAATCAAAGGGCCGCGAAAACAAGTGAACGTATTACCGCACGACTAATTTCTCTAAGAGTTCCGCGTAACTGTTCCCGGAGCATTCATGTCCGCCCTTTTCTAGTCCTTTGAGATGAATAGCGTCCGACGAACGAGCGTTCCAGACCTCTCGTCACGCTCCAGCAATATGGAACTCTGGAAACTAAATAGCTGAAAGCAAAACGGTATAAATGCGCAAAAAAGGCATCAAACGGCTGAACATCGAGAAATGGAGGAGGCGATGAGAGGGGAGAGAATTTCTGCGTGCGCGGAAAACTCTTTAAGAGCGGCTCGGATCGACGCGAATACCTTTGACAAAGACAGGCTTATATATAGGTATATATATATATATATATATATATATATATATGTATCCTAGCATCCGTCACGAACGTTACAGAGGACAGAGAGATATAGAGGGGTTTTCCTTTGTGATTCTTTCTTTCGGCGAGTGCTTTTAGGCAGAAAGTCTATTACGGTCGCATCTAAACGCAAGAGGATGCCTTTTGAGTCGGAATCGAGCGTGTTTGTTTGTGCACACGAGGACATGAGGCGAGTCTCCGTTCACCAAGTCACTTAGCGCGACGCGAGCAGACGGATATGCAATGATGAATCGTCCGGTGAGTGATGCAGAATGCGGCAGAGGGATCTCCAACGCCGAATATTCGCTTAATTCACCCTTTAAGTACCGATCCATATTCAAAGTCAAAAAGGTCTTCACATGCCTTCGCGCTGGAGCTGATCTCAGTGTAGAAGCAAAATTATATGGAAATTCATTAACAGAACTAGAATATTGCCCGACATAAGATGTCGGGGATTTATTGATTAAAAACCCAAGGAAGTCGATATTATTTTTATTTCAAATCACCCAAAGGTATTTCAAAGCATGCAATATTAAACGTACTTCTGCCTATTAACATTTTATAAATTTAGAGAATGGCAAACAAACTAAAAATATTGAGCGTAAGTAATTAAGGAATCCTAATTTTCATTATTGTCATAACGTATGATTTAACTGTTACGCTTTAACATGTTATGTAGAAACATGAGCCAACGATCTCTTTCCCGCCAACAACGTAAGGATCGCTTGCCTGACCGCGCTTTCATATATAAATCAGTATCAGGAAAACTATTAATGTTGTTTATATTCAATCTTTTTCAAAAACATATTTCAATATTTCCGAACGTTTCATTCGAATGATGTACCCACGTAAACGAATTAGAAAAAAAGTTTGCCGAATGTCAACTTTTTCATGTCTCGACTAAAAATTTGAGATGAAAGTTGTTTGTTAAATTTTTTAAAGGCACATCATATGTTTTATGTTTTCAGGTTACAGGAACGCCATTAGGAATCATTAAAGAAGTTATATAAACATAATTGAGACTTTTCGATCAATATAAGCCGAGATATGATGTTGTATGTTTTGAAAAGGATGACAAACGCGGAATACAAAAATTTCAATTTTTAAAACTTTTAAGGTAGTTTCCGATTTTCAGAAATTTCAAACATACATACTGCGATGCAGCATAGAATCTACTATAAGAAAACGAACTTTTTCAAATTAATGTCCACAGAATATTTTTGGTTTCAGAGCGTGACAGATGGAGTGCCAAAGGGACAGAATAAGGCTTTTATATATTACCGATAGCCAGCCTCTTGCTATGATCCACTTTTCAACGGCGTCATTTTCCACAACGCGGAATCACATTATTACCTACCGCGAGAAACAAGAAACTCGCGATTTGAGAGGTGGGTGTTTATTTGCTTACCTTACGAGAGCTTTTGTAACATATTCACTGCGTTGGGTGATCACGGGTAGATAAGGGTTCATAATTTCGCGAAAAAGCAAATAGCGAAATCGAAACTTCGTCGACACGTCCGTCAATATTAGGACTAAATGGTAACATTCAAAGTTCGCACCCACTGCAGGACTCCGTGGAAACTTTGCAACGCTTCTTAAGAAGAATACTGTATTTCGATTGGAAAATAACCACTTGGACGACTTTCCGAATTAGGGTCAAATTTGGAATGAAACGAGGTCCCTCCATTTACTTAAAAGTTTTAATTGAAATACATATTAATTATAATATTTCCTCGCGTTTCCAAGACGGGATTTTTTGAATAAACGACGCACGTTAGACTTAACCCATGTACTTGTATATAATATCTCTCGTTCAACCGAACGAAAACTTTTATTACGATTGAACAACTCAGAATAACAAGATTAAGAAAATGACAAAGTAGACACACAATAAAATGATAATTCCATTTAAAAAGGGTTGGGGTGTCCCTGAATATGCAGGATGAAGAAATTAATGCAGAAATTTACTATGGTACAATTTGAAGTAAAGAAGTTAAATGCAGTAATAATAAAGATAAATAAGTCTATGATGGCAATTTTCGGCTTTCATTATGGTGATTTTTAGTATTACAGAGAATAATTATACGAGTTACTCGCAACAGAAAGTGGAATATTTTGCTAACTAGGTTTGCCGTGCACTACGAACTCGCTAAATTAAGGCTATTAATCTAAAACTAAATCAATTCAACCCTATGAACCAGGCGAGTACCTTCGAACAGGCTCCAGTAAAACAATTTCGGTTTAAAGTGTTCCGTAATTGAAAAATAATGCCATTTTCCGGTAGAAAAGTAAGTTTAAAAATTTCTTTCCATACAAGAATACATTTAACGTCAGCGCAAGCAAGCAATCTCCACTAAAGAGTTTAGAACGCGTATCTTCTTTCACTCTTGTCCAATTTTTCGCCATAATTTGATTCTATACCGTGATTCAAAAAAAAAGGGACGAAATTGAAAAAATAATCCGAAAGGTCCCATAGAATAACACAATTACCTCGGAGAAACGGGAATAAACACACACACACACACGCGAATGCGAACCGTTAAAAAAAGAATCCTCACTTTTCATCCTGCTCCCTCTCCTACTCCCTTTTTCCGCCATCCAAAGCGTACGTCGTCCGCTGTGAATGAAACCACCTTGTTTATGGCCATAATGCGAGGCATCGTTCGCTACGCGATCTCCACATTTTAGGACAACCTTTGGCTATTCGTCGCGATGGGTTAAGTGGCGGGGACGGATTATGAGTGGGCTGGGATGAGGAGAGACACAACGAGAGGAAGAGGGAGGGGGAGAGGTCGTTTTTCTCTCTCTCTCACTCTCTTCTCAAAGCTTCTTCCTCCCTACTCTCTCCTCGGCGAGAGGGGGAAAAAAACCCTTCCGAAGCCCTTCGGATTACGCGGTCGTAAAAATAGGAATAAAAAAAATGTTTCCGAGAGGCCGTTTTTCCCGGAGACGTTAAATATACCTACGCCATCTCTCAGACCCGATCCGAGAGGAGAGAAGGTATCTTTTTTTTTTACCGCCTGGGTAGTTAATAGCGGAGCACGGACGCCGAGATGGAGGGCATAGGAGCGTATATACAGCCATACAGAGGATATGTTGGCGAAACGAGGGCGGTTACAGCCTTAAAATTTCCAGATGTTTGAAGAGATGACTACGTAACTGGGGGCGAATCACTGTTGAGTGCTCGGGATAATTTAAAAAAAGTTGATTCTTACGCTTCGAGATAAAGGAGTCGGACTGAGGCATAAAAGTGCGGCGGTGGCGACTTGAATCCGCCCCTAAAACTTATATTAATAATTACTGCAAAATAATGCTTACGAGCCAACGAAGAATAGAAACAAAAGTTAAAGCTACAAATAATAGCGATGTCAGACTCTTGGGACTTTTTGAAACTCCCTGTATAGGTATATTTTATTATACAACCTAAATATTCTCCGGTGATTGCGTCATACATTCTTTATTTGATCGATTAAATATGCCGTGAAAAGTGAATATCCTGCAACCAACCGTTTTATAGGGAAGAGCACGTGGGATTTATAACACAAAGGACCAGTATCGGTTCCTGAATAGGTCATAATTTTGCTCTTTAGTTTTTTTTCACTTCAATGCTCTTTTGTAACTACCAAATGACATTTTAGTGCAAATATCGACGTATTAAAATTATAAATTCCTATTACAATAATATTATTCTTTGTTCCGGCGTGCTTTGAAGAAATTCGGATACAAAATACGCTGCTGGGGAGATTTTGCATAGCCAACTCGTCCCACAACGCAAAGGTTAAGCTACAGAAAAATAAAACATTCTGAAATCTTTCAAGATTTATTTTGGGAATATTTTGCATATTCATGACCTTAAATGGACGAAATAAAATAAAAATCCAAAGTCGGGTTTTAAAGAAAATCGTTCCTCCGCGTTCGGATTTCCTTCAACAAGCAGAAAACAAACGAAAACACACACACACACACACAATGTAGACTGCCAAAAACTTCCAACGAAAAAGTTATATGTATTGCAAAATAATTAGATTTCGATTGTAAATACTGAATGAATATACGAATCCTTCTTAAAATGGAGTTTCACGAGTAAACCGGAAATCCTTTCATGGCGAGGAGTGAACGAACTAGGAGACAACTGATAAACAGAAAAGGAACGCAACATGGCTTCCCCATCCTCTTCAGAGTTTCCATTTCTGAGCGAGAGACAGAGAGAGTAAATTCTCATCGTCCCCGCAAATAATAAACGAGCGAATCCGAACCTAAAAGCAAAACCAGATTATTCATTCTCCGCGGGCGACAATGGCCATTATCGAGGGAAGGGCCGGATACAATTTACCATTTCGAAGGAATCTCATCCGCTATTCCGTCCTTATTTATTTGCTTTGCAGCGGGTGAAAGAGAGAGAGAGAAAGAGAAAAACCTCTTCCCTTTATCATTCGCTTCAACCCTTTTATACGTTCGCTGGAACTTCTTCTTTTTTTTATTTAAGCCACCCTTCCACCTCTTTCGAAGTCGCTTATTCAGATTCCCAAGGATTTTCTCTTAACAGCTCTAATTTATTCTCCGTTTTCCTCGTACTTCCCTACCGATGGCTTAAACCCTCCCACTCTTACTCCCTCCCCTCCCCTCTTCTTTTCCCCTCCGTCATCCCTCCCCCCACTGCGAGTGGCGGACGCAAATGTTCGTTCCGGAAACTTATTCCCACCTACGAACGATTTCAAACGTCCTCTTTAGTCACTTTTCCGTGCATTTTTTTACCGATTAAGTGAAAATGGAGGCTACTTGTTCTCAGTCCGAGGGCACCCTTCACGGAAATGTGAATTTTTGATTGAATAAAATCGATTGATGAAAAAAACCGTGTCACACGTAGTTCAATTTGATGATCGCTGAAATAATTCGGCGAGCAACTATGGTTTATTGATAAATTAGTTATTACTGTATATGTTGCATAACTATGTGTCATGTTAGAATTTAAATTAATGTATGTTAAAGATATTTGTGGGTTCAATATTGTAGCACTCGCCTAATTGCGACATGGAAGGATAAATAACTAAATAAATTCTATTGATCATACTTTGGATAATATTCCGCACACGACATAAACATTTTATTAGTCTTATTGTTAGTCTTCGAACCGATGACGACTTTTTTAGGAGAAACCTTCATGGTCGGAGCGTAATGGCAACTTGTGCTTTTAATACTGAAAAATCGATAAAGATACGTTCAAACAATTATTTTTACCTTATATTATTAAGGGTTTAAAATGCGTATTTTTCTTTTGAATGGACCCAAAACTAGACAGCGAAATATGATGGAATCGTTTTTTATTTGGAGACGTGAATCGGAATTCATCTTTTAAAACAGGTTAGCTCGCACGAGATGCTACAACTTGTAATTGAGTTTTGCACACAAACATTGCCCCAAACCAAAAGACCCGACTAAAGAATAGAAAAAGACTAGGTACAAACAATTTATCGTATCCGGTTCCATTTAACTCCGGGAGAATACACTAAAAAGGATGTCCGAGAGAAAACTCTCGAGCAAACTGATTAAAACGTTCACATCCCTTCTGCTTGGTGCAGCGGGGAGGGAGGGAGTGAGGGTTGGGGAGGGAGTGAGAGGGGGGGGGAAGGGAGATAGAGAGGGAGGGAGGGAAGAGAAGAGGAATGGAAAGGGAGAGAAAAGTGCGAGTGGCCGGGTACAGCCGATTTCTCCGGCAGAAAGGTACACAAAACCTGCGGGAACTTAATTCGATTTGAGGAGAAGCTCAAAGACGTGGAAAGCTCGACGCGAAGGTTCTTGAGCGTCCATTGAACCGTGCGGTTCGTCTTGGAGGGAGCGAACTATTTGGGAGGAGAATTAATTCATTAAGGGAGGGAGAGAGAGAGAGGAGATTTTTATCCGGGAGAGAGAAAGAAAGGTGGAGGGAGGGGAGAAGGGTGGAGGGAGGGGAGTAGGAGGGGAGGGAGGAGAAGATGAGAGGGGAAGGAAGATGCAAAGGAGGCGATTTCTTTGCGTTCGATTCGCGCAGCTAAACATCCCTGCGGTGAATTTTAAAATAAAATGAGAAAGAAGCGGAGAAGGGCTTTCAGTTGGTTGTGCTAAGGTGAAATCCATTTGGAACAACTTTACGTCTTTTTTAAGTTCCACTGAAACGCCTTTCCAAGACACCGGAGGATAAAGGTATGCAAAAGAACTCCATTTACTGGAAAAATAAGAAAGTTGCGAAATAAAGTGAACTGGAAATAGTAACATACTGTGCCGCGATAGCAATATTTCGTGATAGGGAATAAATTTATCGTTGTGATTTCCTGGCCAAAAAAATTAATGTGCGTAATTAAATTTTTTGCTCTCAATATACTCTCGCGAAACATTGCCTGCGTTGGAGGCGTGAAATTTTTTACGAAAAGTATACACGTAGCGCATATCGAATATACGCAATAATTACTATGGTTCGTTACTATTTTCTAAAATATTATAATGGGGTGTTTTTTGTCTCGGTAAGATGTACTGAATTTCATTCTGTGAAGTGATAGCGGTGAGATTAGAGCTTATGTTTCGCCTAGCAATTCATTGAGAAAGAAAAGGGTGGTTATTATGTTACAGGCGGGCGATCCAGTTTCATATTACGAAACTGATATTTTGTTCATCGGGTCTTCGCTCCGCCGAAATAAATGACCTGCCTCTTAACCAGGAGGACGTGAAAAGATCGTTTTGTGGGAATAATATGGCTCTTCCAATGGAACCCCTGGCATTCCATTATCCGTCTAAATTCTAAAATGACCTTGAAAATTTCTCAATCTGCTGTAAATAGAGTGACAGTATATATTTTTTCCTTGTAGCAATCCTAAACGATCGAATTCAAAAAAAAAATTGTCCATACAGCATTGAGTGAAAAGGGACAGTGACCTCGGTTATACCCCGGAAATTTTAAATCTTGGATGTCAGGACTTAAAGGAACAAAAATAAGAAGCAAAAAATAAAGCAGAAATGGGAGAATTACGCTAATTATTCATAAATATATAAAATTTGTAGCAAAAAGTCAACTTCTAAAAGAATTATGGCTTAGTAATGACTGAGTTTATATACATTACCCTACAAGTTATTAAGCCATAAAACGTTTACGAGATGACTTTTAAACTTTTAGAAGTTTGCTTGTTACAAAATTTGAATTTCTGAATAATGAGCGTTATTCTTCGATTTTTGCTTTTATCTTTCGCCTTTAGGTTTTGTTCCAGAAGTTGATTAAAATATTAGTTTTATTTTATATTTTTTTATTTTTAGCAATACGGCGAGGATAGCGACGGCATCCCATTCACTCGTCTCTAATTAATAGAAAATTAATCAAACCGAGGAAGAGGAGAAATTAAACATCTGAAATATGTATCGAGAGAAACCTAGCAACGGTCGAATAGAATGCGAAAGCGGCGACTATGTCCGGTCGCCAACCGATACGTGAGGCAATGCATTTAATAATACTGGTCTAAGTGACGGACTGTAATCAAAACATGGAGTGGCGAGGCGGAGGGCGCGGTCGCGGGAGAGCGGCACGGATAGATACGGGGAGAGGGGAAGGGCGTGGAGGAGTTGTGCGGAGGTCGGTAGGCCAACCGACCCCCGCACCCAGATCCACTCAATGTTGCATTGCGTCAATTAGTTATGGTGGGAATGCGGCGGGGGTTTTGTGGCTGGAGGGAGGCAAGGGGTCCTTTGGCGGGGGTGGAGTGAATGGTGGGGGAGGGGAGGCGCTTAAATAAGTAAGAGATTGAATAAGTGAGCGGGGCGACTCGTTCCAGGAGGGCAAACGCACGTAAATGAGAGCGGGGGGAGGGGATGGAGGGGGAGGGTAAGGGCAAGAGGGGAGGGGGAGGGAATCGAGAACGATCGGTCAACGGTGCACTTAAAAAAATCATTAAATCAGCATCGCAGAGCCTCGCCAGTTGGCTTCCAAAAGACATGATTATGGATGGAAATGGGAATCACGTAATTAAACGAGGTGATGGCCGCAGTAGACATATTTAATGCCAACGATTATCTTTTCCTTTATAAAGAACCTCAAAAAAAGATCACCTTCTTTTGCAATCGTCGATACGCGATGGAAATTGCCGCTTCGTCAAATTAACACTATGAAGAAAAGGTGTGCCTAAAGGTTTTATGAAAACGAAAGATTCGAACGTTTCTATTAAATCATGATATTTAATGACGAGATATTCTCTAATTAGATTTAATAATCGAAATATTTCACTTTAGCGTTTAACGCTTTCGCATATAATCTTTATCACTGAAATAAATCGACAATCTTGGCCGATGTTAGGAGAAAGTTTCCATAGAAATAATGGACACTTGGGATTTATTTTTGTATTTTTTCATGGAATCTTTACTGAAATCCACGAATAATTATTAGTAATAGGCAATGGCGTACTGATAGCTCCCGCAATGCGGGGGGGCCCGAGATTTAGGGGCCCCCCAATCTTTCAAACCGTACTGACTAAGATATCCATAGGGAGGCCCCATATTATTTGCTACGGGGGGAAGGGGGGGGGGGGGGGAGGTCCCAGGTTTTCAGGTACGCCACTGGTAATAGGAATATATGTGAATCTACGAAAACATAAATAATTGACACATAATCCGACTTTTATATAATTTTTCGCAATCACCATTTTCACCAGAAAAACAAAGTAGCAACTACTTTCTGATGTCCATTTCTAAGCGATATTTTACTCCAAACGCTGATTATGAATAAAAAAGAGTCCATTAAAACTAACGACGAAAATGAACACGTGATCCGTTTTGATAATTTTTGCTCGAATTTCATAACAGACATTTTTTATGAATCGTTAATCAGAAGAATTTGATTTCTTTTCAAATAGCATGGTACCCATACTGTTGCATGCAAATAAATTATTCGTTCTCTATCCGAAATTTCATGCAATATACAAATTTTCATTTAATAAAATGAAATTTTGCTAATTTCGGGTGCTTTCGAAAGATAATCATATTTGATGCAGAAAATTGATTTAGTCTTTAAACATTTATTTAGAGCAATAAAGTCAATAAAACAATTCAAACAAAGAAACTGTACGATGACCGAACTGAAAGAATTGATCGCATAAATCTTCATACATAATTACGAATGAAAAAATAATGAGATGCATAAATTTTCATCGCAAAACTTCATTGCCAATAAAATCCGCTTTCATTTTTTCTATAAAAACAACGCTCCATTCAAAGCTGAAATTGCGAGAATTAAAATATACAATACAAGTAGAGGGTGCTTGCATTCTGCAAGCATTTTTAAATTTTAGCATTTTTACAATTTTGATTTTTTCCCAATCGAATTTGTCCAAAATCATATAACCGTGCCAAATTTCAAGTCTATAGCTCATTTAGAAGTTCCTTATAATTTTATCCCTCGTATGGGGCAATAATGGGGCAAAACAGTCCCTAATATTTCGAATTTTTACAATATCGGATTTTTTCCTTCTGTTGCAACAAAAAACCTATAATTGTGCCAAATTTAAAGTTTGTAGATCATTAAGAAATGCCTTATAATTTTAACAGTCGTATGGGGCAGAAATGGAGCAAAACAGCCCCTAAAAATTAGAATATTTACAATATCTGATTTTTCCTTCGGTTGTGACGAAATTCCTATAACCGTACCAAATTTCAAGTCTCTAGCTCATATGGTGCCCTGCACCAATTTCAATACTTTTCTTATGGGAAATAATCTCAAACTCTCTCCTCCCCCTCTCTCTCTCTCGTATTAAAAGCATTCAAAGCACGTTTATACCCATAAGGATTGAATTAACAATATGATATAGAGGTCTAACAATGGAATTGGTAGGCAAGGAAACACCCCCTTAAAATGGCAATATTTCCTCAAACTGTGTGAATTAAACGTTTACATTGAGAAATTTCGAACTGTAGGCGGAAAAATATGAACAGAATAAGAAACTTCATAATGTTTTCTTAAAAATGGTTTATATCCGAAGATTGTAGGTCAATTCTTTCTTATTTTAATCTAAAAAAGAATGAAAGCCTGCACGTCGTAAAGCCGATTTTACGTGTCAACTTATTGGAAATGAAAATTGTCCCCTGGGGTCGAACCCGGGCCATTTATATGGAGTTCGATACATTAAAACGTTTTATAATGCTATCCTGAAAATTTCATCAAATTCGATTCCGTCGTTTGCGAGATATTAAGCTTCAAAAAGCATTACATGACAAAGGGACAAAGTGACACTGTCTTTTATATTAGTTTTATGACGACATTTATATTAAACTACGACTAATGAAAGAAATTTGATATTGATATAATCCCCATTTTGGGGCTGTTTTACCCCATTATTTCCCCATACGAGAACAAAAATGATGAGGCAGCTCCATTTGAGGTAGAGATTTGAAATTTGGCACGATTTTAGGAATTTTTTCACAACCGAAGGTAAAATCAAATATTGCAGAAATTCCAATTTTTAGGGATGGTTTTTGCCCCATTTCTGTCCCATACGAGTGTGAAAATTATAAGGCACATCTTAATGAGCTACAAATTTGAAATTTAACGGAATTATAGGTTTTTGGTTACAAAAGAAGAAAAAATCCGATATTGTAAAAATTCGAAATATTAGGGGCTGTTTTGCCCCATACGAGGATTAAAATTATAAGGCACTTCTAAATGAGCTATAGACTTGAAATTTTGCACGGTTATATGACTTTGGATAAATTCGATTGGAAAAAATTCGAAATTTTAAAAATTGAAGAAATTTAAAAATGTTTGCATAATGCTTGTGTGTGTGTATATATACATATATGTGTGTATATATATATATGTATATATATATATGTGTATATATATATATATATATAGATATATGAATATATCATGTGTAAGAAGCGTCAATATACTATCGATACGACACATGCAAGCGGCTTAGGTGCGGGCCTAGCGGAAATGTCTAACGGCAAACTCCATCGGAACTTGCACGATGGCTAGCTGCCACCATAAAACTCGACCGGAGAACACATCTCGCAACCAGCGTCCTACAACGCGCGTCGCAATCAATCCGAAACATCTGAAAGCGCAACAACAATAACGCAGCATAACAGGGCAACGCCGTAACAACACGGAGGCACATAACATGCGCATGGGTAGGAAGACTGCCAACTTAAAAGGGGTCGGTAGGGAGAGGAGATATGTTTAAGGGAAGCAAGTTTCGAACTGGGCTTAGGGGCTGGAGAGAAACGAGGGGGAGAGCAAGAGGAGAAGAAAGAGATACGGTCAAAGGGGGGGGGGGAGGAGGGAGGGGGGGAAAGAGAGAGAGATGAGAGAATGAGGAAGGAAGGGGCAATGGGGTAGCGAGCGAAGGTTCATTAGTGCTAGTCTGCTTTCACTCCCTCCTCCGCCGCCGCCGGACACCGCAACATCCTTCGACGAGGGCATCAGCAACCAGGGAGCCTGGTTCCATCCACTCCTCCTCCCACCACTCCCCTCCCTCCCTCCCTCCCACCACTCCCCTCCCTCCCTCCCCCCCGGTGCCATTACGCCACTAACAGTCCCTTCTCTCTCTCATTCGCACAACCCACATGGGCTTCCCTGTCAACCTTCAGCGCGGGACCGACTTATTTTCTGCAATGCCCTCTTTTATCTCCCTTTTCTATCTCTCTCTCTCTCACTCAGTGGCAGCTGATCTTTCTTTCTCTCTCTCTCTCTTTCGCTAATCCAGGAGAGAGAGACAGGAAGAGCGGGAAATGTGACGAGCACATCCATCGGCCGCACATTGCAAAAGGATGAGAGATCGATAACTGACGAATTGAATGGAACCGGAATGGATGCTGTCGAGAGGAAAAAAAAGCGAATCGCGCGCATCACTCGCTTCACTCCTCTCGTCGAACGTTATCGCTAAGCTAATTATTACATTTTGCTATTTTTTTACTGCTTTTGAAAGAGAAATATTGGGCATTGAGAGGAAACTAACTCGCATAGATTTGAAATCGTACATCAATCACATTATTAATTAAAGGTTTTAAATAGTAAAGGGAGATACGATTTTTTCCTCCGAATGCTTTGACACGGCGAAAATATTAGCAATATGATTTCGAAATTAAATTCCTCGAATTTATTAACTAAAGCAACATTTGCATGACATTTTTTGGAGTAGTCTACACGGACCTGCAAATGTTTTCTCCCGCCAGATGGACGTGCGCACCCCGCGAGGCACAACCTCCAATTTCTCCTCCCAATACACTCCTTTTCTCCCTCCAAATCCCAAATTTCACCCCTCTCTTCCGCCATTTTGGTATACGCATACGCACGCTCAAACGCTCGACTTAATCTTTTAAACATAGTTTGCAGCTGGCTGCATCTTCTGCTAGTTTTTTTTTTATAGTTCTCCACGTAACAATAGAAAATCCTTACGCAACCAATTTTTTTACAAATACTAGGGGGCAAGCGCCCTGCTCGCTGACGCTCGCAAACCCCCCCCCAAATTTGCTCGCTGTTTCTTAGTTCCTACAATGTACCTATTGGATTTAGATTACTTTAACGGGAATATGTTTTGAATATGAGTTTAATGAATATATTTTATAAGGGATGTATGTTTGGTTTTTAATAACAAATTAAGAAAATTAGTTGAATAACTCGATAAAAAATAAACTTAAGGGGGCTGAAATTCCCGGAGATTAAAAATCGCAGAGAGAGAGGGAGAGAGAGGAGGAGAGGGGGGGGAGAGAGAGAGGGAGGGAGAGAGAGAGAGAGAGGAGGGGAGGGGGGGAGAGAGAGAGGGAGAGAAAGAGAGGGGGGAGGGGGGAGGGGGAAGAGAGGCGGAGAGAGGGAGAGGGGAGAGGGAGAGAGAGGAGGAGAGGGGAGAGAGAGGGAGAGAGAGGGAGAGAGAGAGGGAGAGAGAGAGGGAGAGAGAGAGAGGGAGAGGGGAGATAGATATAGATAGATAAGTGGCTTTATTTTCAGGGCGAAATTGAGACCATAAGTTCCCTCTTCCATTTAACCCTAGGGAGAGGGAGAGAGGGGGGAGAGGGAGAAGAAGAGAGAGAGAGGGGGGAGGAGAGAGAGAGGGGGGGGAGGAGAGAGAGGGGGGGGGAGGAGAGAGAGAGGGGGAGGAGAGAGGGGGGAGAAGGAGAGAGAGGGGGGAGAAGGAGAGAGGGAGAGGGGGAGAAGAGGGAGAGGGAGGGGGAGAGAGAGAGAGACAACCGGAAATAAAATTTTAGCAATTT
Organism: Uropetala carovei; assembly: GCA_036926305.1. Taxonomy (NCBI): domain Eukaryota; kingdom Metazoa; phylum Arthropoda; class Insecta; order Odonata; family Petaluridae; genus Uropetala; species Uropetala carovei. Next base: position 51,756 of record JAXCHB010000252.1, on the reverse strand, counting down.
AGATAAAAAATATAAATAATATTTGAATTATATTCATATATTCTGTCATTTCGAGCAAGTTTTAATCTTATTTTCGATCTTTAAGGCTTTATTTAAGTGCATATGCACGGAAATTACAGAGGACAACACTACCGGTAACCATGGAATCTTATTATCGAAATGTTAAAAAATTTACAAAAACTCGAGTATAAATTCAAAATATGAGCGAATTCGAATGAGATTGAGTATTCGACGGTAAGAATAAGAACCCTAATTCATTTTGGCGTGTTTTAGTGCAAATTTCGTGTCGATAACTTAATTTTAAGATATTTTAAAAAGTAAAACAGCGAAAGCCTTCTCACCAAAAAAGGTGATTTTTATGTGTTATCTTATGGGAAACGACATTCATCCTCTGGAGTCGAACCCGTGATCTTTTTCGAAATTTTCTTTAGTCATAATGTAAAGATTCATCAGCACTGAAATCCTGAGAAATTTCAGGTTTCTAAGTTTATTTCTAATCGAGTTACTCACAAAATTAGAGCGTTACGCATCATGATGACCATTACGATTTTATAATATAGAGAGACATATATTTCATGTTTTAAACTGTTCGATGGTTAATTCATTTCGAGAGTTCGTTATGCATTTAAAAACAAGGTTTCCTTAACCATCGATAACACAGTTTTTCCCTTCTTTCGCAATTCCCTTCCATTCTCATTTAGCCATCTCGCGGCCGATTTCGAAGAGCTATCTTCAGGATGGGACGCGAGCGGAGAAAATTGTTTCAATTCTCATTTGCGACTGATTCAAAATCGCGTATCGACATCAAAATAAAAAATCTCATGGCGGAAAAATATAGTTTTTCATGCTTATTGGCGAAACAATAGGGCGGACTAAAATATCGGCTTTATTGCAAAAAAAATTATCTTTGCCGTATGAATTTCATATCGGAGGGAAAAGAAACGAAAACGAAATCCAACGGGCGATTAGAAATAGAAGCGCGCCCCTGGATAGACACGCCTCACCACGACACAAACCACAAACTCGCTAATGCCTCTATTGAAGGGGATTATTTTTCCATGAGATTCTATAGCGTCCCACTCCAAAATGCTCTTCATAAACGAGAGCAAAAACTTCCTATACGCTTTTCAAACCTCAAACCATTGGGATTTTCCTTCGCACAGGCCATCTCTATACCCTCCCCTCCCTCCCTCCCTCCCATCCTACGTGGCCTTTCCATTGCCATTTCATCCACATCTCTCTCTCTCCATCTGGCTCTTCCCAGCGGACAGCGCGACACAGGCCCAGTGTCAGTCACTGCTCACCGTAATAGACATTTACGACAGGCATACGGCAGAGCAGAGAGGTTGGGAGGGAAGAGAAAGGGGAGCGGGAGGAGGATTTGAAGGGGACTAGAGGAGGTGTGTAAGGCAGAGGGAGGCTGAATCACTAACAATAAGAGGCTCAAAGTTGGTAGCATGGAAGAAGGAAATGGCTCTTGAAGTGGACGAGAGGGTCGAGAAAAGGAAATACGTATGTGCGTCGACAGTAGACCCACTGTCCCGGTATCATTTCCCGAGAAATTATTCACGTCGAGGACCTTTTCAGGCGTTCATTTTCGCGATTCAGGGAAAAGATACTATTTATGTTGCAAAGGGTGCGGATTTCTGAAGCGAAGTTGGACAGGGTAAGCGAGATTATTAATTTTCTCGAAAATGCACTCTGATAGTTACGCTGCATCTAAACAAATTCACGGGTTTTTAAGTACGACGACAATTTTGACGCTCTTACTTCAAACGCATTTGTGTTCATAATGCTGTAATTCTAGTAATTTTATTAAATATTTAAAGGCGATTTTACGCAAAATATAAGGACACGTAATTTAATTACAAGGAAAAATGCCTTCCGATGTAAATCTAACTCGTACAAAGCAAAGATGACGCCATTATAGACCAAAGAAAAGGGGAGCGATAGCGTCTTGGGATGCGTGGGCGAAGGGCGGTAAATAGGACGCGACAAACGATGCGGCGTCTCATCACGCGTCAAGAGAGACGAGGAGAAAAGACGAGAACCCTTCAAAGACGAAGGTTAGAACAAAGGGCACTGGAACTAGTTCATCGAATCGTTCTAGTGTAAACATAGCGGGTATTCGATATACGTGCTTCCACTAAAAAAAATTGCAGAACACTACCTCGAAGAGGACAACACCGAGCAGTGACTAAGGCAAGTCTACACTTAGTTACCGACCCAGTCCGAGAACTTTTGGATCTTACCTCGTATAAACGAGCAATGTCACGGGAAAGATGCTACCGAATGCAATTAGAATTAAGGCGAAGGTATATAGGAGCTCGAAGGTTAAAAAAAAGAAACAAGAAGTTTCGGGTAAAACATTCGGTAGCTTCCAATTACGTGTTTACCTACCGCATTAAGGATCGCTTCGCGTAGCAAGGAAACACGAAAAGGGCCTATAACTATGCAATTCGGAATGAGAATGCAGAAAAAACGCGTCGAAGTGAGAGAGAGAGAGATCGCGAGGAAAGAGAAAGAAACAGCGGCGATTATTCGTCTGCGAGAGCGGTTGCTGCTCGTTAAGAGCGATGGACGCGAGGCGGCAGCAAAAAAAGGGAAGAGACCCCATTTGAGGGGAAGAGGGAGGGAGGGGGGGGAGTGGAGAGGGGTATCAGAGGAGAATGGTAAAAATACTTCGGTAAGAGAGCAGGCAAGAGAGAATGGGAGAGAAATAGTGGTCTAGATAGGAGCGGAAGGAAAAAGAAACAAATTCGTTCGTGATGTCTCATTTAAATGGAATCAAAACTGATAAAAGTCGAGTGCGAACTGGAGAGAGAGGAGGAATGAAAGTAATTCGGACCTCAGGTCCTCGTTAGGGACGGAGTAATTTCGCCCCATGCACGCCGCAAAGGCGTATAGGACGCAAATCCCGACCTTTCTGGGGAGGATCCTCCGATTCTTATATTCCACGCGATGGCATAACTGCGCCATTTCTTGATCTCTTTGAAGGATCCATACGAAGAGCCCAACTCCATCTAGACCAGGGGTTCCCAACCCTTATTTGGGCAAGGGCGCTTTCGACTTTAAAGCGAAAGCGGCGGGCGCCAGTATTTTTGCTAACTACGAGTTAAACTTGAAACACATCGTATGTAAACTCTATTACACAGATTCATGAAGTCTTATTACATTCGTCCATTCCAGCATTCTGTATACGCTCAACACTTTTAGTCACAAGATCTGAAAGTGGAGGACAGCAGAACACACTTCGGCGTGCGCCACGGCGAACCTCGGAGGGCGCCTTGGGGCCCGCGGGCACCGCGTTGGGAACCCCTGATCTAGACCGTTTCCATTCAAAAACATAGTTTCGACAACGAACCAACACATTCTCGATAATTTAAAAAAAAAATAATAATAAAAATACTGCCTCCTATGCAATCTAAACATGTGCTGAAAATACAAGCTTATTCGTGTTTTTATTTCACGCATGAGAAGTAAATAGAGACACGTATTATTTTTATACATTAACCAACTTTAATTTAAAATGGTCTACTCGAAAAAACCTTAATTGTTCTCATACGCTTAAAAGCTCTCTTTGCTATTCGCATAGACGTGAATAAAGCCACAATAAATATGTAATGAGAATAAAACGAGAAGGAAAAATAAAATCCAACAATTAATTCCTATTTTCACAAAAATAGTAAAAATATCTACTTCAGGTACATGCAATCACTTGGAATGATGAGCCAGTTGAATATGGTAACTTACCGACACGATTGTAACATTATTACATGCCGGAAATGAAACCCACCTGCAAAGAATGAAAAATAACCATTAATACCGTGAATAGATACATTCAAATAAATTGTAAACTTAAAACGAACTTGATTCCTCCATTAAAATTTAAAAATACAGTTATCTGAAAATGAAAGATTAACTACGCAGATATTAGCAGATCATCATTATTTTCCTGTGTTAGGTCAGTATAGCTGACTTATTAATGAAAGCATAATTCATAACATAGAAATATAATCTTAATCCTAGGATTAATATTTCAAGAAAATACAATGTTACAACACAAATGTGGCACAACAATCGTCAGAATAGGAACAATTATAAATCACAACTGTTACACGAAGCTAAGCTTAAAAATCTAATCTCAGAAAGAGAGACATTAAATTAAGAAATACATATGATAAATCTTATATAGTAATCACCGAGCAAAATTTAAAAAGTTCCGGCATTTATACAAGAAAAAAGCTATTAAAGGGAATATAAATATAAACTTGAGACGTGATACCGAAAAAATGAGCAAACAAATTTAGTAATACATAGAGAAGTTTAAATTAGCGCAAAGTATTTCGCTTTTCTAAGGTAAAGACGAGACGGATGAAATAAATGAATTATTCTTTGGATTACGCAAAAATCCTTACAATTAAGTAAGTGAAACAACTAACTCTGGAGATAACCGTGCTAAATCACAAATCCTAGGGTAAGATAACAGCAGAAAGAATTTTTTGCACTTCTCAGATTATTCCAAAGAATAAAACTATAGGCTGGAATCCTCTCGTTATCTCGAGCTCTATGGAATTTGGAGTCAACCTTTTTCGGGATCCTTCCCTTTTTTTTCGTGGGAAAAATTTAAATCGACAGGAAGAAGTAGAAAAACAGGCTCCCGTAATTTAATAACAACAGAAATCCAAATCTAAAGAAAACATCGAGATTTATCGCCGAATTGAAATAAAATATTCTCGGCCACGCGAAATAAGATAGCATCACGTAGCGTATTAACACAATTTTTTCTCTTCCGCAGGTTGAGAGGCGAAGAAGAGAGGGAAAGAGGCGCACCTCCGAGTGAAATGGAATGAAGATTGACGGCGAGATTACCGCGGGAGTGAGAGAGAGAGAGAGAGAGAGAGAGAAATAGGAATTTCCTCCAGGAACAACGTGAGAGGACAGATAAGGGGGAGAAAGGAGGCGTTCCGGAAGATGAAAACGAACCCGGGACGTGTAAAAGGGAGGGAGGGAGAGAAGAGACGCGGAGCGAGAGAGAAGGGCAAAAGGATGAACCGAAGGGTTTTCGAGCCACTCTCTTTAGAAAGAGGCGAAAGGGGGGGAGGGTGAACGGGATGGGAGGGGCGGGGGAGGGGAGGGAGGGAGGGTCGCGCGTGAAGTTGACAGAAGAACCTAAAAACGTTTGGATTGAAAAGAGCTCTGATTGGTAGATTGAAGGAGATGTCGGGAAGGAGATTTTCTCGTTTTCTCCCTTCATAAATGCAAACCGAAGAAGGGGAAAATGATCGAAGCTCCACTTTTTATGCTAGGAGTGGAGAAACACGAGTGACGTGCAGAATAAGGATTCCCAAGGAATAAATTGAGAAAAAGTATTCCGGTACTACGGCAGGGAAGAGGTGGAAATTATTAATATTCTTGCATTTGCCAGAAACGGTTTTGAAAGTGAAAATTCGCGGACGATTTTGAATAAACACGGAAAACTTGATGAACCAACAACTGAATATGGAAAGCCGGAGTTTAGGATCAAATCATTATGACATTATGGCGTGATAAAGTTCAACTCAAAAACAGTTGAGTGTATAGGCTTCTTGGAATTAATGTTTTTTTATAAATTACAATTTTACAATTATAGCACTGAGTGAGATAGCGAGAAAACAACATGGTCGAATAATATCTATTATTAAGAGAGAAGGGATAGCGTGAAAACGATAATGAATCTTGGAGTGGTCCTATGCTTTAACAAGGGAAATAAGTCCAGTAAAACCATAAATACAGAGAATATTCATATTAAGTTCTCAAAATATTCGAAAACGGGTAGGTATTGAATAATTCATGGAATTCAATTATGGTGACTCGATTTTATCAAGGAAATGCGAACCAAACAATAGAAAAAACTTTATTAAGGCAGAAAAGCTATTACGATACTGTATCTATGAATATCTACGAGTATTTTTTCCTAATATTTTCGAAGAATCACACAAATAATAACCGAATACTGCCAAGAAAAATCATTGTACAAATATTAAAAAAGAAAAACGAAGTAAAGAAGAATTATTTTCAACATTAATGCGAATATTCATAATTTCACTTGGGTTGAAAAAAATAAACATTGGAAAATGCATCGTATCTGACCAATACTTCAATTCCACGAATAATTTACCAAACTATGGCAAACATCAAATTACGAAATGTTAAACGAAAAAGTTCTCGAAAATTCTGTGCATTTCCTCAAATTGCAAACATTTTAAGATGAGATTTCATCTTACAATAGACACACTGATACAAAAGAATTATTCCTTGTCCTGGAAAGGCATATAGATCATAATGGATTACTTTTTACAGGCTAATTACTATTTTCATGAAAAGATGAAAAGATATTGCGGTACAAACGTACAATTCTATTAAATTTTAAGGATAAATATTGAGTAACTCTTTTAATTGGCATGAAAATTTATTTCCTCAAATAAAAATTACCGGCGATATGGATAGCCATATATTTAAAAGTATTTAATGATCAAAAATTAATTACAACTAATAAAAATTCACCAAAACAGTTGGAAAGTACGATTAACGACAAGTCCATAAAAATTCAGCCGAATTTTTTTTACGAATAAACAAAACTAATGTAGCAAGGAACTGATGGAAATGTCATAACGAGGCGCGGGACCGTAAGGAGAAACTCAATTTTCTTATTGACTAAGACCAGTATTTGAGATCCGCTTCCTTATTAGAGCAAAGCAAGAGAATTAACTCGACGACATACGGAGAGAAAACGTAGCCGAGGGACCCTCTTTCACACGGACCAAACCCCGAAAGGATCGGAGAGACTAAAGCTCGATTTTAGGCAAACGAGGAAGATTTTAAGGCAGCTCCGTGAGCATAGAAATCCTTCTTCCGTTAAGTCAAACAAAGAAAGTCTCGGCGAAGGCGTTTGCACTCGGGGCGAAAGCCGCAGGGTCGCTTTATTAGGGCCGATGGACACAGTGGAATTTTAAGCGCCAAGAAGGAAATGGAGAGGTCAAACAAACGGGTCGTGAGTTGGGGAAGCGTCTCGTTTAAATGGATTGCGATCGTATTTATGCATCGCGCGATGATTCCGACAGTTTTCAATGAAAACCCAGCGCGTTTACGCTATAAACGATAATGTTTTTAAACGAGATAAAGTAATTTTAATGACATTTATTTCCGAGTAAAAAATTGCACGTAAGTCGTAACATAGGCCTCGAAGTAAACGACGCCGAGTCTAGTTATTGGAGCATAAAATGGGCGTTTCAGTTTTCTCGAGGGAAAAATACGTTGAAACAACAGATGCATTCATGGCCTTTCCCGCTTCCAGTCAAAATAAGCAAAAGAAATTGAGATGGTCGAGTTCCCTTTCACCGCCCTCTCTCTGACGTGTTGGCCACCGCAAAACAAACGAAGGGGAAGGAGGGAGATTGGGGGGGAGGGGGGGGGGGGCAGAAAAACCTTTAACCGAAATTATCTCTGCTTATATTCCGCTCGGTTTAGCTGAATGATTCCACCTCTTTCACCAATATGAGTCCATTTATTTCAGCTCGGGGTCAAAATTATAAACCTTAAAAATTCGACTCCAAACAGACGAATAGGCGGAGTTAAATTACGAATAACATCGATTCGTTTGTGTATAGAAAGCAAAGAGGCGTGAAATAGTATTTAAATATAAATACGGATAATTCTGACTTAAAATCCCTTTATAATCGGGATTCGAGCGCCCGAGGAAGACGAGCGCCTTCAAAAACATATAAAACGTTTCCAGCGAAAAGTAGCCCGGTAGTATTTAGCCGAATTAAAAAAAACAAGAGGGCGCCGTCAACGGGTCCGAAATCGCTTTTCCAATTTTCGCTAAATAAAAATTCAAACCCAACCGCACGGAGCGAAAAGAGAACATTTGCAAGGGAATAAGCTACTGGGGATGCGAGGAGGTGGGGGATGAAAGGGGGTAGGGGATGAAAGGGGGTGGGGGATGAAAGGGAATGGGGGATGAAAGGGAATGGGGGATGAGAGGGGGTGGGGGATGAGAGGGGGTGGGGGATGAAAGGGAGTGGGGGATGAAAGGGAGTGGGGGATGAAAGGGAGTGGGGGATGAAGGGGGTGGGGGATGAGAGGGAGTGGGGGATGAAAGGGGGTGGGGGATGAGAGGGGGTGGGGGATGAAAGGGGGTGGGGGATGAGAGGGGGTGGGGGATGAGAGGGGGTGGGGGATGAGAGGGGGTGGGGGATGAGAGGGGGTGGGGGATGAAAGGGGGTGGGGGATGAAAGGGGGTAGGGGATGCGAGGCATTGTGGGGGAGAGGATAAGTGGGTCCAGGAACAACTTTTTCCATTTCCTTCAGCACAATCGAGAACGGAGGGGAATGAAAAACTTTGTGTTCTTTTTTTACGATGGAAAGCACGCCCAGCAAAGCAAACAGACACACACTCACTCGCGCGCACACACGCACAATCACATCATGTCTTCCGCGAGAGAGGGGACAAAAATAAACTCCCTTTTTTTATCGTCCGCTTATTTTTTTAATGCCTTTTCCGCGCAGCGGAATTTCCGATTGAAAAGCTTTCTTCGTGCACTCACATACACACGTTGACAAAGGAGGAGTTCCTACGGCTGAGCGATAAGTGAGGAAAATATATACATATATGTATATATACGTAGCATATATGGGTCGTCACCGGAGAAGAATGGGAAAAGGAGCGAGGGCAACGCTCCATCTCGAAGGATCAACAAGAGGGCGACACAGCTTACGAAACCGTGTTTTTAAAGTTATTTACAGCGAACTAAAACGTAGATTTGTGCACATATAAAAGCACTGGACATTTTATAAAACGAACAATAGGACGGAATGATGCGCAGAACATTCAAGAACGTGTAAATGAAAATTATTGGTGTTAATTCATATAACTGACTAAATTTCGATTAAAATACTTATTATTGGAACTGCTCCAGAAAGAAAAACGCCAATTAACGCTTTTTTTAGGTCTCGATGTCGCTGAATGAACGTCGTGAATCAGTTTAATCTAAATTTGATCAATTTCTTTCAAATCACCGAACCAGTTGACTTAAAAGAGGAAATCACGTAACAGGAGCGCGAAACGTGCAGTAGCAGAGATCCCCCAATATTTTTACGTTTTTAACATTACCTATATTAATCGCCAATAATGCAATGAAATATTCTCGATTGTAAATTTTAAAACCTTACTACTCGATTTTAAAGGGAGGTAAATACCGTAAATAGCGGAAAATAAATCAACCTTGAAGTTTTAGAAAACTATATTCTAAATAAATACGAGTGTAATAGATAAAGAGGCTTGATGATTAATCAATCATTATCGGAACGAAAAAGCTTGATATTATATTAATATTGCTGTCGAAAATTAATAAAATTGAAAACATCGCTTATTTATTCCTAAAATTGCTGTCTAATGCATTTTTATCAGTGCCAATGCCTCTGAAAGAAAATTAATTTAAAGAAAATACTCTCCACTTATATTTCTCGCATTTGGGGGCAGAACTGGTAAAGGACTGGGTTCACGACCTCTGATCCCATTGAAACATAGATGAAGACGTCCTATGGTTGGATATCAGCGTAGCGTTTCACGAACAGAATCATTTTTCTCGCATTTCGCTCAGACCACGAATGGAAGAAGATCACTCACGATAGAGACTGGGCCGAAAAGGTTGAAAAATATATAAGACCAGGTAAAGATTCTTCTAAGAAGGGCCATAAATCGGAAAGGGGTCCGGGAAATCTTTCGATCGACTGTGAGGAGAAGCGAAAATGAAAGATTTGGCCATTGCCATTTATTACGTGAAACCGCACCCAAGAGTAAACGCATCATATTACGTAACGTTTAAATATTTACGTCTGTAATGGCTACATCGATAAAGTTTTAAAGAACATTGCTCATACACCAAATTAGCCCTGCGCAATAAAACTATAGCCTCGTAATACAAAAATAAAATATACGGATGTCTTCTTACCTTTTCAGTGTAGCACTTTTAGGAGAAGTTAAGCAAAAGAGTACTAAGCTGCCAGAAAAATGACCTAATCGGGCCCTGTACCTAATATTCCTTCAGTCAATTTAACCGAATAATATGTATCAACGGAGTTATCGCGAGTCAGAAAAAAATAACATTTCCTATGCGGTTAACGAGCGTGAAAATTTTAATGCGATATAAATAATTAATTTTACAAGTCGCCAACTGAACAAGTACTAATGCAGCCTCGGGTCATAATCGCTATGAGAAACAATCTGACATCTCTAGATTTCACGACATGGTAATATATTCGAGACGGCAAAAATTAAGAAATCAACATATATGGAAACCAAAAGAATATTGCCTCCCATTTTTTCCGTTCCGAATCGGAATAAAATCCTCTCACGGGTTTTCCCTTTCCACTCTCTCTCTCTCTCCACTTTCTCATCGCCTATCTCACTCACCCTTCGCCCCTCCCAACACGTCCTCAACTCCAACCCCATCCCATAAACAAGAGAGCTCCAGGGAACGGAGGTCCACGGTGCTATCTCCATTGAGAAATTTCAAAATCGCCTCCACTCGAGATAAGCCCCTATGGGAGTGCGGAAGGAGATGGAGAGGATGGAGGAGGGAAAGGGAGAGAGGGCGATGAAGTAGGTTATACGGTCTCTAAGTGGGGGGAGGTGGACGAGGGATTCCGAAATGGACGAACATAGAAATGTATCTTTATTTGGCTTTCAAAGCTATATTTTACGCCTAAACCGCACATTTCTTAGAATAATAACACGATACGATATAAACTGAATGGATTCATCAACGAATGTACACTAATAAAATACATAAAAATTCGATAAAACATCTCCGTGAGCATAACGAATAAATGACGATATATGAAGAAAATCATATTTTAAAACCGCCTCAATAAAAAATTGACTTAATATTATAACACAGTACATACCGGTAAGATTAGTAACGAATATATATGAAAAAGAGAAATGAAAAACTCCATTAAAAGTAAACCAGTGAAAAATTCTGCACTCACTAAACATATTATACTATACCGTGCTTTTCCGTGGGTCAGCAACAGAACAAAGAAAGAAAAAAATCAAGCCCCCGCCCGATCTTATTCTTGCGATTTTCACGTTACAAGGTCAAAGTTTTCAGAAATACGCAATTTGTTTCGAAATTTTGTACATTTTTCGTACTCTTTCAGGGTTCTGCCAAACCGACCATCATTGCTACCTCCGATTCAATTAGCGTCAATGATGGTCAATGAAGACTTCAAATAGACGAAAGAATAACGTTATTTGCTTCGAACTTTTACTTAAGCAAGGAAATTATTATTGTCAATCAATATACATGAACGTAAACAGTTAATGATAATTATTTAGGAAGCTGCGTGTGGGATGCGTTTATAACGATTGACGAAAGCAATTGAACCTTCTTTCGTCTATTGAATACTGGAGTCTTGCCTTTTTTGTAAGTAAAATCATTATATTCTACATTTTAAATGTTTATTAACGCAAATAGGACCACGCATCTGGCGTACATTTAGCAGAGCAAGTGTTCAATCATGTTGCCTTTTTACGGGTTTCTTGCTTACAAGACATAAAAGTAAACATTTAAAAAAGGCATAATTACACAAGAAATAAAGCTGGATTTCACGAAAGGGATATGATAGAAAATTATTTTAATGCAATACGCTTGGAAACGGATTGTTTACAAACAAATATGGTTAACTGTTAAGAAAAGCTAAGTGAAAAAGTATTCTTTATAGATAATGTTCAGTTTTTCTTACAATTAGACTTGTATATCCCGCATCCCCTAGAATTGGCAGCGAAAGTAGAGTCACTAAATCCATTGAAATTCAACGGGCACTTACGATAGAAAGAATTAAAAAACGAACAGCATGAACATTCAAAAAATTAATAGTGATTTTGAATGTACCAGAGTAAATTTGAATCTGCTACGTTCAAAAAACTTAATGAACTGTAATGGTAATTTAGCAAATTATTACAGAAAGTAGAAATACCCGATTAACGTGGTGCATCACTCGACTTAAGAACTCGGCTTAGGCGTATAGGGGAAAAATCCAAAAGAATCATAAAATGAAATTCGTCCATTTTATTCATACTCTCTAAATACGGTATAAATAAAAACAAAACCGCAATATCACGTCTAGGCCGCACCTAAAGGGAGGAAATGTGAGGTTTTAGACGAACAAGTGCGTGGGTTTGGAAGAGGAGCGGACCACAATTCCAGAGGGACGAAGACTTAGAGATGAAGAGGGGACGGTTGCCAAGGACAGTCGTGCGGCGGAGCAGGGAGCAAGTGGTCAGAATAAGGAAGATCGGGTCCCGTAAGGGTTGAAGGAGGGAGGAGTTAGGGTGGGAGGTGAAAAGGGAGGGGGGAGGGTGACGGGGTGGAAGGAGGGAACAGTGGTAGAAAGGATAAGGAGAGAACTAATCGTGAATGAAGGGGGAGGACGTCGACCAATTCGGGATCAAACTTCTCCATAAAATTCGGGATGAGAAGGAAGAAAGGGAGTGGGAAAGCAACTCGCCTTACTTTCTCTGAGACTGGACCCTTTTCGGCTAGATGATCTTTTATCGATTCACTTAACCTTGGTTTTCTCAAGATCCCGCGAAAAACAATTTGCCACTTCGGTAAATTTTAGAAGCGGCAGCCTGCCTTTGGTTTATCAGATTTGCCGCGGTATTTTTATTGAGACTAAATGCTACGATTGTAAAGTCTAAATATTTTTACATTACTGGATTCACAAAATAAATTAAACGAGTATATGAAAATAAAAATTAAGGTGCATTACATAGAAAAATAAAGATACATAATTACATTCCTTTGTATTTTAATTTGTCTCTATAAAATAAATTCCTATGTAAACAACTTTTGAACTGCAATGGATATGTACGATATATTTGAGAAGTGGTCACATAACAGAAATAAATAAGAGCCGTTTATTCCGTGAGAAATCGCCAAATATTAACAGTCCCATTATGAAGACGAAATATAAAAAAACGTCTATCTTTCTCGAATAAAATAAAAATAACTTTCCATTATAATTCAATTTCCAAGACAGCTACATCATGGAGCGATAACAATATCCATACTAGGCCACCGTGTGACAATCTTAAAAAAACAGAAAAATTAAAAGAAAAATAAATCACAGTTTGCAAACAACGGCAAAGAACGCAGCAGCATTCACTCCATCATCCGGACAAAAAGAGTCCACAATCTCACCCGCAAGAAAATCCCAGTTGCAGAATAAATTACGACTGCACATTGGGTGGGGAAGAATAAGCGTGGGTAGGAGAGAGTTAGCGAGGTGAGGGAAAGAAAAAAGCGTTTATATATAAATATGTGTGTGTGTGTATATATATATGTATATGTGTGTGTGTGTGTGTGTGTGTAGAGAGAGAGTGACAAAGTTGGAATGAGGAAGATATCTCAGAGGAGAAATGGAGAGGTCCAGGCGAGGAGTTAAGAGGAGGGGGAAAGAGAGAGAACAAAGAAAAGAGGACGTCAGAAAAAAAATAGGAACCGCAACTCTGCCGCCTCGAAGAGAGGTTTCATGACGGGCAAAGGAAAGGAGGAGAGGGAGAGAGAAAGAGTGGGAGAGAGAGAGAGGGAGGGAGGGAGGGGAGGAACGGATGGAATGAGGGAAACAGCGCCAATTTATCCAACGCCGTAAAACGCGATGCTGAGACTACGCGTTCCGTCGCAACCGAGAGCGCCGCGGCCGGCGGGCGAATAGCAACCCTAAACCGGGTTTGATGTCATTAATCCAACGATACGTACATATGTGCGTTCCCATGGGACGGACATCACCTATGAGAGAGAGATAGGAGAGAGATGGGGAAGGAGACGAAAATCACGCAGAAACAGGAAAGGAGGAGAGAGAATTGAGAATAAAAGGGCGAGAAAAATAAAAGAGAGAAGACGAGAAAGGGAGGAGGGGATGGGGAGGGTAAAAGAGGGAACGGTAGCAGCCTCAGAGGAAAGAGCGACGAGATGTTGAAGAGGGCAACAAGACACGCAAAGTTGAGAATGAGAGAGAGAGAGAGGAACAAAAGGGAAGGGACTGTGGTTAGGCTCAAATAAGAGGGTTGGGAAAGAGTGAGGATATATAGGGGGGGTTGGGACTCAGACGAACTGTAACTGCGGGCGAGAGTTTGAAGGGTAGTCCGTGTGACATTGCGGGAAAGATGGAGAGAGAGAGAGAGAGAGAGGTGGAATGAAGAAGGGAGAGAGAGAGAGAAAGATTGATAAGATGGCGGCGAGAGGGAGAGAGAGAGGGCGGATGTGCCCCGGGGGAGGGGCGATGGAGGGGGCATGTCGGGGGAGGGAGGGGGGAGTTGGGGGAGGGAGAAAAAAAAGAGGATGAGGAAATAGCAGGTCACGAGAAAGTAGTCTCTGGTTGGTTGGGGATGGAGGAAAATGGGTGGAGAGGTAGAAAGATGGCGGATGGGGAGAAGGATGCCAGAGGGATGGTAAGTGGAAAAGGAATGGGATTTGGGGGATGGAGAGGAAGAAGAAGAGAGATATTTGGGAAGAGAAAGGCGAGACGGAGGAAGAGATATACAGATACATATACGATATATATTAGAAGGCATGGGAGATTTCAAAATCGGAGGAAGGATTATAAGAAAAGTGAAATACGCGGATGATCAAGTACTTCTAGCAAGAAAGGAAAAGGAACTCCAGAAAATGATAAATAGACTAGTGATAACAGGTAGAAAATACGGTATGGAAATAAATACAGAAAAATACAAGGTTATGCGAATATCAAGTAAAGAAGAAGGAAATTTGAACATAAGTATTGGAGGAAAGCCATTAGAACAAGTTTCACACTATAAATACCTTGGAAGCATCATAACGAGAGAAGCAAAATGTACAGATGGAATCAGGACTAGAATAACGAAAGCAAAAGCCGCTTTCAGAAGAAAGAAACTCCTACTAACTGGCAATATGGAGGATATACGCAAGAGGTTGATAAAATGCTATGTATGGAGTATAGCTTTGTATGGGGCAGAAACATGGACGCTAAGGAAAAATGATATTAAATACTTGGAAAACTTCGAGATGTGGACATGGAGAAGAATGCTGAAGATAAAATGGACAGATAGGGTGAAAAATGAGGAAGTACTACGAAGAATAGGAGAGAAGCGAACGATTATACAGACTATCGGAAAGAGGAAGGCAAACTGGATTGGCATTACCTGAAAAGAGAGTGCATGATTAAAGAAGTGCTAGAAGGAAAACTGGATGGAAAAAGACAAAGAGTTAGGAAAAGGTTTCAGCTAGTAGACGACTTGAAAGGGAAAGAGAGCTATCAAGACATGAGGAAAACTGCGGAAAATAGGATAATATGGAGAACCAAGTTTAACCATGAATAATCACGGACGTGTCTACGGACAGACTACCTATGATGATGATGATGATACAAGGGAAGAACTGTGTTGGATGGCAATGGGCGAGTTTTTAAAAGTGTTTGCTGGCTGTGAAAGTATTTTAAAAGGTACGTATATATCAATCAATTCATATCTATGAATCGCGTTCTATCGCAATGGATTATGTTCGGCGAGAAGTGAGTGGGATGAGACGTAGAAAATTCTAGAGAAATGGAATAGAGGAAAAAAAGAAGAGCGTAGGGCGATGGAGCGCTCTAGAGAGGGAAAGAAGAAGCGAGAGAGAGAGAGAGTGGCGCGGCAGAAAGGAGAGGGAAGCCGCAAAAAAGGAAGACATCTGTATTAGGGCGACGTATTGACACACGGTGAAAAAGGGGAATGTTCGTATGAGGCAGTTATGAGTCGAAGAGATTGCTAGAAATCTTTTTATGCCGTACTACTACGACTGTGATAAACTGAAATTACTGTAGATATCATCAGTCAATTTCCACGCTCTATTTTATCACATAAATAAAATAAAACAAGAATCTACTTTCTAGCAAAGGAAAAAATAAATTTCGTCTGAAGGATTTATCTAAAAACGCCCAAGAAATTATGAGCCCAGTATTCTAAAAAAATATCAATATGAATCGGCACATTTATTTCTGGATCAGAGCTCGAGTTATAAGACGCAATCCTCAAGGACCTCTACAAATGTACGCCTTTGTACAGTCGTTTCAATTTTTCGATTTGAAATATTTTTTCCAAAAATGAATACCCGGGAGTTGGTAATGCGCCGCCGGCGGGCCTCCAGTTGGATAAACCACTCCACCGGAATTTCTCTGAAATTCAAACACGGACTAAGGGACGGTCGGACAGGCGAGGACAATAACGCAACGCAAAGCGACAAACGTACTAAAAATGAATCCCTAAAGCTTTTTCGAGTTTCAGCTCGATAATCAAACGCAGAACAAGCAAACAGAGAAACGTTCCACGGGTACAACAAACAAAGAGAAAAAACAAACTAAACTTTTACTAGAAATTATAATGAGTGCTTTCTCAAAGCACTCCGAAGAAACATTCTTCTTCGCCGAAAAAGGCAATGCTTCAAAGAGATAGGAGTGACAACATCGATCAAGAAAAAAGGCACTGGATGCGCAGATACAGAACAACTGGGTTCGAACCTATGACAACTGCTCTGGAGAGACGAAGACACAGAGACCTCTCAATATAGTCACGAGATCGGTGAAATCGGCGAGAAAAACAAAAAAAACGAGAAAGCGACGCGGAAATGAGAATAAAGTCATATATGGAACGGCAACAGTTTTGCTAAAAGAGAATACAATAACACCGGATCCTTTTTTATGAGACAGAGAACGATAGAGAACACAACAAGAGATGACATTTTGTGGAGATTAATATAGGAACTGGAATGGAGAGGAACCGCAAAAACCGAAAGAATGGAATATAAAATGATCGAACTGTGGCTATTGGTAGGGACTCGAAAGAATGGCGGTCGAGGGGAGGTAAGTCACGAGGAGACCGCTTCACGGTAAGGGCGCTCGTGTCTATAGAAAGCCATAAAAACGATGACAGCGCTACGTCGCGGGTAAGAGGCTAAAAATATCAACTCACTCGTCTCGGGATGGAGAAAAATTGAAAATGAATGCAACAAAAAACGAGATGATATTACGAGAGGCCGAGAGAATGAAATCTTCAAAACGAGACGTTCGCTGTGTCACAAAAAAAATATGCAAAAAACAAGTCTCGACTTTCCACAGTGATACATTAAAGAGATGGAGTAATTTAACCAAAGAACAGGGTAATTTATCCTGTGCCCTCGCTTAATCCTCCGCAACAATCCATCACAGATTTTAAAAAACCACAAATGTACTTAAATCATTCGGTAGAAAACTAATAACAACTAGAAAATTCGGGCAGGATTTATCATCGACACAACGTTTAGAATGAGTCATGACAAAAATTTAGCCGAAAAAATAAACAAAACATTTACGAGTGATGTATTTAAAACGTGACAAATGTTTCCTTCTCCATAATTACTCGAGAAAAACGGGTTTTCGGACGCACCTACCAAAGGTCATTCTGCGAAGAAGGAAAAAAAACATCGCGAGTATAAATGACACACAAAAGAATAAAAAAATGTTTTGCGTAAAATTGTAGCATTTTTTTTAGAGGATAGCCAATTAGGTACTAAAAATACGACAACGAGGGATTAATTCTCCTAAAAAAAAGAAGCCTAGAGGAGGAAACAATTCACTGCACGCGAGACTGGAAGACTCGCGAAACAAAAGGGTTTGTGAACTCGGTTCTCTTCATTTACGGAGGAGAATAATACCGCTCGGTGAAAACCTAAATAAAAGCGAAAATCGGTTAAGAATACGGCGAGGAAATAAAAACAATAAGAGAGAGAGAGAATTCTTCAACAAAAGATCCAGAGAGAAATAAGGGAAACAATGGAGAAAAAGAGAACTAGAGAGAGAGAGAGAGAGAGTTAAGGTGGAAAAGGGGTGAAAAAGTGAAAGAGAAACAAATTGAAAGACGAGATGGGAAAAAAACTCGAGTGGGAATGAGGAAGAAGAGATGGAAATAAGAGGAGAAACCATTGCTACCGTTAGTTAGAGATAACAGAACACGTGAACAGATAATGACGAAGACAGACAGAAGTGCGAAAGGAGAAGGCGCGGGAAAAAGGAATAGCTAAAGCTTCGATAAGGAAACGAGAAGAAGTTCTATCCGCCGATATCATTGCCTCTTTTCCACTAAATCATAGGTCGTCTTGGAATGAATCTTTGACGTATTCGTCAATTTTCATCGAAGCGGAAGAAATAAATAAATAAACCGCTCCCCGGTTATAACGCCGTCGGTTATACCGCGGATTCGGATATACCGCGGGTCTTCCTTTCCGTTTCATGGAGAGGAAGGCCGCGCTACAGGAGGCATGCCCACAAATGATCGAGAGTTGATCGAGAGAATCAAACTGATAACAATAAAGAGCAAGAAAGCAGACAAAGTGCTATGCATTGTGATCTTCAGGCAGTTAGTGATATCCTTGAGGAGCAAGAACTCACAGAGAATATGATCGAACAATGGGTTGATATTGACAAGGAAGAATTGGTGTGCCGTGTATTGACTGACGAAAACATTGTTGATAGCATCATCAAGGAGAAAGGGAAGGAGGGAAGTGATGCAGAAATAGTACAACTAGAGGATGAGCCTGCCGAGCTGCCTACACCTCAGGAAGCTCTGAATGGCCTAGAGAGAGTGATTGCGTGGTTAAAGGCACAACAGGAAGTTGAACCAGTAAAGCTATTTCAATTAGCGTCGCTAAAAAAATATGATTTTACGCAAAAAAATTTCCTGTAAAAAACAACAAAAAATTACTGACTTTTTAAAGAAGTGATTAAACAAATTTCTTGATTTTTTAAAATTTTGATGTACAGCATTACGTGGTTTGTAGCAATAAAGGACTTGCAGAAAAATTTTAGTACATGTGTATTAAGCATTATTATTGTGTTACAGACCACTTTCCTCTTAGTTGCGCCTGAGCACGGCCGCTCACAACGCGCACGGCGAAATTTATTCCGCTCAATAATGAAAAAAATTAGAGGGAACGTTGGCCATCGGTTACAGCGCGGCTGTCTTATAACGCCCCTCCTCGAAAAGCCGCGTTATAACCGGGGAGCGGTGTATATCGAGCCTGCGAGCTTAAAAAAACTCAAGAACTGCGAGAATAAATATTCGAATATTTTATTTACCTCTCATTAGTAGGAAGCATCACTCGCAGACAGTTAAACAACAAGAATATTTCAAGCAACGATAACGAATGCAGAAATCCATGCGCGAAAAA
The DNA here is from genome assembly GCA_036926305.1 of Uropetala carovei. Taxonomy (NCBI): domain Eukaryota; kingdom Metazoa; phylum Arthropoda; class Insecta; order Odonata; family Petaluridae; genus Uropetala; species Uropetala carovei. The sequence continues at coordinate 32,491 of JAXCHB010000252.1, read as the reverse complement.
GAGTTATAACGCACATACGAATTACATCTCTTTATAGCTATGAGAAAGATTAAACGAAGCAAGAAACCAAATCGGAAAGAGTGGAAACAATGCGATACAAGACACGGGCGGAAAACACCGGCGCGAAAAGAAAAAACACGAAAATGAAAAGAAAACGGGGAAATAAATGCTGACAAGCAAGAATTCAATCAAAATGATTAAAAAATATAAAACACGATATGTATTATAAGTTTCGCGGGAGAAATGCAGAGGTGAGCGATCGAAGTTTTTTTTAAACACGAGAACGAATGAGTCAGAGAGAAGAATAGAAGAAAAAAGCAGCATAAAAATGATCGAAATTACCGGAAAAAGGAGGCGCGAAAACAGGAAGAGTTCGAGTCGAGGCGAGAGAAAACAGGATAAGAAGAAGATGGAATAAAAAGGGAGGGAAAGAGGGCGATAAAGGCGACTTTATCCAAGGGATATATAACAGAGAAGAAGGGAAGCGGAGGGAGGTAAAGAGAGAGAGAGAGAGAGGTAAAGAGAGAGAGATAAGAACACATCCACCTCTAGATGAAAACGAGGGATAGAAAGATGTGCAAACAATGGGAGGTGCTAGTTTTTTGAGATAGAAGGGGATTTAGAGTCGGTTTGAAAAAGGACGTGGAAAAGGGTCGGACGCGCGAGTCCCAGGAGTGGATACCTTGGAAGGAGGGGAGAGAGAGGGTGGAGGGGAGGGGAGGGGGGAGGAGGAGGGATGGATCCCTCCCCAACCCCCTTCACCAATCCCTCGGGCCCTCCCAGGACGAGTCCGGCAAAAACAGTCGACGGGTTTTAAGAGTGAGAGTGAGGGGGAGGGAGTGAGGCCGTGCTGGTCAACGAAATGAGGTGCAGAAGTGGTGTTGAGGGAGCAGACGCGGCAAATTGGAATTGAGGTTGGTTTAAGGCAGAGAATGGCGAGAGAAGTGTGGAAGAGTAGTTTCCCTTTTCGATGGGAGGGAGAGAGAAGGGGGAGGGAGGAGGGAGAAAGAAGGTGGGGACGAATGAATTTCGAGCCTTTCAAAATCTCTCTCTCTCTCTCATCTCGCAGGAGAGAAAGCTTCTTCAGGTTCAGCGGCCTTATGGATGTTCTAATGGCATAAATGCGTAGGATTTGTTGATATGTGCGCTATTCACGCTGAACAATGAATGAAGTAAGTATTTTGACGTTTAAATGTAGAAAATACACTTAAATAGCTAAAAGACGGAATTAAACATCAATCACTCCTTCAAAGAACCGTTCATATTTTTATAGAATTTAAGCATAATATATTTTAACAGATTCCCGTAACGTTTGAATAGATTTTTCAACTGCGCGCTACCCATACGGTTGAATCAGGCATGAAAACTATTAAGAAACATGATATATCTAATAGGTGTGAGTTATCACCAGAAAACATGGTATTTGATTTAATTTGATATTTTCTGTCTTAATTGCTTGAGAAATACCCTATGTTTTAGGATCTAAACTATCTAAGTTGGATATCGATTTCCTCCACAACGAAGAAGAATAAAACATATGTGGAATTAAATTATAACACATTTACAGTAATAATTTCATGAACACGTGAATCTTATTTGAAATATAGTCAAAGTCCCAACATTTCTAATATTTAAAAGAAAGAGGTAATAGGAAAAGGTTTAGCAAATAATTATCGAGCTTATTTTACGGCTAAAATTGAACATTAATAGTCCTCCAAACCAATTACAGTTAATACTGAAATATGGATTGTCAACTCGTGATTTGGAATAATTACCATTTTCGATGAAAACCAAAAGCAAAGCATGAAAAATAAACAAATTAAGGTAATAAAACGCCTCACAGTTAAAACGAAGTGCGCAAAAAGGTCACGGTAGTCAGCTTTATTAGCAAATTTGTTTACACGCAAAAAAAGTAATGGCGAGCGCATATCAATTTATGAAATCCAATGAACCAAACCTTTCCGTGAAACGGGACTCGCATCGTTGGCTTCGTTTTCTCTCGAAACTGACTGAACCGAGAAAACAAACGAAGAACAAGAGCGCGTTTTGAAAAGATGCAATGACTGTGAATAGCTTAAACTTGAATAATGGCAACACATGAATACGATTCCATAAAGAAGATCACAATCCTACCAGGAATAATGACCGGGGTTAAATTGTTCGTGAAAGTTATTCTACAGTTAAATATTCAATAGTTTCAAGTTTCAACGTAGCACGTCTCAAAATAAAAATTACTTGTTCGAGCCTCAGCCATTAATCCACGAAAACTCTGTTATAAAGCACCTAACGCAGCCATACTGATTACGCTTACGAAACAAAAGTCTTTAATTAAATGAAAATTTTAGTCAAAACTGAAATCGATGTATTTAACGAACAAGATTCCTCGCACAAATTATCACAGCTTTAAATTTATCTGATAAAATACAGACAAACGCAGTAAAAAAAACTAGTTACTATGGAAATGACGAAAAATCTGAGGTGACCAATACATGACTTTCTCCATATTTGGGACAGTATAGATATTTAAATTATTATGAATAGCATTAAGAAGCAAAATTATTATTTCGTATCGTAAAAGAATATAGTCGTCCTTATTGCCGTAAATTACGTATATTTTGAATATGTTTACAGAATTAACCGCTACATGGTGGTGGTGTATACTCGAAATTAAGAAAAAGCAAAATATCTCCGAAATGGATATTTCTACGAAAATTAGTTTCAAACAAAACTTGGAAGAAATATTATTCTCTGCAACTTTCATCCTTACGAAGATTACCAATAATGATGTTTTTAAGGAGATATTTGACGGAAACCGAAAAACCGGTTATTTATAAATAATTCGTAAACAATAACTGCTATGGAAAATTGTTTGAAATAAAAGATGTAAGAAATTATATTTTCTACATTTTTTTGTAATGGTCAATGTATACAAAAATGACGTATTATCGGAGAAATATCGCAAAAACCGAATCGGGTGACGAATAAACATCGACTTCCGGTTATCCGGTATTGTCCAAAAACTAATCACTTCTTTTAGCTCATGCTAAAGTGTTATATATGAAGTTTGGTATTAATATGACAAGTACTTTTTGAATTAGAGCGCCCACAATCACATACATACATCCTTCCCCCCCCCCCCCCCCCCACACACGTACGCACGCGCACACACACACACAGAGACATCATTCCGAAAATGTCGAAACGTGTTCTAGAGACCTCAAAAGGTGTACTTCTGTTGAAATCTCGAAGTCCTTATCGCCGTAAATTATATTTTGAATATGGTAGCAGAATTCACCGCTGTATACTGAAAATTTACGAATAAATTAATTATATACTAAATGGAAATTTCTACGAAAATTTGTTTGAAACAAAACTTGGAAGAAATATTATTCTCTACAACTTTAAGCACCATTATTGGGTAGATAATACTTTCCAATTTCTCCGATAGGAGGTGTCGCTGTGAACTGGAATTTTTCGAATAAGTTAAATATCTCCGAAATTTGTTTCAAACAAAAGTTGGAAGAAATATTATTCTTTACAACTTTGGTCCTCACAAAGATTACCAATAACGACGTTTTTAAGGGGATAATTGACGGAAACCGAAAAAAACCGATTATTTATAAATAATTCCTAAACAATAACTGCTATGCAAAATTGTTTCAAATGAAAATTGTAGGAAATTACATTCTCTATCACCTTTGTATTGAATTGTATATACAATAATGATGGTTTAATTAAGATATTTCGCCAAAACCGAATTGGGTTTCGAATAAACCTCGACATCCGGTTAACCGGTATTGTCCAAAAACTAATCAGCTCTTCGTACCAAAGTGTTATATATGAAATTTCGTAATGCTTTGTCAAGTATTTTTCGAGTTAGAGCGCCCACAATAACATATAAGCGCGCCTGTCCGTCCGTCCGCATGTTCGTTCTCGGCTTTTACCGAACGGATTTTCATGAAATTTGATATTAAGGACTTACGATCAAAGATAATCAGAAAATCGCAAAAATTAATCACGTAAGCCAATCAGGGGTACCACTTTACTGCTGACAAAAAATGAACTTTCCGTCGTATCTCGTTAAGTATTGTTCATATCCAAATATATTTCAAACAAAACTTTTAGAACTGGTAAATTAGAGTATTCTTTTGTATACACATTTTTATCGTAGGAGTAGCCGCTATCAAAAAAATCAAACAAGAATGTCTTAATTCGAAAATTTTTTGCATATTTATTCTTCATTGTTGCTAACATAAACAATCTCAAAAATACGTTTAATTTCCTTTCGCGTACATGCAATATTTTTAAACAGGAAGAAAATGGATTATTTATGACGAAGAAAATAACTTTAGAACGCTATTTCCCTTAGGTACATGTAAGTATATAATTTTTTCGAGTGCTCCATGTAAACTTTCCTAACTTGTTTTAAATTATAGAATGAGCAAAACCGAGACATTCTCGTGATTGAAAGAGCAATGACCGTACAAAGTTTTTTTAAACTAATCCCCAGGAGAAGCTGGATTCGTAAAAGCGTACAGAAACAGATACCTTTTCAGGCGAAAAGAAAGGAGGGAAAAAGTAGTAGTGCGGTTTTCTCGTTCGCGATTGCAAAAACATTAATTGAAACGATTCGAACAACAGTAATTCTCGGCGGGGAGAAATGACAACAAAGGTGCAATCAACTGAAAAGGTAGGAAAACATTTGGGTAGCAGTCTTGGCAGCGCGGTAACAAATGAGAGAGAAAGAGAGACTGAAACAATTGAACCCGTGACCTGAGAGAAAAAGGGGGGGTGGGGGGGGAAAAGAGAGAGAGTAGGAGACACGCGTGTCAAGTGTTGAGATAGACCCTGGATAGGTACCTGGATGGAGGGAGATAAGGGTGGGGGAACAGGATGGGAGGGAAAGAGAGAGGGAGGGAGCAGATGGAAGGAGGAAATGAGGGAATTAAAATATGTACATCAAGTGAAGATGCCATAGTGACAACCAAAAGACAATCAAGAGATGAAGCGACCGTGACCAAACGACAACACCAAAAGATGACAATAATTTCATATTAATTCTCTATTCGTTTCAAACTAATCCGGCCGCGAGTAATAACACTATTGACCAGTTTTTTCGGGACATTATCTCAGAAAACCAATATATCTTCGATATTGGCATTTTTCGGGTAATTCTTATTTTTCTAGTTTAGCTTTCAATTTTGAAAAAAATCAAACCAGTTACGAAAAATTTAACGCTATTTTAAAGTTCCAAGTGATGAACGGCTTAATGTTTCATTAAATTTTGATCAGAACCGTGTTACTACTTCCATGAGTAAATAATCCACATATAGCGATGCAAACAAAAGATTCTTTTATTCGACCCATAAATCATTCCAAAAAATAATGTTCACGCAAACAGTAATGCTTCGGCGAAGGCGGTTTCACTATCTGCCACTTTCCCAACCCTCAAAAAGGTAATTAATAAGAGAGAAGTGGTGATTTTCGAAGGAAAAAACCACTCGGAACGAATTATAAACGAATGCGGAGAGATTCAAATCGGAGAGTTAGAAGTGTGGACGCGTTTTGGGAAAGTTTTAATAGTGAAATACTAGCCGGCGATCGAACAGACGGCGACGAAATGTTCCACATTGAGTAATCGAGTCGAGCGTACTTGTGCTTTGGTAAATGATATGCCAAAGGCTTGCGATCCGATAAGTGCTTGATCCAAAATTATATTCAAAAACGTCGCCAGTTTTCTGACTGGCATGGAAAAGAACGAATGAGGAAACCCAGTTCTGAGGAATTCACGAACAATTTCGACAGATCACCTATCAAACATCATACATAGTGACAAAATGCAAATAAAAAGTTACATTATCAAGGATTTATTTTTTTAATTGCAAACTTATAGCGAAACCGAAATTTATGCTTAATAATAAAACGTAGTTGGAAGTTTCGACAGCAATTCAGAAATCTGAATTATGAAGGAAATATCACTTTGGTTGCCATGATACCACGAAAAACACGTCAGATTCCCAGTTGAAATGGACGCCGTATCCTAATGAGTTGTTAATTTTTTGCCTAATACCCTAATCGGAAAATGCCGTGTTAAATTCGAATTACGAATTCACATTACCCAACACAGTGTAATTTTTGCAAACTTTGTTATTTCATCAATTCCTTCCTGGTTATCCGATTAAATACCAAAGCAGACTCGTTCATATTCGTGATAATTTCAGTGAATTCCGATCGATTACACCAACGGCGAGCCGCATTCAACGTCACATTTTTAATGCGAACCGATAAAAAGGCGACAAATTTCTCGCAATATGACGAACCCAACGAAATTCAACGAATTATTTTTTTATCCGGTGATCACATTTACTCTAACTCAATTTCCAATTTACGCTTAACCAAACAAATAAATGGAAATTATCGATCATGTCGATGATACGGCAATGACCGAGAGACCGCAAAGAAAATCGTATTTCGTTTGGGAAAGAGAACTTCTTCCGTTTCTGTTGCAATTAAGAAAAATCTCTTTCGAACTTTTAATTAACCGGAACATTGGATTGGGACCTTTCATGTCGGCCACAAGATTTTGTCTCCGTAATTACAGAGGATTGGTAGACAGAGATAAAGGACGGAGAGAGAGGGAGGGAGAGAGGGAGAGGGAGAGGGAGAGTGGGAGAGGGAGAGAGAGATGAAGGAAAAGACAGAGAGAAAGGAAGATAGAGGAGATAATAAAGAGAAGAGGAGACGGACCCAAGGGGCGGTCCAAATAAAAATGTGAAAATTGCGATTTTCTTTTTTTTCGGAAGAGGAGGTGAGGCTATATTTTTTCCCTCCACGGGGGAATATCGACATATGCATTCCTTCGGCGCTCGGAACGCGTCAGCGTTTTTCAATGAAATGGTTTAGGGTTTATTGGGTCAACAAAATAAAGAATCCTTGTCCGCGCTGGATTCCCAGGAGAGGGTAAGAGGCATGCCTCTCCATTCTTTACGCCTTAATTGCCGTTAGCGGTTAGATTTATAGATAACATTCATCACGCTGAAATATTTAAAATGGCGAACGGTTCTTGCGGATTTCTTTGATCGGCGTTAGAAATACGAGACTAAGCCCCGACCGAGATTCAACAATCGAGCGATTCCTTTCGATTTATCGTTCCGATCTCTTTCGGGAGCAACGAACCGTCGCCTCACGACCGAAAAAAATGATTCAACGGCTTTGCAAATTCACACTTTCGCCCTGGGAAATATAAGACAGGTGCACTCGCTAAATGATGAAAGGTAATAACTAAGTTCTACGCGAGAAAAATATTTCCTGACATATTACGTATGCTCCTAATTTACCTTAAAATTTTCGGGGAGAGAATAATTATTCCAGAATAAAGAGTGGAAACGGCAATTAAAACTGGATAGTAGCAGTTCCAACTCCAAAACAATTGAAGCGCCATCGCCGTATTTTTAATTTCGCTTGGCTTCGCATTCTAAAGATTAACGAAAAGTAATCACGAAAACTCGATTTCGTAAGGTAAACACGATTCAACGAGTGTATCACTTCTATCTAACTTGGTTTAATATGAATCCATTTTCTGATAAAACAACGATTAGAATGTAGTTAACTCTGGAGCTATCACATTCAATTTGAGAAAATTAATCTCTTGTAGCGATTAAACACACAATTCTGGAAATTGACTGTTAATCTCTTTAGGCTGAGGAAACCGACTTTTAAGTGGCTTGGCAGGTAAACATAAAAGCCACGCAATAAGACCTCCATCGCGTGGGCGCGACATTATACCGATAGCTATTGAAACTGCAATGCAGCGCAGTTTAGGAAGGAAAAAAACCTCCTTCAACAAAGCACGTAGAAAAATAATAAAAACCTACGCACATAACAAAAGACAAACAATTTGTGAGGCCATAAGCACTGTTACCGCGATAACACTACGTGAAAGGAATCGTAAACAGGTACAACCCGAAAGTCCGGGCGAATTGCGAGCTTATCTACGAAGGACGGCGGCGTTGATAAAGATCTCGCGTCCAAACCAATACGCGAGGAAATAACAAAAAAGATAGCGAAAGAGTAGATGGCGCCACCTGGGTGTTCCCCTATGGAGTTCCCTCTAAACTCATTGAAATAATGGATCACCCGAAAGGGTTGAAAGCACGAGAGGGGGAACGATGGAAGAAGAGAAGGAAGGGGATCGAGGGGTAAAGTGGGGGAAAATCCAGAATGGGAGAGAGAATAATTTCCTTGCAGCGCGTCACGGAGGTAGAATGGGAGGTGGAGATAATGGGACACACGCGCGCGCGCGTGTGTATGTGTATATATATATATATATATACACACATATACAGTAAACTCGCTTATAACGATCACGCCTAAAACGAAATCTCGGCTATAACGAAGAAATGTCTCGGTCCCTTGAACTTCTCCATAAGGGCATTGGTTAAATTTCTCGGATGTAACGAACACGCATTTTACGAATTCTCGGCTGTAACGAACAAATGTTTGGTCCCGTGGCAAAAAATGCCCCTTATATAACGAATTTTGGCGAGCAGAGCGATAAGTAATGAATAGTTTCCGCCCGTTTACCGCGCACTTGTTCGTAGAGGTCCCCTTCCTCCATCTACCCCTTCCATACGAATTTCCAAGCTCCCTTTCTTTTGAAATTGATATTAAAAATGTGAAATGATTATGTAAATTAATGACCATAATAATAATATTAATTGACCATTTAAAAATTCGTATGTAATAGCAGTCGAACATTTTACATGCCGCGAAGTTGATAAGCATCTCTTTGCATATTTAAGTACGGCATTGAAGTCGACTCACTGCAAATACAGTAAAAGCTGTGTTATCCGGCTATCTTGGGGATTGTGGAAAGCCGATTAGGAGAAATATCCGGTTAGGGGAGCGATTTTCGATTTTGACATCGAAAATTTAGCAATAACCAAACAAAATTGGGCTTAGGTTCACTATCGTACTCCACAAACATAACTATGATTGGGGTTTGCATTTTCCATTTTAATTCTTCCACACGTAGTTAGATATAGACACTATTTATCCATTCTTATTTAATACGTTGCTACGCTTACATGCAAAATAAAAAGACTATTGAAAAGTTTAGGGCGTCCGGGAAGTTTGGGGATTACCTCAGTGAACCTGTTCCCAAAATTGAATTAATTGGATTTTATCTTCTTATTTATCTTTATTTACTCTACTAGAAAAGGACGAAATTATATAATTCTTCTGAACATTTCTGTGAAAACCAGTCATATAATATTTTATCCAGTTCCTCAAATTTTGGCTTATGAAGCGTATGATGTTTATTAATTGATTTACTCGTCTCAGAAGATGACACAAATTTCACTAATTTAGCCTTATGATCCTTGATATCGTAGAGCGTGGAAGATCCTATGTTGAATTCTTTTGCTATGGCTGCTCTATTTTTTCCTTATTCAATTCGTTTGATCAACTCCAGCTTTCGTGTTAGCGTTAAAACAACTTTTTCTCTCCTGTTCCTTGCGTTTAGGTATTTATTTTGATGCCATATTCAATGGATGGGTAATTAAATAATAAAAAGCGATAAAACTGGAAATTGTAGAAGTACACCAAAACATCTAGACAATGCAAATGGCTTACGTAACCAAAAACGCCATGCTTACTCGGCAGCCACAGAAGTATACGGAGTAAGTACGTAATATGTACATCTTATATTTTAAGATTTTAAAGTGGAAGTTGTGGTATTACATATATATTATTCACACAAAAATTCATAAAAAAAGAAAAAGAAATACAAAATGAATTGTATTTGTGTAACTGCCGGTATCTACGGCTGGCCTGTTCTAAATAGCCGGATAGCACAGCTTTTACTGTATGTTTATACGTGTTATATGGGATGTATAGGTCAAAAACCATGTTTCTCGTATATAACGTAGTCACGCTTATAACGAAGCAATGAGTCGGTCCCCTCAAATACGTATTAAACGAGTTTTACTGT